>OZ010787.1:461127626-462583126 GCA_963932465.1 Maratus speciosus | reverse complement strand
CATGTTTGGTGGTTCCCTTGTCTGAGCTAACCAGTCTAAATACGATATTGAGTTACTGAGAATATCGCCATATTGCTCAATATGAAATATGATCATTCATTATTCTGGATAAATTTCCTGTCTGACTATTTTGGGAATTTACCAGAAAAAAAAAAACAAATTTAAAGTTGTCTTGTTTCTGAAAGTTTAAAAACAGTTTGCCAATTGAAGACAAAATCATAAAAAATTACACTTTTCTGCTTATAAAAGAATTTCCTTGACTCTTGCTATGTGCTCATAATGTATCCATCTTTTTGGATCATCTGAAATTCCCCTTTTTACTCACTGAAAATGACATTGATTCAATTCTTATTATAGATTGTATACTTCAAAGTGTATCTTGCCTTTTTATAACACACTTTCTTTAAGACTTTTGAATTAGTTTTTTATAAAGTTATTTTTTTTTTAGTTTTAATGATAATATATTTTATTGGATTGAATAAATATTTATGTGGATACTTTTTATATGTATATGTGGATGTCCTCATTTATTTTTAGTTCATGACATTCTTTTTTCATAAATTATACACTTGTATTTTAAAAATAATTTTAAATTCTCAAAAGAATCTTTCCTTAGTACTTAAATTACCAAATAAAAAAAAAAAATAAAAAAAAAAATCTGCTTTTTTAAATTACAAAGAAAGTATTATTGTATCATGTGAAAAACCAACAAAAAATAACTTTGATTGTGTACAGCCAATTTTATCTGCCAAGCAGTTTGTAGAGAAGATAAAATTAGCATAATAGGTATTGTGTTCGTAAACTTTTCATACAGCAGTTTTTCCTTCTAAATTGCAAAAAATTTGCATTTTTGTGTTGATTATCAATTATTTTCCCACATAATTATCGATATTGATTGCTTTAAATATCTTATGTTCTGCTTAAGTTATTTTTATTGGTACCAGTTCCAGTTAAACTGCTATGTATATTTTGTTATAAAATATTTAAACATGCAAAAATCAAAATTATGATTTATCTTACTAATAAGGTACGAAAATACTGGGAAAAAGTTTTTAAAAACATAAAATCTATCAAAGATGTTAAAAGTCGACAGCAAAGTGCTTTCAACTGATTCAATCTGCCATCAGAAAAAAAAAAAATCTCTGAGATGTGACACCTCATATTTTTTTTCCCCCCTCTCTAATGATGACTGGTTGAATCAGTCGAGAGCGCTTGGATGTTGACTTTCAATATCTTCAATGGTTTTTATGTTTTTAAAAACCTTTTCCCAGTATTTTTGTACCTTTTTAAATCATAATTTTGATTTCTGTATGTTTAAATATTTTATATAATCTCTAGGTGAACGTGACATTTAAAAATTTATAGTTAAACTGTATTTTTATATGCATATTTTTCTAGATTAATCTTTTTTTTTACAATATACAGCTATATTTTTATAATAAATGTATATTTAATTTTTTGTAATTGTATCATAAAATAAATAATTTTGTTTTCTTTAACTTTTAATCTTGTTAGATTAGATGCAATGTTTTAATATCATTTAAAAATAATTCTGTTTAGGTACAGATCAAGATCACCAAGATCTGATTCTTAGGATAGATGTAGCAGTTATGCAACTCCCAGCTCCCGCCGTAACAGTTATACAACTGCCAGGTTTCACCGCAACAGCTATAAAACTTCAAGTTTACTCCAAATGCATAAACATAAGTATTAAAAAGAATCAAAGTCATCTTTGCCAAAGTCATCTTTATCTTTTTTCATCTCAAAGTCATCTTTGTTCATCTCATCTGTCAACATACTTTTTACGAATTTTATACCTCATTTTAAATTTCATAATAAAAAAATTTTCTTATGATTAAAAATGATAATGATTGATCTTATGATTCTTACATCAACACATACACATTGGAAGGGAAAAATAATTATTCTCAAAATTTGAGCATGTAGAAAATGTTACAAAATTATTTACTACATACTATATCTAAATCAAGAGAAGGACTCCCATAAACTTAAGATAACATAGACAGCCCTGTTCCATTAAGTAGGCCTTCAAAAAGTGAATATGACATGTGTTGCATGTGTTAGGGATTAGGATTTCCAAAACTGATGATTTTTTGTTACTCTTGGCATGAGAATTAATTTATAGTAAAAGTGATTAGCACTATTTAGAATTTGCAATACTATTTTTATTTGAATATATGTTTCCATTCTCAGTTTAATCAGGAATGTTTATATATATGTATAATTTAGCATTTTAAGATATTTGGATTTTTATCAATGTTTTCTAGTCCAGTCATATATATTTTGTTATGTTCCAACTGAGAAGAAAATTTCTACTAAAGACAAAATAAAATTTTGAGAACATTAATAATAAAAAAAAAATGGAATATTTTATAGCTGCAATAAATCTTAAGATTGTTTGTTCTCAAATCCAAACTGGGCACTTTCAGACACATTTTTAAATTATTTTTCAAAAATGTATCAAAAACTACATAACAGTTTTTTCCATTTTTCGTTAAAGGTAAAAGATTTTTCAGAAAATATTGTCACAGAGTTTTGAATTGAATTTCCTGATGCGACAGTGCAGGAAAGAAAAAGAACTGCCATCCTGAGAAAATCACTTATAACTCAAGTTTCAATTCATTTATCAGAAAATGAAAAAGAAAAGTTGATTACAAATCACGTCAAAAATCATGTCTGCAAGTATCATGCTTTTATGTTTAAAAATATGTCAGAAAGTTTCACATTGTTGAGCAGGAGAAAATATTTTTTGAGAACCCCTGTATTTTATTTTATCACCCACTTTTTAATTAGGGTTCTGTACTTAAAAAGTAAAAATAGAAGCATTATAAGATCACTCCTGTGTCTGTCTGTCCATCAGTCACAGCCATTTTACCCATAAACCATGGAACGTTCAAATTGTTTGAAGTAATTAGAGCTATTGACACACATATTTATACATTATTAAACATTCACAAATATATTTAGGAAAAATGTAGAGGGGCTAATTAAGTTATTTGAAAAGAAAAAAAAATGTGTATTGTGTGAAAGTTTTCGTAATGCTGAAGTCAAAAATACATTTCTTTTAATTTTAAGTATTATATTTTCAGAGATATCATCGAAAATGTAATACAAAAGTATGTTCTTCCTTCCTCCCCTCTATTTCCAAATCTACTGAAACTAAACTTATGGAAAAATTAGGGGTAGTAGAAGTTAATTTAAACCTTGCAGGAAAACTATAACACTAGGTCATATAGATTTTGAGAAAATTGTATTTGTTCGTTACATACATATTTCAATTTGTGGGTGTTCAGCAAAGGAGTTAAAGGAGCACTGGAGGTACCTATCGCCATAGAAGTATAAAAGTATTGTTGATAATGATTAATGAAAAATAAATTTGGTAATTAGACAAGATAATAACCCTTAAAGACAAGGATGATTTGGACATACATAAAGAGGCACATCTTTATGCGTGTACTCTATGTGCCATCGGCTGTTAAAGCCTAGATAACAACTGTTAATAATGTATTTGAGTAATGCAATGCCTAGTTACTAATTCATATATTTATTTATGGAACAACCCTCTGTGCATGAGTAATACTCGCACTTGAGTGGTTATTTATTTTTACCCCCGTCTCCTTCCTCATACCATTGAATACAGAATATTCAATTAAAGCCACATGAAAATAAAATAAATATGTTTTTGTTATTTGAAACATTTTTATTTATTTATTTTTTGTTTTGAAGAATATCTATAAATATACAAAGATTATACATACGCTTAATAGAATGATAAAAAACTCATTCTTCTTTTAATCATTATTTAATCTTGAGATCAGTCAAAATAGTGCAATTAAAAAAGTTTTATAGGATCAAAAACTAAGCACAGCAAATGAACTCTCTATTGCAGGCACATATTGGACTAGATTACGGCATGCAGTGTTCATTTTTTTTTAATTTGTCCCTTTTTTTCCTCTCTAAAAATTTTATTATTTGGATAGAGATTAATTTCATATTTCAAAAAAGTAATTTTTTTACCTACTATTGCTAGAATTTAAAAGCACAAGTAATATTTCCAAACATTTCTCAATCAAAAATGCATTTACATGTGAATATTAAAAGAGAAAGAAAATTTTAAAATAATTAAATTATAGGGTTCAAAAAGCATTTAATGGTGAACTATTATGTTATATTTAGAACATATTTAAAACGATTTTCTTATAGCATATAAAAGAAACTGGTCTAGTCATATTATGATAACCTAAGAAGCAGTGACATTTTTCACTTAACCATTACTGTACTAGCTGATTTTCAAATAAGTGATAGATCTTACTTAATCTTGGAAATAGCCATCAGCTGTCGCAGCAGTGGTAGATGTAACCTTGTGAACCAAAAAATCCCACAGTGAAAAGGAAATGAATGGCAATATGATTATTGGTCAAGATAATATAATTCAATCTTCTGTATTGGGGTATCTTTTAAAATACAGAGCGAATTAGCAGGTTTTTAAAGGGTATGAGGTCTGGACAGAGATTGGCGAGCATATTCATAGGGGCAGAGCCTAGTCATACAGATGAAATAAAAACTGAATGAAAAATCTCATTTTATGTTAATATTTTTTACAATATTTTTTTTCTTTTTGGAATAGTGAAAATAATTGTTGTTTGGTGCTAGGGTCGGACTGGTCCATTGGACCGAGGGCTGGTGCACCTTCATCTGGGAAAAAATTTACACCCTGAATGTATAGATATATTCTCAGTAGTGTATTAAATTTCAAGGATTTACTTAAGAATAATAAAAAATTAATAAACTGTTAGCACATTGAAGATTATCACAAAAAATTGAAGATACGTAAAGGAATTTGCATAATCGGAAACCAAAGTGGACATTTTTGCATCAGACAGAGGGAGAACAGTAGCCAAATGTTGCAAATATAATATTATTTTTACAAGCAAGTGTCATTTTCTCATTCCAATACCTTTATATTTTATAAATCAAGTACTCTTGTAATATGTGGTACTTTTGTAAAATAACCAAACAAGCTTGAGCTTTAGTTTTCAAAATTGCTATTCCTATATGGAAAGTGCATTTTTGTTCAAGACATGAATATATTTTGAGCGAAGTTTGGATACTGAGTTTTTGTGTGTGTGTATGTGTGTGTTTAAGGAGGTAGACACTTACAAATACTACATTTAAAGATGCTACTTTGCTTTAAAATAACCTGTACTAAATAAACAGCATTTGCTGTCAAATTATAACAGATATTGCATACAACCCTTGGCACAAAGTTTACGATCATTACACCAACACTACCATTTTTTGTAAGAAAGGATTTTTTATTCTCACTGTATAAAAATTAAACGATTATTAGCGATAATTCATTTGTATTATATATAATGAACAACAATATGCAATAAAGAAAAATCATTATACATCAATTAATAAACAGAAAAATGGTGATTGAAATTTAAACACCAAAGAAAAAATTATCCAATCACGCTTTGATTTGGAAAAAAATAACCAATCACTGTAATCAATATTTAGTAAATCCACTTTTAGCTCGGATGACAGCCGAAATACTTTGTGGAATGGGCTCAATAAGCTTTATACACTCATTGGGAGCAATTTCACTCCAGTATTTCCTTATAGCTTTATATAGTTCTATGGCATTTGTGATCCTTCAAAAATCAATTTTTCTTTTTAATATATTCCACAGATTTTCGATAGGATTAAGATTCGGACTGTTGGGCGTCCAAGTCATGGTTTTAATTGGATTATTACCTACATTTTGTAGAAATATCTTCACTGATTTGGTGCGATGGGGAGCTGCATTGTTATCTTGAAATGAGAAGTCATTTTGATCCCCAAACCATTGATCGATGCTGGGAATATAAAAATTCTCTAAAATATCAATGTAAACTTCAGAGTTTACTGTACGTAACGCAATACACAACTTGCCAACTCCTTGTGATGCCATACAACTTCAAACTAAATGCAGGTGAAAATTTAGTCCTTATATTGACACACTTATCATTGAACTTTTCAACAACTCTCCTCCAAACAAATGTTTCACAGTCATCACCTGTTCTGAGAGATATGTGAGATTCATTGCTAAAAATAACTTTATTCCATTTATAAAGTAGCCAGTGTACATGTTTTTCACACGATTGCAAGCGCTCTTATCTATGCTTCATTGTCAAGTAAGGTTTAGTTTTAGCTTTACAGAATTTAAATATTGCTGCATTTAGACGATTACGTACAGTTTGGTTCACATACCTTTACCTTATACTTAGACCATTCAGCATTGAGTAGTTTTGAGGTCACTCACAGCTTTCTTTTTGCTATTTCCATCTGTTCTCCCTAGGTGTTGTCATTCAAGGACGTCCACTTCGAGGTAAATTTTCCATGCTGATATTTTTTCCAAATATCGCATACTGTACTTTGAGCACAATTTAATAAAGCAGCCACTTTCCTTTGTGAATTTCCCTCTTGCAACAATTTAATCACGCGGATTTTTAAATCGCGAGGTAGGTTTTTCACACGAGCCATTGTCCAGCACTTTATGATCTCGGAGAGACCTCAGCTGCTTTTGATCTCGGAGCTGGAAGATTTCTTCTTTTAAATAGGATTCAGATATTGTATGCTTGCGCAGGCACTCTTATCTGTCTTCAATATTCAGATTTCAAGCTTGTTTCATCAGTGATCGATTACTATTTTCACACTTCCGTCTTGATCAGATATTTTTTTCTCATAAGGAAACTTTTTTGCCTGCAGTATAAATATAAATTATATGATTGTTATATTGAATTCACTTTTCATTTATGCTTTAATATGTGTTCTTTTATTGGCATATTGTAAAATGTACCCCTATGCTCGTGAATTGCGAAATATATGCTTCAAAATGCAAAAATCATAAACTTGATAATATGGATTGGAAATTTTTTGCCAAGGGTTGTGTATCGCATTTATAACTGATTTGATAACTAATTCACATTAAGATAAAGCAGAGTTGGGTAGTATCGAAAATACATGTATTTGAAGTACATTTTCAAAATGCATTTGTATTTTAAAACGACAAAACAAAAGTATTTTGATAATGTAATTTGTAATGCTTTTTTCAGGTATTTTATATTTTGAAAATACTCAAATTACATTTTTCCAGATTTCAAACTGATGTGTTTAAACAGCAGATCTGCAGTTTGAAGTTTGGAAACACATGCCTGTCTGTTTTGAATAGTCTTCAAATTCATGTCTGGAAGTTAATACGAACAAGTTGTTTAACTTTTAATTGAATTAGTTGTTTAGTTTCTACAGAAACATTTCTGCTGAATAGTTATAAAAGTAGTTTTTATAATTCATAACATTCTACGGGAATTGCAAAAAATTGTTGTGTGATAGATAGAAAGGGTTATTCAGAGTTTTGCAGACTATTTAAAATGCATTAGAAATGTAATGTGGTTACTGGTTAGTGAAAAGATGGATAATACTGATAAAGCTTCCAATAGAAACTTATGAAGATGATTAAGTGTGATATTACACAATGTTCAATATTAGATGGGGAATATTTCAAAATAATATCTGTTGATATTAAGGCAAAATGCCAGCTCTATAAAACAACATGTTCAGTTATAAATGAAACTTTTGAAGGATAAAACAAATTTTAAAAAACATAAAAAGGTAAGATTCTGGTCTTATACAATTATATATCCATTTTAAAATTCTTTTTCCTAGTTTCTTGTTATTCCACCAATCGAGATTATCTTATGATTCTTCATATATTTTATATTCGTTTAATTGGGTGTGAACTTTAATATAAAAGAAGTTCAATTTATTGATTTAGGAAGCAGATGTTCATTAACTGTATTTACCATAGAATACATGAAATAATCAATATTTGGTTACAGATTTTCCTTAGAGTTATGTTTATATTGTGATTTGAAATGTAAAAATGTTTTGAAATGCAATCATTGGGATCCGACCACGTCTTCTCGGGTTACAGAACATAGGTGAAAACATATTTAATTAAAAATTTTAATAGATTTTCTTATATTTAACATATTTTTTTAGAAAGCCTCCCAACAACCCCAGAAAGCATTTTTATATAAAAAATATCAATAATGTATCCAAATAAAGCTCTAAAATTTTTTTAAACGATACTTTGGTATTAGCCGCATGCTTGGGATTAATATTAAAAAGAGAGAAACAACGTTTACAAAACACAAATGTAGGTAATTTTAAAAAGCATACAGCTGTTTCAAAACCTCTAAGGTTCCATCATCAGTGCTTAAAAATAAAATAAAATTAAAACTCTGTGTAAAAGGGGGGTGACAGACAGCCAGAAAGGCGTACTGTTCAGCTCTACTGTCAACGGCAAAATGCGACATACGGCTGACAAACAGCTACGGAGTAGATCTCACATGCACACACAGGGAGACCAATCAAAATTGCCTAATTGTTCCGGAAGATTTTAAACTGAGAGAAGAAAAAAAGGGGGGAGTGAAGAGAACAAATTATAGGAAATTAAACCATATCTTTGAAAAATTGGGCATACTGGATAAATCGTTAACTAAACTGTTTGAATTTTTCCATATATGATAAGCTTCCCAGAAGTCAAGATTGTAAATTGATGAGCATTTCTGTGTTATGGAGGCTTCGGAAAATTTAAAATTATGGTTGTTGGACCAGCAGTGGTTGGCAACAACCACTGGTCCAACAACCATCCAAAAACCCCTCACAGCACACAAAATTAAAATTTTTAAGAAATTTTAAGTTTCATTTTTTTAATTCTGCCCTTGTTATTTTATTTTATTTTGTCCTGGTTGTTTTGTTTTTTACTTTGAAATACTACATAATTAATCAATCCTCTAAATTCTCTGTCACCTAAATTTTATGATAACCTGTCACCCCATTCTTTGGTCCTCCAGTACACAGTTTAAAATCTTATCCCATTGCTCCCATTAAAAAGAAAAACAAATGTACATTATTTATTACCTCGATGTTACAATAAATGAAAAACCAATCATCGGATGCATCCCCCCCCACCCCCCCACTCTGTTCTTTTCTCATGAATTCGAAAGTATAAAATTCTTTATTTTTGAGGTGTACTTAAATCCTTTATGATATTCAGGAGAAAAAAATCGATTGTTTAAACCTCCTCTTAAATGTTCACTAACTGCCGACAACAATGACCTACAGCGATTTGCGAGAGAATTGACATTGCTTTCTCTCTTCCTCCAAATTGCCAATCAAGTGCCCAAAATGTGTTTGGATCAACAAAATCATGCCAAATTGAATTGGCCTAGGATAAACTAGTTTAGAACAATGAATAGCAGGCTAAACTAGTTTATTCTACATCTGTTAGGCCAAACTAGTTTGGCCTAGGAAAACTAGTTTATACTTTGTGCATTAGGATAAACTAGTTTTGCCTAGGAAAAACTAGTTTATCCTATGCGCATTAGAATAAACTAGTTTGGCCTGAAATCTGGTTTGCTCAGTAACATATATATATATATATATATATATATATCTTTTTTGTGGACATGATAACTTCCATAATTCTGCACAAATCACCTCCAAAGTGATACAGAAAATCTCAGTGAAGTTCGTTAATAGGCAAAATCAGATCAAAGGAGTGGAAATAGGGAGGGGTTTTGTGAAAACAGAAAAAAAACCCATAACTTCTTAATTATAATACATATCAAATCAGTTTAAAGTTATTATTACTTCTAGAAAAAGAGCTAAAAATTTATGTATGACAGATTTTGGATAAAATTAAAAATGGGCTCAAGGGGTGAAAAAAATAGGGTTTTAGGGAGAAAAAAATTATAACTTTGCCAGTTGTCAAGATATCAAATCCAATTAAATTTATTATAAATCTTCTTAATATCTACAACTTTTATATTGACAAGTTTTTGATAGGACCAATTCTTACAGCAAAAACATATTAAAAATACAAAGCAGTTGAAGAAAAAGTTATTGTATTAACACGATTCTGATATCTTACAGAAAAATGAAATTAAAAACTCATCAAAAGTGGCCTGATAAAATTTTTAAACTGAGTTTATCTCTAATCTTGATTTGGTTTTTGTTGGTGAAATTAGTGCTTAACTTTGAAATCTATCTTCGCCTGTAGGGATTTTTGAATGGTGGAGACTGGGGAGGGTTGACCATACGAGAGGATTGACCCACCCTTCAGTTTTCCTATTTAAAAGACTTTCAGAGTTTTACTAATAGAGGGCAACTGAAGCTAATGGAATGCTCAAACAAATGACTTTGTTTCATGCAGATAATTGAAACAGGTGTGGAAAAATTAATTGTGAAGTATTTTCAACTAAAAAGTTTTTTTTAGAAATATTTTAAGATTTTTCTAAATAAAATGTATCATACAAATTTAAGTAAGGCAGAAATATTGAGCTTACATTCCAGGCATTAAAGATTATACAATAAATTACGCTTAACATAACAATGTGCTATCTTTAAAAAGTAGCTATGTGGGGAGGCTTGACCCTATCAGTGTGAGGGAGTGTTGGCCAGATGGTCAAAGCTCGCTTAACTAAGTGTTTTTGGAAATCCTTTTTATTATACCTTGTACATAATGAAGGGTTAATTGTTATATTTGTAAAATAATGTAAATTTATTCTGTAAAGCTACAGTAAAAGGATCTGATAGAAAGGAAAATGTTTAACACGTTAAGTGCCGTATCAGTCACCGGTGACTGTTTTAACACTCAACGTGTTAAAATTTATTAAAGGAAGATGCGAAAAATTGCTAATAAAATCAAGAAAATATTTAATGTAATGTAAATGGGAAAGTTGATAGGAACTTTTATTTCATTTAAATTGTACCCATAGTAGTTAAATATAAAGAATGGAAAAGACCTGAAAGGAAGAAAGCTGCAGCCTTAAGAATTGTTAAGTGTTTGTGCCTCTGTAAACGAACATAGCTTCTGTAAAAGAACGTCAAGACTTTAGGAGTGTATGTAGACAAATTTTACCAAGATGAACACAATGAAATTAAGCCAAACTATGGGGCAGCTAGTGTTGCCCGGTCGAATGTCACAAAAAGTGGGTATTTAAAACAGAATTTTTCTCCTTCTATTTTTTTATTTTAAGCTATGAGGTATTCGCTACGGCTTTTGCCGTCATGACCTCAAATGATCTCAAAATGGTGTTATTTCCGTGAAACGACCTTCCTCTACGAGGAAAAAAGGCAGAACCCATTTTTCTCCTGTGCCTTGTATTTCATCTAAACAGGTTTGTTTACGCATCACATTTTCCCAAATATTTTTTAATAATAATTAAACCATATAGCTTAAATTTATTCAGCATTTTTTTTTAAATGATTTATTTCTCTGAACAAATATTTCAGTGTAAAATAAAGTGAGTCAAACCTCCTATATGCGGAAGCCTTGGCCCATTATTTTCTCATGATTAAAATCAATCATTTTTCAAGTTTCTTATATATTAACTTATGATGCAATTTTATTTTGATAACTGATTGTATAACAAATAAAATGATATATGAAACTTTATTCTAGGTTCAATATTTAAAAAATAAGAAATCATTTTGTAAAAAATGGGTCAACCCTCCCTTGTCTCCTCTATATTAAATGACTTGTTTTGAAAATTGTGTAGGTTTGGTGGAGCATCAAACATCCACGGGAAATATAGCGAAGTCTTCTGCCTAGACTCGGATATAATACCTACAACTATATAAGTCATTTTCATATTTGCAGCTAATCGACTGTGTTAAATCTTGTGAAGTAAGATTCACCACAAGCAAGTAAATTTGAATTGAATTCGTTAAAATTTTTACACCTTTTAAAAATCCCGAGGTCTGCATGCTTTTCACTGGCCCAGTGTGATCCTATTTGGTGCTAAAAATTGTAATATTCTATAACATTGATGATATATTGCAACTCTTTCCTCAATTTTACCAATTCTTAAAAAAAGTTACTTATTTAATATTGTAATTTCACGAAAAACTTTGCTGAAAAAAGTTTTTAAAATGCTCATTTTTAAAAATAAATACGTATTTGAAAATTATGAATTACGAATAATTTAAGGAACATTTACAGTAGTCAGAAATATAATTCTTCCAATGCATGATTGAGGAAAATTACAAATTGGTGTCTAAGAAATCACCAAGATAGAGAACGGGAATGTCTCATTTGTTTAAATAAAATGTAATTTACATCCAATAAAAATACATATATTATTGTAAAATATTTTGTTTAAGAAACTGATATACTTCATTTACAGGCAAAATCCCAATCATTATAACAATAACACTGCTTCCAATATAAATTATTATTATTACTTTAAAGAAAATAAGTTTTTAAAATAAATCTAAGAAAGGTTATGCCCCCTGCTTTGACATATCTTCAGTTGCATCCTCATGTGCTGCAATACATCGCCATTATTGGTCTATACTAATAAAAGGACAAATCGCTCTGTGTGTGTGTCTGTCAGCGATGGCTAGCAAAATCTACCGCACGTAGAAGTCTAAAAATTCAGGAGTGATTAGTCCAAGACAGGTCCTGATGCACCTGAGGCTCGGATTTTTAATTTTTTTAAGGGCCGGGTCCCCTTTAAGATTTTATGTACTAAATTGTTAATAACATGCCTCTTTTCTATCTGATCTTCTTCATTTTTGGGGGCCTTTCAGTTTCTGCCTCATTTCTACATTTCAGTTAAGACCCTGGCATCCTTGCAAGGTGCCCAGTACAGGGCCCCTTGAAGTTTTAGTGCACTAAATTGTTAATAACATGCCTCTTTTCTATTCGAGCTTCTTCGTTTTTTGGGGTGAATTCTTCTTTCAGTTTTTACCCCATTTTTACATTTCAGTTAAGACCCTGGTACCCTTGCAAGGGGCCCGGTACAGGGCCCCTTGAAATTTTAGTGCACTAAATTGTTAATAAATTGCTTCCTTTTTATCTGATCTCCATTTTAGGGATATTTTCTCCATTTCGTTATTCTCCCGTTTCTACATTCCAGTTAAGACCATGGGCCCGTCTAGGGCCCCTTGAATTTTTTGTGTGCCATGCGTGTTTCACACCCTAATTTTCTCACCTTCTCAGAGCCTAATTTTAAAGTTGAGTCTTGAACTCTTCTCCCTAGACCAACACTCACATATTTTTATTGGGGCCCCAGGGCCCTTTTTTAAGCAATTCTCCAATTTTTTGCGCATTTCTTTCTAATTATATTCTATTGATTAATTCATACCCTATGCTTAATCTTGACTAATCAAAGATCTAAAACGCTAAGTACTAAAACATTTTAATATGTTTTCATGTTAGGGCCCTATTCTCAACTATCAGTTGGCTCCTTTTGGGTCCCCTATTATAACTCCCTTAAAATAGTCCGATTCACTAGCTTTTTTTTTTTTAACAACATCTTAGGTTCTCCAGCTATTACATAAATGACAAAAAAAAAAAAAAAAAAAAAAAATCAGACTTCAGCTACCACCAATTTTGAATATTAATCGCCTTCTTGGGCCCTTGGTGAAGCTTCATTAAAAATGATCCGAATGCCTTGCAATTTTCTTTACCATAGTTCTAGCATCATCTGATTACTTTAAAAACTACTAAAAAGTATATTTATACTAAACTACATGCCACATAAACTACATGGGCACTGGTCACTGGCGAAAAATATCGTGTTCAGCTCATATATTAGACTGTTCCTACCCCCCCCCCCCCATACGAGCTGTCAGAGAGGTGTGTACCGTTAATTGCCGTGAAGTCCAAGAGATCTTATCGGTTGTCTGTTGACAAAATTTATGAGCGAGTAGGAACAGAAAGTTCTCCTATAGCAGCTATTTTTGTTAGTAGGGAAATATTAGTACTTCAATTTCTTTTGCAGTTTTTAAAATACATGAGATCACATTGGACAAGTTTACTGTTATTACTTTTATTATTACAGCGACGCAACTGGGAATTCCATCAAGGATAAGTTTCAATTGAATAATTTCGACTTTTATAAATGCCTAAATTTTAGAAAATATTTGATAAAAATTTAAGTATGACAATAAAAAGTGATTCATTGTCATTTTTCTGTCTAAAATGATTTTGATGTTTCACCTTACTTTATATTATGTTTATTATATGTTCATGTTTACCTTCAAATTTAACCATCCTAAATTTTAAACAAATAATTTTTAAATCAACTTGTCTATGACTCGTTTTCATAATTTAATTACGTAATATTCAGTGTTTGTGATTTTTTTCTTTTGTTTATGTAAAGCAACATTAATTTACTACTGAAAAATCAAAGCACAATTGATTATAATTAATTACTGCAATATGTATTTTTTCTAAAAAGTTTGTTTATAGATAAAAATATTATTATAAATCATCAAGTAAAGAAAATATGGACAGAGAGAAGATTTTAGTCTGAGTTACATATTCATTTTTCTACATGATATATTTAAAAATATTCCACAAATTTATTGAACACTTTTTAAAATTTTTATGAACGATAATAGATACAGCCATCGGTATTTCTCACTGGGTAAGAGAAAGGAAATACAGGGTGTTTCACTACCAGACTGACAAACGTTGAGGGACGATAGTAGACATGAAGACAAACATTATTAAATGGGAAACCATGGGGCACAAACATCTTCTGTAGGAGCTAGGGGCCATTAAAGTTTAAGGTCCAAAACTTCAAACGATGATAAAAAACACAAAAAAGGGTCGATTCGTTTGCGGTTTTCGCTAAAATCATTCTTTATATCACGATTTTCTTAAATATTTTTTTTAAAGGTTACGTTCAAAAATTGTCGATAGAGGGCGCTGTAGACTTTAGAGTAACGATCAACTACTTTTTACCGTTATTTTTTGTATGGGGTTAAAATTTTTCTAAATTTTAGACTTTAACTTAAATTTTAAGCCCAAAATTGAAAACTTTGCGATCGGGTAACTAGCGAAAATTGAACTGTGAACAGAGGGGGGGGGGGGGGGATTTTAAACGCTCATAAACATTGAACAAACTAATCGATTTTGTTGCGGTTTGCGTGTAGGTCATTCCCTTGGTAATTATTTTGTTCAAAATAATGATGTACAGCTTTGGTGTCTGCATTTTTTGATAGAGGGCGCTTCCGACACATCTCCGACATTTCAATGACATTACTCCTGTGTGTTTTACTACCGGAAGAAGATACTTCCAGGAAGTGTTAAGGTGCGTTTTCACTGGTCGTTCTAACGACCTAAAAAACCCTAGTGATCCAGAACCTTAACCTAAGAGCGTTTTCACTGGTTTCAGATAAAAGCCTTACGCCAACCAATCAAAGGCAAGTTTTTACTGCGCAAGCATCTACTTTACGGCTTTACTGTCTACAGATCGATTCGATGTCATGTCAATTCTCAATTGTAAACAAATAATTGTTTGTGGCTGTTGTCATTGTTAGTAGGAAATATTTTGTATAGAAATTAATCGAAAGTTTTGACTGTTTTCTCCACTAAAGGGCTTTAAAAGCACTCACAAATCATTGTTTAACCAAACTGCAAATTGTAGCAATGGAGTTATGTTCCTAAATTAAATAAAAACACTAAGTCACTATGATTTATGCATTTAAAAGCACATTGAATAAATTATTTTTCACACAAGTACGTGTATGTGTAATAAAGATCGACACAAATTTAATGTTGCTTTTTGAATTCCCTTTTAAAAAAATTAAGTGAAATTTGTTAAATAAATCACAAATTAAATAAAACATTAAGACAATGTAAAAATTTGAATGTCCAGACCCGCTTGGGAGACATACTTACACTATGAAGGGATGTACTCACTGTTATTTGTGAATCGTTTTTCATAAATCACAAGAAAAGTTAACATTTAAGAATGTTTATTTTTATTTTATTTTTTTGAAATATGGATTTTTTTTCTATTTTAGTCTTTAACAAAAGCTCAAACGTTTAAAATTTTATTATAATTTTTAAAGAATGGAAAATTTAGAGGATTAAAAATTCGTAATAATGTTTATCTCTGTAACAAAAGAAAAAGAAGAAAAGGAAATTCAAGGCAAATTCAAAAAGCAAAATTCAAGGAAAAAAAATATCTGTGAAAAAACTTCTTTTAAGCTTAAATAAAATGGTATAAAATAAAAAATAAAACCTTTTTTATATAAGAGTGAAAAAGAATCTATTTTAGAAATTAGTGGTAGGACTCGGGACCCATGAGCACATACAACTCTATGCCTATGTGAGACTAGCATTTAGATACACTGGCAGATTCTCTTACCATATCACAACAATATAAAATTATCCAATATAGTTACATCTACTTTTTGTGACCCCCCCTCCCCAAAGAAGAAAAAAATTCACAGTAAAGTGCAAAATAAATGTACTTAAAATTGTAAGTTTTACTTTATGATTTCACATCAGGGATGCAAGTCTTTGATACAAGTTTTTTCTTTTTTGGGTGGTGGGAGGGTAAACCCTGTTTTGTTATTGAATTGAGAAAAATAAATTTTTGTAAAGGAAAATTGAATTCAGTTGTTTAAATTCAAAGTAAACATTTAATAATCCTTTTTTTAAATGTCCACCTGCTATATTATTCTCGTGAGCTTGTTTTGTTTGCAAATTACACATTTTAAATTCCAACTATTTTTTCTTATTCTGTGAAGTCGCTTTTATGGAAAATAATTTTGAGAGGGGGCTTCTTTTATAAAGAAGAATAAAGGGGTATAAATCTTTGACATAGGGGAGAGGGGGGCACATGTGAACAATTTTTACATTTTTGACTATTTCTCAAAATTGTTATGAGCTATTGAACCAAAAGTTGATTTATATGAATATTTAGAATTTGTTTGTTCTTTTGGTGAAACTTTTGGATGCATTTATCAAGAATTTCTAACTTATATCATCATTCTAAAAATTGTATAAATTTGTTCACATGTGCCCCAGTGGAGGGGTAGTTGTGAACATAGCTGGGGCACATGTGAACACATGCATAAATAAGACAAAAGTAATTTTTTGTGAATAAAAACTGTGATAAAAACTAATTAGATGCCCCTTTTCTAGCTGTGTGAATAAATCAATAAATGTTTCAACATAGATACAAAAAATTATTTGTAAAATTGTACACTAATATGCCTACTCCTTTTGAGTCACTTTTAATTGTTATCTAACTTCCAGTAAATTAAAACTGTGAAGAAATCCTAAAAATGTTCAATATATGACTCAATGTTTGATAAGGGTGATTAAATTTTAAACTAAAAAAAATAATGCATTCACAGACTTAAAAAATACACTTGTGAACTGTTCACATCTGCCCCCCATATGTTCTGTTCACAAGTGCCCCATCTACCAAGTTCAGCCTAACTTATAAAAAAAGATATTTTTAATTGAAATAAGGAAACAAAACTTTTTGTAGACTTACCTATTTAATGCCACTATAGAATGCAATGCTGATATTCTTCTTTAAAAAATGTCTTGAATGAATTTTTACTTCAATAACTTAGAAGACTTTTTTACTTCACACCTTTTAAAACAAACAAATTACAACTACCAGAAATCAAAATGGCCTATTGTTCTGAAAATTCAGTCAAAAGATGGTACCAGTACTACCATCAATTGGTAATTTTTTGAATTTTTTTATTTCAAATTAACTGAGTGAAATATGTACTGTTCACATCTGCCCCCCTCTCCCCTACACATGACTAACATAACATTAAACACAAACTAACATAAAAGGTACTTTTATGTTAGTTGGAAGCAAATCTTGCAATTACTTTTTAGTTTTCACTTGTGTAAATTAGAAACAATGTATTAAAGTTAAAATAACATATTTTGGTTTGTTGTATTATTTCTCATTATTATTATTTTATTCCTTTTTTTAATGAAATAAGTGAAAGGCACATATTTTGAAAGTATGTAATATATGTATTTTAAATGAAAAATTTGTATTTCAAATAAAATGAATGAGAGGTTTATATTTTAAAAGAAATGAATACAAATGATGACAATAGGAATAATATTTAATGGTTTATCTCAGGGCCAAAACTAGAGGGGGCATGTGCCCTGGGTGACAGAACGGAAAACGAAGGGGGTGCCAACTGAATTTTGGTTTTTGATTTCTAAAGAACCTACACTAGTCACGTGAAAAGACTTGCAAGCTAATGTTAAATATGGGAGCATTCTTTTCAAATTTCTCGCTTGCATTTTAATATTTTTAAATGATTTTTTTTTTCTTTAGGTAGCTGAGTTTGATCTTCAACTTTGTTAGGTTGTACATTTTTGATTTTGGTTGCAGTTTTTTTTATGAGGCTATTTTAGCTTTCGGAACCGGTTCAAAAAGTGAAAGTAACTTTGTATATATATATATATATATAAAGCTGTAACCAAAATTTAAAAAGTAAACATTTACCCAGTTAGGGATCAACCTCAGCTATCCCAAACAGAAAAAATCATTTAAAAATATTAAAATGCAAGTGAGAAATTTAAAAAGAATGCTCCTATAAGTTTAACATTATCTTACGAGTTTCTTCATGTCACTTTCTTCGGATTTCATTTTCAAGATTTTAATGGATCGATATTTGACAAAATTGATTACATAATTTAGTATTATGTATTTTTTTTTTTTTTTGTTACATATTTTAAATTTCAAATAAGTCGGCTATTAGAATTAAAATTCTGTTTGTAAATTGACTTTGCGGAGATTGGGAAAGGGGAGGGGGGAGCAAAATCTATGTTTATGCCAGGTAAAGAAAGGCTAGTTTCAGCCCTGGTTTATCTCATGTGCTTGACTGACATAAAGTACCCGAAAATGTTGTGAATTTGAACAATCGAGTCAATTGGCATAACAATGATTTCACTAAGCAATATATCTCCAACCATAACATGACAATAAAACATGTTGTGTTGCCTCTCAGTCAGTTTAAATATTAAACTATGATAGTTGCTACTAAATAAGTATAAAAGAATTTTTTTTTTTTTTTTTTTTTTTTTTTTAATTTAAACTGTTCTTTTATAAACATTAAACATTTATAAGTATCATGCTTAATTTCAGGACTGTAATTCATGTGGTTCAAAAAACTTCTGTTACAATACATTAATTTGGCATGACTAATTATGGAAAATTCATCACTTTGACTTGGTAGAAAGCATGAAAAAATTGAAAGCATGAAAAGCATTTTATTAAAAAAATTATTTTTTCTCTCTCTTTTTTTCAGATATGACAATAGAAAAGGTGAAAAAATCATTTTTTAAACTATGAATTGAGAATTTCTTTAAATTATTTTTTCAAAGTTTAATTATAATTTACTTAATATTAAATTATTAATTGATAAAAGCAAATTAAAAAAAATATTTCTTTATTTTTGTAATTAAAAATTATCTCTTTATTTTTTATTTATATTTCATTTCTTACCTTTAAATTGTTTAAAATATTGCATTGTTACAGTTTCACAGCCAGATGGCATATTTTAATGGCGCGGTTTGATGCATAATTAACTCTGCTGTTATTGTAACCATCCCAGAAGCAGAATTTTCTGCGTCAGTCTGCAGCAAACAAAAATTTATCTGCGACCCAATAAGCCTACTATCATAAGAAATAACAGAAACACTTAAAGTAAGCAAAATTACCATTTATAAAGAATATATATAATATAAGGATACAACAAATACCATAAATCTAGAGACTTAAAGCAAATTTCAGCTATTATTTAAGCCCAGCATTTATTTTTAAGTTGGTGGATTAATCTGCAAGGTTTAAAATAATCTGCAGCGCCCGCTTCCGTGCTGCACTGTTTCTGCTACTGGGGTAACCATAAAGAATATTTGGTTATTTATCACCTGTGACTCTAATATAAAAATGCATTAAAATTAATTTAATATTTAATAATTAAGTTCCTAAAAATACTAAAATTTATTGCCAAAAGAAGCACTCAGGTGTACATCATTTTTACAAATCTGGAATATTAGGTAAGACGAGTCTACTCTTGGTAATAGCAATGAGGATAATAAAACGGGAATATCCTCTAGTATTGGTTTTGTGAATGATGGAGATCATAATAGTAGCGCCCCACCAGTGGCCGAGAGGTTCTGCTCTCGAAGCTAGTAGACGGGAAGTGCTGGGTTCGATCCCAATCACACCCGTCAGCCTAATCGTTTGGAGTTTTCTTCAAACCTTAGTTTTCCAAGTATAAATACGGGTTAGGTTCCCTTAGAAAGACCCCCCCCCCCTTTGGGCCTATATCCCTCGTGCTGATAATTGGCTGTCATAAACACAACCAACCAACCATAATAATAGCTTCGTATTTGCTTGTCTTCTAGATTTAAAAAAAAAATTCTTTTTATGTCAAAATAATATATTTCTTCTTCGATTAAGAGGATGTCTTCGATCTAAAGAAACATGTTATGATAATTTTAGCTATCTATATATGTATTATTCTTATTTATAAAGTATAGTATGAAAATATTTTAAATGGTATGAAAAATAAACAACATAATTAAAGAAATGTTTTAATTCTACACTCAAGGAAAATTTTCTGGAAGAGTATACTCTCGTTTCAAAGAAATTCAATTCTGATACTTAAAAATAAGCAAAAAAGACACTTTACTCCATCCATTTCTTTTAAAATTATTAAAAGTTGCAAACTAATTTCATCTTTCTTAGTTTTTTAAATACATCAGTATGATCAAAAGGTTTAGGCTCCCATTCTTTCATGCGAAGACAGTCACAAGCTAATATTAAATCTATGGGAAGATTTTTTTTAAAAATATTATTTGCATCTCGATATCTTGTATATTTTTTTTCATTGGATAGCCTGTTATTCGACGCTTTTATTTTTTCGATATTTTGCTTGCAGTTTTTTTTTTTTTTTTTTTTAAGTGGACATTTTTACTTTTGGAACCGATTCCTAAGTGAAAGTAAATTAGTTAAAAAATCTGCAATCAAAACCAAAAAAGTAAAAAAGTGGTGAATGCATGATATATTATTATATCGCTCGTGGGCTGCAATAGTGGCCCAACTCAAAAAATCAGTTTCTGAGATTAATGGGCTTGAAGTTTCGCCTTGTAATGAAATGCAAAATTTACACAATTCATTGTTGTCATAAGTGTTAAGTAGTACTAAATGACTCCGTAAGGGTTCAATTAATAATAATGCAAAAAAAAAGTATCCTCATATCCCGTGTTATATTGATAATAAATATGATTATATGATGATGCATTCAGATTATATCATATATAAGGCAACAGCGGCACTTCTGCCATCTGTTGGTGAAATACTGAACTACAAGATATGCCGCTGTTGCTGAGCTGGAAAGAATACCAATTTGCAATGCTGGAGAGCGCATTAACTCAAAATTCGTATTTTTTGAGTTGTGCCACTCTTGCAGACCACAAGCGATATGTACAGCCATATATTTCTGCTAATTCTGTGCCAACATTTGCATGATTCAGCACAAAGTAGTGTGCATCTAAAGGAAAATAACCGAATATTTCTGTCAATGCCGCTTTTATAATTTTTGTTTTCACCTCCACATTATTCATAAATATTCTATTCTAAATGTAGTGTTGATTCTAGACCAATTTGGCAGGACGCAACCCTCAGCATCCCTTTTTAATTAATTTATGCATCTGGCAGCCCTTTTTAACTAGTATTTGTGCCCGGTACACCTTTTTAATTATTTTATACACCCAGTATTCCATACTGCAATTTTTGATGTTCCCTTTCAATTTGACTGTAAGATTTGTCAATCGGTTGAGTGAAGAAAAAAAACAAAAAATTCGCCAGTCGGTTATAGGAGGGAAAAAAAAATCGCAAAATTCTTCAATCAGCCGCGGAAAAAAAAAAATGCTTAGTTCATCCATCAATCGCATGAAAAGAAAACTTGAAAGTTTCACTAGTAAGTCGTGGGGGAAAATTAAAAAATTCACAAACTGTTTATGGAAAAGAATAATTAAACTCGTTGATTGGCTGCAGTGAAACTCATCAAAATTCATCCATCAACTGCATATTAAAAAAATCACAAGTTTTGCAAATCAGTTGCAAGAAAAAACCCCGCAAATTTCGCCAATTGGTAGAAATAAAATATCACAAAATTAGTCAATCGGTTATGGGGAAAAATTGCCTAAATCGTCATTCAGTCATCGGAAAAATTTGTGAAATTTATCAGTCAGTAAGAAAAAAAAAAGAGAAATTTGTTAATTAGTTGCGGGAAAACATAGCAAAATTTCATTGATAAAAAAGGACTCTAAACAAACCACAATTCAAAATATTTTTGTGAACAAGGTATATGAGTGTCCTCTTTTAAAAATTCCCGCCTGGAATCCCTTTTTTTCTATAGTCAACACTAATCCGAGTATGCCAATAAAAAGGTGCTTTAAATTTTTATGCTTGTATTAGCATGTTTCCCTAAACAATAATCTAAGTATTTGTTATAATTTAAATTTCAGCAGTTGATAATTACTAAATTTCTTAAAAATTAATGTCTTAAATCAGAAAACATTAAATAGAATTTACTATTACCTTAGCAGTACATAATACATAATAGAACACAATTTTAAAAAAAACAAAACAATAAGTGACTTACTTTTCATAAAGATAGGCAATACAGGAAAATAAAAAAGTAGTGTAGCTTCCATGCTGCATACAAAATGTGTTTTAGCCTGCAAGTTTGCATCTAAAAGACTAAAAGATTATTTCTAACCTAATAGTCTCCCAGGCACATTCCAACGGGCCAACACAGGAGTAAGGAGCCAACAAGCTGCAACTCAACTAGATATTAGTTGACTTTGCTCTTTCTACATCGATCATCATCATCATGTTAGGACAATAATTGATGCTGCTGATGAACAGATCATAGCACAGCTTAACACCTACCATCCTTGTTGCATTTCTATCATCAATTGAAGCAGTTAAAGGAACTAGCAAACTAAAAGAGAGAAAAAAAATTAATACATGCATACATATACAGATATAGTTTTTAAAAAGCTAATATTATTTACTAATGACTAACTAATTATTAATTAAGAAATTTGAGTATGCTTATAGACAAAATTAGATATAGTTTTGCCACTATATCATCTAAATATTTATTACAGAATGCTAATTATGAAAAAACACTTAAAATGCTATAAATATTAGAATAAATTTATTGCATCATATTTAAAAAAAGATACGATACTGCAAAATAGTTCTTTTGTTTACATTACATTTTTATCAAGTTTTAGGATAAAGTTGTAATATAGATTCACAAAAGGCCTCAACACAAAAAAACGGTTGAAGGTGAATATGTACACTAAGCCCAAAATATAACACAAAAATAAATAAATATTTGATTTAAACGGTAAATGTCAATTTTTTATTAAAGTACTACTCAAAATCAAATATGGGAAACTGAAAATAGCTGATTATATATATTTATTAAAATAGTATCATTTGTAACATTAACAAAAACCTCATAAAAGAATTTTATCCCTAAGCAACGATTTATAAAATTACACATGCTTCCACTTAGATTAGGCCTAAATTCCATCAACTGTTACAAGACTTTAATAAAACTACATTTAAGTACATAAACAGTTATATTAATCCTTTAAAGTCCTACATGCACATGCTTAAAATTGTTCTGGTGGACTTTAAAATCTTTCTACAAAAGATTAAGTTTATTATACATATAAAATACTCACATCTAATTATAAGAAAGTTTCTGTCATAATTTTAATTGGAACAGATGTATTATAATCTCCTTTTAATTTTTGAAAGATTACCTTACCACTAATTTCTTTAAAAACATTATTTGCAATGTGACTTCACATTTAAATTTTTCCTTTTCTCTGTATTCATAATTATTAACAAAACAATAAGAGTAAAAAGCAATTGAAGAATCAAGATTTAACAAATTTCAGTTTCGGTCGATACTTAATTTTAAATCATACCAACTGTATCACGTAATTGCTCTGATGACACTAAATATAATTAAGAAAAAGAACAAAAACACTTTGTCGTCTTAAAACAAACTTTTCATCTTTTAAAAATGCTTTTTTTTTTACTTTCAAACACTTAGTCTCATTCATATGAATAGAAACAACAAACCCTTTTTGCATCTTTTAAGAACACTTTTTTACTTCCAAAAAGAAATCACTAGAAACATTTAATACATAAAAATATATCTCCCCTCCCCCCCCCCAACCAGCTTTTTTTTTTCATCTTTTACAATAAAACCAATTAGTGTAATTGCTCTGGTAACAAACAAGATGGGGATACTATGCAAGGCTGGTCCACACTTTTTTTTTTTTTTTTGCTTAGTGGCAGATTTTAGGTATCAATACTCTTTCAATCAATGAAAATAATCCCTCCGTTGCTAACAAGACATGCTGATTTAACTTAAAATACATTGAATAGGCATTTATTGGAATATGTATCGAATTGGAATGGTAACGTGTACAAATTTTTCGAAATGGGCACATAGAAAGCTACATATGGTCTGAATATCTCTCAATTGATTTAAACTTCATACAAAGTTATAAATCTTCATAAAAGTTTCAACATTAATCTTAACAACAAAAAGAAAGATAGCATATCTGTAGGTGAAATGTATTAAAAATAAAATAAAAAATAGATCAGCAGGGTTTTTTTTACATGACAAAGTTCACAGGTAAATGTCTGAAAAGGAGTAAAAAGCAAACTGTTTTGCAATCTGATCTTTCATGCTTAAAAGAGAACAGAAAAATACAAAATACATTGGCTTATTTATTTTATAGAAATTTTGTTTACATGCTTGCTTAAACATACAGGATCAATTACCTACAATAAGCAAAACTGGACTGAAGTTTGCCTGTAATTAATTTTCCATTTAAATATCAATGGGCTACAATAAACAATATCCATTCACTCACTTACAATTATTTTAAGTGAGCAAAGAGAAATATAAATCTACATAGATCAGAAATACCCTATCAGGTAACCGAATATAATCAATGAAGCAAATAATTCATTTAAAGAAACAAATATTATTAAAAAAACACTTTTATTCTATGTATACTATTAACATTCAATAATAATAAAATAATTTTGAGAACTGGACATATCTTCATTCTTATATCAGAAATGAAATCCTTAAACGAAGTATATAATTGGTATTCCAATATTAATAAAATGTATCTGAATGATTACCAAAAATAGCGATATTTATCCTACAAAAGTGCAACAATTTAAACAATCCGTATGGATTACCTACTATTTATATTAAATTAAGACAATAATAAAAGATGATATCTATTCAACATGTCAATAAAACTTACCATTTTGCTTCAATCACAAAAAATAGATTCCTCTTTGACATAAAAAAAGAATAATTTTAAGTAAATACAACAACGCTATAAAGTATAAATATTACTTCGTACATTCACAACGCCGCCATTACTGTAAAAAAGCTCTTTTTTAATTGGCTGCGCTTGGGTAAGCGGTGCTTATACCCTGTTCACACTGCGTTATCAGAACTCTCTTATTAACCTCCCAAGGTTCTTCTAACATAAGGTTGTTCCATTTGAAGGATAGCCAATGGACTATACCCATGTAGGGCAACAGGCACGTCTCTGCGGGAAGAAACCCTCCAAAAAAAACTGTTTATTGGACAAAGGGGAAGCAGTGTTAAAATGTTCTTCACACCTATTGGTACTTTTCTTCTATTTACCCGCGGCTGTCATCACATGGGTAAAGTCCATCAGAGCAGAGCAGGACTATTACGTCATGTGGCGGACAAGATCGGAGTTCGACCAGCCGTGAGAATGTAAAGGGATGCGTAAAAGAACGCAATATGGAGTAAATAAATTTTTAAAAAGCAAATTGAACGAAATCACCTTCCTTAAAATAATTTGTTCAAACACTGATTGGAATTAATTAAATATAAAATACATAATTGTTAAATAATATCGCGATACGTTTGTTTACATTCAAATACTTGAGTAAATTCGCGAAAAAAATTAAATTTTTAATGCGTAAATGTACAAATGAAAACTTTTAAACTATTGCAAAATAAAATGAATTATATGAATATGATGATACAGCAGTAGTAATAAAATGACTAGAATTATCAAACAAAATAAATTAAACAAAAGTCATGCATCAAAACTTTTAACAATAATGCATTGTCCGATTACTAGATATAAGTTTTCAAAAAATTTCGAATGTCACTATGCTTCTTCAGGATCAAAATAATACAAAAATATTACTCTATAAATAGACTAATTCTATTATGAAAAAAAATATGTACTATACATATATTTTACATTATGATATACAAATAGCAATATCGTTATTTCATATATACAAAATTTCAGCAAAAACTGAAAAATTTAAAACAACTTCGGTTCTAAAATGTCGATGTTATCTTATAAAACACATCGAATATAACATTTCTCCATACAAATAAGAAACAATAGAAAGAAAATTTTTGAAGATATACAGATTGAACAATGAATTAACATTTTCAAAAAATAGAAAGGAAAAAAAAAGTAAGAACCATTATCATACTTTCAATAAATCAATATGTGACTAATACTTTTTACACTCTATATTTTTTATCAGGTAGCAAAATCATTGATCCTCTTTAATAAACAAAATTCAATTTTTAAATTCATTAGTTTCAAATGCACATCAATATGATTCAAATATCTGTAACAATATATATATACACAGGGCTTAGTTTCTAGCAAAAAAAAAAAAAAAAAAAAAAAAAAATCTACCAGAGCCCTAATATTCTGCAGTAATAACAACTAAGTGTATAACAAACCCCCTCCCCTCACACACACACATGCATATTTTTATTTTATACATTATTTACAAATTTTACAGCAATTTCGTCTTCCTCAAAAAGAAATTATATGTATATATATATAATATATTTTGACATATCTTTAGGCATTAATGCATAATAAATTCTAATAAATGACCAGAGCATAAACATTAAAATCAGGAGTGGGGAATTTTCAGAAAATCCTACTCGTCAAGAACTTGACATTGGTGCGCAGTATTTATAAACTGCGGTCTGTTCTGACTAATATTTAAATATTCACTAAAAATAAAGAAGTACTGGAGCAGCGCTCCTGTGTCGGAGAAAATTAAGTACCGCGCAGAGCTAGAAAGTTTATCAGAGAGAATATTTTAAAAACACAAACAAAAAGCAGCGATTAAAAACGGTAGAAACAGATGCGACTAATTTTGACATTCCTCATCGCCATAATGAAATGATTAAAAAAAACACTACACATGACACACACGTATGTCACATACGTAAGTGCTTTGGTAGAACAGAACGCAAAAGATATTGGAGATGGGAGGGAAAGAAAAATAAAATTTAGGCATTGATTTTTTAGAAACACTATTTTCGCTGAAATCCGGATTGAGTGCAAATGAATTCAGACCAATGTTTAAATTTCCACTAAAAATAAAGAAGTAGCGAAGCTGAGCTCCGGCGCAAATTAAGCACGGCTTATAGATTATTACCTCAACCCTACATTTATTTTCATCTTAAATTCCTTCTTCATTTTATTAATCAGAGTAACTCGAACATAATATTTAATAAAGTAAGTATTATCGTTATTCTGTTTGCGAATCGCCGGGTCAGCTAGAAACGAAATGCATGTCACTGCATCAGCAGCAAATATACAACAGAACTACGAAAAATTGAGAAAATCGTTATCACAGCACCCCCTTCGAAAGTTACATATCCATTTTCAACTACGGCATGGCGTCAATAGTCAAAAACATATGTATGAAGTATGGTTCAAACCTATACTTTCCGATGAAACAATAATGAAAATGGCACAAAAATCGCTATTACAGCGCCCCCTCCCGGCAGAATATCCCCAAATTCAACCTGGACCTGCTGGCCATAATCAAAATCATACACATGGAATTTTGTTCAATTCTGTGCATAACTTTCGATGCACGATGAACACTTTTCGATGATAGAATATTGAAAATGGCACAAAAATCGCTACTACAGCACCATCACAGGAAAACACTTATATGAAATTTGGTTCAATTCTATCCATAACTTAGTAGTTTTTTCGATGATATAATGAGACACACGATATGCGAACGTCCGTCTGCATATCGTGTATTTATATTATATTATATAATATATATTATATTATATAATATATATTATATTATATAATATATATTATATTATATAATATATATTATATAATATCTATACACGATAAATATTATATTATATTTATCACGTATAGATATTTTGTAAAAACATGTTTTTCGGTATCTCCTACCCTTAAAACGTGTAAATCCGTCGAAAACCGGAAAAAAAGATAATGCTAAAACAAATATTTTAATAGAGGAATTTTTTTTTTTTTTTTTTTTTTTTTTTTAAGTTAAAAAAAAATTATAACAAAAGATTTTTTTTTTGATTTTGCGTTTTTTTTTTTTTTTTTTTTAAATTTTGCGGCGATTTTCCCATCTGAATAAAAGGAATCCCACTTTATTTTTTAGTTTATTACTTCTTGTCATTTTTTCAATAACGTTTATTTGGAGTTTGCATTTTCGCGAGTTTTTTTATACGAATTTTAGAGTTTTGAGATTTGTAAAAGGAACTCGGTTACCAACATTTAGCCAAATATAATAAATTTTCTCCTCTGCGAGTTTTGAACCGATTTTTTTTTTTCCATTTCATGGCGATTTGTCTGCATTTGTGAAAGAAGTCCGGTTTTAATCTTTTAGTCCAATATAGTATATGCTGTCCTCTTTTTCTTTTTTTCACTTTCATTTAAGTTTATTCAGAATTTCTTGCTATTCTTTTACGCAATTTTTGGAGATTTTCGCATTCTGCAGAAATTTTTTGACGTTCATAAAAGGAATTCGGCTTTAAAATTGCAGCCTAATATAGTAAATTTGGCCTCTGCTATTTTAGTGTTTTTCGTTCTCTAGAATAATAATCATCAATTAACAATATGCCCGGCTTTCAAGAATTCCGGATTTGAGACTTTGTACTGTATTTTTAAATCTGTATACGTGTACTCCGAGAGTTAGTAGAACATGTTGATATAGTGCATTCACTAGGTTTTTTTTTTTTAGAAAGTCTGTTAAAATAATAGAATAATAAAAATCATTCACAGAAAAAAAATTCCATCGCAGAACGGCATACAGAATACTATTGAAAAGAGCGAAGCGAGGCGAATCTGTCCGCCACGTGACGTAATGCGCGAGCAGTTAAGAAATCTTTGCCGTTGGCGCATCGCACGAATGGTACCCCCCTAAAGGTGCGTTTTCACTGGTCGTTCTGACGACCTAAAAAACGTAGTGATCCAAAACCTTAACCTAAGAGCGTTTTTACTGGTTACATATAAAATCCTTATGCCAACCAATCAAAGGAAAGTTTTTACTGCGCAAGCGTCTATTTTACGGCTTTACTGTCTGCAGATCGAACAGATGTCAAAAAATGTAAACAAATAATTGTTGTTTGTTGTTGTCAGTTTAATTAGTAGTAGCAAATATTTTGTATAGAAATTAATCGAAAGTTTTGACTGTTTTCCCCACTAAAGTGTCTTAAAAAATGCCCCACAAATCATTGTTTATTCAAACTTTAAATTGTGGCAATGGATTTATACTCCTAAATTAAATAAAAACACTAGGTCACCATGATTTATGTATATTTAAAAACATACTGAATAAATTATTTACAACACAAGTACGTGTGAAAAACGTTACATATGTTAGTGGCACATGTGTAATAGAGATCGACTATAAATTTAATGTTACTTTTTGAATTTCCTTTTAAAGAAATTGAGTAGAATTATATTTGTTAAATAAATCAACAAATTAAATAAAACATTAAGGCAATGTAAAAATTTGAATGTTCCGACCCGCTTATGAAGTGATATACTCACTGTTTTTTGTGAATCGTTTTTCATATTTCACAAGAAAAGTTAACATTTAAGAATGTTTATTTTTATTTTATTATTTTTTTAAATATGGAATTTTTTTTTCTATTTTAGTTTTTTTTTTTTTTATAAAACTTTAAACGTTTAACATTTTATTATATTTTTTAAAAAATGGCACATTTAGAGAAATAGAAATTTCTAATAATGTTTATCTCTGTAACAAAAGAAAAAGAACAAAATTTAAGGGAAAAAAAAAATGTGTGAAAAAAATCTTTAAAACTTAAATAAAATCTAAAATAAAACCTTTTTTAGAGTGAAAAAGAATATTTTAGAAATTAATGGTGGAACTTGGGACCCATGAGCACATACAACTGTATCAGTGGTGTAATCATAAAAAAAGCAAAAGGCATACGCTCAAGGCAGAGAGTATACCCTACAGTGTATATACTATAGCTTTTTTGAGAAACAGACGGTATACGGTGTTTCCTAAAAAAATCCAGAAGGTATACGGCGTATACCACCATACATCCCTGAACCGTACGCCTATGTGACACTGGCAGATTCTCTTATACATATCATCACTACAGTCAGTATAAAATTATCCAATTTAGTTAAATCTACTTTTTGTGGCAACCTCCCCCCCCCCCCCCCTCCAAAAAAAACAGTAAAATGCAAAATAAATGTACTTAAAATTGTAAGTTTTACCTTATAATTTCACATCAGGGGTGAAAGTTTTTTTTTTTTTTTTTTTTGGGGGGGTGGGGGGAGGAGACCCGTCTTTGTTACAGAATTGAGAAAAATAAATTTCTGTAAAGAAAAATCAAATTCAGTTGTTTAAATTCAAAGTAAACATTTAATCATCCTTTTTTTAAATGTCTTCCTGCTATACTTTTCTTCTGAGCTTATTTTGTTTGCAAATTACACATTTTAAATCCCAACAATTTTTTCTTATTGTGTGAAGTCGCTTTTATGGAGAATAATTTTGTGAAGGGGCTTCTTTTATTAAGAAGAATAAAAGGGTATAAATGTTTTCCGGGGCAATCCCTGTTTTTGTCAATAGATCACAAAAAAGGTACTTTTATGTTAGATATTTTTTTTTCTTCCAGCAATAATTCCTTTTAGTGTTCACTTGTATAAATTAGAAACGATGTACTGAGGTTGAAATAACAATTTTGGTTCATCGTATTATTTTTCCTTATTGTTTTATTCCCTTTTTTTAATGAAATAAGTGAAAGGCACTTATTTTAAATGTATGTAATATATGTATTTTAAATGAAAATTTTGTATTTCAAATAAAATGAATGAGAGGTTTATATTTAAAAAAAAAAAATGAATACAAATGATGACATTATTTAATGGTTTATCTCAGGATCGAAACTAGAGGGGGGGGAGAGGAGGCATGTTCCCTGGTCGCCATAAGGAAAACGAAGGGGGTGTCGAATGAATTTTGATTTCTTAAGAAGCTACACTAGTCACACGAAGAAACTCGCAAGCTAATGTTAAATATGGGAGCATTCTTTTCAAATTTCTCGCTTGCATTTTAATATATTTTTTTTCTTAAGATAGCTGAGTTTGATCTTTAACATTGTTAGGTTGTACGTTTTCGATTTTGGTTCAAGTTTTTTTATGAGGCTACTTAAACTTTCAGAACCGGTTCAAAAAGTGAAAGTAATTTTATATATATATTAAAAAAAACTGCAAACAAAATGTAAAAAGTAAACATTTACCTGTTAGAAACAACCTCAGCTGTCCCAAACGGAAAAAATCATTTAAAAATATTAAAGTGCAAGCGAGAAATTTGGAAAGAATGCTCCTATAAGTTTAACATTAGCTTGCGAATCTGCATAGTTTCTTCATGTAACTTCCTTTGGATTTCGTTTTCAAAGTTTTAATGAATCAATATTTGACAAAGTTGATTACATATTTTTTTATTACATATTTAAAATTTGAAATAAGTCAGCGATTAGAATTAAAATTCTCTTTGTAAATTTACTTTGCGGAGGCCGGGGGGGGGGGGGGGGGGGGGGGGGGAGGGGCAAAATCTATGTTTGTGCTGGGTGCAAAAAAGGCTAGTTTCAGCCCTGGTTTATTTCATGTGCCTGGCTGACATAAAGTACCTACCCAAAAATGTTGTGAATTTGATAAATTTCACTGGATCAAATGGCATAGCAATGATTTCACTAATAAATATATCTCCAACCATAACATGCCAATGAAACGCATTACGTTGCCTCTCTGTAAGTTTAAATGTTAAATTATGATAAAAATGATAGAGTTACTACTAAATAAGTATAAAAGTAAAAATAGTTTTTTTTAAACCACTTTTTTATAAACATTGAATGTTTATAAAAATCATCCCTAATTTCAGGACTATAATTCATGTTAGTTCAAAAAACTTCTGTTACAATACATTAATTTGGCATGACTCTAATTATGGAAAATTCACCACTTCGACTTGGTAGAAAGCATGAACTACTGAATTTATTAAAATGATTATTTTTCTCCTGTTTTTTCAAGTATGACAACAGAAAAGGCGAAAAAAACATTTTTGAAACTATGTATTGAGAATTTTTAAATTATTTTTTCAAAGTTTAATTATAATTTACTTAATATTAAATTATCATTTGATAAAAGCAGATTAAAAAAATTATTTCTTTATTATTGTAATTAAAAATTCTCTTTATTTTTTGTTTATATTTCATTTCTTACCTAATATTTCATTGCTACAGTTTCACTGCCAGTTGGCATGTTTTAATGACATGATTTGATGCAAACCCTGTTATTTTAACCATAGAGAATATTTGGAGATTTATCACCTAGACTCTAACAGAAAAATGCATTAAAATTCATTTATCACTTTATAATTAAGTTCCTAAAGATACTATAATTTATTGCCAAAAGAAGCACTCAGGTGTACATCATTTTTAAAATTCTGGAGTATTAGGTAACACGAGTCTACTCTTGGTTAGGGATGCACCGAATATCAAACTATCTCGTTAAGCTGAATATCAAAGTATTCAGCCGAACCGAATACTTAAAAAAACCTTTTGAAACACATTTTAAAAAACTTTTCACAATTTCTACCTTTAACTGTCAACTTATAAATATATTTAAAATAATTAGAAACAAGTTCATATTTAAATAAAATAGGATGTTTTTAGATTATTTGTTTGCTGTAACTTAAAAAAAATAGCCATGATGAGGATTAAAATGATGATTAATTTAGATTTTCATAGGAATTAATGATGTACAAATACAAGTTTCTAAATTTTGTTTAGTAAATAATATATTTCTTGCTTTTTTACAAAAAAGAGTTTCTAACAAAATGGAAAAACTTTTGTGGTTGATGATAGGTACAAAGACAGACAATTTTTGTTCAGAAAACCATAATCCACATACTGAGTCATCATAAATACATTATATCTCATCTCACTCAATCTTGAATTTTCGTTTGTTACTTTAACAATAATGAAGACATCATAACTATAGAAACAGATGTCATAAATTCCCGGAGCCGCCATCTTGGAATTTTTCTTGGGGTGAAAACCCCTTTTCCGCCAAGTAGTAAATGTCGCCAAACACCGGTTTATACGCATGTTAGGCTTAACGAAAATAAAATGTAAATAATAAACAAAACTCGTTAAAGTGGCATTCACTAAACGTTGTATGAGCGCTATGCGCTCATTAACTGAAAAAAAAAAAAATCACTGGATTCTGCAAACTCCTGCCGTGACCACAAAAATGCACGAAACTCATTAAAGTGCCAATCAGTAATCGCGCTCATTAACTGAAAAAAAACATCACTGGATTCAGCAGTTCTTGCTGTGTAGCATTCTCAAAATTCAGCAGTTCTCGCTGTGTAGCAATCTCAAAAAGTAAAAAACTCGAAAGGCAACAAAATATACATAAAATTATTAACATACCTTAACAGACGTCTGCTTTCTTGAAAGCTCAAGCATGAAATACTGTCATAGCATCACCATCATTTTCAAAAATAGGCTTATGAATAGGCATTGACACACTATAAACAAACCTCCTTTTTTTGTCAAAATTTCCTCAAATTTATTAATTACTTCAGCAAGAGTGTTTAAACAGACTACAGAAACCATAGTCAATCAAATACATCCAATAAATTTAACAAAAATAAAAAGACAGAATAATACAACACGATATCAAAACACATCCACAAAATCCTAAGCGAAAATGAGCTTCTCAGGGGTTCCCAGAACACGACACGCCAGAACTCACACGGGGTTCCACATATCGATAAAGATTGCCAACATAAAATCACCAAGAAATCTCAAAACATCCAAGATAGCGGCCACCTGGGAATATAAGGCATCTAAGCCTAACTAACTATTAATTAGCTAAGAAATTTAAGTACGCTTATGGACAAAAACAGAATTAGTCATGCTACTGTATTATCTAAATATTTATTACAGAATGCTAATTATGAAAAAACACTTTTAAAATGCTTTAAATATTTATAAATATAAATTTATTATAACTATATAAATTATGGAATAAATTTATTGCATGGTATTTTAAAAAAGATATGATACTGCAAAACAGTTTTTTTGTTTACATTACATTTTCATCAAATTTTAGGATAAAGTTATAATATAGATTCCCAAAAGGCAAATCTCAACACCTTAGAAATTTTAAATCAAAATATCTTACACATAATTATATTTAAAAAAAAAATAAAAGCACTTTAAACATATTAATATTTAAAAAATGAAAGGCAAAATATAATACAAATATAAATAAATATTTGATTCAAATGGTAAATGTTGATTTTTTATTAAAGTACTACTCAAAATCAAGTATGGGAAACTGAAAATAGCTGACTATATATATATTTATTAAAATAGTATATCACTTTTAACATTAAGAAAAACTTCATAAAAGAATTTTAGCCCTAAGCAATGATTTATAAAATTACACATGCTTCCACTTAGATTAGGGCCTAAATTCTATCAACTGTCAGAAGACTTTAATAAAGCTACGTTTAAATACAAAAACAGTTATATTAATTTTAAAAGTTGCAGAAATTTGTCTTACCTGCATATACTTAAAGTTGTTCTGGTGTACTTTAAAATCTTTCTACAAAAGATTAAGTTTATTATACACATAAAAGTGGTAACCTCTAATTATAAAAATGTTTCTGTCATAACTTTAATTTTTGAAAGATTACCTTACCATTAATTTTTGAAATATTATTTGCAACGGGTAGTTTGTTTATTTAGGTTAATACAATGTGACAATTTATTTAAGTATGCAATGTTGTTGACAGTTTGTTTATTTAGGTTTTTTTTTTTTCTTTCTTTTGCACGTTGCATGCTTTATAAATCACTGTTTTTAATCTAATTTTTAAAATTTTCCTAACGAAAAATAAAGATTTCTCATTTAAATTTTTCTTTTTTTTCTGCATTCATAATTATTAATAAAACAATAAGACTAAAAAGCAATCGAAGAATCAAAATTTAACAAGTTTCAGTTTCGGTCGATACTTAATTTTAAATCATACCAACTGTATCATGTAATTGCTCTGATGACAATAAATATAATTAACATAAGGAAAAAAGAAGACACTTTGTCGTCTTAAAACAACAAACTTTCTATCTTTTTTATTATTATTATTATTTTACTTTCAAAAACACTTAGTCTCATATGAATATAAACAACAAACCATTTTTGCATCTTTTAAGAACACTTTTTTACTTTAAAAAAGAAAACACTAGAAACTTTTATTATCTAAAAACGTATCTCCCCTTTCCCTCGCCTTTTTTTTTTTTTTCATCTTTTAAAATAAAACCAAATAGTGCAATTGCCCTGGTAACAAACAAAATGAAGATATACGTAAGGCTGGCCCACACTTTTTTTTTTACTTAGCAGCAGACTTTATTTATGCCCCAGACAAAAATATAAATGCTTATTTCACATTATATTTGCAATATGGGCATTTAAAAATATTTTCAGCTAAATAATTTTTGTACTTACTCATTGAGTAATATATTGTGTTCTCATAGTTTGTAGTGCAGCATGCTATTTTTGGAAAATGTAATTTAACGAGTAATGTAATTAAAAAAAGACTAGTTTGTAGGGAGCACAAATATTATTTTTGATGTTACTTCAATAAACTTACTTTACTGTCTCCTCTTTTGACATAGAAGTAGTACTCACAGATTTTTTAAAATCTTCTTTTCTGAAGTCCAGTTGCTTGCAGACGATCACTAATGGTAGTCACTTATTATACAATAAAACTACACACCTGTGATTTTCTGAAAGCATTCAAATTTGAAGATCTATCCCGGCACCAGCTGATCTGCCAGACGCTTACCTCCACTGGTATACTTTGTATTGATTGATTTATACAATTTCTGGATGTAACATAAAAAATATTGATGCTTCTTACAAACAAGTTTCTTTTTATTACATTACTTGCAAAATTATATTTTCCAAAAAACAGCATATTACACAACAAACAATGACAAAACTAGGACCTACTATAGTTTCATTACTTCTAATATACTATTTTGACCACAGAATTTATATACATCATGAATTTATGATTCGTCTAAAACTTTAATATACACTCAAACATATAGACTCAAAGATTCTCCCACAGAGAGCATTTTATTTTTAGATAATGAATTCCATTTTCAAAAATAGTAAGAATAATAAGTAATGATTTTTGAAAATAATAAAGGCTAAGATGTGTTATTATCCAACCCTCCGCGATGTTGAGTATTTGGCGATTTTTATCGCTCTGGCAACCCCGGCGTTTGGCGTCTAGTAACTTATGGCAAACCCCTTTTTTACGACGCGAGAGCGTGCTTTTTGCGTGAACATCTCTCGTGCTTGACTCTTGTACCAGGTTGTATCTTTTTTTTTTTTTTTCATTTTATTTTGAGGATACGCGACAGAGAATTGTTTTTTAGTTTTTTAAAAGAGATTGGCTTATTGAAATCTAGCATGTGTTGTAATAAATGTAGCGGCGATTTGAAAATTAGAAAAAGAACGCAGTTCTCTGACTGTTGCACGTGGGTTTGTCGTAATAGGAGAGTTGTGGATGGTCAGAATAAAAAGTGTAACACCGAAATGTCTTTTAGATATGGTTCCTGGTTTAGTGGTTGTAGTAAATTGACGATTGAGGAGATTTTTTTGCTAACGTTTGAAATTGTTATTGGGACAAAGACAAATCAAATTGTATCGCAGTATAAGTTTAATAGTCATACTATGGCCGATTGGAGGCAGTTTATCAACGAGCAGGTGTTGGAATATATTGAGATTAAGTCAGATTTTTTTTCATATTTTAAGTTATCGGGAGATACAACCTGGAATCGGAAATATAACTTATTATAATCCAGAATTTTCATTTTTTAATTTTTTCGGAATTTGTTTATTTAAAGTGTGTATTTCAAGTCGGAAATATAACTTATTATAATCCAGAATTTTACTTTTTAATTTTTTCGGAATTTGTTTATTTAAAGTGTGTATTTCAAGTGTAAAAAAAAAAAACCCAAAAAGGTAAGTAATCTTGAAAATCTAATATTTTTATGTGTATTTTTCCAGAAATATTGGTTTTATTACAGAGAATCTAATGTCATTTTTGTATTTTTTTCGGAAATATTGCTTTTAATTTAGAGGGGAATTAATTTTGGTTACATTTTCTTTAATGTGTTTTTTAGTGATTTATGTGTATGTTAGGCTTAACGAAAAAAAAAAATGTAAATTAGACAAATTTACATTGTTTTTTTTAAGCCTAACATGCGCATGTTTTCTTCATTATTTACATTTTTTTTCGTTAAGCCTAACATACGCATATATCGGTACTTGGTGAAAAAGGGGTTTTCTCGCCAAAAAAAATCCAAGATGGCGGAGGGTGGGATAATAACACATCTGTTCCAAAATAAATAAATGAATATATAGTTCTTTACTTTAATAGATAAATAGGTACATTTAAAACCGATGACCTATGCTGTAAGATAAATCTGTAGCCATACTTGTAAAAGAAATGCACCTAAATAACAATTTAAACAAAATTTTATAAATATGCATTTCAAATGGAGAATCTCCTATTATTTTGGTAGCAATACTTTTTTAATAAATGAAAATAATCGCTAACAAGACATGCAGATTTAACTTAAAATACATTGGATATGCATTTATAACTGCTTATCGAATTGGAATGGTAATGTGTACAAATTCTTCAAAATGGGCACATAGAAAAGCTACACATGGTCTGAATATCTCTCAATTGATTTAAATTTCATACAAAGTTATAAATCTTCAAAAAAGTTTCAGCATTAATCTTAACAACAAAATGAAAAATAGCACATCTGCAGGTGAAAAGCATTAAAATTAAAATAAAAAATAGATTAGCAGTGTTTTCCTTACATTACAAAGTTCACAAGTAAATATCTGAAAAGGAGTAAAGAGCAAACTGTTTTGCAATCGGATCTTTCTTGCTTAAAAGAGAACAGGAAAATACAAAATACAACGGCTTGTTTATTTTATAGAAACTTTGTTTACATGCTCGCTTAAACATGCATAATCAAATACCTACTATTAGCAAAACTGGATTAAAGTTTGCCTGTAACTAATTTTCCATTTAAAAATCAATGGGCTACAGTAAACAATATCCTTCTTAACAATTACAATTATTTTAAGTGAGTAAATGGAAATTTAAATCTAAATTGATCAGAAATACCCCATCAAGTAACCAAGTATAATCAATGAAGCAAGTAATTCATCTTAAGAAACAAACATTCTTAAAAAATACTTTTAATCTTTGTATACTATTAACGTTCAATAAAAATAAAATAATTTTGAGAACTGGACATATCTTCATCCTTATATCCGCCACAAAATCCTTAAACTATATAATTAGTATTCTAATATTAATAAAATGTATCTGAATGATTATCAAAAATAACAATTTAAAGAATCCATATGGATTACCCACAATTTATTAAATTAAAAGACAATAATAAAGGATGATATCTATCCAACATGTCAATAAAACTTACCGTTTTGCTTCAATTACAAAAAATAGATTCCTCTTTGACGTAAAACAAAATAAATAAATAAAACGATATAAAACATAAATATCACTTAGTAAATTGACAACATCGCCATTATTATCAAAAGCTCTATTTTAATTGGCTGCGCTTAGGTAAGCCGTGCTTAGGATTGATCACGAATCAAACCTACAAAATCGCGTTCTAACGACCTAAAATCTTGTGTTTAGGTAAAAAGTTAGGTAAGTTAGACCTTGGGTAGACCAGTGAAAACGCACCTTATAGGTGCGTTTTATGAATAGGTGCGTTCGGTCTGAACGGTATATGAAAGCAAATAATCTATGTAAAAATCTGGCAACACATCAACAACCAACCAGCATCATGATCGTCAACAGTTCCTATTCAGGATTTAACACCTGAACACGTATTAGTTTGGTAGACTGGACTAGACTCAAACCCTGGGAATCACAAAATTGGCGCATGCGTATCTGCAGTCTTGGCTTTCGTCTGCTTCTAGAAAGGAGCGCCATCTACTGGCTAATCTTCTAAAAATAACATGCTGAAGGGTTTTTTAAATGAATTTTACATTTCATTTTTCTTTTTTAACTATGAATTAAAAACATTCTTCATTGTATTCTTAAAATAATAATAATATTGATAATTATAATATGTCCTTACTCTGACTACCCATAAAATTTTCATTTTATGATATGGCAGCATAAGCTAGTGAATTTGAAATAAAAGTTCTTTAAAGTAAAGTTTAAAAAGAGAGAGAGAGAGAGAGGGGGGGGGGGGGGGGTATAATTTAATACCAAATATTTAATTTATATGCTTTAACATTGAAGTTATTTTTAAGTATATGTGTGCATCTAGACTTAGAACTAGCGTCTATTAATACTAGCATGTTTTATTTACTTGTTATTTATTTATTTTATTTTATTATTTTAAAAGAAATTTATTTCAGATTTACTGGTTTATGATGTCATTGAGTAAATTGAAAAATTTACGGATAGTCATAGAAATATCCCATTTAATTATTATTATTTAACAATTCAAAGAAGAGCTCTTTTTTATTATTCATTATTTTTGCACTTTGTTAAGAAACAAGAAAAAGTTAATTTGAAGAACCCCCTAGGATAATATTTTTCATAATAATATTTTGAATTTATACTTAATAAAAGAGAAAGGGTGAAAAAAAATTATTAGCAATTATTTTCTAATAATTTTAGCTATCAATTACTTTCCAATACCTTTAGCTAAATTTTACTAATAAATTTTTATAAATAAAAAAAGACAAATTTATACAAAAGAAATCGTGTTAAGAAACAAGAAAAGGTTAATTTGAAGAACCCCCTAGGATCATATTTTTCATAATAATATTTTGAATTTATTCTTTAATAAAAGAAAAAGGGAGAGGGAAAAAATAATATTAACAATTACTTTCTAATAATTTTAGCTATCGAATACCTTTAGTTAATAATAAAGTTTTATAAATAAAAAAAGACAAATTTATAAAAAAGAATTCTCATAGCCATTCATAAATTTTTAGTAATTTAGTAGAGGAAAATTATTTTTAATCTAAAAAATCAACAACAAATAACCATTTATTTAAGTTATTTTTGACAAATAACTATTTAAGAGTGTGTTACACACACACACACACACATATATATATACAGTAGAAGATCTTTATAACGCAATTCTATATAACGCAATTCTCCATATAACGCACAACTTCTCAGATGTAAACAATGAATTTTGCAGTTCAAAAGCACCTGCATTTTCACATTGTAAAAATATTGCTACTCTCTAGAGGACTAAATTTGATTCATTAGTTCAACTTTATCTCCTAATTTAAGAACTTTTTAATGAAAAAAATGGTATTATTACAATAAAATTTTTTGAAAATGTCTAATATAAGGGATGGTTTGGCCAGTTATATTTGGATCATGTTTATAAAGCAAATTTAACAATGTCTTACCTATATTATGCAAAAATTTATAATTTTTTATAACTCTTGGTAACAAGGAATGCAGTATAAAGATATTATAATGTATTTTGATATGTTTCAGACATATTTGGCCATATTTACTGGGTAAATTTAATGATGTGATCCATATAACGCAAAATTCTATATAACGCACAGCATTGCGTTTTTAGGTTTGCGTTATAAAGATCTTCTACTGTATATATATATCAGTGGCGTGGCGTCCGGTCATCGCTGGATGCGGCGATGACCAAGCAATATTTTAAAACTCTTAATAAGCTTTTAAAACTCTACGATCCAGTTTTAGCAGAACATTTGGAGTTCATGTATAAGTGAAGGTAAGATTTAAAGTTTCTTTTTTGAACATTCAACCATTGAATTTTAGAGTTAATAATTTTTCACCACAAACTTAAATAATTGCGATGACTACCGAAAATTTTCACGCCACGCCACTGATATATATATATATACTCTTACATTTGGACTTACAAAAATAGTAATAAAGTATTTTTTTGTAAATATATATTTAAAAATTTAAATCCAAATTTTGCATTTACAACTTTTTAAAAATCCTATAAATTAATTCATTAATTTAATTCAATAAGTGTTGTACAAGATCTAAAGCAAAATAATTGATAGCTAAAATTATTAGAAAATAATTGTTAATGTATTTTTTTCATCCTTTCTCTTTTATTAAGTATAAATTCAAAATATTATTATGAAAAATATTGTCCTAGGGGATTCTTCACAGTGTTGAATCAGGTGGTGGCCCGGGGGGGGGGGGGGGGGGGACATCCCCCACCCTGGATCAGTAAGATGTGCCCCCGGAAGATTTGAGATTTTGTACTTTCAATGGTCAAAAAGTACAATCTCCCGACGGAACTCTGTAATGCCCCCCCCCCCCCCAGAGCCACAGAAATCCCTCCCAAAGAAAAGTGCCTGAATACAACTACTTGTTCTTCAAATTAACATTTTCCTGTTTCTTAACAAAGTGCAAAAATAATGAATAATAAGAAAAAGCTCTTCTTTGAATTGTTAAATAATAATAATTAAATGTGATATTTCTATGACTAGCCGTAAATTTTTCAATTTACTCAATGACATCATAAACCAGTAAATCTGAAATAAATTTCTTTTAAAATAATAAAATAAAATAAATAAATAACAAGTAAATAAAACATGCTAGTATTAATAGACTCTTGTCCTAAGTCTAGATGCACACATATACTTAAATATAACTTCCATGTTAAAGCATATAAATTAAATATTTGGTATTAAATTATACCCCACCTCCTCTCTCTCTCTTTTTAAACTTTACTTTAAAGAATTTTTATTTCAAATTCACTGGCTTATGCTGTCATATCATAAAATGAAAATTTTATGGGTAGTCAGAGAAAGGACATATTATAATTATCAATATTATTATTATTTTAAGAATACAATGAAGAATGTTTTTAATTCATAGTTAAAAAAGAAAAATGAAATGTAAAATTAATTTAAAAAACCCTTCAGCATGTTATTTTTAGAAGATTAGCCAGTAGATGGCGCTCCTTTCTAGAAGCAGGCGAAAGCCAAGACTGCAGATACGCATGCGCCAATTTTGTGATTCCCAGGGTTTGAGTCTAGTCTCTACCTATTGGTTTAGTTTTGTTTGTTGAACCAGTAGACTTCTAATATAATATGTTTTACTCGATGTTTTAGTATAAAGGAAAATATTGTTATTGTTTTAATATAAAGAAAAAAAAGATCATTTCAAGAATCAAAGGTAAATTTACTTGTTTGAATTGATTGTTTGTTTGTTTTCGATGATGAGTTTTTTCTGTTTTGATGTTTTCTGTTGATTTGAATGTTTTCTGTATATGGATCATTCTCTCAAAAGTGTTTTAAAGTTTTGAAACGATCTGTTTTGATTTACAGTCATTGTAAATTTTTGTTAAGCATTTTTCTCTGAAATATACACTTCCAAAATTAAGAGATTCGCGGAGGTGAGGAACATGCTCTAAATATTAATCTACATATTTATTTTTTTGAGAATTTCTTTTTTATTGTTGCTCTAAATATTAATCTACATATTTATTTTTTTGAGAATTTCTTTTTTATTGTTCTTTAAATCAATATCTGTTGATATAATTACAACAGTTGCAAATAAGCGTGAACATCATATAATGCCTTCAGCAGATGAAATAATACACAAATTAGAGAGTAAATAATGTTTTTTGATTCTAGATTTGAAAGTTGGATTTTGGCAAATATCATTAGATTGAATTTATAAATATTGATGGTAATAATTTGTTGTGTCATAATAATCAATATTTATTCATAACAACACTTAATTAAATAAGAAACTTTATTTAACAACATATCATACTTGCTTGGCTAGCACTATCATTATAGGTGAAAACTAGGGAATTGAGTTAGTAGCCAGTGGCCGGTAGACTCAGTTTCATTAGTGGCCACTTTTTAAAGTTAGTGGCCACTATAATGTTTCAAACTTTCTTGGCATCTAGATAAACTATAATCGTTGTATGTATAGGGGAAGACGGGGTACAATGAAACATTACTTGTAAAATCAATCAAATTTTTCATAGAGAGTTGCAGTTTATATATATGTTATACAACTATATGTTCCAATTACTGATGTGATTTGGATACATTCACACTTCTACAACAGTAGCAACAGAAGATTATTGCTTTTACACCATTGAAAGTAACTTTCTTTACTAAAAGTAATTTTGTTTCTTTTTCCTTGTTTTTATATGTAATAATTATTTTTTCTGTGCATTGTTATTTTTGGGTTGTTGTCTTCATACCTCCAAAACCAAACTAAAAAAAATAAATATTAGAAGTTTGAAAATAAATTTTTACTTAGTAACCTCAGTGTGGGGTACAATGAAACATGTTTTATTATAGTAATAAAAGTAGTGAATATAATATATTAGAAGTAAGAGTAGGAAAACAGAAAAAAAAAAGAGTTTTGTTCTAACCAGGTCAGTAAAAAATGCTCTTGTTAAGCAATTAATAAATAGAAAGAGAAAAAAAAAGCTAAGAAGGGATTGTTTTGAAAACAAACTCTGCCTGCTACAGACTCTAATGATGATCGAGATTTTTTTTCTAGGCCCAGCTGGTCATCGAGGTACTAAGAATGAGATATCCACACACAACATGTATGGCACAAGCAGTATCCATATAAATGGAAACATAAGGAAATATATACCGTAGGAGAAATCATACATTTAAATGAAGTCAAATGTGAAATACTTGATATAAAAAGACTCCAACACAGTTTTATTTTATTTTTTTTTAGAAACTTACATTAAAAAAAAAAAAACTCATTGTGTTGAAACTACCACCCCATATTCCTTCAGGAGCAACTGAAATATAAGCAGAAACGCTAATTTTTGAAACTGACTTTAGCCAATTTAATATAAAATGAAAGGTATTTCTTAAACTAATAGAATTATCTTATTTTTCATCTTAGACTATAATATTTTTATCAAGTTCCATATTAATAAAGTTTTGTTTTTGTATTTATCTCATTTTTAATAAAATAAACTATACCGGGTGAAAATTGCTTCCATCATTTGGAGTGTTTCATTGTACCCCAGTATGTGTTTCATTGTACCCCGGCATACGGGGAACAATGAAACACTGTAAGACTTTTATTTTTTGTTATTTTTCAAGCATAAAGATATTGTTTAGAACCTAATAAAAATTTATTTAGATGGGGAAAATACAAGATTAAAAATATGCATTAATTATATTTTTGTGCATGCAAAATGTTGGATAGGAAAAAAAAATTAGTAAATTTTGTTCATTGTACCCCGTCTTCCCCTACATATTTTCTATAAATCAGAGTTTTATACCGGCCAACTATTCATGGTAAGAATAGGGACACAGTTGAAATTCAAGAAAATTACTTTAAAACTACAAAATTGTTATCATATTAATTTTTTAAAATACATTTTTGGATTATTTGTAAACGTTCATAAATACAATTATCAATCAGATTACTGTTATTTTCTTTACATAAAAAGTTAGTAACTAAATCTAAATTCCAACAACTAGGTGTATACAAAAAAATAAATAAATAAATAAAAATCAAACAAAATACAATAAAATGCTATTTCGATTTTAGTTAATAATTAAATGTGTTAACATACCATATACATTACATACAGTTGAAATCTAAGCTGGTGAGTGTATTTCGCAGGATTAAACAGTATCTCTTGCAGAAAAATAATCTAACTGATCAAACACATTGAAGATATTGTAATGTCCTTACCCTTTAGGGTCCATTTTTTTTTTTTCAATTTTGAGAACAAAATTACTTTTATTTTAATAATCTTAATCGTAGCTATCCAAATAGATTTACTGATATGATAATAGGTTAAGAGTTTTTGGAGACGTTTGGAAAATCTCATATTACAAGAGGGTTTAACAGATATTACAACTTTATAATGTTTTTTTGTGTTTTACCACATGATTCGTTCAGAAAAGTAACCTATATTTTAAATTTAAAGAGTGAAATATATGTATAAAATAAATTACTAAATGTCCAAACATAAATGAACTCATAATAAGAAAAGCATAGCCATATACTATCATTACTATGTGTAGATAGTAACAAAAGTAATTTTTAAGACAAAATAATACTTGATGAAAAGACATGTTACTATTAGTAGTAAACCAGACCCGAAAGGGTTAAAATCCACTTGCATTTGCATCCAGTGAAAAAAAAAGGAATAAATTATTTGAAATACATGTGGAATCAAAGCTGATGAAGATAGTAACAAAAGTAATTTTTAAGACAAAATAATACTTGATGAAAAGACTTGTACTATTAGTAGTAAACCAGACCTGAAAGGGTTAAAATCCACTTGCATTTGCATCCAGTGAAAAAAAAAAAGGAATAAATTATTTGAAATACATGTGGAATCAAAGCTGATGAATATATTTTGCATAAAACTATATTTCTTGAAAAAATAATCCAACTGAAGAGCGAGCATGGCGAAAAACTGAAATATTGAAAATACAGCTAAATCGCTGCAATCTGCTTGCATCCGGTAGGATAAAGAATTAATCAGTTTGCTAATTAGATGTAATCAAAGTAGAGATGCATATTTCCATGAAAAAAGTTGTATTTCAGTTGGTGATCGATAACAGATTTTTTTTATCGCCATTTGGCGAGTGGCGACTATAGTGGCGATCGATGGCCGATATTTTAATCGTGAGTGATGAGTGGCGACCGCTAATTTACACCTATAACTATCATAGCATCTATTATCGCTAGCTCAATAGCTTTCTGAAACTGTTGAAACCGGCTTTCGCTCATTGGTAAAACCTTAGAGATTGAATGTACCATGTTTAACATGTCAGGATCATCCGTCACTTTTTCCCTAATGTATGCTCTTGACAATGTGTCTGCAATATAGGGTAAATGTGCCAGTAATGGACACCCCTTGATGTTTTTGGTTCATAAAAAAATAACTAATAAATATTTAGCTTTAATTATTTTTTTTATAATTCCCCCTTGTATGTTTTATAAAACTATGTTATTGTTGACACTTTTAATCAAACCAATCAAGAAGCAGAAAATAATGTTTCAAAGTTTTGCTGTTTTTCTGTGAAAATCTTAATGAAGAGGTTAAGAGCTGGCTTCGTTTAATTAACTTATATATTATTTATTTTCTTGCAAAATTTGAATGTTTTTGATTGAGTAGCAATAGGAAACTTTGAATTTTATATACTAATGGCTATTTACAAAATTTCATTTCTTTTTAAGGTTTTAAGAGGGGTGTCCATTACTGGGATGGTTAATTAGTCATTTTCCAGTAATGGACACCCCATGTAGACATTGCTAAAAATGCAATTTTAGTAATATTTATAGTGCATAAAATACTTCAGCTTAACTGCAAATCCAAATAATCAAATTTAATTTTTAAATTATACTTACCAAAATGTAATAACACCAAAACTTTTATAAATAGCTGCTTTTAAGTTATTTTATGTGATTAATAAAATTTCGATATTTTTTTTAATTCTATTTTATTTTTTTTTATGTAGTACATATTCCTCACATATTTTATAATCTGGCAATCAAACCAGCCAGGAAGCAGAAAATACTGTTTCAGAACACAGTCAAAGAGGGGCTCATAGGGCTTAATCCTTCTCCGTTTAAATAAAAACAATTAAGTTACAGAACCTATTAAAAATCCATTTTCTGTCTTAAATGTTTCCTTATTTAAAAAAAAAAAAAAAAAAAAAAAAAAAAAAAAGTAATACTATTAATGAAAGTTATAGGTAATATTCATGAAACTAGTAAATCTGCAGATCAGTGGCCTCAAACATCAGTTCTACAGTTTTATTTTGAAATTATTTTATTTAGTATTTAAAATATTCAACTCACAATATCATTTCTTTCATATTTGTAATATTAATTATTATAAATGATATATCAAGTAATCTCTGGAAGATTGTTAAAAATAGTGACACAAAACTAAACATTAATACTCCAAAACTTTTTTTTATTTTTTATTATTACCTTTTAAATCCACCACTGTTTCAATAATTTGATAGCTGTAATTGTCTGATATTTAGTACTTTAAACTGTCCATCTAAAATAATTAAAACATCGATCTTCTGATAATTACAGTAATTGATGCAAACAGTGAATGATTATCACAAATATCTTATTAATTACTGGTATCCTAATTGTTAAATTTATTTAAAAATAACTATTTTGTTTCATTAGTATGTATTCATTCAATTCTGGTTCTAAATACAGTCATAAAAACAATTATATTTATTACTTTTTATGGGGTGTCCATTACTGGAACAGAGGGTGTCCACTACTGGGCCAGAGGGTGTCCATTACTGGGCTTTTGATATATTTCTGTTATTTAAAATTAAATTTCTATTCATATGGGGAAATGAAGCTATAAGAATGGTTAAATATTGTTGATAGATTAATATAATATTGAAAAAACTGCAATATAATAATTATAACTATTAATAAAAAAATAATTTTTTAAGAAATTCCTTAAGGGTGTCCATTACTGGCACATCTACCCTATATACATTTTGCTTCAACTGCAAAGTATTTTACAGTGAAATGATATTTCAACAGCCTCAGAAGCATTCTCTGTAATCGACAAGAAATTTTAGAGATTGGTTTAAGGGGAGAGAGGGGTACCTTTGAACACGGTAAATATTTTCCTTTAAATAAATTATATTTTTTAAATATATATGGCAGCACAGTACTACTGCTTCAATGTAACAAGAATACAAAGATTTACTATTTTGCATGCATGCTACTTGTCTAAACAAGATAGTATATTTTGCTTTCTTGAATCTAAACAAAATAAAGTTAAGTAAGCTTTTTGTTGATTATCTTGTATCCCTAAAATTATAATTTACTATTTAATACCTAAATAAAGATGTTAGCTTTAACTAATAAGGTTTGTTTGCTGGATCACAAAACAGCCAAGACACTTGGCATCGTTCAACTTGGCAAGGCGATAAATGGATTTTTGTTGTTACCAGTTCGTTCCATAAATTCTTTCCACGCCTACGGTGGTCTGATCTAATTTGGATTGGTTTAATGGGATTGGTTGATTTGTTGTGTATTGGATGGTTACGCCTACCTGAAAACTTTTATTGACAATTAGCTCAGCTGTGTTTTGAAGGCTCGACTACTCAGACATTTTGTAGTTTGTGTAGAACGAGGTGTAGAAGAAAGACATTTTGTAATGGAAAAATTAATATGACAAGGCAAAGTTTGTTATTGTTTATTTTTTTTTTGCATTGTTTAGTTGTAAAATTTGAAAGTTAAAGTACCTGCGTAATTTAATTTGAAATTGTGAGTATTTGTTCATTTTTTTTGCTGGGAAGTTAAATGAAGTTTATCGACGACTGAAAATTTACAAAATTATGGCAATTCAACATTTTTTAGAGTTTGTTTTCAAGAAAGGAGATGTCTGTTAAGGTATGTTAATATTTTATGCATTTTTTTGTTGTAGTGTTTTATATTATGCTGGCCTTACGAGTTTTGTACATTTTGAGATTAGTATATAGCGAGAACAGTTGAATTTTAAGATTGCTACACAGCGAGAACTGCTGAATCCAGTGATGTTTTCTTTTGGTTAATGAATGCGTAAGTGTTCATACGACGTTCAGTGATTGCCGCTTTAACAAGTTTCCTGCGTTTTTCAGATTGCTGCAGAACTAGGTTGCTGTATTCAGTGATATATATTTTTCATGAGTGTGAAGCTTTCATACTTCCGTAAATTATAAATGAATTGTTCAATGTTTATGGGAGAGTGTTGTACCTTGGGACAATTTTCACATTTTAATTTTTTACTTCGATGATTATAATCAGATTTAAAATTTAAAGGCAACATTTCAATACACCAACATATTTCTCTATAATATAATTTTAGAAATTCAGACAGTTTGAAAATAAAAAAATGCCATTCATTTAAAGTAGGGAAGGCAGACTGTCCCAAGGTACAACATCCTGTTGTACCTTGGGACATACTGCATAATTCAGGGAATAGGCATACAGGGGTGCAGAATATGTCCGATCTGGCGATCTAGGATCGGGAGAAATTTTAACCACCTGGGGAAATTTTGCAGAAACATATACAATTGATTTCGATTTTAACAACAAATTCCATAATTCCCTAAGATAGAAAAATTTCACTACAAATAAAAAGATCCGTATGGCGATCTTCACAAAATCGATCTCGGAATAATATGTACCGTATATCAGGGGTGATTCTGTTCCAAATTTGCCGAAAACTAAAGAAAAGGTCATCAATCTGAAAATTCGGACATAAAAATACCGCGAATTTTGTCAAAGAATTACGGAAAAAACACGCTTTTCGTCACAAGATCACAAAATAACCACAAATTTCGTCAAAAGATCGCGAAAAAACCGCAAATTTCGTTAAAAGATTGTAAAATAACTGCAAATTTAGTTAAAAGATCGCAAAAGAACCGCATGTTTCGTCTAAAGATTGCAAAAAAAAACCCGCAAATCTCAAAAAAAAAAAGAGCAGCAAGTTTCATCAAAAGATCGCGAAATAATCCCACATTTCGCCAAAAAATCGCAAAAAACCTGTAAATTTCGTCAAAATATCGCAAAACAACCGCAAATTTTCACAAAATATCGTGAAACAACCGTAAATTTCACCAAAAGGTCACAATACAACCGCAAATTTCGTCGAAAGATCACAAAACCACGATGAATTTCGTCAAAAGATCGCGAAACTGATATCATTAAATTAATGACAAGGATTAAATTAGCAGAGTTTAATTAAAAGCATGATGAAAGCTTACGCTAATAGTCCTGATAAAGTATTAAATAGTTATGAAAAGAAAAGAAACGTATGGTGGCGAAATAAAAACAAAGTAAGTTTAAAAACAAACTAACGTTTATTAACTAAAATATAAAATAAATTTAAATATAGTTTAAACAATAAACCAAATCTTTAAATTCAATAAACACATTTAAGCTGTCAGATTAAATATAAATACATATCCAGAAAACCAATTGACAATAAAAGAAAATTGAACGCATAGCAATAAAGAAATGAAAATGATCACAGAATGACCGGTCCTCCTCAAAGTTCCATGTTGTTCACAAACATCTAACATGCCGATGAATATTAAACTGAAATACAGTGAATCACATATCCATGCCGAAACAACTCCAGGAAAAATACTTCTCTATAGATGAAGATACGTTGTAAATAACCATTAGGAGAAACGTCAAAATGTAGATGCCGATAACAAGTAGCGAGTAAAACATCTCTGAACTTCATCATAACAATAGCCATCTTGACTCACACATCAGTGTATCCATTTAAACACGATGTACACAGAGTCCACCTTTAAAGAGTCGAGACGAAGTCATAAACTATCGAACTCATAACAACCAACTTATAAAATGGCCAACAAACAATGAAGCAGAAGTTAAGTAGAAACATCAACTAATTAAAAGAACACAGCACTTCAAGAAAACATCTCCAGCCATCATATAGCACTATTGAAACGTCGTGGAAAACCAACACTGTTAGTAAAAGGACGAGACGAAACACGTAGACAAACACAGAGAGAAAGAGGAAGAAAACGTATTTCAATTTATATCAGCCGGGCGTTCGAATAACGCCTCATTACGCAATGCAAGGAGCAACTGCAGACGGTTCCAGAATGAGATCATCATGACAAAAAGAACGCAGAGCCGATGTGTCGTAGACTCAAACGAGCGACGCCATCTGGCAACGGCCGTGAAACTATAATCTATGATTGTCATTCAAATGAAATGCGTGCTCATGTTTGCATGGAAGCAGACAGCTGAAAAATGTGAATACGAACGGCAAAGAAAGATAAACATCGTAAAAAGGAATTAAAGATAGAATAACAGGAATGAATAAAAGGTAAGTGAAATGACTTTATATATTGTTAATAAAAGAAATATTTTAATAAAAGAAGTACCTTAAGTGTTAAATAAATATAGTGAAATGCAGAGGAGATCTATATACAGTAGAGGATCTTTATAACGCAATTCTATATAACGCAATTCTCCATATAACGCACAACTTCTCAGATGTAAACAATGAATTTTGCAGTTAAAAAGCACCTATATTTCCACATTCTAAAAATATTGTTACTCTCTAGAAGACTAAATTTGATACATTAGTTCAACTTTATCTCCTAATTTAAGACCTTTTTAATGAAAAAAATGCTATTATTACAATTAACATTTTTGAAAATGTCTAATATAAAGGATGGTTTGGTCAATTATATTTGGATCATGAATATAAAATAAATTTAACAATGTCTGACCCATATTATGCAAAAATTTATAATTTGGATAACTTTTGGTAACAAGGAATGCAGTATAAAGATATTCTAATGTATTTTGATATGTTTCACATATATTTGGCCATATTTATAAGGTAAATTTAATGATGTGATCCATATAACGCAAAATTCTATATAGCGCACAACCTTGCGTTTTTATGTTTGCGTTATAAAGATCTTCTACTGTATATCTGGACATTGTCAAGACAGGTAATAAGGTATTTACTCTTATCAAATGCCCCCCCCCCCCCCTCGTGACACTGGGACAGAGCAAAAAGGTAAAAGCTCAAAGAACTACTATAAACATGACTTTACACCAGTTATACATGTTAGTGTCCACTCGAACCAGAACCCAACTACTAAAAACCGGAAGAACTTAATCTCACTCCATGAAGTCCAAGAAAACTGAAAGCTGTGAAAACCAATAAAGTACTAAAAGCTGTAAATTAAAGGATGACCAGCCACTCAGTGATTTAACATATAAATTAATAAACTTATAATATACTTAGCAAAGATATATATAACATAAAATACACGTAAATATTAGTAAAGACAAAACACATTTTTCCTAGACCCCCCTGTGATCAAACACAATGATATTCAATCCGTTCAATTCTCACATGATTGATTTAAAATTACAATATATTGAAAATCAGTATTTAAAGTTACAATGTATTGAAGTTAAGGCCTTTAGTAACAAAACAATTTCTTAAAAACTTTAAAACTTGAAATTGTAAGTGAAAAATGACCATCTAACAAATGTTCACCCCACAATTTGCCCCCCTAAAAGAATTCAAAAATGTGCAAAGATATGTATTAAAAGTAATTCAGCAGAATTTAAAAGAAATGAGGTAGCCCTACCCAAACTCAGCAAAACTCTTCACCCATGTTGACAGAATATACCGCTTCATCATAATTCATCCCACATGACATCAAAGAAAAACTGACATTGTCTCAAGCAGGCAAACCCCGTGGCCACTAAAGGTTACCAATTGACAAAGGTTAGAGGACAATAAAAATGCTCCCAGATAATGACTCAATAAAAATTACTTTCAGGGTTTAATGAAATAAAATTCTATTCTTCAAAAACAGATTTACCTCCATGGATTCCCCCCCTCTGATCACTATACAATATACCTGAGAATCCTGCCAAATAAAAATCTAATATATAACAAAAGAAGAAGAAATTGTTGAAGCATGCACCTATCAACATGCTGAAAAATAGTATCAACATTCCCTGACAGCACAGATGCCGAAGCACAGACCCATTCTTTAAAAGCTGCATCAGACCAGCTGAAACAGATAAAGTAAATTTGCCATTGGCCAATGGTCTTCATTCACGCCGATTCATTCCACATGGACACGCAGGTATATATTTGATCAAACAGGAAAAACCCCAGAAGATAAACCAAAACTCAATAATAATCAACGATCCTGTTAAAATTCAGTAATCAATTAAAAACCATAAAAAGCAATTTCTCATCATGACGTCATCAGTGGTAGAAAATCATGGAAGGTGTATGGTAAATTCTCAAGTGCAAGAAATGACCAGGTTTCCTTTAAAAATATGAACCATTATCTTAACAACTTGCTACCTTGATCTAATAGAAAATACCTCCAAAAACAGCAACTCTTCTCATTTTGCATTAGTTGCATTCTAAACCTTCTCTACATAAAATCCGGGCAAAAACTTTGTAAACCACCGGGAAAAAGGATAAAAACAGCTTACAGAAATTCCACCAATAAAAGAACTTTCCTACTCAAACGAGAATCATCTTCGAACACACCAGGTATTCTAATTCCATCTTTGAACTGACTCTTAAAAACAGGAAACTCATTAAAACCTCTATCTCTCTATCAGACCTTTAAACATAGTCAATCCAAAAAGAATGAATTTCAATCAATTAAACTCTAACATTTGATTCAATTCTAAAAATATGTGATAAGATTGACAAGTTGATCTAAGATATTCCAGTTTACAAGAGGTATCATTCAGATCTGCAACATACCCACAATTTCCCAGGGTTTAAATTCTGAACAGCAAAAATACTGAAACTTTATTTTAAAAATGAATTCCGGAATCTCTTCAAAGTTAAAATCCAAACAGAGTTGATTAAAAGTTAATCTTACAGCAACATAAACCTGTCCCTTTACCACAAGGAACATGTAGGCCAAAATGGGAGGAAAAGTTAAACTAAATGATTTTAAATAAAACATCTTTAAAAACTTTAACATATTTAATAAAAACCTGTAAGAACTTAAACAATAAAATAATAGTTCATTATATAATTTGTTTGATAGCTACAACCTGAAGTCCCTCCCTCAAAAAGCTTCCCTCAGGAATTAATCGAAAAACCACAGTGCCTTAAAAATAATATTTGACACAAGGTAGTCAATCTGAACCAAGAAAACATTTAAATGAGTAGAGGAACTTATATGGCCAGCAAAGATTACTTAAGTTTAATTTTAACAGATGAAAACTAAAGAAAACAAAAAATATTGTCATAATACAGTTTCTTTAAACAAATCCCACCTAGTTTAGGGATCTAATATTTAAGTGTAGACTCAAATTACATGTCATTACACCCAATTTAAAAATTCAAAAGATCTTAAAGAAAAGAAACTTGTTAAATTACAGACAATGATAAAAATAAAATTTTAAATTTACAATCTTTTATATTAATAATCAAAAACTGCCTATAGAAGTATTAAAAACTTAACTAAACAAATAATCCCAATAAATGGCCACAAATCCCCAATTTCAAACATGAACCCATAAGAACTTCATTAGAGTTCTATTAAAAAGGTTCTCATCCAAGATACGGTTGCAAGAAAACATTTCAAAAATATGCATTTATAAGAGATTATCAATCAGGGCAAGCAAATCAAAAATGAATAAATTAAAACAAATTTATCTTTATTCACAGAATATATAATAAGCATAAAACAATAAATAAGTCACTGAATTAAAAACATCCTGACCAACTGACTTCCAATATAGCCCAGCTGTGCATATGACTATTTAAAAATTGATAAGTCATATTTAAAAATTCAAAATAACTCAGCGACAAAAAAAAAACTTAGATTAAATAGTCAAAAGAAAATTCATAAATATATCTTACATGACCCTCTATTAAAGTTAAAGCTTAAAAAGTTTAAGTTCAAGAAAATAAAAAAAATTCTTAACATTTACTGAAAGTAAGAAAGTATATTTATAAAAACTATCAAAGTAAACTTTTAGGTAATCGAACATGTCCCATTAAAAAGTCGAACTTCCAAAAATATACTGATAGTTAAAAAACATACTATTAACAAAAATCAAAAGAAATTTGATTAACTATTGATAAAGCTATTAAGTATAAGAATTTACATTTAAACTATTGAAAAGATTAAATAAGAGGGTCAAAAGATTAACTGTAAATAAAACAAACTGTAGAAATTAAAAATTAACCGGGTCAGGCAGATAGGCAATCACAATCTGTTTGACAGAAATTGACATTTAAAAACATTGCCCCCATTACAAATTCTAACCTGACAAAAATTTTACATCTTTATAAGAAAATTTTAAACATAAATTTATTAAAGGATTTTTACCCCGATCAACAACTCCCATTCTCTATTTAAATATTTATAAAGAGCTATAACAAGCATTTAACTATTTTAAAAATATGAAGAAAGACTTTCCTCTTTAAATTTCTATATAAAAAATTCAAATTTAATAAAAACTGATCTACAGCTTAGAGATCCCGAGATTTCAAAAGACATAAAATTCTTTAGCACACATTAAAAATTGATAGGAGACAATTGCAGAAAAACAATGATGGCATACACTTTAAGTACCTAAAACTTCATTAAAAATTTCAAAAATCACATTTGAATCACACAGGGATCCAAAAAAAATTGAATGTGTTGTCCACGGAGATCACAAACCGCTATTGGCCAAATGACTCAGGAACAGTAAATGTTCAACTTCTTGGTCACTAAATGTCTCAAAAGTTCTGCATACTAATAAAAGTCAAAAGTTTCCCCAAAAAAACAGAAAACTTGCGATGACTTCCAATCAGGTTCACTTATGCTACTTTCAATCATCACCGCCCAGCACGCGACCATTGCGATACTGGGGAAGGCACCATTAACAGTTCTTGAAAAAATGCATAAACCATTCTTAAACTATGGTAGAACTTTTATGAAAAACTTAACAAAAATCAAGGTATTACTAAACATCTCAAATCTTAGAAACACCAGACTTGAAGCACAAAAAAAATGATTCACTCTATAGAAGCATAGATTTACTTTTCAGACATTAAAATTCAGCTTAACTTGAAAGATATGAATTAAAAATATGCAAATCAGTGCAGGATCACAAACATGCAGTTCCAACCACTTCAAAATATGCATATTTTATCACTTGAAAATATGCAGATTTAATCACTCAAAAATATGTAGATTCATGAAGCAGATTTAAAATGCGTAGAACAACTCTCAAGGCCCAGTAGCAGAAAGTTATGGTTGTGTCTGCGACAGCAATTTAGTGGGATGAAAATTGTCTGCGGGAGTAGCGTGTTACATTTTCTTACGTACAAACATTATGAGTGTTAAAATAAACAGAGTTCTTACTGATTAATACCAGGAGTGATTCTGAGTTAAAAAAAAAAAAAAAAATTCTGAAATTCACAGCAAAATTTCAGAAAGGTTACAACAGAGGGGGGGGGGGGGGTGACAGGGAGCGAAAATCCACTACCGGCACTAATTATGTGTTTTTCTTTGCGCGCTTTTGATGAAATTTGCGTTTTTTAGCGATCTTTTGACGAAATTTGTCGTTTTTTCCGCGATCTTTTGACGAAATTTGTCGTTTTTTCGCGATCCTTTGACAAAAATGAGCTTTTTTTCACGATCCTTTACAAAATTTGCGTTTTTTTTCCTCGATTCTTTCACGAACTTCATGTTTTTTCCGCGATTCTGTGACAGAAATTTGCCTTTTTTCGGCGCCCCTGGGACGAAATTCACGTTTTTCCCGGGATCTTTTGTCGAAATTCGCGTTTTTACAGCGATCCTTTGGCAGAAATTTGCGTTTTTCGCGATCTTTTGACGAAATTCCATAAATTTAATTCCGATCTTTTGACATAAATTTTCCTTTTTTCGTGGTCCTTTGACAGTAATCAGCGTTTTCCGCAATCGTTTTACAGAAATTTGCATTTTTTCGCAATCGTTTTACAGAAATTTGTATTTTTCCCGCGAATGTCCGACTAAATTCGTGTTTTTTCCACGATCCTTTGATGAAATTAAAGTTTTCCGCGATTTTGTGACAGAAATTTGCGTTTTTCTCGTGCTCTGGAATGAAATTCAAGTTTTTTTCCAGGATTTTTGGATAAAATTCAAGTTTGTACAGCGATCTTTTGGCAGAAATTTACGTTTTTCGAGATCTTTTGACTAAATTCGAGATCTTTCCGTAACCCTTTTACTAAATTTGCATTCTTTCCGCTATCCTTTGACGAAATTCGTGTTTTCCGTGATCCTGTGACAGAAATTTGCATTTTTGCCACAACCTTGGGACGAAATTCATGTTTTTTTTTGTGCTCTTTTGACGAAATTCGTGTTTTTATAGCGACCCTTTGGCTACAAATTACCAATTTTTTATGCGAATGATTGTCGAAATTGATATTTTTCGGCGACCATTTGTCGAATTCGCGATATTTTTTCGTCAGAATTTTCGAACTTTTTTTTTTTTCAAGTTGGCAAATTTATCTGCAAGGTCCAAAATAAATCTGCGTCGCGCGTCATGCACTTTCTGCTACTGGGTCTCAAGAAGATAGGAAAGGACTCAGTCAACTTCTTTTATAGGTGACAATTCTTTCAATATTCACAACTTGAACACTTTCTTCAACAGGATATTATTGTAGCTATGCCATGAGGTCAAAAAAAAAAAATCTCAAACTATTTACTTTATAGAAAAACTTTTAACTACTAAAAAAAATTTTTCAAAAATGTCAAAAACTATATATTACTTCAAAAAAAATTCAAAATTATCAGAAAAAAAACAATTTATAAACTTAAAAATATTGTAAACTAACCGCCCCCCCCCCCCCCATCGCAAAGCATCACTAAATAGCTAATGGGGTCAGCGTTCGCCACCATAATGCCGTACCCATAAGGGTTAAATACGGTAATTAAAAAATACAACGATATATACATCTATTAAAAATCATAAAATCACATAAATTATGTTTTATTAAACTATTATAACGAAAAAAAAAATTTTTTTTTTCAATTTTTATATAAAGTTTCTATTAAATTTTAAACTATTAACACTGATAGGGACGGGCCCATAACCATGATGTCATTAAATTAATGACAAGGATTAAATTAGCAGAGTTTAATTAAAAGCACGATGAAAGCTTACGCTAATAGTCCTGATAAAGTATTAAATAGTTTTGAAAAGAAACATATGGTGGCGAAATAAAAACAAAGTAAGTTTAAAAACAAACTAACGTTTATTAACTAAAATATAAAATAAGTTTAAATATAGTTTAAACAATAAACCAAATCTTTAAATTCAATAAACACATTTAAGCTGTCAGATTAAATATAAATACATATCCAGAAAACCAATTGACAATAAAAGAAATTTGAACTCATAGCAATAAAGAAATGAAAATGATCACAGAATGACCGGTCCTCCTCAAAGTTCCATGTTGTTCACAAACATCTAACATGCCGATGAACATAGGCGTAGCGTCGGGGGGGCACGGGGGGGCATGTGCCCCCCCAACCTTCTACACCCCGGGCGCCAGAACAGACAGCGTAGGGGGCGCCAAATGAAGATTTTTTTTTGTCTTTACATACAAAAATATATGTATTTGCATTGAATTTGCATAAAAATGTCTCACAGCTGGAAAATTCAAAAGGAAAACTGAACTAAATTCATTAAAATTTACAAATATATATAAAGATTCATCTATAATAAAAGGCTGCAAATTAATTAGAACAAAGAGCCGTTCTCTTAGGCTATTTTCTTTCTCCAATTCTAAATATACCGAAAGGCGAAGGGGGCGCCAAATGAAGATTTTGTTTGACTCCGACTTTTCTGATGAAACGATTCCATGAAGGCAGTTCAACTTTTTTCTCTCTCTCCCTGAGCAGCGTTCAGCTTTCATTTTACCCGTCTTGATATGGGCGAGATCGGGTGGCTACCCGGGGCAATAAAAACAAACGAGAGAAGGAGTCGGGGCCGAAACTAAGGGGGGTGGGGGTTGCGAGGGGGCATGTGGCCTGGGCGCCACGCGAAGGGGACGCCAGATGAAAATTTGGTTTGCCGTTTTATACAATATATATATGTGCGTATGAAATTTTTGTAAAAAAATATTTTTTAGCCGAAAAATCAAAAAGAAAAGCTGAGTAAAGTGCATTAAAATTGTCAAATACATAAAAAGATTCGCCTACAATATACAAGACAGTAAATTAATAACACCATTCTTTTTCTTATAATTACTTTTTTACATGTATATCATCATATCTGGTCTAGAGGGGGCGAGGTCAGGTGATTGACTGGGACATTATAAACCAGGCAGTCGAAAATTCTCAAAATGAAAAGTAAAATCTTAATAATTTTGTTGTTGATGTTTTGAGTTGCACATAAATTTGAAAATTAGCATTAGGTTGAGGAAAATATGTAGACATATCAATCTATAAATAAGAAGTGTGGTATAAGTGGTAATTTCACAAAACAAGTGTAGATAGTACAGGAAGATATTTTACAATGCTGGAATTCATTTTTATGCATACAGTAAATCCTGGTTTTTTAGTTCCTAAAACAATGCGACTCATAGACATTAAAGTGCTCATTTGTAATAATTTGTAATGCTACAACAATAGTAAAATCTGGACAAATGAAATCTCTCTTTAATGGATTCTTGTCCTAAATAATAATAAAAAAAAAACTGCATGGTTCCAGCAGAAAGAATAACAATAGTTATATCTGCTAAGATGTAAACCTGTATAAAGCGAAATTATTTCCTCCCTTTCGATTTTTTTCACAGGTTTTAATAAATAAATACTTGACAAAGCTGGTTATGTATTTCAATATTACGCATTTTACTGCTGCACATTTTAAATTTTAAAATAAGTCTGCTAATAGAAACTTTCGTAAATGTCTCTTTGTAAATTTACTTTGCGGAGGAAGGCGGAGGGCGCCAAAATCCATGTTTGCCCTGGGTGAAAATATAGCTAGTTTCGGCCCTGGAAGGAGTGCACAAAGTAAAATGCGTAAAACCCTTTAACAGAAATAAATGAGTATAGCATTTGCAGTGGCACAGTAAAAAATCTCCCACAGGCCGCCATGGCTAATAAAGTAGGCTCTGCCTTTATCCCCTAAATGATTTTTTCTCTATTTTTTGCCTCCTTGCCCTTGAACTTCCTTAGTCAGACAAAAGAAAAGACGAATTTCGACAAAAGATCGAGGAAAAATATCGCGAATTTCGTCAAAAAATCTCTGAAACAAATACCGAATATCATTTTCGTCAATCGATCGTAGAAAAATTCACAAAATTTAGAAAAGGATCGCGTAAAGAAAATCGTGAACTCCATAAAACGATCGGCGGAGAAAAAAAAAATGCGAATTTTGGTAATTCGTCGTCGAAAAAATCGCGAATCTCCTCAAAGGACCGTGGAAAAATATCTTGAATTTTATCAAAGATTACGGAAACAAATAGCGATTTTCATCATTCGGTCACGGAAAAATCATCGCAAATTCGTCAAAAGAATGCACAAAATAGTATTACGAATTTCGTCTAACGACCAAGAGAAAAAAATGCAGATTTCGTCAAATGGTCGCAGACAAAAAGACGGCAGTGGTGATTCTCAGTTTAAAAAAAAATTCTCAAATTCACAGCAGATTTTCTGAAAGATTACAGCAGAGGAGGGAAAGGGGGGAAATCTCCCGGCGCCAATTATCGGTTTTTGCGGCGGTCCTTTTGCGAAATTCGCGTTTTTTCGCGATCCTTTGACGAAATTTGTTTCTTTTTCGCGATCCTTTGACGAAATTTGTGTTTCTTTATCGCGATCCTTTGACGAAATTCGCATTTTTCCAAGATCTTTTTATGAAATTTGCGTTTTTGCGATTCCTTGGCGAAATGTGTGTTTTTTCGCAATCTCTAAACGAAGTTTCCGTTTTTTCGTGATCCCTTGTAGAAATTCGCATATTTTTCGCGATTCTTTGGCGAAATGCAATTTTTTCTGCGATCCTTTGAAGAAATTGGCGTCTGTTTTCTGTGAACGATTGTCGAAATAGATTTTTCGGCAACCATTTGCCGAAATCTGCGATATTTATGCCCGAATTTTCGAACTGATGACAGATTTTTTTTTTTAATTTCAGAACTGGATGCCTTAAATTTTCGGAAAATTCAGAACAGAATCACACCTGAAAAGACGCGAATTTGGTTAAATAATTGCGTAAAAAATCGAGAATTTAAACAAATGATTGCACGAATAATCAAGAATTTCGTAAGTCGGTTTTGAATAGAAAATCCCGAATTTCGACAAACTATCGTGGAAAAGAATAGCGAATTTCGTCGAATGATATCTGAAACAAACAGCGTACCATTAATCGGTCGCGGAAAAAATATATATCACAAATTTCGACAAGTGGTGGCGGAGAAAAAATTTCGACAGTTTGTCGCAGAAAAATTCGCGAATTTTGGCAAAGGATCGCGGGGGAAAAATCGTGAGTTCCGTGAAAAGATCGACGGAAACAAAAACGCAAAATTTGGCAAATGATCACGGAAAAAAAAATTGTGAATTTCGCGAAATGATCGCTCCCCCAGAAACGGGAAATTTGCAATAAGTCATAGGAAAAATTTCGAAATCTCCTTCAACGATCGTAGCAAATGATAGCGAAAAGAAATAACTATTTTCGTCAATCGATTGAAGAAAAAATCGCAAATTTTGCAATTCGTCACGGAAAAAATTGCGAACCTCCTCAAACAACAGTAGAAAAATATCTTGAATTTTTCCAAAGGTCGCAGAAACAAATGGCGATTTTGTCATTCTGTCGCGGAAAAATCACCGCAAATTTCGTCAAAAGAATAGGGAATTTCGTCAAAAGAAACAAATTAGTAACTACCATCAATCGGTCTCGGAAAATATATATCGTGAATTTGGGCAAGTGGTGGCGGGAAAAAAAAATCAATTTCGTCAATCTGTCGTAGACAAATTTGCGAAATTTGGCAAAGGATCGCGGAAAAAAATCGCAAAATCTCCTTCAACGATAGTGTAAAAAGATATAGGAAAGAGGTAGTTTCGTCAGTTGATTGGGGTGGAATTCGTCGCGAAAAAAATCGCGAATCTCCTCAAACAACCATTGAAAAAATGTCGTTTGGGAAGATGAATTTACAGGCGCATTGAAGAAAAATATCGAATATTTTCAGTAAAAATAGTTTCTGAAATCCGCAAAAAGTCACCTGTTTTATTGAAATAGTTTCTTTTTAATGGTTTTCGACCTAAAATAGTCGCCATAGCCGCCGGATGCTGAAAATAGTCGCTATTAGCAACATTTTAGTAGCAAGTGGCAGCCATGCAATTGTATGATAAGAAAAATCGGAATTTTTGGAGAAATTGTGTCGAGACGAACCGAGCCTGATTCAATCGATTTTTTCATGGGCCGAGCTTGTTTTCAATGCTTTTTGTACTAGCCGAACCTGGTCGTAAACTGTGAAAATATCAACGGGCCGAGGCCCGGGTGGAACTTTCAATTTTCTGGTCGGGCTGGAGCCGGGTCTGGCAATTGCGGTCCGTGCAGACCTCTAGTGTGCCCCCTAGGGGCGTGCAAATGGGGGACTAAAGGAACGGTCACCCCTGGTGAGAAATTTATGCTGCGAACTACAGTTTTATTTGTTTATTTATTCATTTTTTGGCCGCTGATCCTTTTTCGGGGAATTTCTTTTTCTCTCTTTATCATTTGTTTTTCCCTGTCGCAAAACATCATGAACTCTGTAACAAGTAAGTGCAATTTTCTTTTATGCTATTTAGTTGTTCTGAATTCCTAAATTGCAATTAAACCTTAGTTCCAAAATAAACGCGAAATATTTATTCGATAGAATTTACTTATGTTTCTGCACTTTATCAATTTTATTACATCCATCACAAAGAGAAAGTTTTTTTTTTTTTTGGGGGGGGGGGGGGGGGTCCGCAAAATTGAAATTTTCGCTCTGGGCGCCATTCTTACTTCGCACGGCCTTTTTGCCCCCCCAAAATTTCTGGTCACGCTATGCCTATGCCGATGAATATTAAACTGAAATACAGTGAATCACATATCTGTGCCGAAACAACTCCAGGAAAAATACTTCTCTATAGATGAAGATACGTTGTAAATAACCATTAGGAGAAACGTCAAAATGTAGATGCCGATAACAAGTAGCGAGTAAAACATCTCTGAACTTCATCATAACAATAGCCATCTTGACTCACACATCAGTGTATCCATTTAAACACGATGTACACAGAGTCCACCTTTAAAGAGTCGAGACGAAGTCATAAACTATCGAACTCATAACAACCAACTTATAAAATGGCCAACAAACGATGAAGCAGAAGTTAAGTAGAAACATCAACTAATTAAAAGAACACAGCACTTCAAGAAAACATCTCCAGCCATCATATAGCACTATTGAAACGTCGTGGAAAACCAACACTGTTAGTAAAAGGACGAGACGAAACACATAGACAAACACAGAGGGAAAGAGGAAGAAAACGTATTTCAATTTATATCAGCCGGGCGTTCGAATAACGCCTCATTACGCAATGCAAGGAGCAACTGCAGACAGTTCCAGAATGAGATCATCATGACGAAAGAACACAGAGCCAATGTGTCGTAGACTCAAACGAGCGACGCCATCTGCTGGCGGCCATGAAACTATAATCTATGATTGTCGTTCAAATGAAATGCGTGCTCATATTTGCATGGAAGCAGACAGCTGAAAAACGTGAATACGAACGGCAAAGAAAGATAAACATCGTAAAAAGGAATTAAAGATAGAATAACAGGAATGAATAAAAGGTAAGTGAAATGACTTTATATATTGTTAATAAAAGAAATATTTTAATAAAGGAAATATTTTAATAAAAGAAGTACCTTAAGTGTTAAATAAATATAGTGAAATGCAGAGGAGATCTATATATATCTGGACATTGTCAAGACAGGTAATAAGGTATTTACTCTTATCAAATGCCCCCCCCCCCCTCGTGACACTGGGACAGAGCAAAAAGGTAAAAGCTCAAAGAACTACTATAAACATGACTTTACACCAGTTATACATGTTAGTGTCCACTCGAACCAGAACCCAACTACTAAAAACCGGAAGAACTTAATCTCACTCCATGAAGTCCAAGAAAACTGAAAGCTGTGAAAACCAATAAAGTACTAAAAGCTGTAAATTAAAGGATGACCAGCCACTCAGTGATTTAACATATAAATTAATAAACTTATAATATACTTAGCAAAGATATATATAACATAAAATACACGTAAATATTAGTAAAGACAAAACACATTTTTCCTAGACCCCCCTGTGATCAAACACAATGATATTCAATCCGTTCAATTCTCACATGATTGATTTAAAATTACAATATATTGAAAATCAGTATTTAAAGTTACAATGTATTGAAGTTAAGGCCTTTAGTAACAAAACAATTTCTTAAAAACTTTAAAACTTGAAATTGTAAGTGAAAAATGACCATCTAACAAATGTTCACCCCACAATTTGCCCCCCTAAAAGAATTCAAAAATGTGCAAAGATATGTATTAAAAGTAATTCAGCAGAATTTAAAAGAAATGAGGTAGCCCTACCCAAACTCAGCAAAACTCTTCACCCATGTTGACAGAATATACCGCTTCATCATAATTCATCCCACATGACATCAAAGAAAAACTGACATTGTCTCAAGCAGGCAAACCCCGTGGCCACTAAAGGTTACCAATCGACAAAGGTTAGAGGACAATAAAAATGCTCCCGGATAATGACTCAATAAAAATTACTTTCAGGGTTTAATGAAATAAAATTCTATTCTTCAAAAACAGATTTACCTCCATGGATTCCCCCCCTCTGATCACTATACAATATACCTGAGAATCCTGCCAAATAAAAATCTAATATATAACAAAAGAAGAAGAAATTGTTGAAGCATGCACCTATCAACATGCTGAAAAATAGTATCAACATTCCCTGACAGCACAGATGCTGAAGCACAGACCCATTCTTTAAAAGCTGCATCAGACCAGCTGAAACAGATAAAGTAAATTTGCCATTGGCCAATGGTCTTCATTCACGCCGATTCATTCCACATGGACACGCAGGTATATATTTGATCAAACAGGAAAAACCCCAGAAGATAAACCAAAACTCAATAATAATCAACGATCCTGTTAAAATTCAGTAATCAATTAAAAACCATAAAAAGCAATTTCTCATCATGACGTCATCAGTGGTAGAAAATCATGGAAGGTGTATGGTAAATTCTCAAGTGCAAGAAATGACCAGGTTTCCTTTAAAAATATGAACCATTATCTTAACAACTTGCTACCTTGATCTAATAGAAAATACCTCCAAAAACAGCAACTCTTCTCATTTTGCATTAGTTGCATTCTAAACCTTCTCTACATAAAATCCGGGCAAAAACTTTGTAAACCACCGGGAAAAAGGATAAAAACAGCTTACAGAAATTCCACCAATAAAAGAACTTTCCTACTCAAACGAGAATCATCTTCGAACACACCAGGTATTCTAATTCCATCTTTGAACTGACTCTTAAAAACAGGAAACTCATTAAAACCTCTATCTCTCTATCAGACCTTTAAACATAGTCAATCCAAAAAGAATGAATTTCAATCAATTAAACTCTAACATTTGATTCAATTCTAAAAATATGTGATAAGATTGACAAGTTGATCTAAGATATTCCAGTTTACAAGAGGTATCATTCAGATCTGCAACATACCCACAATTTCCCAGGGTTTAAATTCTGAACAGCAAAAGTACTGAAACTTTATTTTAAAAATGAATTCCGGAATCTCTTCAAAGTTAAAATCCAAACAGAGTTGATTAAAAGTTAATCTTACAGCAACATAAACCTGTCCCTTTACCACAAGGAACATGTAGGCCAAAATGGGAGGAAAAGTTAAACTAAATGATTTTAAATAAAACATCTTTAAAAACTTTAACATATTTAATAAAAACCTGTAAGAACTTAAACAATAAAATAATAGTTCATTATATAATTTGTTTGATAGCTACAACCTGAAGTCCCTCCCTCAAAAAGCTTCCCTCAGGAATTAATCGAAAAACCACAGTGCCTTAAAAATAATATTTGACACAAGGTAGTCAATCTGAACCAAGAAAACATTTAAATGAGTAGAGGAACTTATATGGCCAGCAAAGATTACTTAAGTTTAATTTTAACAGATGAAAACTAAAGAAAACAAAAAATATTGTCATAATACAGTTTCTTTAAACAAATCCCACCTAGTTTAGGGATCTAATATTTAAGTGTAGACTCAAATTACATGTCATTACACCCAATTTAAAAATTCAAAAGATCTTAAAGAAAAGAAACTTGTTAAATTACAGACAATGATAAAAATAAAATTTTAAATTTACAATCTTTTATATTAATAATCAAAAACTGCCTATAGAAGTATTAAAAACTTAACTAAACAAATAATCCCAATAAATGGCCACAAATCCCCAATTTCAAACGTGAACCCATAAGAACTTCATTAGAGTTCTATTAAAAAGGTTCTCATCCAAGATACGGTTGCAAGAAAACATTTCAAAAATATGCATTTATAAGAGATTATCAATCAGGGCAAGCAAATCAAAAATGAATAAATTAAAACAAATTTATCTTTATTCACAGAATATATAATAAGCATAAAACAATAAATAAGTCACTGAATTAAAAACATCCTGACCAACTGACTTCCAATATAGCCCAGCTGTGCATATGACTATTTAAAAATTGATAAGTCATATTTAAAAATTCAAAATAACTCAGCGACAAAAAAAAAACTTAGATTAAATAGTCAAAAGAAAATTCATAAATATATCTTACATGACCCTCTATTAAAGTTAAAGCTTAAAAAGTTTAAGTTCAAGAAAATAAAAAAAATTCTTAACATTTACTGAAAGTAAGAAAGTATATTTATAAAAACTATCAAAGTAAACTTTTAGGTAATCGAACATGTCCCATTAAAAAGTCGAACTTCCAAAAATATACTGATAGTTAAAAAACATACTATTAACAAAAATCAAAAGAAATTTGATTAACTATTGATAAAGCTATTAAGTATAAGAATTTACATTTAAACTATTGAAAAGATTAAATAAGAGGGTCAAAAGATTAACTGTAAATAAAACAAACTGTAGAAATTAAAAATTAACCGGGTCAGGCAGATAGGCAATCACAATCTGTTTGACAGAAATTGACATTTAAAAACATTGCCCCCATTACAAATTCTAACCTGACAAAAATTTTACATCTTTATAAGAAAATTTTAAACATAAATTTATTAAAGGATTTTTACCCCGATCAACAACTCCCATTCTCTATTTAAATATTTATAAAGAGCTATAACAAGCATTTAACTATTTTAAAAATATGAAGAAAGACTTTCCTCTAAATTTCTATATAAAAAATTCAAATTTAATAAAAACTGATCTACAGCTTAGAGATCCCGAGATTTCAAAAGACATAAAATTCTTTAGCACACATTAAAAATTGATAGGAGACAATTGCAGAAAAACAATGATGGCATACACTTTAAGTACCTAAAACTTCATTAAAAATTTCAAAAATCACATTTGAATCACACAGGGATCCAAAAAAAATTGAATGTGTTGTCCACGGAGATCACAAACCGCTATTGGCCAAATGACTCAGGAACAGTAAATGTTCAACTTCTTGGTCACTAAATGTCTCAAAAGTTCTGCATACTAATAAAAGTCAAAAGTTTCCCCAAAAAAACAGAAAACTTGCGATGACTTCCAATCAGGTTCACTTATGCTACTTTCAATCATCACCGCCCAGCACGCGACCATTGCGATACTGGGGAAGGCACCATTAACAGTTCTTGAAAAAATGCATAAACCATTCTTAAACTATGGTAGAACTTTTATGAAAAACTTAACAAAAATCAAGGTATTACTAAACATCTCAAATCTTAGAAACACCAGACTTGAAGCACAAAAAAAATGATTCACTCTATAGAAGCATAGATTTACTTTTCAGACATTAAAATTCAGCTTAACTTGAAAGATATGAATTAAAAATATGCAAATCAGTGCAGGATCACAAACATGCAGTTCCAACCACTTCAAAATATGCATATTTTATCACTTGAAAATATGCAGATTTAATCACTCAAAAATATGTAGATTCATGAAGCAGATTTAAAATGCGTAGAACAACTCTCAAGGCCCAGTAGCAGAAAGTTATGGTTGTGTCTGCGACAGCAATTTAGTGGGATGAAAATTGTCTGCGGGAGTAGCGTGTTACATTTTCTTACGTACAAACATTATGAGTGTTAAAATAAACAGAGTTCTTACTGATTAATACCAGGAGTGATTCTGAGTTAAAAAAAAAAAAAAAATTCTGAAATTCACAGCAAAATTTCAGAAAGGTTACAACAGAAGGGGGGGGGGGGTGACAGGGAGCGAAAATCCACTACCGGCACTAATTATGTGTTTTTCTTTGCGCGCTTTTGATGAAATTTGCGTTTTTTAGCGATCTTTTGACGAAATTTGTCGTTTTTTCCGCGATCTTTTGACGAAATTTGTCGTTTTTTCGCGATCCTTTGACAAAAATGAGCTTTTTTTCACGATCCTTTACAAAATTTGCGTTTTTTTTCCTCGATTCTTTCACGAACTTCATGTTTTTTCCGCGATTCTGTGACAGAAATTTGCCTTTTTTCGGCGCCCCTGGGACGAAATTCACGTTTTTCCCGGGATCTTTTGACGAAATTCGCGTTTTTACAGCGATCCTTTGGCAGAAATTTGTGTTTTTCGCGATCTTTTGACGAAATTCCATAAATTTAATTCCGATCTTTTGACATAAATTTTCCTTTTTTCGTGATCCTTTGACAGTAATCAGCGTTTTCCGCAATCGTTTTACAGAAATTTGCATTTTTTCGCAATCGTTTTACAGAAATTTGTATTTTTTCCGCGAATGTCCGACTAAATTCGTGTTTTTTCCACGATCCTTTGATGAAATTAAAGTTTTCCGCGATTTTGTGACAGAAATTTGCGTTTTTCTCGTGCTCTGGAATGAAATTCAAGTTTTTTTCCAGGATTTTTGGATAAAATTCAAGTTTGTACAGCGATCTTTTGGCAGAAATTTACATTTTTCGAGATCTTTTGACTAAATTCGAGATCTTTCCGCAACCCTTTTACTAAATTTGCATTCTTTCCGCTATCCTTTGACGAAATTCGTGTTTTCCGTGATCCTGTGACAGAAATTTGCATTTTTGCCACAACCTTGGGACGAAATTCATGTTTTTTTTTGTGCTCTTTTGACGAAATTCGTGTTTTTATAGCGACCCTTTGGCTACAAATTACCAATTTTTTATGCGAATGATTGTCGAAATTGATATTTTTCGGCGACCATTTGTCGAATTCGCGATATTTTTTCGTCAGAATTTTCGAACTTTTTTTTTTTTCAAGTTGGCAAATTTATCTGCAAGGTCCAAAATAAATCTGCGTCGCGCGTCATGCACTTTCTGCTACTGGGTCTCAAGAAGATAGGAAAGGACTCAGTCAACTTCTTTTATAGGTGACAATTCTTTCAATATTCACAACTTGAACACTTTCTTCAACAGGATATTATTGTAGCTATGCCATGAGGTCAAAAAAAAAAAATCTCAAACTATTTACTTTATAGAAAAACTTTTAACTACTAAAAAAAAATTTTCAAAAATGTCAAAAACTATATATTACTTCAAAAAAAATTCAAAATTATCAGAAAAAAAACAATTTATAAACTTAAAAATATTGTAAACTAACCGCCCCCCCCCCCCCCCCCATCGCAAAGCATCACTAAATAGCTAATGGGGTCAGCGTTCGCCACCATAATGCCGTACCCATAAGGGTTAAATACGGTAATTAAAAAATACAACGATATATACATCTATTAAAAATCATAAAATCACATAAATTATGTTTTATTAAACTATTATAACGAAAAAAAAATTTTTTTTTTCAATTTTTATATAAAGTTTCTATTAAATTTTAAACTATTAACACTGATAGGGACGGGCCCATAACCATGATGTCATTAAATTAATGACAAGGATTAAATTAGCAGAGTTTAATTAAAAGCACGATGAAAGCTTACGCTAATAGTCCTGATAAAGTATTAAATAGTTTTGAAAAGAAACATATGGTGGCGAAATAAAAACAAAGTAAGTTTAAAAACAAACTAACGTTTATTAACTAAAATATAAAATAAGTTTAAATATAGTTTAAACAATAAACCAAATCTTTAAATTCAATAAACACATTTAAGCTGTCAGATTAAATATAAATACATATCCAGAAAACCAATTGACAATAAAAGAAATTTGAACTCATAGCAATAAAGAAATGAAAATGATCACAGAATGACCGGTCCTCCTCAAAGTTCCATGTTGTTCACAAACATCTAACATGCCGATGAATATTAAACTGAAATACAGTGAATCACATATCTGTGCCGAAACAACTCCAGGAAAAATACTTCTCTATAGATGAAGATACGTTGTAAATAACCATTAGGAGAAACGTCAAAATGTAGATGCCGATAACAAGTAGCGAGTAAAACATCTCTGAACTTCATCATAACAATAGCCATCTTGACTCACACATCAGTGTATCCATTTAAACACGATGTACACAGAGTCCACCTTTAAAGAGTCGAGACGAAGTCATAAACTATCGAACTCATAACAACCAACTTATAAAATGGCCAACAAACGATGAAGCAGAAGTTAAGTAGAAACATCAACTAATTAAAAGAACACAGCACTTCAAGAAAACATCTCCAGCCATCATATAGCACTATTGAAACGTCGTGGAAAACCAACACTGTTAGTAAAAGGACGAGACGAAACACATAGACAAACACAGAGGGAAAGAGGAAGAAAACGTATTTCAATTTATATCAGCCGGGCGTTCGAATAACGCCTCATTACGCAATGCAAGGAGCAACTGCAGACAGTTCCAGAATGAGATCATCATGACGAAAGAACACAGAGCCGATGTGTCGTAGACTCAAACGAGCGACGCCATCTGCTGGCGGCCATGAAACTATAATCTATGATTGTCGTTCAAATGAAATGCGTGCTCATATTTGCATGGAAGCAGACAGCTGAAAAACGTGAATACGAACGGCAAAGAAAGATAAACATCGTAAAAAGGAATTAAAGATAGAATAACAGGAATGAATAAAAGGTAAGTGAAATGACTTTATATATTGTTAATAAAAGAAATATTTTAATAAAGGAAATATTTTAATAAAAGAAGTACCTTAAGTGTTAAATAAATTAGTGGAATGCAGAGGAGATCTATATATATCTGGACAGTGTCAAGACAGGAAATAAGGTATTTACTCTTATCAGAAACAACCTCAAATTTCGTCGAAAGACAGCAAAACAACCGTGAATACTCACAAATTTCATCAAAAGATTGCGAAATCAACGCAAATTTCGTCAAAAGATCGCGAAACAACCGCAAATTTCATCAAAAGAGGTGAAACCGCAAAATTTTTTAAAAGATCGCAAAAACCCCGCAAATTTCGTCAAAAGATCACAAAAAACAGCAAATTACGTCAAACGATCGCAAAACAACCGCGAATTTTGTCAAATGATCGCAAAACAACCGCGAATTTCATCAAAAGATGGCAAAACAACCGCAAATTCCATCAAAAGAGGGCAAAATACCCGCAAATTTTGTCAAAAGGAAGGCGAAATAACTACAAAACTCGTGAAAAGGAAGGCAAAATAATCGCAAATTTCGTCAAAAGATCGCGAAAAAACGAGAATTTCGGCAAAGGGTTGTGAAAAAAACATATTTAGTGCTGGGAGTGGATTTCCCCCTTTCCCCCACTCTGCTGCTGTAACCTTTCAGAAAATTTGCTGCTAATTTCTGATTTTTTTCCCCCCTCAGAATCATCCCTTCCATCAGATACTCATGCATAAGTTGAGATATATTGTAAAAATAAATTTTCTATACCTATGTTAATACAGCATTTACGTATAACATACCGTAAGATTTTGGGGAAATTTTCATGTGGATTGGGGGAAATGTTTTCTGCACCCCTGTAGGCATATAACTCATCAATAATTTTGTACAATAACTAATACAATATTTTGTACAATAACAATAACTAATTTTATGCCAACAAACAAAACCTTTTTCTTTTCCAAGGAAATAGAGAATGAAACTCAAGTTCAAGATCCAAAATGAAGTTGAGTTGTTTTATTTATTGCATTTCACATGATTTGTGAAATTTTCTGTAAAATAAGTAATAAACATACTTTTATTTATCCAAATTATTACGAACCACGTATTTCTTGTACCATTGGACATGTCCAAAGGTACAACATATTTTACTGTCCCGAGGTACAATCACCACACACGGTTTAAATAAAATCAAAATGGCGGTAAATCTAGAAGAACTATCATTATTTTCTCATACCCCAAACCTTTAAAAATCTTCTCTTTTATAAAAAAATAAATTGCAGTTGACTTGTTGTAGAAATACATAGGAAAAAAATGAAGTTAGAATGGAGGAAAATATTTACTTTGGACTAATGAAATTTATTTTTTTCACCTAGCTGTTAAAATTCAATGCTTCTGATGTTGTCTGTTATTATGATGAGAACTGTTGGTTATAGGTCACTATTAAAAATACACAAAAGATAACTGTTGCCAATAGTTTATTAGAAATTGTCAATGTCCCAAGGTACAACACTCTCCCCTACTCTGATATAGGCACATACTTTAAAATATTAAATGATGCCATGATTTTTTCTGAAAGTTGTTTAGAAATGAAAATTTTAATCATTAAATCGTTACTTCGATTTGGAAAGGTACTTTAAAAATTTCACATTTTTCAACAAACTTAAGTTGAAATCGTTTGTTTTATTTTGAATGTCATAAAAATGAGCTTTCCTGTGTTTTCTAATACGTCGTTATTTATAAATGTTGTATTTCCCATGATTCTAGGATGATGACGTAGTAAAAAACAGTTTGGAAGCATTCAGGAAAGTAGACCAATCACGTTAGTTTTCAGGTTGGTATATGTGGGGTGTTTGGCGCTTGTCAGAAAAGTCACCAAATAGGGTGTCTTACCTGTTCGGGAATTGTGCTGGTTTGTTTTATTTCAATTCTCAAACCTAATTGAGTAAATAGCTGTATTGCTAAACTCCATGTGGTGGGGCACCATTGAACAATTAAAACTATGAAGTAAAGAGTTATAGATGTATCTAAATATTATTATTGTTGAAAATTTTTTTTTATATGAAAATTAAGATATTAAGTGTTAACACCTAATATGAATATTGTACTGATTCGGGGCTTCAACTACAGGCAAATTCAGGACACACAAAAATAATTCAGGATTTAGCAGGTAGTATGTCTGACAAAGTCTATACTGTTTCATTAACATTGGTAAACATTATTTCTGGATTTCATAAAACAGGGTTTTATCCATTTTCTATAGCAATTTGAATGAAAATGATTTCATTTTACTTCAGTTTCGTGCAAAAAGAACCCTTCATTATGTTGGTCAGATTAAATTGCTTGTTAGGTTTCTTCGTAAAAAAGAACATAAATATATTTTCCAGAGACATCAGATATGAATTTGGTGGATTTTAAGGATATTATATAAAAAAGTTGCTAGGGCAGGATAAGAATACTTGAGCCACTTTTTAATTTTTAATTTTTTTTATACTTTCTTAGAACAAAATAAAATATAGTAGTTGAAAATTTGATATTTTTTCTTCAATTGAAAACTATTTTCAGTTAATTTTGAACTACAGTAGACTCCCTTAAATCCGCAACCCTAAAATCTGTGAACGCCAGAAATCTGCGTATTTTTTCAGATGTAAACAGTGAAATTTACAGTTGCAGGAATAAAATTCAAGATGGCGCCGCAATCAGCGACTACCGCAGTGTTTTTTTTTACTAAATTTTTTGTTAATCATTCTCTTTTGGCTATTGCAGCTGATTTATTACTAAATAAATTTACATTATTTTTGATTTTGATATAAATTAGCATATCTATATTAAATATTCTGGGGTTCGAAATGGAAAAATCCATGAACCGGAACGCTATTTTTAAATTATTGTTCGTGAAATTTTTTTTTTAAATTATAGACAAATTTATTTCTAAACATACAAAACAGTATACGAAAAGCATTCAAGACTCTAACAATGAAAAAAGTTACAGAGAGCACAATAAGTCATACATACTGATAATAGCATAATTACATATCGATCTTACGATTGCTTTACCACTAGATGGCAGCATAGGACTTTTGGAATCGAATTGAATCGATTTAGTCGGTAATAATTTAATATTTTTCTAAACTTTTATTTTACATAATTATTTTAATAATTACTTACGTTTAAACTAATAAATTATTTTAATATTGTACTTATTTTAATTTTTCACTTTGTTGTAACAGGGTTCCTACGGGTCAGGGAAAACCTGGAAAACAGGGAAAAGTACGGGAATTCGAAAATTTAGGCAAAAAGTCAGGGAATTTTTTAAATATTTAAAAAGGTCAGGGAATTTTTGATATACTACTTCGATCTGAATTTCTATTATCGTCACAAATGAAGAAATTTTGAATTATTTATGCAAACTATATAACAACATGAAAAATAATTAAAAAATTGGAAATTCATACAGCACATACTTTTTTCAAGCATTTATCTAAATTAAAGTCCTTTGTAGAGGGTTTTACAACGATATATAAGCCGAATTTTTACTGAGAAAGGTCAGGGAAATTTTTGAATAAAGTCAGGGAAAACCTGGAAAAGTCAGGGAATTTTTTTGCCCAAATTGTGTAGGAACCCTGTGTAAGCATTTATTATAATTTCCCTTGCTTAACTACCAATCAAATTAATGTTTCAAAAATGTAAACAAATCAATGACCAGAAATCCGCAAAATTCTAAAATCCGCACAACCTCTGGTCCCAAGCTGTGCAGATTTGAGGGAGTCCACTGTATTTTTCTTTGTTTAATAAATTTTTTCTTTTATAATGTGGCTCAAGTATCCCCTTCATGGGGATACTTGAACCATGGTGAAGGGATACTTGAGCCAATACTAAAAAATACCTACAAAAGTAATATTTTTCTTTTTATTATGTTATAAATGTTTTACATAGTAATAAATTAAGATACACTAAGTCCTTCGAAACCAGTTGTGAAAACAAAACTAGTAACACAATCATTTTTTGCAGTGATATTTGGTGGTCGATGGATCATTTCAACTTGGGTTTCATCAATGGTAGCAACATCCTCACTTGGTGGTTAAGTTAAAAAAAAGTTACAGTAACAGAGGTTACAATTTCAGTATACAATATTGAATCTTAAAATATTACATTAACAAAATAAATATTTTAATATTTTGGGCCTATGACCAGTAAAATCAGTTTGAAAAAGTGATTTTAATATTAGTCAAAAAGTTAAATTGAAAACTATGCCTACATTTATCTAGACAGACTATTTTGTTAGTCAAAATGAAAATAAATGGATATTTTCATTAACAAGATAATACATTTTTTAACATATGTTTTCAAATTAAGTCCTTATTGATTATTTTTTAATGAAAAGAGTTTTGCCTCATTTTATCCAGAAAAAAAAAAAAAAAATCTCCCCATTTTACCCAGAAAATAAATAAATAAATAAATAAATAAAAATCTATCTGTGAACATGAAAAAGACATATTTTTTTGTTTCACCCATATGTCTAATTTCCTAGTAGGGATGGTTGAGCATGGCTCATGTATCCCCAATCTCAGTAGCTCAAGTATCCCCACTACTACCATTTTTGTTTATCAGACTTACACTAAGTAATGCATGCTGCTATATTTGAATTATTTTAGATTCAAAATACAATTGAAATTATACTTATTAAATCTATCTATATTGTTGCAGCTCATAACAAAACTTTGATTACAAAAAAATATAAAAAACATCTAAATATTTACTTCAGATAGGGGAAAAAGCAGCTATTAATCACTATACTTTCAAAATAGTTCCAAGATATGTGATTTTTTTTTTTTACATGTGCAGAACTATAAATATATTATGTTGCTAATTTTAGAAAGAAAAATTAACCTACTGTAGAGAAAATAGGGGTGGCTCAAGTATCCCCACTCTCCCTACAATTAAACATAATTGGAGGGATCCTCCGTTCTGTCTCAACAATGTGCTTTGATGGATACAAAATTGGTTAAATAATAAAAAATTAGTAATTTCAGTTAAATGTAATTGTGTAATTTTATTCTTATTATTTTATATTTTGGAAAGATACGCAGTTTTTAATAAAAACCATCAATATTTTCAAATTTTGTTTTTGTTCAAAGCTACCCCTACATGGGACAGGTTTGAACAGAAAACTTTCAGCTTTTTAAAGCCTCACAACATATTTAATTTATCTGAAAAACTAATTTTTTATTTCACATGATGCAGAGTTATATTCTTTCTCTCACGAAATATTTTTATATTCTTTCTCTCACGAAATATTTAAAATTCAATAACTATAATTCATGTAAGAAATATGTGGATTTTTTTTTAAATGTTCAAAGGTGCCCCCTCTCCCCTGCTATAGATGTCAAAGGTTTATGGTCACTTTTGAAATGCAAGCACTATGGCCAATAACTCTTTTTCAATTTGGACATAGTTTTATTCAGCATCAGTTAAACTTCTTGATGTGAATGCGACTGGCTGACCCTCTTGCAATAAACATGCACCTAGACTACCTTTAGAGCTATCATGCTGTAGTGTAATAGGCGGGGATTCATTAACTACTTTTAGAACTGGTGTTGAACTGATCAACTTTTTAAGTTACAAAGCTGTTGTCCTGTTCAGGACCCCATTCAAAATCTACATCATTTTTTAGCTGACTCCTTACGAGAGAGAGAGGGGTAACTGTTGATACATTCGGTATAAATTTAGAGAGAAAATTAATCCTGCCTAGTAACCTTTTAATGTCTCTTTTACAAGATGATTTTTAGAGATTGACAATAGCTCTAACATGACTTGGGTCTGCCCGTATTCCATTTTTTTATATTAAAAATCCCATGTATTTTATCTCGGGTACCTTAAATTGAAACTTATCTTATGAAAATTTCTACCCCATTAATGTCTCCAAACATTTTCTGATTCTTTTTCTGAAACACCTCAGGAGCAGAGTAAATGTCCTGGGGAAGTTTATTAAATTTATATCTACCAAAGGGAGAGTTTTTGCATAACTCTGAATTTGGCTCATCTAATGATACTTGCCAAAATCCATCTTTCAAATCTAGCACCAAAAAACATTATTTACCCTCTAATTTGTGTATTATTTCATCTGCTGAAGGCATTTATATGATGTTCACACTTAATTGCTTTGTTAAGGTTTCTAGGATCAATGCATGTTCTCAATTTACCACTAGGCTTTTCGATGACCACTAAACTATTAACCCAATCTGTTGGTTTATTTACCTGAGATACAATGGGGTCAGGTGGGGTAAAATGGGTATAAAATTCACTATTTTTAGATGTTTAGTTAAAATTTTCTAATAAATGTTAAAAAATTAAAACTTTTTTTGGCTTTTTCTTTACATTGCATATTCTTGGAATGAGAATACACAACTTTTATCTATTAGGCTATATAAATATATGTATAACAAAACATTTAACAGATGTATGTTTGCTGTACCCATTTTATCCCATGCAGGTGAAAATGAGTATAGTGTGGGGTAAAATGGGTATATGAAAGTTTAACAATGAATTCTGTATAATGAATAGATTTACCAGGCAGTTTATAATAAGGTAATGTAGAAAACAATGTTGTATAAGTTCTTTAAAATGTCAACACTTTTTTTAATATGAAATTAATACATAAATGAGAAATTAACAATGAATCAAGCTTAGGTAGTATAAATGAATACAATTCCCGGTTACATTTTTTTTTCAACTCACATTCTCACATTTTTACAATATAAATGTTCAAAGTCTATTTATCAAAAACATAATGACCCTGATTATTAAATGTTGGTTCATTTAATATTTCTATTATCTGCTTTTTCTCAATATAACCTTTAATCTGTATCTTCAGTATCAGGGAAAACATAAAATGCACCAATCTTGGACTTTTCCAAGAATTTTACTTCATATGTTTCATCTTCTTCAATAGCCATAATTTTGCCAATGAAGTCTTTGTGTGTCTTTTTTCCTAAATATTAGACTTTCACCCATTGACCTACAGATGCATTTATTTTTATTTCTGCGATATCTTCCACACATTCTAATCTAGTTTGAACTTCATTTAACATTAGTTTCTTCTTATCCATTTTCATTTTCTTTGTGTTCCGGTTATCAGATTCATTTTTTAATCGTTTCATAACATCCTCATTTGTTAAAACCTCACCTACTTTTGCTTGGACACGCTTACGTTTCAAATTTGAATTTTTTATACACATTGTTGTAAGATTTGAAGGCTTTGGAGATATGGCTGTTAAAATTGCTCTTTTCAAATCCTTATAAGGGGATGCAACAATTGTGTCTGGATGGTACTTCTCTTCTATTTGCATAGGGGGTGCGACAATGTCCTGTTGAGAGGTTGATGCAGTTGATTTATCTGAAGCAACAGATCCATTAAGCAGCACAGTAGAAGTAGATTGTAAATCCTCAATAAGATCATCTGGTGAAGGTGTTATTCTATGTACCACCGCTTCACGATTAGGAGGATAAATCCCACTTCCTTTGAAGCCTTTGATGATATTTTTTGTGGATATGTCTTCAAAAAGTTTACTTAAGAGATAAGGAAAAACAGCTTTTGTCACACTTTGTAGCCGACTTTCTCGAAACCACATTTTCAAAATATCTTTCCATTTTCTTTTCAGTGGTGAAAATACACCAACATCTAACGGCTGAAGGGCATGGCTCGTGTTTGGAGGTAAACACAAGATGATAATTTGATTCTCCATGGAATGTCTAATGGTCTCGTATGTTAAATGACTTCCATGGCCATCGTAGATTAGTAACACAGGTTTTTCTAATGGTTCAACATACTTCGTAAAGTTTTTTATCCATTGTTCAAAAACTGTGTCATGCATCCAGCCTGAATCTGTACACCCATACATGGCTCCAGGAGGTCCACCTCGAGTCCATGTATCATATAGATTAAGACTCTTGTACACTGTAAAGGGTGGCATGCACTTCCCATCTGCAGAAATGCAAAAAAGCACAGTGTACATAGTTTTGCCGCAGGTTGGTGACTTCAAATATGCTGTGCAGAATTTTTAGCAACAAAAACTCCACAGTTTCGAGAGTCAGTGGCAAGGCCTGCTTCATCTAAGTTGAAGATTCTTTCAGGATTGTTCATAAGATTGTTATCTCTTAACAGAGCTTCATATTTATCAAAAAAGCAATTCACAACAGAATGTGTCAAAGCTGCTGCTCTTGCTTTTGTCAACAATTCTGCTTTCCTATTTCCCAACTCTTTCGACCACCTCTTCTCAAAATTCCGAATCCAATCAGCTCCCGGTATGCCATCTAGAAATGGAATATTCCTAGAAATGGGCAATGATTTTACTAAATTCTGTACAATGAATTTTAAGTCTTTCCGATCTTGAGGATAACCACACTGTGCCATGAACTTTAAAGACTGCACAATAATTTTTTCCTCCTCCAATGAGAAAACTGTAGCTCTTCCAGACCCTTTATGTGAAGGATGTTTTACAACACATCTTCTTAGAGTTTCATAAGGAATCTTGTTTTCTTTAGCAGCATGGTATATAGATTTACCTTTACTAACATCTTTAACAGCCAGTTCAAGACATGCATCTGAATATGACTGCACTTTCTTTTTTACATATGACCGAGGCATTATAGTAGATCTGAAATAATAATAAATACAATCAAAATGTGTAACATACATAAACAATTACAATATGTAATATTTTCTTATTGTTCAGTACAATAACAACAATTAATAAACATGAAATGGCTGCTTTAAAGTTTGAAATGTTTTAAATACTATGTAAGAAAAAATGTACAGCTTATATTTTTATACTTTACAAAAATAGAATGTTTATGATATTTTGCATTTTATAGACAATTTAATGAATCTTTAAAACTTATTGTACTTATAATTCTATTAAAATAAATTATTCTATCCAGAAAAGCTCTGTTAAACAACCCAAAAATACTACAAACGTTAAGCCTAACACTATACCCATTTTACCCCATTTTTTAAATTCAAGATAAAACAGAAAAAACAAAAAACAATTTCTTACCTGTAATTTGGAGAAACAATAGAATTGATTAAAAAACAAAATGAGGTCAAAACAATTTCTTTAAATCAAATATTGTGATCTGCAAGAGAAAGTTTAATCCAACCACATGTAGCATGAAATTGTTCTCAAAAGTTTTTACTGTTGCCACTCAAATAGAACAAACTATAAAAACAAAACTAAAGTACAAAATAAAAGTTTAAACATCAAGCAATCATATATAATTTTGAAAACTGTAAATATGTTAAGAAAATGTAACAAAATTAAGCAATATTTCTTAACTACCCATTTTACCCCACTACCCATTTTACACCACCTGACCCTGCCCAAGTTTTCCAATTCATCAATAGTAATTTTAATCTTTTTATGTAAAGATAGAGGTACGCTTCTAGGAGGGACATTAATTACAGCATGCACATCAGGTTTTGTTTCAATATGATGAGGTTCTCCAGGAAATTTTCCCAATCCCTCAAATACAACTTTCAGTGGCCGAGAGGTTCTGCTCTCGAAGCTGGTCTATGATGACTTATCTATACTAATTTATGACAATAAACTTATATTTATGCATATTTCATAAGCATAGACATGTTCTAGTTATCACATCTCTGTATATTAATTTGGGGCATGATATAAAGTTAAAAATTTTTAAAGAAAAAAATTATATTTATTTTCACTATAAAGACTAATGAATTTATTATTAATATTTATTTCTTTTTTGTAAGATTACGAAAAAAGTAGACATTAATTGCAATAATAAGTTTTCACTAATTATTTTCATTTATAATTGATGACAAATTCAAAATATTGACGCACACCGTTAAATTACAGTTCCTGTGTGAATTTGAACAGATTTTTTTGTTAAAATTTTATTATTTTGTATTGTTACTATTAATTTTTAAAATAAGAATACTGCTTGGCCACATAACATGCTTAATAAAAATGTTCTCCAGTAGCATATTTCATATCTATCTATCTTAAGATAGACCCCCGTTCCTCCCTCCATAGCATATTTCTCAACTTTAAAATTCTGAAACTTTTATACAATTTAAAGAACTCTGAGACTAAATGCTTTATTTTTATCCCTCAATATCTTTGTATTAATGCTTACATTGGGCTGTATAAATTCCTCAGATGGGTGAATCAGAAAGGGTCATGTGGTTTTTGTTTTAAGCTGACATAAGTCCCTCCCCTTTGAATTCCATGCACTACAAAAACATTCATATTTAATTCCCTAATGGACATACAGCTTTAATCTTGGTATTGTTGGAAAGGATTTGCTGTGGGCTTTCTTCTGATACATCACATGTATAATTTTCTTTAATTTTTAATTTCAAGGTCAAACATTTTGTCCTTTGACCTTCTGCATCTCAAAAAGTAGTATTTTATTATTTTGAAAAAAATTTGTATGTTATTCTTATTCTTACATTGTTCCTCTATAATATCTGATTTTCTTAGTTTGGTTCGCTCGTGGGATATTGAGATATAAATTAAAATGTAAACATCTCCTTATTTCTATACTAAAATCACCTATTACATAGATTATATCAATCTCTACTAATTTATATAAATTATCTTAAATGCAAACACATTACTTAATTCTATATAGAAAACATTTGTTTCCACAGTCATGTAGTAAAAGAAAATTATGTCATGAAATGTTTTTATATAAATTTGCTCTTCATCTTACATTATGACTTATGTCAGCTTAAAACAAAAACCACATGGCCCTTTTCTGATTCACCCATCTGAGGAATTTATACAGCCCAATGTAAGCATTAACACAAAGATATTGAGAGATAAAAACAAAGCATTTAATCTCAGAGTTCTTTAAATTGTATAAAAGTTTCAGAATTTTAAAGTCTAGAAATATGCTATGGAAGGGGGGGGGGGGGGGGGTGTGCTCTGCCTTAACCCCTTGAAGGGCGCCGTTTGCAGTCTGCAAACGGTTAATTTTAATGCCCAAAATTTCAAATGGCACCAGTAATTTGTTAGTACAAGTTCGATCTCATAATAAGCGTGAAAAAAAAGCTTTTGATTATTTGCAAATAAATTTGTTCGTATATTGCGGTGTGAATTAATTATTTGAACATAATCGGAGCAGAAAAGTCTTGCCCCTGAAAGGGTTAAAGAAAGGGGGGAGGAAAGACATATATATGGAATATGCTACTGGAGAACATTTTTATTAAGCATGTTATGTGACCAAGCAGTATTTTTACTTTAAAAATTAATAGTAACAATACATAATAAAATTTGGTACTTTTTGGTTAGCCGGGCGCCAGTGTTATATATACATATATATGTATTATATACATGTATATATACATATACATGATTATGAAATATGCATAAATATAAGTTTATTGTCATAAATTAGTATAGATAAGTCATCATATAGGTGATTTTGGTAATAAAATTGGAATCAGGTGTGTGCATTTTAATTTATAACTCAATATCCCATGAGCGTCCCAAAATAAGAATGTCAGATATTATAGAGGAACAATGTAAGAATAACATATTTTTTTTCAAAAAAATAAAATACCACTTTTTGAGATATAGAAGGTCAAAGGTCAAAATGTTTGACCTTGAAATTAAAATTTTAAGAAAAATATGCATGTGATATATCATAAGAAAGCCCACAGCAAACCCTTTCCAACAATACCAAGACTAAAGCTGTATGTCAATTAGGGAATTAAATATGAATTTTTTTGTAGTGCACGGAATTCAAAATTTTGTGCTTTTTTTCAATTTTTGATGCTATTTATCTCAGAAACCATGAGAAATAGAGGCTTATTATTTTGTATTTGATAATACATAAATTTAACAAGTGAGCCAAATTTCATAAAATTCTGAGGGGGTCGGGTTGAAAATGCTATGTTTTTGTGTTGATTTGACATGTAATGACCCGTAGACGGGAGGTACTGGGTTCGATCCCAATCGTGCCCGTAGGCCTAATCGTTCGGAGTTTTTGTGGTTTTCTTCGAACCTTGGATTTCCAAGCGTTAATACAGGTTAGGTTCCCTTAGAAAGACCCCCACGAAGGGCACTCCCCCTCTGGGCCTATATCCCTCGAGCAGATAATTGACCGTCAAAAAATCAACCAAATCAAATACAACTTTATAATTTTCAATTACTTTTATTTTTGATTCAAGGGAAACACTATCAATATATTTAATTGTAATTTTTCACAAGCTTGCAACCTTAAAATTGGCTTAGCTTTTAATCAGTGATAACAAATGTAAGCAATATAGGTGAAAATTAGCGGTCGCCACTCGCCACGTGGCGATTAAAAAATCGGCCATCGATCGCCACTATAGTCGCCACTCGCCAAGTGGCGATCAAAAAATCTGTTATCGATCGCCAACTGAAATACAACTTTTTTCATAGAAATATGCATATCTACTTTGATTACATCTAATTAGCAAACTGGTTAATTCTTTTTCCTATTGGATGCAAGCAGATTTCAACGATATAGCTATATTTTCAGTATTTCGATTTTTCACCATATGCTCACTCTTTAGTTGGATTATTATCCTGCAAAATATATTCATCAGCTTTGGTTCCACATACATTGCAAATAATTTATTCCTTTTTTATCACCGGATGCAAATGCAAGTGGATTTTAACCCTTTCGGGGTCTGGTGTACTATTAATAGTAATGTCTTTCCATAGAGTTATATTTTGTCTTAACAATTTTATTATCTACATATAGTAATGATAGTACATTGCTATGCCTTTCTTATTATGATTTCATTTATGTTTGGGCATTTACTAATAACAATAACAATAAAAGTTTGCTTAATTCTCTTTGCGCTGTTGGTGATTCCTTTATTTTATGCATATATTTCATTCATTAAATTTAAAATATAGGTTACCTTTCTGAAGGAATCCTGTGATAAAACACAAAAACATTAGAAAGTTGTAATATCTGTTAAACCCCTTTTTAATACGATATTTTCAAATGTCTCCAAAAAACTCTTCCTTAACCTATATTATCATATAAATATAAATTGAATAGTACACAAAATAAGTACATTCATTAGAATTCAGACAATGAGATAATCTTTAAACTTCAGTCAATCTATTTGGATAGCGACAATTAACATTATTAAAATAAAAGTAATTTTGTTCTCAAAATTAAAAAAAAAATCATACCTGAAAGGGTTAAAGACATTGCAATACCTTCAAGATCAGTTAGATTATTTTTCTTCAAGATATACTGTTTAATCCTGCAAAATACTCACTAGCTTAGATTTCAACTGTATGTAATGTGTGTAGTATGTTAATAACACATTTACCTATTAAAAATTAAATAAAATCGAAATAACATTTTATTGTGTTTTATTTGAAAGTTCTTTTTTATTGTATACACCTAGCTGTTGGAATTTTGATTTAGTTATTTTTTATATAAAGTAACAGTAATTTGATTGATAATTGTGTTTATGAACATATACAAATAATCCAAAAATATATTCTAAAAAAAATGAATATAACAGATTTTGTGGTTTTAAAGTTATTTTCTTGAATTTCGACAGCTTCCCTATTCTTATGGATAGTTGGCTGGTATAAAACTCTGATTTATAGAAAAATATGTAATACAATACAAAGATTGTAGTTTATCTAGTCAAGAAAGTTTGAAACATTATAGTGGCCACTAACTTTAAAAAGTGGCCACTAATAAAACTGAGTCTACCGGCCACTGGCTACTAACTGAATTTCCCAGTTTTCACCTATAGTAAGCAAAACATTAGAATATTTCTCGGTACTGCAAACTAGGTCTATAGAACCAACAGGTTTCAGCTTATTATTTCCATAGGTTACTAAGACAATATCAGTTGAAGTTAATTTATGTTCTAAATTTAATGTTTTGAAAATATTCAAAGGTAAAACATAGATTTGAGCACCAGTGTCAAGTTTAAAAGACACATGCTGACTTTCAACTGATATAACCTTAAGCCATTCATTACACTTTAATAGAATTAATATCATGCACACTATCAATAAATAGACTAATATTAAAGTCATTATATTTAGGGTAAAAATTCGAGTCACTATTTTCAGGATGAACATTAGTCACTAAACTGTACTTCATTCAGTTTTATTGGTATATCTTGCAGCTGATTGCTGAAACTTACCTCTACACACAGCTGCAAAGTGGTTTTTCCTCTTACACTTGTTGCACAGTTTATTATATCCAGGAAACTGACCTTTTATGTGAGTTCTACCTCAAACCCGGCAATCCACAGTATTGAACCCTTGATTGGATGATTGTTTATAGCGTCAATAGTATTCACTAAATCATTAATAGCTGCTACTTGTTTTCTGCTAATTTCGCAAGCACAAATGTTATCGATGGCCTTTTGCAATGTTAGTTTGGGTTCTCTCAGAAGTCTCTCTTGCAATCCATGGTCATTTACTCCTAGGACAATCCTATTGCTAATGAGGCTGGTTTCCTGGTCCCCAAAGTTACATGATGCTGCAAGTGTTTTTATTTCCGTTACGTACAAGTCGATATTCTGACCTTCTTTCTTCAAGCATGAAAAAAACTTGAACCTTTGAAATACTTCATTGCTCTGGGACAAACAATATAACTGTCAAACTTCTTTATAACAGCATCAAGGGTCCTCACTGCTTCATCATCTTCAAATGTAAAAGTATTGTAAATGTTTTCTCCATCTCCAATAAGGTTTAGCAACATGGCAATTTTAACCGGTTCTGTCTTTTCATTTTTTTCTGATGCTAATAGAAAATTATTGAACGTATGCTTCCATTTCAACCAGTTCTCTTTCAAATTTCCATTGAATATCGTAATGCCAGGTGGTCTGAAAGTCTCCATTTCAATTTTGAACTTATCAAATAGTTGAACACACAAAAGTTCACACTAAAATTGAACACTACAGTTTATTTCTACTGAGCAGTCTGTAAGTCATGGGTTTGACAATCCGGTTTAATCAGATTTATTATTTGTCTGACACCATGTTGAGTTTATAAATATTAATGGTGATAATTTGTTGTGTCATAATAGTTAATATTTATTCATAACAACACTTAATTAAATAAGAAACTTTATTTAACAAATCATACTTGCTTGGCTAGCACCAGCATAGCATCTATCATGGCTAGCTATCCAAATCACAACAACCATACAGTTAATGGGTTACCGTTAACTGTTGGTCAAGCGAATGTTAAAGTACATGTTTAAGTAATAGTTAAAGTACATGAGAATTTTTTTTTGTTGTTTTTTTGTTTTAAAATCAACATCTGTTGATATAATTACATTAAGCAATATAAAAGCAAATATCTTAGTTGATTTAGGCACCTTGAATTACAGTTCACGGATTTGAGAATCTTCAATAACCATGGTTGCTTTTTTATAACAAAGTCTAATACCTGAGTATAAAAACAAATTTCTGACTTATAATTTAACAACAGTAAACATACTGGCTAACTATAGCATTATGGGAAACAAAATCTGATAATTTTGCCATTTTTTAACATGAAAGTGCAATTTAATGTTTAGTTCATAGAGGTGAGAATTTATTGTGTGATGCTCCTTTCCCTATTCAGAAATGAAAAAAAAATGCAAAGAAAGTAATTAACCCTGCTAAGTTACTTTGCTCTTGAGATAGCAGTAGCTAGAATAAACTTTTTTTTTTTTTTCAATTAAATAAGTAATCATTTTCCTTAGTAACAATGGGTGTGTGGCATGACACGGGGGTGAGGTCTCACACTGGGGAAGATGGGGTATTATGAAACAAAATTTACTAACTTTTTTTTTCCAATGTGCAATTTTGCATGCAAAAAACATAATTAATGCATACTTTTAATCTTGTATTTTCCTCATCTAAATAAATTTTTATTAGGTTCTAAACAATATCTTTATGCTTGAAAAATAACAAAAAGTAAATGTCTTAGTACTTAAACAAACTGGGGTATAATGAAACACTCAAATGATGCAAATTGTCAAGTCTCTGGCTTTTTGAACACCACTGTTATCTTAGAGATAATGTTGGTCTTCTAAATCGTCCAAATGTTCTAATTAAATAAAAGAACGTTTTCTGTATTAAAATACTGGTATCTGAAAACCCTGAGACTTGGTAGGTCTCTGCAAGCAATTTTCACCCGATATAGTTTATTTTATGAACAATGAGCTACCAAAAAAAAAAAAACTTGATTGATAAAATACAAAAAAGGAACTTCTTTAAAAGACAAAAAATGAACAATAACAATATTTTAGTCCTGTATGAAAAGTAAGAAAATCCTATTAGTTTAAGAAATATCTTTCATTTTATATTAAATTGGCTAAAGTCAGTTTCAAAAATTAGCATTTCTGCTTTTCTTTCAGTTGCTCCTGAAGGGATAGGGGGCGATACTTTCAGCACAGTTTGTTTTTTCATAAATATAAGTTTCTGCTGAACGCACAAATTTAAAACTACTAGGTGGAACTCTTTTTATATTCTAATTTCTATTATAAATAATTGATATTACTAATAATTATTAATTTTTTATAATTGATATTACTTTTTATTCTGACAATGCTTATCTTCTTAGGTGACAATGTTCGGATCTTTCATCCATTTGGTGGCTTCTAAAATTCCAGCACTGCAGGTTGCAGTGCTGATTTTATTAAAGGTAAGATTAAATTAAAATTTACAGTAGTGGAGAATGAGACACATTTGATCACTCTTCAGAATTATAATTTTATCTGCTAAATTTTCGTGAAATTGTAAAATATAAAAATATATTTATAATGCTTTAACCTATGCAAATTCATATAAAAAATAGTAAATAGTTATTTTTTGAGAAAGTTCGTACATTAAATTCTTTTATAAATCAGTTCAAACTGGTCAAATGTGTCCCATCATAGGGTATGATTGACAATGGGGCACTTTTGATAATTTTTTTGGAATAAAATTAATTTTAAACATAGATGTTACAAAGTATCTTTCTCACATAAGATTTTAATATCGACTTATAGTTGTTTTACAGTGAGAAAAAGAATCGGGTGCGAAAATGGTAAGTAATATTTTTTTTAATGGTTATATATATAATTTTTTTTTTTTTTTTTTTGATGAAACGTACAAAATAAAATCTGTACTATTGATATGTGTGAAGCCTATGAAATGCTTATTAAGGATATTTATAGTTTTCAAAGAATGTTAAATTCACGATTTATGGGATTGTATAGGTATTTGAACAAGTTTATAGGAAATGCCATTGCAGCATTCGCCTGAATAGCTCCTCTTATAAGTGATGGAGGTGGCAATTTAAGAACAATGTTGTCAAAGTTCACCAGGCTTACATCTGGAATGTCTGGGTAATAAAACTTCCATACATCTTTTTTCTTTAAAACAGAGGTCGTATGTGTCCTGATATTCCTGAAAAATGAAAAAAACGCCCTGAAATTTCACGACTTTTGTACTATAGCACAAACAGCCATAATTTTTCCACAAATATATATGTTTTTTGGGGGTTTTCTTTCGCAAAATTGCACATAATCACTATTTTGGAATTAATAGGTGCTGGAGAGTCAGAAAATAGTGAAATGTTTTGTCGTCTGATGAGGAAAAACTCACAAATTTCGTCAAGTGGTCACACACACAAAAAAAAAATGGGAATTTGTCATTTGGATTTTGCAAATTTTGTTAATCAGTCATTGAAAAAAATTGCGATAGTTTTCAACCAATCTCTAAAAAAATCAGGAATGTCGTCAATTATTCACTGAAATTCACAGGCATGTCACTTTATGCTTTTTGGTGGATTTCCACGTTTTTGCTATTTTAAAAATCGATCAGCTGTTTCCGCGGAATTGTAAAACAAAACCGTGATGATGTGTGCCGTAAAAAAGACCGAGAATTTCGTCAAAGGGTCCATGAATAAAATCACAAATTCCGGCCAATCATTCGAGCAAGAAATCGTGATTCTCATCAAATAGCAGAAAAACTCGTGAATTTCATCAAGAGGTCACAAATTTTATCAATCGGTCAAGGGAAAGAAATCATGAATTTCTTCAAACAATTGCAGAAATTAATTGCAGATTTCGTCAATCGCTGGGTAAAATTGCAAATTTCGTTGAATGATTGCGGAAAAAATTGAGATTTCGTCAAGAGGTCGTGTAAAAAAATCACAAATTTCATCGAAAAAGTGCAGAAATTAATCAAATTTCGTGAAACTATTGCAAAATAAAATCATGAATTTTGTCTAACGATTGCAGGAAAAAATCATGTATTTCAGCAAAAGATAGAAGAAAAAACACACAAATTTTGTCAAACGATCGGGGAAGGGGGGGGGGGGGGAAATCCTGAATTTCGGCAAATGGTAGAAGAAAAAAACGCAAATTTTGGCAAACAATCACAGGAAACAAATCCCAAATTTCGGCAAACATTCACGGGAAACAAATCTCTAATTTTGAGAAACGATTGCAAAAAAAAAAAAAAAAAAATCTTGAATTTTGAGAAATGATTGCAAAAAAAAAAAATCTTGAATTTTGAGAAACGATTGCAAAAAAAAAATCTCGAGTTTCGGAAAGTGATTGCAGAAAAAAATTCTCTAACTTCGACAAACGATCGTGGAAAAATGTAGTATGCCAGATAAATGTGTCCTGAAATATCAGAAAAAGTATGTCTTGAAATATCACCTACGACCAGTACTACCCCTGCTTTAAAAACTTGATTTAAAAATCTAATTCTTTCCCTACAATAATTCCGTCATTTTTTTTTTTGTGAATTTAACTAAAAAACATAGTCAATGGCTTTTAGTTCAGTTAAAGCAGTAGAATCATAAGTTGCAATATCTTTTGGACTGTCCAAAGTAGTCTTGCATCTGTTTGGGTTACCCGCTTTTACCAGACCCGACCCTCGAGTCAGATTAGTGTTATATTTTTCGTTGGGGTTCAGGTCGGGTTGACTTTCCATTGCTTCAGGTTGGGTTCTGACTCTTGCTTGTCGGATTCAGGTTGATCTGATTTTCCAAAATATTTTTCCAGTTAAAAATATGTATACAATAAAACTTCATAATGGAACTCCTGAAAAGCAGATACCTCTTTTTAGCGAACACTTTTTCACTTCCTAACACTTGTATATTTATAACCTTCCATCTCTGAATAGTGGGCTCTACCGATGAGTTCAGGCTCACTTTTTGGAGCGCAGGCCTGTCCGAGCCCAATGGTTTTAAATCCTAGCTTGAAACATTTTGTGTTATCAGAGCCAATACCGAAATTATGCAACATATACAAAAGAAAAAAAATTCATAACATTTAAAGTTGTTCTAAATGTAATATTTCACTTATTTTAACAACTTCTTACATGGAAATAACTGTTAATCCCCAGCTCATAATTAATTTTATGAAATTTACATTCAATCTTATCAAAAGAGAAGCTTAGTATCAAATAGGGTGTAATAAAATCTGATTTTTTTAATTTAAATTAGATTTTCATGGGTTTTTTTCCAGCATTCAAATATTGAATAGCTACGAAGAGTTTTAGGTTTCCAAAACAATTAAACCTCAGGGTGTCTACAGAATCTGGAAATCGGGGATCGTGGAAAAATCAGGGAGGTTTATTTTATCAATCTGGAACAGTCAGGGAATTTAGTAAAAAAATACTCTAAAATCAGGAAAATTTGTCTATATGCAAAAATTTTTGCATTTTCGCCTTGTCAATGAGATTGATTCGTCTATTTTACATACCAAATTTTTCCTATGCTGATTAGTTGCTCCCAATATTTTTAAAAAGATGTACATGGTATGAGTTTTTGATATTTAATACAAATTAAGGTGATCATATGTCCTCATTCTCTGTGAATAGCGCTTATATTGAAGACAATTTACCCATTTTTAAAAAATTTAAATGATATATTAGCATAGGGTCAGGTGGGGTAAAATGGGTAGTTGAAAAATATTGTTTAATTTTTTCAATTTTCTTAACATTTATAGTTTTCAAAATTATATAATTGCTTGATGGCTAAGCTTTTTTCTCTTATTTTTGTTTTTATAGTTTGTTCTAATTAAGTGGCAACGGTAAAACCATTTGAGGACAATTTCATGCGACATGTTGTTTGATTAACCCTTTCAAGGGTGGTGGCTAGAGGGTCTAGCCACCTAATTTTAATTCCAAAACTGGCTACTGGCACCAACAATATTTCAATAAAATGTTGCTTTTGTAATAGTGCAAAATAGCATTTTGTTATTTAGTAAGAAATTCGTTCGAATATTCTGGTGTCAGTCAATTATTTCATCATCTTACGAACAGAATTCCTCTGCCCCTGAAAGGGTTAAACTTTTTCCTGCAGCTCATGATATTTGACATAAACTCTTTTTTTTTTTTAATCTCATTTTGTTCATTAAGCACTTCTAAAACTTTTCCAAATTGCAAACAAGAAATTGTCTCTTGTTTTTATCTTAAATCTTATAAATGGGGTAAAATGGGTATAGTGTTATGCTTAATGTTTGTAGTATTTTTAAGGTGTTATATAGATAGAACTTTTCTGAATAAAATTCTTTATTTTACCTGAATTAGAATAGAATAGGTTTTACAAATACTTTAAAATGTTTATATAATGAGCAGTGCATTTTTTCTCAAGATCGGAAGGACTTGAAGTTCATTGTACATAATTTAGTCAGATCATTCCTCATTTCTAGAAATATTCCATTTCTAGATAGCATATCAGGTGCAGGTTGGATTTGAAATTTTAAGAAGTGGTAGTCGAAAGAGTTGGGAAATAGAAAACCAGAATTGTTGACAAAAATAAGAGCAGTGTGGCTTTGACACATCTTTCTTTTCTCGACATGTATAAATCTCTCACATCTTTAAATAATCTTAGTAAAAACTTCAAAGCTGAAACATAGCATGTCCAAGCAAAAGCAGAGGATGTTCTAACAAATGGAGACTTTATGAAACCGTTAAAAGATGACTGTGATAACTTGAACATCAAAAAAGTTAAAATGGACCAGAAGAAGAAAAGGTGTTAAATGAGGCTCAAATTAGACTATAATGTGTGGAAGATATCCCCGAAGTAAAACTAAATGTATCTGTAGTTGCATGATTGAAAGTCTAGTATTTTGGAAAAAAGACAAACAAAGAATTCATTGGCAGAATTACTAATATTGAAGAAAATGAAACACTAAAATGAAGTAAAATTCTTGAAAAGTCTAAGATTGGTTGCATTTTATGTTTTCCCTGATGCTGAAGACCCGGTGGTATGTTCATTCGTTACTCTTTTGACCACTAGAGCAAATTTTCAGAAATATTTCCAATTATTTTATTATTAAGAGAAAAATTGATAGGGGAGACTTGGGAGACTTGATCCTTTTTTCAGTTTTTAATTTTTATTTTGGAAAAAACAAAATTTTTAAAAAATGTTTCCAGTTATTAAAGGCTCATGTGTCTTTCTTGTTGTAGTATTTTTTTTTAGTTTTGAAAAACCATTTTTAAAATAAAAATAAATTGTTTTCCAGAAAATAAAAAAAGGATCAAATCTCCCCAGTTGCAGGGAGACTTGATCCCTTGCCAAGGGAGACTTGATCCTTGAAACAGATGCATTGAAATGATTCAAATGAACTAGTAGAAATCAAATTTATTGTTGACTAACATGTAAAAAGGGAGAAAAACACAATTAATGATCCAAAAACATTTTCAAAGTTTGAAAAATCAAATGTAAATATTAAAATTATTGCAGTTTGAAGACTTCCCCAAGCATAGTTGGTTTTGGTACTTTTTTGACACTGTCATCATTGTCCACAACACTATTATCAACATTTTCTGGATAAATAAGTTGGTCGAAATTAAGTCCTCGTTTTCTTAGAAAATTGATTTCACATTCAAATGATAAAATCTTCTTTTAAATTTTTCCTACGAAATGACTGATTTTCTTCTTTCCCAGAAATCGCACAATGACAAAGTCATTTTCATCAATCCACAAATTTTTTGGATCTTCAATGACTTTATCAGAATGTTCATCAAGTGAATATGAGCCAGTTGAATCATAAACACTATAACTGCTTTTATAACTTTCTCAAGATTCGGGTCTTTCATTTTTAGTGTTTTTACTTTTTATTCTTGAGATGAAATGAGTTTTTCCCAATTTTTGTTCTTTATTCAGGTGATGATCTTATATTTCTTCATTCATTCTTTTAGTTGGTGTGCTTGTCAAAATTTTTCAAGAACCTTTTTTCATTTCTTTAGATTTTTCCATTTTTGGTAATGAAACTTTAGGGAAGGCTTGTATGTCTTCTGGTATGACTGTGTTTGGTTTAACTGTAAAATTTTTACTGCTTGTTGGAGTTTATGGTTAATTTGAGATGAAAAATGATAATAAATCATCTTCAGAAATTCTTGTTTAAGGGATATATTCCAGTGATTTTTTAAACCCATTTATTATGTTAGTTGTCACCATGGCTTTAGGATAGGCAATTCCGATCAGTTCAGCAATTTGATAAATTGTTGTCTTTTGAACAGGATGATTAGTCATCCAGTCTTGTATAGGTGAAAACTAGGGAATTGAGTTAGTAGCCAGTGGCCAGTAGACTCAGTTTCATTAGTGGCCACTATAATGTTTCAAACTTTCTTGGCATCTAGATAAACTATAATCATTGTATATATAGGGGAAGACGGGGTACAATGAAACATTACTTGTAAAATCAATCAAATTTTTCATAGAGAGTTGCAGTTTATATATATGTTATACAACTATATGTTCCAATTACTGATGTGATTTGGATACATTCACACTTCTACAACAGTAGCAACAGAAGATTATTGCTTTTACACCATTGAAAGTAACTTTCTTTACTAAAAGTAATTTTGTTTCTTTTTCCTTGTTTTTATATGTAATAATTATTTTTTCTGTGCATTGTTATCTTTGGGTTGTTGTCTTCATACCTCCAAAACCAAACTAAAAAAAATAAATATTAGAAGTTTGAAAATAAATTTTTACTTAGTAACCTCAGTGTGGGGTACAATGAAACACTTGCAGACGGGGTACAATGAAACATGTTTTATTATAGTAATAAAAGTAGTAAATATAATATATTAGAAGTAAGAGTAGGAAAACAGAAAAAAAAAAAGAGTTTTGTTCTAACCAGGTCAGTAAAAAATGCTCTTGTTAAGCAATTAAAAAATAGAAAGAGAAAAAAAAAGCTAAGAAGGGATTGTTTTGAAAACAAACTCTGCCTGCTACAGACTCTAATGATGATCGAGATTTTTTTTCTAGGCCCAGCTGGTCATCGAGGTACTAAGAATGAGATATCCACACACAACATGTATGGCACAAGCAGTATCCATATAAATGGAAACATAAGGAAATATATACCGTAGGAAAAATCATACATTTAAATGAAGTCAAATGTGAAATACTTGATATAAAAAGACTCCAACACAGTTTTATTTATTTTTTTTTTTTTTTTTTAAGAAACTTACATTAAAAAAAAAAAAAAAAACTCATTGTGTTGAAACTACCACCCCATATTCCTTCAGGAGCAACTGAAATATAAGCAGAAACGCTAATTTTTGAAACTGACTTTAGCCAATTTAATATAAAATGAAAGGTATTTCTTAAACTAATAGAATTATCTTATTTTTCATCTTAGACTATAATATTTTTATCAAGTTCCATATTAATAAAGTTTTGTTTTTGTATTTATCTCATTTTTAATAAAATAAACTATTATTTTAACACAATCAAACTGATTGGTAAAGTTATCATGCGAATTGAATCTTTCCAACTGAGCGAAATAATGCCCAGGCTGGGAATCGAACCCAGATCCTTGGCTTACAAGGCCAATGCTTTTCCGTTTAAGCTAACTGGGCCGACAACCAGCCAGCATACTTCGCTCAGATAACCTTATTGGTAGAAACATCTGGTCTGTCATGTAGACAGCTCAACAGAATAAACCGCAGGAAAAGGAACTCCATATAAACGATGGATACGTAGATGAACTATTATTTTAACACAATCAAACTGATTGGTAAAGTTATCATGCGAATTGAATCTTTCCAACTGAGCGAAATAATGCCCAGGCTGGGAATCGAACCCAGATCCTTGGCTTACAAGGACAATGCTTTTCCGTTTAAGCTAACTGGGCCGACAACCAGCCATCTACGTATCCATCGTTTATATGGAGTTCCTTTTCCTGCGGTTTATTCTGTTGAGCTGTCTACATGACAGACCAGATGTTTCTACCAATAAGGTTATCTGAGCGAAGTATGCTGGCTGGTTGTCGGCCCAGTTAGCTTAAACGGAAAAGCATTGGCCTTGTAAGCCAAGGATCTGGGTTCGATTCCCAGCCTGGGCATTATTTCGCTCAGTTGGAAAGATTCAATTCGCAAAATAAACTATACCGGGTGAAAATTGCTTCCATCATTTGGAGTGTTTCATTGTACCCCAGTATGTGTTTCATTGTACCCCGGCATACGGGGAACAATGAAACACTGTAAGACTTTTATTTTTTGTTATTTTTCAAGCATAAAGATATTGTTTAGAACCTAATAAAAATTTATTTAGATGGGGAAAATACAAGATTAAAAATATGCATTAATTATATTTTTGTGCATGCAAAATGTTGGATAGGAAAAAAAAATTAGTAAATTTTGTTTCATTGTACCCCGTCTTCCCCTACATATTTTCTATAAATCAGAGTTTTATACCAGCCAACTATTCATGATAAGAATAGGGACACAGTTGAAATTCAAGAAAATTACTTTAAAACTACAAAATTGTTATCATATTAATTTTTTAAAATACATTTTTGGATTATTTGTAAACGTTCATAAATACAATTATCAATCAGATTACTGTTATTTTCTTTACATAAAAAGTTAGTAACTAAATCTAAATTCCAACAACTAGGTGTATACAAAAAAAAAAAAAAAAAAAAAAAAAAAATCAAACAAACAAAATACAATAAAATGCTATTTCGATTTTAGTTAATAATTAAATGTGTTAACATACCATATACATTACATACAGTTGAAATCTAAGCTGGTGAGTGTATTTCGCAGGATTAAACAGTATCTCTTGCAGAAAAATAATCTAACTGATCAAACACATTGAAGATATTGTAATGTCCTTACCCTTTAGGGTCCATTTTTTTTTTCAATTTTGAGAACAAAATTACTTTTATTTTAATAATCTTAATCGTAGCTATCCAAATAGATTTACTGATATGATAATAGGTTAAGAGTTTTTGGAGACGTTTGGAAAATCTCATATTACAAGAGGGTTTAATAGATATTACAACTTTATAATGTTTTTTTGTGTTTTACCACATGATTCGTTCAGAAAAGTAACCTATATTTTAAATTTAAAGAGTGAAATATATGTATAAAATAAATTACTAAATGTCCAAACATAAATGAACTCATAATAAGAAAAGCATAGCCATATACTATCATTACTATGTGTAGATAGTAACAAAAGTAATTTTTAAGACAAAATAATACTTGATGAAAAGACATGTACTATTAGTAGTAAACCAGACCCGAAAGGGTTAAAATCCACTTGCATTTGCATCCAGTGAAAAAAAAAGGAATAAATTATTTGAAATACATGTGGAATCAAAGCTGATGAAGATAGTAACAAAAGTAATTTTTAAGACAAAATAATACTTGATGAAAAGACTTGTACTATTAGTAGTAAACCAGACCTGAAAGGGTTAAAATCCACTTGCATTTGCATCCAGTGAAAAAAAAAAGGAATAAATTATTTGAAATACATGTGGAATCAAAGCTGATGAATATATTTTGCATAAAACTATATTTCTTGAAAAAATAATCCAACTGAAGAGCGAGCATGGCGAAAAACTGAAATATTGAAAATACAGCTAAATCGCTGCAATCTGCTTGCATCCGGTAGGATAAAGAATTAATCAGTTTGCTAATTAGATGTAATCAAAGTAGAGATGCATATTTCCATGAAAAAAGTTGTATTTCAGTTGGTGATCGATAACAGATTTTTTTTTATCGCCATTTGGCGAGTGGCGACTATAGTGGCGATCGATGGCCGATATTTTAATCGCCACTTTTACAACTTTAATCGCCACGTGGTGAGTGGCGACCGCTAATTTACACCTATACAGTCTTGAGCAGCCACATTAAAATATCTTTTAAGTGGTCCATAAACAGTAGGATCCAGAGGGTGCAATTTGTGAGAAGAGTGCGGTGACATTTTTAACAAAATTATTACGTTTTCTTTGGCATAATTTAAACTCTCAATGCTTATATAGTTATCATGATTATTTTTTATGATTAACACTTTACTGTTTTGATTATAATATCTTATATTCTTTACGTAGTGCTGTAAAAATTTTGCAAAGTTAGACGTATGTCTCACATGTGCGTTCATCCACCATGTGTTTGCTAATCATCATATGCAGCCACATATTAACTTTCTATCTTTGTCAACCATCTAAAATGAAGGCAACCATATTCTAATTAATACGGATAATATCTAAATGTCACAATGAGAAGTAGGGGATTAATAAAATTTAACATTAATTTAGCTTAACTTTGGTTTGGGGACACTTGATCTCCAGGATCAAGTCTCCCCATAGAACAGGATCAAGTGTCCCTAATGTGCATGTTTGTGGGGAAAAAATGTTACATCAAAAATAAAGAAACTGTATTGGATTTAAATAACAACATTTAAGCAGTGAGGAATGTTAGTATATTATATCAATGAAATTAAGTTAATTTAGTTATATTTAGCAAAAAATATGAAACTCAAACTACATACTCAAAAAGAAGTTTGATTGTAAGAAAACAGAGATTCCTTTTCTTACAACAAAAATAAAAATGACTGAGTGAAATTATGTTGCTACATCTGTTGATAAGGAATCACTTTATTAATGTTTCCAGTTTCAAAGACTTAATTGCATTTTTTCTCTGGTTTTAGACCTAGGGATCAAGTCTCCCCTATTAGTTAAATATCATTGTATTTCACTCACATAAAATATATTTAATTTGAAACCAAAAGCATTTTACTTGTCTATATAATAAATCAAAATTTTGTTACAAATTTGATATATTTTGTTAGTGGAACACGATAATATTTAACTGGTTATATCAATTTTATCCTAATTATATTTTATAGTAAAATAATTAAAAGTTTTCCAAAACTGTGCTCTATTGGTCACAAGAGTAACAATGATGGACGTTCTCGCAGATTATATTGAAGGAAGAAAAAAAAAAGCATATAATAGAACCATTAAAGGAACCAACATTTAATAATCTGGGTCATTATGCTTTTGATAGACATTTAACACTTATAATGTAACGGGGTGAGAATAAGAGTTGAATAAAATGTAGATAGAAAATGTTTTCATTTTCACCTAAGCTCTATTCAGAGTAAAGTTTCTCATTTATCTATTAACTTAAATTTTATATAAAAGAAAAAGTTGACATTTTTTAAGACTTGTGTAACATTGTTTTCCATATTACTCGTTATATACTCTCTGATAAATCTATTTATACAGTATTTATTGTTAAACTTTTATGCACCCATTTTCACCTGCATGGGGTAAAATGGGTTAAAATGGGTATAGCAAACATATATCTATTAAATGTCTTGTTGTAGACATACTTTTGTAGCCTAACCCAGCTAAAAATGAACTGCAGAAATTCTACAAAAAAACCGCAGTTGGAAAACTGCGGTGATTTGGCCGATTCCACTACAGATTTTTTGCGGTCAATAGAACTACAAAATTACCGCAGTTTACTAACTGCAGTAATTTAGCAGTTGTATTGACCACAAAAATTCTACAGAAAATTTATAGTTATATCAATATTAAAAATTCTGCAGAAATTTCGCAGTTTTATTGACCGCAAAAATTCTGTAGTGGAATCGGCCAAATCACCGCAGTTCTCCAACTGCAGTTTTTTTGTAGTTATATCGACCTCAAAAATGTAGTTTTTTTTTACTGAGTATCCACTTTGCCTCCCTGAGGAAAGTGCCCTCAGGGGGGCAAAGTAGTGCACGGAGCAGCGGAAGTATATAAAATGATTAAGCGGTCACAGGTTTGGGTGTCGGCAAAATGTAGGAAAGTGCCCTCCAAAGGGGGGGGGGGGAGTAGTGGATGGAGCACCAGAAATGCATAAAATGATTAAGCGGTCACAGGCCTTACCAACGATATGTCACATGACAGGTATCAGAAAAATTTAGTAAAGTGCCCCCCAAGGGGGGCAAAGCAGTGGGCAGAGTACCAAAAGTACATAAAATGATTAAGCAGCCAAAGGCCTTTCCAACGATATGTTACATGACAGGTGTCGGGAAAATTTAGTAAAGTGCCCCCCTGGGGGGCAAAGTGGTGGGTGTGGTACCGAAGTGCATAAAATGATTAAGCAGTCACAGGTCTTTCCAACAATATGTTACATGACAGGTATCTGCAAAATTTAGTAAAGTGCCCCCCCGGGGGGCAAAGTGGTGGGCGGGGTACTGGAAGTGCATAAAATGATTAAGCGATCACAGGCCTTTCCAACGATATGTCACAAAAATTTAGGAAAGTGCCCCCCAGGGGGGCAAAGTAGTGGGCGGAATACCGGAAGAGCATAAAATGATTAAGCAGCCAAGGGCCTTTCGAACGATATGTCACATGACGGGTGTCAGGAAAATTTAGTAAAGTACACCCCTGGGGGGGGCAAAGGGGGGGGTGGGGGAGGAGTACCAGAAGTGCATAAAATGATTAAGCAGTTACAGGCCATTCCAACGATATGTCAATGATTAGTGTCAGAAAATTTTAGGAAAGTGCCCCCCTAAGGGGGCAAAGCAGCGGGCAGAGTACCGAAAGTACATAAAATGATTAAGCAGCCAAAGGCCTTTCCAACGATATGTTACATGACAGGTGTCGGGAAAATTTAGTAAAGTGCCCCCCTGGGGGCAAAGTGGTGGGTGTGGTACCGAAGTGCATAAAATGATTAAGCAGTCACAGGTCTTTCCAACGATATGTTACATAACGGGCATCTGCAAAATTTAGTAAAGTGCCCCCCCCCCCCCCGGGAGGCAAAGTGGTGGGCGGGGTACTGGAAGTGCATAAAATGATTAAGCGGTCACAGGCCTTTCCAACGATATGTCACATGACGGGTGTCGGAAAAATTTAGGAAAGTGCCCCCCAGGGGGGCAAAGTAGTGGGCGGAGTACCGGAAGTGCATAAAATGATTAAGCAGCCAAGGGCCTTTCGAACGATATGTCACATGACGGGTGTCGGGAAAATTTAGTAAAGTACATCCCTGGGGGGGCAAAGTGGGGGGTGGGGGAGGAGTACCGGAAGTGCATAAAATGATTCAGCAGTTACAGGCCATTCCAACGATATGTCACATGACAGGTGTTAGCAAAATTTAGGAAAGTACCCCCCAGGGGGGGGCAAAGTGGTGGGCAGAGCACCAGAAGTGCATAAAATGATTAAGCAGTCACAGGCCTTTTCAATGATATGTCACATGAGGGGCTATGGCAAAATTTAGAAAAATGCCCTCCCACGGGGGAGGGGCAGGCGGGGAGAGGGACACGAAGGTGCTAATACAAATAAGCAGCCACACACCTTTCGAAGAAATTCACATATTTTACACGATCATTTGACGAAATATGCATTTTTTTCGCAATCATTTGACAAAAATCACATTTTTTCGCGATTCTTTGACAAAATTCTTGTTTTTTCTGTGACCTTTCAAAGAAATTCGCATATTACATGGTCTTTCGACAAAATTTGCATATTTTACACAATCCTTTGGCGAAAATCACATTTTTTTGCAAGATCCTTTGAAGAAATTTGCATGTTTTCCACGATCTTTTAACGACATTTGCATTTTTTCTGCGATCATTTGACAAAAATCATATTTTTTTGTGATTCTTTGGCGAAATTCACGCTTTTTTCCACGACCTCTCAAAGAAATTTGCATATTACCCGATCTTTCGACAAAATTTGCATATTTCGCACGATCTTTTGAAGTAAATTCACATATTTTACACGATTATTTGATGAAATACGCATTTTTTCGCGATTCTTTGACAAAATTCTTGTTTTTTCTGTGACCTTTCAAAGAAATTCGCATATTACATGGTCTTTCGACAAAATTCGCATATTTTACACGATCCTTTGGCGAAAATCACATTTTTTTGCAAGATCCTTCGAAGAAATTTGCATGTTTTCCACGATCTTTTAACGACATTTGCATTTTTTCTACGATCATTTGACAAAAATCATATTTTTTTGTGATTCTTTGGCGAAATTCACGTTTTTTCCACGACCTCTCAAAGAAATTTGCATATTACCCGATCTTTCGACAAAATTTGCATATTTCGCACGATCTTTCGAAGAAATTCACATATTTTACACGATTATTTGACGAAATACGCATTTTTTTTGCGATCATTTGACAAAAATCACATTTTTTCGCGATTCTTTGACAAAATTAGCGTTTTTTCCATGACCTTTCAAAGAAATTCGCATATTACATGGTCTTTCGATGAAATTCGCATATTTTACACAATTCTTTGGCAAAAATCACATTTTTTCGCAAGATCTTTCAAAGAAATTCGCATATTTTCCACGATCTTTGAACGACATTTGCATTTTTTCTGCGATCATTTGACAAAAGTCATATTTTTTTGTGATTCTTTGGCGAAATTCACGTTTTTCCCACGACCCTTCGAAGAAATTCGTATATTACACGATCTTTCGAAGAAATTCAAGCATTTTGCACGACCTTTTGAATAAACTTGCATATTTTACACGATCTATTGGCAAAAATCATGTTTTTTTGCAATTCTTTGATGGAAATCGTGTCTTTTTCGTGATCCTTTAATGAAAATCTCATTTTTCCGGCAATCCTTTGATGAAAATTGCGTTTCCCAGCGATCCTTTGACGAAAATTGCGTTTCCCAGCGATCCTTTGACGAAAATTGCGTTTCCCAGCGATCCTTTGACGGGAGTCGCATTTATTCCTGTATTCCTTTGACGAAAATTGCATTTTTCCCATGATTCTTTGACATTAATTGCATTTTTTCCATGATCCTTTGACAATTGTGCTCAATTTGGTGCGGTTCGTAGTCACGTTTTTGTTATATTTCATACACTCCCACTACAACCCTTCCCTCATTAAAAATGTTAACAAATTTTAATGCATATTTGCATTGATCCCAGGAATAATAAAATTCAATGCTGAAAAAGCGGAATTCCGCGTTTCTGCAGTAAAGTAAAACGTCTGAAAACATCTTTCAATTACATAGTTTCTGAACACAAACACCTGCTAGTTTCATGCATTTCCAAACAAAAATAATTTAAAACGTATGTCATAAAGTTGCCTCTTTGGATTTGAGAACACCCATAATGAAAAGCATTCACCATAACAAATGCACAGGGATAAATTCAGTCAGGAGATGCAGCGTTCCCACATCATATATATATATATATATATACATACATAGATATAATGCTAATAATGTATTATACTTAAATTGAAGGATGACATTTATAAAAATATTTTACTCAAATTTTTCCGATAGATTTCAGTACAATTAAAAAAAAAAAAAAAAACAGAGCAAACATAAATACGTCAATTTTTTTAAATTGAACAGAACTGAAATTATCAATGCAAGTTTGAAAATATGAATTTCATAAAGTACGATAAATGCCACATATAATTTCTCTTTAAAAAAAATCCCAAAACTTCCTTAAATAAAATTGCACATAACAAAACTTTTTCAAAGAAAATTACGTCATAAGAACAGTTATTACTTTGTTCATTCTGACACTATTTTCTAGGTGTGCCCACTTGAGGAGAAAAGTAATGTGAAGCTCCCTAATTTTTAGATAATTTCATATATAAACATCAAGCAAACACAATTAATTCTATATTATTAATTGAAAAAATTTTAAAATGCCTATAAATTAGTGATTTGGGGACAAATCTACAACTAATGTCACAAATAATGGCTGTTTGTTTACATCAGATGAATCAGAGATTAAGGGTAATGTTTACATTAATGTCAAGATTATAAGTAATTTAAGGGGGAACAAATGTCATATCTTTCCGTCGAAAGAAAATTTGCAAAATTTGTCAGTCAGTTGTATGAAAATATCTCAAAATTCATCAATCAGTCGCAGATTAAAAGTTAATTATTTTTTTCAGTCGGACATGGAAAAAAATGCAAGTTTTGTGACTCTGTCACAGAATGAAAATACTAAATTCACAAATCAGTCATAAAAAATATTGCAAAATTTTAACAATTGAAGCATTAATTAATCAAACAATCACTTACCTGTAGTGTTTTTAGGTATTTTATGAATTGTTATTAATAATAATCTCAACTTTTTGTATTAAATAATAAAGAGCTAAAAATAACATGAAGCAAAGTAATGGCTTGATGAAAAAGAATATGCAAAACAGAAAAGAAAATCTGTGACGACCGCTGCTAGTCTTGAACTTTCTGCAAACTGGCGTCGGAAAAAAACCCCGCCCGTATATGACATCTGGGCAAGTACATGCACTTTCTAATCTTAATCTTTTGGAGATTTTTTTTTAAATATCTCGTTTGCATTCCCATGCTTTTGTTTGCATTGGGTAACTAAAGACGATCTCTAAAATACACTTTTTTTTTTTTTTTTTTTATGAGGACGTTAATCTTTTTCAGACAAAAATAGCCTCAGAAAAAAAACCTGCAAACAAAATCAAAAAAGTAAAAAACGGCTGTTGTAAAGAACGACCTCAGCTGGCATACAGAATAATTTCAAAATATGGAAATGCAAATGAGATACTTTAAAAAAAATTTCTTATAAGATTAATATTACAGGGCAGGCGTTTTCATGTGAGTGAAGTAACCTCTTAAGTAAGTAGTGGAGATTCTTTGCAAAAATCGACTTCATACTGTATAGTACTGTGTTTACTCTCATAATAGTCGCACTTTTTTTTGCCAAATTTTTATTGTGAAAGTCTAGGTGCAACTATTATGCGGAGAAATCTACTGCATAATATTGTACACTGAAATGCTGAAACATTACTGGTATAAAAAAACACATAATAAAATTAGTAACTTACCAAATGTTTCCAGATTATGTGATGTTTATTAAATACCATTTTCTTTTTATGGTAATATTTTTATAGATGTAAAATTTACAAATAATCTTTGTGAAAATTTAAACAAAAAATTACCATAATAAATTTCTTTTACTAAAGGTTTCAGTATCACTATTGTAATGAGAGTCGGTGTCTGAAGAATCTCCGTCATTCCATAAAATGTCATCTTCGCTTCCGTCCAAAGCGTCAAAGATACCCATCTTCTTAAAATTTTTTGGAAATTATATCGCTTGTCATTAAAGTCGAGCTTTGTAATGTCCAACTACACATTAGTTCCAGGGATGGGCGCCTTACTTTTCCACTGGGAATTTTCTCGTTGTTCCCATTGATTATCCAATATCCATATACTCGTCTTATATTGTCTTGCAGAATCTCTTTGACTCCTCTGGGAATTATCACAAGATCTGTTTTGCCTTCTGAAAGTTTTTTCTTTACATCATCAACAAAATGTCTTCGGAAACTATCAAGTACCAGCATGACTGTTTTTTTTTAGCAATGCTCAAGACCTTTTCTTCCAAACGTTGCGAACCCAATCTTTCATAATTTTTTCATCCATTCAATTCATGAAAAGAAAATAGTTTGACGATTTTTTCTGCTTCAAATCAGGGGTGAGACTATTACACAAGTAAACACGGCAGTCTATTGAGTGCTGCTTTGCAGAATTTCTGAGCATCGAATACCAAGTACTAGTGTATACTAAGGCAGAAACATTCATGCACACACTCTAATCAATACTGACCACTCGACTGGAGGCAGAATTTTTTTTAAAAGAAGTTGCCAGACAAATTTAAAAGAAAAATTGCTTAAATAAAAAACATTGAAAAGTGGGAAGGGTTAGTTCCAGGCCATTGGACAACCGCTGTGGCTTCAAGTTTAATCTTCAGCAGCAGTTGAGGGTAGGCAGATTTAAAAAAAAAAAAAAAAAAAAAAAAAATAGATGTAAGATTTTTGCATTGTCTGAAAACATACTTTTTCTGTTTACTTTTAACATTTAATTTTATTCCAAAATTTAATAAGTCATGCACATTGTTTTAAAATGTTTAAAACCAGCAGCACTACTTGAAAAGTTACATTAAATAACCCGAACAATACACACACACAAAAAAAAACTATTCAATAAAAAACTTAGATTATTGAACTCTTTTCCTCTGTAGTAAAAATAAATTACTTAAATTTACACTAACTAGCTTTTAATCAGCTACACCTCTATTATTCTTTAAAGAAAAACCAAAAAATATACATATAAATAGTATTTTGCACCTACAAATCCTCCTCCGAAATATTTTATTGGTGCGACTATTATTTTCTACTGTTGAATAGTATATCCGAATTTTTTAAAAAGGGCCCACTTTTTTGGAAGTATAATAGTCCTTTCAAAAAGAGAGATCAAGCTCGGTACATAATTTAGAAATCTTAAATACACATTCTAAAAGAATAATCAAAGTATTATACGGACAAGTCAGATTTAAAAAATAGTATACGAACACGAACGCAAAAACCGAACGGGCATGGTGTCAGTTCTTTAAAAAATTAGCTCGGTACATAATATTCGCAATGTTATGGTTATTGACATTCATTTAAAAATAATAATAATAATAATAATTAACGCGAAAGCATAATACGAACAAAACGGGATATGAAAAAAAGACGAAGGTCGAATCGCGAGTCACATGTATTGTAAATAAAACATTCCGCCGCCTAGATCGAAAGTTGAGTTGTACGAGCACTACTGCTTCATCCGCCGGAATCCAGATAGATTTTTCGCTGTTAGCGAAACGAGATCGACCAATCAGAAAGCTTGCTTCCTTAAAACAGGGAAAAGTTCGCGAAATGTGAGCTTCTGACTGGTCAATCTCGTTTCGCTAACAGCGCAAAATGTATCTGCATCCCGGACAGAATTTAGAATAAAAAATATTATTTAAATAATATTAATTTATTATATATTATTAATAATTATTAATTATAAATATTAATTATTTAAATTATATTATTCATATTATGTAATATATAATTAATATTATATTAAATATCAATAATTATTAATTATAAATATTATTAATAATTATTAAATCAATTATAATTAAAAATTAATTTAAATAATAAATATTTATTTACAGTCAGAAATGCAGCCTCAGCTGCGTGAACAATAATCAAATATTCCAATGTAAATTTAAAATAAAATATTTAATAAGAATTATTTTTTTTTTCATTCGTTTTTATAAAGTAGAAGTAATTTTCATACGAACTGGGAGTCATGTATTTTCGGGGAGAAGGGCAAATTGTGCATTTAATAAATTCGGGTCCGGGTGTGCTATGAAAAAGAAAAAAAGGGGGGGGGGGGATGCCTCCTCATTGGATTTTGAAATTAAAGTAAAAAAAAAAAAAATTCTGCTTTTGAAAAACACAGTAGAATTTATTTCTTTCGAGTATGTTTAAAAAAAGGGAAGCTGGAATTTTCCGATTAGGGGAGGAGGGGGGCATAGGAGAGCAACTACACCTCCCTAGATTTTGAAGTAAGTAACTAATTTTATTTTCTTATTTTGAAAAACATAATAAAATTTATTCTTTGCGAGTGACTAAAAAAAAGAAACCAAGAATTTTCCGTCAGGAGGCGGGGGGGGGGTTATAGAACAGTCATTTGTTCCTCCCAGATTTTAAAATATAAGTAACTAATTTTTTTTCTACCGGTTTTGAAATAGTGAAATTTATTTATTTCGACTAACTTAAATTAAAAGAGGAACTAAAAAGTTTCAGTTGAGGGAACGGTATAGGAGGCCCATTGCCCTTCCCTGTATTTTGAAATTGTATAAACTAAGTTTTCTTTTTTTCCTATTTTGAAAACATAGAAGAATTTATTTTTTTTCGAGTAACTTAAAAAAAAGGAAACAAGAATTTCCGTTTAGGGGAAGGTGGCATAGGAGACCAATTACCTCTCCCTAGATATTTCAATTTAAGTAACCCAATTTTTTTCTCTCCTGTTTTGAAAAACATAGTAAAATTTATTCTTTGCGAGTAACTTAAAAATTAAGGTAACCAAAATTTTCCGTTAAAAGAGGGGAGCCTAGGGGAGTCATTGTTGCTCCCTGGATTTTGAAACATATATGTAACTGAATTTTCTTTTTCTCCGATTTTGTTCATAGTAAAATTTATTTATATTCAGAAACTTAAAATAAAAGAGAAGCAGTATATCAGAAATATCAGTTGAGCGGTGGAAGGGGGGGAAGGGGGGATAGGAGAAAAAAGCCATTTCCCTTCCCTGGATTTTGAAATTTAAGTATAATTAAATTTTCTTTTTTTATGAAATGCATAGTAAAATTCATTCTTTTTCAGTATTTTAAAATAAAATGCCTGGGGGTGGGGAGGGGGATAAGAGAAAAGCCATTTCCCTTCCCTGGATTTTGAAATTTAAGTAATTAAATTTTCTTTTTTTCTTTCTTTTTTTTTTATGAAATGCATAGTAAAATTCATTCTTTTTCAACATTTTAAAATAAAAGAAATAAAAAAATTCCGTTAAGGAGGGTGGGGGGGATGGAAGGACCATGCCAATCCCTGAAGTCTGAAATTTAATTAATGGAAATTATATTATTTTCTCCGATTTTGAAAAATATAGTAAAATTTATTTATTCCGTATAGCTTAAAATTAAACAGAAACTAAGAATTTTTCTGTTGGGGGAGAGATTCACCCCGCCCCCCCTATATCTCACTCTTAGTAGTTAATTTCGGTCGAGTGTTTTTTATGTTTATGTATTTAAACTTTATCATAAAGTCAGGTTAAAAACAGTGTAATTTTGTGTGTGTGTGGGGGGGGGGGGGGTGAGGGAGATGTAGCCCGAGGTTATCGGCATTCCCTCGTGGATTTTGACATTTGGTTTTAACTAAATAATTTCTTTTTCTCTGATTAACACATAATAAAATTTATACTTTTCGGCCAAGTAAAATAATTAAACACTAAGAGAAAGACGGGAAACTGGTAAAATTAAAGAGATGAAATTACTTCAATACTGCTGTATTACTACAGACGCAAAATCTCATTATTTTAAAAGTTTATGATGACTTCACTTAAACTATAGTATTTTTGAGGTTAATAGCACAGAGAATTTTTGAAATAAAGGACCACAAAATTACGCCACATTAGCCGCAGAATTTCTAAAGTATTTTTATAGTCGAGATTGCACTACAGAAAATCTATAGTTGACTATAGAAAAACATCAAAAATACTCCACTTCTGTAGAAAAACTGCAGTTAATTTTTAGCTGGGAATAGATAAAAATTGTGTATTTTCATTCCAAGAACATGCAATGTAAAGAAAATACCCAAAAAAGTTTTAATTATTTAACATTTACCAGAAAATTTTAACTGAATATCTAAAAATAGTGAATTTTATACGCATTTTACCTAACCTGACCAGGTAGTCCTGGACCATTTTTAATCCAATTAGCTATCCTATTAGATGTAAATATGTCTTAAAAGGGACGGGTCCAAGGTTGGTGTCGCCGAATGCTATGAACATTTGTGTATTGATAGAGTATAGTTAGTATATAAATATATGACTGCCATAAAGCGCAACCCTCCAGGGAGTCTTGAGAACATAGGTCACAAAGTTTAAGCTACAGTTTATAATCAGATAAATTTCCTTCTTTGGCAAGTGGGTCAGTAGTTAGATCAGCAGCATGCTGGATTTGAGATTTTTCTACCTGGGTTCAAATCCAGTTCTGACTTGTTTTTCAGAATGAAAATTTTTATCAATCATTTTCGAACCGCAATTGAAAAAATACGTATAATAATTGAAATTTACGAAATATGTATTAAATGTATGTTTTGTAGCATATAAGTGCTTTTTTAACTACGAAATTTTGCATGTTTAAATATATAATGAAAAGTAAAAAAAAAAAACTCATTTATATGTCTATAGATAGACCAGAAATTTTTTGTTATATAAAAATATTTACAGTTATTTCAACGATTATCTACAATTTTTAACAGAGAAATAAATTGGTCTGGGATTCTTTTTTAATTAGGCTAATTGTCTATGTAGTAATTTCTTTCTTGTTTAATATTTTTATATAATCAGTTTAATTATATAAATAAAATTTTAACTGCAAATCTTTGTATGTTTACTATAATATTTAATGAAAAGTAAAGATAAAATAAATAATAACAAACTAAAAAAAAGTCAATTGGAACTGTTATAGACCATAAAATTAAGCTAATTTAAAAATTTATTTACTATTATTTACATAAATAAGCTACTATTTTTCACAGTGAAATAAATGTATCGTTCTTTACCAACTAGCTTTTTCATTTTTGAATTTTTTAAATCTTGGATTCTTATGATTATAGTTAGAATAACTGTTTTTGTGCTTAAAAATAAGTTCTAAAAAGATATTGAATTGCTGAAAATAGTTATTACGTAGGTTATTATAAGTTATTATAATTACAAAACCGGAAAAAAAAAATTCATTATTAAGAATTTTAAAAAAATGTATTAAAAATCAAGTATTCGAAATACTTTCATATAGAAACAAAATTAAAATAATATAATTATTCATGCAATTATATCATTGTTTTAATTTATTTCTCTGTGAAAAATAGATTATTCATTTAAATAACAACAAACAATTTCTAGTCTATCAATATATAAATATGCAGGTTTTTTTTTAACTGTTCATTATATATTTAAACATGCAAAATTTCGTAGTTAAAAAATCTTATATTTTTTCGTAAATTTCAATTATTATACATATTTTTTCAATTGCGGTTTGAAAATGATTGATAAAAATTTTCGTTTCGAAAAACAAGTCCAAGCAGGATTTGAACCCGGGTACAAAAATGTCTAATCCAGCATGCTGCTGACTGTGCTACAGAACCGCTTGTCAAAGAAGCATGGGTGCAAGTTTTCCGTCGACAGATGGAATTCAGTCTTTTGAAAATTCCTGAGGACAAAAAAATCTCAGAGGATTAAAAAAAAAAAAAAAATCTGTTTTTAGATTTACAGGATTTGCACAAAATGTTTAAGAATAGGACTTAAAAGAACTCCACTTCCTTCAAAGGATTGTAATCTAAAAGTAGATATGAATGGTATATTTTTCAAACTGTGTTTTCGTTTTGTAATCAAAGATTTAAAAAGAAGAAAGATATTAGCAGGACACACTGCAGATATTTGAGGTAAAAAAAAAAATTGTCATTTATAGGAAGATATTTTTAAAATTACAAAAACATTTTGTATAAGTGTGCCCTTGCACATTCTTGAGTTTCGCAATTTTATTTGTCATAGCATGTCAACTTTGTTGTTTTTAGCTGTAGCCTGTATGAATTAAACTTTTCAAATACTGTTTACATGAATATGAATATTTTATATGCATGCCATATGCACTTTTTTAAAATTCAGTTTCAACATAATTGAATTTTACTGTGCATATAATATTTAGCATGGGTTTTGTCTAAGTGGTGCGTTGGCGTGTGCATGTGTGCTTATTCAGTGAGGGAAGCTTTAAAATATTTTCAGTCTTGGGCAAATTTCAAACTTGCACCCATGCAAAGAAGGAAATTTATCAGATTATAAACTGTAGCTTAAAATTTGCGACTTACTTTCTCAAGACCCCCTGGGGGTTGCGCTTATGCCGGTCATATATTTATATAGTAACTATATTCTATCAATACACAAATGTTCATCGCATTCGGCGACACCAACTTTGGACCCTCTCCTTGTTAGGGTTGAACATTCTTCAGAAAATGGGGAAATTTTTCTGGTCAACGTACATCCATTAGCTATATGAAGTTGTTGGACTAAATTTTGAGTTTAGATTTATAAAACTGTCAACCAATACTTTATGAATATTGGGCAGTTTTCATCATGTTTTTTCTCCCAAATGAGATTTTAGCAAGCTGAATAAATGTCTTATATGAGGAAGCAGCATATATTAAATACCGTATATGTATTGTTAATAATTGAAATCAGGAAAGTCTGATAGTCAGGGAACTTTTTTTTTTAATTTCTGTAGACACCATTTTCCAACACAATTTGTATGTTTTTATCTCTGAATAGCAAACAAATTCCACAGTCCTATTGTGACTGCTATTCAGAGGTTTTACTATAAGTGTATTATTTAGTTACTGTATTATGAAAGTTTTGTTTTACTTTGTGGTTAAAAGTGGCTTTTATGTATGTTTTTTCTTGGTGATAAAAAGAATTTTTATTTTGCAGTTCATGCATTTTATAAAGAAAGTTGGAGATGGACAAGTTGATTTAGAACAGATAGAAAAGGAGAAACAACATGATGCAAAGAAAATTTCTGAGATTTGGAGTGCTGACTTTGCTTCTGCTTGGACTCATGTGAGTTTTTATAAAACTACTGTTTCCTGATATTCTGGTTAAGATTGTGTAAAATCATTTCTTTTACAGATCCTTAACTAATCTCTTGGATTTCTAATATGATTCAATTTATTTGTGGAGCAAAATGTTGACTATACTAAAGATTGTATGGCACTGTAACATGCATATGACAAGGTTTTTATCATCTTTTAAAATGCTTTATTTTTATCAATAGTTCTCATAATCTCTTTATTTTCATTAAAGTTGAAATTTTGCCCAGTGATGTCTTTGCTTTTCTTCTTCTGCTCTTGAAAACTAGCTTCAGAATCTAAATTAAGATATTATTTAATTTTTCTGGTTATTTTCTAAGAGAATCTTTTCTGTGGATGCCATCACTAACAATAGCAAGCAGCTGTTGAAAATAAAACATTGATGACAAATATATATGATATATTTATGGATGACAATTGCTTCCTGCCACAAGACTGAGAAAAAAAATTCTCTTTCTGAAAACAATGTCCTTCAAATAGAGTGGCCAGCATCAATCCTATCAAAAATATATTTTGGGAAAATAAGAAAATGGTACTTAAATTCTAGCGACAGGACCTAAATGACCCCCTGTAAAATGCCTGTGCAGATCCCAACAAGTGTGAAAACTTGGTTAAGTCAATGCCTGCAGAATCAAGGCAGAAGGTGACAGCACACTATATTAACCCTGCATTGGGAGCCATTATTCCAAACACTTTTTCTCACATAGGACTTGATTCTTTCTTTTCCAACAGCCTTTTAGCATACAGAGTGTACGCTGCATTATGATTAAAAATTATTTGAATTAAAATATTTCAATTAAGTTATGGCCGAAAAATAGATTGAAACATCACTTGAAATTAAAACTTACTAGACAGAAAATAATGAACGATGAAAATTCTTAACTGACAAATTACTTCACAAATATAAATGAATTACTACTCACCCCATAATAGAGAAGATAAGATGATACACAAAATGATCAGGTCAAAATACTCTCATTATTTATTGACAATCATCAAACATCTTAATACCGGATCCGGATGACTATTGTAAATTAAATATAATTATCAAATATTTTGCTACATTATAATTTGCTGTGGAAGAAGTAAATATCATCTATTAATTGAATTATCAGTTCTGATAAAGTTCATTGATACCAGGAAAGCACAGGGAATTTCCTAAAAAATCTGAAACCCCGGTAGCAGAAAGTGCGTGACGTGTGACATGCGTCGCAGATTTATTTCGGACCTTGAAGATAAATTTGCCAACTTGAAAAAAAAACAATTATTTCCTTTAAAAAAAAAAAAACGAAAATTCTGACAAAAAATATCGCGAATTCGACAAATGGGTGCCGAAAAATATCAATTTTGACAGTCGTTCGTATAAAGAATCGGTAATTTATAGCCAAAGGATCGTTATAAAAATGAGAATTTCGTCAAAAGAGCCCGGAAAGAAAAAAAACCCCATTAATTTCGTCCCAGGGTTGTGGAAAAAATGCAAATTTCTGTCACAGGATTGCGGAAAAAACATGAATTTTGTCAAAGGATCGCAGGAAAGAATGCGAATTTAGTAAAAGGATCGTGGAAAGAACGCTACTTTAGTCAAACGATTGTGGGAAAAATGCAAATTTAGTCAAACGATCGCAAAAAAACGCAAATTTATGTCAAAGGATTGCGGAAAAACGCAAATTTTTGTCAAAGGATTGCGGAAAGAACGCGGAATTTCATCAAAAGATCTCGAAAAGCGTAAATTTCTGCTAAAAGATCGCTGTACAAACTTGAATTTTATCCAAAAATCTCGAAAAAAAAACGTGAATTTCGTTCCAGGGGCGCGAGAAAAACGCAAATTTCTGTCACAAAATCACGGAAGAAATTTTAATTTCATTAAATGATCAAGGAAATAACACGAGTTTAGTCAGACAATCGCGGAAAGAATGCAAATTTCTGTAAAACGATCGCGAAAAAACGCAAATTTCTGTAAAATATCACTAAAAAATGCAAATTTCTGTAAAATATCACTAAAAAACGCAAATTTCTGTCAAAGAATCGCGAATAACGCAGATTACTATCAAAGGATCACGAAAATAAGAAAATTTGTCTAAAGATCGGAATTAAATTTGCGGAATTTTGTCAAAAGATCGCGAAAAACGCACATTTCTGCCAAAGGATCGCTGTAAAAACGCGAATTTCGTCAAGAGATCTCGGGAAAAACGTGAATTTTGTCCCATGGGCGCCGAAAAAACGCAAATTTCTGTCACAGAATCGCAGAAAAAACACAAAGTTCGCCAAAGAATCGAGGAAGAAACACAAATTTCGTAAAGGATCGCGAAAAAAAAGTCCATTTTTGTCAAAGGATCGCGAAAAAACGGCAAATTTCGTCAGAAGATCGCGAAAAATGAGAAATTTCCTCATAAGATCGCGAAAAAACAGCAGATTTCGTCAAAAGATCGCGAAAAAACGGCAAATTTCGTCAAAAGATTGCGAAAAAACGGCAAATTTCGTCAAAAGATTGCAAAAAAGGCAAATTTCGTCAAAAGATCGCGAAAAAACGGCAAATTTCGTCAAAAGATTGCGAAAAAACGGCAAATTTCGTCAAAAGATTGCGAAAAAACGGCAAATTTCGTCAAAAGATTGCGAAAAAACGGCAAATTTCGTCAAAAGATTGCAAAAAAAGGCAAATTTCGTCAAAAGATTGCAAAAAAACGGCAAATTTCGTCAAAAGATTGCGAAAAAACGGCAAATTTCATCAAAAGATTGCAAAAAACAGCATAATTCGTCAAAAGATCGCGAAAAAACGCAAATTTCATAAAACACACAATTAGTGCGCAAAAAGAAAACACATAATTAGTGCCGGTAGTGGATTTTTGCTCCATGTCCCTCCTCCCTCCCCTGTTGTAACCTTTCGGAAAATTTGCTGTGAATTTCAGAATTTTTTTTACTCAGAATCACCCCTGGTATTAATGAATAAGAACACTGTTTATTTTAACACTCATATGTTTGTACATTAGAAAATGTAACACGCTACTCCCGCAGACAATTTTCATCCCACTAAATTGCTGTCGCAGACACAACCATAACTTTCTGCTACTGGGTCTGAAACAAAGAATTTTTTTTTCTGGTATTTTCAAACAGAATTTTTTTTTTCTTCTCTGCTTTAAAAAGAAATTCGCTCTACAGAAAGAAAAAAACCCGGAAAACGGCACAAAAATTCATTTTCAACAAAACTTCCTAAAAGCATGTTTCTGCCTAGACCCCTTTTCTTGCATATGGCTGAATCCACAAAGCAACTGTACTCATCCTATCCATCTGCGACTGTGCATAACATTCTTTCTCTTCACTTTTTCCCTTCAGTGTGCATGCACCTGGTACCACAAACATAAAACAATGTTGATGCAATCGGCGCACGCTTTATTTTCGAATGTTGGAGTTCCATTTTGTGTTAGTTTGTTTGATTTGACTTAATAAGAGGTGTGATTTAATCGATTAAGTTTCTTATAATGAGTTGTTCAAAGTCTGTATTTAATACGGATTGGATGGATTCAGATACCTATCCTGATTTTTCCAGTTAGATTGCAGAAGTTCCAAAAAATCCATTTAGTGCGTATTGTAAACTTTGCAAAAGAATTTTCAGCTTGAGCAACATGGGAAAGCAAATCATGCAAAGAATAAACTAACTTCACGATCAACTTCATCTGAAACATTTGTTTTTATACCCAAAGAAAGTGTTAAGAGAGAAGATAACACTTAGGATTCTTCAGAAATGTTGGCTGTGTTAAAAGCTGCTTCATCTTTAAATCCTATTTTGTTGTGAAGTAATGCAGTATTGTGTGAAACACATATGGTACATCTACTTCAATTTTTGTATTCAAAAGAGCAGATTTCATCTACATGTTCAGAGCGAGCAAAATCCAGTTTGAAGTGTTCCTAGAAAAATTAAAAAATGATTACAAAGAACAGTTGAGGATGTTCGATTGTATGATTTTTACTTTGCTTTGTTAAAACCGAAAGAATTTGCAGATTTATGGGACATAGTGAAATTAGTGCTTATTTTATCTCATGGTAATGCAGCCATGGAAAGTGGATTCATTATCAACAAAGATATGCTTGTTGAAAATCTAAAAGAAGATTCTTTTAATTGGTTTAAAAACAGTGTATGATGCTGTGGATTTTTATGGAGGTGTTGTAAATGTGCCACTGGCGAAAGATATGCTTCAATATGCAAAATTATCGAGCATGGGATATCATGAAATTTTGGAAAAACAGAGATTAAAGAAAAGAAAAAAGAAGGCAAAAAGTGAAAAGTATCGCAACAAATTAAATTGTTGCAGATTAAAAAAAAAAAAAAAAAAAAAAAAAAAAATGAAACTAAATAACTGAAAAATCTGTGGAAGTTGCAAAAATTACAAACAAGTGAATTATCAAATAAGAATAATTAACAGCTAATATTATTTTACGAGGCATGTTTTTTAAGTAAGTACCGTTTTGGAATTAAAAAAAGATGTGCAAATATATCACAATAATTTTATTTTTACATGAAAGCCTGTACCTTCATCTACTTTTCTACATAATTTCCGTAATTATTGAGGCACTTGTCATAACGTGGCACCAGTTTTTGAATACCCTCCTCAATTCTGTCGCCTGACTTTTTAACCACCGTATCACAAATGTTTTGACTTTGTTATCATCTTGAAGACGCTGACCACCCAGGTGTTTCTTCAAGTGCAGGAACAAATGGTAGTCGCTGGGCTCCAGATCAGGGCTGTATGGAGGATGATCTAGAGTTTCCCATTTAAAAGATTTGATGAGATCTTTGGTCCAATTAGCCACATGTGGACGGGCATTGTCATGCAGCAAAACGATACCCTTACTCAACTTGCAACGTCTTTTGTTCTGGATTGCACGACGCAGATTGTTCAATGTCTCACAATAAGATGCTGCATTGATTGTCTCATTACGAGGCAGAAACTCCACTAGCAATACTCCTTTTTTGTCCCAAAAAACTGTGCACATGATTTTCTGGGCAGAAATTGTTTGCTTAAACTTCACTTTTTTTGGGTGATGATGAATGTCGCCATTCCATGGATTGTTGTTTCGATTCTGGTGTGACGTAGGCCACCCATGTTTCGTCACCAGTAACAATTTGGTCTAAAAAATCTTCACCTTCATTGTGGTACCGCTCAAGGAAAGTCAATGCACTGCCTAAACGTTGGGTTTTGTGCAAATCCGTCAACATTTTTAGAACTCAACGTGAACACAATTTCCGGTAATTCAAGTTCTCGGTCACAACGCGATACAAAACACTACGAGAATATTGAGGAAAGCACTCGCACAATGATGAAATTGTAAAGCGTCTGTTTTCTCTCACCTTTTCGTCCACTTTCTGCACCAAATCTTCATTAACGACCGAAGGACGCCCACTCCGTTCTTCATCATGCACATTTGTGCGGCCATCTTTAAATGCTCTCACCCATTTCCTTACCATTCCATCACTCATAATGTTTTGTCCGTAAACTTCACAGATCTCACGATGAATATCGATCGGTTTTACGCCTTTAGCACTAAGAAATCGTATAACAGACCGTACTTCACAATCAGCGGGACTCACGATTGTCGGAAGCATCTTAAACACTCAGTAAACAACGTATACAATGAAGAATCAGACTGTAATGGCGTCAGTGCGTAGACAAGAGATGTAGGTAACCAGCACGCATGCGCGGAACGCCGACCGTAGCACTGCGGCAGCGGAATCGCAAAACGGTACTTACTTAAAAAACATGCCTCGTATAATATTTTTTAAATTAAAAAATAAATCAGTGTTGTGTATCAAAGTTGTCTTATATTTTGTGACCTGGGTCCGTATTTTAATGTGAATAGTATTAATTTGAATGCATAAAGTATAGCTTTTCTTTTTCCTGCAATTTTTGCAAAATTATATTCGAGATAATTGGTTTTTAGGTAAGATTCTTTAAAGTTTTATATTTAAATTATTAGATACAAAGTTTTTACATATTTTAACATTCATTTACAAATATTTCAAAGTATTTTTTAGCAGAATGTTTGAGTATTGCTTTACTGTTTTTATTATTAATGTAAAATGTGGGATTTAATAAGTGTACCGACTTTTTAAAGAGTTTTTCATTTGCTCATGTCATATTCTATGTGGTCAATTAATTAGGTAATGGTAAATTACAAGATGACTAACTAGTATACATACACACATATATTTTTGCCTGCTCAGCATAGTAATAAACACATTGTAGTACAGGGAAAACACAGGGAAATTTTTTTTTTTCGAGATTACAGTGGCAGCCCTGTTCTACAGGTCAATAAAACTACTTATATAGTCTGGATATTTGTAATTTTCTGAGACTTAAAAATTAAATAAGCATAAACCTGTTCAACATCAGATTCATTAAACAATTTAATTTTAATTTAAACATTGACAAATTAAATATTTTTTAAAGCATTATATGCCCCATCCCCCCCCCCCCACACCACACACCCCCGGTAGCAGAAACCGTGCAGCACGGAAGCGAGCGCTGCAGATTCATTTTAGATCTTGCAGATTAATTTCCAACTTGGGAAAAAAAGAAAAAAAAAAAGATTTGTTTATGTACCGTATGATCAAATGGCCCAAAAATGAAAAAAAAAAAAATTCTGGTCTCCAAATTATTTTACTTTTTCTTCTTTTTGCCGTAAATTTTCTCCCTTTTCACACAAACCCTATGAATGAACGACTCCTGTCCTGTAAGAGACAAAAGTGTCAATCATCAAGATCATGGCGACACTAACACGCCCTTCATTCAGACTGGAGTAGATGATTGGTTTTCACCCTTTAGTGGGCCCGTTTCTTCTATCTTCGTGACGTAGTACTCCTTACTCTCTGCATGACGTTGATCTTTGACCCTAGCATTTCCTTTCTATTGCTAAATTTTTTCATTGCAATCTTACGCACGTGCTTTGAAAACTGTTGATTTTTGCTACTAAAAATATGGCTTCGCAGACTGAAAAAGTATCATGTTTGCATTGCAATGAATCAATGTTACTAAAAAATTAAAAAACACATTCTCAGCATATCCATCCCGGCCTGAAAGTGAGATTTAAATCACTTAAAAATAAAAATGTAATGGATTTGTTTCCGAAAGCTTCCGATTAGAGATCTGCACAGGCCGGGCTCAGGCTTATTTTCATTCATGGCACTCGGACCAGGCCGGGTTGGGCCGTACATTTTTCTGAAGGCTCGGGCCAGGCGTAACTTATTTTTTCTGCACAGAGCCGGTACTGGTTTCATTCCTAATCTTCACGACCCAAAATTTTCATTCCTAGTTTTGACGCAGCCCGTATGAAAATCATTGGGCCAATAATTTTTTTTCTATGGGCCGGGCCGAACTTTTAACTTTTTTACCGGGTCGGGCCAATATTTTTTTTGTACGGGCCGGGCCGAATTTTTTTTTCTGCGAGTCGGGTGTAAATAATTCGATAGATTATGGGGCGTGCGTATGTGTGTGTGTTTGGGGGGGGGTCGGGGGGGAGGGTATGTATCTTTTCTTGAGAAATATTAAAATATGATAATCTATTTGTATTTTTACAATGAAGTAAAAGTAAACTATATTTAATTTCTTCATATAAAAGTCACACTTTAGGCCTAATCACAAAATATTGACTATAACAGAAATATTGTTTCAAGCTCAATGCTTTTTATGTGCATGTTAAAAGCCTTGAATGTTGTGCTTCATGCAACTTAACTGATATTCTAATATGTTTATAGGTTTAAAAAATATATGTATATTATTCAAAAGGTATTATGTAACTAAGAAAAAAACTTCAAACCATTTTCAATTGTTTAATTACAGTTAATAATTTAGTAAAGACAAACAAATTTTGGCTTTACATAAGTATTTTTTTTTTTTTTTTTTTTGCATACATTTTCTTAGTCTTAGCTCTCAGCTGTATAAACCCTAGTCTTTTCCCACTAGATTTAATCTGATTCATTTATCAAAACTGAACTTATTTTAAAGGTTTTCATGTTTGCCATTTCCATCCCTTTGTCTGAGGCCATATGTGAAAGTTGGCGCTCTATAATTGCTAATGTGATGCTAAAAAGACCAAGAGGTGATGATGGTTTTCTTGAGGATATTGGCACATCTGATTTGCACGTGTTTATTATGCTGAATGGTCCTGAAAGTGGATTTAAGCACATGCGCAAATTTTTGAAAGCTGCATTGGTTGAGAAGTATGGTATGTCATACTTCCAACATTTTAAGCACGTTTCTACAAAAGTTGCTTTTAAACAATCTGTTACTTCAAAAGTAGTTAGCAGAATCTTTAGTGATTAAGATAATTGCTTACCATGTTTTCATTAAGTAGCACAATAAATGTTTTTTTAAACTGAGTTTGTTAATTTTATGTTACATTTAATATACCTTTATCTTAATATATACATTAACTGAACTGCAGCTTTTGTATGGTTTTGTGTATATTACTGTTATCTATTGGCAAATTTTGCTTCCTAAGTTTGGTTCCGCATCGTTAGGAGTTGCAGATAAATTTTGGCTTGTGATATTGGTGCTGCAGATTGATACAGAAAATTCTGCTACTGCCCCCCCCCCCCCCCATAAAAACAAATTTTAAATGATTAACTTTTAATAAACTTCTTAAATTTAAGAAAAATAAAAATAAATTCTTTTAATCTAACATAAAACATGTTTAAAACTGAAAAATAGGATAAAAGTAAGTTTAAACCTGACAGAAAAAAATACAATAACATACTCAGCATTCCAGAAGAGGTTCCTAAAAATCTTACAAGAAAAGATAACCTCCAATGCTATAAGCATCTATTGTATTTGAAAATTCTATTGCATAAAAAGAACATTTCCATAAAGCTTTAGCATATATAATTTGAGAAAAGATATAAAACAAGCAAATTATAAACTTTCAAAAAGAATTAAATGCATAAAATATCTACCAGAAACAAAATTAATTTATATTTTAATAAAAAAATATATGAGCGGTCAACTGACTTTTAACTAGCTATTACTAAAAAAGTAAAATTTCAAAATTTAATTTCTATCTTAAAACTTAATATTAAGAAAAAAAAATTCAATGAGTTTTCAATTTAAGATTTTTTATTTAAATTAAACAAAGAAAATATATTTAAAGGGGAACCCATTTCACCCATATAACTCAAACACAGCCCCAATTTTTCTTTCAATGAAATTTATATGAAAAAGGGCAAAGATATCTGGTTCAAGAAAAAATGTAAAGATTTAACAGCATTTCATTTATCCCTATCATCTAAGTATGCACCACATTTAAAAACTTAGCATCAAACATAGACCCAGAGTTATGTTTTATAAAACAGCAGAAACTATATAAAGATAAAATATTCTAAGTAAAGATTTCAAATATAATTAACATAAAAAATATCACAGATAGAAATTTTATCTGCTGATTTAACAAGTAAAAGCATGATGGAGTAACTTTACTAAAAATAGATATCAGTTCCTCAATGTCACATTTTACATTGAAAACACCTTGAAGAAATACTAGAGAGTCCTTTTGGAGCAAGGATATCACACTGGCAGTTACCATCTCTCTCAGGAACAGTATCAATATCAAAGCTTTACTGATGAGCAAAATACTTCTTTTTCAAGAAAAAGTTCTCTAAAATTTAAACTGCAGATAGTTGAAAAAAAAAGTTCTTTAAATACAGGGCATAGACCGCAGACCACTGCAATGATGACACCATAGCACTAGAAAACTATGTAAGCTAGAATCTTATAGAATTTCACATGGAATCAGAGGAAACATCTTTATTTAAAAACATCAGTTTGAAAACTTGAGATTGACTGTGTTAGACTTTGAACCTTTCTTTCATTTTTGAACCATATTTAATTTTCAAATCAGGAAACTTCAGCAATTAAAAATCACTTTTCTTCTAATTTTAGGCACATTATTTATCACAATCTTGAAAAATTAGCATTTTATCTTACATATGTATGTCATGAATCCTCCCAAAAAACTTATTACCCTCCTTTTTCAAGAGAAAATTCAAAATTAAGTTATTTTATAAAATTCGAAAGATCGACTGTAAATCCTTTTTATATTAAAAATTTATCAAACTTTATGCTATTAAACCATAAATTTTACAAATTAGCATTAAAGAAAAATTTTAAACTAACTGACCCCCCCCCCCCCCCTCACAAACTATCATTAAAATGCGATGAGAGCAATTAAAAAAAAATCACCACAACATTAAATGCCTAACCTATCAAGGTCAAAGTGGTAAAAATACTGTATGCAAGCATAAATGAAACATAAAAAAAAAACAATTTTGAAGACATGTTTAAATAGAATTTGAAAATTAGCCTTTAAGAAAATTACAACTTCATCTGAAAAATTTACTTATTTAAATTTAGATAAAAAAAAAAAAAAAAATAAGTTGAGCATTGCAAATGCAATGCAAAACGTATTTTGCTGATGTAACCTTAATTTATTTAAAAGCAAAATAGAAATACATTTCTTGTCAAAATTCAATTTAATCTAATTTAAAAATAAACCTGAAATAAATATTAAAACAATATGTGGTGATGTAAATAAGTACAAGTAGATTTTAAAACAAATTCATTTTATTAAAATAACTTTAACATAAAAACAAAAAGTAAAAACTATACTTAAAAACGATATTGTAAAATAACAGCTTTTAACAAAAATGAAAATATAAATTACATATCTTAAACTTCACATATCCCCTGGGATGGAACTCATGACAAAGCAAGAAATAAATATGCATTAGGTAAATAGGCAATTGACGACCAGAGCTAGTTTCCCTTTCGATAAAAATGAAATGGCATTCCATTGTTTAACTTGAATGCCACTAGTTCATTGAACTATAATATATTACTTAAAAACATGATGAAAATATGTTGGCATTCTGTAAAAATGAACAGTATTGAAATTAATCTCCATAATGTACATCACTTGAATCTTAACGACTTGAAGTAAACACAAAATTCACGGCATTATACTGGCTAAAAGTTGTTAATGCTGTCACTGGATTTATCCATTTAAAAAGAACAAACTTTCTTTACAACTCCAAATGAAGCTCAAAAACCAACATTGCTAGAATCATGGTAATTACTTAAAATGGAGAATGTTCATCAAAATGGTAAGTTCAGCAAGTCAAGAAAAATGTGCGATTAAATGCCAATAAACAGTACTATTATAACAGAGAACTATTAAAAGAAACCCTTGTGACAGCGTTTCTGTCCCATACCTATAATTTTTATTCAAAATTAATTTAAAACATAATTTTTACTTTTAAAATCACATTATCCTCCTCCCCCCCCCCCCTCTTTCTTATGCTGAAATATGTAATTAAATTCATTTCTCAAAAACATTCAGCTTTTATTAAAAGGGTTTTGCTTTCTTCTTTCTAAAAACATCTTTATTTCCAGCCGCAAAGATTCATTCTTTTTTTTTTCCTTATCTGTCAGCTACCGCTCCCAGTGCAAAGAAATAAATAAGAATTAAATGGCACATCTGCTAGTATCAAGGTCTGCATTTAATTCCATCGGATTTTTGCGCGCCACATTGATAAGAATTTTTATCTCTACTAATACGTGAACGTTGAATATGTATTAACAATAGAAAAAGTAAAAATGAACAGATCTTATGGGAAGCATGTATTTATCGTGCTTTGTGGTCGAGCTAAAAGCCAGATGCCTGTGATTTCCAGAATTTTTCTCAGGCAGCGGTCTTCTTTGTAAGATCTGTTGTATAAACAAGTTTCGCTTTTCTGACGCATTTCTCATCGTATTAGAAGCGCTTGCTTGCAATCCCGGCCTCCCCCGTCCGATTGTATCACCACATTTTTGCGGTAATGTTTATCGCCAAGACCCTTTGTTCATTTTCGCGCAGTCACAAAAAGTTGTAAATTGGCGATTCTGTGCAACGCCAAGATTTCTTGACTTCTTGCAAAAACTACACTTCTGTTTCAGCTTTCGAGATGTAAAGTTGTCTAAAAGAAAAGGCGCTTCGGCGTCCCATGTATTTATGGGGGTCTCTCTCTCCCATTTTTTTAACTGAACCACCTAACGATGCTTTTAAATAAAGAGTAAGTCCAGTAAATTTTATAGTTGGAGTTTTTTTTTAGCATTTAGAACCCGGTCTTCAATCAATGCTACATACGTTTTGGCGCATCGCCTATATTTTTTCTCCAACTTAGTTAAAAAAAAAAAAAAAATGCACGTTAGAGAGAGAAATTCACCCCCCCCCCTCCCCCTTAAAATCATTCAAGTACCCCATTCAAGTACTCTTGCAGTAATTTTCTTCAAATTCTTGGACTGGATATTTTTTTTTCAACCATGCCGGACAGTGTGCCTTCCTGGTGTGCCGTCATATCCTGTACTCATAACATCCTGCGCTCGATGGATGGATGCGATTTTCTCCGACGGACAGTGATGGAACCCATTCTAGTGTGTCTTCGCTCACCAGCTGGACATCTTCGAGCCACTCTTGTTTCGCCTGTATGCCTCCTCCCCCCTCTGATGTTAATGCGGTTGTTTCTTCGTTCCTGCTCACCATCACCTCCCCCAGATGATCGGAATTAGCCAGCGAATGGATCTTGTATCGTCACTAATCATAGAAAAAAAAAACGTGACTTCAGCGGTTCGCCTTGTGTGTGTTTGTGTCGACGTTTTGCTTTCTCCTTTCGACAGAATATTGTGACGTAGTGTGTTTTCATTTACGTGCGTGTGCATTCAACGGTGCCTGGAGATTATTGTGTGGAATGTGAAAAAGTAAAAAGTTTGCGTGCATTGCGGCAAAGGTGTACGTTAAATCTTATGCTACGATTTTTTTAGAATAGTGCCTTCAAAAGTTTTCTTTTTTCCAAGTGTTGCGTCAATGATTTACGTCTATTACGTCAAGTATGTGTTGTCTTCAAGTGAAAATTAATAAAAAAAATCTGTCTTGACAGATGTCACATAAACGCTCTAATCAGGTAAAATTTTTTTGTAAAGGAAAAGAAAGTGCATCTTAACAGAATTAGTGCGTCCGAAAATATTTCAAATTATGTGAACAATTTTCTTTTAATCTGTGCTTCGCTTCTTGTGCATAAATGATATAAAAAAAAAATTTGCTTCTGTTTCATCATCAAATTTGCATCAGATTGATTTTTGTTTGTTGCTGGTTTCTGCCATCTTAGCTTGTAAAAAAAATCAGTACCAATATATTCGCAATAGTAAAAGTGGTGCACCTGATAAAAAAAAAAGGAAAACGTGAAGTTATAAAAAAAAAATGCAAAAATGTACAGAAATGTACCACCGTATCTCTACGACTAAAACAACAAAAAATTCTACAGCTAACAATATAGATTAAATAAAAAAAAGTGTCTAGTTTTCACTGCATAAGCATGAACACTGAAAATTCAAGTGTTTCTTTTAAACTTTAATTGTAGTAAATACAGTAAATTAGTTATTATTATTTTGCTTTATTTTTATCTGTAGGTATGCGTTGTGATTTATCCATTTTCCCTTTTCATGCTGTTTGGGTAAAAAAAAAAAAATATATATATATAAAATGATGACTTCTTACTATTCAGTATATTTGTTTGCACGAACAGAGAAGCTTACGAAATTTAAGCATTATATTTTAAATATTTTATTTGGCACTTATAATTTTTGTCTTCTTTTTTCTTGCTTTATTTTGAAAGGTAAGTTTTTTTTTAAATTCTGTATTGCAGTGCATATTTATTTTATATTGATATTTAGGTGATTAATTATTTTCCATACAGAAAATAAAATGTCATTTAGTTAAAATGTGTTTGTGATAGGCTAGGCATATTAACATTTATTGCCCTCGTTTCCAAAGGTGCCTTATAAAATTTTCTTGGCTATTATTTGATAGTTTTTTATTTGTTTTTTTTGCTTTTACTCAGCATTTACAAGTGAATATTATTATTGCATGCATATTATTGGAAGATGTTGCAGTGATTTTGTGCTGTTTTCTATATAATATCTGAGGGTGTATAAATTTTTCTTACTGTATGAATATTTCAGGTACTGCATGCTTTTAAAATAGACAGAAATTTTTTTTTGAGAACTTCCAATTTTTTTTTTCTCTTATCTTTTAATCTGCTCATTCAAAAAAAAGAGAAAGGGAGAGAAAATATTTGTTTTGATTTTTCTTTTTCTTGCTGTTTTGCTCTAATACAGTAACTAAATTTTAAATTATTGTGCCATCTTTTATATATTTTTTTAAATTCTTCTTTGGCTACTTTTTCCAACATTTTTGAAAAATGTCACAGGCTGATAGCCATCCAGAATTAGAAGTATCTATGGCTGAAGTAAAATGTTCTCTGCCGTACATGTTTGAGGAAGCACTTAACAGATTTGCGGAAAGGGTAAACACAGAATTCCCTATATTACAGGAACAAAGTGGTAGTAAAAACAATGACACTTTAGTTGAAAATATATCTTCTATGCATAAGAAATTTTTATGGGAATTTCAAATGTTGGGTAATTTTTTTCAGGTTATAAAAGATGATTATGTTAGGTTGCAAAATAAGAACAAATGTTTACAAATTGTTAATACAAAAATTTTGGAAAGATTGCACGCACTTACAGTGAAAGAGAAACATAAAGTTGAAATTAATGAGACGTCTTATCAAAATCAAAGCACATCCGAGGCATATAGCAAAATACTATCCCCTAAGCGGATTGAAACAACACAAATAGATAATTGTGAAGTCAACAGTCTGACTGAAAATTCCTTGCAGCATAACTCAAATATTATTTCTGATTTGAAATGCCCACAACAAGATGTTACCACTTCTCCTATAAATAATAACTTTTCGTCCCCTTTTAGGCATGATTTGAAGCCAATTTCAGTTATAATTTGTCAGTTGCCAGAAAATTTTAATATTCCGGATATTCTTTTGGCAATTTCTGACTTAACTGGTATATCCACACCTTCTATTCAATTTCAACAAAAATATAAGATGAAATATGTTGAGTTATTTAATTGGATATTTCTAATGCCCCCAAAGATAGCTAAAAGATTAATTATTCATGGCAAAATCAAAATTCAGTCTACGGGTTACCCTGTAAAAAGATACGTTTCGGTAAAAAGATGTTTTACATGTCAAAATCTTCTTCATCAGGCAAAATCATGCACAGATAAAATTAGGTGTCCTGTATGTGCCTTATCACATAAAGATCCTCATTGTTCAAACAGCTCAAAATGCATTAATTGCATTAGATGTAATGAGGTAAACAACACAAAATTTAACGTTTACCATACAGCTTTCTCACATAGATGTCCTACTATAAAGAGATATATAAAAGAGCAACGAGAAACCTTACACAACTGCAATTCATTTCATTGAACACATTTTTTTTATATAGATATAAAAAAAAAGACCTCTTTACAAGATAAATTATTTTTTTTCTCTTGCTGCATTTTGTATTGTGAAGGATTCTTTAAAAAGAAAGTTCTTTAAAAAAAAAAAAAAAAAAAACATTTCACTGTGTTAGACAGTTATGTACATCTTAATACTTCACCATATGGCATTAGTGATAATTTATTTCGCAGTTAACACTTAACTGCAAATTTAAATATTTTTTTTTAGAAAGTATGTGTGTACTGTTAGGTATACCTTTTTGTCATTCGATTATTACTGCAGGAATGGTCAGATGATTGAAAGATTGTATGAGAGAGTAAAATACATTGATGCAGGTCATCAGTTTTTATTTTCGCTTGTAAAGGTTTTAGTAGTACAGGTGTAAACACAAACACTCTACAGATGTGTCTTCTTTTTTTTTGCACCAGTTACACTTAAACGATTTTAGATATTTTTTTCTATTTTGGTAATTTGATAGATACAAGTGATGGAAACATCACATTGCACTCTTTACATTCAGTTTTGGTTTTGGAATTTACATTTTCACAATATAATTTAATAACATTTTCTATTTTGTCTCTTAATTAACATTTATTTTAAAAATTGACGGTACATTTTTTTTTTTTGACAACATTAGTTCATGTGCTGCACTTGAGTTTTAGATAGATACACAATTAGTTCATGTGAAATCACACATTAGTTCATGAGATTAGTTACACAATTTAGTTCATGTGAAAACACACATTAGTTCATGAGAATAATTACATAATTTTGTTCATGTGAGATTACATTTAATTCATGTGAGTTTATTTTAGTTCATGGGTATATTTACACAATTTTAGTTCATGTGAGCCTACACTTTGTTCATTAAGATATTATCATACATTGTTCATGAGTTTGTCACACTTTGTTCATTGTGATAATCTAAAACTTTCACACTTTGTTCATATGTTTATACACTTAGTTCATGGTGTCAAGCAAAGCTCTGTATCATTATATAATCTAGTGATATTAATTCATTAATTATGTAATTGAAATCACATTCACGAGAATGATTTTGGAGTTTTGTGTTTGTACACACGTACCGTTATTTTTTTTACTTCTACATCTTATGTCAGGTTTTCGTTTTACACTACAGTTTTTTTTTTTTGTTTTTCTCTCTTACCCTCTATATACTAATTTTTTTTCAGTTTGGGTAATGTCATAACTTACTAATGATACCATCACTTTCTTAATTACACAGATTTTATTTTTAGAGTTACATGAAATTATCCTTCACATGACATTGTTACTTGACACATTCATTTTGCGGCAATTAACCTGTAACAGTTCCTTTTTAACACTTTTGTTATAGACTCCTTGCTTGTAAGTGGCATATAAAGTAAGGTCTCTTTTTACACTACACACAGTAAAATAGAGTTTATAAGTATTTTTTTTAATATACTTGGTAGGATGTTTTTGTTTGAGGTGTTTAAAAGTTTTGCAGAAATTATGACACAATTTAACTATTGTACATTGTTTGCACATACATCTTAAATTTTTACACAGCAGATAATTAATTGGCTGTACATTTTTACACATACAGTTAATCTACTGTTTAATTTCATTGTTTACACAAAGCTGGTGACTTGTTGCTATTTTTATTTATAACATAAGGTAATTTTATTTTATCTGACATGACATTTGATATCCTTACATGTTGTTTTTTTCGAAAAATTTAGTCGAAGGCATAATGCTAGCTGTTATGTACACTGTAGTTATTTTTTTTTAACGCTATTCAAATAGAGTCATTAAACTAAATCTTCGGCATTTTCTCACATTTGAAATTTTTTTAATTAGTGAGTGAAAGTCTCATGTTGTCTTGTGACGGATACATACACTCATATGACATGAAGAATTTAGCTTTTTTTTCTATGCATTTTTACTTTCTCTTTCATTCTTTTTACTTGGAGCATGTTTGGTTTGGCATAATTTCTACATTTTCAGCGTAGAATTATGCAATCCACTGGGCACTTCTGCATTTTATACACACTTTTGTTACCTTAATACAGTAATAACTTGCGCAGATACAACTTTATTTTAATTTTTAGGAGGGTCCCCCCGAAGAAAACGTTAAAAAAAATTTCCCCATGTTGCTTGTGACCACCCTACTGTGCATATTAAGTCTTTTTTGTTCTCAAATTATGTCCTCATTCAGAATGCTGAAGTGTTTTTCTTTTTCATTCTTGAACAAAATTACCGATTTCTTTTAAAATGGGGGTTATTAAAATGTCCGAAGAGATGCCCCATGTGACGAAAAATTTTTTAGCTGAACAATTCAAAATTCGTGTTACAACTTTAAAAGGCATTTTGAAAAAAAAAAATGCAATTAAGGCAGCCAATGAAGAATGTGGAATTCATTCGAAGAAACGGAGCGGAATACAGAGTGTAAAATTTGATCAATTGGAAAAAGCTTGAGTGCAGTGGCTTAGAGAAGTTCGTGCCTCCAATATACCAGTCAATTGTCCATTATAAAGAGAAAAGGGAATTGAATTAGCCCAGACTTTTGGAATAGAAAATCTCTACATCCCAAGGAAGAATAGAGAAACTTAAAAATAGGCATGGATTAGCTATGCGCATTATAAATTGTGAAAGTGCAAGCATTAATGAAGATAATGTTGAAGCGTTTAAGCGATCTGCCAAGTTTATTGAAAGATTATGAGCTATGTGACATCTTTAATTGTGTTGAAACAGGTTCTCTTTTTTTAAATGATGCCGATAAAACTTTATCTTTCAAGGATGAAGCATGTCATGGCGTTAAAAAAGTAAAGAGAGACTCACAATTCTACTTTGCTGTAATGCCGATGGTTCTGAGAAATTATCCCCTTTGGTTATTGTAAAATCGTTGTTTCAAAAGCGTAAAAGAATTGCCATTGAATGCGATAACAGCAGTAAAGAATGGATGAATGCTAACATCATTTTGAAATTTCTTCAGTAATTTGAATTAAAGATGGAAAAGGAAAAACAAAGTTATTTTATTCATTAACTCTATTCACCTTTCAGACTTCTCGAAGCCAAAAGTAGTTTTCTTCCCTGCAAACTGCACAAGTAAACTTCAGTCATTGGATTTGAGAATTATTCGTTGTATGAAAGTAAATTACAGAAAATTTTTGATTCGAAGAATTCTTGCTTCACCTGAATTTAAAAAGTGCAATAAATAATCTAAAAAATGTGTCCGTACTTGATGCCAAAAATATGCTCTGTTCATCATGGGGAAAGTGTCACTGAAACATGTATACAAAATTGCTTTAAAAAAAAAAAAAAAAAAAGCAGGATTTATTCTGAAGGATGTTGAAAATGATTCTTCTTCTTCCAAAGATCAGCCACTATTCGATGGAGAATGGAATACTGTGTCAGGAGAATAATTAATTTTAACGATTTTGTGGATCTCGATGAAAATGTAACAACGGCAGAAATGAGATATACAAGAAATAGTCACAGAAATTCAAGACGACGCTAATCCAGATGAATCAGATAAGGAAGAAAATGTAGAAACACATCCACCAACTTTTGCAAGAGCAATAGATGCTCTGGAAACCCTTCATTACTACATTCAACAAACTGAGATGCACCTGGTTCTACATATTCTTGTTTCAAGGAAGTGGAAAAAGCTATTTTTTATGGACACACATCAAGCTCATAAACAAAATTAGATTTTAGACTATTTAAAAAAATAAAGTATGAAATTAAAATTTTAAGATGTACCTATTTTAGATATGAATTCGTAAATCATTAACAATCCAAGTGAATCTTATTTTATTATTATTCTGCATGTTATTTAACCATTTAAAGATTAATATTGTTTAACATTTATTTCAAATTTAATTTTTATGTAAATTTCTTTAAGCATCTCTCTCGTTTATGAATCGTTTTTCATCAGTCTCTTGCACTGACATATAAGTAAGAGATTACTGTAATAAATAATGTTTCTAATGTTTATTAAACAATGTATCTTCAAACATAATAAAAGATATAAACATATATAGTATGGAACCAGTTATCCAGAATATTTACAACTCACTGATTTCAGAATCTTTTCAGAAAAAAAAGTGCCAGTTTGACATGTGCATTGCTCGATACAATATAATACGCATAATATAACTTGATGCCAACATCTAGTACTTGAAATAGAGGCATATTTAGTTAGATATTTGCATTTTGATTTTTATGCAAAGGAAACATAAGAATTTTTGTTTCCAAGGTATTTCCATAAATTGTGTTCTTTCAAACTCCTATCAACTTTTGATCTTGTTTGGACTGAATGTTAATTTGTGTCATCTAATAGTCAATATGAAATTAGAATCAATACCACAGCCACATATATTCTGCCAATCTGATCAAATGGATGTTGCTTTAATGCCCAACCAGTTATCCTGAATTAGGACTGGGCGATATTAGGATTTCTACATCGCGATGCATCATTGAGGCTAAACCGCGATGTTGCGATGCATCACGATGTTAGACTAGGTGTGGACCTCATGATTAAACTATTGTTTTATTACAAAAAAAAAAAATTATCGCAAGTCATAATAGTTTTCTTTTAATACCTAAACTTCAAAAACCAACTGGGGAATACATATATATATTTTAACCAAGAAAGTTTTAAAAAGTAGTGAATATGTATGTGTCCATGATTCAACTGATAACATGAAAAGTGACCCCCCCCCCCCCTCCATATTTTTTTCAAATAATTATTCTTCAAAACTTCAGATTTCTAAGTGATGGTGAATTCCGGGAGTGGCCTGGGTGGAAAATTTTCTCCTTAGAGCATTAAATTGTCTTTGATTTGCGAATTGATGCTTGGTAATATATTAAAACTGACCCCCCCCCCCCCCCCACACACACACACATTTAAGATTTAAAAGCTTTAATTGTATATAAAAAAATAATCAAATGTAAAAGATGTAAAAGGATTATCATATAGCAACTTTAAATGGGATTTTGTTCAGAAAGCAAAAATGTGGATAAGAATATTATGTGTTTGATTTACAAAAACATTCAAACTAAATCCATAAAAAAGCAGCATTCTTTTATATTTAAAAAATAATAGAAATTAATATAAACTTCAAATTAATTACAAAATAAAAATTCAGAAGAGAAGGTCTCTTACTCCTACCAGCACCCAAGAATTAAAAAATTTGCAAGTTGATACTCCTTCCTTTTTATACAAGAAAATTTCCTGCAAAAATACTCAATATTGAGGCATTGAGGTACTCAATATTTAATACTCAATACTGAGGTAAGTCTGCTAATAATTCATTTGATAATATTTAAAAAATCACAAAATTATAGTAAAATTTATAGATCTATATGTTTTGGTTTGAGAAAACATATATGTATAAGTAAAATAATAATTAATCTGATGGATGTAAAAGGATTATCACATACTTACTTTTTTACAAATTAAAAATAAATAAAATTAAAGAAAAATGTATACACTGAGATGTTTAGGATAGAAAAAATATATTTGTACATAAAGAATAATCAATACTTTAAAGTATGCAAAAAGATCTCGTTAAAAGGAAAACACAACAATCAAGCATAAAATTACTTATCACTTATCCTAGCACTCTCAGCCCTCTTTAAACTCAAATGCCAAATACTTTGCATACTGATCCCTTTCTCCCTCCTCATCAGAATTTTTTTTCAAAATACCATGTACAAAAGTAATGAAATTTAGTGGAGTTGTAAAGAAGGGAAGGGAAACTATAAAATTAGAGTGCACTTTATATCTTTAGACATTTAAGATTTAAAATATTAAATGTACAAAAAGAAACATTCACTAATTTAAAGGATGTAAAAAGATTATAAATACTTCCAGTTTTTTAAATTAAAATATAAAGTTCAATAAAATTAGAATAAAATTTATATATTTTGATTTTAAAGATTGAAAAAATATATATGTACATTAGAAATAATCATTAATGTAAAGGATGTAAAATGATTGTCATATGATCTGATTACACCTAAATAAGATTTTGCAATGTGTTTATAAAGCAAATACTCAAATAATATTGAAGGGTTGTAAATTACAAAAACATTAAATCTTAATCATCAAAATTAACATCAAGGATTAAGTTACATTCTAAAACAGATTTACAAATCTAAGAATATTTATTTCAAATTAATTAAAAATACAATAGATCCTACAGTTTAAGAAAAAAGTTTTAAAGAAGTAATTTGAAATATTTAATAGAAAGACATTCTCAATCTTTATGATATTAATAAAATACTTTGTAGTTAATTAATAAAACTAAATTCAGTCTTAATTGATTTAAAACTAATATGAAGTAGTTTTGAATAAATAATTAAGAATAACACAATAATTCTGATTTTCTTAAAATATGTTACAATATCATTAAAAAATAAACTAAAATAAAAGTTCCTTATTAAAGATAAATTGATTTAAAAAAAATTAAAATGGATCATCATACCAAAATAAACAAAAGAAAGAATCAACCCTTTTCTTGTGAACACAAGAAAAATCAGCTGCCACTATCACATCACAGGCCATATTTTCTTTTCAAATAAACATCAACATCGTTAAGTTATACCTCACATTATACTACTCTCTGTTCATCATACAGCTGATATCGATGTCTCTGCCTGCTATTGTTCATTCACTTCTTGAATGGGGAGAGAAACCCATGAGTGTTTATTCAGGATGGGAAGAGAAACGAAACCTATGTGTGGTTATTCACGAAACCGATGTGTGTTCATTCACGAAACCGATGTGTGTTCATTCACGAAACCGATGTGTGTTCATTCACGAAACCGATGTGTGTTCATTCACCAAACCGATGTGTGTTTATTCACGATGGGAAGAGAAAGGGATGGGGAGGAAAACTCTGGTTTTATGCTGAGGAAGGAACTCGTCACCGATGTAATTTGATGCATCAGTACGGCTGTAAAAGGATTATAACATGGTTACCTTCTTTCTACAAATTACCAGATACAAAGGACTAAAATGTAATGTACTTGCCTTTAGAAAATATTTCCCTTTTATGAAGTTAAAAAAAAAATCAAGGACTTCATGGAAAAGAAATATGTGGATTAACTCTTAACAATCAAGTATTAAATTTTATAAAAGATTATTCTTAGATTTATAACTAGTTTCTTATTCATTCCAGATCAATACAAAAATTGAAAATTCAAGGAAGGGGACACCCCCCCCCCCCATTTTGGGGGGATGGGGGGGTGGAAACCAATAAAATTGCAGTACATTTTATATCTTAAGCTGTTTAAGATATAAATTTTTAAAAGTGTAATATGAAATAATCATTAGTTTAAAGGATGTAAAAGGATTATAAACAGTTCCATTTTATTTTAGTTTAAAAATAAAACTCAACTAATACAAAAATTGAAGACTTAAAGAGAGGGTAGGCAAATTTCTCCCCTCCTGGCACTCTCTCTCCTTAATTTAAATCAGTGAACCAGTTTCATTCCAAACGATCGCCGATTTTCTGCACATGCACATTTACTTCCCATGAATGTGGAAGTTGATTTTCGTAAACTGGCAATCATGGGTTTCAGTTATGTCTCCACATCGGTCAGAACCGATGTCTGGAGATCGGCGAGATGCATTGCAAAACTGAAGCACCGATGACGACTTAAATCATTTGTAAATTGCCCCTGCCTTTTTTATAAGAGAGAGTCTGCAAAATAACCAATATTAAGGCACAGAAATGTTGTGAAAAATTCCAAGTACTCCATTTCATAAAATTAAAAAATCCATAAAATTATAATAAAATTTATAGATCAACATTTTTAAGATTGTGAAAACATAAATGTATTTAGAAAATAATAATTAAAATAAAGGATGTAAAAGGATTATAACATGGTCACCTTTCTACAAATTGCCAAATACTAAGGCACTGAAATGTAATGTGCTTGCCTTTAGGAAATATTTCCCTTTTATGAAGTAAAAATAAAAGAAAATCAATAAAATTAGATTAAAATTTATATACTGGTATGTTTAAGATTGAAAAAATATACATGTTTATAGAAAATAATCATTTTTTTAAAGGGTGTAAAAAAGATTTTCACATCTTAAAAAAGGACTCAGTTTAGAAAAGAAATTCTGGGATTAATTCTTAGCAATCAAGTATTAAATTTTAAAAAAAGATTAAGAAACTAGTCACAAATCCAAGAATATTCATTTCAGATTAATAAAAAATTGAAAATTCTAGGAAGGGGAGCACCCCCCCCCCCCCCCAAAAAAAAAAAATCTCCTTCTTAAATTGAATGTTAAATAATTTGCAAACTGGTTTTTCCCTGAATTGGTTCTGCAAAATTAAGGGTATTAAAGACATGAAATGTTGTAAACATTTGTAAATTTTTCCATTTCCAGGGAGGGGGAGGGGGGGGGGAGTGTGAAACCAATAAAATTGCTATACATTGTACATCTTTAGCTGTTTAAGATATAAAATATTAAATGTGCAATAAGAAATAATCATTAATTTAAAGAATGTAAAAGGATTATAAATACCTCCATTTTATTTTAATTAAAAAATAAAAATCTATAAAATAAGAGTAAAATTTCTATATTTACATTTTTAAGATTGAAAAAATATAGAAGTACCTAATAAATAAAAATTAATTAAAAGGATGTAAAAGGATTGTCATATGACAATAGCTATATGGTCACACCATATGGGAATTAACACAAAATTTGATTTCAATTGATTAAAAGTAATGAGGAATATTTTTAAAATAAATAACTAGAAATATAATAATTAAGATAAGATGTTATCAAATATGGTGCAACATCATTGAAAAATAAGCTGAAATGAAAGTTCCTTAATAAAGATAAAGTAATTAAAAAAACAAACAAATGGATTATAACACTAAGAAGCATTTCTTACTAAAACTTACTGCATCAATTGTTGCTATTTGTTATATTAATTGATTGACTACAATAGTTTTGCTATAATACATATTAAATAAAAAAAACACAGAAAATGACTCATCTTATCAAAGTAAACAAATAAACCAATCCTCTTTTCCTGTCAGTACAAGATAAAAAATCAGCTGACTCTAAATGTTATAGCACATGTTCAGAGTCAGAGTAATGTGGCCTAGGAAAAATGTATCTTTGGCATCATAGTATTTTCTCAAATGAACTTCATGGTACTATTCATACAGCTAGAAAAACAGGATTGAAAATATGAAGCATGCAGCGATTTGTAATTGGTATCAATTTTGGATTACGTTGTTTATCTGCTTCGATGATTGAAGGAGAAACCAGTCTCTCCATACTCTGCCATCGGTTTTGCACATAATCGCATAGATGCCAACATCTGCAGAAATTCCGGAGTTTCTCCGGAAACATAGGTTAAAATACGGTAGTACGGTAATGAGGTAGAAAATACGGAAATTTGCAGCAAAAAAATCGCGAATTTTTTCGATCAATCGCGGCAAAAATTCACGAATTTCTTCAATCGGTCATTGAAATATATCGCAAAAATTGTCTATTAGTCGATAAAACCCTGAATTTCGGCAATCGCTCGCGGCAGAAAATCGCGAATTTCTTTAACTAGTCAGTGAAAAAAGTTGCAAATTTTGTCAATCAGTAGTCGCTGCAAATAATCGTGAAATTCATCAATCGGTCGTTGATAAAAATCGTGCTCTGCAAAAACGCGCTTTTCGGCTGTCAGCCGTGGCAGAAGATCGCGAATTGCTTTAATCAGTTTGTTTCCCAAAATATGGAAAAACATACTCTTTCTACTCATAAATTATCTGAAAAATGTAAAGTATGAAAGGTGAGATGGTGTTGATTAATGACAAAGATTTTAAAAACAAACACATTTATTAGAAACTAAAAGAGACATTAACTTTAGACAGAGCTCTACTAGAGCTAAGAACATTGTTTCAAAAGAATACCCATTACAATCTAATGTTCGTTCAAGATGAGAACGAACTGATACTTGCATGTGAGAGCAAGCACCCATCTCTGAAATTTGTACAGGTATATATACACCTCAAAAATAAGACATTTGCATAAAATACCGCGAAACGGACAGTTAATTACCTGGACGAATCACAGCCTAGCAAACGTCAACTAAAGACGAAGCGTCGTGCATCTCCGGAACGACAGCGCCATCTATAGAATCTGAAAAATGGAAGTTTCCTTCCAAAGAGCAACCGTGAGATAACTCAACTCGCCGATTGAGAACGTAAACATCTCGACAGTCGCCGGGAAAACGTGTTCTCTGCAGGGTGGACGACAAGATGATGAAATGGGGTTTTAAAACTTAAAATAAGCAGTTGGTATGCTAAAAATAACTTAAAAGAATTAAATATTTCCAACATTGCCCCCCTTCGTACACTCTGACAGAGAACAGCCTAAAAAAAAAAAACTTTCAAAAGGGTAAGTTATGCCAAACGTAAATTTTGAATTTTGACATAAAATTTCCTGAAATACAAACTTGCAAAAACAGTTTAATGAAAATTTAAAGTTTAAACATTTTACTTATAATACATACATTAACGATTTAAGTTTTGAGGAGAAAAAAAAAAAATCGGCAAGTTGCCGAAGCCTAAAAGAAAACACTTTAAACTTGCAAACTTTTAAAGATGATAATGCATTACGATTTTAACACTAAATTTAAAGTTATTAAATTTCAATTGAAAGATAAAAAAAAACTTAGCATTTATGCAAATATCTTAAAATTGTATAAACACATTTGCAAACAGTTTAATACATAAAAATAAAAGTTCATATAAAGTCCTGATTCACTTGAAACAGTCTTAAATGTCCATTGGACAGCAGTCACTCATCGATAAACAGTTCAGTAGTGAAAGCTTTCAAAGAGATTTTCGTTACTGGCTTTGTTAAACAATCAGCTAAATTCTGTGAAGATTGGACATATTTCAACTCGAACATATTGTCGAACACTAGATTTCTTAGAAAATGGTAGCGTATATCTATATGCTTTGTTCGAGCATTTTCGATAGGTGATTTTGAAAAGTCGATAGCAGCTTTATTATCACACAGTAATGTATATTCAGTACAGTCTTGGTTGATTAATTTTGATTTGATAGTTTCTTCCAGAACTCTTCTTATCCAAATCATTTCCTTTGCTGCTTCACTTAATGAGATGTATTCCGCTTCCATCGTAGATAACGATACGCATTTTTGCTTGAAACTTCGCCAAATGATTGGAGCTTTGTCGACAAACATCATAACTCCACTCATGGATACTCTGTCATCTCTGTTAGATGCATAGTCAGCATCACTATAGCACGTCACTTTTAGAGATGTCACGTTTGATAAATTTAATTTGAAATTTTTAGTAGCTTGAACATAGCCTAGAAGTTTAAGTAGACCTAGCCAATGCATCATGCTTGGGTTTTCTTGAAATTGGCTGAAAAGATTTATTGCAAAAGCAATATCCGGCCTTGTCCGACTTGCTAAAAAAGCTAAACATCCTACTAAATTTCTGTAGGGGTATTTCTCCATCTCAGTTATTTCTTCTCCAGTTTTAGGACAGTCGGTCTTTGAATAAATTATGCCTTTTGCAATAGGTAACGATATTATTGGAATTTTATACTTTGAGTAAATTTTACAAATTTTTTCAATGTATTCTTTCTGATGGATATATAATTTCTTATTTTCATTTTCAAATTCAACGCCAAGCAGTCTCTTGGTTTTTCCTAGGAGTTTAAGGTCAAACTTTGTTTTCAGGAGTTCTATAATTTCCTTTATATGTTCAGCTGTCTTTCCAAATATAATTATGTCGTCTACATATAGGAGTAGTAAGATTCTTCTCTTAAAAATAAATACACAATTTGTCCATTCTAACCTGGTGAAGGCTAATTCTTCTAAAACATCTTGGATCTCAAAGTACCATTGCCTCCCACTTTGGTGGAGTCCATAGATAGCTTTTTTCAAGAGACAAACATAATCTGGATACTTTTGGCTTTGAAATCCCTTTGGTTGATACATGACTATTCTTTCTTGCAATTTTGCATAAAGATATGCACATTTGATGTCTAGTTGTTGGTGGAGCCAACCAAAAAGTCCAACTAGAATAGTGAAAAACAATCTAATGATGGCGAAATTTACTACAGGGCTATATACTTCTTCATAGGATTCTCCTTTTTTCTGGCTAAAGCCTTTCGCAACTAATCTTGCTTTATATCTTATAATTTTTTCTTCTTCGTTTTTCTTGATAGTATACACCCATCGATTATGTATAATCTTCTCACCATCTTTCTTTGGAATTAATTCCCATACTTTTCGCTGCTCCATCATTTTGATTTCTTCTTGCATGGCCTTCATCCATTCTTCCTTTTGGTTAAACTCGACAGCTTCTTTAAATGATCTAGGAATTTCCACTTCTATGCAATTGGCTTCTAAATCTGTGTCAGATTCTTCACTAATGTCAGACAATTTGTTTTCAGTTATAGGTTCAGCTCTCGGTTCGGGTCCTGAATATTTATCTTTTCCAGAAAAACTAAAGAAATTCGGATCATATCTTATATTGTTCTTCAAGCAGTACCTCTTCACATCTGGATGTGATCTAAGAATTACATTTTTACCTTCAATTTTGTAGTAGATGTCTGTTCTTGAACAATCTCTTCTTTCCTTCGCTTCTCTGATCCACTTTATACTTTTACACGGAATTTGATCATCTTCAGAATCACTACTTGATTCTTCGTTATTTTGATATTGATTCATGGTCTCGACTTCTGAATCTACTTCAGATTTTGATGGTACTTCTGGAGTTTCTACATGTTCAATTGCTCTGCGGCTTCCTCCATGGCTAATCTCACCTTTACCTTCGTTACTTTTTACCTTTGGGTCCAGCTTCGCTCCACTTCGGAGCTTTGCTTCTTTCCTTCTACTGTTTGAGCTTTGTTTCTTCTCTTCTCTTATACCAAACTCCTCATCAAAAGATACATTTATTGTTTCAATGACTCGACCCAACTCTGGAATCCATATTCTATAGCCTTTAGTTTGATGTGCATACCCAACTAAAAATCCTTTCTTCGTTCTCATGTCAAACTTTTTTCTTTGTTGTTTTGGTATTCCAACATATGCAATGCTTCCAAACTTCTTTAAATGGCTCACTGATGGTTTTCTTCCACAAAAATATTCAAATGGGGTTTTCTCTTGACGTTTTCTGGCTACTCGGTTCCATACATATACAAAACAGCAAAGTGCTTCTGCCCAAAATTTTTCGTCCATTTTGCTACTTTTCAGCATGGCTTTTATAGCATCTACTGCTGTGTAATTAAATCGTTCTGCGAGTCCGTTTTGTTCTGGTGTATATGGATTCGTCTTCTGGTGTTGTATGCCCTCTTTTTCTAAATGAACTTTAAACTTATCGTTGACAAATTCTTTACCATTGTCAGTCCTTATAGCTATTACTTTCTTCCCTAAAAACCTCTCATTCCTTTTCTGAAATTTTAAGAAACAATCAAATGCTTCACTTTTATGTTGAATAGGATAAGCAGTCACCTTCTTTGAGTAATCATCTATAATCGTTAGAAAATATTCAGATCCTCCGAGTGAATATGTTGGCATTGGTCCACAGACGTCCATATGTAGTAATTGCAACGGTTTGTTTGTTCTTCCTCCTTCTTGAGATTGGAAAGATACTCTTCTTGTTTTGGCAATTTTGCACGATTCGCAGCCTAATTCCTGATATTTCAACTTCGGTAACCCTTTTACCTTTTCATGCTGAGATGTATTGACAATGTACTGGTTATTTATGTGGCAGTATCTCTGATGCCATTTATCTAGTTCTGTTGCATTCGAAGTTATAGCATTATTTTCGACATAAGTGGCAGATTGTGGGTATGTAGGTTTTACGCTGTACAGTCCATTTTTTCTATACGCTGAAAACATTTTTTCACCTTTTTCGTCAAATAAGGTTATTTTGCCATTCTTTCCTACAAATTTAGAACCCTTCTTCTCACATACTGCACCTGAAATTAAGTTTCTTCTTAACTTTGGAGAGTACATTACATTATGTAATCGTATTTCATTAACTCTTCCATTTACTCTGAAATTTACATCTACGCTTCCCATTCCTTCAATAGGACTAGTTGCTTCGCCTACAGCGAGAGTCATTTTAGTATTGTTAACCGGTTTGTACGTTACAAACAAGTCTTTGTTGTTACAAAAATGACTTGACGCACCGGTGTCAAACACCCAATTGAATTTATCTTGAAAGTTGTTATTCTGACCAAAATTAGCTTCTGTCACGTAACTTTTTCGTTTTGCATTTTTAGGGTTACTTCTACAATTAACAGCCCTATGACCTGGTTTGCCACATTTGAAACAATTCTGATTTTGGTGTTTATCTCTTTTTCGGACTTCTTTGGGTTTTATTAACTTTATTTCTAATGCCGATTTTTCCCCTTTAAGCGAATCTTTCCTACTTTGCTTTAAACGGTCCTCTTCTAATATTAACTCATCTAATACCTTGTTAAAGGTAAAGTCCTTTTTATCCCATCTATAAATGGCTTGCACGATACCAGAAAAAGTGTCTGGAAGGAATCTGATCAGCTGGTAAGTTTTGACAATTTCGGGTAATTCTATTTCCGTATCCCCCATACTTTCTAAAATTTCTTTAAGTCTTGCTCCATACAGTCCTATCGCTTCGTTAGGATCATAAGTACAATTAAAGTAGGCATCCAAAATACCAATAGATCTTCCCCGCGTTGCTGGCTGGAAGTGAACTTTAAGTCTTTCCCAGGCTTCTGACGCAACCTTAGTATCACGAATCAGTGGCTTTAAATCTTTACTAATATTTAAATATATTGTACTATAGGCCTGATTCTTTTTAATTTCAAAATCGCGCTTCTCTTTAGGAGTTGCATCTTCTTTAACTTTTAAATCTTTATTACTAACATGTTCATATGCCCCTTTGTCCATTAAAAGTGCTGTCACATCATCTTTCCAGGTGGCATAGTTATAATTGTTAAGTTTATCTATTTCCATCTTTAGTTTTTAGAGCCCCCCCTATCTTTAAGCTTTTAGAACTTTTAACTTTAACACCATCTCTAAATTAAATACTTAATATGGGCAAAAAGAGTGGCCCATAACCGATGTTTCCCAAAATATGGAAAAACATACTCTTTCTACTCATAAATTATCTGAAAAATGTAAAGTATGAAAGGTGAGATGGTGTTGATTAATGACAAAGATTTTAAAAACAAACACATTTATTAGAAACTAAAAGAGACATTAACTTTAGACAGAGCTCTACTAGAGCTAAGAACATTGTTTCAAAAGAATACCCATTACAATCTAATGTTCGTTCAAGATGAGAACGAACTGATACTTGCATGTGAGAGCAAGCACCCATCTCTGAAATTTGTACAGGTATATATACACCTCAAAAATAAGACATTTGCATAAAATACCGCGAAACGGACAGTTAATTACCTGGACGAATCACAGCCTAGCAAACGTCAACTAAAGACGAAGTGTCGTGCATCTCCGGAACGACAGCGCCATCTATAGAATCTGAAAAATGGAAGTTTCCTTCCAAAGAGCAACCGTGAGATAACTCAACTCGCCGATTGAGAACGTAAACATCTCGACAGTCGCCGGGAAAACGTGTTCTCTGCAGGGTGGACGACAAGATGATGAAATGGGGTTTTAAAACTTAAAATAAGCAGTTGGTATGCTAAAAATAACTTAAAAGAATTAAATATTTCCAACACAGTTGAGGAAAAATATCCTGGAATTTAGCAATCAGCCGTTGATAAACATTGCGAATTTTCTCAATCTTTCACTGCATTGCAAAAAACGTGAAATCGTCAGTTGTGCCAAAAAACGCAATTTTCGTCACTCATTCGCAGCAAAAGATCGCAATTTTCGTCAGTCAGTAGTGGCAAAAGACCGCGATTTTCGCCAGTCATTTGCGGCTAAAGACCTCGATTTTTGTCCGTTGGTTGCAGCTAAAGACCTCGATTTTCGTCCGTCGGTCGGAGCTAAAGATTGCTATTTTCGTCAGTTCGTTGCGACGAAAGGTCAAGATTTTCGTCAGTCCGTCGCGACAAAAGATCGTGATTTTCGTCAGTCTGTCGCGACAAAAAATCGCAATTTTCGTCTGTCAGTCGCGGCAAAAGATCGCGATTTTCGTCAGTCAGTCGCGGCAAAAGATCGCGATTTTCATCAGTCGTTCGCGGCAAAAGGTCGCTATTTTCGTCAGTCCGTTGCGACAAAAGTTCGCGATTTTCGTCAGTCCGTCGCGACAAAAGATTGCGGTTTTCGTCTGTTAGTCGCGGCAAAAGATCGCGATTTTTGTCAGTCAGTATCGGCAAAAGATCGCGATTTTCGTCAGTCAGTATCGGCAAAAGATCGCGATTTTCGTCAGTCAGTATCAGCAAAAGATCGCGATTTTCGTCAGTCAGTATTGGCAAAAGATCGCGATTTTCGTCAGTCAGTATCGGCAAAAGATCGCGATTTTCATCAGTCAGTATCGGCAAAAGATCGCGATTTTCGTCAGTCATTCGCGGCAAAAGACCGCGATTTTCGCCAGTCATTTGCGGCTAAAGACCACGATTTTTGTCCGTCGGTCGCAGCTAAAGACCTCGATTTTTGTCCGTCAGTCGCAGCTAAAGACTGCGATTTGCATCCGTCAGTCGGAGCTAAAGATCGCGATTTTCGTCAGTCCGTCGCGACAAAAGATCGCAGTTTTCGTCTGTCAGTCACGGGAAAAGATCGCGATTTTCGCCAGTCATTTGCGGCTAAAGACCTCGATTTTTGTCCGTCGGTCGCAGCTACAGACCTCGATTTTTGTCCGTCAGTCGCAGCTAAAGACCGCGGTTTTCGTCCGTCGGTCGGAGCTAAAGATCGTGATTTTCGTCAGTCCGTCGCGACGAAAGTTCACGATTTTCGTCAGCCCGTCGCGACAAAAGATCGCGATTTTCGTCAGTCCGTCGCAACAAAAGATCGCGGTTTTTGTCTGTCAGTTGCGGCAAAAGATCGCGATTTTCGTCAGTCAGTATCGGCAAAAGATCGCGATTTTCGTCAGTCATTCACGGCAAAAGACCGCGATTTTCACCAGTCATTTGCGGCTAAAGACCTCGATTTTTGTCCGTCGGTCGCAGCTAAAGACCTCGATTTTTGTCCTTCAGTCGCAGCTAAAGACCTCGATTTTTGTCCGTCGGTCGCAGCTAAAGACATCGATTTTCATCCGTCGGTCGGAGCTAAAGATCGCGATTTTCATCAGTCCGTCGCGACAAAAGATCGCGGTTTTCGTCTGTCAGTCGCGGGAAAAGATCGCGATTTTCGTCAGTCCTTCGCGACAAAAGATCGCGATTTTTGTCTGTCAGTCGCTGCAAAAGATCGCGATTTTCCTCAGTCAGTCGCGGCGAAAAATCACGAATTTTGTCAATTGTTTGTGGAAAGAAGTCTCTTTATTAGCCAATCTGCCGTGCAGAAAACACGGATTTTTCACTCTGTAGGGATAAAAAAAAATATATTCCATTTGTATAAATTTATTACAAAAAAATATTAATTACATAAAAAGTAAAAGTAAATTAATATTTAAATTATGTTTGTATGGATCAATACAAAAGATGTTAGGGGGTGAGGATTCATAAAGTAACTAAAAATATTTTAAAATACAGCTAAAAAAAAATTAAGTGCAACTCCTGAAATGACTCCTGAAATGTGACTATTTTACTCCTGATGAGTGTCCAAAACTCCTGAAATTTTACTAGTTTATTCCTGATACACTATTTACAATATTGGCATCTATGTAATCGATGTCTAGCTATGCACGAGTTGTTTATTCACATCGGATGTGAAACCAGATTTCCCTGTACTGTCCCATTCATTTGTGATCCCGGTGTGATGCATCGTATGACTGCGATGCATCGTATGTCTGCGATGCATCGCTAATTCAAAGATCAGGAAATTGGTTTGACGATTTATGATTTACATCGATATCTCGTGATGTATCGATGCATCGCCCAGTACTACCCTGAATACATCTGATCCCAACCATTTCAGATAAATGGTTCTATACTGTATATACATGTGTTACATATCGTTACTTTGTAGAAAAGAATAAATTTTATTTTCCCCTAAACACCCAGGTTTTCTACCCAAAGAAACCCAGGTATTTTAATAAAATTTAATAATCGGCTGGGTTATTTTTTAAAAAAGTGTTTTTTACAACCCTGATGAGAGAACGACGCATTTGAAAACAAAAGCAAGGCAGTGGAATATACCCATGTGATATCAGCCGCAGGTAAACAGAAGAAAAGCACCAGTAGGCGCGAAGAACATTTTAACACTGCTTTCCCTTCGTCCAATGAACAGTCTGTTTCTGAGGGTATCTAAGGGGGGTACATTTCGAGATAGTATACAGGTCTATAAATTGACATGCATGGACATTCATTCCATTTCATTTATCCACATACTTAATTTTGGCTGAAAAGATCAAATCTATTTCATATGTAGGAAAATTAAAGCAAAATATGTCAAATATATACAGTCTGCCTTATCAAACTGAGTAATGTTTTGCCCTGAGTTATAGTGTATCACAACTGCACAAGCTGCTTGTTTAGTTCTGTGCTTTCCTTATGAATTACTTTAAATTTATTTATAAGCCAGTTTCGTTTTCATCCAAAACTAGGAATATAACCGAAATTCATTTTCGGTCAAACATTATTTATAATGTTTATTTATGGTAGCTGCTAGTGAGGGTCTCCAATTATAACATCCATTCTATTGTGTAACATGTCAATGTTCTAATATACATTTTTTTTTTCATTTGTTAAAAATGGACTAATGACTATTTCAATTAATTCCCTTTTTTTTTTTTTTTTTTTTTTTTTTTTTTTTTTTTTAACCAACGCTCAATTCTATTATTATAAAATCAAGTTGACTCGTAAATCCTCATAGAAGCTCATTAACTCAACATGTTTTCTGATCTCTGTAGAAGGAGGAAGGAGGAATTATTGCAGTTCCACTGTAATTTTTAATGCTATCCTGTATAAACCCATTTTTGTAATTATTTCCCGAGACATATTTACAATTTAATGCTAAATGTTAGAAAATTTGAAATTCTGTGTGTGATGCAACTTGTTAAACTCCTACTTCATTAATAAATGTATAATTAAAAAATAAATGCAAATTATTGGTTTTTAAATAGTCAAAACTAAGTGATCAAGTAATGTTTTCTGTTTTATAAAATACACTTTCACACATATAGTACATGTCTTTTATGTTTCAGCCATACTGATCAAGAAATGATACAAGTAGATATTTTTCAATTGAGTGAAAAAATTGAACACAGGATTTCTGCCCAACACTGACAACTTTCCGGCCGGATGTTTGCCAGAAGGTTGGCTGACTGAATAGTGTTGAACAGAGTTGCCGTAAGGTTTACTAAGTTGGTAGTGTGTTGGCACATTGAAACAGAAATCCTAGTTTTGACTCTTTAACTTACACTTTTTCACTCAGTTAGAAAATTTCTACTCATACAAATTATAAATTCCTGGGTGTATAAATGTTTTATACTATATGTATTTTCAATGAGTGGGTAGAAGTTTTGGGAACATGCTTTTTTATATATATAAAATGTTAATTGTATTCAGTAATGAAAATTTAACATATGTTTTCTTTCTTTAAGACTTTCATTATCTTACCTGATGATGAAAGCAGATCTCCTAAACAACTACAGATGGATGAGACTGTTCCTAATCGCGAACCTATGAAGCAAATAACGGCACCTTTTTTGGATTCTTGTGGAGACAATGCTGTAGATCCTAAAGTAAAGAGCACAATTGTTATTTTTAGGGCAATTCCATGGTGTCGGGCGTAAAAATCAGACACAAATTTCTTACAACAATCTTGTTTTTGGTACATAAATTTCAACTAAATGATCAAATTTCTATACAAGATACCACATCATACTTTGTCAAAAAGCATCTAAAAAAACATTTCTGAATATTTCAAATCCTGGAAAAAAATATTTAAATAACCGGTGTCAGACGTAATCACACAAACTAGAAAACTGTGACATACCAAATAAATTCTCAAAATTCTTTGAATTGGTTGATTTTATAATTTTTAAACAAACTATAATCAAAAGTACACATATGAATGCATACCTGCCAACTGCTACGAAAAAATCGTAGTTGCTATGATTTGGACCTATAAACTACGATGCTATGAAAATCGGTCTTAAACTAAGATTTTTTGCGAAAAACACAAAAACATTTTTTTTTTCTAGTTGCGATTTTTATCCCGCGCAGCATATTTTTCAGGATTGATTCTGTTCTGAAATTTCCAAGCATTCATTTTTCGAAAGTTTTAAAAAAATGGCCATTAGTCTGAAAATTCGAACATTCACACGTTCACTCCGGTGCGGTGTGTCACACTCTATTGTCTCAGAGTTGTCAAGTCTTCGGCTTTTTGCACACCACTGTTATTTTAGAGAAAATGTTGTTCTTTTAAATCGCCCAACTGTTCCAATTAAATAAAACAACATGTTCTGTATTAAAATACTAGTATCCAAAAGTCTGAGACTAGGCAGCTCTGAGACAGCTGAGTGTGACCCACAGCGCCAGCGTGAACTTGTTAAAAAATGCTTATGAGAAAAAAAAAATCTGGGCTGCAAAAAAAATTCTTAACATAAAACACTCTAATCGTGTTTTTGTAAATATTTATACAGCAATTCCCTCCCTTAGAGACAAGGGTGGCATTTTAAAAATTCTGGAGGGGTTCCTTGAGGGGCAAGGTTTGAAATAGTGTGCAAAATTGCACGATTTGCGATAAACTATCGCGAATTTCGACAAATGACAGCGTAAAAAAAAAAAAAAAAAAAAAAAAATCAATTTCATCAATTGGTTGCAGAAGAAAATAAATTTCGTTAAAGGATCGTGGTAAAAACGTGAATGTTGTCAAAATATCGCAGAAAGAAAACGCGAATTTCCTCAAAAGATCAGTATGATAATGCAAATTTCATCGAAAGATTAGTAAGAAAAGGCAAATTTCACCGAAAAATCGCAGAAAGAAAACACTAATTTAGTCAAAGAATCGTGGTAAATAAACGCAAAATTCATCAAAGGATCGCGTAAAAAATGCGAATTTCGTCAAAAGTTCATGGTAAAAAGTGCAGATTTCAACAAAGAATTGTGATAAGAAAATGTGAATTACAATTGTGGGAAAAAAATTGTGAATATCCTGAAATGACGGCGGGAAAAAAATCGCGAATTCCGTCAAAATTAAATGCACTGAGCTAAAAAATTGGAACCAGGCTCCTTTTACAAATGTAAAAAAACAAAAAAAACACTGAGAAACAAAAATAAACTCTAAAAATCGTATAAAAATTTTCAGAGGAAAAAATTTACTATATTGAGTTGAAAGTCGGACCCTTATTCCTTTTACGAATGTGAAAAACCAACCAACCAATCTCCAGATTAATTTAAATTTTGTGTGCTACGATTTCTCATTTTCAAAGGTTGGCAGGTCTGTGAATGCTATATGTTTGACTTTTTTAGATTTATTTAGTTTAATATTAAAGTACATTTTAAAATTTTTTATTCTGGTGTCGGACATAAATTTTCAGTGTCAGACGTAAACTGTATAAAAATACTGGTGTCGGACGTAAATAAGTTGATCTTAAAAATGACTAAATCCAAGTATAAAGTAATTTTATTATGAAAAATTGTGTTTGTACAAAAATTGCCAGATCCTAATACATTCTTCAAACAAAAATTGTCCTCTGTTCCCTGTAGGAATGGGAGGTTGGATTTTTTTCACTTCACTGTCTACATCATAGTAAATTTTGTCCTTGCGTTGAGGCCATTTAAAATTTGACACAGTTGATGATTGGTGCATCACACTAACCTCTACTTCATTATCATTTACTTCAGTTATATATCCAGGGAAGTGTTTACTGTCATATTTAACCAGGGCTGCAGAATTGGTGAAAAAAATGGCCAACTTTGACTCCAGAAATTTTAATTCCTCCGACTCCGACCGGCTAATATACTAATGTTTTCTGTTCGTTAAAATTATGAGGGAACGCAAAAAAATAAGAGTTAAAATTTCACTATTTTGGCATTTATTCTGTTCTCAGGGCTTCGAAAGAATAAAGGGCAAAAATTATATTTTTCGCCTTATTAATTTTACAATTTTACTTCCCGCAAAATTCAACTATCAAAATCTAAACAACAAAACAAAATGGAAATGTTACTATTTCTGATCTGCAGACTCTGAAAACAAAAGCCAAAATTGCTACAATTTTGTTATTTCTTGCCCTCCAGACTCGGAAAATTTCAATGGAAAGGAAGTAAAATAAAGATGAAAATTTTACTATTTCAGAAATAATTCGTAACCTGCAGATTAAAAAAAAAAAAAAAGGCGAGAATTCTAAATTTCTTGCATTAATTTTACAGTTTTGGATTTATTTCGAGTTCTGCAGACCTGAAAAATCTGAAATTCACTATATTTTATCCTTATTTTGAGTACCGCTGATTCAGAAAAAAAGAATTATAATTTCACATTGTTTTAAGTCTTGCATACATGAAAATAAAGGGGAGAGGGGTTTACTATTTTGCATTACTTCTGGTCCTACAGACTCAAATAATCTGAGTGAAAAAGGTTACTATTATTTCAAGTTCCTTGCCATTCAAAAATAGCAGAAATTTACAATTTTTGCATTACCTTTTCTTAGAGATCTGCATGGGCTGAAATTTCCAGTCCTGGACTCTTAAAAGTTCGACCTTGTCCATTTATATTTTTGCAGTTAACACCCTGGCCCATGCAAAAAATCAGTGAACGCTTGACCCCAGTAAAAATAAATTAATCCGAACCGACGCGACTCAAATTTTATATTTTTTAAAAATCTGATTTTTATAATATGCAATTAAGATTCTTTTAAAGAACACTTCATACATATTTATTGGAAAATTTTACCATATGTTTTAGATTAGGATAAAATCACAAGTCATAGAATACAGAATAGCAACATTAATGATTACTTAGCCTCTTAGACTATTACATTCAAATGAAGACAAATCGAAAAAATTAATGTAGTTTAGAATAAAAGAAAAAAGAACTTTACAAAAAATATTGACTTAAATTTATAATATATAAATATTTATAATAAATGAAAATGGCATTACAGGATTTTTTCTCTCTTTTCTGCTAGAAAATTTCTTCTGAAAATGGTGTTGGACGTAAAAAAAATCTTTAGTGTCGGACGTAAAGATTTTTTTTACGTCTGACACCATTTTTTTCTGCATAAATAATTTAAAAAAAATTAATCTGAATAGGTAATATGAAAGAGATATATAAACATGCTTTAAATACAAAGTTTCATTTTAAATGTTTTAGGCTAATCGACTCAGATTAAATTTTAGTATTTTTTGGTGTCGGACGTAAAATGGCTAAAGTGCTTTTTAGAAAATCTTTAATATTTCAAAAAATATAATATGTCAGTGCAAAGTTTTGTGCTGATCACATTTGTATATGTTGTATAATTAAATATTTATAAAATTTAAAACATATTTTTTTTCAAATGAAAATCTAGGTTCAAGAAATGGCTTTCAAATACCCATTCATGGCAATGCTTACTGAAGAGCCTTTATTTCACTTTAAAATAAATTGATCCTTATTCCATTATAAAATTAAGATTCTGCAGTGCTTTAGCTTTAAAATGATACATTATTTGTTAAAAAATCTTAATGTTGAAAAATTGGCTATCTGGTTGACCTTTCTGTGGAATTGCCCTTTATCATGTTGGAGATATTCTTGAAATTGTGTATTTTTAATGTCATTCTGAACAGTTTTCAAACCATGCTATATGAAAGTTGAAAGATAAATGAGATTTTTAGTTATCATTTAAAGATCATGTTTAAATTATTCAATTTCCAATTTTTAAACCTTAGAGAGACTCCTATAGAGTGGGCAACACTGTCATCAGCCTATATGCCTTGCAGAGATAATCAGCCGTAACAAATTCCAACCAACCAACTTTTACATTTCATTTTGTAAAGTGTATTGGTATATCAAAGCTGGTATATCTGATTCAATCGGAGATTGAACATCTCTTAAGTTTTGTTTACAGTATAGTATTTTATCATCTCAAAATATTTAGATAAAAATAATGGTAGGCAGCATTAATAATTTTACTTATTGATGTATATTGAAGGGAAATAATATATATATATATATGTATATGTAACGATTTCGCGAGCGTTCCGGAACCTATAGAGGGAGTCGCGGGCCGTCCATTTTCCGGCATGGTGTCCGTACAGCCGTCTTTAATATGTAAGGACATCTAGGAGTTGACAGAACTAGTGGAATAAATGACTGGGACTCGGGAACCGCTTGATGGACCGAACTCATTTATTTAGCCACTCATCTTACAGTCTAATTCGCGAGTTCGGCCGGGGGTCCCTCGAGCCACTTATGTCGCTGACTTTAGGAGCTACATTGACATGAGTTTTGCCGGCATCTCAAAATGGCAAGCTCTGTTGTTTTTGGCGTGGGTTTTAGCTAATATCGTGGGGCTTAACATATTTTCCAGCAGAGGGCACAGTTGTAAAATTGAGAGGAACATTTCTTTAATTGGCTGATTAGCTTTTGATTGATTGTCCGGGATCAGATACCAGACCTAGGCTTGGCCGGCCCGGGAATCGGCTAACCACAACTGAATGAGAATATTCCGTACGTCAGCATTTTTACTCTTAAAGATCGTCCGAAAATGATATTTGAAAGTAATAAGATGTATTGCTGGGAAACAAAGTTACAAGTGGTAAAACTGATTTTAGAATGAGATTTAAAGTTAGGAGAAAGAAACTATTTAATTTGGAATTTTAAAGGGTTTTTATCCTTTCATATATATATATATATATACACACACATACATGATATGACCAATGATGACTGGTCACTTATGATTTTAGACGTTTTGTTAAATATCTAGAAAAATACTTGATGAATTATCCTGAAGCTTCAGGCGTGTAAACAGCATAGTAGGCGTCATATATTTCTGCGAAGTTTCTTTTTCCTGAAACCCCACAGGGGACCATCAACAAATTGAAGAAAATCTAACATCTTCTGGATAACCCTGTAAAAACTAATGTCGCAAAAGTGTTGAAACTTTAGTACATTTAGGAGGCTTCTTGTAAGTGCTTCTGTATTCATTTTTATGAGGATAGCACATATACTTGTGGAGAAATTAGTTTTTATAAAAACCATCCCAAATTTTACCAAGTGTTTTACTTATAATTTGTAAAGTTCTTAATATAAAAGAATGTTCTTTTCAGGAACCATGACAAACAACATTGTACACAATACCCTGCAATCAGAATTAAAAAATAATATATATTGAATGAAAAATGAGCAGGTTCACTAAATGTTTCACCATGCATGTGCGAATACAATCAAAATACAATGTGCATAATGTATTAGCTAAATGTATAGGGCAACTTTTGTGAAAGTCTATAAAACATAGCTTGAAAATTCTGAAAGTGATCCTCGATAGAATAAGCGTTAAATCCATTGTTCCCAAAAAGATAAATGGCTGTATCCAAATATAATGTTATTAAAAAAATTCCGAGTGACGAATACATGGGTAAATTTGTAATATTTCTTTCACTGTATGATAGTTTAAAGCTCTCAAACAGTACATACAATGAGTTACATTTTGAAGTATGTATTTAGTGATAGTTTACTAGTATAAATGAACTAAACCACATGTACAATCTTTACATATAAAAGAAAATGTAATTACAATTTTATAATTGAAAAGGATACACCAGTATCAACTGTTAGCTGTTCACGCTGTTAATGCAGGATGTCTACAGAATATGGAAATCAGAGAAGTTTATCTATCTGGAAAAAATGGGGAATTTCATAAAAATACTCGAAAATCAGGTAAATTTATCTATCTGTGAAAGTATTTGCATTTTCACTTTGCCAATGCGACTGATTCGTCTATTTTATATACCATAATTTTTTAAAAGGTTCATTAGCCTTTCCCAATATTTTTAAAAAGATGCACATGGTATTAGTTTTTGATATTTAACATAGATTAAAGTGATCAGATGTTTTCATTTTCTGTAGCTATCTCTTTTATATTGATGGCAATTTACCCATTTTTGAAAATTTTAAATGATATATTAGCATAACCTGACAAGGTGGCTAGCTTAATCCTTGCTAGCCATCCCGTCAGCTGTAGATATGTCTCAGAATTCAACGTTTTTCAGAAAATGGGAATTTTCTGGTCACCATATATCCAACGACCACTGTATGAAGTTGTTGAACTAAATTTTGAGTTTGGATTTATAAAACTGTCAACTAATACTTTATGAATATTAGGCAATTTTTATGTTTCTCTTGATTTTTCTCCCAAATGAGATATTAGCAAGCTGGATAAGTGGGTTATACGAGGAAGCAGCATACATGAAAAAATACTGTATGTGTATTGTTAATGATGGAAATCAGGGAAATCTGATAAAGATAGTCAGGGAAATCATGGAAAAATCAGGGAACTTTTTTTTTTAATTTTTGTAGACACCCTGTTATTGTATTATAAAAATTTTGTTTTACTTCATGGTTATAAGTAGCTTTTATGTATGTTTTTTCTTGGTGATAAAAATAATTTTTATTTTGCAGTTCATGCGTTTTATAAAGAAAGTTGGAGATGGACAAGTTGTTTCTCCTTTTCTATTTGTTCTAAATCAACATGCCAAGAAAATTCCTGAGATTTGGAGTGCTGACTTTTCTTCTGCATGGACTCATGTAAGTTTTTATAAAACTACTGTTTCCTGATATTCTGGTTAAGATTAATTGTATAGAATTATTTCTATACTATACTATATTTTATAGTATACTATATTTTTTCACATGCTGAATAGTCTTAAAAAGATGCATGTGGTATGAGTTTTTGATATTTAACGCACATTAAGGTGATCAGATGTCCTCATTTTCTGAAGATAGCACTCATATTGAAGACAATTTATGAGACCCCGCAAAGCTCCTATTTTTCCTATATTCTCTTATTTTTTAGGTCTCTTGCCTTTTTTTCCTATTTTCTACTTTTTGGCCATAAAACAGACAGCTTTAATTTCTACATCCAATGATCTGCCGTCATTACACCTCACAGATACGATTCGGTTCCATATTTTCCAAAAATGTAACGTATTCGGTTTCAAAAATTAAAAATGTAAATTGTGAAATTCGACAAATGGTTGGCGAAAAAAATATTTTTGTCACTCATTTGCAAAAAAAAATCTCCAATTTCATCCGAGAATCGCAGATAAAACAGAAATTCATCTAAGGATAGTGAAAGAAAACACGTTCCAATCAAAGATCGCAGAAAAAAACTGAAAATTCGTCTAAGGATAGCGAAAAAGCACTTTTCATCCAAGGATCGCAGAAAAAACAAATTCATCTAAGGATAGTGAAAAAAGTACACATTTCATCCGAGAATCGCAGAAGAAATGAGAAATTCGTCTAAGGATAGCGAAAAAAACCCCAACAAATTTCATCCGAGGATCGCAGAAGAAATGGGAAATTCGTCTAAGGATAGCGAAGAAAAACAAATTTCATCAAAGAATCATGGAAAAAATGTGAATTTCTTCAACAGACAGCTCAAAAAGCACAAATTTCATTGAAGGGTCTCAAAAAATGCAAATTTCATCAAAAGATCGCAGAGCTGCCAACCATTACGGATTCTGCGGAATTATTCTGCATTTTAACTTTAGATTACGGGATTACGGACGTCTCTACAAAAATTACGGAAATAATAAAAAAATCCGGAAATTAAAGTTTTGTGATTATTTGAGATTATGTGATAATTTTAACTACTGAAACAGTTGTTTATCCATATTTCGATAGCATATTAAAGCAGAAAATCAAATTCAAGCTATAAGTGACGCGTTCGCAAGCCGAATTCGCTATGTAGAAAGCAGAAAATGAAAGTGCAGAACATAAACAAGCTCATTTCTTCCTGTATTTGGCGCAGTCACTGAGCTAACAGCTTATTGGGCAGGCTAACTGCAGAAGGCGTGGCTTATGACACTGCTTATCTGACGGTAGAAAGCAAAACAAGCAAAGGGTAGGTACAATCCATGGGTAACGCTGATTCAAGCCAGTTCAAAATTTGCTTTTCTAAATTGGCAACAGCTTCACATTTCACATGCACATCGCCTATTATGATAGTTGTTGCACGTGCACGTTGTATTTTGTTAAAGTTTTGCGACTGATCGTAGAATTTCAGTGATGGAGACGGAGCCGAAGCCAAAGAAAATGAAGGTTTTGCAACAATACCATGTTGAATATACTAAGGAGTGGCCGTGTATCCAAAAATCAGAAATATCTGAACATTATGTGTTTTGCACGGTTTGCTCGTGTGATTTTATGATACAACATGGTGGTCGGGATGATGTTCGGCGTCACGTGGAATCAAAGAAGCATGAGAAAAATGGACTCTCAAAAGCATATAAACCTGTTACTAAATTTTTTGCTGAACAGAGTGATGAAAATGCCATCATAAAAGCAGAAATGTTGTTTACACGTTTTGTGATTGAACATAACGTGCAGATTGCTAGTACCGACCATGCTGGTGGATTATTCTGGGCGATGTTTCCAGATTCTAAGATCGCCAAAAAGTACGGCTGTGCGCGGACTAAAACATCTGCAATCATTCAAGACATGGCAAAATCGATGCAATCCGAAATTGTGAACGATTTGAAAAATCGCCCCTATTCCATTGCTACCGATGGTAGTAATGACAATGATGATAATAAACTATATCCTATCGTAGTATCGTATTTCGACGAATCTGTCGGTAAAATCGATACCATATTATTGTCCTTGTGCCAGACGAGTATCAACACTGGGGAAGGCATTTTTAATATTTTAAAGGAGGAACTGAACAAAAAACAAATCCCATGGACTAATTGTTTATCATTTTCGTCAGACAATGCATACACGATGACAGGTCAGTTCAAGGGTGTTATTGCCTTCCTTCTGAAAGTGCAGCCTTCTATTATAAGTATTGGCTGCCCCTGTCATCTTCTACACCTAGCTGCAAAAAAAGCCACTGCTGAACTGAAATTGGTTTATGTAGAAGAATTCTTAGTACATTTGTACTATTATTTGGATAAAAGCTCCAAACGAAAAAATAATTTAAAATTGTGTCAAGAACTATGTGGTTTGAAGCCACACAAGATTCTGAAATATGTTTCCACCAGATGTCTTTCATTGCTGGATTCTATCAACCGTGTGCTTGAACAATGGGATGCACTTTATCAATATTTTTGTGTAGAAAATATTGATGACAATAACACTATAAAATCTCATCTTCAAAACCCAATGTTCAAATTATATTGTTTTTTCTTAAGCAGTATTTTACCAATTTTTAACTCTGTGAATGTATCTCTACAACAAGAAGCACCTTTGATACACCTATTACGAAGAAAATTGGTGAATTTTTTCATTGATCTGGTTATTAGGTTTGTAAAACCTATTGCATTGGCAGAGGATTCAGATTCTATTTTGGAGATTAATTTTCAAAAGAGAAAATATCAGAAAATTGATGAAGAACTGGTTATTGGGGCAAAGGCGCGAGCATATATCGCAGAACAAAAATTGTCTGATGGACAATTGGCAGAGTTTTATGGAGATGTCCTCAACTTTTCTGCAGTGCTTGCGAATATGTTCTGAAAAAGTTTCCTATGAAAAATGTTGTTCTAAAGCATGCAGAAGTTGCAGACATTTCCATAAGAAGAACTGTGCGATATGAATCAGTTGATTTTTTTATTAAAAAATTTCCATCTGTGTTAAATGACAAAGAGTTAGAAAGGTGCCAGGCAGAATTTTCATCCTATCAATTTGAAAATTTTGACAATATATCCTATGACAGGATTGATTCTGGCTGGTTTGAAATATCTCAAATAACAAATATATCTGGCCAGAAAAAGTATGTTGCCTTACCAAAGTTAATGTTAGCTATACTACTAATTCCACACACCAATGCTGTTACGGAAAGAGTATTTTCCATTATTCGCAAAAACCAAACAGAATTTAGACCTAGTTTGGGTATTAATACCTTAAATGCTTTGATGATTGAAAAAGTAAAATCATTGTCTTCTAAGAAAGCATGCTTTCAAAAGACTTTCACTGAAAAACAATTAACATCAGCTAAAAAAGCTACTAAGTTAGCCCTTATGGGTAGTGGATGTTAGTCTTAATAAAAATATTTTGGAAAGAAATTTATTTTTATTGTGTATCAATTTTTTTTGTCATATATTGTGTTTTATTTTACTAAAAAGAATTCATGTACAAATCAGTATTTTTATGGTAAGTTAAGAATTTTTGTGATATGTTGAGGAATTTTGATTAGAGGTGAGTGAAATAGTTTTTCTCAGTTTCAATTATTGTTTTTTAAATTTCAAATGTGTTTAATTCATTAATTGCTTTATTATTTTTAATTATTAGACTAATAATTATCTATAATTTAATTGTTTCAGTTTTGATTACGTTATGTTACTTTGTATGTTAACATCTTGGTAAGGGTGTAGGACGGTCCATGGGTGGGTACGGCTGATTACTGATGGCTTCGGTTAAAAGTTGGCACCTCTGAGATCGCAAAAAAAAATGCAAATTTCATCAAAGGATAGCGAAAAAAGAACAAATTTTACCAAATGATCGCAGAAAAACATGTCGTCATATTTCGTCAAAGGATCATGGAAAAGGTGCAATTTTTGTCAAAGGCTCGCTGAAAATTAGCAGAAAAAAGTTATTTTTGTGAAAATGATGCAGAAATTTTTGTCAATTCCCTAATTTATTCAAAGTACTGCGGAAAAACACAAATTTCGTCAAAGGATTGCAGAAAAAATGCGAATTTTGTCAAAGGATAGTGAAAAAAGCACAAATTTCGTCAAAGGATAGTGAAAAAAGCACGAATTTCATCAAAGAATAGCAAAAAACACAAATTTCATCAAAAGATCATGAAAAAAAAAACAAATTTCATAAAAGGATAGGGAGAAAATGACAAATTTCGTCAAATGATCACAGAAAAAAATCCAAATTTCGTCAAAGGATCATGGAAAAGACGCAATTTTCATCAAAGACCTGTTGAAAATATGCAGAAAAGAAGTGATTTTTGTGAAAATGCCGTGGAAATTTCCATCAAATCACTAATTTTGTCAAAGTGCTGTGGGAAAACGCATATTTCGTCAAAGGATCTGATAGTAATTACCATAAAGGTTAATTACTTGCAGGGTAATATTTAGATAAAAGATTTAAAAAACAATTGGAGTGTATTTGCTGAAATTGTTTGCCCAAGAAACTTGTCAATTGAAGTATAGGAAATAAAGTAATATAAAAATATCTGCAAAACAATATTTAAAGAGAAGCCAAGTTAAAATAAATAACACTTTTATTAAAACATATTTAAATAAAACAAAAGTAAAACTAAAATCATTAAAATAAAACTGGACTTTAAACACTGACATAAGTTCTCAAGTTAAGCACTGACTTAAAGCAGGTAACATTACTCTATATTAAAATGTTTAAACCATGAACCCGGAGCACCAAAAAGTAAAAATTATTTCAAATAAATTATGTTTTACTTTTACTATAATCACTTTAATTAACTTTAAACTTTAATCAAAAACTAACTTTATTCAAAACTGATTAGAAAAAGTAAAGCTTAATTTCAAAATGTATTTTTTCTCACAATCAAATGTAAATTTATTTATATTAATTATTGAGAAAAATTATAAACTTAATCCAGTTCAACTGAAACAATTATATTAACTACGTACGTTCTCAGAAAAACAATAATTAAAAAGTTTATATTGCATAATTAAGTTTAATCTCTCTTCCTTACATAAAAAGATTTCCATAAAGGCAAGCACAACTTCATTATACACTTTATCAACATTAGCTTAACTGATATCTCCAGATACTCCTTACTGCCACTAAAAAGCATACTGAAGTACAGAAGCAAGACATTGATTAATAGTCAATGATAAATGGATTCCCAAACTGCAGCAAGCCTTAATTGGAAGCTCCCTAGCGGATACCAGCTGATAGAACTTCCTAGGAATCACAAATATCCCGATATACTACCGGTCATAACAGTTCCAAATACTCCGCGTGGATTTCCGCTGTTGTGTGAGTTTCAGACCACTTCTATCATGACTGATCTGCAATACCAAAACGGGAAATACATCCCTGGGCTCTTAGAAACCATAGTACGACCCTACAGCTAGTTTATCCACTTTAAAAGTAAAGTTGGCGAGATTCAATTTAAAAGTAAAACCAGAATAATATCTGGAACTTAAAAGTATTTTAAAAGGAGAAAGAATATAAACTGTAAATAAAACTAATCTATTTCAATTAATAGAAATAATAAAAGGAAAACAATTACTGAAACATGTTGCATGTAGCCGGCTAACTCCGCTGTGTCAAGACGATGTACTTCTCATAATACTTGTCTTCAGGCAAATCTTTACACAGCCAAATGTGAAACAAGTATTCTTAATTCCATATTCACAATCAGAGAAGAAGCCGAATTTCCATATGGCGACCAGTAACAGCAAAAAATATGATAAAGTTATAACAAAGTTATAAATAAGACTTTTACTTCATAATATCGGAGATGATTAGATTATAAGAATCCAAACACCGGTATATATTGTATTCCAAATGCCTTCAGCTTCATCTTACAACTGCAGCGTTAAAACAGTAAACGTTATTTCCTGGCCAAACAAGCACACATGTAACTACACAGTCGAAGCTATCTCCGAACTGAATCTATTCCCCATCTGCCAACAGCATACCCCACATGACTTCTGATCACCCGGTCAGCGGCACTTCCGGCATCTGGCGATCTCGGGAAAAGCAGACCAGTAACCTTCGGCCACGAGAGACACGTGGCGATGGACAGGTTTCACCATCTGTCGATACCATCCCAACTCCTCAGTTCATGAATTTGCCGTAACGATGTTTGTGATGAAGTGCCGGTGAAATGAAAGAAGAACTTAAATGCCGTAAGACAACATGGTACTGCGAGAACGTAATAAACAAGCAAAGAGGAACTTATATAGAAATGAAAATAAGGTAAGCTAAAGATATATCTATTGTAAAACAATATTTAAACATTGAAAATAAAGATAAATGAAGTGTTTAAATATGAAACTTAAAGTATTGAAACTTATTATATGTGAAAGTAATTAATCTATTTAACCAAAGTTTATTTAGCTATAGCTGTGAAATTAAGTAGGAAAGATTAAATAAAGTATTAGGATGAATGATAAGATAAATAAAATGATAAGAATAAGAGGGAAAATGATATATTTTCCTGCCAGGATTGCAGAAAAAAGTTCAAATTTCGCCAAAGGATCGCAGAAAAACACGATTCCATCCAAGGATTGTGGAAAAACATGATTCCATCCAAGGATCATGGGAAAAACAAGATTCCATCCAAGGATCATGGGAAAAACAAGATTTCATCCAAGGATCATGGGAAAAACAAGATTTCATCCAAGGATCATGGGGAAAGCACGATTTCATCCAAGGATCATGGGAAAGCACGATTTTCATCCAAGGATTGTGGGAAAGCACGATTTTCATCCAAGGATTGTGGGAAAGCACGATTTTCATCCAAGGATCGTGAGAAAGCACAATTTTCATCCAAGGATCGTGGGAAAGCACGATTTTCATCCAAGGATCATGGGAAAGCACCATTTTCATCCAAGGATCGTGGGAAAGCACGATTTTCATCCAAGGATCGTGGGAAAGCACCATTTCATCCAAGGATCGTGGGAAAGCACCATTTTCATCAAAGGATCGTGATGGGTGTACCCAAGGGAGGGGGCTGATGGGGCTACAGGATCGTGGGGAAAGCACGATTTCATCCAAGGATCGTGGGAAAGCACGATTCCATCCAAGGATTGTGGGAAAGCACGATTTTCATCCAAGGATTGTGGGAAAGCACGATTTTCATCCAAGGATTGTGGGAAAGCACGATTTTCATCCAAGGATCGTGGGAAAGCACGATTTTCATCAAAGGATCATGATGGGCGTACCCAAGGGAGGGGGCTGATAGGGCTACAGCCCCCCCCCCCCCTGAAATTTTTGAAAGTGATGTGAAAAAAGGCCACCTTTTTTTCTTTCTTTTTTGGAAAAAAATTTAATTTTTTTCAATCATACAGCAGACTACCCATTCTCATTACTCCCATATTAGTCCACATTGACACCAAAGAAGAGAAAGGGGGCTGATGGGGTTACAACTCCCCCTCCCCCTCCTCCCAAAATAGTCGAAAAATTAATTGAAAAAAATTGTTTTTCCTTACTTTTTTTAGATAAATCTGTAATTTTTTTCTTCGGTCATACAGCAAAATAGCCATTCTCGTTAACACCATATTAGTCCACATTGACATCACAGCATAACCAAAGGTTGGGGGGGGAATGGAATTGCAGCCCCCTCCTCTCGAAATAGTCGAAAATGAATTTAAAAAATAGTGTTGATTTTTTCTTTCTGTTTGAGATAAATTTACAATTTTTTCCCTATCATTTAACACATTAGCCGCTCCCTTCGCTTTAGTTCCATATTAGTGCACATTGACACCAAAGAAGAGAAAGGGGCTGATGGGGTTACAGCCCCTCCCCCTCTTCCCAAAATAGTCGAAAAATTAAATGAAAAAGTGTTTATCCCTTACTTTTTTAGATAAATCTGTAATTTTGTCTTTTGACAGCAAAATAGCCATTCTCATTAACCCCATGTTAGTCCACATTGACATCACAGCATACCCAAAGATGGGGAAGGGGCTGATGGAATTAAAGCCCCTCCTCTCGAAATAGTCGAAAATGCAATGAGAAAGTGCTGATTTTTTTCTTTTTATTTGAGATAAATTTATATTTTTTCCCTATAATTCAAGAGACTAACCGCTCTCTTCTCTTTAGTTCCATACTAGTGCACAGTGACACCACATTATACCCAAAGATGTGAAAGGGGCTAATAGGGTGCCTCTTCCCAAAATAGTCGAAAATGAAATGAAAAAAAAAGCTGATTTTTTTTCTTCTTGTTTGAGCTAAATTCGTAATTTTGTTTTCTGCAATCCTTATTTTTTTAGATAAATCTCACATTAACATCACAGCATACCCAAAGAAGGGAGGCGACGGCTGATGAGGTTACAACACCCTCCTCACGAAATAGTCGAAAATGAAATGAAAAATATTACTTTTTTTTTCTTTCTCTTTGAAATAAATTTGTATTTTTTTTCTCCTATCATTCAACAGACTAGCCGCTCTCTTCTCTTTAGTTCCATATTAATGCACAGTGACACCACAATATACCCAAAGAAATGGAAAGTGTGTAATGGGATTACAGCCCTATTGCCTACCAAAATTGCTGATTTTTTTCCTTTTTGTTTGAGATAAATTTGTAACTTTGTTTTCTGCAATACAACGAACTAGCCATTCTGGTTAGTCTCATATCAGCGCACAGTTACAACACCACAGTATACCCAACGAGGGGGAGGGGGCTCATGGGATTACAAGTCCCCTTTGGAAATAGTCAAAAATGAAATGTAAAAAAATGCTGATTTTTCCCTTTCTTTTAAGATAAATTTGTATTTTTTTTTCTGCCATGCAGCTATTCTCGTTAGCTCCATATATTAGTGTAGAGTGATGCCCCAGCATACAATTCCCAAAGAAGTTGATGGAGACGGGGGTTATGAGGTTACAGCTCCATTTCGCCTCCGAAAGGATCGCAATGAAAGGAAAAGGCTTTCTTTTTGAGATAAGTTTGTTTTATTTTCTGGCATGTCACGGATTTGTCTTTTTCGTTAATCCAATATCCTCCTCAGTCCTGCGACCAAATTTACTTGGAAACACAAAAGCTATTTTCAAACTGAAAAAAAAAAAAAACATTTTTTTGTTTTTGTAACATTGTTTTTTAAATTCCAAAAAATTTAAAATATTCCCCAATTTTATGTACGATTTATTTATTGCTCACGTACAATTAAAAGTAGGGGTGATTCTGATTCGAATTTTCTGAAAATTTAAGGCATTTGGTTCCGAAAATTCAAAAATTCAGCTACAAAAAAGTCGCGAATATTGACAAATGGTCGTCGTAAAAAATCAATTTCATCACTCGTTCATAGAAAAAATCTCCAATTTTGCCAAAGTATTGCAGGAAAAATGTCGATTTGGTCAAAGGATTGTGGAAAAAATGCGAATTTCGTTGAAGGGCCATGAAAAAAAAAATGCGAATTTTGTCAAAGGGCCACGGAAAAACACTAATTTTGTCAAAGGCTAACTGAAAAAACGACAATTTTTTTAAAGGATCGCGAAAATACACAAATTTCTTCAAAGGATCGCGGGAAAAACGTAAATTTCGCCAAAATGCCGCAAAAAACGCATATTTCGTAAAACAAAAACTGCGAATTTCGTCAAATAATCGCGGACAAAACGTGAATTTTGTCAAAGGGTCGTGAAAAAAGCTCAAATTTCGTTAAAGGGTTGCGAAAAAAGCGAGAATTTTAACAAAAGGTAGCGAAAAAGATGGGCTTCGAAAAAACGCAAATTTCGTCAAGTGATCACAGAAAAAATGCGAATTTTGTCAAAGGACCACGAAAAATTCCCTCCTCCCACTTATCTTCCTTTTCCGTCCTAACTTTCCAGCCAGTATTTTTCGTTTGGAACGGTTTAAAGTCATTATTATTACTTGTGCACAAATAATAAACAGTCATTATTTTATATATGTGTATAAAAATATTTTGTGTATACAAAAAATATTTTGTGGGAAGAACAATTTTATAGATTTTAAGCTACAATGACTTTCTTTTAAATGAAAGTATATAAAAAAAAACCCAGAAACACTTTTCAACTTATTTCGACGTGGGACGGCCTCAGGATCGGACCCGTACCTCCCCGCCCCCATGGTTGATTTTGAGTAAAAAAAAAAAATATTCTGAAATTCACAGCAAATTTTCTGACAGATTACAGCAGAGGAGGGAAGGGGGGGAAATCCCTTCCCGGGACTAATTATTTTTGTTGCAGGTTGGGTTAACTCTGTTTTCATTTCAGGTCAATATCAGGCTGAGTATAGATTCCTGCAAGTTGGGTTCGGGTTAACCAGATTTTTAAAAAGTTTGTTCACCATATTATTTCAGTTTAAAAACTATACCTATAATAATAAACGTAGATGTTTATATGTGTTTTTTCAGTGGCCCTTTGATGAAATTCGGGTTTTTATCAAGACGTTTTGACGAAATTTGCATTTTCCGCATGATCTTTTGATGAAATCTGCTTTTTTACACGGCCCTTTGATGAAATTCACGTTTTTTCCACAGATCTTTGATGAAATTTGTGTTTTTTCTGAGGCTCTTTGATGAAACTTGCGTTTTCTCTGAGGGCCTTTGACGAAATTCGCGTTTTCTCTGAGGCCCTTTCACGAAATTTGTGTTTTTTTGTGATCCTTTGATGAAATTCACGTTTTCGTGCGGCCCTTTGACGGAATGTTTTTTTTTTTTTTTTTGCTAGCCTTTGTCAAAATTTGAGTTTTATTGCGGCTTCATGACGAAATTTGCATTTTTTTCTGTGGCTCTTTGGCGAAATTCGCATTTTTTCTGCAGGCCTTTGACGAAATTCACATTTTTTCTGCAGGCCTTTGACGAAATTCGCATTTTTTTCTGCAGATCTTTGATGAAATTTGCGTTTTTCTGAGACCCTTTGACGAAATTCGTGTTTTTCCTGAGGCCTTTTCATGAATTTTGCTTTTTTTGTGATCCTTTGACGAAATTCACGTTTTTACACGACCCTTTGAATACACATTTTTTTTGCTATTCTTTGTCGAAATTTGATTGTTGCGGCTTTTTGACAAAATAGCGCTTTTTTTCTCATATTTTTGACGTAATTTGCGTTTTTTGTGCGGCTTTTGACGAAATTCACGTTTTTTTCTGTTTCCCTTTGACGAAATTCCCTTTTTTTGCGATCCTTTATCACAATTCACGTTTTTCTGCCGTCCTTTGACGCAGTGCGAGTTTTTCCGCGACTTTTGATGAAATTTGCATTTTTTCTGCGGTCCTTTGATGAAATTTGGGTTTTTTCTGCAGCTCTTTGACGAAATTCGTGTTTTTTAGATCTGTTGACGAATTTTGCTTTTTTCCGCAGGTTTTTGATTTTTTTTTACGTGGCTTTCTGTCTCAATTTGCTTTTTACCACAGCCTTTTGATGAAATTCATGTTTTTTTTTTTCGGCTTTCTGTCTTAATTTGCTTTTTTCCGCAGCCTTTTGGCGATGTTATATGAGACTACTCATATATAACTAAGTGCCATGAAGAGATTAATTCTACTTCAATAAAAAAAAACACCTCCTCATGTACATAATTTCTAATACATACTTTTACTAAGCAAAGTGAATTTTCATTCCACACAATTGGAAGCATTAGCAGAAAAAACGATCTTTTATTTGTATATAAAAAATGACTATGTAATGCAGTAGGTGGAAAACTAAATGATGACAAAAAGGTTTAAGATAAAATACCAGCTTTATTAAAAGTCATTAATGTAAAATATCTATATTGCATTTAAAACAGACATTCGCATTTCTCAAATAATATTTCATCTCTTAAACTGTAGACTAGGAAAAACTTTTATCACTCAGGAGCTTATTAAATAAAACGTAAATGTTGATAAAAATACGATCAAACATCTTGACTTAAACTTTCTATTTGAATAAACATACTCGTATACTTAAAGATAGATTAAACATACGTTGTAAAAATAAGTGAGTCACTTTAAATAAATTAAAGTTCCGTAAATGATATCAAAATAATCAGTCAGGAAAATAAACATATCTATTACCGAAATGAAACTTCGCCGAGAAAATCCATCCATCCATTAACAGCTGTAAAAAGAAAAACAAACTACATTGTGGGGTGAATCAGACAGGAGCACCAAACAAAGCTAAGCTTTGAAACTGCCACGAATCTATTTATAGTTCACGGGAGGATCGAGACACGCGCCGTGAAAACGGAAGTAGGAAACTCCCCTTACTTCGGACAACATCAGAGGAAGTTACGCCGATCGTATGCGCTAAAGCAAAAGAGCGATCCTATGAGCAGAAAATGTCATCGTGTGGCAAATTTGACACTCGAATCAGTCTCAGGAAAGATTGTTGTCAAAGTCGGCTGAAAGGATTTGAAATGTACGAAAAATACAGAACGGCAAAGATGGTTAAACTTTTAAAATAAAGAAGCCAGGAAAAGATAGTAAGTAGAAATAAAAGACTTTCAATAAATAAACTGTTTAGAAATATTGTAGTTGAAAATAAAGACCAGGAACATAGGTGATAACAAAATATGGGTATATGGCTAACACTTTGCCCCCCCCTCTTATCACCTCCCGATTACTTATAGGTAAAAGTTATCCGCGAACAAACTTCCAGAAAGGTAAAACTCAAAACTATTGTCACTATTGTCCAATCCTAAAAAAAAACAAAAAAAACTAAAATAAAACTAAGAGTAAGAAAAACCTACCAATGTAAACTGAGAAAATTAAATTAGCTCCAGAGTGATTTACAGATAAACTTCTTTAGTAGCATAAAACATTGTTTCACAGAGCCAGCAACATGTTAAATACACATAAATGAAACAAACATGATCAAAGATCAAAAATTACATGTTAAACCTTATCTTGACAAATAACCATTCATAATATAAACATGTTAATACAACATTAATCCAATAACATTAACTTTTAAACATTAAACTCTCTTAACAACTTCACATAACAGAACGGACATTTTGTTTGTAGGTATCACAGCTTTAAACTTTAGGATAAAACATAAAAACACAGATAAAACTTAAACAAACAATCCAAAACGTGGACCAGCCATCGTTCAGTTACTTGATATACTTCTTCCATTAAAGGAAGATAAAAGTGCCTTTTATTAAGATTGGAATCGTATATTTATATAAAAAGGGATGGATTGAAAACGTCGTTTCAGACGAACGAACCAATCCGAGAACGGCATTGAATCGATGCAAAGCAAGATTCGATAAAAAGATTCGATTTGAAAACGATATCCTAAGTCGCCATCTGGCGGGAGAAATATCGTTACGGAAGTTGAAACGTAGTTGAAGGAAAGTTTTTGCCGGTGAAGCATGGTAATGAAATGAAATTAGAAACGGCAAAATGGTATAAATTACTATGGATGTTAAAGAGGCCAGAAAACTTTTATTACAGCTGGATATTATCTAGAATCAATAGAGAGGGTAAGTAAAAGTTTAAGAAATATTTATTACTGTCATTATTTAATAAATAAATAAAAGTAAATAAAGTAAATGAATGATAATGAACTTAAAAATAAAATGAAGTTTGTGAAATGAGGTTTTATGACAGGAGATGATAAGAGGCAATGAGAAATACAGTGTTTGTATCTCTATCAAATGCCCCCCCCCCCCCCTCTCATTGTCCCTTAAAGAAGAGATAACTTGTGAAAACAAGTAAACTCAAAGACGAAGGATTTTTAAAAAAAATCCAAAGACTATCACCAAACAGCATATTCACAAAATTTTAAGTTTAACAAAATAAAGCTATAAGAAAAACTGTATAATAATTACTGACAATAAACTGAAAGGTTTTTAAACTTGAAAATTTTAACTTTAGAGTGCAAACTTGAAACATTACACCTAAAAAAATTTTAAATGCCCCCCAAATATGAGGACTTGAAAAACATGGTTCAATTTTGAACCTAAAAAATTGAAACAACCTAAATGGTTGAAAAAGTGAAGTTTGAACTTCATTAACAAATTTAAAGAGAAGTTTCAAATACTTCAAAAAGATTAACTAGGAAAAATTTAACAAATTTTAACAATTTAACTAGAAAAGTTTAACAATTGATGATCTCAAAAATTTAAATTCAGAGATGAAGTAGTAATGCATGGAGAATTTGCTGGATAAAAGAAAATGATCCCATTTAATGAAAACTTGTTGGCTATAAGGTACACCTTCTAAGTCCAAGACCAGAGGTTGACGTAATCCAGACCAAAGGTTTAAAGAGGTCCAACAATGTTAAATGCAAAATTCTCAGACAGTTACTAAAAGAAAAAGATGAGTACGTACCAATTCAAAAATCTAACAATTTCCAATTTGGAAATGTCAGTATCAGCTCAAGATGACAGCTTGATCCACTATATCACATTAAATACAATTCTTTATTACAATTATCTATAAAAAAAAAAATTGTGTAGATAATTAAACAGTTAATGACGATTCATATTCCAGACATCTAGGCTCGAAGGACAGGAACTAACGGCTCTTACAAATTAGCTTGCTTACATTTTCATAAATGAATAAAGGGCACATTCATACAACTCGCAGTCTTCTGGTGCACCAGAATCAATTAAACCACATTAAAAGGATGGCGCTCTAGATGCCTAGGATGAACAAAGCAAGAATTAATGATATGCATAAAATAAGTTTCAGTGTATAAACACAGTTAATGACAATATTGGAGGTCTTTCAAATATTAAAAACTATTATATAAAATAAACCTCTTTAAAAAGAATTCTTTAAAATTTATGGCATGATCAAGTGAAGCTGATGATATAAAAAAAAATGCATATAGGCAAATTAACAAAGTTAAGTAGCAAGCGTCTACACTTATCCTCACTTGTGAATAACAATTTCAGAAGGTACAGTGTAGCGACAGAAAGCTTGAAAAACAATTTTACAATTTAATTCACCATAATAGCATTTAATGAGGTACAATTTATATGAAAAATTTATATATGAATGAGATACTTTAAACTTAAAACATATTTAGCTTAAAACTAACATTACATCAGAAAAATTAATTTTAAGAAGCTCATAATCTCACTCTTAGATAAAGGTTTGGTAAAGGTATCCACCAGGTTGAACTTGCTCCGCACGTGAGAAAGCAGAAATTCCCCCCTGTTGAAAAGATCCCTTATAAAAAATAGCTTAATATCAATGTGCTTGGACTTATAATTCTCAACAGGAGATTTAACGAAGTCGATTGCAGCCTGATTATCCGCTTTCATTTCGGCTTTCCTCCCAAGTACATGAATGATCCCTTCCTGTGCACACTCGCGGCGTATCCGGTCAAACCAGACCAGGTTCTTGACGGCCTCAGTCATTGCGACGAATTCAGACTCCATAGTCGATAATGAGACCCACTTTTCCTTGAAAGTGCGCCAATCGACAGGAGCTTCGTCAAGCATGACTATTTAGCCGCCGACCGAGGTCCGGTCATCGCGGTTAGCCGCAAAGTCAGCATCAGTGAAGATCATTAGATTTGCACGAGAGTTTAACCCTAAAATGTTTAGTGGATCTCAGGTACCCTAGCAACCTCAATAATCCATCCCAGTGCACAATCCCTGGGTTTGACTGGAATTGACTTAAAACATTCACGGCGTAAGACAAGTCAGGGCGAGTACGATTGGAAATAAAAGAGAGACAACCTAAAAGGCTGCGATATGGAATATGTGACATTTCTTCTATATCTTGATCAGAAACAGGACACTGCGACCTCGAGAAGACTATACCTTTACTAATTGGTAAAGATGAAAAAGGTATCTTGAATTTTTGAAAATGATCACATACATCTTCGATGTAGTTCTTTTGGTGAGTTATAACTCCGGTTGGAGTATCTTCAAATTGTACACCCAAAAGCTTTCTCGTCTTCCCAAGTACCTTAATGTCAAATTTAGATTTCAATTTACTTAAGGTCTTGTCAATCAACTTCTGAGTCTTCCCGAAAATCACGATATCATTGACATAGAGTAAAAGTAAAATATCAGAGTTAAAAATATAAACACAGTTGCAACTTGTAAACTTTTTAAAATCAAGTTCTAGTAGGACTTTGTGTATTTCCAAAAACCATTCTCTCCCACTTTGATGCAAACCGTACAGGGCGCGATCCAGTTTGCAATATAGATGCTCATTGCCTGGCTCTACGAAACCGGGAGATTGACTCATGTATACGTCTTCACTCAGTGGTGCATATAAGTAGGCGCAGGTTACGTCACACTGAGTGTGTGACCACCCGCTGTACGACACAAGAAGAGAGAAAAAGAACCAGATAACACCAAAATTAACAACTGGGCTAAAAGTCTCTTCGTAAGACTGGCCCTTGATTTGTTTAAAACCTTGGGCATCAAGGCGAGCCTTGTGCCTGGCAATCCATCCATTTTCATCTCTTTTTGTCGTATAAATCCACCTGCAACCGACTGGAGAGACATGCACTGGCAATTCTGCCAAGTGCCAAACCCCACGGTTATGCATGACCTGCATCTCGAGCTTCATCGCTTCCCACCAGATCGCACTCTGCTCGGATTTGCATGCTTGTTTAAAAGTGCGGGGAGTATAATTTTCACCAACTAGTCATGCTATAGGATTTGCATAACTGGATTCACTGGAACAGGATTCACTTGATTCATCTTCACTATTTGAATCACTATCTGAATTTGAATTATTTGGTTTTGGGATTTGACCTGAATAGTGATTTGAACCCTGAAAATCGAAAATCTCTGGTTTAAACAGTATATTGTTTTCCTTGCAGTATTTCTGTACCTCATTCAATGAACGTAATCTGTTGGTTTTTCCTGTTTCATAATAATATATATCGTAACGGTTTTCCTTTCTGCGCTTGACTGCTTTCCTCAACCAACTAACTTCTCTGAGTGAGGGAATAACTGGTTGACTAATTTGACTGGGCCCTGAATCCATGTCCTCCTCCCTCCTAATCGGGGAATCTTGAGAAGTGTTGGAAGGACCTGGGATGTCCTCAGGTTCATCTTCGACAACATTATCTCGATTCCTCTCCATTTTGGGAGAGAAGAGGGCATATTCATCAGAGCCTAGCCTTGCTCCATTGCGCTTCAAACCTTTAGAGTTTTCATTGAAAGAGACATTCAAGGATTCTACTATTTCATCAGTATCTGGCAACCATATACGGTATCCTTTTGTATGGAAAGCATACCCAACTAGGAATCCCTTCTTAGCTCTGGCATCCAATTTCCCACTTCTTTGTTTGGGAATTTTCACATAGGCTGTTGTGCCAAATGGTTTTAGGTGCCCAACTGAGGGCTTCTTGCCACCGTATAATTCAAACGGTGTCCTTCCTAAAAGTTTAGGGCATACTCTGTTCCAGGAGTAAGCAAAGAATTTTAAAGCTTCAGGGCAAAAGGTTAAATCCAGATTACTGTCAATCAACAATGTTCGCATCTCATCGGCTGCTGTGGACATAAAATGCTCGGCGACGCTATTTTGTTGCAGCATGTAGCAGTTGGTAAATTCGTGGCGGATCCCCTTTTCCTCAAAAAAATTTTTAAAAGAGGCATTGTCAAATTCCCCACCATTGTCAGTTCTAAAGCTCTTTACTTTACGATTCAGGTAAGTTTCAGCTCTGGTGATGTGCCTTTTTACCATGTCAAAGGTATCTGACTTTAATCGCAAAGGATAAACTGACACACGGCGGGAAAAATCATCAATGATAGAAAGATAATATCTTTCACCATTTCTGCCTTCAACTCTACAGGGTCCCCACAAATCAACATACAGTAATTCCAAGGGATGATTAGAACGAATATTTTTATTATATTTATGGGAGATATTTTTTAATTTCCCCAATTTACATGATTCACAGAAAAAGTTGGATTCCTTCAGACCTGGTAAACCCCGAACACCATTTTTCCAACTAGTATGAGCAATCAATGAAGGACTAATATGTCCATACTTCCGGTGCCAATTAAACATTTTTTCATTATTTACAGAAGAAGTCTCAAATTTAACAGATCTAGACTTGGAAACTGGAATTTTAGGGTAAAGACGATAGATGCGTAGATGCGGTCTTTCAGATAAGCACTAAACAAATACTCCCCCCCCCCCCCCAACGGAACCTTACCTCTCCATTAAAACCATGAAATGTTAGACCATTTAGGTCCAGTTGTGGCCCCGAGATCAAATTTCTACGAAGTTCGTCACTATACATTACATAAAGTGAAAACCCTTTCACCAAATTGTAGTTTTACTTCCCCCTTCCCCTTTATAGGAAATAAGACATTTTTCACAGCTACAGACATTTCATCGTTAAGTTCTTCAAATTTAGAAAATAAAGCTTTATTAGAACAAAAATGATGGCTAGCGCCACTATCAAAAATCCAGTCACAGTCACTATTAACTTTACTCAAACTTGAATGAGAGATAAAGAAAATTGACTTACGTGAGGAATCTGATAGTTTTGCATGAGAGCCACCATTCCTGCTTTGACAATAAGTAGGAGAACAAAAACGTCTTGGGGACTTGGTCTGGTCTCTGGAGCCAGACTAGGAGAGAAAATTAAAAAAAAAACAATTTAAAAGTAACCACTGAATGACTGCCCCCCCCCCCTCCCGCTTAATGATCAGCTCTTCTACCTCTGTCAAGCTCTTGTTATTGGAAAAATGACTATTTCAAACATAAAAGTTTCATAATGTCAAAACATAAAAATAATAGTCTATTGTCAAAACGAACTGTAGTAAAAACGAAAAAAAAAAGTTCGGAAATCGGCAAAACTGTTCGTTAAATAATACAGAGTTCAGCAATCAAAATTAAAGTTCAGCATTGAAAGGTAAAAGGTTAGCAAAATTAAATCAAAATTTCAGTAAACTAAAATAAATCTTCTTGATATCTTCTGTAAAAACTGCAAATTAAAGTTATTTCAAAACAAACTGGTTCAAAGTTCGGCAAAATCAAAAGGCAAAGTTTGTAAATCAGGAAAATAAAAGTTCATGAAAATAACCCAATAGTTTATAAAACTAACTCAAATCTTCATAAAACTGCTTAATTATTCTTGACTATTGCAAATAATAACTGAAAACTAACATATTTTGTAATTAAACTGCAACTTAAAAATGTAAACGAAAACGTAAAGATCGCTCACTTGACTGAAAACTTCTACTTTTTCAAACTTCTTCAGGCTATCCTTTTATCATCATAACCCTTAATGTACGTTGATATAATCTGAAATGATTATATACGTTAAAAAGTAATCAAATGGAGCAGATAACGCGTGTGGAAACATTTGCTGGGAAAGGATTATCCTGGGATTGAATATGTAGAGATGTAGAAATGTAGTTTGATCTTTAAGAGTGCTGAGTAAAACATATGCAGGTTGAGTTAAATAAAGACAGTTTATTATGATTCCAAAAACACATGCTTGACATCAGTGATAAATAGTAGCATTCATTTGAACAGACATAATGGAGAACATGATGACGATGTTTCACATAACAGAACGGACATTTTGTTTGTAGGTATCACAGCTTTAAACTTTAGGATAAAACATAAAAACACAGATAAAACTTAAACAAACAATCCAGAACGTGGACCAGCCATCGTTCAGTTACTTGATATACTTCTTCCATTAAAGGAAGATAAAAGTGCCTTTTATTAAGATTGGAATCGTATATTTATATAAAAAGGGATGGATTGAAAACGTCGTTTCAGACGAACGAACCAATCCGAGAACGGCATTGAATCGATGCAAAGCAAGATTCGATTAAAAGATTCGATTTGAAAACGATATCCCAAGTCGCCATCTGGCGGGAGAAATATCGTTACGGAAGTTGAAACGTAGTTGAAGGAAAGTTTTTGCCGGTGAAGCATGGTAATGAAATGAAATTAGAAACGGCAAAATGGTATAAATTACTATGGATGTTAAAGAGGCCAGAAATTCTGTATGTGTTTATAATATGTAATTCTTGATAATATGACTGAATTCGTGGTTTTTCATGAAGGAAGTTTAAATTTATTTCTGAAAAAAAAAATCATGATATTGCTGATATCCCTGATAAACACAATCTTTTTACCCAATACAGGCATCCCCTGACGTACGTATTATAAATTTGCAGTTATGTAATAAATCTCAAATTATATTTGTGAACATATTAGTGCATTTGATGCGCAGTTTCATACTTTTGCAGGGTACCCAGCGTCATGGAAAGTCAGGCAAATTTCAAAATATATAGGAAAAGTCAGGGAATTTACGAATATTTTCTAAAAAGTCTTGGAGAAAAAATGAAAAATGATGTGAAAAAAAATTCGCGAATTTCAACAAACAATCACAAAAAAAATTTTTTTGAGTTTGTTCTATGCCCGTTCGGTCAGAGAATTTTTTGAGATTTGGACAGGGAATTGGCCAGTCATGTTTTGCTGGGAACCCTGTTTGATATTTATTTTATAAATAAAATATATAGATATAGACCACAACCGTCCATGCCGATAAAATGTTAAAAACACCTGCTCACATCATGCTGAAAGGGTAAATCCCAACTGGCAAACAAACATGATGGCCGAAGCATATTTATATGATTCGGACATGCGTACCAACTGCTGGCATATGCAAAACAGATTGCCTCCAGAATGATCAGAGACTTACGGCGCACTCTACCGGACAACTAACGCCATCTTGTGGCAATCGGGAGTACTGCTCAACTATCATACGTGAAAAACGATCTCCGAAAACCGCGATGTTTTGAAAGACAGGTGACCGGCAGAAGAAAATATGTTTAAAGGTAAACTGTAACTAAAGATGAAAGCAAATCAAATAAAGGATTTTAAGGATATATAACTATGGAAAACAAGGATATGAGATAAGTAGAATCTGTATTTATATTGTAAATAAAGAAAGGCTGTAAAATATTTACATTAAAATCACAGACAATACATTAAACAATTAAAATTATTACATAAAAACACTAAAAACATATTAAAATTGGGACGTTTCGGATAATCACGATCCCTCCTCAGCCAATTATAAACGTTAAGTCAATACTATCAACAGTTACAAGAAAAACACAACAGAAAGTCATCAATTTCAGGTTGCAGTTAAAATAAAATAGAATATTCAGCCGGCACAGATGCAGCTTCGATAATCGCTAAATCCTTGGTTTTAGTATGCCAGGCCTCTAAAAACACTCTCCCTGCGTAATTGTTGCAGCCGGATCGGATCACAAAAGCTTTATTAAAATCTGGAAAATGGTCGGTTGCAATAGTATGCTGAACGATCTTTGAATTCAAATTTCTACATCTAAATGCCTGTTTATGCTCTTTAAGCCGTATTTCAAGTGTCCTGCTAGATTCACCAATATAAACCGCTTCACACTGTTCACACGGAATTCCGTAAACGATGTCTTTAAACTGCAGGATGGAATATCTATGTTTAAAATTACATAACAGATTCTTAAGAGGATTTTGGGGAATGAAAGATGCATGAATACCAACTGATTTCAAATAATGCGAAATCTTTTCAGAAATGCAGCTATAATAAAAAATGCTTGCGTAAACATTTGATTTTGTACACTGGAAAGGTGGAGGGGCATTCATGTCTGCACAGAGAATTTCTCTGAGAATTCGAAGGCACAATCTTAATGGGTTTGTGGGAAAATTATTCCCAAGCATTTTTCATTTCTATTTTTTCATTAAACAATTTGTAAAGTCTACCTGAACTCGACAGCACGATATTTTCTTTTCATTGCCGCCTTTTGGCGTTTGTTTACATTTTTACCGCCACGGTTGGATGGTTGCGTATCGCGTTTCGGTCGTGGACCGTATACGGCAATTTTACTTGCGATCGCATTCGCTCGTATTCATTCATTTTTTTTTAAAGATAAGTATTTAAATTTAATTAACATGTAAAATCATCTTTTTAAGTCATTTTTATATTAAAGTAATTTTTCTAAAGTCATCGTAATATTTATTAAATGTTATTCAAATTATAAGTAAATGTTAAATATCTTCCGACTTATGCAAATTGCATAGTCGATTCTGATTGGTCGATAGGTTTTCGTCCTGATTTAAAGGGACAGCGATTTCATTTTTTCGGTGTGTGAGGTGTGCGATGTCTAAAGGCTGACTTATGGTACTATTTGGTATGTTTTATGAAGTGTCAGCGAATATGTATGGTATATGGCTGAATACCAATATAATTGTGAGAATTTATTAAGCATAATGGTTTAGTTTGAAGACGTTTCATCGAAAAATTGTTAATTAAATCGGCGATAGAGTTGTGGATAATATATTTCAAGTTACTTATGTCGTCGAATAATGCAGTTCTCTCGAGTTCGGGTAGACTATCGTCGCAAGTGTCCATTAATTTAATCCAAGAACGAAGTCAAGTTCATGTACTGCAAGCACCAATAAATGAATCCTTCTTCTGTTCATCATTTTGGCTCATTACTGTAAGTACATTTTACACTTACCTTATCCCTGAAACATCATATAATATATATAGGATTCATGAAGTTGCATATACTTCAACATATTCTTATTCAAAGTTATTATTTTAACTATATTTTCAAAGTTTCATATATAACTTAAACTAATTTGTTAAGTCACTCTGCTGAATTTTCATGTGGGAGGGGCAAGCAACCCGCAATGACACACCCCCCCCCCCCACAGAGGTTATGGTACCCAGAAGCACTTCAACTGCGGCAAAGCTAGAGAAAAGTATTTTAAAATGAAAATGTTGAAGCTAATTAATGAAGTGTTTTTTTTCAAGTATCTAGTGTATGAAATATTTTAATGTTTATATATATGTGCATGCAAGTTTTAGTACCATTTCTATTTCTATTTTATGTCTATTTATTGTTTTAAGTAAAAGTAAGTAAAATGGCTACTGCACCAGATATAGTAGTATTAAGTAGGGATAACTATCAAAGTTGGACTCGTTTTATAAAATGCACATTGCAAACTGAAGGTTTGTATACCTGGGTGAATAAAACTGAATGGCCGGATTATACAGATTTGAAGCCCCTTGATAAGTTTAAGCTAAATCAGTCAAAGCAAAGGGCAGCCGGAATTATCAAAACGTATGTCAGTCCTGAAATTGGGTTAACAATAGGTCATTTGGATGATCCGTCGGAAGTATGGGAAACACTAAACTTAAATCTGGAAATCCCAGGAAGAGCATTAAAATCGTTTCATGTAAATGAATTTAGGAATTTAAAAATTAATGTAGATGAAGATATCCCAACTTATATTGCTAGGTTTGAAGAAGCTTATCGTCGCGTAGTTGATTCCGGGGAGGAAGTTGCAGAAAAGCATCGTCGTTACCAATTAATAGAAAGCCTACCAGAAAATTATGATTATTTAATTAGGGAATTAGACCGTTTGCCAGAAAGATTTTAAATTTAAGGATGTTAAAGAGGAGATTCTAAAGGAATGTTCAAGGAGGTATTTGAGAGAAAGATTACGAAATGAAACCCTCATGGCTGATAGAACCACTCAAATGTCTGAAAAAGTTTCCCCTAAGTCTCATTCTCAAAATAAAATAAATTTAAAGTGTGAAGTTTGTGGTAAATATGGCCATTGGGATAAAAATTGTAGGAAACAGAAAAGTAGTGATAAAAGGGATGAAGTAAATTTAGATTCATACGTCGCAGAATTAAAATGTAAAAGTAATGATTTGTGCAATGTTTCCCCCCCTTGCTGGGAATTTACATTGGATTCAGCGTCCACATCTCATGTCTGCCAAAATAAGCATTTCTTTACTTATCTAAGTGAGCCACCAGAGGGTGCAGTTGTTAGGATGGGAACAACACCTCATAAAGTTAGAGGAATAGGAAAAGTAAGTTTTAAATTAAAGGAAAAGGATAAAGTATCTATTGTAAATTTACATAATGTGTTGTATGTTCCTACCATTCATAAAAATTTAATTTCCATGTCAAAGATGGATAAAGCTGGTCTCCATGCCACAATGGACAATGGGTTTAAAGTATTTGATAAGCATTGGAAGTACTTATATACTGCCACTCTAAAAGATAATTTTTATGTTCTTAAAGCCATTAAAAGTTATGACAAAACTAAATCTAATGTTAAGAACCAATATTTAGAGCTTGCTGATCAACCATCTTTTTCTGATAAGAATAAATTAAAAGTTTCTACTTGTACTAAATCCTTAAATCAAGCCTATAACATTAATTCAAGAAGTGCTCATGTAATACAAGATAATGTCAGGGAAGTAACTAATATACAAGAGTCAAATCAAAATTACAATGTTACATTTGCCAGTGAGCGTAACAACATCATGCTCTGGCATGAAAGGCTAGGACATAGTAATGTTGATATAATTAAGAAAATGTTTCGTGAAAATTTAGTTCAAAATTGTGGACAATTACAGGGAAGAGAGACTCCGTGTGAACCGTGTATTCTAGCTAAAAATACTAGGTCAACATATCCTAGATTAAAGAAAGTTCGCTCAAAAGAAATGTTAGAATTGATACATAGCGATGTATGGGGCCCGGCTCCAGTTACATCAAGGAATGGGCAACGGTACATACTTACTTTTATTGACGATTTTAGTCGAAGAGCCTTTTGCTACCCGCTACGCTCTAAAGATGAAGTTTTCCTGAAATTAAAGCACTTCATCATGTTTGTGGAACACCAAACTAACAGAAAAGTCAAAGTCATGAGAACTGATAACGGGTTAGAATATTGCAATAAGCAAATAAGAGATATGTTAGAAAAGATGGGAATCAAGCATGAGAGAACCACAATATATAGTTCCCAGATGAACGGCGTGGCCGAGCGATATAACAGAGTTTTATTTGAAGGAACTAGAACGTTTATGCAAGCAGCTAATCTGCCGCCTAATCTATGGGTTGAGGCAGTTATGGCAGTAAATTACATTCGCAACCGAATATTTCACACAGGCATAGAAGCAATACCGTTTCAATGATGGTACGGAGCTAAACCATCCATTCGTCATTTAAAACGTTATGGATGCATTGCGTATGTACATCAACCTAAAGAAAAACGAAATAAGTTTCAATCAAGAGCAAAAGGAGGAGTTTTTGTAGGATATGGTATAGGATCCTGTGGATATCGCATTTATTTCCCTAAAGAAAATAAAGTAATTGAGTCAAAGCATGTGACATTTGACGAAGCTCAACTGAACGGTTCTCCTGAACGGAAAATAATACATTGCACGTTTGTTGATTTTTCAAATGATGATAATGAATTCTTTACAGGTCCTAACAATTCACCGACAATGGAAGATGATTTGACTGTCCATCAACCGAGTAGCTCTACAACTCCGACAGAAGTTGAGAAAGTAATGCAGCAAGATGAATCTAGATCCGAAGAGAAAATGGAAGATGATGTATCAACATCTGAAGATGAATTAGAAGAGAATATTCTGAAGGAACAGGAAGAAGCAGAAGCAACATTTTACCGATTTATGAAGAAAAGAAAGAAAGGAAGAACTAAAGGTAAAATTGATGTTTATATCTTATCTCCTACTGGTTCCAGATTAAGATCGCAACAAGATTTATGTGAATATTGTAAAATGCATAAAATCATATTAGATGATACTGTGGCAAATTTGTCATTAGGGAATACATATGAAGGCCCAATTAAGCTAGATAAGGAACTAGAGAGTGAATTAACTGAAGAAGCGCTCCTAACTGAGATAATTGTACCACAAAATGCGACACAAGCAAAACAACTTCCAGAGGCACAAAAATGGAAGGAGGCAATGGATCAAGAGATCCAAACCATGTTAGATAGACACGTTTGGACACCTGTCCCAAAAGTTGATCAAAAAGTTATAGGAACCAAATGGGTTTATACTGTAAAAGAAAATAGTGAAGGGAAGAATTGCATATTTAAAGCGTGTTTAGTTGCACTAGGTAATAATCAGAGAGAAGGTTTAGATTACAACGACACATTTAGTCCAGTAATAAATTTTACATTCATTCGTCTTTTCATAGCTTTTTTTATTAGAATATTGAATTGGGTGCATTGTCTTCTTGATGTTAAATGTGCATACTTATATGGGGATATTGATAAAGAAATTTGCATCAAACAACCTGAAGATTATACAATTCCAGGGAAAGAACACTGTGTTTTGAAGTTAAAGAAAGCAATCTATGGGCTCCACCAAGCTGGAAGATGTTGGTACCATGATTTGCATAATAAGTTAATTGCAAATGGATTCAGTGAAGTAGAAGGGTTAACTTGTGTATACTCTTATAAAAGTGAAGCAATAGTTATAGTGTATGTGGATGATTTGCCTATTTTTGCGAAGAATGGTGAAGTTTTAAAAGAGGTAGTACAGTTAATTGAATCCATTTATGAAGTTAAAAATTTAGGTCCTATTTCAATGTTACTAGGTATCAATTTTAAAAGAGAAGAGGATGCAATAGTTAATGTTAACTGTGAACATTATATTGAAAAGTGTTTAAAGAAGTTTGATGTCCCTGATTTTACTAATATATCTCTTCCTTCTCCTCCTGGATATAATCCTGTTCCAGTTGCTGAAGATGACGAATTTCCCAAGAACCTGCCGTACCGAAACTTACTGGGATGTCTACAGTACATTGCTCATCGATGCCGTCCAGACATTGCTTGGCCTGTTGCTGCACTTTCACAATTTACAGAGAGCCACAACCTGTTGCACTACAAGGCACTCCTGCGAATCCTGAAATATCTCTCTTCGACAAAATCCTTGGGATTGAAGTTGGCACAATCTGACCCTCCAATCCAGCTAGCCGTCTACGTCGACGCTTCTTGGGCAAGTGACACTACTGATCGAAAATCCTGGAGCGGCTACATTGCTTTCGTAAATAATATTCCAGTAACCTGGAGAGTAACTAAACAAAATTGCGTAGCCTTGAGTCCAATGGAAGCAGAAATAATAGCAGCGACAGAAGCTGTAAAAGATTTAAAATTCTTAAACATGTCTCTAATTGAAATTCAGAAAAGTCTTAACTTGGACATCATTACTATTCAACATCCAATGCTCTTTTGTGATAATACTGCCGCCATTTCCTTCACCAAACAGAAAGCTGATACCATAAAGAATCGGTATATTGATTTAAAATACAAGTTTATAAGAGACTGGTATAACAATGGCCTCTTCGACATTAAGCATGTTATGTCAAAAGAGAACTATGCAGATATTTTGACTAAATCCCTCGTAAAGGACTCCTTTCTTAGATTCAGAGAAGTTTATTTATGGTGATGAACTTTCCACGAAAAAAAAAAATTTCTTTTGATCCTGCCATTATTACAAAAACTTTTGTAATGAACTTTATTGCAGAAAATCAAAATGAATGGGAAAGAGGGGCATTCTGTGGGAAAATTATTCCCAAGCATTTTTCATTTCTATTTTTTCATTAAACAATTTGTAAAGTCTACCTGAACTCGACAGCACGATATTTTCTTTTCATTGCCGCCTTTCGGCGTTTGTTTACGTTTTTACCGCCACGGTTGGATGGTTGCATATCGCGTTTCGGTCGTGGACCGTATACGGCAATTTTACTTGCAATCGCATTCGCTCGTATTCATTCATTTTTTTTTTAAGATAAGTATTTAAATTTAATTAACATGTAAAATCATCTTTTTAAGTCATTTTTATATTAAAGTAATTTTTCTAAAGTCATTGTAATATTTATTAAATGTTATTCAAATTATAAGTAAATGTTAAATATCTTCCGACTTATGCAAATTGCATAGTCGATTCTGATTGGTCGATAGGTTTTCGTCCTGATTTAAAGGGACAGCGATTTCATTTTTTCGGTGTGTGAGGTGTGCGATGTCTAAAGGCTGACTTATGGTACTATTTGGTATGTTTTATGAAGTGTCAGCGAATATGTATGGTATATGGCTGAATACCAATATAATTGTGAGAATTTATTAAGCATAATGGTTTAGTTTGAAGACGTTTCATCGAAAAATTGTTAATTAAATCGGCGATAGAGTTGTGGATAATATATTTCAAGTTACTTATGTCGTCGAATAATGCAGTTCTCTCGAGTTCGGGTAGACTATCGTCGCAAGTGTCCATTAATTTAATCCAAGAACGAAGTCAAGTTCATGTACTGCAAGCACCAATAAATGAATCCTTCTTCTGTTCATCATTTTGGCTCATTACTGTAAGTACATTTTACACTTACCTTATCCCTGAAACATCATATAATATATATAGGATTCATGAAGTTGCATATACTTCAACATATTCTTATTCAAAGTTATTATTTTAACTATATTTTCAAAGTTTCATATATAACTTAAACTAATTTGTTAAGTCACTCTGCTGAATTTTCACGTGGGAGGGGCAAGCAACCCGCAATGACACACCCCCCCCCACAGGGTTTTTTTTCATTTAGCTGTAAATCAATTAAGATTTTTTGTTTTTCTATGTTGAAAAGATCCTCAGTACTGCAATAACGCAAAGCTCTAGCAAACAAGGTTCTGATAACTGCAATTTTATGGGATTTGGGGGATTCTGAATTAAAATTTAAATACTGTCCAGTAAATGTTGGTTTTCTGTAGATTGTGGTTACAAGGGTTTGGGAAGGGGAACCAGAACTTCTATGAATCAAAATACCTAAAAAGGGGAGCTGTTGGTCAGTTTCATACTCAATTGTAAATTGTATAGAACCACAAATTGAATTTGCATGCGTTAAAATAACTGGGAGGTCATGAAACTCAGCAACGAGGAAAACATCATCCACGTACCTACGCCAAAATTTAATTAAACAACCTGTAATATGAAAAATCTTTGTTTCTATATATTGCATAACAATTTCAGCAAGAATAACAGATAATGGTGACCCCATTGGAGTACCATTTATTTGCTTATAATACTTTTCATTAAAAATAAAGCAATTCGATGACATACAAAACTGAAAAAGTGTCAAAAATGTGCTTTTATCAATAACAGAATTCAATTTTACATTGTCATCAGGCCAGATTTCATGAGTAACGGTATAAGCATACTCAATTTGAATTGAAGTAAAAAGACTAACGACATCAAATGAGGCCATCACACAATTGAGAGGGAACTCAAAATTTTTAAGGTCGTTAAGAAAAGTGAGGGGGGAATTCAAACTGTATGGAGAATTTAAAGATAATGGCTTTAAAAGGGACGAAAGATATTTTGAAAGATTATAGATGGGCGAACAAGTAAAATCAATAATCGGACATAAAGGAATACCCTCTTTGTGAATTTTCGGTAGCCCATAAAAATTAGTGACAGTACCTGTATAACAACGAAGATATTTAGCAGTGGGTTCAGACAGTTTATTGGACTTGGATAACTCAGAAATCAAATTGTTAAGGTTTCTCTGTATTCCAGGCGTTAAGTCTTTATTAACAGGTAAATAAGTAAGAGTATTATTCAAAAGTTCCATTGCTTTATCAATATAATCAACCTTATTAAGCACCTCTGTAACACGGCCCTTAACAGCTTTTGCAATAACAATCGACTTATCAGCCGAAATATTTTTAATTAATTTACTGTAATATTCAAAAAGGCCGTGTTACAGTGGTGCTTAATAAGATTGATTATATTGATAAAGCAATGGAACTTTTGAATAATACTCTTACTTATTTACCTGTTAATAAAGACTTAACGCCTGCATTACAGAGAAACCTTAACAATTTGATTTCTGAGTTATCAAAGTCCAATAAACTGTCTGAACCAACTGCTAAATATCTTATTTGTTATACAGGTACTGTCACTAATTTTTATGGGCTACCGAAAATTCACAAAGAGGGTATTCCTTTATGTCCGATTATTGATTTTACTTGTTCACCCGTCTATAATCTTTCGTCCCTTTTAAAGTCATTATCTTTAAATTCTCCATACAGTTTGAATTCCCCCCTCACTTTTCTTAACGACCTTAAAAATTTTAAGTTCCCTCTTGATTGTGTGATGGCCTCATTTGATGTTGTTAGTCTTTTTACTTCAATTCCAATTGAGTATGCTTATACAGTTATTGATGAAATCTGGCCTGTTGACAATGTAAAATTGAATTCTGTTACTGATAAAAGCACATTTTTGACACTTTTTCAGTTTTGTATGTCATCGAATTGCTTTATTTTTAATGAAAAGTATTATAAGCAAATAAATGGTACTCCAATGGGGTCACCATTATCTGTTATTCTTGCTGAAATCGTTATGCAATATATAGAAACAAAGATTTTTCATATTACAGGTTGTTTAATTAAATTTTGGCGTAGGCACCTGGATGATGTTTTCCTCGTTGCTGAGTTTCATGACCTTCCAGTTATTTTAACGCATGCAAATTCAATTTGTGGTTCTATGCAATTTACAATTGAGTATGAAACTGACCAACAGCTCTCCTTTTTAGATATTTTGATTCGTAGAAGTTCTGGTTCCACTTCCCAAACCCTTGTAACCACAGTCTACAGAAAACCAACATTTACTGGACAGTATTTAAATTTTAATTCAGAATCCCCCAAATCCCATAAAATTGCAGTTATCAGAACCTTGTTTGCTAGAGCTTTGCGTTATTGCAGTACTGAGGATCTTTTCAACATAGAAAAACAAAAAATCTTAATTGATTTACAGCTAAATGGTTACCCATTAAGATTGTGCCTTCGAATTCTCAGAGAAATTCTCCGTGCAGACATGAATGCCCCTCCACCTTTCCAGTGTACAAAATCAAATGTTTACGCAAGCATTTCTGAAAAGATTTCGCATTATTTGAAATCAGTTGGTATTCATGCATCTTTCATTCCCCAAAATCCTCTTAAGAATCTGTTATGTAATTTTAAACATAGATATTCCATCCTGCAGTTTAAAGACATCGTTTACGGAATTCCGTGTGAACAGTGTGAAGCGGTTTATATTGGTGAATCTAGCAGGACACTTGAAATATGGCTTAAAGAGCATAAACAGGCATTTAGATGTAGAAATTTTAATTCAAAGATCGTTCAGCATACTATTGCAACCGACCATTTTCCAGATTTTAATAAAGCTTTTGTGATCCGATCCGGCTGCAACAATCAGGGAGAGTGTTTTTAGAGGCCTGGCATACTAAAACCAAGGATTTAGCGATTAACGAAGCTGCATCTGTGTCGGCTGAGTATTCTATTTTAACTGTAACCTGAAATTAATGACTTTCTGTTGTGTTTTTCTTGTAACTGTTGATAGTATTGACTTAATGTTTATAATTGGCTGAGGAGGGATCGTGATTATCCGAAACGTCCCAATTTTAATATGTTTTTATTGTTTTTATGTAATAATTTTAATTGTTTAATGTATTGTCTGTGATTTTAATGTAAATATTTTAAAGATGGAATTCAGACGTGATATTTTTGCTTATATAATTAAAGAGAGGCTGTTTCAGCTAAAATGTAAATAAGTTATAGAGCTAAAGTAGTACGGTGATAAGATATAGAGGGCTTGTTATTCCTAACAGTAAATAATATACATATATATACATAATAAATATTGCAGTATCTTACAAAATTTTATCTAAGCAACTTACTAATTCAACTTTCATAAAATTCAAGTTACGTAAACAGGATGTGTAGCGGGTGCTTACATTCAAAAAAAGTTTGTAAGGTCATTACAAGGGGCTTATTTTCGGTACCTGTCAAAATTTGCAGAAAAAATCGCGAATTTGAAAAAATATCGTGACGTTGAAACATCATGGAAATAGATATTTCGTCAATTGGCAGCTGAAAACAAGACAAGAATTTTGCAGTCAATTGTGTAAGAAAATCGCTAATTTCGTCAAAAGATCGCTGGAAAAAAAATCGCGATTTTTGTTAAGATCAGAATTTTGTCAGTAAGTCCCTGAAAATAATAATAGCGAATTTGGTTAAATGACCATGAAAATTATCGCTATTTTTATCAGCCTGATGCGGAAAAAGTTCGTGAATTTTCTCAACTGATTATTTAAAAAATCGGGAATTTCGTCAAACGATCGTGAGGAAAAAATCACGGAAATAGGAAATTTTGCTAGTCAGTCACTGAAAATAATCATGAATTTCGTCAAAGAATTGTGGAAAAATACAAACTTCTAAAAATCGGTGGGAAAAAACTCAGACTTTCGTCAAAAGATCGCAAAAAAAAACTCTAATTTCGTCGAAGGATTGCAAAAAAAACCACTAAAATTTCATAAAAGATCGCAAAAAAAACACGAATTTTTTCAAAGAATCATGAATAAACCCTCTAATTTCTTCAAAGAATCGCGAAAAAATCCTCTAATTTCATGAAAGGATTGCAAAATAAATGCCATTTTCATCAAAGGATAATGAAAAAACATGGATTTTGTCAAATAATTGCAGAAAAACGCAAATTTCTTCAAAGAATAACGAAAAAAACACAAATTTCTTCAAAGGATCGTGAATAAACCGGCAAATTTCGTTAAAAGATCGCGAAAAAAATCCTCAAATTTCACCAAAAGACTGTGAAAAAACCTTCTAATTTCGTCAAAAGATTGCGGAAAAACCCTCTAATTTCATCAAAAGATTGCGAAAAAAACCTTCTAATTTTCCCAAAATATTGCAAAAAAACCCTCTAATTTCGTCAAAGGATCTCGAAAAAAATGCAGATTTTGTCAAATAATTGCGGAAAAAACGCAAATTTCTTCAAAGAATTGCGAAAAAAAAATGTAAATTTCTTCAAAGGATTGAAAAAAAACTCAGCAAATTTCGTCAAATGATCGCAAAAACCCCCGAAAATTTTTTCAAAGGATTGCAGCAAAAAACATGAATTTTGGCAAAGAATTGTGGAAAAAAAGCAAATCTCTTCAAAGAATGACAAAAAAATCAGCAAATTTCATCAAAAGATCATGAAAGAAAATTGTAATTTCAATCAAAAGATCTCAAAAAAGCATGAATTTCGCAAAGGCCTGCAGGGAAACATGCATAGTTAGTGCTAGGAGTGAATTCCACACTCCTTCCCTCTTCTGTAACCTTACAGAAAATTTGTTGTGAATTTCAGAATATTTTTTCTATTCAGAATCACCCGTGGATCGATTAAAACTTAGTGAAATTCGTCAAACGATCGTGTAAAATGTTGTGAATTTAGTCAAATGATCATTAAAAAAAGTCGCAAATTTAGTTAAACTAAACAATCATGGAAAAAAATCCCTAGTTTCGCTAAATGATCGTGAAAAGCATCGCAAATTTTGTCTATTAGCTGCAGTAAAAAATAGCAAATTTAGTCAAACAACGTGGAATTACAGAATTTCATTAATTAAAAAAAATTGCCTATTTCAGCAATCTGTAGCGGCAAAAAAAATTACAAAATTCGTCAATCGAACAAAATAAAACTATTTTCATCAAATGTTCATTGGGAAAAATTGCATTTTTTTAAATTTGTTGCCCCCCCCTTCCCCCCCCAAAAAAAAAATCAGATTATATCAAATAGGCTTGGAAATTCAGCAGATCACTTATCTCCACAATCGATCACAAGAAACTACTTAATTTAAAATCTGGCTCTTATACCATTTAAATAAAGCAAATGATTTGATAAGGCTCCAGTAATAAACCTCCACCTTAAAGAATTGACATGCTACTGTTTATTATGCTGAAAGGTTGGCACATCTGAATAGCCTCGAATTAAAAAAAAAAATTATTGTGCTAAGTTTTTTCTTCAATATTGAATAGATAATGATGCGTTTGTGCACATAAATGGGTGCTTATTTTTCCCTAAAAATGTGCTTATAAAGTTCTTACAGGTGCTCATTTTTAAAACTAAAATGTTGCTACTCACCTTGTTTTATTTACTGTAAACCTGTTTTATCAAACCCTGTTTCATTTAAAATATAAAGTTACACAAATTAGAGATATATGCTGCTGAAGGCATTAGAGCCCCCAAAATTAATTTCCTTCTGGATAAAAATGTCTAAATTAAACGCAGACTTTAGATGTATTTGATGTTATTATTCCAGGCCCAGGCAATCCTGGGCAGGTCAGCTAGTAGATAAAAATTACCTTTTTACTTCTCGATTAAAAGTCATATTGATTCTACAAAGTGATAGCATTGTATCCCTAGCATCTTCCAACTTGTTATGCAGAATTATACTCACACTCGCAAAACAATGAGAAATCTGACAGTCAGCAAACAATAGTATTCTCTATACTTTCTGAAAATCAGACTTAGATATGTCCCCCCCCCCCCCAATCAAAAAAAATTGCATAAATAAATAAAATTTCTATTTTTTTAAGATTAACATTCAGTTGGAAATCTTGTTTTTTTGCTTTTTACCAAAGCTGAATTTGAAATTGTAATTAGTAGAAATTTTAGTGTTAATGCTGTCTTATGGCCAGGACAAGAATGAGAATCTTGACGATTTCTGTGGACTCTCGCTTTAAAAAATATATAAATAAATATTAATAGGTCTTAATCCCTCTCCCCCACTTCTTTCCCCAAGTTTTCATCCTTCCTCTTTGGCTTCTCAGCACACATATTTTTTGTAAAAGTAATGGTTGATAGATGCAATCAAAATATGGCAATGGAATTACCGTATTATGTGTAATTTTTTAGGTAGGGAGGGCTTGCTTTTAAAATGGAGGTACTTTATATTTTACTATTCCATCAGTGGAAATTGTGTAATTAATAAAGTTAATAGAATATTATATAAATAACCTATACATAAATGTATATAAACATTAGCAAAGATACAGAGGCAAGGGTAATTAAAATATGTAAGTTGATACTGCTGGACACGAAAGAAGAGGAGATGCCAAAAGAGTAATGCATGAGACAAAAGCAACTGCCAACCTTTTAGTCCTCATGGACCATTAAATTCATAATTTAAAATTATTTAGACCACTAATATGAAATTCTTTTAAACATGAATGACTTTGTGCAATGAGGATCAGACAGCTTCCTTTTTTTATATATATATATATATAAAATTCACTAATTTAATGTAACAAAATTATAAATGTTTATTTAATTGTGCTTATTAATGTTTATATAATAACAAAAAAATTTTAAAGGTTACTTAATTGGTACAAAATTCTTAGTTATTTTAAATACTACAAAATAATCAAAGTTTATTGAAGTATTTAACATTTTTAGTGTGATATTTGTTCATGTTTAGTTAAGATATGTTTATAGAATTTTGACACAAATGACATCACTACAAGTTGAAGAGGTTTTTTTAATTATTTTCAAGCCAATGCCAGAACAAAGTTTTAATTACTTTGTACAGATGAAAATTTCTTTTGGCACAAATATGTTGAAAACTGAATCAAAATATTAATTGCCTTTTCATAAAGCAATGGGTATTCATTTTTTATGTAAAGCCAAAAAATAGGTCTTGATGTAGATCATAGGAATTTAGCTCGAGACTGTCATTGGATGATAGATCATTTTTTGAATTATTTAAAATTGCTGTTTTTTTGCTGTATTGCAAATAATGCCCAAATTTTTCTGTGGCCCATCTAAGTTTTTCCCCAAACGACCAGTTGGCAATTGCTGATCTAAATGAACGCCGTCTTTAACACACAAAATTTAAGATCTTTAAACTCTTTATTTAAAAAAAATATATATCTATATCCTACTTTTTGCATTATAGTAATTTTTAGAATGATTAATAATCTAAATTACACTTACCACCAACCAATGGCAACAACTGTCTGATTATCAATCTTTATTTCCCTCTAACACATAAAGTGTAAAATTTTAAGCTGTTTGTCCTGTAAAATTTCTATAAGAGAAGAATTCTAGTAGAGAAAAATGAGCTTGATGGTTGCACATGCATTTTTGAAATCATATATCTATTTATTATAATGGACTATTATTTTAATAATTAATAGGGTAAATATTAATTTAAACCAATGTTTACAATTTAATATTAGATACCATAGACAATATTTGCAATATTTTACTTCAGTATTGAGATTATTAATAGAAAAATATAGAAAGATATTCTTTTTGTTATTTTGGATTTGGATTTTTAAAACAATCTCAATGTCTTTAAAAAATACATTTATATCTGTGTTAGTGCTTAGCTTTCAGAGTATGAACTAGAAGACTGCATAATAAGTACAACTGATCTAGATTTTCCCTATATCATAGTCTCTGCTTATAGTAATCAACAGTAGAATTGATTAAAAAAAAGAAAAGTCACTGGTCCCAAGGACCAGTAAGCATGAGAATTTACTCGTCCACAGTCATCAATACTGGCCCACTGCATAAAATTCTATCAAATCCCTTTAACCCTTTCAGTGACACTTCTCCCACCTCCTAGAATATAAACCAATCTTCCTTACAGTTATCACAATTTTCAGCATAATAAAATTTAAAATTATAATTTACTAAAAATTAAATAAACAGTACATAAAGAAAAACTATAAAATTATTAATTAGATATTTTATTTCTGATTATTTATTTCAACTGACTGAGGTTTGCATTTTTTATTTATTATTGTATCATTTGTGTTTGGTTGCGGTTTTCTCAGAGATAGGATAATTTAGGTTTACCTGTGAGAGAGAGGACAACAGTTACTGGTCCTGTGGACCACTAAATTTTTCAAATTAGTGGTCTAATTGGATTTTTGGTGATCTCTGACCAGCAGACCACCAAGGATTTCAAACGCTGGTAATGCTTCTGCGGTTTTTTCTTTTTGTTTTTTTTTTCTGTGAATAACTATGTTTTTACTGAGAATTTTTGTTCTATGAACAGCATATGCTATCAATTCTAAAGGAGGCATGAACTGGCTATGATATTTGAAATGAGAAAATTTCATATATTAAATTTAAATTAACAGGATGGTGATGGAGATATGGAACATCCACCTCGTGGCTCAGGACCTAGGAACCACCCTCCTTACAGATCTCACATGGATAGGCGACGAACACGTCGAGGCCGACAATCAAGACCTAGAGGTGATTCTGGTGCTCCTAGGGGAAAGAGAGATGATGGTGATGCTCCTAACAAATCAGATGCTGCAGATGCTTATGAATCGAAATCTGATGAGCCTGGTAATAGACATGAGAATAACTCTGATAATGTAAATGTTTCACCTTCTTCAAATCAGTTGTCTTCAGGTTCAGGCGAACCAAGTGATTCAGACCAAACAAATGAAGGATACTAAAAGAAAATTCATCAGAGCAGGTATGTAGTTTCTCTTATTTTAAAAAAATGAAACTTTTTCATTTTATCATTTTTTGTATCTGTAACTTTTATGTCTTTTTTACATGTGTTTTGATTCAGGGGTCTGTCCAGGGAAAAAAACTTAGTCCGTTAACAGACTGTTCACAAAAATAAATGTAAAAAAAAAAAAAATGGATTCTTTACAAAAATAATTTTTAGAAAAACAGCCCTTTCACAACTAGAAAACAGGAATGGACCCTATTCTTGCGACACCAAATAGGGTGTGTAGCGGTGCTTATAGGTGCTTACATTCGAAAACAGTTTGGTGCTGAAAAGTTGTTGTTTTGGTGGTTCAAAAAAAGGTGTTTATTTTCTGTGCCTGTCAAAATTTGCAGAAAAAATCGCGAATTTGAAAAAAAATCCTGATGTCAAAACATCGAAGAAATAATTTTGTCAATTAGCAGCTGAAAACAAATCAAGAATTTTGACAATCGGTTGCGCAAGAACATCGCAAATTTCATCAAAAGATCTTTGGAAAAAAATCATGATTTTTGTGAAAAGATCAGAATTTCGTCCATAAGTAACTAAAAATAATCACAAATTTGGTTGAACGACCATGAAAATGATCCCTATTTTTATCAATCGGTTATGGAAAAAGATTGCGAATTTCATCAATAGATTATTTTTAAAAATCAGGAACTTCACCAAGCAATTGCAGGGGGGGGGGGGGGGGAAATCACTGAAATGGGAAAATTTGCTAGTCAGTCACTGAAAATAATCATGAATTCTGTCAAAGAATTGTGGAAAAATGCAAAATTCTAAGGATCGTGAAAAAACTGGATTTTGTAAAAATCGCAAAAAAAAAACTAATTTTGTCAAAGGATCTCAAAAAAAATCCCTCTAATTTCATCAAAGGATCGCAAAAAAAATCCCTCTAATTTCGTCAAAGGATCGCAAAAAAAATTTCTCTAATTTTGTCAAAGGATCGCGAAAAAAATTCCTCTAATTTTGTCAAAGGATCACAAAAAAAATCTTTCTCATTTCATCAATAGATCCCAAAAAAACCCTTCTCATTTCGTCAAAGGATCACATAAAAACCCTTCTCATTTCGTCAAAGGATCGCAAAAAAAACCTTTCTCATTTCTTCAAAAGATCACAAAAGAAAACCTATCTTGTCAAAAGAATGCGAAAAAAAGACTAAGTATGATGAAAAAAATCTGGAAATTTCATCAAAAGATCACGAAAAAAACTGAATTTCGTCAAAAGATCATGAAAAAAAACTGATTCGTCAAAAGATCGTGGGAAAAAAACTGAATTTCATCAAAAGATTATGAAAAAAATCGAATTTCATCAAAAGATCATAAAAAAATGCCAATTTCGTCAAAGGATCTCGAAAAAACACACATTTTGTCAAAGAATTGCGAGGAAAAAAACACAAATTTCTTCAAAGGATCCCAAAAAAAATACAAATTTCTTCAAAGGATGGCAAAAATATACACACATTTTGTCAAAAAATCACGAAAAAACTGAAATATAGTCAAAAGATCATGAAAAAACATGAATTTCGCAAAGGTCTGCGGGGAAACATGCATAATTAATACCAGGAATGGATTCCACGCACACTCTCCCTCTGTAACCTTTCAGAAAATTTGTTGTGAATTTCAGAATTTCTTTTAACTCAATCACCCCTGGATCGATCAAAACAATTAGCCAAATTCATCAAAGATCGTGGAAAGAATCTTGAATCTCGTCAAATGATCATGAAAAATGTCGAGAATTTAGTCTAAAAAATCATGGAAAAAAATCGCTAATTTCACTAATATGATTGTGAAAACAGATCATCTATTGGTCACAGGAGAAAAAGTGAATTTAGTCAAATGATCGTGGAATTACAGAATTTCATTAATTAAAAAAAATGACTAATTTCAGCAATCTATAGCGGCAAAAAGAAATTGCAAAATTCATCAAACAATCGAGCAAAATAAAACTATTTTCGTCAAATAATCATTAGAAAAATCACAAATTTCTTCAATTTGTTGCAGAAAAAAATTATAAAATTACATCAAATATTAGGCATGGAATTTCAATAGATGACTAAATCTCTTCAATCGGTCACAAAATTACTTTCTTTAAAATATGGCTCTTATACCATTTAAATAAAGCAAATGATTTGATAAGGCTCCAATAATAAATATCCACCTTAAAGAATTGGCATGATCATGCTGAAAGGTTGGCACATCTGAATAGCCTCCAATATAAAAAAAAAAAATGATTGTCTAAGTCTTTTCAGTATTGAATAGATAATGATGCGTATGTGTACATAAATAGGTGCTTATTTTTCCCTAAAAATGTGCTTATAAAGTGCTTACAGGTGTTTATTTTTAGAACTAAAATGTTGCTACTCACCCTGGTAAAACTTTACGGAACGCATTACTTATGCAAGTCGGGGGTTGCCTGTGTATATTCATATATTAACAAACTTTTTTTTATTATTAAGACTGGCTAAACCTGAAATAAAAGTTCCATACTTTGATTTTGATGTCTATTAATGGAGGACATTTATGAGGAAAGTTTCATTAAATAATTCAAGGAAAATGTACCTTGTCTTTATTAGACATATTTAATTACATATTATTAGTTATTTACTTGACCTTTACTTTTAATAATTGAATCATTTTTAAAATTATAGTAATTCTTATCATTTTAGTTTATTACTTATTTTAATATTTTACAATATTCCAAGAATTCATTATAATTTTGATTGCATTATTACATTCAAATTAATGTTCAAAAAATGTAAACAAAGCAATGACCAGAAAACCTCAAAATTCTAAAATCCACAGAACCTCTGGTCTCAAGTGTGCGGATTTGAGGGAGTCTACTGTATTATCAAGCTGCATAAGTGTTATACGAGGAAGCTGCATACATGAAAATATACTGTATGTGTATTGTTAATAATGGAAATTGGATATAGTCGGGGAAAATTAAGGGAACTTTTTTTTACAATTTCTGTACACACCCTGTATAGTGAAGGGGAAGAAGAACAGAAAGCTGTTTACAAAGAAAGACTGAATAAATTAAAAGTATATGTATCTTATTGTTGATCTTTTTTAATGTAATCAGATGAATTAATTTGACAATGTAAAACTTAAAAACTGCATGCTTTCTGTTAAGATAATCATCAACTCAACTATTCCCTTCCCATGTTGGTGTTTTGAAATTTAAAGATCTAACGTTAATCAGTTTTTCTTTTCTGGATTTTTTTTTTTTTTCTACAAAGTCCGATTGTTTGGACTGACCGCTGATTTAAAAAAAAAAAAAATTCAGAAGTGAATGCTTTAAATTTTTAGAAAATTCGAAGCAGAATTACCCCTCTATTATCTATTGTGTATTGTATTTTAATTTATTGTGTTTTAATATGTAATACTTCAGCATGAGTGTTATGTTTTAGAGTACTATTCCTATTTTATTTGATCATCATTTATTTGCATGAGGAAAAAAATTGCATTTTGTATATTATATTGTCATGAAAATTATTTTTCAACATATCTCCAAAATCTGGAATCGCCATGAAAGTTGCTAAATGAAGAGCCCGAGGGACGCCACTGTGGTGCCTTTTGAAGGTTTCTCGATACCCTATCATTTTTCTTTGCCCCATTCCTTTTCAGAATTTCCTGATACTAGTTTTTATAAAAAGCCTTTTACAGTTATAACACCATTTTCAAAGATACTTTCTTTAAAATCATTAATTTTCACATGATTTTACATTATGGGCGACTATTAAAGTTTTTGTCTCCTTTCTCTACAAAACATTTTAGCATTGACCACTCTGTTTTCATTATATTTATGATATAATGAGGATAAAGAAAATTAAGGAAGATCATAATACACTTACTTTTTCTTAGTCAAATTGATACAGATTACACTTATCGAATTTTATTGTGCACATAGTTAAAATTGCATTTTTGGAAAAACTTATATTTTTAGTAGTAGATACGAATGAACAACAATATATCAGAATGAGCAATATAACAAGGAATTACTTTAACTCTGATTAAATAAATTTATATTTTTACAAGTATCTGATTGAATAAATTTATATTTTAATATAATGGAAGATAAAAACAACAAAAACATTAATCAAATTTTAATATCATTAGTGACAACATTGCAAAGTCTTTTTAAGCTTTTAGGGAGAGGAAGGGGGGCAATTATCCCTCTCCTTGGCTATTTGCCTGGGTTTTGAGTTCGGCACATCACCTGAGCATTATTTTAACTCAGTTTTAAAAATTCAGTTCATATGAAGAAAACTGTATGCTATTCTAGAGAGAAGTAAGTTTAACAATATGCAATGCTAATATTAAAGCTAAGTTTGACTGATCATATTAGTGCTGATGTTATGAGGTTTTCTCCCCCCCCCCCCTCTCCTTTTTTTAAGAATTGTAACCTAGACATTCATCAAATAAATCATCCGTGGGCTGAGACCTTGTGGTTTTTCTGAAAATCTACTTTGTTTTGGCACAGTCTGAGATTTCATAAAATACTGTATTCTTTAACAGTATTTTTAGTTTCTTTTTCATTTTACTCGGATTCTAAATATCTGGTAATTTTTGCATTGAATTTGACATCTTTGCAGATCCTAGGAGGTCTGGAGACCACAGTTTAAAAACCATTGGTCTAAAACGAACTTACTTTATTATTATTATCCATAGTCGCTCATAACTTATACATTCCTTTTAAGCAAAAGATTAGGATGCTAATTAGTGAAAAGGGCACTATTGAAGCAGTAAAGCAGGCATTATATCAGTATAAAATATATTTGTAATGTAATTTGTCACAAAAAATGTAATTTTTAGGTATGAAAAAAGATGTATTAAATAGAATTTAACCTAATATGCTGAATTATATAAATTAAAGTATGATTAATATACAATATGATTGAATAATCTATTTCTGCTTTTACAAATGCCATATCTCATTTTCAATATCTTTCTTTTTTTTAGTGAAAAACCTGAGAAGAATAAGTCCTAAGTGGCCAACAAGAAAAGCTTGTTACAAGACAAGTGAAAGCAACACAGTTTAATAAAGAAAGTAATGTGATGATATGTGTGATTAAAATCAATCAATGAAGTGAAAAGATCAAAATCTGCATTAAAAAGATCAAAACTGGGAATTTATAAAGTTTTGTCTTGGGTTGAACATTTTAAATGAAAATCCCAATCATGAAGGCCAAGAGTGACCTGCTTCTGCAAAGTACATCAGAAACTTGGCTTTTAACTGGAAATTTTAAGTAATTTCCTTATGACATCACAAAATTTAAAGAGCAACTGATGATAGACAGCAAATTTCGATTTCACTAAGCAGAACACCTTGTCAAGTGTGAGAAGTTGTTTTCAATCAATTGTATTTAGTTATAAAAAAAAAGAAGCCAGATTAGAATATTTTGGTGAAAGATGAAAACTAAAAAAATTGTGGACAAGCAATCCGAAGAGATGAACTCCCACTGCTTCATCTTGTATTTATGGACAACACTTTCAGGCAGGTAAAATTTTTTGTTTAAATATTAAAGGGGCATATTTTTTGTGTCAGAGTCCGTAGCTTATCATATGTTACTCATATTCATCTTTGTTATGTTTATTTCACTAGACATTTAATTACGAATATATATATATATATATATATATATAGTAGACTCCCTCCGCACAGCTTGGGATATTGGAGGTTGTGAAGATTTTAGAATTTTCTGGATTTCTGGTCATTGCTTTGTTTAATTGGCATTGCGTTTTTACAGTAATATGAATGTATTGATGAAATCAAAATTATTCTGAATGCTTGCAATATCATAAAATATTAAAATAAGTAAAGCAATAAACTAAAATGATAAAGTAATTTTTAAAAGGATTAAATTATTAAAAGTAAAGATCAAGTAAATAATTAATAATGTATAATTAAAGATGAGATGATATTCCTTGAATTATTCAATGAAACTTTCTCATAAAGTTACTCTACTAATTCACATCTAAATGATAAAGTAAGGAAGTTTTATTCCAAATTTAGCCAGTATTAATAACCAAAAAAGCCTGATTAATACATAAATATATTTGGTAAAAATATTGTGATTACCAGTGATGTCAGCAATATTTTGGTTTTTATTTCAGAAATAAATTTATACTTCTTTTATGAAAAATCTACAGTATTGGTCATTATCGAGAATTACATATTAAAATACGTAAGGAATGATATAAAATAAAAATATTCTGTAATTTTGCCCAAACGTCTTAACTGAAAGTTTCATTGTTTACATCTGTGATTGTGTGCAGATTTTAGGTGTTTATGGATCTTAGGGTTGCGGATTTGAGGGAGTCTACTGTATTAAAATACAGCTACATTTTAAATGTATTTGTCTGCTCTGTACTAGTTTTCTGTTTTAATTTTTGCATGTAAGTGAAACAGTATTGGTGAACAGAAAGAAAATTTTCAAGGTATCTGATTTATTTTGAGTTCATTTAGATAGTTTAAAATTATTACTAATAAATCTTATTTTATATGATGTATATTTATAAAGTTTTGACCTGAATATATATTTTTTTTTCTTTAAGGAATTTGATTTTGAATGATACAAAATATTGTTAAAACTTTAAATATTCAGTACTGGTTTTGAAAGATAAAAATAAAGTAATAGCTGTACTATGTGTCTGGTGGTTAAACCGACCATGGATAAACAATTACTTTTATTTTGTTTTATGCAGCCATTAAAATTAAACATTAAAGTAATGAATATATTCACAATGTAACTATTTTCAATCTAAATGATTTTATGTTTGTTCTAATGTCATAGGTAAATTAAAACGCGATTGCTAAGGACTGATTTTCTTTTAACCCGTTCGGGACCATGGGTGCATATATGCACCCTCAAAAAGTGCTTAAAACGCTTGAGTTTGATACCAGTAAAAAAGAAAAGTAAAATTGATTTATATAATTACAACACTTTCATGATTTATAAAGTTAAATCAAATAATTAACAAAAAGTGGTGCCAAACAAATAAAGTTCATGTAAAAGATGCCGGTCCTGAATGGGTTAATTTAAATAATTTCACTAAAACATTTTTATTTTAAAAAAAATACTAACATTTTTATATTTTCCAAAATGTAAAACTCTCAAAATATTTTAACATTCGACTGACAGTGTGTAGAAATATTATGTATTCTGGTTATTTTGAATAGCTTATTTAAAACAGGAATATTGGTGTCCAAGGACTGTGTGGAATCTGCATACTTTCAACTATGTATGTAGTCAAGGGTTTTAATATTTGCCCAGCTTTCCTTACATAATACATATAAGTAGGGTGTCAACGATTTTAATCAGTTGATTTAAATCAGCGATTAAATCATGATTTTAATCAACCGATTTTTTTTTTAAATCATTGATTTAAATCAAAAATTTACTAAATGTTTAAAATGCCAAAAAAAGTATTAAAACCTAACATAAACATAATTTGAAAGTTTCTACAGTTATTTTGACTTTTGAATAAACAAAAAAAGAGCTTTAAATAATTGTTTCTAAGCTTAATTCATGAGTATTGTAAAAAATTAAAAGCAGTTGAGTTTGTAAAAAGCATTGTTTTTAAGTTTTTATCTAAATTAAAACAGTTTCATTTAAAAATGATACTTAAATCTAATATAATTTGCAATGTTATAATTTCCTTTAGGTAATCAATTTATGCATTATTTTATATAAAATACACATAGCAAGTATAATACATTTCTACAAATAAAAGAATAAATAGTAATTAATAGCAATCTCAAGTTAAAGAAGAATGAAAGAATGACATCTGCTCAGCAGCTAAATTGTAAATGAATGCATAAGATAAAAGAAATAATTGGTATAAAAAATAATAATAGGTTGAATGGGTTGTTCTCTACAATACTTGCAAATTTGGCCAAGCAGTCTGACTTGAATGATGCATATGTAAATTTTCATGAAAAATTAGATAAATGGTAAGAAATCAGTCAATTATTGAAGATTTTAATAGCAGCAGAAATCGTTTTAAAATTTGACTTAACAAAAAAATAAAATAAAAAAAGTGAGGGAATGATGAAATAAGACATTTTTACTAGTTGTAGGGGAAAATGCAAAATTATGAAGAAATCCAAACTGTTTCCTTTAAGAGCAACACTTAATTATAATGCATGATAAAATTAAATTTTTTGATATTTGTAAAAAAAATAGTATTCTGTGTGAGGGAATGACTGCTAATAAAAACACTTCCAGATATATTGACTGAAATTTTTTTTTTGAAAAATTAACAAAATCTTACTCTTTTTTTGATGGTGTTTCAAGAAGATTGTTTGTTCTTAGTCATTCACACCAGTTTTAACTTATTTTCTTTGTAAGCAATGTTGTCAAAAGTCTGTTTAGCATCTTACCAAATTTTTATTTTAATTATATTTTATTAATATTATATTAATATTTGTAATATCTTATTTTTAAATTTACCAAATCATCTTATCAAGCGCCAAAAGACTGCAACAACCACATCCTAAGCAGTTATCGCCCAAAATAACTTTCAAAGTTTTCTGGCACATTGCACATGTTATGGAACTCTTGTCATGAATTTTATAATGGCTATGTTAAAGCACTATTATTTATCTGATGTCTATTAGGAAACCATTAAAAAATGCAAATTTCCCAAAAATGTAAGGTTTTTGAATAAACTATTTCTACCTGTTAAATTCCTCTTGGGCAAACTAAATGTAATAAGTTCACCATTGAATTTGGTTAATTTGAATTCGTCTTCTATTATGTAATGTTATTTTTCACAAAATTTTGTTTCACATTAAATGGGCCAAAAGAGGAAAAACCTTGCATTGACCCTTGGCATGGAAATGTTTTCTTATGCAACCTCCAATTTTAGTTATTAAGTAATAATTACAAGAAGAAAAAATTTGTCAACTGATATTGAAAAATTAAAAGTGTATAAGATGCTTTTTGTGTATAAAGTTTGTTAATACAGTAGACTCCCTCAAATTGAATAATTGAAGGAAAATGATCTCATTTTTTTTTTTTTTTGGTGCATATTCAAATATGCATTATTAATTATTTACTTGAACTTTACTTTTAATACTTTAATCAGTTTTTAAATTAGCTTACTTTTTATCCTTTTAGTTTATTACTTTACTTATTTTAATATTTTACAATATCACAATCATTCATTATAATTTTGATTGCATTACTGCATTAAAATTACTGTTTAAAAAATGTAAACAAAGCAATGGCCAGAAATCCGTACAACTTCTGGTCTCAAGCTGTGTGGATTTGAAGGAGTCTACTGTATTATATTGAAACATGTCAGTTTTTTAATCATTCATACATATATTTCCTGGTTTGTGTGGCCCATAGGGACAGAGGGGCTTCTGCCTCTGTGCTGTCTGCCGGAGATGCCCTCAAAAATGGTGTAAGATTGAGTGTTAATGTACATAGCATGGGTCTCTATATTGCAGTCAATGTTGTATTTTTACACTCTTTTATTTAGCTTGGTTTTTATATGTAAAGAAGGAATTTTGTAATTGATTTTTCACTCTTTTCTTGATATTCTAGAATTATAAAAATTATGCCTATGTATTTCTAATGACAATATGCCATTTTAATACTTTTAGAACTTCATTATAAATTGATTTTAAGGCATTTTTGTCGTACCTAGCCGCAGGTGATAAATCTCCAAATAATCTTTATTATTACAACTATTTATGAGTTACAAAACAATGCAGTTAATTATGCACCAAACCATTTGCATTAAAATATGTTTAGGGGCTGTGAAACTCTAACAGTGAAATATTTGGAACAATAAAAATTAAAAAATATGAAGAATATAGCTTTTTATTTTTTAAGTTTCCTAATTTTTATTGATTATTTTTAATTATTAATAATAATTTATTTTATTAATTTAATTTTAATATTTCTTTAAAAAAATCCTTGTTTATAATTTATTACTGTATATACTCTCATATTAGTCAACCCCAAAATTTGAGAGATATAACATGTCCATCCGTTTGAATAACAATATTTAATAATAGACAACAACAATAGATAGTAATCTTGGTTTTAATTTAATTTTAATCAAGGAAGATTAATATGAATTCTGCAATAAAATAGGGCAATGAAAACTATTCCAAAATACTGATAATAAAATGGAATGATTTTCATTCCTTTAAAATTTTGGTGTTTATTTACACGTGAGTACATATAGTAATTAATTTATGATTATATGTTATAAAAAATAGTTTAGAAATCCTGTATAACAGTTTAAATAATATTTTCCCCTGTTACTATATTTTAAAAGATAAGTAGAACAAATATTATATATATTTTAAATAAATTCACATATTCATGCTATTTATCAAGTAATACATCAAAGCAGTGATTTTTCAATAGTTGGGGTCTTTGTAAAATTAATGCATTGTAACAGATTTTTTTTTTTTTTTTTTAAGACATAAATTGTAGTCGTGAAATTAGGTGTGATTCTAAAGATAAACATTGAATGCTTATAAAAGTGTACATTTTTAGAAACTATTTTTACTTTTATTATTTTCATAAAGAATTTTAGTTTTGAAAATTCACTTTAATTTGAAAAGGCCTTTTTGAATATTATGTTCAAATTTTGTAAGAGGAAAAAAAAACTGAAGTGAAATTTTAAAATTGTAAGTTTTCAGTTTGTAAGTTAAGTAGTTGGTTTGCAATTTTGTTTTCTGATTTATAAAACCATTAAACAATAAAGTTGTGAGTACTGTGTGATTTTAGCACTAACTATTAGATACAGTAGGCTTCTTCAAATCCGCACATCATCGAATATGTAAACAATAGAACTTTCAGTTCAGATGTAGGGACAAAATTACAGACTTTTTTATTTTTATATAATTCCATGTGTATTTTAATATGTAACTCTTGTTAATGTGACTGAACTCTTCCTTGTTCATGAAGGAAATAGTATAAATTTATTTCTGAAAAATTCTAGATATTGCTGATATCACTGGTAATTGCAATCTTCTTACCAAATATATTTATGTATTAATCAAGCTTTTTTGGTTATTAAGTCTGGCTAAACCTGAAGTAAAACTTTTTTATTTTATGATTTTGATATGCATTAGTAGGGTACCTTTGTGAGGCAAGTTTGGTTGAATTCAAGAAAAATGTATTATAATCTTTATTATGTATATTTAATTATGCATTATTATTTACTTGACGTTTACTTTTAATAATATAATTATTTTTTAAATTATCTTAATTTATATTATTTCAATTTATTATTTTACTTAATTATTTTAATATTTTACTATAAGTAAGCATTCATTATAATTTCGATTGCATTATTACATTCAAATTACTGTTTAAAAAATATAAACAAAGAAAGCAATGACCAAAAATGCGCTCAAATTCTGGTCCCAAGCTGTGCAGATTTGAGGGAGTCTATTGTATTAATATAATAAAGTAAAAAAATTTCATTTTCAAGCTGAAATTTTGGTGAATAAATTCAAATCTCCCATTTAAAATTTGTTTGTGGGGAAAAAAAAAAAAAAAAAAAAGCTATAGCAAATTATAAATTGTTATAGCAAAAATGTACTTGGTCTGATTGTGATTTTGTTCATTGTACTTTTCTAGCTAGTGTGGAAATGAAATTTGAAGGAACATAAACCACTGCTATCTCTAGCTGCATTGGAAAGGTGCTTGCAGAATTTGACGACAGGGATAGAAACACTTTTCAAATGAGAAGAAGATGACTAACAAGAAATAGATGATTTGTCGAAAAATTTTTTGTTAAATAATAAATATTATTAATAATAGTTTGTAAATAAAAAACATTTAATTATTTTTTGTGATTAATAAATTTTATTTGTTATACATGGTAAGTTTTTATTTAAATTCTAAGAATTGACTTCTAATTTTTGTATTATCATTTTTAAAACTAGTATCCAATGTTTAAGATATTTCAGTAAAATGCAATTTATAAAATAAATTTACAAACTTTTAAAATCACCTTGTAAATTTTATCTTAGAGAAAAACAGTTGATAAAAATTGACTCATATAAGATCTATCTAAAATTAGAATTTTTAACGAAATATAAATTATGATGATATTTAAATGCTAAGTTTTTAGTTTTTTAATTATTTCAAATGCCCTACTTATGTGTAATTGAGAGGATCTATCAATTTGAATTTCTAAAATGTATTTTATATCTTCACCCCCCCCCCCCTCCATGACTCAAAATAGAAAACATATAAAGAAAATTAGCTATTTTGTCCTTGTATAATTTCTGATATTTTCAAAGTATTTTTTATCTATTAATTTTTTTGAGGGCTGGGGAAATGACCTGAAATATATTTTAAAAAATTTCTACCTTCTATCAGTCACAATTTCTTTCTGCTTACATAAACTTAAGTAGGTATTGGGTCATTCCATGTCAAATCACCCAGGGCATGGCACCCACCATCACCAATTTTGATAAAAGTCAGTGAATTTGCAGAGTTTTTAATGCTGATTCCAAAAATGTCAATCATATTGAAATTGATCAAACGGTTTGTCATATATGAGCTTTTAAATGTCTTCCAAGATGGCCGATTTGCCACCATTTTGAATGGCACATGTGACAACATAAAGGTCTATAACTTCTTTCAGGTTTAAGCTAGAACTTTCAAATTTTTTTGGTTCTGTTCAGAATAAAGTAAACTTTCATCTAAACAGATTTTTGTGCAATTTATTCCATTAAAATGCTGTCAGAAAATGACTTTTTGCCATTTTTTTAATTAAAAAAAGGTATAACTTCAATGGCCGATTTCCCCCATTGTTCCGCCTTCAATTTTCATCTAATTGCATAAATAGACAGCTCAAAGTGTGTTTTGATGCCTGATAAAAAAATTTTAATGGGCAGTTTGTAGGTTTTTTGTTTAAAGAAGAATTTCAATTTTACCGACCTTCATAAGTAACGGAAAGTACCAGAAGTATCATACATATTTACATCTAAAAGTTTGGTAAGGTTTTATCTTTCATAAACACATATATTTTTTTAATGTGGCTAAAAAGAAGGGGAATACCTCAGGAATTATAAATAGGAATGCTAATAATGAATTCCTGCAAGACATAGAAGTATTTTCATGACAAATTGAAATCTATTGCAAAGTTTCAGTAAATTTTAAATAAAAAAGAAATGATGGAAAAAATTCTACAAATTGTCACATTTTATAGCAAAATCATACTTGCATATTATGCAAAATGATAAAATTACAATTGTTAACTAAATACAATATGTAAAAATTATCGTACTTCAAAATTATACAAAATAACATTTAGCACATACACAGTAAAAATACTATTAAAAATATATCTACATTCAAAATAAATATAATTAGTTAAAAAATTAACTCTGTTGTATTAATATTGCAGCTCAAAGTGTGTTTTGATACCTGTTAAAAAATTTTTAATGGGCGATTTAAAATTTTAAAATTTAGTTCAAAATAAAAAAAATTATCTTTATTTCACTTTGGTTTATTTTTTAAATGTAAATAACATTAAAGCTGTAATTATTGTTGAATTATAAATCGAAAATTGCTGTCCAAAATATGAAATTTCTAATTAATTAATTGCTAAAATTATCTGATTGGGTTAATTTATTACCAGAACTTTCCAGAAGACAGAATTTTAACCAATAATATCACCTTGGTTTGCCAGAAGGGGTTTTTTCAACCAACCAGATAGATGTACTTACCAGAAAGAGATTTTCAACGAATCGGACTAAAATTACTTCCCAGAAGATTTTTTCAACCAACCAGATTAAGCAGAATTTTACAACTTGTTATGTTAAAAAAGTTGTCTGTTAAAAAAGATTAAAGTTTCTCTTTTGATCTTATAACTATAAATGATGCTGCTTTGTTATATTAAGTTAGATGTTTTCTTATGGGTAAACAAAAAATGTACAATATTAGTTTAAATATTAATAATCCAAATTGTGATTTAAATAATCCTCAAGCTATCCACCATCGCAATGAGTTATCCATCAAAAATAAAGAACTTCTTGCATTAAGATGCAATTTAGAGGATAGGGAAAACTCAACAATATACTTTGCTCATGGAGAACACTTTCTGCATATGTAAATTCAGCAAAAAAAATGTTTTCATTTATTTAATCTTCATCCTAACAAGACCAAGAAAAGTATCCTTACATGTGATAAGTGTGGATCAAGCTAAGAATTACAGGCATAAGCTACATAATGATGCCATATTTTGGATCTACAGAAAACTTATTAATAAGTGGAAAAAGAATAAATACTGATGAAAATTTTTCTGTTTGTTCATCTTTTGATAGGAATATTAAAGGGACTTTGCATGTTCCATCTCTTAAAAATTATGTAGCATGTATGCATGAATGGAATTGGTATATAGGCTTAGTGTCAAAAGTCCACAAAAAAGAAGGCGATGCAACTGTTAAATCCATGCATCCACAATGGCCCATCACCTTCGTATTATTGGACAGAAAATGACAGTTGTATTGTGCCTTTCAGTCATATCCTTTGTGCATGTGACAAATGGTACATACTACAAATGGTAGAATATATAAAATTTGTGATGCATTTAGTGCTTTAATAAGCACCAAGTGGGCAAAACATAAAATTAGAAGGAAGTAAAATCGAAATATAAAGAGAACAAATTTTATTAATTATCTTTATTTTTAATTGTTATTGATGTAGATATGTTTTCAATAGCATTTTTACTGTGTATGTGCTAAATGTTATTTTGCATAATTTTAAAGTACGATAATATTTACTTAATATGTATATATTTTTTAATTATATTTTGTATTATATACAAGTATGATTTTGCTATAAAATGTGACTATTTGTAGAATTTTTCCCATTATTTCTTTTTTACTTATAATTTACTGAAACTTTGCAATAGATTTCAATTTGTTAGGAAAATACTTCTATGTCTTGCAGGAATTCATTATTAGCATTCCTATTTATTCCTGTGGGATTCTCCTTCTTTATAGCCATATTAAAAAATATGTATATGTTTATGTAAGATAAAGCCTTATCAAACTTTTAGATGTAAATATGTATGGTATTTCTGGTACTAAAAGAAATATAAACATTATCTTGTACTTTCCGTTACTTATGGAAGGTCAGTAAAATTGAAATTCTTCTTTAAACAAAACACCTGCGAACTGCCCATTAAAATTTTCTTATCAGGCATCAAAACACACTTTGAGCTGCCTATTTATGCAATTAGATGAAAATTGAAGGGGGAACAATGGGGGAAATCAGCCATTAAAGTTACTCCTTTTTTTAATTTAAAAAATGACAAAAGGTCATTTTCTGACAGCATTTTAATGGAATAAATTGCACAAAAATCTGTTTAGACGAAAGTTTACTTTATTCTGAATAGAACAAAAAAAATTTGAAAGTTCTAGCTTAAACCTGAAAGAAGTTATAGACCTTTATGTTGTCACATGTGCCATTCAAAATGGCGGCAAATCGGCCATCTTGGAAGACATTTAATGGCTCATATCTGACAAACCGTTTGATCGATTTCAATATGATTGACATTTTTGAAATCGGTATTAAAAATTCTACAAATACATCAAAGTTTATGAAAATTGAAGATGGTGGGTGTCATTTTTAGAAAATTCTGGGTGATTTGACATGGAATGACCCTATTGTAAATTCTGAAATGGAATTTAGATAGCCTTTATGTCATGTTAGTCTACTTTTTGTAGGGATGTATAATTTTTAGAAAAATTCAAGTGTTGGGGGGAAAAAAAAATTCTGTAAAAATTGATTTTTTTTTCTCTTTACAAATAAGAGCTTTTTTGTTGCTAAATTTTCTTTGAAATATAAAATTTTTGAATATACGTATGTACATTAAAAATAGAAAGATTTTATTTTTACTTCATATGAATACATTACAAATATAAATAATAAACTTACTATTAAAAATTTTAGTTCCAGAATAGATTTTCTCGCTTAGTTTGACATTGTTTGTAACATATTTTTTTATTTTTTTAAATGGTCATTTCAGTTGCACTTTCAATTTTACACTGCCATTAAAACTTATAATATAAATATTTGCCTCAGTATTTGCTGGCAATTGTGTTTATAATGTAAATATAACACTGGCGCCCGGCTAACCAAAAAGTACCAATTTTTTTTTTTTTTTCAGGTGTGGTGGAGAGAGGGGATAACATTTCATTTATACAGTAGAAGATCTTTATAATCCTATATGATGTAAGCAATGAATTTTGTACTTAAGAAGCACCTGTAATCCGTATTGCAAAAATATTGCACCTTTTAGAGGATTAAATTTCAAACATTATTTCATCTTTATCTCCTTAATTCAGATTTTTTTTAAATGAAAATATTGCTGTTATTAAATGTAAAAATTTTCGGATTAAGCAATGTGTTGATTTTGTCCCAGCATGTTTCGATAATTTTTATAGGCGATTTAACAATATGTGAAATAATCAATATTATGCAAAAAATTTTTAACCTGCACAACTTTTGGTCCTAAGGAATGCAATATAAATATCTACTACGATTGTTTTGTATATTGCCATATTTACAAGGTAAGTTTTAATGTTGTGTGAAATGACCTATATAACGCAAAATGTTGCATGTTTTGGTTTGCATTATAAAGATCTTCTACTGCATATAAATACTATGTTAACGTTTATTGTAAAGACATAAAAAACAAAATCATTTCAGCTACGTTATTTTTATTATTATTATTTTTTATATATAATGGTTGAGTGTTTATTGATTATGTGAAAATAAAATATGGAAATCTGCTTATGATAAATTGATTTTTTTAAATATTCAATTTTTCAACCTCACTATAACCACAAATTGGTATTACGGACATAATTTTACATATGAATTTTTAATGAGGAAAGTAGCATTTACTTATGAGTTTTTCAAAAAGTTAATGTTTCAATGTAGAACGTTGAACATTGGTAAGAAAAAAAAAGAGAAACCACCAGAATGTAGAGTGAACATAAGAAAGAGAGTATTCATCTTCCAACACTATAGAATTGGTAAGTCTCTGATTCAGGATGATGGCCATACAGATAAAATATAAATTTTCTTCTGAGTTAATTGGGTTGGAATAATAAATAAAAGTTAAGTTCAGTGGTGTAGTCGTAAAAAAAACAGTGGGTATACGTTCTAAGCAGAGGGTATACGCTCAAGGCAGAGAGTATTCTCTCGTGCATATATACTATAGCTTTCTTGAGAAACAGAGGGTATACGGTGTTCTTTAAAAAAATCCAGAGGGTATACGACGTATACCCCCGTATACCCTCCACTACATCCCTGGTTAAGTTTGAAAAAACAACAAAGGTAGAATTTTGCATATGTAACTTAAGATGACACAGTACCTTTTAAACTATTTTTTAGTTTTCAATAGTATTGTAATATCTGTGGTGGCATTATGTTTAATACTATAATGGAAATATATATTTAATCTTACAGAAATGTCTACTTAATTAAAATTAAATTTTTTGAATAATTTTTAACTTTTTAAAAATCTCTACTACTTTTTTAAATATGAATATTTTTTGCTTCAGAAATTTCTGTAATTTCAATGATGAGTTTGTTGAATTTCCTTGATTTTTTATTATACAAAAGAGAAAATGATTTATATTAAATGTAATATCCCATACATGTAAAAATCCATGGCACAGTTTTATGTAGTATAATCTAAGGAATGTGGGGGAAAAAATTTTAAATGAAAAATATTGATATTTAAAAAATCAGTTGGGATAAAAAAAATTTTTTTTTTAATTTTAGTTAAATAGAAATAAGCAAGATTTTTCTTTTTTTTTAAATTATATGAAATTTAATTTGCTTTATAGTATTAAATATAATGTCACTACAGATATTACGGTATTATTCAAAATTGAAAAAGTATAAAGGGTACTGTGTCCCCTTAACATAGTTTTTGACTAACTTTTACTAGTTTTTTTTTTCCTTGCAAAGTTTATACATCAATACAGTTAAACAAATTTGAACATCTATATTTATGGTAAAGGCAGAAAAGAATAAATCATTTCAGTTAAATATTTTTTTTTATTTTAATATGTTGAATATTTTTATTGATTATATGGAAAAAAATTATCAAAATTGCTTATATGGTAATAAAAGTTATTTTATTCAAATAATACAATATAACACTTTTCAACTTTACCATTTCCATAAATTGGTATTGTAGATATAATTTTGCATATGATACTTATAATGAGAGAAGTATAATTATTAATTTTACACAATATTTTTACGTACAATACTGAACATGAAAAGAAAAAATTAAAAAAACATCAGAATGTATAAAATATTTGAATAAATTATTTTATTAATGGTATTTGAATTTTCGTAAAAAGCTACCTTTTAATAAAAGAAAAAAAAAATTCCCCAAAATTTTTGGGTTATTTCAGAGCAATCACTTTCAACATAATCATGAAAATTTTCCCTTTTAAATATTTTTTACATTATCATGGCAGTGAACTTAGCTATGATTTTCCATATAAACAATATATAAATATATATTTCTATCATAGCAAAAAAAAAAAATATATATATATATTTGAAATAGTTAAAAAATATATATTTATATGCATATGTTTTCAAAACCTGGATTCATCAATATAAAATGGCAAACTTTTTTTCACTAATATAAAGAGATATTTATTACCAATACTATGTCAAGACAGGTAATCAATATCTCTCTATATTGAAAAAAGAAAGCTTTGCTATTTTTTAGTGTCGAATCCAGTTTTAACCAATATCGGCTGGTCCGGCGTTCCCCGATATTGGCCGGTCTGGCATCCGCCGATATCGGCCGGTCCGGCGTTTGCCGATATCGGCCGGTATTGGGTCCCGATATCGGTCGGTATTGGGTGCCGATATAGGCCAATATTGGAAAAAAAGTTTGCCATGCAATATCGGCCAATATCGGTATACCGATATTGCGAAATCGCTGTTCCCGATATTGGCCGATATTGCTGTGCTACCTGGGTCATTGGCTAGCGGGGATTTACATTACCCGTCTACGGAGCCTTCCCTTCTTTCAATAGAAGTTTTTACCTTGACCACGAGATCAAAATGTAGATGGAATATCCTCCATGTACTTCAGATGGCTGCCATAATTTCACATGCTTTTGTATGGGAATTGCCGGTCTATATATCTTAAAAGTCTTTGGTTCCAGGTGTCAGCCTCTTTTATAAAGGCAATTGACTTAGGAGGCAAGGAGAAAATCAGACAGAGGGCGTAGTCAGAACACTGTACAATTTCCAATCAACCAACTGACCGAAAAAAGGTATAAAAGACGTGCGATTCTTCATTATGTTTTTTTCGTTTTCTTGCTTCAATATCAAGTAATGCCATTACTTATTCTACGGAATGGTAGCGGCAAAAAAATTAAAAAATAAAAACATTGTTAGGTGTTAAACATATAAATACACTGGTGAAAACAATTAAAGGGACAAATTGTTTTCTTACAATTAAAAAAAAACTAACAAAGCAAATAAAACCAAACTTGGCCAAAATATCATTCGATATAAGACCAATGTATAGGAAAACAAAAATGGGCACAACCTGCACTCTAAATAAGGTAACTGGTAATGTGTCCAGCACAGCAGCTGACCGACACCCTGTCAGTCAGAGAAAAACATGTCTAACGCTCGTATTCACGAATAACTTCGACCCGGAGTTATGCAGAAAACCCGGGTTGAAAACTCAAATGGCATTCACCGTCAACCCCACTGAACCGGTTCGAGGTTGAAATCTAACACCGGGTTCAGTAACCCAACCTTGGTCTACAGCAGGGTTCAACCCAGGATTTTTCAACCGAGCATGCGTATTTAACGAAAAACAAGCGGTGAGAGTGAGGAGAGGGAGAGGACCACCATTTTACAATGGTGGCAGACGTGCTGATAGAATGTCCTGTGTAAAATATAGAAGTTCTACTATTAAATAAAACAGAATAACATTATGCAAAGGTATGTAATCTCATATATATGTAATTATCTTCAATATTTTTATCTGATTTGTTTATATTTATGTATATAGCCGCTATATATTGAATACATGTTGAATTGTTTGTTTACATAAATACGCGTGGTCACGAAAAATTTATTTGCCTTAAAAATAGCCAATATTACTTAAACAGCCGAATAATTGCTTCTAAAGTAACAACTGTCGCATTTAAGGTCATTTATTTTTTGCAATTTTGATGTTAAAAAATTCACAAATGTATTTTAACAGGACCGAAATAAACGCCATACTTGCATAAGTTCTAATTAAAATGTGAGACTCAGGCTAATTTGCATTTTTGTTTAAGTAAAGAAATACACAGATTTTCTTAGAATATCCATAGATTCTCTGTAGATTTTTGATCAGTACTTATAGAATGTTTTAAAATTAAATTTTGGGTCTATTGTGTAAAAGATATATTATCGTTTATGTACAAACTGAGATAAATATAAATCAGATCTATAAATTAGATATTTTAACTTAAAATTTAAACAATTTGAGTTTTATTACTTTGTTGATTTTTTTTACGATTGTTTGTAAGCTTCTACGTATGTTTCCCAATTTTTGTGGAATTTGAAATATTTATTTTTATTGCATTTATTTTTCAACTGTATTTTAATTTAAAAATTATACATAATATAAAATATTGCATTAGTACTATTTTATACGAAAATAATAATAGTAATAATAAATCCTAAAATGAATAACTTTTCAATGTTACCTCCTGAAATTGTGACTTTTTTTAGAGATCACTTATAATTTTTGCTTCTTAATTGACTGCTAAATTAAAATAAATTGCTAAAGGGTTGAAATATGCTGGTAAAAAAAACAAAACTTTCCTTTTTTAAAATAACCCACACCAAAAATATTTCTATCAGCCCTTGCAGTAATGATGACTTTTTATAGATTTTAAGGTAAATAAATTCTTCGTGATCATGAGTATTTATGAAAGCAAACAATTCAACATGTAATGAAGGAGATATAATGTATAAATATAAACAAACCAGTCAAAAAATGTATAGATAATATATATATGTGTATGTATGAGATTACATATATTCTTCTATTTTTGGTAATAAGGAAAGGGCAGCTGACGTCACTGTTGGTCAAGTTACTGTTGGTTCAGCAAGAAAACCTGTCCGTTCTTTATGACTCCTACCTGAACGCATGAGCTAGGGAAATTTGATTGGTCTATGTTTAACACGTCTCTGATATGATTGGCCTACGTCGCCAAGACTATTCCTGCAATGATCTTTATGGCAAAAATATAGTTGGTAGATTGGTTGACAGAAGTGTTTGTTTGTAAACATGCCCTTTCCTTATATGTACTTTAAACTTTCTTTTTATTTCTATATCTTACACAGCATCTTGAGAAACGTTTAATTTGCTTAAATTAAAGAATGACACCAAAAAAAGAGAAAAAAAAATAGAGGGACTGGGTAGGGTGGTACAAATGGGAACTTGTTTTTCTCCACTGATTCACAAACAACAGACAGCTATTTTATTTATTAGATAATGTAAAATTATATGAAATTATTAATAATTAATTTGAGTTGTTTTGTTAGATTACAAACTATCATTATTCTGCCTATTTAGTCTAGAAATCTATCATTAATCAGTCATAAAAAAAAAAAAAAGAATCCCACTTTTAATTTCTATTCTAAATGAAATTCTTATTACATCTAATGAAGTGATATCTAAATGAGTTAAAAATATGAAATTAAGAAGCTGGAAAAAATATAGAAAATAAAATAACATTTTCTAAATAAATACATTTTTTCAAATGCAACACTGCAACCAAAAACAAGTGTCTTCGTGCATGTAATAATATTTCGTAATTATTAGGCTAATTTATCAAAAAATAGTCAAAGATAATCAAGTGAATAGCTTTGATCTTGTAAATGTGATAATAGAAAAATTCTCATACGAATGGCTGGAGGGGAAGGGGTGGGGATAGGTCCTAAAAGCTGGTCGATAAAAATTCAACTTTCTGTAATAATTCACATTTATTTGTCCAGATAGTATTCAGAATACATTTATCATGCTTTAGGAAAGGCCTTATTCGATTATATATGTTGAATGGAAATTCATACACTATACACTAGTAGTCTTAAAAAGTTTAAAATATTTGTGTTCCTTAAAATAATATCTTATAAAATATCTCCACTGCACACAGTTTAAACTTAAAGGAAGTATAGAGTTTTATTTAGCGACTAGTTAAATGAAAAATGTTCATCAATCGCTCGGAAGTGATAACTATATTCGCCTATGGAGCGCCTCTGCGGCTTGGTACCTGGTGCCAGGGCACCGCTAGGATCACCTGTTCCGCTTTTTCTGCAGTTCTGTTAATATTATTTCACTACTTTTTCCTGTCAACCTGGAATATTAATTACTATCTAATTTAATTAGAATTAAACATTTTAATTAGCTCGCTGAAAACCCAAACAATAAAATTAATACATCTGGGATACCATCTATACTAATAAAAGAAATAGCATACATAAAGTACAACAGACAATTCTTAATTTTTTTCCTTTTTCCTCCAGTTTAATATTTTCATTATCAGAAATTGTTTAATTGCTAACTAGAGCTATTAATAATAGAAATCATCATAATTGCTGTTGAAATAAAATTTTAGTTTTTATTCAAATCAAGTTTCATTAGTTTTGGCCCAAATCAAGTTCCATTTTTTAGCAACTATGCGAAAATTTATTTTGAAAAAGAACGTTTTAACATTTATTTTAGCAGTTGACACATTTCATATCATTAACCTAACTCATTAATAAATTTAAAAAAAATAATTGTTTAAAAAATATTAAAACTTTCAAGAAAAATTAAGTTGATCCATATTTAGTGATTACAGGTTTTTATTTTGTCCATACATTTTGTGGGAATAATAAAAAAAAAAACTACATTGAATCTTTCTTTTTTTTCTTTCTTTCTTTAATTGGCGTTTTTCTTCCAGAACATAAACAAACGAAGTCTCGACGCGAAACCGAACAAGGCATGGGATTTTTTTAACCAATAAACACATTTCGTTCAATCTAGGTCGAGAAACCCCGAGTTGGGTAACTTTTCATCCGAAGTAAACGGTGAATACGAGTTTTCAACTCCCGGTTGAAAATACCAACCTGGGGTTACTGAACCCGCGGTTTAACCCTCGGTCGAAGTTATTCATGAGTACGAGCGTAATAGAGTGTATAATCGTCTCTAACAACTACACAACTCTCGCATCAGCGTTTCATACTGCTTACCAGGGTCCTTATCAATCTCTGTGGCAACTGCACCCACTCTTGCACCAAGGCACCCTTGAGCTCATCGATGGTCGTTGAAGCTGGTCTTCGAGCTACAATTGATCGTCCAAGGGCGTCCCATATGTGTTCGAGGGATTAAGGTCACTCCATTCGTTGAACATACTATGATTCGAAGTATTCCTCCACCAACTGATCCCTATGTGGACGGGCGTTATCGTCCATAAAGACGAAATTTGGTCCATATGCTCGCGGAAAAGTTTCAAAGTGGGTGCAAAGATCTCGACCCTGTACCGCTGATCTGTCAGAGTACCTCTATCAAACCACTACCCCCTACATACTACATGCCTCTCGCATTTGACTCAAAAATGGAAGTCAGCAAAGTTGATAGATGGCGCTACTGTTTGGGGTATGTTATTGCTGTATTTACATGGATCGCTTCATAGACCTGCCTTTGAAAGCTATTAATTTTTTTTATTTTTCACAGTAATTTGTGATTTTTTTTTAACAGAATGTTTACTTTTAATGAAGTTAATATATTCTCTATAAATTGCCATATTGCTGTGTGCCTTACTGCTGTTCATCCAGCAGAATAAAGGAAAATATTTCTTTTCACCATTCCTGTAGAAGACAGTCAACGAGTCTTTTTAACTTTTTTTCATTGTATTGTTAAAAATACAAATAGATATTTTTACTACTATTATTTGCATGTTTCTAATAACATTCCGTTGTATAATAATAAATTAAATTAATGTACAGTTGCTATTAATAAGATGTATTTTTATTAATTTACAATGTCTTAAAAGGAAAAGGGTACCTTAATCTGAAAGAATCTGAAACAATATTGTTATTATTAATAATAAAAATGATAGATCAAAGTATTTCTTTTTATCAAATAATTATGCTAAGCCTTTTCTGTATGAAAAGGAAAATACAATAACATTCAAAATTATTTAAATTTCTTCCAGCAAAATTATAATGATAATAATAATGAATGATACACGATGAAATCGAATACGAATTAGTAATGTGATCAAAATAAATATGTATCCATAGCATTGTGTTTTGAAGCAATATAAATATTATGTAATTGAAATATATCAATAATTTCATTCCTGAAAGTACTTGATTATTACTTGTAATAATTAATAATACAAATATAAAAGAAATGAAACTAAATTAAATGTTAAAAAAAAAAAAAACTGCAGAATTGACGTTTTGAGGCCTTGGCCGGAAGACTTGCTAGTTTCATTATCATAATAAATGTAATTAATATATATAGTATTATTATCACAATATCAATAAATTAATTATTTTATATATAAAATAGGGAATTAAAAAAATACTATTATCAATTTATTGAGGCAACGTGTGTGTGTATCGGGGGGGGGGGGGATAGTAAAAAAGATGAAAAAAGTGTCTTGGAACATCAGTGCACAGAATCGTATTTCCAACTTATTAAATTTCTTGAAAGTACTTGATCTATTACTCGTAATAATTAATAATGCAAATATGAAAGAAATGAAACTGAGTTGACTGTTTTAAACACTGCAAGAAAAAAAAAAGAGAGAGAGAGTTCCAATTTATTAAATTTCCTGAAAGTATTTGATATATTACTCGTAATAATTAATAATGCAAATATGAAAGAGATGAAACTGTGAGTTGACTGTTTTAAACGCTGAAGAGAGAGAGAGAGAGCAGAATTGATGTTTGAGGTCCTGACCCGAAAAAAAGATATGTAGTAAAAAAGATGAAAAAAGTGTCTTGGAACACCAGCGCATAGAATCGTATTTCCAATTTATTAAATTTCCTGAAAGTACTTCATATATTACTCGTAATAACTAATAATGCAAATAAAAATGAAACTGTGAGCTGACTGTTATAAACACTGCAAAAAAAAGAAAAAAAAAAAGAGAGAGAGACAGGGAGAAAGAAAAAAAAGCTGCAGAATTGACGTTTGAGGTCCTGACCCGAAGACTTGCTAATTTCATTATTACAATAAATGTCATTAATATTTATAATATTATTATCACAATATCAATAATTTAATTATTTTAGATAGAAAATATTAAATAGGGAATTTCAGAAAAACATTGTAATAAATTTATTCAGGCAACATGCGTGTGTATGTGTGTGTGTGGCAAGGCCAAAACTAAGGGGGGGGGCAGAGGGGACATGTGCCCCGGGCGCCAGAATGAAGGGGCGCCAAACGAAGGATTTTACCTTTAGAATGGATCATTTTATTCTGACGAACTGGTGGCTTCCATTATTATGGAACAGCGATTATAAATGAAATGTTAGGTGAAGATGAAAGAGCAGTCGTAAAAAGTTAGAACTCTGATTTTCTGGTTAGAATGGGAAAAAAAATGGCAAAAAAAATTATGCCCATTTTTTTCCCATTCTGACCAGAAAATCAGAATTCTAACTTTTTACGACTGCTCTTTCATCTTTACCTAACACTTCATTTATAATGGCTGTTTTATAATAATGGAAGCCATAAGTCCATCAGAATAAAATAACTCGGTGAAAGCGGAAACTCGGTTAGGCAGGACTCGGATAATCGGGACTCTACTGTATATTTCATTTTAAAAATGATCTTTAGAATATTTTTGCTGGTGTTCAGAGGGACCTCCCCCTTGGATCTGCCACTGTAGATTACGTAGTTCAGTATTACATATTTTAAATTTTGAAATAAGTCGTCTATTATAAAATTAGTAAAATTCTCTTTGCAAATATACTTTGTGGAAGAGGGGGGGGGGTTGCCAAAATCCATATTTGCCCCGGGTGCAAAAAAGCCTAGTTTCGGCCCTGGTGTGTGTGTGTGTGGGGGGTGTAGTCAAAAAGATGAAAAAAAAGTGTCTTGGACTCGTATTTTCGCCATCTCAAAGTAGGCGAAACGAGGGTGAAAAGCCCATTTCGGACGCAACTTTTATGATTGTTTACATATGATAGGACATTTTAGTAAGCAAGTTTCTAGCATTTTTCAATGTTAGGACTTTTTTATTGTATTTGTGAAGAATATTATAATGTATTTGGTAAAAAATGAGCGTTTACTCTGTTATTTTGATGTGGGGAGGTTTTAGTTTTTATTTATTTTAAAATAAATTATGTACATTATAAAAAATACTTTAATTTTTAGGAACAAACAGATGTTTGGAAATGATTTTAAAGTTGTAGAATTCGTTTTAAATGGAGATAAATTTGTTAAATAATTGGAAGAATCTGATATATTTTGACAGGATTGGTACCCTCTGATCAAAATCCAAAAGGGAGGGTGTGGGGGTGGATTTTTCAGCAAATAAATGATAATTATTATAATTAATAAAATCACTTTGCTTTCAATTATAACTGTTTTATCTATATTTAATTATTTAAAGTCAAATGGGTAAAATAAATTTAATATTTTCTTTTAATCATTGAAAAAAAATTAAATTTCAAGGTTCAAGAATTTGGAGTTGATGTTCTACTACAAATGCAGTTAGTTATACTAAGAGTTTAATTAATAAATATAACAGAGAGTTTAATTAATAAAGAATTGTTATATGCTACATAATTTTAAACATAATACTTATCCCAAGAAATACATGCTATTAATATCCAATTTTATTTATTTATTTTACATAAAACCTTAGGTTTTGATGAATGCTTAGCTGAAAATCTGCTATATGATGTACCTCTTCCCATTAAAGTTGACAAGAATATGAAATAATCTGTACTGAGGTATACATCAAACTGAGATAAATTTTAATATTAATATAATTTTTGAAATTGTTATATCTATGTGTAAGAAAAATATATACTGTTACTTTCTTGTACTTTTGAAAAATGGTGAAGAATAAAATGTTTTTCTAACTTCATTTTATTTATTTATTATTATTATATAATTATACCTCAACCCTGCATCTATTGCTGTCTTACACAACTTTGTATTTTTTTTTCTTTTTGTAAATTAGCTTTTAAAGTATACATATATTAAACAAATTACAGAAATTTTATAATCTTCTTCAAATTTTATTAAAATATCAATCAGTGTGTGAGAATTACTTTTTAATAAATGTGAAAATAAATAAAGTTCATGAAATCATCTTTTCAAAAATATATTAGCAATTTAGTACTATTATTACAAAATTTAAATGGCTTTGTTACTAATTATTTATGCATTTCCAATATTAAAATATCAAGGCAAAAACTGAATAATAAATACATGGTAGAATTTAATTATTAAAGTTTTTTAATATAGCATATTTTATAGTAACAATAATCTAAAAGTTAAAATATCAGTGAAAATCTTTTTTACTACAGTTACAAAATCAACTTCATACCTACATAAATAAAATTTTCAGACAAAAAAAAAAAAAAAAATCTATGAGTGTTTTATAAGCATCTTTGATTAAAGTTGGTTGCTTGCTGATTAACTTTATTTTTGTGGTTTATATTCTTTGAAAATTGCTTTTTATGAAAGTTTTACTGCCCTTTTTGGGAGAAATTTTTAAAAATGTTTATTTATTAAGAATGTGAAACTTTTATTCATGTGCTGTATACATTAATGACACATATAAATATACATAAATTAAATTTTGATTGCTGTAAAAGTAGAAAGTTTGAACTTTAAAACAGTATTTAAAGAATAATAACAATAATTCTTCTTGATTTTGTAGAAATTGTTTAAGTAATATCAAAAGCAGACAAATGATTTACTTGTGTAATAAATTGCATAGTAAAACAGACGAGTAAAGTTCAATGGGAGTTTTTAAAAAAGCTATTCATTTTAATTTTTTTACAGTTGAAAATATGCTTTTTACATTAGATTTATAATACATATATATAGAAAAGAAGGTATAAAGGTTTTTAAAAGAATGTATCACTTTTTTTAAATTTTCAACCACTATGTTAATAAGATGCATGATAAATAAATATTAATTGATGTTCCTGTAAAAATAAAAGAAAAAAGGAATGTTAATTATGGTGTATTGCTATAGTGATTGAAAGCTTTAAAAATTAAACTTGCAGGCAGTTTATTTCATGAAGATATATTTTGGAAGATTTAGATTTTTCTTTACTCTTGATTTTTCATAGAATTTTCTAATTTAACATAAAGGCAATAATAATAGTAATAATGGTTTAAAAAAATAGAAATAATAATTTTTATTTTCACCAGTGTTGAAAAAAACTTTATTATTTTTTTCTTTTGAAAATAAATATTAAAAATGAAATACATTTCTTTATTATCGTAAAAAAAGGAAGCATTTGAAGTGTATATTTATACAAAGAATTAATTTCAAATGCTTCTCTTTTTTTTGTTTTTGAGAGAGAGAGAGGGGTGTGTGTGGGGAGGGGGTATATCATTTACATTTATTTTCTCCTCTTTTTATGTACTGTTTTTGAAAACATATAGCAAAATACTTAGTTTGTTAGGAAAGGGCATGATATTTTTTGTCAACGTCTTACCTTAATAACTGTGAATAGTTTTTTTTCTTTAGTCTTTTCTAAATTATTTACATTATCTCAATATATCAATTGCACGATTGATTAAATCTGTACTTGTTTACATTCCTGTTACACATTTACAAGAAACAAATTCTATCTTCAATCAATGTGATTTAACACCAATAATGTATTAAGATAAGCATAACATCATGTTCAATCAACTGTATTACTACATGTCACATACAACATACACGTTTCAACTTTATTTATTTTATGGATAAGTCAGTTTAGCTTTTATAATGAAGAATATATGTTAATTGCTGAAAATAATGACTTAGGAAATGTATTAAAATGAAAAGTTAGGATATAAAATAAGGATATGCTCTTATTAATGTACTTAAAAAAATAATAAAAGCATGAACTGCTGTAAAATATTATATTTTGCTTATGAAAGGTAATATAAAAATTACATTACCAGTGAAAACAAATAATAACATTGTAAGCTTTTGCTGATTATCTCTGCATAAAGGTAAACAGCTCAGATATTTAATATAAAGTTGAATGTTTGGGGTGATTTTATTAAAGCTATTTCTTTTATTTTTACCAGTTGAAAATATCCCCTTTTAATTAGATTTATATGTATAAAGTAAAAATAAGTTGCATAATGAGTCTTTTGGCTTTCAGAACTATCAATCACTAACTTAATAAGATGAAAAGGAATGAAAAAGCATTTGTTTATAGAAATCTAACTTGCAAGCATTTTATTTCTTGCAAATGTATTCAGCACTTTATTCTTTGATTTTTCACAGAAATCTTAAACATAATAATTTATATTTTCATCACAATGTTTAGCGAAAAAAAAGACGTAACTTTACTCATTTCACTTGACTTATGAATATAAGCATTATAAATTAAATGCATTTATTTATTACCTGTTTTTAAAATGCAAATTTAACAACAACAATAAAAAAAAAGGCTAACTTAGTGAGTCATTTTTACAAAGAGTAGCTTTCAAAAGCTTTTTTTTTTTTTTTTTTTTTTTTTTTTTTTTTTTTTTTTTTTTTTTTAATGTGTGTGTGTATGGGGGGGGGGGGGAATTTTATTTACTAATTTAATCACATTAGAAGAAATACCTTTGATAACAGTAAAAGTTTCAATTCTTTTTTAGTTTCTTCTAATGAAATATTTAAGACTCAGAATTGCATTCTGTTGTAACACATTCTACTCACCATGTAAATATTTTAATTCTTTAAATATGTTAGTCATTCTGATAAATTCATAATTAAAAAAAATATAAATACATTTCTTTTTACTCTCTAAGCAGGATTTGTGATTTTTTTAAAAATCAAAATTTTATTTTAAAAGTACAATTTGAAAGAAAAATACCCTTTGCTGAATCATTAAAATTATTAATTAGAAAAGCTTATTTAAATTTATCTGGAAAAAAAAATAATAAACTCATTCACCTGGTTAATTTGAAATATTTTAAGCATATAAAAATTAATTACAGTTATATGGTAAAAAAAAAAAAAAAAAAAAAAAAAAAAAATAGAGCAATATAAACAGAGATTTAATTTGAAAATGTGAATACGATTTTACTTTTGAAAACATGAAATAAATAAAACAAATTATCTTGTGTTGTATGAGCACTTTCAGTTATACTAGCTACAATTTAACATATATCCTATATATTACCTTAACTTACCCATTCTCAATTTATGATTTTATTTTTAAATGTTATGTTTGATTTAAATAAAATTAAAAAAGCCTCTCCCACTTTCGAAATTTACAATGCATTTTTGGACATACATAATTATAATATTTATTACAAAATATCTTGACATAGATTTAAAATAACATTTCTTGAAAGGTTAATTTAAATATTTTTTTTCATCAGTTCATTTAAATTATGATTAAAATCAACTAATCCTGCCACCTAAGTAAAATATAAACATGTAAAACATAAACATTTGGGTATAACACTAAATAAAATTAATGAATAAAAAATATAAACTTTTTTCCAACAGTATAAAAAAAATCACTTCATCAGTGCTGAGTAAATTGATATAATTTCTCACACTTGAGCATACACACATTAGTTATTCAATTTCATGTTTAAAATTTTCACATTCTATTTTTTTGTTTAAACTGCAAAAAATATTATTATTAAACAACGTTAAAATTAAAAATTTCCACTCTAGCGGTAAGATTTTTCAATCCTAAAGTAAATAATAAAAATGTATATAGCTGGCTTCCTACCTATTAAAGTCTTTATGGCTCTGAAATTTTACCAAGTTGTCCTTGTATAATGGCCAGTGGTGTAGTTGTTAAAAAAACAGAGGGTAAACGCTCTAAGCAGAGGGTATACGCTCAAGGCGGAGCGTATACTCTAGAGTGTATATACTATAGCTTTCTTGAGAAACAGAGGGTATACGGTGTTCCTTAAAAAAAATCCAGAAGGTATACGGCGTTTACCCCCGTATACCATCCACTACGTCCCTGATAATGGCATAGAAAAATAGTAACTCCTGGTGCTGGAGAATACTTTCTTCCTTATCATTTGTAGAAATAACTGAATCATTATTGCCAAAGTATGTGGCGTTTAATCAACACATACATGAGGCAATATGTATTCAGGCAAAAGTTTTGTGTTCTTTTAAATTAAATTCGTCACACTCAGATCCTTAGTATGCAGACACTCTAGAACAGCAGCCTTTACGTTATAACAGGAATTTCATTAAGACTGTAATGTTAAATTATCTTACACGGCAAAAACTGCAAATTTCAAACACTACTAAACTGTCATTAGTTTTGTGTTTACACGTTTTAGGATGAAACTACCATATGATAATGATTACGTCAATTAATAAATGATGGATTCTCATTGGTTATATCGTGATATCAGGGAGGAGCTATCACCGCCTTTTCAGACGCTGTATAGCATCCGTAATTGCTTTCGTATGTACGAAAATCTGATCCCAGAATAGCATTTTTTGCCAGATACGAATTAGGATACGATACGAAAGTGTGTTTTCACGTGATGTCGTAACGAACGTTCGAATTCCTTTCGAACCTTGCGGGAATCGGACAGTTGGCGAGGATTTGCTGAAGGAAAGGATTTTTCCACCAGCTGGATAAGAAAAGAAGCCACAGCCGGCTGTAAACGGTCGTCAGTGGGCTGCAATTGACCTGCTGAGACCGCGTTTCTTTACAAGGGTTGTACGATGTCTTTTTCAAATACAATTTGTTTAAAATAATAAAGATTAGGAAGTTCACAAATAATTTAGTTTTTCAGTGTTTTAATAAATTGAATAAATCAGGAGTGAGGGATATTATTCAGTTAACTGATTTCAGCATAATAAATTATTTGAAAAAATAAAAAATAAAATAAATAAAAAGAATATAAATCAAAACAAGTATACTAACTATCAAACTAATATCTCACTGGGAAATAAATTGAACTAAATTTGCATATCACAAACGAAAATTTAAGTTGATTGTAATTTATTACTTTATTCTTTTTGTTATGGATATGGGGAGAGGGGGGGGGGGGGCGGAGGGGCGTAATAGTATAATAATCAACTGAAGATAAATATTTTTTATTGTTAAATTAACTATCCAAGTCATTAACCAGAAATCTGATTTTTTTTTTTTTTTTTTCAGCATGTATGTATTTTACATTTAGGGTCAAAATATTACTTATATCTATAATTTCAAACAACAGTGAATTAGCAAAATATATAGTAATTCAGAAATACTTCCAAAAATTTTATTAATATTAACATATAAAAGTGAGTAATAATGCAAAGGGTTTTAAAATGTAAGTTAGAAGCAGAAAATCATTACAGAAATAAAAGTTACCATTGAAATGTATATCGTATAAAATACATTTCTCACCAATAATACCTTCCACTCAATATTAAAATACTTTCTTGACTATCCAAGAACTAGCTCATAAATTAAAAAGTTGAATTTACAAGAAAAAAAAATAATCGTGCGTTAGTAATTTTTGTTTTAGTTTAAAATTTGCACAATTTAAAAATTGTAAAAGTCTGTACAAATTCATAACCCACTGCTTCCAATGATTTGTGGAGAAGGACGGCGAGGTTGGGGGAGAGAGGGTATGCGGTAAAACCATTCTCTTATAAATTAATATGCATACAAAATCAATTACATTAACTGTTACATTAAAACATGATGGGACAAAATAACCTAAAGAAAAGCACTAATAAATAAAAAATCTTTAGCTTTAAACAACTGTTTCAAGGCTTCATAATAGGACATTCAATCTCTAATACAAAATGAGAAACAATAGCAGTGCAGCAAAGTACAAGTGTTACTTCCAGTCAGTTTTTCACATTCTGTTTTTTATTTGGCTTTGGAGACCGAAAAAGGAACTCCTTTTATGAAGTCTTCAAATAATTGGATAGCAAAACATGCTGCCTTTTTTTCGTTGATTGTACTTTTTACTGCGTCATTTGTAATGTGTCAAGTATTTACTAAAATGTACTTTATATCCATGAAAAATAACAATAATGTTTACTCATAAAACTTAATTTTTAATAAGTGTTTAAAACAAGTACCTATTATTAGAGTGTTTATAGTAATGGATAACTTATGTGGCTATGACTAAAAGCGTAATTTCAGTAAATGGTTATAGAACATAAAAAAAAAAAAAAAATCAGCTTTAACTGAAAAGCTATGTGATTACATTTAATTTTTAAGCTACAGTTAACAGAATGTAACTACTAGAAATTTCTTTTAAAAAAATAATTGCTTTTATTTGTAAAATTAAACTGAATATTTTCCTCATGACACTACCTTGGATGTTTTATAATCTAGGTTTTTATTAGCATTCTCAGTCAAAGCAGTCAGATAATAATCTTCAGGAGCGTATGAAAGGGAGGGGCTCATGGGACTCCCATTCAAATGACGACTAAATCACTTGAGTTGTTAAAAATCTCTTGTTTTTTGCTTTGATTATTTATTCATCTCTGATTAAACATCTTCGTACATAAAAGATATACATATATGATTGCATTTATAGCTGGTAAATCTGCAGATAATTGCCATCAAACGTCAGACCTATATTTTTATTTTGAATAATTTTTTTATTTAGTATTGCAAACGTTCATCCCGCAGTTTCATTTCTTTCATATTAGTATTACTAGTTATTATAAGTAATATTTCAGGTAATTTAAGTCTTACATGAAATACAACTAGTGGCATTGATATTGCAGTACTTTTTTTTTTTTGGGGGGGGGGGGATTTTTTTTAATTTTTTTTAACTTTCCAACATAGTTGAAAAGTGTTTATGAATTCAGTTTGTCTGTCTGTCAGCAGTCGTGTAAATATTCACAGATTACCATAAAATTGATATATGTTATTGGGATTTACTATGACATGTTCACTAATTGAAAAAGAAGTATGTAGTATTTACGCTTCACTTACAGGGACATCCAAAAAATTGCATTACGGCCTATTGGGGAAAATTGTTTACAGTGTATTTAAATGATTTGAAATTTATGTATATCACTGAGATGTACTGCAAAGCACTTACTGTAGAACCAGATGTACATACAATTTATCGTTCATTTACAGGGACACACAAAAGAACTTGGCTACAGTATGAAGAATAAATGCTGGAAGTACGCTTTCAGTTGTAGTACGTATTTAAAAAATTAACCTTTTTTTATATTACTTGATGTGTATAAATTTGATATATCATATACAGGGATACACAAAAGATCTCATTTCCATTTATTGATAGAAATTGCTAAATGGGAATTTTCAAATGCATTTAATTGAACTAACTACTTAGCATACTGTGCATTCATGCAAATCTATAGATCATATTATAGGGTTGCCCAGAAAATTAGATATTTTTCTGACTATTGATGGTAACTGCAGAAAATTGGTTTTCAAATGCATTATGCATTTTCTAAATTGTTTTTTAGACATCTTTCACATTAATAAACTAAATTTCTGTTCCAGTATTCAGAATGTGTTGGAAAGTGTTTATAATTGATGCTGAACGCATGATTTTTCTTTGTATTTTAATCAACAGAGGTATGACCCCTCATCCCCCCCTCCCCCCTGAGTAGCGTTTCATTAATTTGATAACTGTAATTCTCTTGAATTCAGAATTATAAATTTTCTATCTCAAATATTTAAAATAATTACCTCACGATAGTGGCATTACCAACTGAATGAAAAAATTTTCTCATAAAAAAACTATTTATTGCTAATCCTAATTGTTCAATTTATTTAAAAATTCCTACCTGAGTCTCGAAATGATTTTAATGATTTCATGTATCAATAACTAAAACTTCTGATTAATATTGTTTTTAGTATGTTTTAAATTTAAGTAAAGCTAAGTAAGCTAAATAAGTAAATAGTAAATTTGATGTTCTAAGCTACTCCATCTAAAAAAATCTTTTTTTTTTTTCACACTTGTTGATAATATCTAATTTAAAAAAAAGGGCTTGTTACAATGCCTCACTTTATCTAAATTTAAAACTAATATAAAATTAAGTCGTCATATTTTTTTTTCTTTTTATAATGTAGCAAATTTCTATCTCAAATTTTACTATTTTATTAATTTTTTGTGTTAGTGTCCATTAGAAATATTATTTCTCTTATTACAATTACATTCTTCACAATGGGAAACATATCTGAGAAGTTGGATAATATTGTTGCTATATAATTATAATATTGAAAAATATTACTATAATGATTAATTAAAAAAAATATTTTTAAATAAATTCCTTAAGGGTGTTCATTATTGCCACGTTTATCCTGTTTTAAGTATGTTCCAAATTTTATAAGGAAAATACACAAATAAGCACATGAGTTAAACATTTATATGTGGAAAAACTCACAATAATGAAAAAAAAAAAAAAAACGTGTAAATGTTGACATAAAATATCCACATATAATACGTTCTTATCGCCAAGATTTAAGCAATAAACGTCATTTCTGGCACACCTAAGATGTGGTAACCAGTGGACCAATCAGGTTATCCAGCCAGTGGGAGAAATAATCGCTCGTCGCATTCCTGCCATCAATCTAACATGGCAGGCTCGCCAAAGTTTCGTTTTTACTGCACCTATCTCCCTTAAAATTATACTCTATTTTTCTATATTTCTACTGTTATAAAGATACTTTACGTTTGTCACTCTGATATAATATTTTATAGATATCTAGGGGACGCTGATAATATAGAGGGCGCCGGTTGGAAGTTGGAACTCAAAAAGTGCTATAAAAGGCCGCGTAAACCGCTACAAGCCATTGCACATTTTAATAAGATGCAAGATGTCTAGTAAGTTGCTTACCTGGTGAGCAGCAAAAATAAAAATCAGAATGAAATATAAGCAGAGCAAACCGAACGAAAGGATCCACATTTATTCCGTGCTATTTTACGGGAAACCACATAAGTTTTCCAAAATCGCGGACACTTATTCGTAATATAGTCATTTTTATTTTTCTTTATTTGTCGCCGGCATTACTATTAGGACTTTTCACGGCTTATAAGCGAGTACTTCATGTGAAGCACACAAATCGTATGTTTTCAATAAACAACGTTTCTTTTTAAAAGTCGCTTCTAAATATTTTACAAATATATTCTATGTCTGTTTTTTTTTGTTTTTTTTTTCTAGCGCTGGTAATTTAATCAACTTTTTTCACCTGACTCTGGCATATTTATTGGTATTTTCAAAAATCCCTTTTCAAGCCATTCTTTTAAGTGTTTTTAAATTCTTTACCTAAGTTTAGTCACTGAGACACTTTAGTTAGTATAAATTGTATATCAAATTTGTAAGATTTATCATCTTTATAGTTTAACTTTTAGCAGGATGTTGAAATGTGAATAGAAAACACTGGATTACAGTGTTTAATCATAGGTTCTGGCAGAAAGGGTGGGGCAAGACTTTTTGGATCAAGTGCATGCTTTACTATGTTTAGCTATAGCTTATAAATACACTTTTACCCTCAATCATTTTACACTTAGTGTTTAATTACTTGTGAAAAAAAGAAATCATCTAAGATATGAGAAATTTAACACAAATTTGAAAGTGCAGGAGAGTCTATGACCCTTTCCTTCCCCTCTTACTTGCATCCTTGGTTCCAACCATATTTCATTCATGTTAAGGGGATTCTTCGCGCACTTGAAAACACCCGCTCTGTAATGTTAATCCTATGGGCAGGTTATTTTCGAATTTCTCATTTCAATTTGAATATTTTTAAACGATTTTTTTTGCATAGGCTAAATGAGGTCAATCTTTAATATGTCTTTTTTTTTACTTTTTCGATTTTAGTTGCAGATTTTTTTTAAAAAGGTACTTTCAGTTTCCAAACCAGTTTTGAAAGTGAAAGTACCTTTTAAAAAAAAATCTGCAACCAAAATTGAAAAAGTAAAAAAGAGTCATATTAAAGATTGAGCTCAGCTATCCTATGCAAATTAAAATTGTTTAAAAATATTCAAATTGAAATGAGAAATTCGAAAATAACCTGCCCATAGGATTAACATTATGAAGCAGGTGTTTTCAATTACGCGAAGAATCCCCTTAAGGGTATATTTTAGTATGTTTCTGAAGTTATTAAATTATTATGTTTCTCAAGTTATTAAATTATTTGTGTTTATCAAAGGATTGTATTGGCTATAGGTGAAAATTGGCAGTCGCCACTCGCCACATGGCGATTAAAGTTGTAAAAGTAGTGATTAAAAATCGGCCATCGATCGCCACACACCAAGTGACGATAAAAAATCTGTTATTGATCGCCAAGTGAAATATAGCTCTTTTCATAGGAATATGCATCTCTACTTTGGTTACATCTAATTAGAAAACTGGTTAATTCTTTTTTCTACTGGATGCAAGCGGATTACAACGATTTAGCTGTATTTTCAATATTTCGGCTTTTTGTCATTGCTCTTCGGTTGGATTATTTTTTTCAAGAAATGCAATTTTATTCTGCAAAATATATTCATCAGCTTTGATTCTACATGCATTTCAAATAATTTATTCCTTTTTTTTTTTTTTTCCTTACTGGATGCAAGTGGATTTTAAAGGACATTGCAGTATTTTCAATATTTCAACACCTGCCACATGCTCACCAGTTAGATTATTTTTCTTCAAGAAATACTGTTTAATCCTGCGGAACACACTAATCAGCTTAGATTTCAACTGTATATATGTGTGTAGTATAACACATTTACTTATTAAATAAAATCCAAATAACATTTTATTGTGCTTTATTTGATGATTTTTTTATTGTATACACCTAACTGTTGGAATTTTGATTTAGTTATTTTTTATATAAAGAAAGTAATAGTAATTTAATTGATTATAGTGTATATGAACATATACAAATAATATAAAAATATAATCTAAAAAAAATAATTAACGGATTCTGTGGTTTTAAAGTAATTTTCTTGAATTTTGACTGCTTCCCTATTCTTATCATGAATAGTTGGCTGGTATAAAACTGATTTATAGAAAAATATGTATATATACACAACGATTATAGTTTATGTAGATGTCAAGAAAGTTTGAAACATTATAGTGGCCACTAATGAAACTGAGTCTACTGGCTACTAACACAGTTTTCCAGTTTTCACCTATAGTATTGGCACTGTTATTACTCTTGCTATTTGTGTGATATATTTTGTAAAAGAAAAATATTATACAGCCTGGGTCGAAAAGGAAGATCTTATTCTTCCTGTAACTGTTTAGAAATTGTTATCTTCTTATATATTTCTATTGCATATGCTAAAGATGTTTACTTCAAAGATTTCTGTTCTGTGGTAAATTGGTGGGAATATATTTTTTTTTCTTCTTTTCACTTTGATTCTTGTATGTGATGCTGACTGCAATTCAATTAAATCCGAATTTAACAATTATAAGTATCTTAATGTTTAATAGAATGTAATAAGATTAATATTTATTATACAGCAATGTTACTAGTGTATGCTAATTTTAATAATACAAAATTAAGTATTTTAGTTTATCTGAAATATGATAATCACTACCACTATTTAAAGAAATCATCTTATAAGAGTCAACATGAAAACACAGCAAAATCACATGTAGGTACAATAAAGTCAAGATTTTACTGATATTATATCAGTTTGTATGTTTTAGTATGATTTGTTTATCAATTTGTATACATATGTATACAAATTCCCTCAGAGCTCCTTTTTTTATGATTTTGATGTGAATTAATAGGGTACTTGTATGAAGTAAGTTTCATTCAATAACTCAAGGAAAATGTATGTTATCTTTATTATGCATATTTAATTATGCATTATTATTATTATTTACTTGACATTTACTTTTAATAATTTAATCATTTTTTAAATTATAGTACTTCTTATCATTTCAGTTTATTACTTTACTTATTTTAAAATTTTAGTGTATTGCAAGCATTCATTATAATTTTGATTGCATTATTACATTCAAATTAATGTCTAAAAAATGTAAACAAAGCAATGACCAGAAATCCGCACAGCCTTTGGTCCCAAGCTGAGCAGATTTGAGGGAGTCTGCTGTATATGAGTTATTAAATAAATAATGTAAAGTAATGTATTGATTAAAAATTAAAGTTAAATATCTTATGGCTAATTCCATGAAAACTTGTCATGTCTGTCACCCAGCTGAAAATCGCCATGCTTGTTGGCTACCAGTATTTTATAATGGAAAAATGTGACTTTTTTATTGGCGATATCTCGTGAATTGAATAATGCGAAGCAAGCTTTTTGAAAATAATTGTGGCCAAAAAGCATAGCGATTTTCAGCTGTGTGACAGACATGACAAGTTTTCATGGAATTAGCCCTATATTCAACAAACAGGAGAAACATAATTATATAATGAAGCAAATAACTTATTAAAAGAATGAAAAGGGACTGAATTAGGTGAATGTTTACTGAAAAAAGTGCAAGTTCACAAAAATAAATGTTAAAAATGCAGTGGCGTAGCTAGGGGGGGGGGGGGGGTCCGCCTCAGGTGTCACCCTCTAAGAGGTGACACCTAGTCTTTATTTGCAAAAAAATTATGTATAACGTTACAAGATTTTGGAAAAGAATTCTGAAATAAAATTAAATTTCTAGCACACCACACAACAGATTTAATTTTCTTTTTGGGGAGAATCTGAAATTTTACACAGAATGGGGTGCCTAAATAAAATATACACTAGTGAACAAAAACCTACCTAACAAATGGGTAGCAAAAGCAAACTTTGAAAGAAAGAATTATCTTCTACATATAGGCACCACACTGACTTATGCAGACTATGAGATGAGTTATAAGTCGCCCTGTGGTTTCTTGTGTAGGTAGGACAAAAGGCAAATAAGAAATGATATGGTCATTTCCTGTGTTATTGTTGCCTTGGATTCTTTTAAACTTTTTACTTTCTTCTATATTCAATAGAAAAAAGTATTGTAATCGAAATTTTTTCAACGGATTTACACGTTTTAGGGTCAGAGATCCCCAAAACATGTTTATACAAAATGTGTCCGTTCTTGTGTCTGTATTTCGCCATTGTACCACCTAAAAGTGTATAAAGTTATACATAGAATTGAACCAAATTTTTTGTGTATGTTTTTGGCTATGGCTAGCAGGTACTCCTTGAATTTGGACACATTCCACCGGAAGGAGGTGTTGAAATAGCATTTTTGTACAATATTCATTATTATACCATCGAAAAGTGTATGAAGTCATGCAAAGAATTGAACTAAATTTCAGATTTATGTTTTCGGCTGTGGCAAGCTGGTCATCCCCCTTGAATTTCGAAATATTCTGCCGGCGTTATAATAATGCTGAAAGGGGTACTTTAATAATGATTTTTGCATAATTTTCTCGATTTTTCGAAGTTCTATTGTACATCTGCGGCTCGTACAGTGACGGGAACTTTGTATCCTGCTATGCCGACTATTCGCAAACAGCTGATGTACTGCAAAATAACGAAAAACTATTGACTATAATAAATATCATTATTGAGATTAACTCGTTTTTACCTCAATTAACTGATTGAAGCACAGATCAATGAAGGAAGTCAAAGTTGGTATAGTATTGAACTATTAATCTTCGTAACAACTTTTTGAAACATTTAGGTGTATGAGGTCGAAGAAAGTTCTGGGATTGGCACATCCAACTATGAGTATTTTCGAAAGAGATTGCACCCACAGACATTATAATCTTTTCTAGTCTGTGATTGCACCCTTGATTTCCAGGAAAGCATATACTTTAGGTGGTTAAACTAAACTGGTAGACCTCATGCTCAGAATCCGGGTAATATATTCAACCATCAGGAGAAGGCAGCTGTGATAAATGAGTCACGAGTGGTCAGAAAAGTTTATTTCACAGGCATGAAAGAGTTCCTCCTAAAGGAGGAATTTCACCTTTTTAAAAACAAATTTGGCTGTTCTCTGGATTGATGCAAAAATGCAAAGAAAATATTAGAAGCATATGGAGGGGGGGGGGGTCTAGAAAACTTAATAATTAGACATTTTGGTCTACTCAAATCCTTGGAGTTTGTTTTCTGAATTGCTGTACTACCAAATCAAAGGCAAACTTTTATTATAAGCATCAGAAAGTCATCTAAATTAAGTTCTTTAACTAGGGAAAGGAAGTTTCTATAAGGTTCTTTTCAGAATATAATATGTTATTCTATTTATTTTTATAAAACACTTCTGGGTAAATTCAGTGATGCATTTTTGCAAATATATTTCTGAAGTAAAGCATTTGGCGTATTTAGCATAGAGATTTTCTTTTTTTAAGTAAAGTTTTAAACAGTCAAATCATTCAAAATAATACATTTATTTTGAAAAATTAATCTTTGTACTTCATATAAGTTCATCACATACATTTGGATGGATTTATACTTTTAGCAAACTTTTTGCAATTTTCTTTTTTGTTTTAATGAATTTATACATTTATTGTTATTTAATTTCTTTTATTCTTTTGTTTCTTTTCTTCTTGTTTTTTCTTTTAATACTTTCTAAGTTACAAAAAGAAAATAACGATCATATGTACAGTTATAATTCATTTTATTGTATGAATAACTGTTAAAAATGTGTGTAAATTATAAGAGTTTTGTCTTATTGTATAGATGGAAAAAATGTTCCACCCATTTCCTACACTTTCATGCCTGATTTCAGCAATTTAGCAAACAGAGGAATGGGAAGAGAAGTTTTCGACAAAGCGCTTTGATTTTGGATTATCTTATTTGGCTAGTTGTCGCCTTTTCATGTAGAATGAAAAAAAAAATTATATGTTATGCTTACAAGATTTTGATTGAGGGCAAAATATAAATGCGTATTTTAAACGATGTTAGCGATAACATTTATCTTAAAAATATTTTTATTTTGTTGGTATTAGAAAAGAAATTGCTTTTAGAAAGGGAAAACTTAGTATAAAAGTGTGGTCTAAATATTCTCAGATGCCTATTGGTTTTATAACAGAAACAGAAACATTTATTAACTAGTCGGATGTGCCAATCCCAAAACTTCCTTCTCTCTCATACATGTTAATACTTCAAAATTCGCTAGCACAGTGCCAAAATTAAATGATAATCTATGCCCATCATGAGGATTCTAAAGACATGAAATTCCGTGCATTAGTTTTTGAGATATGACTATCACAAAAATTGTGCAAATCACGCAAAAAGCAGCATATATGCACCACCTGTTGGTAGTTTATACCAAAACCTAATCAGCAACAACTTATGTCAACATCAAACTGAATCCGAAGTTTGATGAAAATCCATACATTAGTGCTGGAGATGGAGCTATTGCAGAAATCGTGAAAAATGCAGCATAGCAGCACCACCTGTTGGACGATTTACACCAAAACGTAATCAGTACCAATTCATATCAAGGACTAACTGAATCTGAAGTTTTATGAAAATCGCCAAAAATGCTGCATAGCAGCACCAGCTTTTGGGTAGTATACAACAAAAACCTAATCAGCACCAGTTTATATCAAGGTCTAAAAGTATGTAAAGTGTTGTGAAATTCTGTCCATTAGTTCTTGAGATAGTTCCACAAACTTTTTGTCACATTTAGACAGACAGACTCACAGATAGATATTTTCTAAAAACCAATAAATCATGTTCAGGACCTTCTAAAACGTACAATCCATCAAAAACCGAATTTTTCACGAATCCAGTACTCTCTTATTGTAAAGATAGAAGGCAGTATAAATGAAATATAAAGTAAAGAACCTTTCATAAGTTTAATTTTCATGCTTTTTTTCTTTAGTCTATCTTTTCAAAAAGAAAGCATTAAATTCGTTAAAATATTCGACTTCCGGTTTTCGACAGATTTATACATTTTACAATGTCCTAAACACAATTCGACTTTCTTTAGAAAATGTCTGTCTGTCTGTACGTGACAAAGTTTGTGGGTGCTCTATCTAAGAACTAATGCACGAAATTTAATAAAACTTCAGATTACGTTATACCTTGATATAAATAGGTGCTGATTAGTTTTTGGTGTAAATAGCTCTACAGGTGGCACTGCTATGCTGCATTTTTCACGATTTCTACAATAGCTCTATCTCAGGAATTAATACACAGATTTTCCTCAATGTTCAGATTCGGTTATACCTTGATATAATTTGGTGCTGATTAGTTTTTGCTGTAAATCGTACAACAGATGGCTCTGCTATGCTGCATTTTTCATGATTACCGCAATAGCTGTATCTCAAGACCTAATGCACGGAATTTTATCAAATTTCAGATTCGCTTAGACGTTGACATACATTGTTGCTGATTAGGTTTTCATGTAAATCATAACAGGTGCCGCTGCATTTTTTACTCTATATCTCAAAAACTAATGAACGGAATTCAATCAAACTTCACATTCTGCTGTTACACTTTCACATAAATAGTTGGGTGTATACTTCCCAACAGGTGTCGCTTTTATGCTTTTTGGGTTGTGAATTTTGGTCGCAGTCATCTAAGAGTGTATGTGCTGAAATTCAATGACTCGTTTGAAGATGCGATGCTTATTTCTCCTTTTTAAATACACACAATTCAGCAAACATATAACTTTTAGAATCCACATGTGGGCCTAGATTGCCATTTAATTTTGGCACTGTGATAGCGAATTTTGAAGTATTAACATGTATGAGATAGAAGAAAATTTTGGGATTGGCACATCCGACTAGTCTATTTTATTTAAATATTTTGAACTTTAAATCACATTTTATTCCATTACATTCTAATGTTAAAATATTTGCTTATACGATACAAATAAATTCTTAATTTTATTTATACATTTTTTCGAAAGATACTTCCAAATAGATTGACTATAGTATAGAGCATGAAAAAATAATATAAAATTTTAGTTTTCTTATAATAATATATTTTTTTAAATATTATTACTTTGTTAATATAAAGTTCATAAAAGTTCTTCAAAATAATGTTAAATTTTATTTATAATAACGTACAATTGTGATTGAAAAAATATGACGGGAGGGTGTGTGTGTGTGGGGGGGGGGGGTGACACCATTTACATCCGCCCCGGGTATCACCCATCCTAGCTACGCCACTGTAAAAATGCCAACTTTGAAGGTACTTTCTGAAAAATCGCCTGTTTTATTAAAAATTGAGGTTTCATTAGTATATACTTGTAAGAGAACTTGCCAATTTCATACATTAGAATGATTTTAAAAGTGTGTCAGGAAATAAGCAGTCATGAATGTCATTTTAACCTCAATATAATGAAATCCATAAACATTTTCAAATTAGTTCAAGCATCTTACTAGACGTACAGGTTGAAAAAAATAAGATATATAAATAAAATGGTGGCTTTCTGGTATAATTATCAAGCCTAAAATATTTTTCTTACCCGCTACAACAAGCTGAAACATTTCTTGAGCTCTTGTATTCTTCTCATAGAATTTTTTAAAATAGTTATCCATTAAATAAAATGAAACCTATGGCCAAAGAGCCATGTCTGCTTTCCAGTTGGAAATAACATACACATCATCTAATATAATAATACTATTATTATCCTTAATAAACTTCAGTTTCTTGAAATAATCTTATTTTGCAGCAGAATCTAAGTTCTGTACATAATCAGATAAAACTTAATTTGTTTTGCAATAAATATGATATATTGCTATGCAGTTTCCATGAAGATAGAATATAGCTCTAGATGATAAAAGATGCTCTATCTTCATGGCAGTTTTACATATAAAAACGCTAATGGCACGAGCGACTAGGTATAGTGTTTCCTCGATTAAACAGTGCATGCATCAACTGATTCTTAGGTTGCTTCCTGCCATTGACATGGCGATGAGATGCCAAGTACTTTGAGAAAGTATTGTGTAAAGCCGGCACATGGTACTGAGGTGAAAAGTTCCAGTGAACAGTCTCGTCTAGTGGTTAAGGCTAGAACTGGTTATAGTTCTGAATCTATTACTAAATCCTGAGTTTGCGTGTTCTGCACTGTTAAAAATTTGCAGCATTCTGGCAGGTCATTTGACCGTTTTTTCCTAAAACAGTTACACAACCGTAATTTTAACACTATTCTGACCATATTATTGGCCATTTTATGGTCAGAATATAGTTAAATTATGGTTATGAAACCATTTTTTCAAAAAACGGTCGAATGCTGCAAAATTTTTAACAGTGTGTCCTTACTGAGGGCTTTCTTTTTTTTTTTTACAGTTTTGTTTTGACCTTTATTAAGTCAGTTAGTAAAGATCAGTCGATCTTTATTAGCATTTCCTTTGCAATTCTTTTATTGCCAATTAGATAATTAAATTAAATTTATACTTAAGTTTTAAAATATTTAATTTAATTTGTATTAATAAATTAATTTGTATTAATTAATTTAATTTAATTTGCATTAATAAATTTAATACAATCAATAAACTTAATTTGCAAATATAATTTAATTTGTTTTCATAAATTTAATTTAATTTGCATTAATAAATTTAATACCATTAAAAAACTTAATTTGTAATGAGAATTTAGTTTATATTAATAAATTTAATATCATTAATAAACTTAATTTGTAAATAGAATTTAATTTTAAATAAATTTCAATAATTAAATTTAAAAAATTCATTTATCCATTTTGTAATAATTAAAATGCAATAATAAATCTCCTAAGCTTACTTTTTTTTTTCTTGGAACTTTAGTAAGAGATAAATATAAAATTAGCAGAATTAGTTTAAGTTTTCATCTTTATCAGTTGCTTTGTAATTTTTCTTATCGTGAATACAGTACTGTTAATTATTTATTTTTTTTATTCACATGACTTACAAGGTATTTTTTTAATAAATGAATTTCTTTAATACTTAAAATGTAACAAAATTATCTTCTTAACTTACATTAAAAATATTTTTTTTTTTTTAATGGAACTTAAATAACACACACATATACATAACTAGCATATACTATAACATATACATAATTTGCAGAGTTAATTTATTAAAGTCTTCATCTTTTAAAACTAAGTGCTATCTTTCATATATAAAAATATTTATTAATTTATCAGCTGCTTTATAATTTTTTATTTAAATATCTTACTGTTATGAAATTATAATTTAAAATTCTTATCACTTATGAACTATTTTTTTAAATAATTAAGATGAATATTTATTAAAATCTAATTGCAATATCTTCTAAACTTTCATGGAAAATATTTTTATGTAAGAACTTTAGCAACATATAAATAGTAATTAGCAGAAAGAATTTATTAAAATATTCATCTTTAAAAATTAATTATTATCCTTCATATATAAATTACATGAATAATATATGTTGCAATGGTAAATTAACCATTGTATACATTAAATTACCATACTCTAAGTATTGTATTTTTGGGAATACCCGCCGCACCAATGAAAATCTGTTTTTTAAAAAAAAGTATATCGACATAAGCACCGCACCCAATGAGATCATATTTATGCAGTACAATCTCTAAATTCCGGAATCGTTCCAGCCATGGCTTTTCCGAATTTTAGAGGTCTTGAAATATCATACAGAGACACTTGGAGGTCTGCATGGGCCTAAATTTCCAGGCCCGGCCCGACTCGTAGAAAAAAAATTCGGCTCGGACCAGCCAGATACAAAAATTAAAAGTTTGGACCGGCCCATACAAAAGAAATATTTGCCCAACCTGGTAAAAAATTTAAAAGTTCAGCCCGGCCTGATATTACAGCTAAAAGTTCGGCCCAAGACCTGCTCGGAAAAAAGTTAAAATCTCCTCCCAGCCCGAGTGAATTTCTACAAAACATTGATTTTTACGTCGATTCGGTTAAAAATTTGTCTCGTACGAGAAGTTCTGACAAAGATTTTTTATCTTAACTTTTTTTCTCATGTTTATAATTTTCATTTCTACAGAAGTGCCACAGGCTGTGATGTTTATTTTTTTAGTGAATCTCTATTTCTTGTGTGTAAATGTTTCAGTTATCAATAATATTGTTAATCCATATTGTATGTATTGAAATGTTAAAAATCTGAAAAATGCTATGCAGTCAGGGGTGCAAGACTGTCAGTCTTGGAGAAATTTTTAACTGATAGTAAATTCACCTTTATCTGCTTAAATAATAGCAATTTTACTACCAAAAGCTTTTAATCACTTTGTTTTACAGTAAGAGCCCGTGCAGATCTCTGGAGACACTGACGAAACCATTTTAGCATAACTAGAAATGCTCCCTTTTTTTTTTTTTTTTTTTTAAACATTTTAGCTATTGATAAATCTTTCATTGATTCCGTTTGTGGCATATTTTATTTTTTATTTGGTACATATGCATCTTTTCTTGTTCATTTATAAAAATAATTTTGTAAATTTTAAAAATATTTCTTGCTCAGAATTTAGACTTTCCTTTTCATCATAAGTTATTATAATGATAATTATTATGAAAATATATACAGTATAACATCTTTAATCCGGACATCTCTAATCCGGTAACTTCTGTAATCCAGACATTTCAGTATTTTTATTTGTTTTCATTATTTGTGACTTACTTCGATATTTGTAGGTTCTATATATTTAATTTTTTATAACATTAGCCTTATATATCATTATTTTAAATATGTTAATGCAATTATAATGTTATTTTAAAAATTAATTGTAAGTCTTATTTAAATTTTAACTTTTTGTTCGGTTTTAGAATTTTTTTTTTCAATAATTTACATATGTCTGTTATTTTTGTGTTTTGTATTATTTATTGAGTATTTATAAATCATAATTTAAAAAAAATCATACAGTTATTGTTTTTTGCAATTTATAACAGATGGCGACACTGCATAAAATATATATAATCATTTAAAAATGTATACATTTTAGAGCATTTTGAATTGATTTTTCTCAAAGTTTTTCAGTTATTTTAAATTACCAAGTTTTTTTAATTTTTGTATTGCCATATTAATGAAAGATATTAGTATTAATATTTATCTAAATGCATTCTAGTTTCAAAACTTCTGTAATCCGGAATGGCCGTAATCGCGATGACTCTGGATTGAAGAAGTTATACTGTATCATAAGTTTAAGGAAAGAGAAGAAAATCCACTTTGCATTAAAAAAATCTCTTATCTCGTTACCTCTTTGTTCTACTGCGTTCAAAATTCTTTTCAAAGAAACAACACTGAAACTAATCAGCCAACTACACGTCAAGGTCATAGGGCAATGTGTCTGAACATTCGTCCAAGAAGGAGATGGAGTGAATATGAAATCAAGTGTGTTTTGCTTGTAGTTGAGTCAAGAGATAGCAAAATTGCATTTTTGTTTTTTAGTTACAAATACGTATTTGTGTGATTTTATTAGGCGCTTCTTTAAAAATAAAGATTATAAACATAAAAAAAAGACAAAATAAGTATTTTTGTTCAGAACTCTTCTTACGAAACAATTTTTAACCATATCAATGTTTTGAAGAAATTCAGTCGGGCCAGGCCAAACTTTTAGCTTTTATGCCGGGCCATTAATATTTCTTTTTTTGTACGGGCTGGGCTGATTTTTTTTTTTTTTTTTTCTATGGATCGGCTATTGTACTCAAAGGGAAACACCCGTTCGCTAATGTTAATCCTATCAATGGAAGATTTTTTTTTTAATACATCGTTCGCATTTTAATATGCTTAAATGATTTTTTTTTTTTGCATCAGATAGCTGAGGTCAATCTCTAAAAAGACCCTTTTTTGATTTTGTTTACAGATGGTTTTCATAGTGTACTTGGAATCAGTTTCGAAAGTGAAAGTATTCTAGTAAAAAAAACCTCTAAAAACAATCGAAAAAGTTAGACTCTTTGTAGAGATCAACCTCAGCTATCCAATACAAAAAAGATCATTTAAAAATAATAGAATGCAAACAACATATTTAAAAAAAAATTCTTTCTTAGGATTTACATTAACGGGCCGGTGTTTTTATTTGAGTAAAATAATAGCATCAGATTGTGCAGCTCATTTATACTTATTTTGCAAAGTCATATGCATTGAAAATGGTTCATATTTTGTAGGCTTCTTTTAAATATTTATATTGCAGAAGTTGGCCCACTTAATTTTTTATATTGGTCAGAACCGTTTATTTTGTTTATTGCCTGACCCTGCTCATTAACCCGTTTGGGACCATGGGTGCATATATTCACCCTCAAAAAGTGATTAAAACGCTTGAGTTTAATACCAGTAAAAAAGAAGGGTAAAATTGATTTTATTTAAATACGACATTTTCGTGATTTATAAAGTTAAGTCAAATAATTAACAAAAAGTGGTGCCAAATGAATAAAATATACATAAAAGATGCCGGTTCTGAATGGGTTAAAAAAATTGTCCTAATTCTGCTGACCCGGCCAGTTTTTGAGTCGGGTATGGGCCTCTATTTTAGAGACCTGGTTTAAAAAGAGTCCGGTACTGAAAAAAATAAAGAAATATCTTGCTCTCCAGTGTTTTTACTGTGAATTAGGAGATCCGGGATTTGAGATTTCTGTAGTTAGAGGCAAGTAGTTTCAGAGAGTGAGTACTCTGCGAGCAGTTTTGCTTTGCAAGTGGAAGTGTTGGCATTTAAAGAAATAAACTTTCAATGTAAAAGGGGGAAAAAAAAACTCGCAATATTTTAGTTTTTCCTGTTTCACTTGCATATCAATGAAGTTATATTTTGAGTAACTTCAGCACGAGAAACCAAAGTCCTTGTAAAACTATGATATGACGTCGTCATAACATAGATATTGAGAGGATTATCAAATGACAGTTGTTAGTTTGACGTCATTGTGTTATCGATGTTCGGCCAATCGCACGGATGTTCCTTTATTTTTCAGAGATTTTTGGCAACTTCAATTTTATCAGATCGCTAAATTTATGCAAATGTGTTAGTAAGTTTAAAACAGGGTTGGCAAGTTTTTGACACATGATGGTTTTTACTGGATTTTACCATGGTTTTTACCGTTGCGTCAAAAACCTATTTTTTAATAGTAGTTTGTTTTTACATTATTATTTTTTTTTCCATTTTATCTTCAGTATTAAGTTGTTTCACATGAAACATTCAATATTGAAAAGGCTCTAAGTCTAAAGTATATTTATCCATCCAAGAAAAACAAAAAAGAATTGCATTAGAATAATATGTAATCTCTACAATAATCTTAAGCTATTTGGCATATTCTACAAAAATTACATTTTTTGAAGAAATCCTATAACCCATAAGTATAAGATTAAAAAATATGTATAATTTCGGCAGAATGTAGTACACTGTTTAAAACTAAATAGCTTTCTCAGAAATTTCCTCAGAAGTAAGTTTTCTTAAAGTGTTAAATCCAAATTGTCATTGATTATTTTTATTTCTAAATAGCAATAAATAAAATATATTTTAATAGTTGAAAATTACATATTTTGGGAGAAAGGAATAAGACTTATTCTTCAAAGTTAAAGCTTGTAGAGATTAAAATTTGCAAATCAATATTAAACTTTAAACCATGTGAAAACTCAATTTTTAACTATATTTTTGTTAAGTAGTTTATTTTAGTCTGGTTATTTCCTTAAACTAAATAAATAAATATTATTTTTAAGCAGAAATGTAGATCCCTAAAGATCCATTAATTAAAAAGTTAACTGCATTAAAAAATAAATAAAACATTTAAGAATCTTTCTAAATTTAATAATAATTTTAAAGGTAAAAGATTTTTACTCATACAGTCATATTCTAAATATAGATAAATAGGAAGGATAAAAATATATTGTATGTAATAAAAATATGCAATGTGTTATTTCTTTCAATTCACTTTAAATAATGCCTAAATAATTTAAAGTAAAATGTATACAGGTTTTAAATAGTTTGCCTTTATGGTAGCTTTAATAAATTTCAATTTAATCCCCTTCACGGCGAGCATCTTTTATTTACAGAATTTTTAATATTTCATCACTGGTATTTTAAAACAGAAATTTTTGACTAGATGAATCGAGAAAATGCCTTGATTAAATAAAACAAAATTTACAATAAAATATTACTGGTAGGAATAATCATGAGTGTATGTGTGACACTCATCCCCAAGGGGTTAAAAATATTTCATGACTATTCAGGTATCAATTTATATCTAAAAATATATAAGCTGAAATGGTAGTCTAAAAGCTTTTATCTGAAATTAGGCCCTACAGGTTTGTATAAAAATTTTATTAATTTTAAATTTTAAGATTCTGCTTATTGAAGTGAAAATGAAAATCACCATAATTGCATTTATGAAATACATAAGATATGCATTTTCAAATATCATATCTAAAAATATTCAAATTTATTCAATGACCACAGCCCATGCTTGACATCTATTGTCACACCATATAACAGCATTTTTGCATCTCTAAAATAATTTTAATGTATTTTATTAAAAATGTATATTGAATATTATTTAATAATTATAATAACCTTTTATTATCATTTAATATTAATGTTCATTGCTGTTAGTAGAATCTATATTAGAGGAGGAGATGACAAATACAGTGAAATACGTTTAACATGAAATTGATGGGACAAAGTTTTTTTCGTGTTAAAAGATTCATAAAAATAAGAACAAAATTTTTGATGTCGTCAAATTTTATTTTGATTTCCTGTTAAACTACTAGTAGGTTGCATCCATTAGGACAAAAAAACGGTAAAAAAAAAAAAAAAAAAAAAAAAAAAAAAAAAATTGCTGTTTTGGGAAAAAATCCAATACCTTTTCTTGAAGTGCCTTTTTCAATATTCTGAGATCTAGCTTGTCCGAATCAATTAAGCAAAGCTGTCTCTAAATCTTCATGCTTAGTGGTTCTCATACGTTTTCTCTCTGGCTTAAACACACTGTGCTCAAACATTAACGTAATGGGATCCCTGTTTTTTTTTTTTTATTATCGTTGATAAAGTAGAATTGGCAATGCCAAACTCTTTGCAGATTTCTGTTTTTGTCCTTTTTCATCAACTGCATTAAGCAGCTTTAACTTCATTTGAAGCAAAATAGCAGTTTGTTTTCGGACCAATTTCACAGCCATTGTGCTCATAAAACATAAGCTAATTTACAAAAAAAAACATGAAATTCTCTGATTTTTACCCAAAATTAAGTGGTTTTAACACAAAACTCCCCAATTTCAACTCAAACTAACAAGATCGAAAGCGAATTTTTTTCGTGTTAAGCGATTTTTGTTTTGTGTTAAAAGAAAAAAAAAATGTATTAAATTGCATAGTATATTGTCCGGACCGCTATATTATTTCGCGTTAACCGATTTTTCATGTTAAGCATTTTCATGTTAAACGTATTTCACTGTATTGTTCTTTCTTTTCACTCCTTGTATTTTTTAATTTTTCCCATTTAGGAAATGCTCTTCTTTTAAATAAATTTAACAAAGTAATTGTGAATAATTATAACAAGAACAACAAGGAAAAATCAATCTACAAATGTATTGTATGTTACACTTACACTATAAATTGGGGGAAAATCGAAAATGATAGGTTTTTGATGGAATAAACTGGTAAAAACAGTTTTTACCACTCTCATGTCAAAAAACAGCTTTTGACGTCAAAAACCCAACCCTGGTTTAAAATGCTTTTAAGATGTTGGCTGAAAATCGAATGATGTCTTTTTTGAGCTGGATTCTCGTAGGCAATGGTTAAATTTAAGAAAATACTGCCGGTATGTTTACCGTGCAAGCACACTGTATAAAGTTTAAGATGTTAGTTATATATTTAGTTCTTTTAATATAATGTTAAATTTAGATATATGTGAAGTGTGGAGATTGTGCCATTTTTAGTATTGTTAATAAATAATATCTCCATGAATAACTGCTCATTATCAATATACTTTAAGACTTTTACAACCAAACTCTCCTAGTGTATGAGTTAAGTTCACGAACATGAGAGGAGGGGATTATTAGAGGAAAAGCTCGTGACAGCTGTACATTCCAGTATCTGGAGGGTAAAGTAATTTATTGACAGGTGCGCGGAAAATGTAATAATTTTTAACTTGAGAACCGGTGAGACAAATGTTATTCATCCCGCTGATTATTTAAAAATAAACAAATAATATTTCTCGGACATCTGTAGTTCAGAGGCATTTTCTAATGTTTTGGTATCAATTTGAGAGCATGAAACTGTTGATCAAAGGGGAAAAAATGGCGTCATAAGATATCAGTATGACAAAAAAAGCCATAAGACATTGCTGTAAAAGGAAAAAATCACCGTACCCGCCACCCTGGCATAAGTGCTGCACTTAAAATATTTTATACTTTCAAACTCATTCGGCTCATAAGCCCAAAAATATGGTAATTCAATGAATGGTAAAAATGTAACAAAAATATATATATACAGGGTGGTTATAATTAAAGTTACCCTGTTTTCACCTACGTACAGTCTGCTCTGGTTGACACATATCAATGAAACTTGGAATATAAGTTATATAGACCGTGAGGAAAAAAAATCTGCAATAAAAAATAGTTCAAATTTAGACCACCAGGTGAGAAGGACAAAAAAATCTCAAACTGGAAACACAAAACTTTTTTTATTTACACCATATGTTCAATGTGCATTCCATTTGCATCAAGTACATGTTCAAAGCATATTATAGCATGTTCAACATCAGTGCAAAGGGTTCCTCCATCAATTGCAGCAACATGACAAGTTCTACTTGCTTTCAAATCAGGCAGAGTCGATATGCTCCTTCCATGCACGCGATCTTTCAGGAATACCCACAACCAGAAGTCACATGGATTCAAGTCCGGAGTTGTCAGAAAACTTCTTGAAATTACCCGATCATCTTCAAAGTTGGCACGAAGCAGTGCTATCACTGCTCAGGTAATATGAGGTGGTGCACCATCTTGAATGAATACAGTAGTTTCAAAACACTCTCGCTCCTGTAAGGATGGAATGACCTGCTGCTGAAGGAGGTCTCAGTAATGGGTACCTGTAATGGAACACCTTTTAGGACCCTGAGAAGTGTTCTCCTAAAAAAAAAGAACCAAGAATGAAATCAGCCATAAATCCACACCATACAGTAATGTAGTCAGGACGCATAGACTGTTCATGCACAATATTAGGACTTGCATTACCCATATGCAACAGTTCTGAGTATTCACTGCTCTGTCTGGGGTAAAATGCACCTCGTTTGACCACAAAATATTCCAGGCCATGCATTGTCAGACCTGCCAACCTTTGAAAATGAGAAATAGTAGCACCCAAAATTTAAATCAATCTGGAGGTAGGTTGGTTGGTTGCTGTCTTTTACGTTGCAAATCGGGTTAACTCTGATTGCTTTCGGTTTGGACTAAGTTTAAATTCCTGCAGGTTGGGATATCCTGATTTTTCAAAAGTTAGTTCTGTATATTCTTTCAGATTTAAAACAATATGTATTATAATAATAAACATAGATGTTTGTCATTGTGTAATATTTCCTGAAGAGAGCACAGAGCAGGGGTGACTGAGTAAAAAAAAAAATTCTGAAATTCGCAGAAAATATTCTGAATGGTTACAGCAGTAGGGGAAGGGGTGATTTCTTCAAGGTGCTAATTATGCATTTTTTCCATGATGCTTCGGTGCAATTCGCTTTTTTGTGATCCTTTGATGAAATTCTTACTTTTTCCGCGAGCTTTATATGAAATTCGTGTTTTTATCACAATCCTTTGATAAATTCTCGATCTTTTGACGAAATTCACTTTTTTTCGCAATCCTTTGATGAAGTTCGCATTTTGTTTGCTTTCCCTTGACAAAATTTGCTTTTTTACGATTCTTGGAACAATGTGTTTTTTCACGATCCTTTGATGAAATTTGCGGGGGTTTTTACGTGATTTTTTGACCAAATTTGCGTTTTTTCACGAATGTGACCAAACTTGCGTTTTTTGCAATCCCTGGCCAAATTTACGTTTTTTATTGCGATTCTTTGCAGAAATTTGCATTTTTTTTCATGATCCTTTTACAAAGTTTGCAGGGGTTTTTCAGTGATCCCTTGTCAAAAATTTGCATTTTTTTGCGATCTCTTGACCAAATTTTTTTTTTTCGCGATTCTTTCACAAAAATCACGTTTTACCATGATCATTTGACGAAATAGGCATTTTTTTCTGCGAATGATTGATGAAATTGATTTTTTTTGGCATGTGTGTTTTTTGCAGAAAATCATAGTTTTAGGCCGATTTTCATAGCATCGTAGTTTTTAGCTCCAAATCATAGAAACTATGATTTTTTCATAGCAGTTGGCAGGTCTGCATTGTCAACATCAATGGTTATTCTGCCCCAAAACATCCTCGCAAATTGAGTTCCTGTGTCCGGGTCTATAAGGTTCAGTGCTTGCACAACGTGAAACTTGTGTGGATACAACTTTATAATGGAACGAAGAACCTTTCGTACTGTAGACCAAGGGTGAGGCAAATCACGTGATAGTGCTCAAGCACTTGTCGAAGAATATTGAGAACCAGACGCTCTTTCGACCATGGAAGAGCAACTTCTTCAGCAGTTTCATTTGAAATCTGTTTCTGTCCTCTTCCTTGCAGCACACCCAACTCCCGTCTCTTCGAATTTAGACATCATCTTTTTCAAAGCCTGCCTTGACACTGGTCCTTGTCGTAAGCCTTTCAAGCGTCGATATTCTTGCAGTGCAATTGACAAATTACTGCCATTCTGATAAACCAACTTCACCAGTAGTGCTCGTTCCTTTTTCTCTAACAGCATGGTGCAAAATGACTATACGGCAGCAACTACTGGCTTTTTAAACCACTCCAAATTTTCATAAAGTCCTTTCTCATAGATGAAAACGGCTATATAGCAGTCGAATTTTGAACTAATTTTTTTTATTGCAGATTTCATTTCCCCATGGTCCATGTAACTTATATTCCAAGATTCACCGATATCTGTCAAGCAGAGCAGACTCTCTACATAGGTGTAAACAGGGTAACTTTAATAATAACCACCCTGTATATCTGATTTAATAGTTATTTGCAAAAAAGTTTTATTATCTATAAATATATGTGTGTGTTGCAAAAAAAAGTGTAATATACATCAAGCAAATATGAACAATTAAAATAATATGATATGAATTGCAGTATAGATATATAAAATAGTTATTATTATTATTATGGAGGTTTTTGTTTCTATTTTTATTTATTAATTTATAATCAATTGCTTTATAATTTTTATTCGAAATCCAATATTGTTATTGGCATTTTACTGTATAATACCATTTACGAGCTAATATTAAATAATTAAAACAAAATATCTACTTAAATGCAATAATGGTACCTCTTAAAATGACATTAAAAAATTTTTTTTTCACGTTAGAACTTCAATATGTTATTTTTAGCTATGCTGCAAGTATCTTAATATTGATTACATACATCTGAGTAAACAATAAAAAAGTTATATTCATCTTGTCATAGCAATCTCATTATTTTCTCATAATTTAACTTAGTCAATATTATTTTAGAGTTGTTGATAATTTTTTGACTACAAAATTAGAGTCTATTTGCCAGTGCTACAGATAAATTGCCAAACTAGCACACTTCAAATAGATCTGAATTTCGCCAAGCAGTGACGCACACGCTGTTTAATGGAGGAAATGCTATACCTAGTCGCTCATGGCAAAATGTGCTAAGACATTGTTGTGTACATGACTGAGCTGAGTTGAGTTGCAGTCTGCTGGCTACAATTAATAATTACAGGATGAAGGAAAAACATATGTGAATATATCACATTATTCCCTCTTTTTTTTACAGTTTAATCACGGTACCAAAGAGGTTTTTTATGAATGTGTGAAGGATACCGACGAACAGTTTCAGAGTTCAGAAGAGGAGCATTGTTGGGGTCTGAAGATATAACAGGCTCTGGTATGTCAGGATCGGTGGACTCTATTAGCTGAGGCCTGCTGAATGGTTCGCAGTCTGATGGAAAAGCTGGCTGCAGATCTGTTTCAGGATCATTAGTGCACAGCTTGAATTTGTTACTTGTGCCAGTATCAGGATCATCCAGATGGGTGGCTACTCTCACAGGTGCATCATCTGTGTAGTCAGGTCTTAACTGATCAGTGCGAGTAAGGTATTTTTTGCCATTTACATTGACATATCACATTGCATAACCTTTAATATTTAGCAACACACCCTTACACCATTGCTGGTTCCTGTGAGATCTCACAAACACTTTCTGATTTGGAAAGAAATTGTGAACTGTTTTGTGGGATCTGTCATGATAGTGTTTTTGAGCTTCTTGCCTACCTTCAACATAAACTGCAGTACTAGGATGTACAAAAGAAATAGGTGTGCGTATTTGACGTTTTAAAAATAGCTCCGTTGGTGTACAATTTGTGGTTGCATGTGGTGTTGACCTGTACTGCATCAAAAATCTAGCAATTTTCTGACTTAACGTTGATTTGTCAGACTTATCAGAGTTCATCTTGTTCAATGCATTTTGTTGACATGCTAGACATTTGCGTACCATCTCTTTAATATGCTCATCCATATGAGGCCACCAAATATGGCTATGTGCCCACAACTTTCATTTTGCACATGCCACGATGAGTGTCATGGATCATTTCTAACAATTGGTTTCTAAATCTTTCAGGTATCATGACTTTCATACCCCATAATACACAATTGTTCTCGACTGATAATTGACTTTTACGATGAAAATATGGTTTGATGTTGTCATTGTCCTTTTTATTAGGCCAACCATTCTACACAAATTTGAGAACTGGTCCCAAAACAGCATCAGTTCTGGTTGCAGCAGCAATATCTGAGCTTGTTACTGGAAGGTGTTCACAATAGGATATTTTGTAAATCTCAGGATTTTCTTCACATTCACTCTCAACAGGTGATTGTGACAGTGCATCAGCATTTGTGTACTCACTTCCCTTTTTGTATTCAATTGAATAGTCAAAACTAGACAGAAGAACAGCGCCATTGCTAAGACTTTTTATTGGTGGGAGAGAGAACCTTAAATTGCCAAGTCAAATTTCAGTATTTGCCAACTCATTTTACAATTTTGCCAACTTACCACAGTTAGAAAATGTAATATAGTTCTTATTTGTTAAAAGTTTAATAATATTGCCAATTAGTTTTGTAATTTTTACCAAGTCTATCAGAAATAGAAAATATTATAGTTTTTATAAATATTTAAAACAAATTATCCAACTAAGTTTGTAAATTTGCCAAGTGTAATAGCATTCGTGAATGTTTGGGGGGGAACTCCCCCTGCCCCCCCCCCTCCCTAGCGAGGCCCCTGAGAAGAACAGCCCACCTCTGTAGACTTGCAGTTGAAATGGGAGGTATAGCTTTATCTGGAGCTAAAATTGAGATCAATGGGTTATAGTCAGTAACTAATACAAAACTTCTGTCATATAGATACTGATGGAACTTTTTAATTCCGTAGATTATTGCCAAAGCCTCCTTTTCTACTTGTGCATATCTCTGTGCTGTTTTAGTTATTGTCCTTGAGACAAAAGCAATGGGACATTCATTACTGTTAATTACATGTGATAAAATGACACCAACTCCAAAAGGAGAGGCATCATATGCTAATTTCAATGGCAATTATTCAGTATAGCGAACCAATACTGACTCTGAAGATAACATGTCCTTAATGGTTTCAAATGCTTCCTCACATTCAGGAGACTACTTCCATGGCGTTTCCTTGTGCAGTAAACCATAAAGAGGTGCAAAAAGTGTAGCACAATTGGGAATAAATTTTGTATAATAATTTATGCCCAGAAAAGACTTGAGTTCAGTCATATTAGTGGGAGCCTTGATTTCTTTTATACTCTTAATTTTTTCATTTGAAGGGTGAATGCCATGTTCATCAATTCTATGACCTAAGAATTCTCAACTGGGTTGGAGAAAGGTGCACTTTTGCAAGTTCAGCTTAACATTATATTCTGAAAGTCGAATAAATACTTTCTCGAGGTTTTGATAATGTTCAGCTTTATCAGTACCCGTGACCAATATGCCATCTTGAAAACAAATTACACGTTGCAGACTTTGCAATATTTGCTCTATTGTAGATTGGAAAATTGCCGAAGCACTATTAATACCATATAATAGCCTATGTAGATGTACTAACCCTAAATGAGTGTTCAGAGTTAAATATTCCTGCGAATTTTCATCTAGCTCCACCTGCTGGTATGCATGACTCAAATCCAGCTTTGTAAAGTATTTTCCACCACTTAAAGTTGAGAATAAGTCTTGTTGTGTAGGAAGGGGATACTGGGTTTTGTCTAAACATCTGTTAACTGTGACTTTGAAATCACCACACAGTCTTATGTCACCATTTTTCTTTGGAACCACAACAACAGGAGTTGCCCAGCTTGAGTGCTGCACAAAGTTGCATATTCCACTACTTTATCTTTTAAAATTTCCTCCTCAACTTTAACTTTTAGTGAATGGTACAGGACATGCTTAACAAAATTTTGGTACTGAACCTTCTTTAAATTTTAAGGTTGCTTTCAAATGTTTGATTGGTTCGGTGCTATTGGAAAATAAATTACTACATTTTGTTTTTAACTCGCTAATTGCATAATTTCCAACTTTATTTATTTTATGCACATAAAATATTATCTTCCAATCTAATTTTACTTGTGACATCCAATCTCGCCCAAACAAGGATGGTTGATTTCCTTTAACAATGATTGCTTGCACATTTACAGCCTGATTTTCATATGAAAGGACAATGCTTCACCAACTTCACCAACCACATCAATGCACTTGTGATTATAATCTTTAAGAATAAGATTTGATTTTCTTACCTCTAGAGAAGGCAGGTTGTCCATAACAACCTTTTCAGAAATTATGCTCACATCAGCACCAGTGTCAACCTCCATTTCTAAATGCTTTCTGCAAACTTTTACTGGAACAATATATTTACGAGGCACTTTATTAACTGACTGAATCGAAAATAAATCACACACACCAATTGTACCACTATTCACTTCAGCAGAAACAAGTTTGGCAGAGGAAAATTTCTGAGCTTTGGATCTGCACTCTGGAGATATATTTTCCCACATGCATGACACTTAGCATTAATATATTTTTTATGTTTTGGGAGCATGCACGGCACCACAACAAAAACATTTTGTGTGTGTTTTTTGTTTGCATTTTGATAACTGACATTGTTTTTGGTCACAAGGTGCACTTTGTTTATATTTGGGTTCAGAACCTTCAAAACTGATGCATCCAGATTTGCCAGTTCCATTGCTAGTGCCATATTGTATGCCTCAGCAAGCTTCAACCCTTTTTTAGCCAGTAGGCACTTCTGTGTAGCTTCACAACACAAACCACACACAAAATGGTCATGTAGCACTTCATCTAAAAATAGACCAAACTCACAGGTGACAGATAAATGTTTTAACTCCACCATATATGCAGCAATAGTTTCATTGTTTTCCTGATTTCTCCTATGTAAATGAAATCTCTCAGCAATCAAGATTGGGGCTGGGTGAAAATGATTTTCTAAACATTTGTTTACTTCAACGTATGTGCAATCCTTCGGCAATTTAGGAGTCAGAAGCTTACATAAGAGTTTATATATTCTCGGTCCTAAAACCGATATTAAAATAGGGAAGGTTTTTTAATCACCCACTTCATTTGCATTTAAATATTGCTCTAATCTTTCCATGTACAAGTCCTCGTTCAATTCATCGAACACTGTGAGCTGACCCACTAGGCCTAACTGTGTCATATTGCTAAATAATGTGTTTACTTTTTAAAAACAAATATATATAATTAATTATAACTTATATGTGAGTTCATAATATTTAAAAGCTCGTCGACATTTTAATATTTAGTGATAATAATTAAAAAGCTACTCAGAATACTCTGAAATTAAGTGAATTTATTTAAATGTGCATTATGGCAAAACATGCTATGACGTTGTTGTGTACAAGACTGAGTTGAGTTGAGTTGCAGTCTGCTGACTACAATTAATAATTACAGGATGAAGGAAAAACATATGTGAATATATCACAGTATTCCTAATCAATATTTCTTTATATTAAGGGGAAAAAAGTTTGGCATTGTATATTAGTGAGTCCAGCTTTAAAAATACAGTATAACCTCCATTTAACGTAACCTGTATTTAGCAATTTGCCGCATATAATGTCATTTTCCATTGGTCCCAATTCATTTCCTATACTTGTAATATTAAAAAATCCTCAATTTAACATTATCATTTTGAAATAATTCCTGCACTTAACATTTTTTGCAGCAGCAAAAACTCAATGAAATTTTCCTAAAATAGTCAGAAATTGTAATGAAAATAAAAAAAAAAACTTTCTCATAAATCCGTGCAAAACTCGGAAGCTCTTTTTTCTTTGTCCTTTCTTATCAACTGCAGGTGCAATATTCGAAAGATCTTCCTTCCATCTGCGTCAGTACTCTTTATCATGTTATACAAGAACAGAGCTCATAGCATTTGTTAGAGATTTTTCATTAGCTTTAGATAGTAAAATATGGCATAAAAAAAAAGCGATTTTCTTTGCTTGAAAAAGTGGAAATGATCAGGAAAGCAAAAAATTAAAATGACAGTAAAGCTGATTTTTCTAGTTTAATTAGAATTCCATATTCAACTTTGCAAACACTTTCAAAGTACATAGATTTAATAAAACAAAATGAAATCCTCACAGTTTGTGGAATTAGAAAATTTCCTTTTCCAATGGTTTAACAAAGTTTGTGCAACAAATATTCCTATAAATGTCCCAGTTTTCAAAGAGAAAGTAGCAGAAAATGTTTCTAAAATGGGACTTTAAGGATTCAGAGATTCAAATGATTGGATAGACAGCTTTAAAAAGAGGCATATTTTATCCTATAAATCTATTTGTGGCAAGTCTGCTGCAGTTGATACTGAGATTGTCTAATAGTGATAGTCTTTGATAGAAGACTATTCTAGTAAAGACATTTTTAATTCTGACGAGACAGGGTTATTTTTCAATTTTCTTTATGGTAAGATTTTTGCAATAAAGCATGAAAATTGTCATGAACAGAAACTTTCCGAACTGCAGTTGACTGTTTTGCTTTTTGCAAATTCAGAAGGAGTAAAATTTAAAAAACGTGGTGTAAACAGCTTTCTTACTGAAGATGACTCAAACAAAAAAATCTTGGATGATGAGAACAATATTTTAAATTTTTGACAAATTGGACAAACAAATTCAAAATGTAAGATTCTTTTGTTTGTTAATCAGTGCAGTGCATACATTGTAAATTTAAAGTTACGAAATGTGAGAATGGTATTTTTCCTGCCAATTGTACAAGCAAAGTTTAACCTTGTAATTTAGCGATCATATTATCATTGAAAGTAAACTATAGGAAACAACTTTAGAAAAAAATCTTTTCTTAATACAGAATCTGAAGATAGGAAAAATTTACAAACATTCTAGAAGGTTTTCGTATGATTTCTTCAGCATGACAGAACAGTGAGAAAATGTATCTCAAGTTCTTTTCCTAAAGGTGGTTTTCCAGAGAACAGAGCTCATGAAGTTGAGTATAAGGAAAGGAAAAATGAAGATTATTAAAAATGGGTGTGTTCTTTCTTGCTCAGATCATGAGGATTACTTAATTTCCTATTCAAATACCGTGACATCAGAATTCTAACTCTTAAGTGATTTGATAGACTCAAATTAGAGTGGTTCGGATAATAATAAAGATGGTGAAGAGAAATAGAAATCCCTTCAGTGACAGAAGTCAAGCAAGCTTTGAATACAATTTAAGCATTTCTTTGAAATAATGAAGACCAAGGGAAATGCTAACAAAAAACTCATATGTTGAGAATGCGATTTGTGATGTAGCAACTTACAACAGGAAGCAAAGTAAAGTAACCGATTTCTTTAGAGATTAATTTAGAAAACTTATGTTTAAATCTTTGTAAATAAAGAAATAAAATGTATCTTACCTAAATTAGTCATTATTTTATGCTCAGTGTTTTGTTTTTGTCTTGCCCTGATTTAAAGTTTACCTGCATTTAGCATCATTTCTTTATGGTCCCTTGAATAACAAACCCTTTCACCGTCCGAGAGTTTTCCTGTATTTTTATAAGAATACTTGTAAATTCCAGGATAAATATATTTATTAATAGCAGTTTGATGCTATAATATCTTTAATATCACTTCTTTCCATATATGGTTCAAAATAAAATTCTGTTTAAAATATTTTTGCCTACAGCCTTTTTAACATGATTTCTAGTAACGGAAAAATCTGGGCTAGCCAGTTAAAGGATTAAATTGGGGTTTCACTGTATATGCATATGTATATATACACTGCTGGCTATTAAAATTGCAACACCATGAAAGATTGAAAATACAAAAAAGATATTTATTATACGTAAACAGTATGGCATGAAAACAAAATGATTAAATTTGTAAACAGTTTGGGGGTTTACAAGGGCGCGAAATCTGTAGAAACAGCTGCTCCCCCTGGCAGATAAAACGGCCCTTATCCGGTTAGGCATGGAGTCTAACTGTGATTGGCGGACAGAGAAGTGCTACTCATACCATGCTGCTTCAAGTCTATGCCGCACTTCATCACCCGTATTAGCTGGAGAAGGGTGGCGGCCTAGTCTCTAAGCAATTCATGACCAGATGTTTTCAATAGGTGACAGATCTGAAGACCGTGCAGGCCAGGGCAGCAATCGAATACCCTGTGTATCGAGGAAGGTCAGAACATGACGTGCAACATGTGGTCTTGTGTTATCTTGCTGGAAGATGGCGTTTGGCAGGCCTCGAAGACAGAGCACAACCACTGGACGTAAGATGTCAAAAGTGTACCGGTCTGCATTCAAATTACCGTCGATCCGAACTAGAGATGTGCATTTCGTGTACCCAATGGCTGCCCAAACCATCCCACCAGGTGCATGGCCCCTATGCCGATTTCGAATGCAAGTAGGCGACAGGCGTTTTCCTCGGAGCCTCCAGACAAATATACTGCCATCAGAATACAGCACGTACAACTGGCACTCGTCTGAAAAGACGACATTGAGCCAGTCATGCATCCAGCTTTGTCGTTCGGTGCACCAGAGTCGCCGACTCTCTCTATGCTGCACTGTCGAGAGAAGCCACAGTACTGATCGCCGTACTGACAGTCAACACTGCTGCAAATGTCGTCGTACCGTACGAGCAGATACTGAGCGCGCTTCAAGCATGCCCATTTCCTGACTAATGATTCGTGATGTGGTTGTACGGTTTTGCAGGATCGACCTCACAATATGTCTGTCCTCTCCGGCATTAGTCATGGGACAGTGTCGAGATCCTGCATGTTGTTCAGTATGACCCTCAGCAATCCATTGATTCCATGTTTGCGTGACAGTGGTTAGATTTCGACGAATGCAATGGGCGATATCACGGAAAGATAATCCACACTCTCGATAGGCAACGATACTGCCTTTATCGAATATTGACACTTGGTGGTAAGCATTTCTTCTTATTACTCGAGGCAAAACACGATATTCTGAGCAAAGACCAACCTTACAAAGCGAGTTCCGAATGAGAAATCCACTATGCAACTTTTCTTTTAGGCAGTGCTTCAGATGTCGTTTCTCCCGCCTGCTTCGTCTAAATGCGCTGAAATGCTAATCATTTGCACATTCCAACCTCTTCTTCCTTTCATGTAATTTTGACATTCGTCAGATCATTCCTTCCTGGTGTTGCAATTTTAATGGCCAGCAGTGTATATATAATACAAAGGCATGTTTTTTAATTATTTAAAATTAAACTATTATTTGGCTGATATAGAAAATTATATCTTTAAATTCACTGTCATGGTACTGCAGAAAATATTTGAAGCAAGAATTTCATGATGCATGCTGAGAGTAAAAATTTGACAATATCGTCAAATGATTAGAGATGGAAATGCTCTGAAATTTTTTGGAGGAAAAAACTTTTCTTTTTTTAGGGTGTTTATTTCTTTTAGGAAAATTTAAATACCATTTCTTTTTATGTTCAATGTTCTACCTGAAAGCTTTAACTTGTAAAATTGATAATTAAATGCTACTTTTTAAATAAAAAAAAATTAATACTATGCAAAATTATATCAATAATGCCAATTTGTGGAGATGATAAGCTTAAAAAGTGTAATATAGTATTATTTCAATAAAAGTATTTTTATTACCATATGAGCAATTTCTCATGTAATCAATAAAAATAATCAACAACTATTGAAAAAAAAAAAAAAAACATGGAGCTGAAATGGTTTATTCTTTTTTGCCTGTATCTACCATAAAAATAGGTCTTCAGACTTGTTTAATTGTATTTATGCATAAACTTTTGAAAAAAAGGCAATCTTCTGACAAAATTTTGTTGAAAACAATTCATGTTAAGTAAATTACATAAGCAAAAATACACCACTTTTTTTTCAAACTTAAATTATTCCTATATTAAAAATTATCAAAGAATAAAATTTGAGAGTTTCCAATTTCTAAAGTCATTTAATTAACCTAGAAAAAAAAATTATATTTTATCTTTATGACCATCTTCATCCTGAATCAGTTTGAACTTACCGATTCTACAGTACTGGGGGATAAATTGAATATTCTGTTGGAATACCAAACTCTTTTTGTTCACTCTACATTCTGATGTTTTCTTTTTTATGTTCAATGTTCTACATAAAAACATTAACTTGTAGAACTGATAATTAAATGTTATTTTTCCCATTAAAGTAAAATGTCATATACAAAATTATATCCATAATATGAATTTGTGGAAATGATGTAATCCCCCCCCCCCCCTCCAAAAAAAGCAATAAAGTCATGTAAAATTATATCCATAATATCAATTTGTGGAAATGGCATAATCCCCCACCACCACCAAAAAAAGCAATTTTCTGGTAAAATTTAGTTAAAACAATAAATTTACCTGTTGTTTTTTCTTTTAAACTTAAGCAATTTTTTTAAAATTACTATTAAAAATTATTAAAAATCCAATTTATATTATTAGTTTCAATTTTTTAAAGTCATTCAATTAGCTTACAAAATTTATGTTTTATCTTTATGACTGTCTTCATTCTCAATCAGAGTCTGAACTACACTACTGGGGGATAAACACTCTGCTGGAATTCTATGTTTTTCATTAAATAAACAAATTCCAGCAAATATCAGGGAAAAATGTTTTATTTAAAAATTAGTTTTAATTGCAATTCAAAATAGAAAGTGCAACTTAAATTACTGATAAAAGCAGTCAAATAATATATATGAAACAACAGTATTAAATTAAGTAAGAAAAGCTATTCTGGAGCTAAAATTTTAGTTGTAAATTTATATTTCCTTTCGTAATAAATTCATGTGAAGTTAAAAAAACTTTTTATTTTAGTGTACACAAATTAAGAAAATATTTTATATAAGGCTGTCTAATTCTAATTCAGACTTTCTAATGTCTGCTTAGTTGATGAAATCAGAAAGAAATGGTGACTAAATGGTGTATAAAATATTTTAAACACAACACATTTCAATGTTGACTTCCATCCTTCCCCCCCAAAAAGTAAATAAATATTTGAAAAACATCCTATGTGGTAAAAAGAAAAGAGGGAGTGGGGGGGGGGGGAGAAGGAAAGAATGCAATTAAAACAAGCTAATTTTTATTATATATACAGTAGACTCCCTTAAATCCGCGACCCTAAAATCCATGTAATTTTACAGATGTAAACAGTGAAATTTACAATTAAGTTGCAGGAACAAAATTCAAGATGGTACTGAAATTAGTCGCAAATCGCAATTTTTTTACTAATCATGCTCTTTTGGCTATTACAGCTAATTAATTATTAAATAAAATTATGTTACTTTTGATTTAATTTAAATTAGCATATCTATAGCAAAAATTTGCAATATTGTAGGTCCTGCACAATATAAGCAAGAGTAAACTGTAACCGAATTGTTTATTTTTCTTGCATTCATTTCCCCGTGTTTAAATTTTTATTTTGTCAATATTACATATGCATTTTATTATTAATTTTGCTTAATATTACTGAACTCAAGCATTTTTGTGAAGAAAATATTAATTTATTTCGGAAAATATCAAAATGCCGCTAATATCAAAGGCGATCACAATCTTCTTCCAAGACATTTTTTAACCAATCAATTTCGTTATATAAAATTTCATCAACATAAAATTTTATTATTTTACAATATGCTGTAAATTATATCAGATATGAGATAAAAATAAGTGCAACAGTAGCTTTGGTATAATACCTACAAGTGTAATTGTTGAAGTCGTATTGTTTATGTTTACTTTTTTCTATGTTCGTTTCGTTTTTAATTTGCAATTATTTTAAATTTTTCATGATTTCATATGCAATTCTGCCTAATATGGCCAATTCTAATATTTCTAATGAAAAAAGACAAGAAAAGAAAACACATTAGTTTGACAATAATCCAAAAAGTAGAGATCATAAAAAAGTTTGGTTCTGGTTTAAAAGCTTTTTTTTTTTTTTTTACATAATCATTTTATGTAATTAATTAATTATTAAATTAATAAATTATTTTAAATATTTTACTTAATTATTTTATTAATTTATTAAAAGCATTCATTATAATTTCCAATGCTTAACTAGATTCAAATTACCATTTAAAAATGTAAAGAAAACAATGACCAGAAATCCACAAAATTTTGTCCGCACAACACTTGGTTTTAAGATATATATTTAAGGGGGGGGGGGGGGGAGGTGAAGCTATAGAATACATTTTCAGAAATTCAGATTGGTGCATTCTCGAAATTGTACGTAAATAAGGCATTTGAAGTAATCAGAAAAAAAATTTAGCTTTTAAATATCATGGTATTTAATAAATGTTAAGTTCTAATTTTATTTATATTTTATGACTCAATTTTTATCAATTGTTTTCCAAATTTTTTATTGATCATGTATAGCAAACCTCTAACAAAGAGGGGTCCCGAGTTCAGTTCAGTTGGCAGAGTGCCAGACTTCTAATTTTTCACTCTTTGAACTCTGTGGGCTTGATACCCGACAACTTTTTTTTTTTGCTATAAATTGAGTCTTCTGAAATTCATTCTTCAATATTCGTAAATTTAGAAACTTCTTCACTAGACATTTGTTTTTCAAAAAAACTTTTTTCATTTAAATTATAACACTACATTAAAGAACTACATCTAATCTTTGCAAAACTTTAAAAACAAAATGTCGTGCCCACTCGATCTGCAGCAGATGGCTGTAAAACGTTAACACAAACAAGAGTAAACATTCTAAACCCACCCTGTTTATTTTCAATAGTATGCATGTGTTGCTAAAAACCACATGTGTTTTATGGCATTATTTTTTTACTATACTCTATCAATACATAAAGGGTCACCACATTCTGTGTTCCCAACCTCGGGACCTCTCCTTGTAAGATTAATTTACAATGATTTTGAAGATCTCTAAAATTACTTTATAAATAGCGTTTTATTGAAATATTTCTAATGTGGGATACTAGTTTTAAAAGTGGCAATACAGAACTTATGAGTCAATTCTTAGAAAAATTTAAATAAAACTTACTATATACAACAAATAAAATTTATTAATCACAAAAAATGAAATTAATGTTTTTATTTACAAACTATTGTTATTTGTATTTATTATATTTCAAACAAGTTTCTTACAAGTCACCTATTTCTTCTTTGTCAATTCTTTCTTTTCCTTTGAAAACAGTTTCCATCCCAATTGGCAAATCCTGCAAACACCTTTCCAATGCAGCTACAGATAGCGTGGTTTCTACTTCTTCAAACTTCATTTCCACATTTGCTACAACAGTACAATGAGCCAAAATCACAAACTAAGTAAATTTTCACTACAAGAATTAATTTGATACAGTTTGTTTATTCTTTTTTTTAAATTTGAAAACTGAAATGTGATCTAAATGTGAGATTTGAATTTATTCACCAAAAGTTATAGCTTTGAAATTACATATTTTTACACCAGGAGAATTTTAAAGGACTCACAGTATTTTTTCATGCATTTTGCTCATCTTTGTGTAACATGCACAACCACCCTCAGTTTTAATGCCTTACTTATAAAAAAGAAAAACAACTTTATGATATTAAGATCTAATAGTTAGTGATAATATTACACAATATTCACAGTGGGTATAATGGTTTTATAAATCTGAATACAAAATTGTGAGTCCACTGCTTTATGCAGTGATCAATGACGCCCCATAGTAATAGTCATCAATGACAACCAGTTAAAAGAGCAAACTACAATATAAAAATTTCAATTCAGACTTTTTTTTTCAATTACAAAATTTAAACATACTTTTAAAACGGACAATCCAATTATTAAAGTGGATTTTACACAGCTCAATTTAACTCTTTGATAGCTAAAATTCTTTCTTAAAATAATAAAAGTAAAAACAGTTTAAAAAACACACTTTTATAAATATTCAATTTTTATCTTTAAAATCACGTCTAATTTCATGTTGTTCCAAAAAAATTCTGTTACAATGCATTGATTTTGCAGATCCAAATTATTGAAAAATCACCGCTTTGATTTGTGCTTGATAAATAGTATGAATTTGTGAATTTATTTTTAAAAATTATATTTGTCCTATTCATCTTTTAATGTATAGCAACAAGAAGGAAAACAAGTATTATTTAAACTCTATACAGGATTTGTATTTTTTTTTTTTTTTTTTTTTACATATAATCATAAATTAATTACCGTATAATCATGCATAAGTTGACTCCAAAATTTGAAAAAAATAAAATGTCATTCCATTTTAATAGCAGTACATTTGAATAGTTTTCATTGCATTGTTTAATTGCAGAATTCATATTAATCTTCCATGATTAAATAAGGAAAAGATTGCTATACAAAAACATTGTTATTCATTCAAACAGATGAATATGTTGTTTTACTCAAATTTTGGTGCTGACTAATATGAGAATATACATGACAGACAAGGTTTTTTTAGAAGAAATAGTTATTTTTATTAATTTATCTAATTTCAATAATTAAATTATTATTAATTAATTAAAATCATAGATGAAAATATAAATAAAAAATAAAGTTATTTTTATTTTCTAATTTTTATTTTCCACAAATATTTCTTTGTTTCAGTTCACAGCCACTTAAGGTACAGAATTAACTGGCATTATTTTTGTAACGCAAAAACAGTTGAAACAATAAAGATTATTTGGCAATATATCCCTTTAAAACTGGAAGATTTTTCGTAGAAGTGAAAAGTTTTGGTGGTTTTTCCTAATTAACAGGATCATATTTGATTGAAAAAAAAATCCTTATGGGCCTGCACAAGCCAGGAAATATGTATGATTAAAAAACTGATGTGTTTCATTATAATATTAAAAAACTTTATTCACAAAAAGCATCTTTTACTCTTCTTTTAATTCTTCAACACCAGTTAACAACAGTTTTTCTACCTTGTAATTTTCCCTTATTTAATCACTGAAAATCTGAGATTAGACAAGAAAAAAATTTCCGTGTCAAGGATCAATGCAAGGTTTTTCTTCTTAGGGACCATTTAGTGTAAAATAAAAGTTAAAATAACATTGTGTAGTGAAAGATGAATGCAAATTTGAACCAAGCATTAATTAATAACTAAAGCTTCCTTCTGCGACAGTTTTTCTTTCTGGTGAAATTATTACACAGTTAAAAACCTAACAAAATAAAAGTAATTAATGAAGAGTATGTTTTTATTGAATGTAATTTTATGAAGAGTCCTAAATAAGGCTCAAATTTTGCCTAGATCGGCTCAGGTGTACTAAAATACTGGTTTTTAAATTGAAAAGTTTTGTGTGCTTTATATGGCAAGTTAACTTGTTGTTCTTCGTGAATAAGTTAAAAGTGTCAACATGCATTTTGTTAGATTGTTTGTTTTGTTTACTACTGAAGATGTCCATAAATTAAACATTATTGATGTGGTATTCTATGTAATACTGGCAAAAATAAATCTATTTGTACAAGAAATATATTAGTAGTATCCAAGTTCAGCACATCTTATGAAAGGTTGATAAATTATTAATCATTGACTTAATCCACTATGGACAATATCTCCTTTCCAACCACAGGAAAAAACATACAACTTTAACTCACCAATGACTGCATTAAAAATATTCAAATCACTGGACGTCTCTTGCCTGACTTACAGACTATTGCATTCCAACAACATAAGCTAATTAACCTGAAACAAATATAAAAATTTTAGGTCACATTTAATAATAAAATGCAAATTAAAGCGTTTTAAATATTTTAAACTGTATTAGTGTAGTTTGGGGGGGGGGGGGGGTTAGAAGCAGAGATTTCAGGGGGAAAAGATAATACAGTAGAAGATTATTATAATGTGAGGTTTTGCATTATACAGAATCTTGAAATCTTGTCCAAGAGAATTTAGCAGATACAAGCATCTCATCTAATTTTTGGAAAAATTATATTTTCTTATGGTTTCTTAACAAAGATCATATAAATAGTGCTTTACTGTATACACTAGGACTTCCTTGAGAGGGATTAGTCTGGGTGATATTTCTGAGAACATAAATTTAATAAAAACTTGTGACAATTAAAGATATGAGATGCTATCTTTAATTGACGATATACTGCCACCAGGGTTTGCAAATATCATGATATTTTCGAAAATATCAAAAATGTCCGATATTTTGATATACAGTAGAAGATCTTTATAACGCAAACCTAAAAACGCAAGGTTGTGCGTTATATAGAATTTTGCATTATATGGATCACATCATTAAATTCACCTTGTAAACATGGCCAAATATGTCTGACACATATCAAATACATTAGAATATCTTTATACTACATTTCTTGTTACCAAGAGTTATCAAAATTATAAATTTTTGCATAATATAGGTCAGACAGTGTTAAATTTACTTTATAAACATGACCCAAATATAACTGACACAATCACCCCTTATATTAGACATTTTCAAAAATGTTTATTGTAATAATAGCTTTTTTTTCTGTAAAAAGGTCTTAAATTAGAAGGTAAAGTTGAACTAATGTATCAAATTTAGTCCTCTAGAGAGTAGCAATATTTCACAATGTGAAAATGCAGGTGTTTTTTAACTGTAAAAATCATTGTTTACATCTGAGAAGTTGTGCGTTATATGGAGAATTGCGTTATAAAGATCTTCTACTGTATATCCAATATTTTCAAAATAGTCAACTTATTGCTGATAATAAATATTTATTTTCAAGCATAATATAAATTAGAAACTAAAACATATTGCACTTAACATGAAAACTTAAACAATATATTAAGAGTACATTTTTCTTTTCTTTTCCTTTTCCTTCTTTTTTTACTTAGAACAAAATTGAAGATCATCTAATTTAAAACAGAAACAATTTCCTTCATACACTTACATTAAAATAATAATAATGCTATAGGATTCAGTATCAGTACCAACATCAAGAAATCAGAAATTTATAAAACAAAATTTTAAATACAAAATATTGTTTGGTTGAAAAATTTTAACAAGAATGTAAGCTTATCATATTTCTTATTCCCTAATAGGATATACAGTTTAAACTGAACTGAATCAATACCAGGATGGATTCTTTTCTAACGAAGCTGTATATATAACTGAATATCTAAATTAGACAGTTTATCTTTCAGTGTCTGTTCTGAATTAATTATGTCCCTCATAATCTACAGTTAAAAAGTAAAAAATTCAAACAAAGCTTGAAAAAGATATTTGTTTTCCTCGGCTAAAAAAGTCACTATCACAGACATAAATTCTTTATTTACAGAACAACACAGTCAATAACAGTTGGAAATTTCATTTGCAGCTGTTTTGACTGAAAATATCAAAAATATCTTACACAGTGATATTTTGAAAATAAATATCAACCATAGAAAAATATTGAAAATATCACGCATCTTGATATTTTGAAAATAAATATTGGATATATATCATATCAAGATAATATCGATTGATATATATCAATGAACCCTGACTGCCACAAATTCAAATGATGAAAATGAGCAAATTGAGTGGTAGAATTACAAAACAATATATATAAATTTATACATACACACTGTTAAAAAAATAGGAAAGTAAACCATGCAAGACAGCCATGCATGGGTATAAAATTGGAAGTATGCAATACATTAAAATACAGAAAATAAAACACTAAAATATATTATATCAGAATTTTAACTCTGAAATGATGCCAAAAACATAAACAGATGCTCCACGCCAATTTTAGTACCCATAAATGACAAAAAATATGAGGTTTGAAGAAAATGAAGAATGCACCAATTTGAGTACCTTGACAAAAAAATATTATGTTTAAAGAGAATGAAGGATTTTTTTATATGGTGTGGTACCCTCGAATAGTTAATACTGTTTGGATACAATGAGGTGTTTAATAAGAGTTTGGGGAATTCTCTCTTCAAAGAGTGATATATCAAAGTCCTGAACACATCAAAAGAGGTATGCAATGTGTTGTTCGAGTGTGTTCCAGATATGCTCAATCGCATTTAAATGAGGAGAACATGTTGGCCACTACATACTCTGAATTGTTTTGTTTTCAAACATATTCCCCACAAGTTGAGCTGTATTTCACTTTAGCATCCATTAAGTAAAAGGAATTGGCACTGACTGCAGCGTAGGGTATGACACGAGATCTGAATATCTCATCTGCATAACCTAAGAGCTGTCAAATTGTCATCGTAATCTACAAATCCGTACATATTTTTTTAGCAAATCATGCAAGCTAAAATATGCCAATATGAACCTGATTATGGAATTTTACACAAATGAGTTACTAAAGGTTAAAATTCCCGGTCGTCACCGGCCACAGGGCGACTAAATGTAAAAAATTGGCGACTTTATGATGTGCATCTGATCGCCAAAGTGGCGATCTTTATTTTTCATGTAATAGTACATGTCAGAAATGCCACTTTTCCACTTTTTTAAATTTTTTTTAATCGACCAGCGATTTCCGCGGAATCGTAAAAGAAAAAGGAAATCGTGTGGATGTTCACATTGAAGATATTTGGTTCCGAAAATTTAAAAAAAATCGGTCATCAATCCGAAATTTCGGACATAAAAATATCGCGAATTTCGACAAATGGTCGCCGAAAGAAATCAATTTCGTAAATCGTTCGCAAAAAAATCGTCAAAGAATCTCGGGAAAAATGCGAATTTCATAAGAATCTTGAAAAAAGACGAGATTTCCATCAAAGAATCCCGAAAAAATGCAAATTTTGTGAAAGGAATGCGTAAAAACTGCAAATTTCATCAAAGTATCGCAAAAAAACCGCAATTTTCGTTAAAAGATCGCGAAAAACCCCTAAATTTTGCCAATAGGTAGGGGAAAAAAACGCAAATTTCGTCAAAAGATCGCGAAAAAACGCAAAATTTGTCAAAAATTCGCGAAAAAAGTGAAATTTTGTCAAAAAATCGTGAAAAAACGGTAATTTTCGTTTTAAAAAATCGCAAAAACTGTAAATTTCGTCAAACGACCGCGGAATAAAATCGCGAATTTCGTCAATTGATCGTGGAAAAAATCGCGAATTTCATCAAGAGATCGCATAATAAAATCGTCACTTTTGTCGAATGATCGCAGAAAAAAATCGTGAATTCTGTCGAATGATCGGAGAAAAAATTGTGAATTTTAGCAAGAGGTTGCGTAAAATAATTGCAAATTTCTTAAAACAATATCAAAAATTAATTGCAAATTTTGTCAAACGGGAAATATTTTAGGCCTATTTTCAGAAAGAAGTCTGATCTCGGGCTACATAGTGATGTATTGGAGATGTGAACCAATCTTTGACCTCGGTCTTGTACGACATTGTTCGATAAATTCTCTCTTTTTTTAATACAATAACTGTTAATTGTTTTTGTTGGGGTAAGTAAACTGACACTGTGGATAGTTTTATTTTTATATATTTTAAAAGATGTCTTTGAACATTAATATTTTAAAAACATTACTTGTAAAACTATTTATATGTACCAACTACGATAAGTGGCCACTAACTTGGCAGTAGTAGCTACTAAACATACAGCCTTTACCGGCCACTGGCTACTAAAGCAAATATTGAATTTTAACCTTTATGAGTTACTATAAAAAAAAATCTGCTAATGACAATTGAGAAAATGACCTTATGATAAAATCTCTAGATTAGTGCAGCTGAAAAAAAAAATTGCATATCAAATTTAAACCGACACTTCCTTCTGTTAGGGGCCTTGGTGAGAGAGGGAAAAGCCTAGAGAAGGAACACTTTGACAAGTAGGTACTTTCAGGAAACCTATTCCCTGTTTTCCGATATTTATTCAATATTTACAGAATTTATTCAATGCTAGGTGAGTAGTTACCCTTTTTGTTGCATTTAAATTGCATGTTTGGGAGAAAAATGTAGTATTATTAAACATTTAAAGTTTCTATACCTAACAATTCCAAATTATTGGTAATTTAGAACGTTTTCCGTTCATTTCATCTCTTTAAATTTTGAATTTTTTATAAACCATTCTTAAAGATCATTTACATTTCAAGAGTAACCCGAAGCAAAATTTCCAGTTTTCAGGCCCAGCAGAAACACAGAAATAGGAAATTTTTGAATGTTTTTTATTCCTGCACCATTTTAAATAGCAAAATTTTTAGAAATTGTCAGTTACAAGTATTTACTTCTTAAAAGTAACAGCTACGTCAGTTTTCACGTTTGCATTCCTAACAGTTCCATGTACTACTTCGTTATTTAGATCATCTTTAGAGCTTTGTCCACTTTATTTGGTCTTCTAAATTTCGAATTTTTTAGAATTCATTCTGTAATGAGCATTTACATCTTATAAGTTACTACCATGCCAAACTGCCTGTTTCTAGACTCAACAATATCACAGCCTTTTTAATTTTCTGTTTTTTTTTTTTTTTAACTGATCAGCATTTAAGTCTTAAATGTGAATTTTCAAAATTTTTATCCCTAACAATTCCAAATAAATCATGATTTAGAATCTTTTTAGAACATTTTACATTTATTTCTCATTAAATTTCGAGCCTTTTAGAGAAAGCATTCATAATGAGTATTTACATCTTAAGAGTAACCACCACACAAAATTTCAATTTCTAGCCCAAACAATATCGAAATACTACCTATTGCAGTCGTTAGCATGGTGTGACTTTTGAGAAATTCCTTCATAACTTTTCATTATATGACCCCAGGAGTCCAAAACCACACCGACATAAAATATTATATATATATATCTACTTATAATAAAATCTGACTGCAGGAAAATGTAGGTAACAGTGCCGGTGCGAACCACTCTGGTCTGCAAATCAACCGTAGCTAAACCGCATGTTAGGCTTAATGAAAAACATATGCTACAGTGCGTCTCAAAAGTATATGGACAGGTGACTTTTTGAAATAACAGTTCAAAAAATGAAGTCATGATCACAAAAAAAAATATATATATAATAAGCATATGGTAATTATAATACAAGTTTATGACAACAAAGAAATACAGTATTATAGGTTTTACAGAATTTTTATAAAAAAATTAAATATCAAAATAGGCTGTCCTAAAAGTATATAGACTTTGAATATTTTGCATTTAAATTCAAATTGTGGATCTGTTCCTTTGAATGATCTTGAAAACCTTATCAAGTATGTTTCAAAGTAGTGTTTGGAGATTGTATGGCTGTAAAGACAACGAATTCTGCTCTACTTCTTGCTTTAATTCCTGAATAGTAGAAAATTGATGACCATGAGCATACACATCTCATACAATTACTCCCCAAAGGTTTTCAATTGGATTTAGATCTGGGCTGATGGCTGGCCCGTCTATAACAGTCACTTGATTCTACGTAAACCAAGCTCTTGTTGAGTGGCAGGTGTGAAAAGACGCATTGTCCTCTTGGGATTTTCAGTTTTTCCTTTCTACAATGTTTCCAAATGGAAGTAGATTGCTTTTAAGGACATTTTAATAATCCTCAGAGCACTGCCGACCATAAAGAAAAGCAATATTCATTGTTCATTGAAATTAATGATGCCCCACACCATGAGAGAATCCCCTCTTTGTTGTCGACTAAATAACTTGCGAGATTCTCGTCACAGATCATGCCAATAGTATGCCCAGCCATCAAGGCTATCCAAATTTATTTTGTTTTCATCACTGAAGAAACATTTAACAATTCTTATTCCCAAGTCATGTGTTTTTTAGTCGAAAGAATGCGTGCATTTCTATGGTGCACTTTCAGCATAGGTGTCCGACACATTCTGCAATATTTCTGAATTTTCCTTGCCTGTATGCAATGGTGAACAGTAGATCTCATAATAGTAAACGCTAATGTCTTCGAAATTTCACGAACAGACTCCTTTTGAGTTGAAACTGCTCACAAAATCTCTCTGTCTTGTCATAGATATGTTGTTCTTGGTTGACCAGAACGTTGTTTTGCAATCACATTGTCACTTTTTGATAAAATTTCATAAATTCTGGATCTGCTACTCTTCATTTGTTTAGCAATATCAGAAATTTTAACATTTTGAGCCTTTAAATGCCAAGTTTTAGCTATATCATTAGCAGAGAATTGAACGTTGCAAGGCATTTTCCCACTATTCGACAATTGAAGAACAAGCAGTGATTTTATATTTCGAAGTGGTTATGTCACATGTACATAACGCATAAAATGCAAATTTTTTTGATACAGTGGAAATAAAAGCAATTCGCTTCATTGTCCATATATTTTTGGGACACGTTATTTTGAATTTTATTTTTTTTACAAAAATTCTGTAAAACCTATGCTGCATTTCATTGTTGTAATAAACATATATTATGATTCCATATGCTTATTATTTTTTCCATGATTATGGCTTCATTTTTTGAGCTGCTATTTCAAAGAATTGCTTGTCCATATACTTTTGAGACGCACTGTAACATTTGACAGCTAAATGATAATTTCTTCTACTTGAAATCATGTCTGTTCAGCATATTTTTACGTAAAACATGTGTATCATATCCATTTATAATGTATTAAGTTCCAAATTAAAATTAAGCTATTGTAAACATAGAAATCAGATCTAAAGAAACGATACTGTTGCCATTCAGATTCAAATTCCAGGAGACCTACAAACAAATGAATGACTCTTTGAATGCTTCATTAAAAAAAAAAATACAGGTTAACGCCGAGGCTGCTCTTAAAGTATTTGTAAAAGTATATTAAAACCTTTAAATATTTTAACTTTGTTTAAAACCTTCAAAAACTATCTAATTAAGTTCTAAATTTAAGGGCCAAATCAACAAAAAGTTCTAAATTAAAAAAAGCAGATAACTATCACCATCTGGTGGAGAAAAGATATAACCTTCACTTCAGAAAAATGCCGTGCAAGCACATTGCATTACATATATATTTAATTTGTTCAGAATGATTTATTCTTTTGCACAATTTCAGATTTCCTGTGACATTTGTGTTCTGTCTTATATGACAAAGTAAAAATTATCCGAATTTGAATATCTAAAAGTTTCAAATGTATTTACAATAAAGAATTATTTCAATGGCACTTTAGCATTAGTTAAAGGGAAATTAAAGGGACAATTTTTTCTGTACCAAAGGCTGCGAGCAGTGCCTCTGTAGGCCATTTTAATTCCCAATAAATCAGGAGCTTATGTTTCTTGCTAATTCTTTTGGCATCATCCATCAGCAATTAATAAAACAAAGAAACTTTCTCTTGTAATCGTACCTTTTTTTAAAATGCATTTTATCAGATTTGAAAACATTGCAAATAAAACTAATATTTCTTATCAGTACAATATATTTTAATTATCTTGCAGATAAAATTATGAATTTTAACATAGTTTGTAGCAAAAAAAAAGTAACGCTAAACAGTAAACTTTTAATGTAGAGGGAACCTAAACAAGCATTTTTGTCATAGAATGTGTAGCTGGAAATTGTGCGCTGGTGACTAAACTGTAGTTTACATAATTTCTTAGTTCTAATCATCAAAAATCAAAGGATAATACTTTTTGATTAACAAAATGCATGAGGCATCTTTTTTTTTTTTTTTTAAGTCAGAAAAATATTTTTTTAAATATTTTTTTGAAGATTTTTCATTCACATTACGTCATTTTTGATGGGGGTTATATACTAATATATATATAATGTATGTATGTATATTTGTACTAAATTTTGTCTGCACAATAAAAGTCACAATTATGCATGGATTGTCTTCAAACTCAATGAAAACTTTGACATGGCTAATACATCGGTGGGAGTTGCAAATAGGCAAAATCGGCCCAAGGGGATGGAAATGGGGAGGGTTTTTATGAAAACAGAAAAAAACCCATAACTTCTTAATTATAATACATATCAAATCATTTAAAGTTATTATTACTTCTAGGAAAAGGGCCAAAAATTTATGTATAACAGATTTTTGATATAATTAAAAATGGGTTCAAGGGGACAAAATAAACAGAATTTTAAGAAGAAAAAAATTCATAACTTCGTCAATTCACTAGATATCAAATTAACTTAAATTTATTATAAATCTTCTTAATATTATTTACAACTTTTACATTGACATGTTTTTGATATGGCTAAATCTTATAGCATAAAAAAATTAAAAACAAAAAAAAGGGGGGGGGGACTGAAGAAGAAAAAAATGCATAACTTCGTCAATTCACAATATATCAAATCTGCTTACGTTTTATAATAAATATTCTTAGTATTATCTACAACTTTTATACTGACAAGCTTTTGATAGGACCAACTCTTACAGCAAAAAATAAATAAATAAATAAATAAAAAATGAAATAGGGCTTGAAGAAAAAGTTATTGTATTAACACTATTCTGATATAACCAGCTGTTAGAGAGAAATGAAATTAAATACTCGTCAAAAGCAGCCAGATAAAATTGTTAAATTGGGTTTATCTCTTGTCTTCATTTAGATTTGTTGGTGAAATTTGGACTTCAAAATCTACCTGAGCCTGTAGGCCGAGCTGGCAAGGATTTTTTGCATTTCAACTTATAAAAATTACTATTAATACCACAAATCAAAACTTACACGCATGTATATGTGCATGCTAATCAAAACAAATTATGGAAATGGGTTACAATCATTATTTTATGCTCACAAAGTAAATATGAGAATGACTAGTTATATTTGAAATCCAAAACTAGCAGCATTAGATTTAAATATCATTTTTAAATTGAATGCTTTTTGTTCCAGATAAGAACTTGCTTCTTACAAACTTATTGTACTTAATTTTTTACAAACATAATCATTTAAACTTGTAAACACATATGTAAAGCATTTTTTGTATATTCATTAGGAAAAATACCGTAGAAACTTTACAAATTATCTTCACCTTAGATTTTAATGCTTTTTTATGCCGTTTTAAATAGTAAGAATTTTTTTTATTTTAATCAATGATAAATTTAAAAAAAAGGTTAAAATCATGATTTAATCACTGATTTTAATCATCTGATTAAATCCTTGACATCCTTATTAAAAGTATTAATATGATTATTTTTTACAAATTAAGATCAAATTTGGAGTTTTAATAGTACTGGTTGCTTTACCTGTGTGAAATTTTTTTTTTCTATTTGAGGTTAATTGCGCACAAGATTTATTTTACATTAGTTAATATTTTTACATGCAGTCTTTACGAATTTAGAGATTTCTACAACTTAAGATTGGATCTAAATGTGTATATTTTAGTAAAATTTCTATTTTACAAATATTGTTGAAAATATTGCATACTTTAAGATTATCTGTTTTTGTGCCTAGAATTGGAAACAAACTTTAGTTCAGTTTTAATATCATTCTTGTGTTGCCAGGTTTTATAGCAAGAACATAACCAATAGTTTTTATTTTGAATTTTTTTATCTTACAGAAATAAAAAATTCTTGATGTGTCGCAAATTGTTATTTTCTCAAAGAATTTATAAAACATACTTCCATTGTGAAAGAAAGAAAGAACAGAAGTGAATCTAGCCTTGTGAGACTCTTACAAAGAAAGAAGAAAAAAGTCACAAAACACTTCTGATGGAATTTTCTAGATTTTTTGTCTTATTACCATTTTATTGGTCAGATGATACAATACATTAAACAGTACTGATCTAAGTTGAAAAAAGCAATAAAACCATAAATTCTGCTGGAGCATGATCCCTCCTGATAGCTTTCCCCACAAGTTTCTTTCAAAAAAAAAACTTTTGATAGTCATAGTATCGAATAATGCCCAAAAGTGGGGTTGGGGGCTGAAATGAAGTAACTCAAGGTGGTTTTGTTCGGATTCACTTGGATTCACAACTGAACATTGACACTATATGACTCCTATATGATCCCTTATATTTCCCCCTCTTAATGATTTTCGGCATAAACTTTTCAGGTTTAAAGGAACAAACCGTCAGAGCATCCTACAAAAAAAAGTTATCATCTTAGCTCTTTTTTTTTTTTAAATGCTGTTACAGTACTATATTTATGCAATGAAATTAAGGAAATAAAAAGTGAAGCTCTAAATTATATTTAAGCCCTCCATCCCCTTTTTTACGTCTACACACTTATAATTTTTGCAACACTTCTATTAGTGTAAGTCACATTTACACACTTATTTGTGTTTTTCAAGTGATAATTATACACTTAGTTTTGTAAGCTAAAATACACATAAAAATAAGTAAAATCCTTTATTTTCTACATTTACACACTTGTCTGAGTTTATCAACTGATAACAACTTACAGACTTAATGTCAAACTATACATACAAAAAACAGGTAATTTTAAACAAAGTGTGTAATTTTTATGACAAACGGGTGATTTTGGAAATTTGCACACTTATCTGTGTATACAGTTATGTGTAAAATATAATAACACACAAATTTACATAAATTTGGGCCTTTTTCTACATTTACACACTTATTTGTGTTTTTCAAGTGATAATTATACACTTAGTTTTGTAAGCTAAAATACACATAAAAATAAGTAAAATTTTGTAACAATGTGCAATTTTTATGACAAGTGTGTAATTTTAGAAATTAACACACATATATACAGTGCGTGTAAAAACTATAAAAAAAGCAAAAATTTTGATAAATTGAAAATGCAAAAGGTGAAATGGTAATTTAATGTTGATCATAAAGTGGAAATACTAATATAAAAGTCAACAGAATGTATCTGTGTCCTTTTTATTGCGAAAAAATCATAATTATGCAAAAAAACTCTATCTTTGAATGTGTAAAAACTTTAAGGACACCAGTAATTTTTTTATAGCAATGTTATATAAAATTATTATTAAGGCTCGACCGAAACTGGTTTTTAAGGCCGAAATATGAAACCAAATTTTGGTGATCTTCCTATTTTCGGCCGAAAACGAAAATGTCCAAAAACATTTTAAAGTACTTAAATTTTATGTATTAAAGTAATTAATACATACATAAATATATTATTTATTAATTAATTACACATACTTTTAATTATGCGTATTTATGAAATATACATAATTAATTAATTATACGTGTGGCCCAAGTCTCTGTGCCTTAGATTCAAAACTTCTTTTTTTCATATAAAATAAAACGTAATTCCTCAACGACACAGAAAGATTTTCTAATTATGCAAATTTCATTTAATAAAAAAATAGTTTAGTTTTATGTATACACACCTTGATTTATCTTTTATAATGATTTCTGTAAATGATCATCTGTTATACTTGAACTTTCTCAAAGAGTATTCGAAACTCTTCTGCGGTTTCAAACTGAAAATTTTCTATTACTGTTATGTCTGCAGCTTTTAATGAGCACTTGAAAAAGTCTAGTTATATATACATTGCTTGCTTTATAATTTGCATTCAAGTCTTAAGTCAGTCATGACTGATAATTACAAACAACGAAGTTTGTGGCAATAAATAGTCTGATTTGAGCCGGCCGATAAAGCTCAAATCGATGAGAAATGTAAAAAATTTATGATGGAAGAAACAAGATTTTTGGAATACTGATATTTTTGGTTGAGTTTCAGTCCAAAATCTGAGCTTTGCTTTCGGCGAAACTCAGATTTTGTATCTAACGACACAGAGAGACAATTTGGGCCGCACATATAATTAATTAATAATTATGTATATTTCATAAATACGCATGATTCATTAATTATTATGCATATTTAATAAATATGTATAATTAATTAATAATATATTTATGTATTTATTAATTACTATAATACATACAATTTAATTATTTTAAAAAAAAATTTGGACATATTCGTTTTCGTTTTCCGCCGAAAATAGGAAGATCTCCGAAATTCGGTTTCGGTATTAAAAACCTGTTTCAGTCGATACTTAATAATTATATATACCATTTCTATAAAAAAAATACAGGTATCCTTAAAGTTTTTACACAGTCAAAAATAGTGTTTTTTTGCATAATTATGATTTTTTCGCCATAAAAAGGACACAGATACATTCTGTTGACTTTTATATTAGCATTTCTACTCTAGCATCAACATTAAATTACCATTTCACTTGTCACATTTTCAATTTATCAAAATTTTTACAATTTTTTGCTGTCCTTATAGTTTTTACACGCACTGTATATATATATACATACAAATTTGACTAATTTACACATTTAGTTTTTCGAGTGTACAGGACGAAAAGCAGGCAAAATACTTGATTAAAACTTAATAGCATCTTTAAAAGATATAATGTGTAGCGGTGCTGACAAAATCTTACCTAGGCCACTTTTGCTACAGAAGCTGCATCTCTGTAAATATGTAGCAAATTGGAAGACAAACAACATCAAGCAGCTAATACTTTCATCCTACAAATAAAGAAGAAATTAACAGGGGAGTAGCATTTAGAATACCATCTATATGTCAATAACCTATAAGATCCAATAGATGAGTGAAACAAAGAATGTTGCATACCATTTCTCTCTAGCATAAAGTATCAGCTTTTTATAAAGGAACCGTTGGCACACCCATGGGGGGAGCTAAGAGAGTTAAAGCCCCTCCTAGATCCCAAGGACAAAATTTCTTAAAATTATGAATGGTTATTTATTCTTTTAAAAAAGATCCCTAGGAAAATGGAAATTTTAGAAACATCGATATTGTTTTGCATTTGTCATTATTTAACATTTCCTCTTTAAATTGAAAATGTGAAGGCATTTAACATAAGCTAATTAATTTTTTAAACTTTTAACATGTTACAATTAGAGAAAAACTAGGCTTTATGGGTCAAAATTTTCATCTTTCTCTCCTTCATAACTGTTATAAGAAGAGTATAAGAGAAGTCTTGGTAATTTTATCAATTAAATATTGATATTTGTTTCTGTTTAAAGTACCAGAGGCAAATTAACATTTTTCTCTTTCAAAATATTTAAAAATAACTTGATTTTCTCTAATTTTAACTGACTGTCGTCTGATTATGTAAATGTACTAGTCTGTGACGGGATGAAAGTTTCAGACCTTGCCTCAGCCTGGGACTCAGGAACTATCTTGGTTTTTCATAAGCCCGGTTTAAAAGTCAAAAGCTTCGCCCGAGAATAACTCAATAAAATCAGACGTGACCCATAGCGGCTCTTTTCAAATTCCACAAGGAAAAAAAAAATCCTTATACAGTAGACTCCCTCAAATCCGCACAGCTTGGGACCAGAGGTTGTGCAAATTTTAGAATTTTGCGGATTTCTGGTCATTGCTTTGTTTACATTTTTTAAATAGTAATTTGAATGTAACAATACAATCAAAATTACAATGAATGTTTATAATATAGTAAAATATTAAAATAATTAAGTAATAAACTAAAATGATAAAAAGATAATTTTAAAAATGAATAAATTATTAAAAGTAAAGCTGAAGTAAATAATTAATAATGTATAATTAAATATGCATTGAATAAAGATGAGATAATTTTTTTTTTTTTTTTTTTTAATCATTCAATGAAACTTTCCTCATAAAGGTAAACTATTAATTCAAATCAATATCATAGAGTAAGGAAGTTTTATTTCAGGTTTAGCCAGTCTTAATAACCAAAAAAGCTTGATTAATGCGTAAATATATTTAGTAAAAAGATTGTGATTACCAGTGATATCCACAATATCTTCAATTTTTTTCTGAAATAAATTTACACTTCCTCCATGAAAAAGCACAAGTTCAGACATATTGTCAAGAATTACATATTAAAATGAACACAGAATAATATAAAACTAAAAATTCTGTATATTTGTCCCTACATCTGAACTGAAAGTTTCATTGTTTACATCTGCAATGATGTGTGGATTTTAGGTGTTAGCGGATTTTAGGGAGTCTACTGTATAACCAACATTACTACCTACAGTCGTGGAAAATAAGTAAACACCCCCTTACTAACTCTGCAAAAAATCCTCGTAGAAGAAAGTTACTGGTATCACATGATTGGTAATAAAGTCTACTTTTAAATGGTGCATATAAAATTTGCTTAGGGGCCCATCTACATATTAAAACGAACTGTAACTTTGTTTTTTTCAATAGCAGTACACAATTCTGACAGCATAAATGAATTCTATATCTATACCCTTCAATTAGCCTAAAAACAAATTTTATGCAATTTGTACAATAAGTTTCAGAGAAATTAACTGTTTTAAAATGGGCATATTTTAAGGGCTGTATCCACATTCAGTACTCTATTGGTGACCGAGAGAGCCCCCTTCTTGATCAAGGCATTTTAAGCGCCACTCAAGCAGTCATTGAAGACTGCTAGATTACAGGATATCATAAAAAATTTCAAAATATTTGGTCATTTCAAACATAGACCACCCCTTAAACTATCATTTTGCCATCTTTTAAGCATAATTTGAAAATTACTTGGAAGAAAAATGTGAAATTTTGAATTTCCATAAAGCAGGACTTAATAAATCTAAATCCATCAAAAAATTGTAGGTTGCAATTCATAACTTTTCCCAATATTAATTTCATAATTCATATCATAAAATTATAAAAATTGCAAATTCAACATACAGTAGACTCCCTTAAATCCGCGACCCTAAAATCCGCGAACGCCTAAAATCCGCGTATTTTTTCAGATGTAAACAATGAAATTTACAGTTAAGTTGCAGGAACAAAATTCAAGATGGTGCCGAAATCGCAACTACTGCAATGTTGTTTTTTACAAAACTTTTTGTTAATCATTCTCTTTTGGCTATTACAGATGATTTATTACTAAATAAATTTACATTACTTTTGATTTTGATATAAATTAGCATATCTATATCAAAAATCCCAGGGTACGAAATGGAAAAATCCATGAACCGGAACGCTATTTTAAAATTATTGTTCGCGGAATTTTTTTTTTAAATTATAGACAAATTTATTTCTAAACATACAAAGCAGTATAAGAAAAGCATTCAGGACTCTAAATAACAATGAAAAAGGTTACAGTGAGCGCAATAAGCTATATATACTGATAATAGCATTAACACTGTTCTCCTTGCTATCACTAGATGGTAGCATAGGACTTTTGGAATCGATTTCATTCGTAATATTTTTATTTTACATAATTATTTTAATAATTACTTACTTTTAAACTAATAAATTATTTTAATATTTTACTTATTTTAATGTTTCACTTTATTGTAAGCATTCATTAAAATTTCCCTTGCTTAACTACCAATCAAATTAATGTTTCAAAAATGTAAACAAATCAATGACCAGAAATCTGCAAAATTCAAAAATTCGCACAACCTCTGGTCCCAAGCTGTGCGGATTTGAGGGAGTCTACTGTATTTATGTTTGGGTATTTTAGTATTATTGCTACACAAAAAATTAGCACATTAGGAGTATAATTTCAGAAGATATTAATAAAAATGTAATTTATCATTAGAAACGCGAAATTTTGAATGTTTATATTTCAAATGACTTGAAATTTGGTGTCTATGCATAGTTTGAACCGAAGATTTGAAATAGCTTGTTAAAATTGGGTATTGCCACTGAAAAAAATTAAGTTTGGGTTCGTTTTAATATGTAGATGCCCTCCTTAGCAAATTTTATATACATCATTTAAAAGTAGACTTTATTTCCAATCATTCGGTAACAGTAACTTTCTTCTACGATAATTTGTTGAGGAGTTAGTAGGGGTGTTTACTTTTTTTCCACAACTGTACATTTTTTTCAGAAGGAGATTGAGTTTATATTATGCAAGCCTTTTAAAGAACAACATTTTCATTTTATATCTTCGCAAACCATTGTATATGGAATTACAATTTAAATCTTCACTTAAACACATTCACACAAAGATTCAGTAAAAAAATCAATATAGTTTAATATAGGTGTTTCCCAACCTTTTAGTGCGCATGCCCCACTGAAGCATCTGAAAAATCATGATGCCCCCCCCCCCCCTCCTGACACACATTTTTTGTAACCTATACCTCTTATTATTTGAAAATCGAATTGTATTCAGCTGAAGGGAGCCTAACAGAGTTTTAACGATAACTATTCATTTCACATTTCTTAACTTATCATAGAGCTGAATTTTCTTCCACAAATGCGTTTTTAGTATCATTTTATAAATGGAATGAAGGCTATAAATCTTCACTTTTATGCCAAAATAGATTTGTTGTGCCTTCCCAACTTACCTGAATGTTTAACAAAAGTGTTATATGCCTGTATTTTTATTGTCCCAAAATGACTAAAGAGACTCTCATATTTAGTATTAAAATTGAAAATGATGACACATTTTACATTGAATTTTAGTAACTTATTGAGAGTTATTGGAAAATCTTTGGAGACCAAATTTTCTTTCGATGGATAACAAAGTACACAAGAAGCATTTCAAGATTATGACCTTTATCATGTCCATAGCCATCATTCCCCATCAAAACACATTTATCTTTTTCCATCCCCAATTATCGTTAATTAACTACCATGTACTATCGCATTTTGAAATTTAAATTTACATGTTATACATTCATTTACCGGATAGGAGGCCTGCACTACAGCCATAGTTATTTACAATTTATCCATTTCCTTATTTAATGCTATTAAAAATTTAAAAACTTTATAAAGTTGTTAGTACCATATTTAGTTATTTCAAATATTTTTTAGGTTAAATATGTTAAAGACAATAAGATTTAGGTATACTCTTAAGTAATTTCAAGTGCAGAAGTTACTTTGTGTTACATACAGCAGAATGAATAGATCAAAATAGATCATTCGATAAATGATTGAGAAAAATTGTAAAATATATTAGTAACCAGAAAAGTTATAGAAATTTTTAACGATAAGAAAAGGGGAGAAGGTGATGCTAAAATATTTAAAAAAATTGTTCATATAATTATTCTGGTATTGATTCCATTTTAACATTTTGATTTTAAGCTTTTTTAAAATTCAACAAAAAAACTTAATAAAAAAAAGGAGAGCGAATGGGTGAGTTACAAATTTGAAATTGCCCCCCTAAAGAATCAAATGTCCCCCCGGTGGGGCATGCGCCCCATGTTGGGAACCATTGGTTTAGAAGGAAAGAAAAAGATTATACAAAATATCATAATACTGAAGATCTGTAAAGTGAAAAATTGTAGATTTCTTCTTTTCAGTTACTTATTAAACCAAAATAAATTTCTTAAGATTCCGTTGATAGATGCCAGTGTCACTTTTATTTAAAAAAAAAAAAAAAAAACCTGCAAACCTGGCATGGCCTGGAAAGAATGAAATCCAGTTCTGAATATAATGAAATAAAAATTATCCGAGCCTAGCCCATACAGACAATTAAAATATACTAGCACCTCCCAAAGTATAATCCTGGGTGCGCCACTGAAAGGAACCCCCCCCCCCCCACACCACCACCACCACCAAAAAAAAAAAAAAAAAGGAAAATCACCAGGGCCCATTTTCTTCAACCAACGCAGCCTAATGGGTAATCCACCTCTGACAACAACAACAACAAAAAAGAGTGTAATAATTTAGATTCTAACCTTCGTCAATGGCATATTCATAAACACAAAGGTCTCGATTAATGTTCTCAATACTACAGCCCATGAAAAATTTGAAAAGTTTTAGAATTATAGGAATCTGTAGTTTGCTGCCAGTGAAGAAAGAATTGTACATCACAGACTTAGCAGTATTACAGCAGCCAGATCCCCGATCATGCGACAATACCACTGTCTGCGATCTGCAAATCATTTCTGACAAATTATACGCATACCAGAACTGCAGGCCTGATATTTCATTTTATCAGAAATAAGAGAGGCATCAACCCATTGGAACTTTCTTCTCATTCTTCCTTTTCATCGACGTAGAAGCCATAATCAGAAAATAAAATTAAAAAATAATAAAAATCAAACCTACAAAAAATTCAACAAAACTTGCAAAATTAGGTCAATAATGGTAGATGATGCCGCAAAAAGAAATGAAAGACACCGGAAAACTGTAACATTGTAAATTTCAAGTTTCAAGAAATGGGTTTAGTTGCACAAAAGTCAAAAAGCATAAACTGGGCAGGTCCTTTATAAAATGACTCAGAGGTGCAAAAGTGGATTCTCTCTTTCCTTCTTCCGCTGAAAGAGTGGCTATGGTTGTCAAAAATGGAATTTGGCAGGGTTACCAAAAATGCAAGTTTATAGTCAAACTTGGCGAGATTTTTTTCGCACGTATATTTTGCAGACCACAGCAGCATCTATACAATTTGGGTGATAAATATTTAGAAATGGTTGTTGCAATCTTTTGCCGTTTGGTAAGATGATTTGATAAATTTATAAATGAAATGAAATAAAATAATATACATACACATAAATATGTATAATATATTGGATTACATAATATATAAATAATATAAATGTAATACAGTAGACTCCCTCAAATCCGCACATCATCATATACAAACAATGAAACTTTCACAGGGGTGATTGTGAGTTCATGAAAAAATACCTGAAATTTTAGCGAGAAAAAGATTTTGCATGGAGAGAGAACAAGTAATTTATTGCAGAGAGGTCCAATTTATTTCATTATGAAAAATATTACCTTTTTATGTTTAGAAATCATATTAAATTGATATTTGAGTCTTATTTTATTAATTTAACTATCAGAAAAACTGGAATTCCGGTATGGAAAATTAAATAAATACCTGAATTCAGGTATATTACCTGAACACAATCACCCCTGACTTTCAGTTCAGATGTAGGGGCAAAATTACAGATTTTTTTTGTTTTATATTATTCCATATATATTTTTAAGTGCAATTCTCGATAATATGACTGAATTCGTAGTTTTTCATGAGGAAGTACAAATTTATTTCTGAAAAAAATCAAGATATTGCAGATATCACTGGTAATCGCAATCTTTTTACCTAATATATTTATGTATTAGTCAAGCTGTTTTGGTTATTAAGAAACTTGAAGTTACTTGAAATAAAAATTCCTTAATTTATGATTTTGATGTGAATTAATAGGAATGAGGAAAGTTTTATTAATAATTCAAGGAAAATGTATCTCTTCTTTATTATGCATATTTAACAAAACATTATTAATTATTTACTTGACTTAAATTTCTTGGAAAATAAGGAATGTTGGCAGCTATGTAAATAAAATTCGAAGCACATAAAACCTGTGCAAATGGAGCCTGTCTGTATCAAAATCCCTCATTAAACGGTAAAATTTCATTATTCCAGAGAAAATAATACAATACAATAGCAATAGATTACATCTATACTAATAAAAGAAAGTTGCTTGTCACTTCTAATTTTCATATCTATATTAATAAAAGAAAGTTGTTTGTCACTTCTAATTTTCATATCTATATTAATAAAAGAAAGTTTTTACTCTGAATGTGTTGGCTAAGAAAATCTACCACACATAAATTTCTAAAACTTTGGTTAAGAATAGACGATTGCACGTCCAAATGCACCTGAGGCTCAGATTTTTCATTTCTTTATAATCAGCCAAAATATTAATTAAAAGCCATAATGATCATCGCAAAATGGCGAGCTTTCTTTCTTCAAAGCGATCATGGCTATGGATTTAACCAGGCATTAAGCGGTCCTTCATACGGAAGAAAGCGTAGCATTCGATTTTTACTGCCTTTTGAAATTACGATGGCCAGTCCCCGTAGAGTTACAAAAAAAGAAAGAAAGAAAATTGCCTTACCTTTCCGATTCCAACGGTATCATTCATTACTATTTAAAAAAACCTTTTTGTTTGCTTGCGATTCACGTCGGCTTTCTGGTTTCCCGTTTTTCTAAAGTAAAAAAAAAAAAAAAAAAAAAAAACTACTAATACATTCTTGGTATTTTTCCGGTTCTAACGATGTCTGCGGTGTGAAAAAATATTGATAATTATCCTTAAAAAAATCTTGAAGTCATTTTAAGGATTCGACAGAGATGTCTTTTCTCTTAGGCAAGTTTTTTCCAGATATCGTTTCCTTTTAAGAGACATGTGCTTTGGATATCATTTCGCGTTTCAAAAAAGTGAGGGGATTGTGCGCATTTTAAGGTATCTATGTATTATCAAGAATCTTTGGTCAGAATTGAAAGTTTTATGCTAAATGCCAGAAATTAAATGCAAATTCGAGGTTCGCTTGAAAAATCAAACTGGATAGGGGATAGCAATCCCATTGTATGCTGCCGAAGGTAACTGGGCCCTGAACTTGAGGTTAGTTGGATAGATTTTCATTTAAAAATGAAGATTCGTTTAAATTCGAGGATGCACCCTAAAGAAGTTAATGCTGCTGACAATATTAGGTTCGTTTGGAAAGATTTCCGTTTAAAAATATAAAATGAAACCAAACCGGACAGTGTGTTTGAAAAAAATATAAAATCCTTCAACATTTGATTTTAGGCATATAAGGTTATCATCATTGGCCCGGGCAATGCCAGGAGGGTCACAGTTAGTAAGGAATAAAGTTCATGGGAATTTAAAATTCTTTTTTTCATGAATATATTTTTTCGTTCATATTACAGCCATTTTCTTTTTCCATTCTAGTCTCTGTAGCGTCTAAGGTTATATGTTATGCTAATAAGTGCTCATATTTCAATTTTATGTTCTGAATCCAAATTAACAAATTTTACAATCATCACAGTTATTTATCCAGTATGCGATTAGGCACGAGCGTACGCAGGGAGTGCAGAGAAAAGCCCCCCTCTTAATCTTTATGAAAGTAAGAATTTTTGGACAGTTAAGGATGGCCAAATCGAGCCTATTTTCACCATCTCCTCCCTCTTAACAAAAATTTTGTTTCCCCCATGATTATAGGTCCAGAGTACAAGATAGTATAGGTAAAAAATACCCTGGCCTTCAAAAGTTAAGATATAACTGGTTTTTTGCATTTAATTTGCATATGAATGAATGTAGTAACAACAAATTTGGAGGAAATGTGCACTAAACAGTTATTTATTGAATGCAACATAGATATTTACATAAGTTAAACACAAAAAAAATTACAACAAAAAAGTACTCTTGGTGAAAAAGTCCATTCTTGGAAAAAACAGTACATCACAGTATTATGTGGTAAAATCTCATAGAAACATTATTAAAATGGGTTCTAATAAGGAATGTGTCCACTCCTGGAATGCATTGGCGGCATCGACTTTCCATGCTGTCAATTAAGTTGTCGGACATCGAAATGGGAAGCAGGGGCCAGACACGAAGTAAGCCTTGTTCCAGCTCATCTAACGATCTTGGATGAGGACATGAAGCACCAAGTTGTCTGCCAAGATAGTCCCCAAAATGTTTTACTGGATTTAGGCTTGGAGAGTGAGCTGGCCATTCCATTCGCTCCAAACTGTGACCCTCAAGATAGTCCTCAACAACCACAGCTCGGTGAGGTCGTGCATTATCATCCATCAAAATGAAATCGTTACCAATAGCACCAGCATATGGGAGCACATATTGATCAAGGATCTCATCCCGATATCTCACACCAGTCAGAGTTCTTTCATGGAACATATGCAGGTCAGTGTGACCACCGAGTGAGATCCCTTCCCAAACCACACCATATCTGTCCCTGTGTGTTTCAACAGTGTTGGATTGATGGTATCTAGTGTGTTGTTCCCTACAGATCAGCAGACGCCCTGAATCACTCTCCAACGCGAATCTGGACTCGTCTGTGAAGCGTACAGAAGACCATTGCTGAAACGTGTTCTATGTTGTACCTTAACTTTTGGAGTCCAGTGTACTTTTTATCTATACTATCTTGTACTATGGACCTATAATCATGGTAGAAACAGAATTTTTGTTAAGGGGGAGGACATGGTGAAAATAGGCTCAATTTGGCAACAATTGTCCAAAAATTCTTACTTTCTCAAAGATTCAGAGGGGCGGCTTTTATCTGCACCATTTTTTTTTTTTTTTTTTTTTTTTTTTTGTGCTGCTCAGTTTTTTTGTCCAATAGATAATAGGTTCTACAGAAGTGATCATTTGTAGAAGCGCTGAAAAAAGATATTGCTTCGGCTGCCTAAAGTAGACTTTGAGCACGAAAATCATAGTGTTAAACCTACAGCACAGAATTCCAAAATCTTCACAAACGTCTGATGCTTCATTTTTACCAGTTAAAAATTGTCCCATAGCTGACGCCAGTCTCTCTAATCTAAAATCTCTATACTGAACAGCATACTCATACAAATTCTGGTTTTACATTGTTTCTCTATTAGAGCTGTCCAATGCGTCTCCTGCAGACAAGGCGACCGTCTTGGCCTCATTCGAATGTTTCCTCTTACTAGCTATTTTTTTTTATTAACAAGAATGAAAAAATCATGAGGCAAGCACAGACTATGAAACACTTTCCAACACATTCAGAATAATGTAACAAAACTTCACCGTTTAATAAGTTGAAATAGGATGTCTAATCGAATTATTTGGAAACACATAACGCATTTGACAATCCAATTTCAGCAATTCTCTCTCTAGAGTCGGAAAATTATCCGAATTCTTTGAAACTACATGTATACAAAAATTTAGTCCAGTTAGAAAATAAACGCCACAGTTGAAAATTCCGGTAATAAGGAGAATGGTATGTGAATTCTTTTGTGCAGTTCTGTGTAGGAGGTATACAATTTGCACACAACAAGTAACATGCAAAAAATTAGTTAAATTTAAAAGCGCACACCGAAATTAAAAATGCAAGTCCAGCAATTATTGCCGAAGACATAGTTAATCATCTTGTAGTGAAAATAAGTGATTTATATCAATTTCAATACATTTGAAATAGCGTAATGTCATTAAAATACACTGCAAACGATTTTTCCCCTTTTGACCAATGTAACGGAATTTTTTTAATGTCCCTGTCAATAATCTGTCAATGCCACGTTCTTCATATTCAATACAGAATATGCCTTGGTAAACATCATTAACATATATCAATTGCATGAAAATCCATATTATTTTTGCAATTTAGAGCATGGACAGCAGGGGCGCCATTTCAGAACTTTCTTTAGGGGGGGGGGGGGGGGGGAGGGCAAAGATTTCTTTGACGGCAGTGGCATAGTTCAGGGTGAGGTTCGGGGGGGTAGGCTTTATCCAGTCCCCTCCGAACGAGAATGGGTGAAAAATTCCGTTTTAAGCAGGTTTTCATCTTAGCGACATAATTTTAAAATACTGACCAAGAAAACTTTTTGTTTAAGACAGGATTCCGTTGTCGACAATTTCCACTTTTACAAGTATCCTCTAAGGCTGTTAAAACATCCTTTCTATAGTACACCTCTGAAGAGGTGGTATATTATATTTACTGTAAAAATTGTGAACAAAAAAATCAAGTTTCTATAAAACACCTTATAATTATAAATGCTAAAATGGAGCTTTTTTTCTGGCCTTTCGACTTCTTCTTTGCAGGTTTTACTGTAGGGGTGGGGAACCATTCCAACAGGTTCTTGAAGAGGGTGAGAGGCAAAGTTTTCTTTGAGGTGAAGGGTTTGAAATAGCGCAGATAGATTTTGCCTTCTTTCAGAAGTATGGGATTCTTCTAGAAATATTTTTTAATCTTCATGAAAGACTGCTGTATTTTTTCCTTTTTTTGCAGAACTACGCAAAATCAATTCGTAGATTTTGCCAATTGGACTTTGAAAAAATAGTTAATTTGGCAAATTAATCTCGAAAAAAAAATAATTTCCTCAAAATGAGCATGGGGAAACATCACAACGAACGTGGAAGCAAAAAGCGATTATTTTCAATCTGCTGCAGGAAAAAATCGCCACTTTTAACATTCAGTCGCATAAAAAAATCAAATTTGTCTATCAGTCGAGCAAAAAAAATTGCGAATTTCGAATATCTATCACGAAAAAAAAAACACAAATTTTGTCAAAAGGTTTCGGAAAAAAATCGCGAGTTTAGTCAAAAGAATTGAAAATTCCCCAAAATATCTCAAAAAAAATGGCAATTTCGTAAATTAGTCGCAAAAAAATGTCCTGAATTTTGGCAAATGGTCACAGAAAAATAGTGAACTCCGTGAAACGATCACGGAAAAAAATCACGAATTTCCTCAAATGGTCGCGAAAAAAAAAATAGTGAAATTCAATCGCTCACGAGATAATCAGCACATAAACAGGGTCAACAAGTCACGAAATTTGCCAATTTAATGACCTATAGAGAAGAAATTTTTTGTCAGTAAAAAATGTCCCTAATGTTTTTCTGTTTTCCTCTTCAGACTGTGAACTTATTTCCATACAGTTCAGATATCTGCAAAACCCTTAGTCTCAGGTAGAGTCTGCATTGGGGCGGGTAACCCGATTTTTCCCAAAACATTCACGACCCGATCCGTGGCACATATTGAAGTGAGTCGACTCTCCTTTTGTCCGTTTCGAGTGAGATTGGCTTTGACCATTTGATTATGGTCGGAACATAACCTTGAAAATGTTGTAATAGCAAATTCTTTAGAAAACATTTTTGATAATTACACTCACTGCTAAAAGCACGCACTGCTGCACGCAGAAGAAAATGTTAATTTCCAGAAGCCAATCTTAATTGGAGGTGCTGCAATTCGCTGCAGAGTTAGATAGAAGTATACAAATATCTTATATAACAGCCAATTCGTGTCCAGAAATATGCAAAAAAAGGCAGTCGTATAAGAAGCCAACAATGTGAAGGGTTACAGGAGTTGCATGGAAGTGCTGATAAAAAGTGTTTAGAACTTTCATACGTATTTTAGGTAGCTTTCATTACAAAAAGCTATCTATTGCAGCTGTTCGGAGGAAAGCGATTTCAAAAAATTTTCGTATATTTTTATCGATCATGACCCCCAGACCCCGAAACCACCCTCCGTTCAAAAGTTGATATATATATATATATATATATATATATATGTGTATATATATATTCATTAATTAAACATAACCTACCACCATCAAAAACCATAATATTATGAATTAAAGCTGTAAGTATAAAAAAATTTTTTTTAATTTATTATAAGAATTATTATGGAAGAAAAATAAGAAAGTGGACACCGACAAATAATGGAAATGCTTATATATTGAATTACGTTGTCAAGGGCACAGAATTCAATGATATAAGCAAAATGGTTGTTTTCTGTGAGAAAAATAAGCTAAAGCTAAAAATTATTTTCCCCTGTGCCCAAACAACCATTAAAATCAAGTGAATTGATTAAAAATGAAAACAGAATAGAAACAAATAATATGAAATGGAAAAATCAATAAAACCTATTTAAATATTTATAGGATATAAAATAGAAATAATAAACACCATACCGATTAATATTTCAATATTTTAGAATAAATCCATGCACACATGGCACCCAAAATATCGTAAAGATTAAGGTGAATAAAACAGTTAAGAAATCACAGTAATTGATACCATAGGATGCAGTTAATACATTTTGAAATAAATGTTAAATAACTTTTAATATAATATAAAATAAAATAAATAGAAAGTAATTACATATTTAAAATGCACTATTAAATTAATTAAAAACTGTTTAACAATATCGTCAAAATTTAGCTAAAAATTCCCCCTGGTGTAGTAAATTATAACTGAAATGTAGCTGGAAAAAGTAAAACTTAGAACTTATCGAAAAAATACAAATTTTAGTGCTGCCATCTAGTATTACTTTTATGATTCAATTGTCACTAGATAAACAGTTGTAAGCATTTGAATGTAACAATTGTTTTATTAACAGCAAAACCAAACAAATCCTTATATATAGATAATTATAAACTGAATATAAACCACACAATGTATTTAAAAAAAAAAACTATTGTTAGTAAAATTTAAAAAGCATACAAAATATTCTATTAGCTAACTTATTTAAACTACACTAAGAATTTAAATAATTCTAGAACATCGATAATATATAGCATATAGCTATATGCTATAAAATAAATATATCTGACCTTTGTCACACTGTAACTCTCGTATTTATGAACCGATTTTGATGTAATTCGGTGTGTACATAGTACATACAAATGTCTCGACTGAGTTCGTTGGCCAGCTTCATCCGCCATTTTGGAACAAAATGGCGGCCATTTAAAATTTAAAAAAAAATTTGAAATTTGAAATGTGGTGCCAGAAAATTGAAAATGGAAAAATATTTTTTTTCTTATGTATTTGACATTTATACAAAGATTCTGGAGCAGTTTTTGTTTCGTCTATATCTTAAAAAATGGCTGAGTTATAGCATTTCGAATTTCTAGCGTGGCTGACATTTTGAAACGTCCTGAATTTTGTCACGCGATAAAAGGCGTATTTATGAACCGATTTTGATGTAACTTCGTTTATACATAGTACATACCAATGTCTTGACCGAGTTCGTTGGCCAGCTTCATCCGCCATCTTGTTTAAAAATGGCGGCGATTTAAATTTTTAAGAAAAATTTAAATTTGAAGTGTGGTACCAAAAAATTGAAAATTTAAAAAATATTTTTTTCTTATGTGTTTGACCTTGATAAAAAGATTCGAGAGCAGTTTTTGTTTCATCTATATCTTAAAAAATGGCTGAGTTATAGCATTTTGAATTTCTAGCGTGGCTGACATTTTGAAACGTCCTGTTATTTGTCACGTGATAACAGGCGTATTTATGAACGAATTTGGATGTACCTTGGTGTGTACATAGTACATACAAATATCTCGACCGAGTTCATTGGCCAGCTTGATCCGCCATTTTGTTTCAAAATGGCGGCCATTTAAAAATTTTTAAAAAAAATTAAATTTAAAATGAGATACCAAAAACTTGGAAAATGAAAAAGATTTTTTTTAGATGTGTTTGACCTTAATACAAAGATTCCGGAACAGTTTTTGTTTCATCTATATCTAAAAAAATGGCTGAGTTATAGCATTTTGAATTTCTATTGTGGCTGACATTTTTAAACGACCTTATTTTTGTCATGCGATAACAGGCGTATTTATGAACCGGTTTGGATGTAACTTGGTCTGTACATAGTACATACCAATGTCTCACCCGAGTTCGTTGGCCAGCTTCATTCACCATCTTGTTTCAAAAGGATTGCCATTTAAAAAAAAATTAAATTTAAAATTTAAAATGAGGTATTAAAAAATTGGAAAATGAAAAAGATTTTTTTTATGTGTTTGGCCTTGATACAAAGATTCCGGAGCAGTTTTTGTTTCTGAAAATTTGTTCTTTTGTTTATATCTTAAAAAATGGTTGAATTATAGCACTTTGAATTTCTAGCATGGCTAACATTTTGAAACGATCTTGTATTTGTCACGCGATAACACACGTATTCGCCTATTTCGATGTAAGAAGGCATGTGGATAGTATACATCAATATTTCGGCCAAGTTCGCTGGCCAGCTTCATCAGCCATCTTGTTTCAAAATGGCGGCCATTAAATAAAAAAAAAATTATATTTAAAGTGAGGTGCAAAAAAATTAGAAATTGAAAAAGGTTTCTTTCTTAAGTATTTGACCTTGATATAAGGATTCAGGAGCATTTTTTGTTTGTCTTTATCTTAAACTAGCAAACCCCGCGGCTTTGCTCGCGTAATATTTGAAACATGCCAAGTGATATTTATATGTGTAATTTTTGTTAAAAGAATTTATACTTTTAGGAATAATTCAAAAATTACTATTTAAAACACAGTTTGACTAAACTTCATTATTACACTGTAATAGGCAGAAAACAGGCTTAAATTAATAAAAAGAAGTAAAACTAAATAAGTGATAATTTAGAAAATATTTTGAAACTTTTATGCTCAATTAATACTCTTATTTCATTATTCGTTTGAAGTTTAGAATTTTTTAGAAATGATCTTCTTACATCTTAAAATTAACCATCATGTCAAATTCCCGGTCCTACCACCTCTATCAAACATAAAGAGCTATGTTGAAACAGGAACTGTCAGCATTAATTTGCCAACATTAATTTTTAAATCGGTTTGTTATTTCCTAATATTCCCCAGAAACGTAATTTAGAAAGCTTTTAAAGGCCTTTTTTAGGACGTTTGTTGTTCCTGTGAACCCCAGGTGTTAGAATCATTGGAATAAAATATAGCCTTTGTAGGATCAGAGACTGTTTTCATTGATTTGCATCTATTACTTTTATAATCGGTTTAGAAATCGTAATTTAGGACTTTTTTAGAATGCTTTTCACACCTCTCGTTCGCTCCACCCCTTTTTAATTCGAATTTATTTTCGACAGTCTTTTGAGGGCATTTATATTTTATAAGTAACTTCCATGCTATATTTAAAGTTTCTAGCCTTTTCGGTATCACAGAAATAGAAATTTAGAAAGTTTTTGCTCCTGCAACCATCTGGTGGTAGTGGCACAGACATAAAACATAGCTTATATTTGAGCAGATTCTATCGCCAACAATTTGTCACCATTATTTTTTAAATCGGTTTGGTATTTGATAAGATTGTATAAAAATTGTAATTTAGAACGCTTTTCGCTCACTTAATATTTTTAAACTTGGAATTTTCTTTCGACTGTTCTTAGAAAGCAGTTGCATCTTCTAAGTAAATATGCCATATTTCAAAGTGTTAGATCCCTCAGTTGTGCATAAAACGCAAATTAGAAGATGTTTTGCTCTTGCAACTCCCAGATGGTAGTGACAGCAACATAAAATATAGCTTATGTTGGAGCAGGGACTGTCACCATTGATTTGCAACCATTACTTTTAAAATAGCTTTGGTATTTCCTGAGATTGAGTAGAAATCGCAATTTAGAACGTTTTTAGAATGCTTTTCGCACATTTTCATCCCTTTTTAAATTTCCAATTTTTTTCGAAACTGTTCTTAAAGATCATTTATATCTAATAAATATGTACCTTGGCTAATTTCAAGTTGTTAGCCCCTACCGATCACAGAAATCGAAATTTAGAACGCTTCTTTTTGCTCCTGCAACCTCTAGGTGATAGTGAGAACCGACATGAAATAGCGTCTATGCTAGAGCAGAGGCTGTCAGCATAAATTTCCTACCATTACTTTTGAAATCAGTTTGATTCTTCCTGAGATATTGCTAAAAAATTGGCATGTAGAACGTGTTTAGAACGCTTTTCGCGCATTTTCACCTCTTTTAAAATTCAGTTTTTTAAAGAAATGTTCTTAGAGGTCATTTATATCTAATAAATATATACCATGCAAAATTGCTTGAATCTAGGTTCTTCCATAATTCAAAAATCGCATTTTTAGAACGTTTTTTGCTCCTGCTACTCCTTTGGGGTACTGGAAACAGATATAAAATATAGCCTATCTTGGAGCAAGAGCTGTCACCATGATTTTTACACCATTATATTTGAAATTGATTCAGTACTTGCTGAGATTGAATAGAAATCGCAAATTAGAACATTTTTTACAACGCTTTTTGACCCCCTTTTAAATTTCGATTTTTTTAGGAAATGTCCTTAGAGATCACTGATAATAACTTCTTACTTATTATAACTAACTACCAAACCCTTCCGTAACACAAAAACCGCAATTTAGAACGTTTTTTCCTCCTGCACCCCCTTTGCGGAAGTGGTACCGACATAAAAAATAGCCTATGTTGGAGCAAGGCTTGTCACCATCATTTTGACGCCATTATTTTTTAAATCGGTTTGGTATTTCCTGAGATTGTGAAGAAACCACCATTTAAAACACTTTTCGCGCATTTTCACCAATTCAGATTTCGAATTGCTTAAGAACTGTTCTTAGAAATCCTTTACATCTAATAAGTAGCTAATATTTCAAATTTCATATTTCTAGGCCCTTCAATAATGCAAAAAACACATTTTTAGAACGTTTTTTGCTCCTGCACCCCCTTTGGGGAAGTGGTACCGACATAAAACATAGCCTATGTTGGAGCAAGGCATGGATGGAGCAAGCACCATCATTTTGACACCATTATTTTTTAAATCGGTTTGATATTTCCTGAGATTGTGTGGAAACCACCATTTGGAATGTTTTTTAGAACGCTTTCCGTGCATTTTCACCTCTTTTAAATTTCGAATTTCTTAAGAACTGTTCTTTGAAATCCTTTATGTCTATTAAGTAGCTAATATTTCAAATTTCATATTTCTAGGCCCTTCAGTAACGCAAAATCGCATTTTTAGAAATTTTTTTACTCCTGCACCCCCTTTGGGGTATTCCACCGACATAAAATACAGCCTATCTTGAAGCAAGCGTTGTCACCATCATTTCGACACCATTATTTTTTAAATCGGTTTTGTATTTCCTGAGATTGTGCGGAAACCACCATTTAGAACGTTTTTAGAACGCTTTCAGCACATTTTCACCCCTTTTAAATTTCGAATTCCTTAATAACTGTTCTTAGAAATCCTTTATATCTAATAAGTAGCTAATATTTCAAATTTCATATTTCTAGGCCCTTTAGTAACGCACAAATCGCAGTTTTAGAACTTTTTTGCTCCTGCACCCCCTTTGGTGGCACCGGCATAAAATATAGCCAATCTTGGAGCAAGTGTTGTCACCATCATTTTGACACCATTATTTTTTTAATCAGTTTGGTATTTCCTGAGATTGTGTAGAAACTACCATTTAGAACGTTTTTTAGAACGCTTTTTGTGCATTTTCACCCCTTTTAAATTTCGAATTGTTTAAGGACTGTTCTTACACATAATTTATATCTCATAAGTAACTAATATTCCAAATTTCATATTTCTAGGCCCTTCAGTAACGCAAAAATCGCATTTTTAGAACGTTTTTTGCTCCTGCACCCCCTTTGGGGTAGTGGCACGGACATAAGATATAGCCTATGTTCTAAGTTGGACTAACACCATCATTTTGATAACATTACTTTTGGAATCGGTTGGGTAGTTCTAGAGCTTACCTCCTACAAATAAACAATTTTTACCTCTTTATAATATGAGTATAGAAAATGGCTCAGATATAGCAGTTTCAATTTCTAATCTGGGTGGCATTTTGAAAAATCTGATTTTTTGCCTGCGACAGCACTCGTATATATCAACCGATTCTGATGTGAGTGAGCATGTGCACAGCAATTACTAAGGTCTCGACCAAGTTCACTGGTTACCTTCATCCACCATGTTGTCTTAAAATGGCAGGCACTTTAAGAAATTGCCAAATTTGGCAGCCAAATATAAGTTACTTTAAAGAAAAGCAGCTTGGATAAAGCTCACTAATTTCGCGAAATTCTCATTCATTATATTGATAAAAATTAGTATTGAATCTCCTATATTCGGTTTCCACTAAACTGAGCTTCGTGTGTTTAAATAATATAAGTTGGCTTTTTTTAAAATAAGGAATATGAAAGCTACCTCTTCCTCCCGGCACTGGCCGGAAGGACTTTTAATTTTTCCAAGACACATGTGTTTCTATGTGTTTCAAAAGATGAATTGAAGATTCTGAGAAGACACCTTCAAAAAGGACAATCAATCACAGATGTAGCTCTTTTTTCTCAGAGTACATCATTCCTTAATTTTAAGATTATGGATATGGAAACACTCCCTAACCAGCCAAACAGCTGTCCAAAGACCTGTGGCCTGTCGTCCAAGGTTACGATACTACATATAATCGACATATTGCTTCTATAGGCAAGCGGAATCGAAGAGAAACCTCCACACATGTGACATCTATGGTTGCAGCGTCCATTGGTAAGACGATATCTTCCACTACTGTACACCAAAAGTTACACATAAATGCACTGTACCCCGGTTGCCCGAGTTTGTATTCCTCTATCCGTCCAATCCAGAGGGGCACGATTAAATGGCGTCCGCAACATATCATTTAGACTATTTGATTGGAGCAATGCCCACTGTGACATTGTACGCTGCAGCAGTTGGTCCTACTTTCGTTTTAATAGATGATAATGTGAGTCCCTATATATAATGCCCCTTCACATCGAATATTACCTGGAGAGTGAGGGGATTGCGTGTATGGCAGTGGCCGGCATACTCACCCCATCTTAATAGCATTGAAAGTCTTTGGAGTGCCCTCTGCTATACTGTGTGTACTTATTTCTCACTCCCAGTCACTCTCACAGAGTTGCAAACATACTCTACAGGAGGAATGGCGATTACTTGTTTCTACGTTAATTGATCACCTCATAGAAAACATGATCACACTCTGTAAAAATTGCATGCAAGTGAGAGGTACTCACATACCCTATTAATGTCAGTTTTGTTTGTTTTTTCTTCCTTTTAAACATGTTTTTCTTACTGACTTCACAATGACTTCATGTTACAAGTTATGTAAATTCAATATCGTTTACATCTTTGTAAGTAAATCTTTGTTTTGTTTCATGCATAAACATATTTTCTACTTTCCTCCTGCATTTCGTGTCAATCCAAGTAGTACTTGTCGATTTTTTCGCACGTTAATGCTGCGTGCTTAACTTTTGGCAGTGATTGTATTAGTTTATTTGCCTGAAGTGTTTATTTATTGCATGTGTTTCTATTAAAATCTGACAAGTTATTTTAGCTGTTGAACAATTTTTCAAAAAAATTTTTTTAGTCTGATCTGTGGTGACAAATAAATTTTCTGAAATATCAAATTCCTTGGGGGGGGGGGAACTGCTCCCCCCCAGCCCCCCTTAAATGGCACCCTTGATGGACTGATGGACAAACAGACCAAATTCATAAACACTTTTCAACTATGTTGGAAGGCGTTAAAAATCTATTTTAAAGGATAATTTCTTTAAAATCAATAATATTTGAATAGTCTTTTCATTGTTACCAACGACCGTTATTTAGTGTTAATTATTTAATGATATAAATTTGTTATTTAGTGATTAAGGTTTTTGGTACCTTCACCTACAAAGCTTTTGAGATAGGTTGTCCCTCTAAAAAATCTAATTTTAAATTTACTATGATTTATAATATTTCTGCAAATTATTTTTAAATAAGAGTTTCTGAGTCGTTGGGAACTTATGGACATCATCGTGAGATGTATATATGTGCATCATAATAACGCTTGTCACTTGGATAAGCCTACGACTATTTATGGCCTGATTATCGCTGACGAAACTTCTACCCGTATTTCCGAATAGTAATTTCATCTTATTTATGACAGAAATTCTGCAGTAATGCCACAATTGCTATTTAAAACTAAAAAAAAAGCGGAATTTAGCCCCCTTGGTATTAAAACTGCAGTATGCGTTACCATTACTTCAGTGAGATAATAGAGTTGCATGTTTTCAGCCATGTGAATTATTGCGCCTTTCATTGTTTTCAACTAATGATGTGCGCCTCTATTTATTGAGAGGTCTGTGTCTAAATCACTCATTAGAAGACTCAGAAGTAGGGTACAACCAAATAAAGAAAGAAAGACTTGAATATTTGTCTCACGTTAATCTACAAAAACATAATTCAGATTGTCAAGAAACTGTAAAACATATTAGTATAATTAAATGAAGATTTTTTTCTTTTAAGTATTTGCTCCTCAACTGAAATCTTTGGCGCCTTTTACTACTTTGGCGCCTGTGTGCACCACACACTTTGCACACTGGGTCGGCGCGCCCCTGGTGCCAAGTGGCACAGGATAGGAAACTCCTCCCACCCAAATGATTGAATTTCAGTATCTGACTTAAATTAGACCACATTTAGTACAGTAGACTCCCCAAATCCGCACAGCTTGGGACCAGAGGTTGTGCAGATTTTAGAATTTTGTGGATTTCTGGTCATTGATTTATTTACATTTTTGAAACATTAATTTGATTGGTAGTTAAGCAAGGGAAATTATAATGAATGCTTACAGTAAAGTGAAACATTAAAATAAGTAAAATATTAAAATAATTTATTAGTTTAAAAGTAAGTAATTATTAAAATAATTATGTAAAATAAAAATTTAGAAAAATATTAAATTATTACTGACGAAATCAATTCAATTCAATTCCAAAAGTCCTATGCTACCATCTAGTGGTAAAGCGATCATGAGATCGATACGCTATTATTCGATCTTAGCACTTTTAATTTTGTAACTTTTTTCATTGTTATTAAGAGTCTTGAATGCTTTTCTTATACTGCTTTTTATGTTTAGAAATAAATTTGTCTATAATTAAAAAAAAAAAATTCTGTGAACAATAATTTAAAAATGGCGTTTTGGTTCGTGGATTTTTCCATTTCAAACCCTGTAATTTTTTTATATAGATATGCTAATTTATATCAAAATCAAAGTAATGTAAATTTATTTAGTAATAAATCTGCTATAATAGCCAAAAGGGAATGATTAACAAAAAATTTAGTAAAATAAAAACATTGCGGTAGTCGCTGATTTCAGCGCCATCTTGAATTTTATTCCTGCAACTTAACTGTAGATTTCATTGTTTACATCTGAAAAAATACGTGGATTTTAGGTTCGCGGATTTAAGGGAATCTACTGTAATAAAATGCAAATTAAAGATAAACAAGATAAGGAGTTTTAAAGGATTTTCACTGTATTGGTGGTGGTGGTGGGGGTAGGAAGTATACATTTCAGGGGAAAAGAAATAATACTGTAGATCTTTAGACAGAATCCTAGAATAAGTTAAACACCATATTTGGTGATTTTTATGGCACGTGCCAACCTAAAATATGGCAAACTGAAAAGCAAAATTCTCCCCACTCACATTGCTTGTGTTGCGGCAGATGATTCATTACTTAGACAATTCCAACGAGAATTTCATTCACAAAATAAACATTGAAGGCAAAATAGGTTTGCTTTTTCAGCAACTTACTAATAAAATCATGCCATCATGTTGATTTTATTCCATTCTGTTGCGAATTTTTAAAATTCGTAAAAAGATTTTGGTTTAAAACATTTAGCCTGATATAAATAAATTTTTTCTTTTTCAATATTTTTAGTGTTTTATCACATTCCATGGCTATTTTTTTAACATTCATAAAAGAAATTAAATTTCAAACTCTGGATTTTAAATTTGTCAATAGCTCTGGATTTTAAATTTATCAATAGCTCTGGGTTTAAAATTTTTGCCAATAGCTCCAGATTTTAAATCTGTCAATAGCTCCAGTTTTAATATTCTAGCTCAAGCCATTAAAATTTCTTTATTCGCAATCTAATAAATGCACAAATTCGTCACAGAAGTATCTAGAATTCATAAAAAACAATACTTATATTTATGCACGAAACACAATTCTTATCAAAACAAATTAAATACACATTCCCTTACTTTTATTTCTCCTATTTTGTCCACACTTAAAATAGACTGCTTATAAAGGTATATTTCAAAATACAGTAGACTCTCTCAAATTTGCACAGCTTGGGACCAGAGGTTTTGCAGATTTTAGAATTTTGCAAATTTCTGGTCATTGCTTTGGTTACATTTTTTAAACAGTAATTTGAATGTAATAAGGCAATCGAAATTATAATGAAGGTTTGCGATATAGTAAAATAATTAAGTAAAGTAATTAACTAAAATGATAAAAATTAAGATAATTTTAAAAATGATTAAATTATTAAAAGTAAAGGTCAAGTAAATAATAATAATGTATAATTAAATATGCATAATAAAGATAAGATACAGAGCTTGAATTATTCAATTAAACATTCCTCGTAAAGGTACTCTATTAATTCACATCAAAATCATAAAGTAAGGAAGTTTTACTTCAGGTTTAGCCAGTCTTAATAACCAAAAACAATTGATTAATATATAAATATATTTGATAAAAAAGCTTGCAATTACCAGTGATATCATCAATATCTTGATTTTTTTTCAGAAATAAATTTATACTTCCTTCATGAAAAACTAAGTTCAGTCATATTATTGAGAATTACATATTAAAATGCATACAGAATGATATAAAACAAAAAATTTCTTAAATTTTGCACCTACATCTGAACTGAGAGTTTCATTGTTTACATCTGCAATGATTAGTGGATTTGAGGGAGTCTTCTATATTGAAAAAATACCCTGAAAGACACAACTATTCAATCCATAGTACACTACATGTCAAATGAAATTTACTGTCAATCTTCATCACAAACAATAAAATAAAAAACACCTAACTCAACAAAACAGCCCATTCAAGAAACCCAACGATAAAAGAAAAACTATTAAATTAAAGTAGTCGTAGTCACAATGTACAGAAGAGAGTGGTATAGCAAGAAGTGATTTATTGCCATGCCAAATTCAATGTCACCAAGTGTCTCTCTTATTATAGGATTCAGCCGATCTTTATAACACAAATCTAGAAACATAACATTTTGCATTATACAGAATCTTGAAATCGTCCTCTCCCACCCCCGGAAAATCAGGCAGAAGCCTTCCACCCTACAAACTTCATTTTTTGGAAAAAATTGCGTTTTTTAATGGTTTCTTAACAGACATCAAATAAATAGTGCTTTTCTATACACAGTATAAAATACACAAATGATTAAACAAGGATTTAGCTTTAACAATACCCCCTTCCAATGTGTCAGTTTGTATTTTTGGATGGCGTAAAAATTAAACTGGAAGAGAAATATGTATATTTCTCTTATTCATTGGTATACCAATGAATAAATAATGTGAATATTAAAAGAATAAATAACCTTTTAGTTGTTTGCTGGCTGATTTTGAGTCTTTTAGTAATTTTTATATTTCGAAAATTATGTTCAAAGTAGCAAGTGTGAAAGCATTTTTTTTTCAATACTCTTTTTTTCCTATAAGGCAAAAGCTTCTCGCACTTGATTTAGGAGACCTGTAATTTTTATTCGAAATTCTGTTAAAAAAAGATCTCACTATTATATAAGTTGCTAACGACTTTGTATTTGCAAACAACTTTAATTGTACTTGGTCCACTTAAGTAAATTGTTTCAATTTCTCAAATTAAAAAAAAAATGATAATCACGTCAAGAATACAGTAAAAGAACAGTTTTACTAACCACATAAACTACGAAACAGTGTTTTGATGTTACTTAAACACTTAAATAATACTGATTCAAGCGCTAGCTAAAGTTCATATGCATTTGTTTACAATCATGAGAGACGAATATCTTTAAGCATTATACAATTATGAGACAAGTATAAACACAAAAAATTCCATTGCATCAAATACTTTTTTAATGAATTTCTTTTTATGAGATAGTCCTGTCAAATGTTTTCAGGAAGAAAATTAAACAATCTACATGCTAAGCAAGTGCAAAATAATTTAAGATAAAAAACACCAATTTTTAACAGCATATACGATTTAAAACTAAGAAGAAAGAACAAACAAGCTGTAAATAACATATCGTACCTAATAAATCGTTCATAGTATAAAGCTATAAAACACATTTAGTCATGACATGAAACCAAAACAGTAAGCGTTAGATTTAGGCCTAAAGAGATTATAAATGAAAGTAATACATACTAATTAAGATATGTAATACTTACTATGCTTTGTTAATGTGGATAAAATTTATTTAATTGATGATTCGATTGTTTTAATGCTACGCTAAATATTAAAAAAATTATAAAAATAAAACTGAAAAGTTATGACTTCAGTTAAGTGGTAGTGAAAATAGTTGAGTGAAAAAAGGTTGGATTCAAATGAGTTAAATCAATCGATAAATAGAACACAGAGTACTAAATATTTAATGTGAGATTGAATATATGCTGCTCAAAGATGAATCTATTAGATTAAATAAATAAATTAAAAAAAAAACGGGCGTGACCCTCAGGCATACGTTACGTATGGAGTAATGTTTTGCATAGATACCTCTGTTGATCTCGTCCAAAAATTTAATAATTAATATAAAGGATCAACAAAGGTTTCTATTTATATGTGTCTATGTGTGTGGTTGTTATTCTAATTTTATATATATTGGCCGCTACTATTCCGTATAGAATAAGCAACAGCATACCATGAATCGTTCATATTAGCAAGCAACCGAAATCAACGGCCTCCTCGGCCTTTTATACTTTTTTTCGGTAGGCAGTGTTGCCAGATTTTTAAAACGAAAAATACTACAGCTACCTCTAAAAAAATACTACAAAATACTACGCTACAAATTCGACTTTGGCGCCACCTACCGGAGTTAATTTGGATAAATCGGGAATCTACTCATATTAGCAAGCAACCAAAATCAACGGCCTCCTCGGCCTTTTATACTTTTTTTCGGTAGGTTGGTTGAATGGCAAATGGAGGATATTCCAAATCTGGGTTCGAGGCTGAAAAAAGTCACGTGATACCGGTAATTTACCCAAGGAACTTCTAACTGTTAAGAAGGGAAGATACTACTGCTTTGCCTCATGAACTGTTTCATTGGCTAGCGGGGATTTACATTACATGTCTACGGAGCCTTCTTTTCTTTACGCTAGAAGTTTTTACCTTGATCACGTGATCAAAACGGAGTTAATGAGCGTGTTCAGAAGTGCACTTCGCGCCGCGCGCGCGCTCAGAAGTTTATGCCATGGAGTAGGTCTTATCGAAGAAAGGAATTTTAACATAATTCAATTATTTCATTATTTTTATGGTTCAAAAAAGGTAAAACCAACGACTATATTTCTTCATCCTTCCAAAACATGGGTTTCGTAACAGGAATACATGCCTATGTTCACTCAGATAAAATCTAAAATAGTCGGGAAAAACATCACATGACCTTCTTTATCTACTTTAGCATTTAAAATTAGTTAACCAACCGCACGCAAACTCCGCGCGAGCTGCTCAAAAAAATTGTGTGGGCGATTTGATCACGTGATTGTGCGTTTTCTGCTTATGTGTTATTGGTTGTGCTTTGTTTGGTAGGTTGATTGATACAATTTAAGAATTCAACTGGTGATCTAAAAATTTTAACTTTTTAACAATTTTCTTTTTATTTATTTAAAAATGATTTATCAGTTGATTTATATCTTCTGTGATAAATAGAATGCTGTTAGTAAACCAAGATTCTGATATCAACATATGAGATTTGTTTGTAATCTACTATACTGGATGGATTTCAATGGAATTTGCACTGTTAGTTAGACAGTTTTTCAGAGTAGGTTTTAATACATATATTTCTTATTTTATGATTGCATATTTTAATACCGTGTGGATAACAGACCAAAATACATCATAAAACATGAGAAATAAATGGCATTCAAAATTCTGTTAGTATAAGCAAAATACTTACTTATACTTTCCGTAAAAAATTTATAAACATTCTAATCATACTTTATTCATTACAAACTAGACAGCAGACCTATATATTTTATCTCTTTAAAAAATATATGTACAGATATTTTTAGTTAAAATAATTTACAACTATTACATTTTATTTTTATAATGTTCAAAGTAGAATATGATTTCTAGCCTAGTCTCGATAAAAATTCACTCGTAAAGTACTCAAAAAAAAAAAAAAAAAAAAAAAACACACACAAAAAAAACAAGAAATTATTCTACGTGCAAAAGGATATTTTCGCACAATATATATTATTTTTTCATTTGGATTTGCTTAATGTTTATATCATTATACATATACATACTACATATATAATCACTTAGAAACAAAACTTTGAATATTTAAAAGGCGTTCAGATCTAAAACTTTCATCTCGAAATACCTCATTTTCTCACATTTAAATGAGTATTTTATTATTATAATAAAAATACACGTGCCTCTGTATAACAAAAATAAAAAATATATCTTCATCAAAAATATCTTATTCATTAGGAAAAATATAAAACATCCAATAAACAAACAAAAAAAAAAATTGTGACACTGGAGGGATTCGAACCCACAATCCCTAGTCTCGAGTTCACTGCCGTATCCATTCGGTAATCCAGCACACGTTCCTTAGGCAACAAAATATCTTTATAATTAGCACCTTAATTAATCAAATCCATGATCTGTTCCTGAACATACTACGTGTTATTCCATACATGATATGGACCCACTCCATGTTCCTGTCTCCTGAGCTCGCGCGCGTGCTTCTTGAACACACTCGGAATATCCTCCATTGTGCAGTGGTCTGAGTAGCGCCCTCTATCTGTTTTTCCCATGGAGGAAAGAGATAGATGGAGATGCAGTATGCTGTAAAAACGGTTTGTAAGCTGCGTTTACACTATGTGGCCTGTCAGGTCTTTTGGGTCTTTCAGGTCCAAGAATCGAAAAAATTGCGTTCACACTACGGCATAAGAACTTGGCTTGCGCATGCGTATATTTGCAGGTTGGGGGAAGGGAGGGACAGTCGTGTTTGTTTACGTTCGTATTCGTATCGAAATGAACGTGTAAGAATTGTTTGCGCCGTAATTTCTTTTGCACAGACATTAATTACGTGTAAATTAATAAAAATTACGCGTTTTTCTAAGCTCATTGCCCACAAGGGAAGCAAGAAAATGCAATTGCCCCCTAATTTTCTTTTTCTCTGACTGTGAAAAAAACAAAATTTATTCTTTTCAAACAGTTTAATAAAATAATGAAACACAGAGAGAAAATGAATCTAACTTTTTTGTTGTTGTCTGGGGAAGGAATACGATCTCTCCTTTCCGCAAAATAAAATTTACATTTATTTTTCCTTTTGATTTAAGGGGGCAGTTTACTTTAAAATTGGTCAAAAAATTGATTTTTCTTTTTTAATATTAAATGAAAGCCTGTTTAATTGTGAATATTTTGACACCTCATTTTTATCCATACCGTAAATATATCGCGAGGTATTGTAAATTTTGTTAAAACACTCAGCACAGTTACCACACAAATTAAAACTTTAAATGGCTTTTTCTCCATTTTCATATTTTCTTCACTTTCATATTTTAAGGCTTTTTCTGTATTTGAGATAGAGATTTTTAAGCTTTTTTTGTGCATGTTCTTTATTACATATGTGATAAATCTGCGCATAGAATTAGCCTTTAGGTTTTTTGTTATTTAAAAAAATAATAAAAGTATATGAAGATATGTTAGATTTCATCGTTTTGCACTATATATATATCAGTAAAAAAATCATAATAAATGTAATATTAGATATGTCTAAAAATCCATGTGCAAGTTTGTGTAGTACACATTTAGAAATCTAAAAAAAAAAATTGGGCAAAAATAAATTTTTTTAAAAAGTACTAGGGATTTTAAAAAATTCAAATTTTTATGAAATTTTTAATTAAATACACAGTTAATTTTTTTTTTCAAAATGTACTTTTAGTTGAACATTGAAATTCAGTGAGTTCACCATTTGAATCATATTTAAAATTTAAAATAAAGAAAATTGTTGAAAAGGGAAACTGTCCCTTAAGTGTTCAGAAATTACCTTAAACAGGAGGGCAAGGACGATTTTTCTTTTTGATTTAAGTGTACAAAAATTACTTTAAACAGGGGTCTAGGAAGGCAGGGGCCAGGGACGAACCCCTGACAAAAGAGATAACTGCTTCAATTCTTCATTTAAAAAATGGCAGTAGGAGCTTACTTTTGTTTTCTTAATTGTTATATGTATGGTTTGGCTTTAATGTTGACATTATATTGCTACAATGTGAAATGAATACCAACAATGGAAAACCTAATCGAAGACATCACCAGTAATCAGGTTACCACTCATTTCACATTCCAGCAGAGCGTATGATGTTGCTATGGCAACACCACTCTCTGGTGCAACAGTTAACTGCCTGTCTCATTATTTATATTATTATCATCTGTGACACTACCTTCTGAGCAATAAATCTTTAAAACGACAATGAGGAAAATATTAATTACTTTGACACAATAATAGTAAATTCCCGCTATTTTATAAGGGAGAATACAGAATTTCTTTGGCACATGTAACAGAAAATATTTCATTTCCCTGACAATACTGGAAAAAAAGGAACTAAATGTAACATTTCGTGAAATTTTACTTTTGGACAGTTTGAAAATAAAACTTTTACTTTATAGATAATCGACATTAATTTCAGAAGAGTAAGTGTCCTCACCTGATGATAAAACAATATTTTTAAATGGAAACTTACATTATCGCTTGTGAAAATTAAATCTACAATGATTACATGAAAATGACGCCATTTTCTATATACTTTTAGTCGTGATGTTACATTTAAATAAAGGTACTATGGTAACACTTATAGTAAAGGCTTAAAAATTTATATATGAAAAATGTGCATTATCTGTTCAAAATGATGCCATTTTTGCATGTGAAAATACAGTGAGTCTGATTTTCAATTGATTTATAAAAATAATGCTCATACCCATTTTCTTTTTGTGGCAATATGAAAGAAAAAGTTGCATTAGAAAATTAAATAACATTTTTTTAAAATTATAAACTATAGCAGATGGTTGAAAATAGGGCTGAGAAATCTGATAATTGTTTTAAATTTGCAATAATTTTACTCCCATTCTAAAACTATTGTATGGTGTTGTACATATATAATGCTATCAACATTTAGGTAATTTTAGTCCCCATCCCATCACTTACAATATCATACGTTATCATTCCTCGACCCCCCCCCCCCACACACACACACACACCTTTATGAAATCATCATCAATGTTTAAAAATCCTTTTTATTTTTATATGTTTGCATTTGCATAAAGATATGATTTTACATTTAAACAACTGTATATCAATTAACATCTAAGGGGCACTTACTATTTAAAAAGGTATAAGACTATTTTGATGTAAAGAAAAAATTAAAGCACTAAAACAAAAAACATCGTTTGGATTAAGAAAAAAAAAACCTTTCCCCCAAATTATCTCATGACAATCAAACGCCAGGTCTCCCCCCCCCCCTCCTGCACACATTAAAATGATAATTTTATATATGCACGGCCCTTAATTTGTATAAACACGGCAGCAGCAAAAGAAGGTGACATTTCAAAATTCCTCCCACAGTATTTAAAAAACTAATAAGTTGTATTGAAAATACCTTATATTATAAAGAAGCTTTTCTATGAAACCTTTAAACACATAAATGCTAAACTTATTATGTTTGTTTTTGCTTTTCATTACATTGGTTTTTATTTGTCACATATTGTATTCCACAAGGAGTAATAATTCTCCAAAACCCCTTACAAATAAAGATACTGGCTGCACCACTGGTATAAGGAATATACACAAATTATGAAAAATTAGGCATAGATTATGAAACACTTTCCAACAGTAGCTATTAAGAAATTTAATATTTTCATACAATGAAATGAAATATCTAAATGTGCCATTTAAAAACACGTAACTCAGTAAAAATGCATTTTCAGCACTTGTTGTCCCCATAACACTTTTTGATGCATTATATTTATTGAATTTCACATTTAAATAGCAACCTCTATAGAGAACATTATTAGCATTTAATAATTACAATGTAATCGCAGTATATTAACAAGTGTGACAAACTGAATTCATAAATACTTTTCAACCATGTTGAAAGTGTTTTTCTCATTTTATATCTTAGCCATTTTTTTTTAAAAAATAAATAGATAATCAAAATAAATTCTTAAATCAAGGTTTACATGATAGACAAAACAAGTAAATACCTGAAATACCATTTATAATAAAAATATATAGTCAAATAAAATACAACAAATTTTTAATAAATTTCTTTTATTTGAAGGTACAAGTTACAGAAACAAAATAAAATTTCTTTATATTATAAATATTATTGAATATAATGATTACTACGTATAATAAATGAAACAATATTAATATTGTCGCGTAGGTGTTAACTGAGAATGAGTGAATACAACAAGCATGAACCAACTCAAAGCTTTATTTCCCCAACTCAAGGCTACACCAGCTTAAATACACTCGAGGGGTGCTTTCTCGAATGGAACATTCCAAGCTTGGAATATTCTAGAAATTAAATAACGATTAACATAATCATAATTAGCATATTTCCGAAGGAACTAGAAATAAACACAAAGCAATCTTTAAACCAAAACGAATTTTAGGACACTTGCCTTCAACGAGGATCGACCTCACGACCTGCTGGTCTGTAGTCCAGCGCCTTACCTCGACGCCATAAGTTCACACAACAGATAATTCCAGTATCGCTATATTTAGTGAGGTGGGCCTTGATCAACTTGAAGGCTCTCCCGAGCACAGAATGCTAGTTTCGTTACATTTCCCCCTCCTTAGGAGGAAGCAGCGTCCCGCTGCAATCTAGTCTGACTTCTCGTGACAGGACCCCTGGAATTCCTGTGCGTTTCTTCATCAGCTGTTTGTTCTTTTGGATCAAAATAAGGTTTCAGCCTCAGAATATGGATTACGTCCTTTAAACGTCGCCGCCTTTTATCCTCTTCCACGTTCTCGACTTCGTATGATAAATCAGATAGTCGTCGTGTGATTCGGTACGGTCCGAAATAACGCCTTAGAAGTTTTTCCGAAAGCCCAACTTTTCGTATGGGAGTAAAACCCAGACTAAGTCTCCGATATTATAGCTGATAGGTCGATGTTTTTCGTCATATCTTCGTTTGTCACTTGCTTGAGACTCGAGGATGTGAAGTCTCGCTAGCTGTCTTGCTTCCTCTGCCCTGGTGACTAGATGTTGTGCATAATTTTCGTTATAGGGTTCTGCGAAGTGAGGGAAGATAACATCCAGAGGAGTCTGTATATCTCTACAGTGTACGAGAAAGAAGGGACTGAACCCGGTGGTATCTTGTTTTGCTGAATTGTAAGCGAATGTCACAAAAGGCAAGACTGTATCCCAATTTCTTTGCTCAACGTCAACATACATGGACAGCATGTCGGCCAATGTTTTGTTAAACCTTTCAGTCAGTCCATTGGTTTGTGGGTGATAGGCCGTCGTTAGAAGATGAGATGTTTGGCATAGTTGATTAATGTCTTTCACAATATTGGATAGGAAGGAACGTCCTCGATCACTTATCATCTCTTTGGGAGCACCGTGCTTGAGTATGATTTCTTCAACTATAAATTGGGCAATTTCCAAAAATATACGGTCTGAATTTACTGATCGCCCAAATGACGGCAAGGCATTCTTTTTCGGTTGTAGAATAGTTCTTTTCAGCTGCGGTCAGGGATCTGGAGGCATAGGCTATTGGTCTTTCCTTACCATCTTGATCCTGGACTAATACTGCACCAATGCCATAGCCACTAGCGTCTGTATGTATCTTCGTTTCAGCGTTTTGCAGAAAATGTCCCAAAACAGGTCCACTGGTTAGTAACTTCTTAAGCGTTGCGAAAGATTCCCTCTGCGATGTGCCCCAAGAAAACTTTGCATCTTTCTTTAATAACTCATGCAAGGGCTTGGCGATATCGGCGAAATTCCTGATGAATCGTCTGTAATACGAGCACAGGCCTAGAAAACTTCGAACATCTGCAACATTTTCTGGAACAGGGAACTTTGTCACAGCAGCTGTCTTTTGTGGATCGGGATAGATCCCATGTTGATCTACTAAGTGTCCCAATATGGTCAGCTTCTTTTTGCCGAACGAGCATTTGTTGGAGTTAAGCGTCAACCCTGCCTCTTGAATACATTGCAAAACTTTTCTCAGGCGTAATTGGTGCTCTTGAAAATTTGATGCGTACACAATGATGTCGTCTAAATAGCAAAGACAGATGTTCCATTTGAGTCCTCGCAGTTCTGCATCCATCATTCGTTCGAATGTAGCGGGAGCATTGCATAGCCCAAACGGCATGACTTTAAACTCATAGAGGCCGTCTGACGTCACAAAAGCTGTCTTTTCTCGATCTTTTTCATCAACTTCTATTTGCCAGTAGCCTGACTTCAAATCCATCATAGAGAAAATTGTCGCACCGGCAAGACAATCTAAAGCATCGTCGATGCGTGGCAGCGGATAGACGTCTTTTTTAGTGACTTTGTTCAATCTTCTATAATCGACACAGAAGCGCCATTCACCGTTTTTCTTCTTCACAAGCACGACGGGAGATGACTAAGGACTGTTTGAGGGCTGTATCACGTCTTCTTTTAGCATTCGCTGTACTTCATTTTCAATTATTTGTTTCTCAGTTGCTGAGGTACGATAAGGTCTCTGCTTAATTGGAGCGCTGTTACCTGTGTCAATCTTGTGTTTTACACCATTGCATCTAGATTTCCTCGATTTTCTGTTAATGTCGAAAATATCACTATACTCTTCCAGAAGATTTAAGAGTGCGTCTACTTCTTGACTAGTTAGCTCATTATCTAACATTTCTTTAAATTTTCCTCGAATCAGCGTCTTTCTGGACTTATGTCTTTTGGTATGTTCTCTGTCAGTATCATTCAGCGAACAGATGGAGTTATTTTCGATTACTGTTAAGACGGGGGGTCCATCTTCCGGTCCCAGGCCCTTTTCAGGCCCATTTGTCGACACAGGGAACCACCCGCGAAACAAGCCCCGCGGCGCGTCCCGAAGGTCGCCGCCAGACAAGCTCCAACAGAGCGGAACCCCGCGCCAACTCCGGTCAAACCGACACCGCTGCCCAGCGCACACGGTGACGGCTATTCCCAAGAAGAGACGAACGGCCGCTACGACAGTCCTCACCACCCAGCTAGAAAAACCAAGTGGTCCCTAAACTTGGTTACTCGAGCCGGTAGACCCCGCACACCATCGCAGGAACCAGACGCCTATAAAGACGCTGGGCCCACGGGCGGAACCGAGGCTTCCCGACCCGAAAAGCAAGCTATATTCATCCTCTTTGGTATTATCTGAGTTCGTCCAGAGAAATTCGTTACCCATATTTTACAGCAATTATTTTCTACCGTAATGATTGATGCTGGTATGGATAGCTCTCTTTCCCACATGAGAGTTTTGTTGCCAACAACCATAGCTTTATCTGCTTCTTGAATCTCTGGACTAACGGCACATATTTGCTTCGCTGAATTTGCCTCAATTACGTAATCTGTTGCAGCAAGCAAGGGGGAATCAGATTTACATACCACTGTGTCTGGGAGAATTTCCGATAGTTGAAGCTCTTCATTCCCACAATCTATAACAGCATCAGTGGCACGGAAAAAGTCCCATCCAAGAATCATTTTATGGCTACATCGTGGAAAAACAAGAAAGTCAAATGGTTTCACATTTCCATTCAAGTTGACTTTTAATACACAATGTCCTGAGGCGGCTACCGGCTTTCCAGATGCAGTCTTCAATATAGGTCCATTTTCACTAAACATAGGTACGTTCAACTGCCTGCGAAATGCTTCAGAGATAACTGAATAATCGGCACCAGAGTCGACGAGGGCTTTTACACACTGTCCATTTACGGTAACATAGGTGGTGTTTTTTTGTAACTTGGTTATAATGTACGCCGGAGGATTTTCTTTTATTGCGGTCTCACCTCCGGCATAGGTCGCTAGAGCTAGTTTTCCTCTTTAGCTCGGCGTGGAGAGCGGCTAGAGCGACGTATAGGTGACTGCGACTGTCGGCGGCTAGAAGAGCGACGGGGATAAGGCGAACCACTTCTGAAACTTGAAGATATGGGCTGCGCATAATTCTCGCCGGAGCTGCGTAGGGAGTCAGTGTCCATATCTCGTCCAGGATTGGATGTCCAAGAGGTATTTGCATCCGCGAATACCCTGCGTCTTTCTCTGCAGTACCTCAGCACGTGCCCTGGACGTCCACAATGGTAACAAAGGGGTACATTATTGGTAGTTCTCCATATATCTGTCTTTCGTTGTGGAACGGTGCTGTTTCTGGCTTCATGCCTTGGTTGAGGCCTGACCGGAACTGTGCGTCGGGGAGTGAAGGTGTGTCTTTTTGGACTCGTGAGTGGTGCCAATGCCTCCATAACTTCTTCCCTTACTAACGAAGCAACGTCCGTTGGAGATTCGCATTCATCGTTTGTACAGCAACTCGCTTCCGGCAAGAACTTTTAAGCTCTTCCTTCACAATTATTCTTATCAATGATGTTATATCACCTATGTCCGTTTCGGCTGACATTGTAGCAACATTAGGAAGTCTCTGAAATGTTGGCCGGGTGACACGTTTACGTCGAAGAGTTTCTATTTGACGGCAGCGTTTCACGAATTCATTGACAGTCTGATAATCCTGAACCAACAGGACCTGGTACAAATCTTCTGCAATCCCCTTCATGAGATGGGCCACTTTCTCTCCTTCTGGCATAGAGGAGTTGACTTTACGACATAGGGCAAGAACGTCTTGGATGTAAGATTCGGCCATTTCACCAGTTTTCTGCGCTCGTGTAAGCAACAGTCTCTCAGCTTGTCTCTTTACGTCGTCCGTTCGGCAGAACGTGTTTTCTAAGGCATTTTTAAATGCAGTCCAATTAGTAAAACTTTCCTCATTGTTGTCGAACCATTGTCGAGCTGTTCCAGCAAGATAGAAAATAACATTCGCAAGACACATCGGTTCATCCCAGCGGTTATAGGTGGCAATTCGTTTGAAATCTTTCAGCCACCTGCTGACATCTTGTTCGTCCTCTCCCGAAAAGATGCACGGATTCCGAGGTAGCTGGTATGTCAGGATGGGTACAGGAGCAACGTTAGTTAGAAAGGTACTAGCATTCTCTGGGACGCTGTCCTTACTATCAGGCATCTTTCTTCTAACTCTCCTTGGGTCGGGTAAGAGGCCAAATTCAGGAGACAGTCCTTGGAGACGTAAACATCTGCGTGGCTCTTCAGTAGTTCTTATCGCACCCGGCGCTTCCACCAAACTGTCGCGTAGGTGTTAACTGAGAATGAGTGAATACAACAAGCATGAACCAACTCAAAGCTTTATTTCCCCAACTCAAGGCTACACCAGCTTAAATACACTCGAGGGGTGCTTTCTCGAATGGAACATTCCAAGCTTGGAATATTCTAGAAATTAAATAACGATTAACATAATAATTAACATAATCATAATTAGCATATTTCCGAAGGAACTAGAAATAAACACAAAGCAATCTTTAAACCAAAACGAATTTTAGGACACTTGCCTTCAACGAGGATCGACCTCACGACCTGCTGGTCTGTAGTCCAGCGCCTTACCTCGACGCCATAAGTTCACACAACAGATAATTCCAGTATCGCTATATTTAGTGAGGTGGGCCTTGATCAACTTGAAGGCTCTCCCGAGAACAGAATGCTAGTTTCGTTACAATATGTATCATAATGGTCTATGATGATGACAATGTTTTGCAGAAAACTTTATTGATCTGAAAAAACAGGTATTTATGTTTCAATCTGAAAGGAAGTTAAAGCATTAGTAAAAATAAACTGTGTAACTAGCTAAATTGTGAACTATTAAGACAGTTTTTTGGGAAGAAGCGAGATAATCATTTAATAACTTTCAGTTGGTATAATAATTAAGAAGTAATAAATAGTGCATCAAAACCAAAAAGCATGTTCTTAACATACCTAAAAAAAGGAAAGAAAGAAAATTTCAGTCCATTAATTGAAATAAAGAATACATAAATTAGTAAATAATATTTAGTGAGACAAAAAGAAATAAGTCTAATTCAAACTGTTAAGAATATCAGTAGATTGAAGACATACAAAATGCAAGTGATCCTATTAAAAGGGAAACCTTTATTGTTTACACATCAAAATTTCTAAAAATATTACAAGAATGTATATAGAGTATTGTATATTTACTTCTCATAAATAAGGGAAACTTATTGTATGGCTGACAGAACTGCTTTCAGGGAAGTCAAAACTCATACTAAATTTAAACAAGTTAGAAATTGTACGGCAAGATGAGGGGTTCATCTTCCGGTCCCAGGCCCTTTTCAGGCCCATTTGTCGACGCAAGGAACCACCCGTGAAACAAGCCCCGCGGCGCGTCACGAAGGTCGCCGCCAGACAAGCTCCAACAGAGCGGAACCTCACGCAAACTCCGGTCAGGTCGACGCACTGCCCAGCGCACGTCACGCCGACTATTCCCAAGTTGGTGAACAATCGATGCGATAATTCTCACCACCCAGTTAGAAAAACCAAGTGGTCCCTAAACTTGGTTACTCGAGCCGGTAGACCCCGCAAGCCATCGCAGGAACCAGACGCCTATGAAAGACGCTGGGCCCACGGACTGAACCGAGGCTTCCCGACCCGAATTTAATTTACGGACAGGCCCCCAAGATCAGATACCATTTTCCGGCAGAGACATTTTTGTGGGCCAGCCGATAGGAAAGTTAATGAAGGGCCCTAGCTTGAAAACCAGGGAGGACGGGGAAAATCCCTCCGGCCGTAAAGCGACCCAGCTCCTGGCTGTTCGCCCAAACCACCCGGCTCAACCGACGGAACCCCTCGCGGATCACGCCGGGAACCAGTTGGCCCAGACTAGGTGCCGTTAGCGACCCCAGGCGGGCACGGAAAGCTCCACCTAGACGGAATAGACTCCGCCTCGCTAGGGGGTCGGACGGAACGGAGTCCCGCCAGCCCCCACCGACTCGACTCCATCCTAGGACAGAGAAGCCAGTGGAGGCCGACAAAAGCCCGCCCGCCACTACCTTACCTCACGGCCGTCGAGGGTACCCAGGCCCGAAGGCCCCTGACCCCGTGCAGTGACCGACCGCTACCTTTGTTAGTGCGTTCGAAAGTTAGGTGGAGACACCTCTAGGTCCTCATCACCAGGCGAGACAAACTCCGGTACCGCATAGACACGGAGTACCTGGATCGGACCAAGAGTTCACCCAAGGCACGATGAGCCGCCGCGTTACCGGCGAGCCTCCGGCCCGTTTCCCTGCGGGAGTAGTGTTCGATGGTGGACCTGCCGACCGACCCCCTCCCATGGGGCACGGCACGACGCGGAGCAACCAGAACCATACTGGCCTCCCCACGCGACCGCTCCATGGTCAACAGGGGCACCGCCAAACCCCACCACCCTTAGGGTCGGCTCCCAACTGCTCCAGCTGAGGTCCTCGGAGGGATGAGCCACCCAAGTCATAAAGTAACTTGGGCGCTGTCCGAAACCCTCGCCCTTCGGTTGCTCCGGGAGTCCCTGCATGGCGTTCCCGCGAGCCCCATCGTCACTAGCGAGCACCGAGGACATTCCACTACAAAGCCCTCACTCATACTTCAGGCTCCCTCTTAGTCAATAGGTGGATGGGGTCTTATCGCCTTAGCTAGTCTTTGCCCGACGACACCGTCCGGTCCGTAGACCGGCACCGGGATCGACCTATGGAGCGTCGCTATCCGGCTTGACCAGAGAACCTGGTTGCCGGGGGTGCGCATCTGCATGAGTCCGAAGACCCTACGCCCCATGCACAACATCCGTTACCCGTGGCCACCGGACCCTTGGCCTGTCGACCGCAGGTCTCTCCAGGAGGTGGCGAATCGTCCCCATCCGGCCCCCTCGCATTCGTACACAACGAACTCTGCCGAGCTTCCGGTCACCTCCCCCACTCAAGGGGTCGGGTCGGAACCACCCGGAGGGGCGGCCACGAAATTGTACGAATGAGACGTGCGTTCATACTATAACTAGTTTTATAAATATTCAGATCTTGGTGCAATAGCTGTTGCAGTTTTATGCAAAACTGCATGAATACAAAATTTATTAGGATTCTATATATTAAATTCAGTAATATGGAAATAATAGGATTCCATCTTAAATATGGCATAATCAACATGGCAACCTAGAATCATCACATGGCATGGGATATCCCTGAATTAATTATGTATGATAGGATTTAATAGAATGAAGAAAACTTTTATTACTATCTTTTTAAGTTTTGATTTAATTTTCTTAAAATTTGAAATGACTTGACACAATTCTGCAACGATTATATATATATTAAATTTCAAACCATTTGGTTGGGTATTTTTTGTGCTGTTATATGCGGACAGATGGACAAACCAGATGAAGACTATAGGTGCTTCGTATTTATATAGTTACAAACACATCTAAAAAGAGCTTAAAAAACACTATTTCTGTTTCCCTTTCATTCTGATAAAAATAACATTAAAATGACTTAAAATGGAATAAGTAATTTTTAAGGGGAAAAAAGTTGTTTTATTTTTTTCTGTATGAGAATAAATAAAATTGTTAATTTCAGAATGAATGAGTTCGGGCCCACCCGAGCTCGAAGAATGGTGCAAAAATGTAGCCCAAGCCCATATCTCTCATCTCTAGTAGTAACACGAGAACACTGAAACTAAATGTTAAACCAACGGCAATGTTCTTTTCAAAATTCTTATTTGCATTAAAATACTTTGGGTTTTTTTTTTTTTTTTTTTTTTTTTTTTTTTGGCCTGGGTAACCTGAACCTGATGTCTAACCAAATATGTTTACTTTTTATTTCTTTGGTTGCAGTTTTTTTTTCTTCTGAGGACACTTTTAATTTTGAAACAAGTTCTGAAACTGAAATTTTCCTCTGAAAAACTGCACCTGAAATCAAGGGCAAAAAGATACCCAATTAGACATGTCCCACGCAAAACAGAAAAAATTATTTAAAAATATTCAAAAGCAAACGATAAATTTGTAAAGTTACCATTGGTTTAATATTAGTTTGCAAGCATCTTTCCACGAGAGTTAACATAGTGTAATTAATAAATAAACTTAAAATTTCGAACCTGAAATCAAAATAACATTAATTATTAATAACATTAAAACTCTTCATTTCACGATTTGCATAGTAATATAAAAAATAATTTTAAAAATGGTACTTTTCTGTTAGTCGGCACAGGCGATAAATCAACAAATATTTTTCCTTTGTCATCATTCGCATTGCATTCACTTAATTTTAAATATAAACCATTCACTCATTTCATTCTAATACATATGTCACATTTAAATACATGCCTTTCACTAATTTTCGTGTGTGTAAAAAAAAAAGGTGTTATTGGAAAGATTTGTACACGTGTAACATAAAAGTACCAAAAATACTCAGAAGTTAGATATAAGTATTAAATAGATTAACCACCATGAGTAATAGTCAGTGTAGAATAATTTAAATACAAAAATAAGAGAATATGCTTTCCACACGTGGAAGAATTCAATAAAACACACTTATTTATATTACGCACTATACATAAAGGTTATTTTTCCAAAAAAAAGCAGGGGGTGGGGACAACCAAACGCAGCTAATGCACAATATGTTTTACTAATAAACATCATTACTTTCCATGTTATATTTATAAACTGCATTAATTACAACTAAATAAAATAACCAAACCATACAAGTGATAAATTTTATACCTATGGTCATTTAAATTTCTCGAAACGCTTTTGAACTAAATTCTGATTCAGCAGCTATGAATATTATCATTAACATCTCAAAACTAATCTTTTGAGCTAAAAAAAAAAACATTTAAGAAACTTTTACTTGCTATGCTCACAATTTCTTAGTTAATTCATATTTAAAATAAAGTATGAAGCTGCAGCTTACTTACAAAATATATTATAGGATAAATGTAAATTTTGTGAGCGAAATCTAAAAGCGTAAAAATCATAAAAGCATGGCTTCCGATTTTTTTTTTGTTGCTGTTTAATGAATTTTGACCCAAAAGTTTAGAAGACTTATTTCAAATTATAGCATTTTATGGCACTGGATACGTATTAATTCCAATTTTGATTGTCGTTGAATACGAAGGTCATTCCATGGTAACTTACGTTATAATTTAAACAATTTACAGCGGTAATTTCAGTACTGTAACACCAAAAAATTTTCAAATGTTAAGTTGACATGATTTGTTAATTAAACCTATCCAAAGGCCAATTTGGATAAAAATTACCTAGAAAATGAAAATTATATTTTTTATGGCAACTTACGTTACTTTTTCAGTAATGTCAGTTACCATAATAAATATAACTGGCAGAATTCAAGAAAAAACACTAAAATTAGGCCATTATCATCTAAATTTATCTTTGAATAGGTTTAATTAACAAATCATGTCAACTTTGCATTGTGAATTTTTTTTTTTTTTTTTTTTTTGTCTTTTACTACTAAAATTACTGAAGTAAACTGTTCTAAATGTAACGTAAGTTACCATCGAATGACCCAGTGAATTATAAATATTAATTGAGCGAAGCAAACAATATCACTTATTTTATTTTGAAGCTCAGAGCTTTATAAAAATTAATTACAATGTTGACACATTTTAATTAAATTCTAAAATACACCATATGCTCCTGATAATTTCAATAACTTATACTAATGAAATAGATAATCCATATCACTTCAAAGAATTGTAAATAAACAACCCAAATCACAACAAAAAACAAAAAAAACAACATTAATAATAATAGTAATACATTTTAGATTAGTTCAATATTAACAAATATTAAATCAAATACATTAGATTATTACATATGCAGCTTAATTATTAAACAAATAAAAACCATGATACTATCACAGATAATACATTTTATATTATTTCAATATTAAATAAAATATATGCAGTTTAATAATTATTAAGCTGATATTAAATTAAAATTATCCAGGTGTACCAAATGGAAGAAAAAGGAATTAGAAATGGAAGAGATATCATTTGATCATAGTTCACAGGTACGAAGCAATATACTTTTGTTGGTTGCTAAAATCTTACATAACTTTCAACATAATAAATTTAATACTTAATAATAAGACTTGTTACAGAAAACGTAAATAATAAAAAAAGAGTAGCTGGATTGCAATTGCAGGTTACATGTTAAAAACAGGACGATACGAATGATCATGAGAGATCACAAGATACAACCGCGAAGCCGGGAAATCTGTAACAACCACCACTAGCTGTTGCCACTAATGTTCACTAAAAGTTTTTCACAATATTGTTGCCACATGCACACAAATAAGTTTTTTTATAACTTTCACTGCCATCTGGTGGATGATAGAGTTCACCACAGTACTCCCCCCCAAGTGCCTGAGGCACTGAGGTCAGAGATACCGTGTGTTAAAACGAACACGACGACCGGAACGAGTTGTCACAACAGTCTTTGGCATTGGGTCACTACAGGAGGTCGAGGCAGTTGTTTCTGGCGTTTGTTGTGGCACGGGCAGTTGCTTGGTAGGTTGTTGTGGCACGGGCAGTTGCTCGGTAGGTTTTGTCAGGAGGTCAGAGGCCTCCATGAAGGCGGGTTTTAGTCTGTCAATGCTGATAACAGCCTGTCTGCCATTCATGTCGATGATGAAAGTCTTTTCGCCTCTTTGCACTACACTAAATGGGCCATCGTAAGGAGTTTGGAGAGATTTCCTTACAGCATCATGCCTCACAAACACGTGAGTGCATGTTGTCAGTGATGGGTGAACAAAAACAGCTGTTTTGACATGTGCAGAAGTTGGAGTTGGTTTGAGGGAAGTCATGGTGTCCCGCAATGTTTGTAGGAAGTCATGAGGTTGAATATCGATTTTTGGATGGTCAATCAGTTCACCTGGGAGTCTAAGTGGTGCACCATAAACAAGCTCAGCACTTGTGCAGTTGAGGTCTGCTTTAAAGGAAGATCTAAGTCCAAGCAAGACGATGGGGAGTGATTCAGTCCATTTTGATTCATGGCATCGAAGTGCTTGCTTTAGGGAACGATGGAATCGCTCGACTAAACCGTTGCTCTGTGGGTGGTATGGTGTTGTACGGGTCTTCTGGATGCCCAACATTTTGTTAAGGATGAGGAATAGATTGCTCTCAAACTGGCGGCCTTGGTCTGAAGTTATGAGAGTGGGGATTCCAAACCGTGAAATCCAATTTGCAACAAAGGCTTTTGCAATCGTTTCGGCACAAATGTCAGCAATAGGAATTGCTTCAGGCCAGCGTGTGAAGCGATCTATGCAGGTAAGCAGGTACTGAAAACCATCTGACGGTGCTAGAGGTCCCACGATGTCAATGTGCACATGGTCAAATCTGCAGTGAGGTAACTGGAAACTTTGAAGTGGGCTGGATGTGTGCCTAAACACTTTTGCCCGTTGACATTTTACACAACATCGAGTCCAATTGTTGATATCTTTGGACATAGATGGCCAGACAAATCGAGACTGGATGAGTTTTTTGGACGCCCTAGTACCTGGGTGCGATAAGTTATGCAGGGCTGCAAAAATGCTTTTGCGGTAATCTTTGGGTACATAGGGTCGAATGGAATCACAGCTACTGTCACAATAGATACTTAATGTTGGAGTCACTGAAACAGGTTTTAAACGAAGAGAAATTTTGTCATTATTTAGTAGCTCTTGCAGCTCGACATCATGTTGTTGAGCTTCTGCAATCGTAGTCAAATCAATTGGTTGAACATGGACAGAACTTATTCTTGATAAGGTATCTGCCACTACGTTGTCAGAACCAGGGATGTGTCGAATGTCTGTGCAAAACTGGGAAATAAAATCTAGTTGTCTGAGCTGACGTGGAGAAATTGCATCAGAATTTTTTGTAAATGCATTTGTTAAAGGCTTATGGTCAGTAAATATTATGAAATTTCTACCTTCCAGGTAATGCCAAAAGTGCCTGACAGATAAATAGATAGCGAGAAGCTCTCTATCATATGTGCTATATTTAATTTCTGTTGCACTCAGTTTACGGGAGAAAAATGCTAGTGGCTTTGTACCACTTTTAGTTATACAATTTAATGCTGCCCCAACAGCAATGTCGGAAGCATCAACCATTAAGTGGAGTTCATGGTCTGATGCCGGATATGCAAGGGTTGCTGCATTGGCTAAGTCAGATTTACATTGATTGAAAGCAAGAAGTGCCTCGTCTGTCCAAGGGACAGGACGTTTGTCATTTTTCTTGCAGTCACGAAGTAAATTGTTAAGGGGTGCTTGTTTTTTAGCGGCATTTGGTAGAAATCGTCGATAAAAGTTCAACATCGCAACAAAACGCTTTAACTGAGAAAGTGTCTCTGGTTTTGGGAAATCATTTATGATGGACACTTTTTCAGGGAGGGGTTGAACTCCTTCCGGTGTCACAAGACAGCCAGGGAATTTTACCGAGGATTGTCCTAGAACACATTTGGTGGGATTGATTTTTAGGCCATGTAACGCCAAACGGTTGCAGACTTGGTCAAGATGTGTAATATGCTCGGCTTCATTAGCAGAAGCAATTAAAATATCGTCATAATAAGGTATACAAAAATCCAAGTCAGATAATACCTCATTTATGTACCTCTGGAATGTTTGTCTAGCATTGCGTAGGCCAAAAGACATGTAAACAAACTCAAATAAACCAAATGGTGTTGTGATAGCAGTTTTTTGAATGTCAGGTGGGTTTACCGGTATTTGGTGATATGCTTTGGTCAAGTCTATGGTAGAAAAAATAGTTTTGCCAAATAAAAGTTGTGTGCAATCATGGATATGCGGTACGGGATACCTGTCGGGTACAGTAACAGAGTTGAGGCGGCGATAATCACCACAGGGACGCCATTCCCCATTTGGTTTTTCCACCATATGCAGCGGACTAGCCCACGGGCTTTTTGAGGGTCGAATTATTCCCTGAGACATAAGGTACTCAAATTCCTGCCGTGCTGCGCGTAACATATCAGGAGATAAACGTCTTGGCTTAGAAAATACGGGTGGACCTGTCGTTTCAATATGATGAAACGTTGTCAAATGTGAAGACGATTTGGATGGCGTAGCGTTTATTATTGTTGGATATTTTTTAAGAATTTTTTGAAAAGGAGAATCGCCAAAAGCAAAAGATATGTTAGAAATTTCAGCGCTTAAAGTAGCAGAAGTGGCAGCAGAAGAAATTTGAGTAGTAGCATCAATTAATTTATTGTTTCTGGCATCAACTAAGAGGTTAAAATGCTTTAAAAAATCAATTCCTATAATTGGTTGACGTACATCTGCAATAATAAATGGCCATGTGAAACTACGGCGTAAATTGAGGTCAAGCGTGAGACGTTTAGTGCCATATGTTTTTATCGTTGTACCATTTACAGCATAAAGTACCAAATCATTTGATATTGTAGGCTGAGAGACAGAATTCTTTGGAAGAACTGAAATATCTGCACCAGTATCGATCAAAAAATTCATGTTTGTTTTAGTATCGGCCAGGAGAATACGTTGGAGGTGGCGATCACGATCCTGGCTTTCCGGCGATCGCCAATTTAGTTTTCCGTTGATCGGAAAGAACAAGGTGGGGAACATTTTCGAGCGTTCCTGCCAAAATTGGTGTGATAAAAACAATTGCCATCACTTGGCTCTTTATATTTTTGAAAACGATGACGTGATTTACTCCGTCTTCGAAAATGATTGTTTCGCGCTCTGTCATGCGTGGCATCGCGTTTGTTTACTAGATTCGTCAACTCGCTGACTTGTTTTGTTAGTTGCGCGATTTGGAGTTCCAAAGTGTTTGAGGATTCCGTCTTGAGAGAACTTGTAGCATTTATTGCTGGAGTGAAAGTAAATTCGTGAATTTTATCAGCAATTGTTGCTAACTGAGTAAGGTCTTCATTAAGGGCGGCAAGAATAGACTGAGTATTATTTGGGAGTCTCCCTAGCCATAAAGATTTCAGCAGTGGCTCGCCAACAGATGTGCCCGCCAAGGCGCGCATGCGCGTAAGCAATTGAGAAGGTCGTTGATCGCCAAGTTCAAGACCTTGAAGCAAAGTGCGGATTCTCGATGTTTCGCTTTCTGAATGAGAAGCAATTAATCGCTTTTTTAGCTCCGTGTATGGTTCATTCTGTGGCGGGCTGACTATTATGTCGCTGACAGAAGTCAAAACATCGACATCAATTGACGCAATAACATGGTTAAATTTGGTTATTTCCGATGTTATATTAGCCAAAGTAAAATTCGCTTCTAGCCTAAGAAACCATAAAGTTGGGTTAGATTTCCAAAAAGGTGGGGGTTTCACCGCTACATGAGCTATTTGGTTATTCACTCCGTCAGGTGGGTCCAGCATGGTTAGGCAGTTTAAAAATTTATGCACAAAGAAAATAAGGATGAAAACATAAAAATTTACAAATTAAATATATATATACAAGTTGAAATTACAAATTGATTGAGTACGTTAGATAATTGATATTCAAAATTTCAAGACATGTTCCGAAAATATTTTGGGGTCGTAGAAACATGGGTGCAACAGAAATAAATATTAGCAGAATGTCAAAAATAACGCGCGAAAAAATATAGTTTACTAAAAAATACAAATAATTTGGAAAGAAAAGCTTACCGATACCACGTTAGAAATCACATCTTTTAATATGCTAGATACGGCGTGCTCAGCTCAGACACAAGCTCTGTCAGCTTATATTCCCTGAATTTTTACTGAAAATATTCATCGATTTCCATATCCAGGACAATAAAAATACATGCCTTAGGAAAACTACAAAGCTTTAGCTTGAATTAGATGGCGATGCAGGAAGATTACTCCGCTCGATCAAGCACTAAATCTGCGATTATTATTGCTGCGCGTTCAACACGAGGTCACCAGTGTTATGTTTTTGTTGGTTGCTAAAATCTTACATAACTTTCAACATAATAAATTTAATACTTAATAATAAGACTTGTTACAGAAAACGTAAATAATAAAAAAAGAGTAGCTGGATTGCAATTGCAGGTTACATGTTAAAAACAGGACGATACGAATGATCATGAGAGATCACAAGATACAACCGCGAAGCCGGGAAATCTGTAACAACCACCACTAGCTGTTGCCACTAATGTTCACTAAAGGTTTTTCACAATATTGTTGCCACATGCACACAAATAAGTTTTTTTATAACTTTCACTGCCATCTGGTGGATGATAGAGTTCACCACAGTACTCCCCCCCAAGTGCCTGAGGCACTGAGGTCAGAGATACCGTGTGTTAAAACGAACACGACGACCGGAACGAGTTGTCACAACAGTCTCTGGCATTGGGTCACTACAGGAGGTCGAGGCAGTTGTTTCTGGCGTTTGTTGTGGCACGGGCAGTTGCTTGGTAGGTTGTTGTGGCACGGGCAGTTGCTCGGTAGGTTTTGTCAGGAGGTCAGAGGCCTCCATGAAGGCGGGTTTTAGTCTGTCAATGCTGATAACAGCCTGTCTGCCATCCATGTCGATGATGAAAGTCTTTTCGCCTCTTTGCACTACACTAAATGGGCCATCGTAAGGAGTTTGGAGAGATTTCCTTACAGCATCATGCCTCACAAACACGTGAGTGCATGTTGTCAGTGATGGGTGAACAAAAACAGCTGTTTTGACATGTGCAGAAGTTGGAGTTGGTTTGAGGGAAGTCATGGTGTCCCGCAATGTTTGTAGGAAGTCATGAGGTTGAATATCGATTTTTGGATGGTCAATCAGTTCACCTGGGAGTCTAAGTGGTGCACCATAAACAAGCTCAGCACTTGTGCAGTTGAGGTCTGCTTTAAAGGAAGATCTAAGTCCAAGCAAGACGATTGGGAGTGATTCAGTCCATTTTGATTCATGGCATCGAAGTGCTTGCTTTAGGGAACGATGGAATCGCTCGACTAAACCGTTGCTCTGTGGGTGGTATGGTGTTGTACGGGTCTTCTGGATGCCCAACATTTTGTTAAGGATGAGGAATAGATTGCTCTCAAACTGGCGGCCTTGGTCTGAAGTTATGAGAGTGGGGATTCCAAACCGTGAAATCCAATTTGCAACAAAGGCTTTTGCAATCGTTTCGGCACAAATGTCAGCAATAGGAATTGCTTCAGGCCAGCGTGTGAAGCGATCTATGCAGGTAAGCAGGTACTGAAAACCATCTGACGGTGCTAGAGGTCCCACGATGTCAATGTGCACATGGTCAAATCTGCAGTGAGGTAACTGGAAACTTTGAAGTGGGCTGGATGTGTGCCTAAACACTTTTGCCCGTTGACATTTTACACAACATCGAGTCCAATTGTTGATATCTTTGGACATAGATGGCCAGACAAATCGAGACTGGATGAGTTTTTTGGACGCCCTAGTACCTGGGTGCGATAAGTTATGCAGGGCTGCAAAAATGCTTTTGCGGTAATCTTTGGGTACATAGGGTCGAATGGAATCACAGCTACTGTCACAATAGATACTTAATGTTGGAGTCACTGAAACAGGTTTTAAACGAAGAGAAATTTTGTCATTATTTAGTAGCTCTTGCAGCTCGACATCATGTTGTTGAGCTTCTGCAATCGTAGTCAAATCAATTGGTTGAACATGGACAGAACTTATTCTTGATAAGGTATCTGCCACTACGTTGTCAGAACCAGGGATGTGTCGAATGTCTGTGCAAAACTGGGAAATAAAATCTAGTTGTCTGAGCTGACGTGGAGAAATTGCATCAGAATTTTTTGTAAATGCATTTGTTAAAGGCTTATGGTCAGTAAATATTATGAAATTTCTACCTTCCAGGTAATGCCAAAAGTGCCTGACAGATAAATAGATAGCGAGAAGCTCTCTATCATATGTGCTATATTTAATTTCTGTTGCACTCAGTTTACGGGAGAAAAATGCTAGTGGCTTTGTACCACTTTTAGTTATACAATTTAATGCTGCCCCAACAGCAATGTCGGAAGCATCAACCATTAAGTGGAGTTCATGGTCTGATGCCGGATATGCAAGGGTTGCTGCATTGGCTAAGTCAGATTTACATTGATTGAAAGCAAGAAGTGCCTCGTCTGTCCAAGGGACAGGACGTTTGTCATTTTTCTTGCAGTCACGAAGTAAATTGTTAAGGGGTGCTTGTTTTTTAGCGGCATTTGGTAGAAATCGTCGATAAAAGTTCAACATCGCAACAAAACGCTTTAACTGAGAAAGTGTCTCTGGTTTTGGGAAATCATTTATGATGGACACTTTTTCAGGGAGGGGTTGAACTCCTTCCGGTGTCACAAGACAGCCAGGGAATTTTACCGAGGATTGTCCTAGAACACATTTGGTGGGATTGATTTTTAGGCCATGTAACGCCAAACGGTTGCAGACTTGGTCAAGATGTGTAATATGCTCGGCTTCATTAGCAGAAGCAATTAAAATATCGTCATAATAAGGTATACAAAAATCCAAGTCAGATAATACCTCATTTATGTACCTCTGGAATGTTTGTCCAGCATTGCGTAGGCCAAAAGACATGTAAACAAACTCAAATAAACCAAATGGTGTTGTGATAGCAGTTTTTTGAACGTCAGGTGGGTTTACCGGTATTTGGTGATATGCTTTGGTCAAGTCTATGGTAGAAAAAATAGTTTTGCCAAATAAAAGTTGTGTGCAATCATGGATATGCGGTACGGGATACCTGTCGGGTACAGTAACAGAGTTGAGGCGGCGATAATCACCACAGGGACGCCATTCCCCATTTGGTTTTTCCACCATATGCAGCGGACTAGCCCACGGGCTTTTTGAGGGTCGAATTATTCCCTGAGACATAAGGTACTCAAATTCCTGCCGTGCTGCGCGTAACATATCAGGAGATAAACGTCTTGGCTTAGAAAATACGGGTGGACCTGTCGTTTCAATATGATGAAACGTTGTCAAATGTGAAGACGATTTGGATGGCGTAGCGTTTATTATTGTTGGATATTTTTTAAGAATTTTTTGAAAAGGAGAATCGCCAAAAGCAAAAGATATGTTAGAAATTTCAGCGCTTAAAGTAGCAGAAGTGGCAGCAGAAGAAATTTGAGTAGTAGCATCAATTAATTTATTGTTTCTGGCATCAACTAAGAGGTTAAAATGCTTTAAAAAATCAATTCCTATAATTGGTTGACGTACATCTGCAATAATAAATGGCCATGTGAAACTACGGCGTAAATTGAGGTCAAGCGTGAGACGTTTAGTGCCATATGTTTTTATCGTTGTACCATTTACAGCATAAAGTACCAAATCATTTGATATTGTAGGCTGAGAGACAGAATTCTTTGGAAGAACTGAAATATCTGCACCAGTATCGATCAAAAAATTCATGTTTGTTTTAGTATCGGCCAGGAGAATACGTTGGAGGTGGCGATCACGATCCTGGCTTTCCGGCGATCGCCAATTTAGTTTTCCGTTGATCGGAAAGAACAAGGTGGGGAACATTTTCGAGCGTTCCTGCCAAAATTGGTGTGATAAAAACAATTGCCATCACTTGGCTCTTTATATTTTTGAAAACGATGACGTGATTTACTCCGTCTTCGAAAATGATTGTTTCGCGCTCTGTCATGCGTGGCATCGCGTTTGTTTACTAGATTCGTCAACTCGCTGATTTGTTTTGTTAGTTGCGCGATTTGGAGTTCCAAAGTGTTTGAGGATTCCGGCTTGAGAGAACTTGTAGCATTTATTGCTGGAGTGAAAGTAAATTCGTGAATTTTATCAGCAATTGTTGCTAACTGAGTAAGGTCTTCATTAAGGGCGGCAAGAATAGACTGAGTATTATTTGGGAGTCTCCCTAGCCATAAAGATTTCAGCAGTGGCTCGCCAACAGATGTGCCCGCCAAGGCGCGCATGCGCGTAAGCAATTGAGAAGGTCGTTGATCGCCAAGTTCAAGACCTTGAAGCAAAGTGCGGATTCTCGATGTTTCGCTTTCTGAATGAGAAGCAATTAATCGCTTTTTTAGCTCCGTGTATGGTTCATTCTGTGGCGGGCTGACTATTATGTCGCTGACAGAAGTCAAAACATCGACATCAATTGACGCAATAACATGGTTAAATTTGGTTATTTCCGATGTTATATTAGCCAAAGTAAAATTCGCTTCTAGCCTAAGAAACCATAAAGTTGGGTTAGATTTCCAAAAAGGTGGGGGTTTCACCGCTACATGAGCTATTTGGTTATTCACTCCGTCAGGTGGGTCCAGCATGGTTAGGCAGTTTAAAAATTTATGCACAAAGAAAATAAGGATGAAAACATAAAAATTTACAAATTAAATATATATATACAAGTTGAAATTACAAATTGATTGAGTACGTTAGATAATTGATATTCAAAATTTCAAGACATGTTCCGAAAATATTTTGGGGTCGTAGAAACATGGGTGCAACAGAAATAAATATTAGCAGAATGTCAAAAATAACGCGCGAAAAAATATAGTTTACTAAAAAATACAAATAATTTGGAAAGAAAAGCTTACCGATACCACGTTAGAAATCACATCTTTTAATATGCTAGATACGGCGTGCTCAGCTCAGACACAAGCTCTGTCAGCTTATATTCCCTGAATTTTTACTGAAAATATTCATCGATTTCCATATCCAGGACAATAAAAATACATGCCTTAGGAAAACTACAAAGCTTTAGCTTGAATTAGATGGCGATGCAGGAAGATTACTCCGCTCGATCAAGCACTAAATCTGCGATTATTATTGCTGCGCGTTCAACACGAGGTCACCAGTGTTATGTTTTTGTTGGTTGCTAAAATCTTACATAACTTTCAACATAATAAATTTAATACTTAATAATAAGACTTGTTACAGAAAACGTAAATAATAAAAAAAGAGTAGCTGGATTGCAATTGCAGGTTACATGTTAAAAACAGGACGATACGAATGATCATGAGAGATCACAAGATACAACCGCGAAGCCGGGAAATCTGTAACAACCACCACTAGCTGTTGCCACTAATGTTCACTAAAAGTTTTTCACAATATTGTTGCCACATGCACACAAATAAGTTTTTTTATAACTTTCACTGCCATCTGGTGGATGACAGAGTTCACCACATACATAACCATATTCTCAAATATATACATTATTACTAATTAATTACTGTGCTTAAATTGCTTATTTAACACTGTGATCTTATTTTAGACAAATCTGATAAGTTATTCTAGCTTTCGTGTAATTTCTGAATTTTTTTAAGTCTGAGCGACACATTTTTTGCAATATCAAATCCTTGAAAATTGTGTATAGGGAGGGAGGGAGAGGTTAACTGCTTCCCACTAACAGAATACTCATATACTCTATGTTTATATAAAACATAGTTTACATATTTACATAAACTACATTTTTTAATTGATCATTTAATGCCATTTTATAAATTAAAAAAAATAATGCGAAGAAAACATTGATTAAAAAATAAAAAGAATTAAATAATAAATATTATATTGAGAATAAAATTTTCTTAGATACAGATTGATTTTGTGAGAAAAATGACGTTATATATAAAAGATAAAACAATGATAAATAAAATACAGAACATGTACTTTTGAGAAAAATGACTTACTTACAATCATCATACACGAATATTATTGAAGATTCATATCTTCAAAAAAAGCATGCAAATCTCATGTAAAAGTCGGGTCAACAGACAATCGACAAACATTCACATAACTGTTGAAAATGTCCCATTGAAAACATCCTGCAATGTAAATGAATAGAAAAAAGAAGGTTACTTTTTCATATGGATACTTTCACTTTTGAAACAGGTTTCGAAAGTAACCATAAAAACCATAAAAGTTCCTCATAAAAAAAGCTTGCAAACAAAATAGGAAAAGTAAAAAATGACATCTGAAGAGATTGACCTAAGTTATCCAATGAAAGAAAATTCATTTAAAAATATTGAAATGGAAACGAGATATTTAAGTTTTCTCACATAGGATTAACATTAGAGAGCGGTCTTTTACGAGTTTGGAATGTAATTTTCTATAAACTAGAACTGAGAAATAGTTAAAATTGAGAATATGTACTTACTGTCATACGAGTAAAATTCCGAAAATGAAATGCATCCTTGTTTCTTAAGGTAGGCAAGAGTTTGGCACCGTGACCATAAGAATTTCTGTCCGTAAAAATTTCCCTGCAGCATATCGATCGCGTAGAATACGCAATCCTACGCCACATCCAATAAAAAATTATAATTATATTAACTTCGTCTACGAAGGTATCCTCGTCAAACATATTTGTCAAAAATGGAGATTTCCACTTCATGTATCAATCAAATCAGTTTAATAACGAATTAATTACCCGCGAATTGCTACAGGCTTGCGCAGTAATTCCTTGCTTTTCATTGGCTGGCGCTAAGATTCATCTCTAACCAGTGAAAACGCTCTTGGGTTAAGGTCTTGGGTTGCTCGGGTATTTTAGGTCGTTAGAACGACCAGTGAAAACGCACCTTAAGAGATTGATAGTGTTCTCTGACTAGCGCTTGCTAGCGCCCTCTAGCTCTTTTACCCTTGCCTACTGTGTCAATTGCCTTTATAAAAGAGTTACTGAATGGAGGATATTCCATCTACGTTATGATCACGTGGTCAAGGTAAAAACTTTTAGCGTAAAGAAGGGAAGGCCACGTAGACCTGTAATGCAAATCCCCGCTAGACAATGAAACAGTTCATGAGGCAAAGCAGTAGTAGCTTCTCTTCTTATCAGTTAGAAGTTCATTGGGTAAATTACTGGTATCACATGACTTTTTTCAGCCTCGAACCTATATTTGCTGCCGTATGAGAATAGGGCATTTTGATATGACGTAAAAAAGGTAGAACACAATTCTGCCATCTGCGCACTCGACTGCACATATTCTTGGCACTTTTTGAGTGAAATCATGTTTACCATATTGGCTTCTTTTTCGCGCATTATGCGATTATCAAGTGCTTCTGCACAGCTTTTTTTTAAAGAAAATGCCGAAGTGTCATTTTTTGCAAAACGTGTATTGTTGTTATCGTCTAGCATATAGAAAAATAAATGTAAATAGAGAAACATATACTAAGTAAGTGTTTTGTATATTTTTTTCTGTTTCATTTTCCTTCAGATTAGTTTTTATTTGGTATCTCGTATAATTTTTTTTTTTTTGGTTACGTCAATGTTAAAAATTTTTTGGTGTTAGATATGATCCTGTCACTTCTACTGCTTTTGCTTAGTGTAATTTTACGAATTTAATATTATGATTAAACAACTTGTAGTCATATGCAGAGTAATATTAACATATATTAGAGGTAGGATATATCTTTTGATCAATGGCATACTCAAGATTTTTTTAGGGTGGAGGAGGAATGAAAAGTGCATAACTTTTTCAAAAAAAGTTAGTTCTTTGAAAATAAAAGACTTACCGAATTTCACAGATATCAAAAGCACATCTTTATATTTTTTCATGTACTTTTATTTAAAAGAAAGTCGTTGTAACTTAAAGCTAACCCCCACAACCAGTAAAAAAATATAAGTTACGTGATTGAGTTGAACTCTTTTATTGTTGTTAAATATCAATAACTTACAAAACTGAATGTTTTCAGTGGATATGGTAAGCAGTGTTAGGGAATAAAAGGTTAAAAATGAGGTGGATGAAATTGCAATAATCAGTTTAATCGCAATCATTAACAGCTTTTTATATTTTTTTCATCTCTCGGTGCTTTTTTAAAAACTTCATACTTTTCTCAGAGATTAAGGGAGGGGTCGCAATCCTCTCCATACTTTGGAATTCTAATACACAAAATGTCAGTTGGGTATCTAGGATTTTGTTCCGAGAAGGTGGAGAGCTGAGCTGGGAAATGGTCTTGTGTACAAAATACAGATTTTGAGGGGGAGGGAGGTACACTACTGTAGCCTCTCAGCTCCCTTCTTCTTGAGTATGTCCCTGATAAATGCTATTGCATATGTATCGTCAGTGGTTTTTACTTTTATGAGTGGTCACATTTTATATGTGTAATCCAGCTGATGCATGAGCAATATAAAATGTGGGAAAAATTGCATGTATATTCTCACTATTTCAAAATTACTTGCTTTTATTTGTATTTGATTTTCATGTAGCATTTCTAAGAAGTTACAGCCTGAATGTGACTTTCATATAATAGACAGATTATTTTTTTTTTTACTCCCAATTTTTATTTGATTAACTTTTAAATGCTTATAAGGGGCTGAATTTTAGTTACAGTAATGCAAAAAAAATTGTGATGTTGCCTGGCTATGGGTAAGTAATTCATCTAGTAGACTTATTATGACTATGTGATGCAGTGTTTGTATACCATTCTATGGTAAAGGTTTGACATAACTATTGTATATTTAACCCCTTTGCGACGAATGTCTTTTAGAGAATTTTTAATCTTTTCCCACATAGCATTTTTAGTTTGCAGAAGTCTTGCTTTGAAAACTTGCAAAGTTGCAGCAAGCTCAGCATGACAAGACTGAAATTTCATAACACGACTGCAGCAAGTTAACGCAAATGCCGATGTCACCACACTTTGAACTTGCAACTAACTTGTCGTGCAAGTTAAATTCATGCTGTGTCCAAGTTATTACAAATTAATGGCAAAAAAGTAATAAAAAATACTGCAAAGTAATAATCTTTCCATGCCACATTAACTGTTTAGAACTGTTAAGTTTAACCCCTTCGAAGGGGTCCATAGACCTGACCAGGTCTACTGATGCATACGCACCATTAAGGTGCATGCATCGTTTTTACCACCATAAATAAGTTAGGGTAATATTTATACATTTCAATTTAATCCTTTTTTGGTATTTGATAAGTATAGTGTTTAATAAAAGCAGTGCCAAACAAATAAAATTTCTGCGTATCTGCTAATTATCTATTCTCTCAACAGAGGAATTTTTTGCTTTCGTCACTTTCGTGAATTAAAGACAGCCTTGCCATCAGTTTCACAACAAACTACTCATGTAAGTGGGTGATGGTATACCTTGCGGGAGATTTGCTGTGAATTTCTCAATTCAAATTTGTCACAACAAGATAATAGATCAGAAAAAATCAAACTTGCTACTAATGTCCATGCTATCTGGATTATCACCGGTTTCTCAAAACAGAAAATTTTGCCTAATTTAATCGAGAAAATGCCCTGATTAAATAAAGCAAAATTTACAATAAAAAATAACTGGTGGGAATAATCAAGGATTCTGAGAAATTTATGAGTCACGTATAGACGGGTTGCATATGACGTCACATGTCTGAAATTGCTTCTTATGGCGTCCAAATATAAGGCGAATTTGGTGCTCTCCATTTGATTTTTTAGACTTATTTGCACTATAATAATTAAAATAAGGAAGCTCTAAATTAAAGAGAAAGATAACACGTGCTTTTAACGGCAAACGGAGAGTTCTGTGCTCCACGTGTGTGCTCCAGAAGCTATAGTATCAGTCGTTGCTAATAGCAACGTGACGTCAATGCAAGGGGTCTATTATCTGATGTTCATCCCCAAGGTGTTAAATTGATCATTAATTTATCTCTCTCTCTCTCTAATAGGATATCATAGTTTTGGAAGATTGTGTTGCAGTTTATCCAAAGCCAAGAAGTAGTTGAAGCTTTCATGGTATTGTAGAAAAGATGAAGTTCCCTTGAGAACCACCTCTCTGAAGATGAACAGAAGAGGCTGAGAGCTTAAATCTGCTGTTACCTGACGTGATTGAAAAATAATAGTATTCATACATTAGAAGCAATTAGCCTGGCGAAAATCTCTGGTAGACAGAGCCCTTTTCATTGATTTCACTGAAATGTGGCCGTTCACTAGGGCGTTTTGCCCGGATCGTTACTCTGAAAAAATGAGAAGAAACAGTACGTTGATTTCATTTCTGTCTCTTAAACCATATTTAAAATAATTCTCCTCTTTAAGTTCTCAAATTCTTATTTTTAAATGCCACTTTCATAAATTAAAATTTTATTACCAATGAAATAGATTGTAAATACAACAATTAGTTTCAACAAAAGTAAGATTCAAATTATTCCAAAATCCCACGGTGCTGAATTTTTCTGTGCTTATGGCTTTTCAGCTTATAGCGTCAGGTCATCGCTAGCAACCGTAACTGCGACGATCATTGACTGAAAAGCCGCATCGCTACCTTGTATATCTACATATGGGAAAAAAATCAATTTAAAATAAAAAATGAATAGAATATTTTTATGCTTCTTTTAAATTGACAAATTTCTTTAGCTATATATTTTGTAAAAAAAAAATTATGATGGCCGGGAAACAAAATATTTGTAAATTTGCTTTTTTCATATAATTTTTTTTTCTTGAAATAAAATTCAGAATTTATTTATGTATTACTTTTTAAATGTAAATTCTTTTTAAAATTTAGGAAATACGGTTCAAAACTGCAGCTTTGACAGCATTTTCTGAAAAATCTTCTACCTTTACAGAAAAAACAGTTTGATTACATAGATTGCTTTAAGTCTATATTTTTAGTTAGAGAAATTTACTTTTTTTAGTCTTTCATTTTTGTCGTTGATAAAAGATTCGATGCACACATTAATTAGCAGAAGATTACAAAAAATAAACCTTTTCATAAAACGAGCTTGCTTTTTATTATCTTTTCTTTTCCATGTCCTCCTGTTTCTATAATAATTTCGCACTTTTTTCTTTTCCGGCATTTTGGTAATATAACTTTTAAATTAATATTGTTCAATACAGAAAAAGAAGAATAAATAATTTGTACAATTCTCAATAAGACGTGACCCGTCAGTGTCTGGTGTCAGCAGCGGTTGCATTGTCATTGGACTACCTAGCCGGCAGAGTTTGGTACAAATTGATCCTTAAACTGCCAAAGTCAAAATTAATTACTAGTAGCCTTTCACGATAGAGACGAGTTGAATAGGGGTTTGTTTCTGTCAGTTTTGCCTTCCACGGTGTAATTTGAGCAGTAATAGCTTCACACAGTTTTCTCAGAAAAAGAATAAAGAAAGCAGACATAAGGTCTGCATGTGAAAATTCAGTGTCCTTTAATTGTTGTTTAAACACAAACTAGACCCCTCTCCCACACCAAGCAGATCCCGGCCTGGGCCTGGCTATAAAAAAAGGTAAAGGTTAAAAAAAAAATAATATTTTTTATCGATGCTCTTTTGCTTGTTCCTTACATCAGTTGGCATGTTTGTGCCCCCTTGGGCTGGCCCTGATTTAAATGTATTTAGAGTTAAAACATCTACAACAATAGACATTTCAATCTCGGAAAACAAAAAATTACTACATAACATCTCTTTCAATAAGATGCTTTCAGTCTGATGTCAAACTGACTCTGAATAAATTGTTGCTATATTTAATGATAGTGGAAGAAGCACATTAAAGTAAAACATATTTAAGTTCTCTGCATGCAGTAATTTAAGTAAAAAGGAAATTAGCATATGCAAATACATATAATTATACCTTCTAAGTAAGGATGCACCAAATAGTTATTTTGGCCGAATACTGAATATTCGGCTGGACGAATACTTTTAAATTTTAAAATTTAAAGGCATTAAAATGTTAAATTTTAAAACAATCTATTGAAATGGTGGCAACTCAGAAAAAATAACTTTTCTACTCCCTTTGATTCAGCAAGGAGGTTTTTAAATGCATCCTAGATCAGTAACTGGAGTTTGCAATCATTTGTAGAGATTATAAACAAACAGATTGTTCTTAAAATCTTTCAACAAACATTTGTATAAAAATGTGTATGAGTATAAAATCTCCTTACTCTGTGGTAATAAGCATCCTGCAGAGGAGACGAGACACAATCACATCATCCCTTCGATTATGAACCCAACACTGAGAGTGATTGACATTGGGGATATCCCAAGAAGCATAATACTAGCAAGTCCGGTAAGAGTGCTCACCCTGCAGCAGAACACTGTGAGAAAACCTACGGATAGTATCTTCTGGCGAGGTCCAATCGATCAGAGGGTCAGAGACAGAAACACTTTTGGCAAGGCCATCGACCCTTTCATTGAGGGGGATATTACGGTGTCCCGGAACCCAGCAAAAGGAAAGGTGAATGGAGAACTGCTGCATCCGAACAATTTTATTGTGGAGCCAAAGGATAACTCTGGGAGACTTCAGGTTAGCAGACTGGAGAGCCAAAAGAACCGACAAGCGGTCTGTTAAAATCACCACGGGACGAGATAACGAGATCAATTCATCGAGAGCCACGCCTATTGCGAGAGCTTCCGCCATGAAGACAGAGTTGACATGCTGCACCCTGTAGCCAAAGTGGTGTGAGGAAGTGCAGCCTGCAATCGAAGTGAGGGAATCTGTCTTTGAGGCATCGGTGGCAATAATATCCCACGAGTCAGTAAAGTTCTGGAAGTAATCAGCAAACATCGGAGCAATTATGCTAGCATCAAGGTCCGTACACTGAAAAGGAAGATCAGAGGTGAAAAATTGCACTGCGTTCGAGTCAAGAGAAAGAGGAACTTGGAAGCTGATGAGGAAATCCAGATCAATACCCAGACCGGCAAAAAACTCAAAAACATGAGAAAGATGATTTCCTGGTGAGACCAGAATATCCTCACAAGAGTTCAAGAGAGGAGACCAGCTGCCAAGGGCAAGATGCTTCACCCAGAAGCCGAAAGCCAGAACCCTGATTCTGTCAGCTAGGAGACAAGCCCCAGCATGCTTGAGAAGAAGAATATTAGGCGTCCACTTCGGGAGCCCCAGAGCAACCCGTAACGCACTCGTCTGTATCACTTCGAGCATTTTCCGTAGCGAAGGACTAGCGGCAGTGAGAAGAGCAGCTCCCATATTCGATGATACTACAAATAGAAGAGAGGGCCAACGTCCGCAGATGATGTGATCGAGCCCCATACCTTTTATGGGCTAGAGCTTTTAAGATGTTGATCCTTTTAAAACATTTCGTCCGGAGATATTCTACATACTTCCGGAAGCCTCCACGATGGGCAAAAAGGAAACCTAGGAACATTAGAACGGGGCACCACTCGATGAGTCCACCGTTCACGCTGAAGTGGAAATCACAGACCGCTCTCCGTCTCGAAAGATTAATCGAATGGCATTTGTCAGCCCGGATGGATAGTTTCCAATAGGAACACCACACTATTATAAGTCGCAGAGCCTCTTGGAGTTTTACTCTACAGGTGTCCAAACAATCATTCACATAGTAGATGAAAATATCGTCTGCATAGATGAGGAACTTGATGCCCAGGCCCACCAGGACCTCATAAAAATCTGCCATGAAAATTGTAAACAGGATGGGACTCAAAACCGCCTCCTGGGGAACACCTCTACCAATAGTTCGGGAGGAAGACACGTGACCCCTCCACGCAACCTTGGCGACTCTAGTAGAAAGAAAGCGATGAATCCACCGAAGCATCCGTCCTGTGATGCCCACCTGGGCACATTTATAAATAAGTCCATCAATGTAGACAGAGTCATAGGCTGAATGTAAATCCAAAGAGACGCCCAAAATATATTTTTTAGCCTTTTTGGCAGACGTGATGTCATGCTGGAGAATCGCTAACGCCGTATGGCAATCCCGGAAGGGAAGAAATCCAAGGTGCCTAGGGACCAAGGATTTATGGCAGAGGAGGTGGTGCACAATCCTTCTGGCAATCATCCGCTCACAGATTTTACCCGTTACCGAGGTTAAGGCAATCGGACGGTATGAAGATATATGATGTCTCGGCTTGTCAGGCTTCAGAATTGGGAGAATGGTCGCCGACGTCCAGCTTGAGGGAATGTCCCCTGAGCACCAAATGCTGTTGTACATACTCAACAAGCAATCTAAGGAGTGATCATTTAGCCCCTTGAACAGGGCCGCACTAATCCTGTCCTCCCCAGGAGTGGAAATTCTCGTTCTTCCAATGGCCATCTTTAGCTCTGAGATCGTGAACAGACAGTTGAGCGAATCATTACACTCATCACCATAAGTAAATGGGATTGGCTCGTGGCAGCTTCCCTCGCCAAAGTGATCTGCAAAGGCTTCAGCTTGGGCTACCGCATTAGCAGAAAAGGAGTCAGGTAATTGTAAGTAGAGATGGGAATCAGGAGAAGAGCTGGACCGAGATTTGAGGTTACGAAAAATTTTATATAAAAGGCCAGGCTCATTCGCATTACAGCAAATGGAGTCCCAGTACCGGCGCTTGGCTTCCCTGACCACCTGGCGGAGCTTGGCCGAGAATCTTTTATATTTCGTCCAGTGATCCACAGAAGTTAATTGACGAGCTCTTCGCAGATGGAACTTTTTCTGTTTGCTAAGAGTGCTACACCGCGCCGTCCACCACACAGGGAGGCGTTTCAGGGACTTAACACAGGCTGTACTGTGATTCGACATGGCATCACGAACCAAGGACTGGAACGATGACGGCTGGATATCGGTAGCCAAATGTAGGCTGGAATTAACTTCCTGGGTGATGCTGGCCCAGTTGTAGAGAATGGGACCGGGACGCAGAGGAGGGTTAAGCTCTACAGAGATAACAATGGGGAAGTGATCGCTGTCGAAAAGATCATCCTCAACGACGATCGAGGAGCAAGTAAGAAGCCCAGAAGAACAGATCGAAAGATCAATTAAAGAAGTAACCCCACTAGGGGCCACATGGATAGGAGCAGTATAGTTCATTAAGCAGAAGGGCTATCAGAAAGCCAGTCCACCAAACGCTCGCTGGCCCGCGAGGACACCGGGGATCCCCAGAGCGGGTGATGAAGATTAAAATCTCCCAAGATAAGAGAATGACCAGAAAGATCACGGCAAACCTTCAAAAGATCGTCAACCACCAACCCAAATGAGGAGTAAACGTTGATAATGTTGAGACAGGAAGAACCAAGGGCAATGCGGACGCCTAAGAATTCGTTAGCTGAGCCCAAATTATTGAAACACAACCTTGTAGACGACCAAGTAGAGTTCACCGCCAAAGCCAGACCACCACCGGCCCGACCGACTTTGTCTTGACGGTAGATCACTTTACCCGACATCGACAGAGGCTTCACAGGTGAAAGAAAAGTCTCCTGGAGAACCAAGACATCCGACGACAAGAAAGGTTCAAGCTGAAGGGAGGGGAGCTTGTTGGAGGTACCTCGGCAATTCCACTGAAGCACACTAATACCCATAAGAGACAGAAAAAAGAAAAACTATCAAACACAAAACCCAAAACAAAAATCAAGATCCTGCCCCCTGCAGGAACACTCGCCCAAAACACAAAAGAAAAAAAAAGTTTTTTTTTCTACTCCCCTTTACCGTGCACGTAGGCACGTTTCCGCTCCGGGGATTTGTCACTGAGTTTTGCCATACAGTTCATAATTATATTACTCAGAGCACTGATAGTTTCTAGAATTTTTGCAGACTGTTTTTCTGAATGATCAACTAAAATCTTTAACATGTTATTAGTCCTGATCTCAATAGCTTTTTTTTAATTCATCTTGGTCGGGTTTTTTAACACTGGTTTTCTGTACATATGATTCAGAATTCGCCCTCGTCGAAAATTTTCGTCGAGCTTAAGTAAAAGATAGAAAATTTCCACTTTTGAAGCAGAGAAAATCCATTTCTCTCAAGCGGGTGGGGCACTGGAGATAATCTGACCTGTGGCCCTCCCCGCAGTTCACACATTTAACTTCTAACGTGCAAGGACCAGTATGCTTTTGGCCACACGTGGCACAGGTTCGGACTGACATTTTCCAGTTGCATGATTAAATTTAAAGCACCGTACACATTGCCTCGGTCTATCAACAAACTGGCGGATCTTCTGAAGAGTGAACCATAGCTTAATTTCAGTCGGGATAGCAATACCAAGAGAGTAATTAAAACTGGGGAAACAGTACTAGATGAATCTTTCTTCATAAACCGTCGCATTTCTAAGATCTGCACGTTGTTATTGACCATTATCTCCTGGCCCACCTCCTCCAGGGGGATGTCGACAGGTACGTTGAACACCAGGAAGCGATTCGAAATATTCTCCCAAATAACTCTATGTTTAACTGGAACCCCCCAAAAGCTTGTAACCTGACAAATATCAACAGCACAGCTAACGTCTTTCGTGCTAATAAGTAGACTGCCAGTACGTGTGTGACGGACATTCTCTATATGATTCGCATGAGGGATTTTATTTTTAATCTCTATCTGCACAGCTCTAGGATCTCTATTTGGAATAGATTTTGAATCTGTACTTTGTAAAAAAATATTGAAACACTTACCGCCATTCTCGGCAGCCATTGAAAGAAGCAGCTCCGTGGAAGCAGTGGACCGCGCCACATTTTTATTATCGCTGTTACATGTCAAGAAATTTTCTGCCCCGTTTTTCTTGTCGCTGTCACATGAGGTACTTTCTTCACATTCCACCCTATCAACATTGACAGCAGAAGAATCCGCTGTTCCATCAATATCCACTATCTTAAATTCAGAACAAGCCATAACAATATCCAGGGACATTATCGGCAAATAGTAGAGGTAAACAAAACGTAAATAAAACTATTACACCTACCAAACACCCACCAAATCACCAATAAAATAGTTCACTAATAACCACCACGAAAAGAGAGAAAAAACAAACACCTTACTTCAAACCACAACAGCATGAAAACGAAAGCTTCACCAAAAAGAAAGCTCAGATACCGCCGGCTGCAAAATAGTCACCCCCACCCCCACGTGTAGAAGGAGGGAGCACCTCACACAGCCAACCTCTCATCATCCTTCTCCCCTCTGTTTCTGTAAATCCCTTATTAATTTCAAATAATCTTTAAAATCATAAGCTGTCGTCTGCTTCTTCAATCTTTTAAAATGGCGGAATACAGAAAAATGAAGCACGCTGATTGGTTGGGTCTAGTATTTTAAAGCCAAGGCCTAGACCACAGAGACCAAGCCTCGCAGACCACACAGACCCTCCTAAACCCGGCTAAACCCACACCTGGCAGACCTCGCAGACCTTGTAGACCTGATAAGCCATAGTGTAAACACAGCATAAGATGCATCAGTGGCAATGATTTCCCAAGAGCCAGAGAAATTCTCGATAAATTCCGAAAACAAGGGAGCCAACATGGGAGCAGCCATATTTTTACTCTGAAAAGAAAGACCCGAAGTAACAATATGAATCGCATTCGCATTCATAGGCAGAGGGATTTGAAAGCACAAAAGGTGATCTGGACGGCAATTCAACTCATTAAAAGTATCAGAAATACAAGAGATGCTAGCAGTGATCGATGCCAGACTCGAATATCGTGCCTCGCACAGAGGAGACCAACTACCCATGGCCAGGTGCTTGATCCAGAATCCAAAAGCCAAAATACCAATCCTGTCGATAATAGGGAAAGCATCAGCGTGTTTTCTTAATACTAGGTTAGGGGTCCACTTTGGCAGGCCCAACGCCACCCTAAGGGCGCTCGTCTGAAGAACTCCACTTTTTGGAAAAAGGAAGGACAGGCTAAATTAAGGATAGCAGCACCGTACTCCATGATACTACGAATGGATGCGGAAACCAAGGTGAGCAGGTGGAATGATCTTGCACCATACCTTTTCTGAGCCAAAGACTTTAAGATGTTTATTCTTGAGAACAGTTTCTTCCTGAGGTATTCAGCATGTTTACGGAAGCCACCCCGTTGAGCCACATAGAACCCAAGAAACTTAATTTCTGAGCACCACTTGATGATTTCTCCATTGACACTGAAATGAGAATCGAAATCCCCTAATCTTCTCGATAGGTTGATAGCCTGACACTTATCCGGTCTTATAGATAACTTCCAGTAGTTACACCACTGCATGATCAGCCTTAAGGCTTCTTGCAATTTAGTCCAGCAGGACTCCAAAGAAGCACAATCACAGTAAACAAAGATGTCATCTGCATAGATTAAAAATTTGATGCAGAGGCCCTCCAAAACTTCAAAAAAGTCAGCCATAAAGATTGTAAGCAGAGTAGGGCTTAACACCGCCCCTTGAGGAACCCCTCTACGAATGATCCGGGTAGACGAAGTGACACCTCTCCAAGCTACTTTAATGGATCTGTCGGTTAAAAAGCGGTGGAGCCAGAGAAGCATCCGGCCAGATATGCCGATTTGAGCACACTTGTAAATTAACCCGTCGGTATAGACCGAATCGTATGCTGCCTGCAGGTCAAGAGCAACCCCCAAGATTATTTCTTCTCCCTCCTAGCCTGTTGAATATCGAGATGCAGCATCGTCAGCGCCGTATGGCTATCACGAAATGGTTGGAAACCCAGATGTCTACTATGAAGGATCTTATTTTCGAGGAGGAGGCGAGTAATCCACTTTGAGATCATCCTCTCGCAGATCTTGCACATGACCAAAGTCAAGGCAATAGGGCGATACGAGGAGGCATGTATTTTTGGTTTCCCAGGTTTAAGTATCGGCAGAATCACAGCAGAAGTCCAACTCAACGGAATGTCACCGGAGGTCCAACTTTCGTTGAAGAGCTGCAGCAGACGTTCAAGCGCGAGGTTATCTAAGCCTTTAAAAAGCGCAGCACTAATCTTGTCTTCCACAGGAGTGGAGGTTTTTGTGCGATGGATGGCATCTTTCAATTCCAGTAACGTGAAAAGGCCGTTGAGAGAGGAGCTGCCTTCTTCCCCATATGTGAGAGGAATTGGCTCATGATCACAATCCGCACTGAAGTGGTCGGCCAAGATTTCAGCCTGAGATACCGCATCTGCACCAGACGAGTCAGCACCCTGTAGGAGAAAATGGGAGCTAGCGGGGGAACTCGAGCGATTCTTAATTTTTTGAAAGACTTTATACAGGAGACGAGGGTCCCTTGCATCACAGCACATCTTATCCCAGAACCGCCGATTAGACTCTTTGACAACCTGACGAAGCTTAGCCGAGGTCCTCTTGTACTTAATCCAATAATCGCTTGAGACCAGTAGACGGGCCCTCTTCAACAAAAGCTTCTTCTGCTTGCTGAGGTTACTGCACCTGGTAGTCCACCAGACCGGGAGGCACTTCGATGGACCAGGACGAACAACGCTGAACTTAGACATAGCACTATGGACCATCGACTGAAATGCATCATACTCAATTTCAGGAAGAGAGTGAAGGTTGTTATTGACTTCCCGGCAGATCAGCGACCAGTTATAAAGAGTGTAACTAGGAAGAGGCGGCGACCGAAGGTCAACCGAGCTAGCAATCGGGAAATGATCACTATCATACAAATCCTCATCCACAGACAGCGTGGAGCAAGCATAAAGGTCCGGAGAACCGATCGACAAATCTATAAGAGACGAGGAGCTATTGGGGGCCATGTGCGTGTGCTCAGTAGTATTCACTAAACAAAATGGACTGTCCGAGATCCAGTCAACAAAGTGCTCACTGGCCCGGGACGACACCGGGGAACCCCACATCGAATGGATAAGATTAAAGTCGCCCAAAATAAAAGAACTACCAGACAAAAAAGAGCGACAGATTTCATCAAGGTCAGACACCACCAGACCTGACGAGGAATAAATATTAACATTATTGAGCTGCCCCGAGTTCAAGAAGACCTGAATACCCATCACTTCATTGGACCAATTGTAGTTTGCGAGGTTCAGCTGCTGAGAAGACCACGCGGAGTTCACCGCAATGGCAAGACCACCACCCGGGCGGTCCACCCTATCCACACGATACACAACTTTACCCGGGATAACCAGGGACTTGTTTGAAGATAAAAAAGTCTCTTGTAGAACCAAAATATCCGCAGAGGCGAACAGAGGACACTTGAGCCAGGGGTCTTTATTCAAGATACTGCGGCAATTCCACTGTATAATTTTAATACCCATAGGGCCACAAAAAGAAAAACAGCTGTACTATAAAGCACGAACACCAAAACCAAATAAGGCTACTGACCCTAGCAATGACTAACAGAAAAGTACTCAAAAAACCCCCCAAAAACATTTTTTTTTTCAAATCCCGCAAATGGCTACTTGCAATCGCCAGCAACAAAAAATAAAAGAAACAGTCCAAAAAGCAAAAGCTACCTTATCTGAGAGCCACTGCCATGATTGTGTTTTTTTCGTCTCTCAGGTGAGAAATCGTTCCACTTTGCCATACAATTTACGAACATGTTGCTCATATCTGTGATAGCTTCAATCACTTTTTCTGATTGTTTGGTGAAAAGTTCAACTATAATTTTCAGCATGGTGTTAGTGCGTACTTCAATGATTTTTTGAAATTCATCCACTTCAGTTTTCTGGACACTAGCTATTTTGGCATAGGACTTAACTCAGATTTAGGAGAGAATTGTTGGCGAGCATCTATGAAAGACAAGAAATTCTGGCATTTGAATCGTAAAAGCTCGACTTCTTTGAGTCGAACCGGACACTGATTAAAATCCGATCTGCGCTCCGCACCGCAGTTGGCACACAAAAGAGGGGATGAGCAAGGACCATCATGGTGGATACCACAGGTAGCACACAGTTGTTCTGATTTGCAACGAGTTGTATTATGGTTGAACATAAAGCATTTTGAGCATTGGCATGGCCGGTCAATAAATTGCCGTATACGCTGGACGGAAAACCATGTTTTAATTTCCGGCGGGAGGGAAATACCCAAAGTTGTAAAAAGCACCGGGGACGTTTCATTTTTGCTGTCCTTCTTCATAAAACGACGCACTTCTAAAACGTGTAGACTGCTTGACTCCTCTATCTCCCGAGCAATATCTGCAAGTGGAATATCGACTGGGATATTGAACAGTAAGAATCTGTTTGAGATATTTTCCCATAACACTCTGGAAGAAACCTGAACACCAAGAAATGCAGATATTTTACAAATATTTCTGGCACACAAAACGTCCTTGGTAGAGAAAATCAAACATCCAGCTCGAGTGAATTTCACATTATCAATTTTCTCAGAGTTCTGGACTTTTGACCGTATTTCGATTTGAACATCCCGAGGGTTACGTTTAGGGATTGCAGCTGACTCTGTGCTAGTTAAAAATATGTTAAAGTTCCTGCCTCCATTATCAGCTGCCTTTATCGACAATTCTTCAACAGCAGCAGAGGAACGGGCGAATAAAGGGTTAATTTCAACATATTGAGCACCACCATTCTACCGCTTCAGTCATATCCATATTCACACCCTCATTTCCGGAACCTGGCTCAGAAACATTATTTAATATAAAATTCTGCATTTCAGAGCTCGACATAGCAACATCATTTATTACTGCATTAATAAATTCTAGCACTGAGTCAGGAACCCATTTTAACAATAGTATTACTCATAACCGTAGGTAGACCTGCTACACTACACAACATAAACAAAACCGGGGAAGAACTTCAATTACAGTCCAAAATTCAAAACAAATATATAACTAAATACGCTTACCCCAGTTGCAGACACAAATATAATAACTAAAATACACCAGCGGTATCACACCACTGCAGAAATTACAAAAGGAAAACACACAAGAATAGTACACCGGCCGCCACGTTGGTTTACGCCCCCCACTCGAAAGCGCAGAGCTCACCCACACGTGCACCTTCAATCCCCCTTATAAATTGTGATACTGATATTATTAATTTTTTTGTTTACAAACTGCCGTAATACGAGGTTGCCAGAAAATCGCCAAGAAAAACACCAAATCTCCCTCTCCATTAGCGGTGATGACGTCATAAAGATAGAAAAAGGTGGACGTCACATACTCGTTGCCGTATGTCAAAATGCTCTTATTGGCTCCGTGCTTAGGATTGATCACGAATCAAATCTACAAAATCGCGTTCTAACGACCTAAAATCTTGTGCTTAGGTAAAAAGTTAGGTAAGTGAAAACGCACCTTTAGTTTTTCTATCTCTGAAACTTGGCGACGATTTGCTGAAGAAAAGGATTTTCCCACCAACTGTGGATGAGAAATTCAGTTCTATAGCCTCTTTTATAAAGGCAATTGACACATGAGGCAAGGGTAAAACAGATAGAGGGCGCTAGTGGCTAGTCAGAACCACAGACAATTCAGAACACTATCAATCTCGAGCCAACGCCAACCAACCGACCGCAAAAATAGTATAAAAGTCGTATGCGACTCGGCTTTACACCATCACAGCTTTTTTGTACTGCTATAATCTAGAAAAGCAGCTACTTATTCTACGGAATAGTAGCAGCTAATAAATCTAAAAGTAGATCACGCCATACACATATAGATATCTTTGTTTACAAAACCATTATGTTAATTATTAAATTATTAGATGACATTAACAAAGATATCTGTATTAGCACTAGTCCAGACATCGCGTTCGCTCAAGGGTCACGCCCGATTTTTATAAAACGGAATAGTAGCAGCTAATAAATCTAAAAGTAGATCACACCATACACATATAGATATCCTTGTTTACAAAACCATTATGTTAATTATTAGATGACATTAACAAAGATATCTGTATTAACACTAGTCCAGACATCACGTTCGCTCAGGAGTCACGCCCGATGTTTATAAAATTCTGATAGACTCACCGTTGAGCATCACGTATTCAGTCTCACGTTATTTATTTAGTAATATAGACATTTAATACTCTGTGTATTAATTATAATTTATTTATCTGTGTCGGGGGTGAGTGGCGAATAAAAAATAAACAGAAACCACTAATACATATATAAATAGAGTAGAAAACTTTGCTAATATCACCATTAGTATTTATTTATTACATAATTATCGCTATTATTAATTTTTATGGTGATACTGACGAAGTTTTCTGCTTTATGTACAAGCACTTATCCGCCATTGCATTACATACAATCCCTGCTCACCGTTATGGATTTTATTTACCGTAACATTCAAAACTAATGAAACATCACAAAAACAATTCTCAGACACGTTAATTAAAGATGGATGCTCGTAAGGAATCTCCATCAGGGGTGTAGTGGAGGGTATACGGAAGTATCATAAACATGAACATAGAATAGAGGTACTGCTAGAATATAATAGTGACTTTATTTATACTTCTACTTAATACTGAATTATAGTTAACTAACTTCTCATCCATCCCAAATTTTTGTTTTTTTAATATTCAACATTAATATTAACTTGAGATGAGAATTTGAGACAAACGCAAACGCCTAAAATCTGCACATCATCGCAGATGTAAACAATGAAATTTTCAGTTCGATGTAGGGTCCAAATTACAGAATTTTTTAGTTTTATATCATTCCGTATGTATTTTAATATGTATTTCTCGATAATATGACTGAACTCGTGGTTTTTCTTATGAAGGAAGTATAAATTTATTTCCGAAAAATATCAAGATATTGCTGGTATCAGTGGTAATCATAATCTTTTTACCAAATATATTTATATATTAATCAAGTTTTTTATTTATATTAAGACGGGCTAAACCTGAAATAAAACTTCCTTACTTTATGTTTTTGATGTGAATTAATAGGGTACCTTTTATGAGGAAAATTTCAGTGAATAATTCAAGGAAAATGTAAGGGAGAGGGGGGGGGGGGGCACATGGTGAACAGTACATATCTCACTCAGTTAATTGAAATAAAAAAATTCAAAAAATTACTAATTGATGGTAGTACTGGTACCATCTTTTGGCTGAATTTTCAGAACAATAGGCCATTTTGATTCCTGGTAGTTGTAATTTGTTTGTTTTAGAAGGTGTGAAGTAAAAAAGTCTTCTAAGTTATTGAAGTAAAAATTCATTCAAGACATTTTTTAAAGAAGAGTATCAGCATTGCATTCTATAGTGGCATTAATTAGGTAAGTCTACAAAAAGTTTTGTTTCCTTATTTCAATAAAAAATATCTTTTTTTTATAAGTTAGGCTGAAGTTGGTAGATGGGGCACTTATGAACAGAACATATGGGGAAAGAGTGAACAGTTCAAAAGTGTATTTTTTAAGTCTGTGAATGCATTTTTTTTTTTTTTTTAGTTTAAAATTTAATTACCCTTGTTAAACTTTGAGCTATATATTCAATATTTTTAGGATTGCTTCACAGTTTTAATTTACTGAAAGTTAGATAACAATTAAAAGTGACTCAAAAGGAGTAGGTATATTAGTGTACAATTTTACGAATAATTTCTTCTATCTATGTTAAAACATTTATTGATTTATTCACACAACTAGAAAGAGGGCATCTAATTAGTTTTTATCATAGTTTTTACTCACAAAAAAAATATTTTTGTCTTATTTCTGCATGTGTTCACATAGGTCCCAGGTATGTTCACAACTACCCCTCTACCGGGGCACATATGAACAAATTTAGACAATTTTTAGAATGATATAAGCTAGAAATTCTTGATAAATGCATCCAAAAGTTTTACCAAAAGAAAAAACAAATTCTAAATATTCATATAAATCAATTTTTGGTTCAATAGCTCAGAACAATTTTGAGAACTAGTCAAAATGTAAAAATTGTTCACATGTGCCCCCCTTCTCCCCTATCTCATCTTTATTATGCATATTTAATTATTATACATTATTAATTATTTACTTGACGTTTATTTTTAATAATTTAATCATTTTAAAAATTATTTTACTTTTTATCATTTTACTTTATTACTTTACTTCATAATTTTAATATTTTACTTAATTGCAAACATTCAGTATAATTTTGACTGCATTTTTACATTCAAATTACTGTTTAAAAATGTAAACAAAGCAATGACCTGAAATTTGCAAAATTCTAAAATCTGCACAACCTCTGGTCCCAAGCTATGCAGATTTGAGGGAGTCTATTGTATTTGAATAATCCATGTCCATGTTTCTATATAAAAGATAAATATTGTTATTAGAGATATAATTCCCGATTATTTTTCTTAATTCCATTAAAGCATGAATTAATTTCCATTCTTTTCGGGTTCAGGTTGAGGTATGTTGAGTTCGGGTTAGGTTGCGGATTGATATAGGTCAAAACTGGGAAATTTCATTAGCGGCCACTGGCCGGTAGAACTAGTTTTTTAAGTGGCCACTTTTTTTAAACTAGTGGCCACTTTTTTATTTAAAAATACTAAACAGTAAAATTTCTATAAGTATTCATCTAAAACTGAATAGCCCAAATAAATATGTTAATGTAAATATATTGGAACCAAAAAAAAAAAAACCAGAATCCTTGATGAAATGCAAGAAAATTTTATTCTCTTCTAGTAAAAAAGTGGCCGGAATGTGGCCACTGATAGACAATTTTTGACTGGCCACTTTTTCTCATTTACTGGCCCTGTGGCCGGTGGCCAGTGCTAATTTTGACCTTTACGGATTGACAAAAATTATTTTGTCAGATTGCGAAGTAGTGAAATTTTTTTGGGCTGGCTGGGGTTGGTTTGCGAGTTGACTTGAAATGAAATTTTCAGGTCCAGGTTTTGTACAGGATTAAACCCCATATCATAGTGCTTAAACAAACCAAACTAATTGGGAAGGGAGGAGCAGTATCGCAAACGACTCTAGTCTATGCCCCCCCCCCCCCCTCCTAGGGAATATTTTGAACCCAAAGGAAGAATATTGTCTTCTGTATTAAATTTTTTTGCTAGAACCATATACAGTAGACTCCCTTAAATCCGCGACCCTAAAATCCCCGAACGCCTAAAATCCGCGTATTTTTTCAGACGTAAACAATGAAATTCACAGTTAAGTTACAGGAACAAAATTCAAGATGGCGACGAAATCAGCGTCGCCATCTTGAGCAAGTTTTTACTAATAGTTTAGTAAAGGTTAGTAAAAGTTTAGTAAAGTTACTAATAGTTTTTACAATTAGCAAGTTTTTACTAATTTTTTCGTTAATCATTCTTTTTTGGCTATTACAGTTGATTTATTACTAAATAAATTTACATTACTTTTGATTTTGATATAAATTAGCATATCTATTTAAAAAATTCCAGGGTTCGAAATGGAAAAATCCACGAACCGGAACGCTATTTTAAAATTATTGTTAGCGGAATTTTTTTTTAAATTATAGACAAATTTATTTCTAAACATGCAAAGGAGTATAAGAAAAGTATTCAAGACTCTAAATAACAACGAAAAAAGTTACAGTGAGCGCAATAAGCTATATATACTGATAATACCATTAACACTGTTCTCCTTGCTGCCACTAGATGGCAACACAGGACTTTTGTAATTGAATTTAATCGATTTCATCCATAATAATGTAATATTTTTCTAAATTTTTATTTTACATAATTATTTTAATAATTACTTACTTTTAAACTAATAAATTATTTTAATATTTTACTTATTTTAATGTTTCACTTTATTGTAAGCATTCATTATAATTTCCCTTGCTTAACTACCAATCAAATTAATGTTTCAAAAATGTAAACAAATCAATGACCAGAAATCCACAAAATTCTAAAATCCACACAACCTCTGGTCCCAAGCTGTGCGGATTTGAGGGAGTCTACTGTATATATATATTTATTTTAAATCATAGTTCCATTTTTACAGGTTTTAACGCATTATTTGTTAAAATAAATTTGTTATAAAAATAACATATAATTTTGATCTAGTGGAAGTATCTGGCTGATTTTCAAATAAAATTTCGCTGAATCTGGTGGAATTTTTACTGTGTTTTGGCAGATTCTTCTCTCACTAATGTGGCAACACTATCATTAATTATTTAAATTGCTTGTAATATAAAATAAATAAAAACTCCCTAATGCTGTTAATTAAATTTAGATAACAATCATAATTGTTTTCTTTTGTGCATTTTTTGAATGATGATTTTAATGAACACTAGATTATTTTAACACAATTATTGTAATTGGTAAACAAATCATATTAGATGTAAATTTCCAACCGGGTGAAAAATGTCCGTGGACATTTTTCGCCCAGTTGGAAATTTACATCTAATATGATTTTAATGAAGATTGCTAAAAATTTTGTTCTGTTTGATTTCACCTGAATGTAACAAGTAGTCTTAAAAGTCTACTTATAAAAACAAATTGAGATAGAATGGAAAAATTTGCAAGGATTATAATGTGTTTTGTCATAATCTTAAGATCTAAATTTCTATCAAGATCCGTATATGCATACACCAATCTTTGCTCATTCCAGTGTCTAACAATTTTATAGCAACATATCAATTGCAATTTTTTTACTTGAGTGTTATCTAACAGATGCATTTTGTTTTATTTTATGGCTATGTTATACTACTTCTGTAAGAAAAGGTATTTGCATTCAATTTTTTTTCACCATAAATAGGGGAGAGTTGGGAGGAGTGGGACAGCAGCATTTATGTCCAAAATAACTGTTAGAATTTAGTTCTAATTTGTCCACTAGATGGAGCATCTATAGCCTCATGTTTGATTCTAATTGTTACACCAGCTGTATTATTGTTTGTATTGAAAAGGAAAAATTTTATTTTCATACCTCAGAAGTAAGTACAAATTCTTATTCTTTCAATGATTTTTTTTCAATTATATTTAAAATAAAAATATTATAATTGTATAATAAACTTAATGTAGCATGCTATATATGATAAACCTTTAAAAAATATATTCAGCACAGGGAGGAATGGGACATGTTCTCAAACACCTTTGAGTCCTTCCGATATGCACCCATATCCCAAAACATCACCACAAAAACTATAAAGAAAGACAAAAAAAAGGAAAGAACAAAAATCGTCACTGACACACCAGAAAAAGAAGAAATTGAAAAAATAGCCGCTGACAAAAAGAAATTGTGTAAAAAGAAAACTCTTAAGGTGAAAAAGAAGAAACAGAAAAAAGTGAATGAATTATCTTATGATTCCATTGATGGAAAATTTTTGTTGCATGACTCTACAGATGAAGACTTTTGATTTGATTACGCACAATGATAATGAAATTGCTGAAGAATTTGATTGGTTAACTGATATAGACAGTGATAAGGAGTTTATCATATTCAGAAATGATGAAAAAGAAAAATTTCACTTCCCATAGGAAAATGACTTCGGTGAAGTAGAGAAAGGGGATATCATAATGAAATTGCCTCAACCACAAATAATTTATGGTATCAGCTGAGCCCAGTCCTACTTTGCCTTCAGTGTTGACTTATCAAAATACAATATGTGTTATTTTTTTTTTTTTCAAACAGTATCCTATTCCCCCCTCATGTGCATCCCATACCTCCCTCATCTGAGGGAGGTGTGGGACAAAAATGTTAACCTTTTAAAACATGCAAATAAAAGCCAGTTGTTTGTATTTCACGGCGTTCGTATTTTTTAAACATAGCTTAAGTAACATACTATTAGATTTTTATAAGCTGTACTCTTGGTAAAACATAAGTAGTGAATTAAAAAATAAATTGTGAAATCTGTCCCACTCGTCCCAACTCTCTCCTAACCTCCTGGCCAATTACTGTGGACTTTTGATTTAAATAAAATAAATCTAATTCATTTCATTAAGAAAACAAGAATCATAACAAAATTTTGTTAATATTTTAGTTTTATTTTGTAAATTGATACAATGTTTCATTTTGTGACCTATTGATTCAAAACCCCTATTATTGTGTCATGTTGTCCAAGGATCGTCAAATGCAGCCATTGGACCACCACTAGCTACTAAAATATTTTAAATGATAATTGTGTTTATATTACTTTTTAAAATTTATTCATTAACTGAGCTGAAGAGTTAAAATAAATCATGAGATATCATCATTACTATAATACAGTAGACTCACGATTTTACGAACACCAATTTAGAGATCATTAGATGAGGTCCCGACTGTTTTCCAATACTTACAATGTTTTTCAGTGCTCATTATAATGACCTGCAAATAATCTGAACTTGATTTAGCGACCTTCTGGAGAACCTGAACAAATTGTGCATTTTATTCAACTTTTCTGTGAAGTCAAAAGAAAATAATCTAATGAAGCATCTACCCTCTTCTGACTGTTTCAGATGCCATTCAGCTCTGTCTCCCCCCCCCCTACCTTTTGATTTATACTCTAGGAATGACAACGCACGTAACAGCTCTGTTAAATTTCTTGGTTGTTTCTCTCTCCCTTTCACCTGTAGCCTTGTCACAAACACCCACTGGGCTCTTCACTTTGTGATTAGCTGGCTAGTGGTTGTCACAAAAGTAGCCATATCAGGCAAATTCGTACATCACGTGATGGGATAATTTCTGAATGTGCAATCTTTTTGGAGTCCTTTCATTGATACTAAATCATTTATGTTGTCTGTACTTATTTTATCCTAAACATTATTTTTCAATGGCTCCTATTGTAACTAAAAGATCATCTATATCCATTGACGTGAAGATGAAAATTCTTGAAACTGTGCAGACAAACATCATATTGCAAAATCGCGAAAATGTTTAACATCCCAAAAAGCTGACTTTTCGACATCATAAAAAATCAGGATGCTAGTAGGACTGGGCGATATATCAATATAAAATGTAAATTGTGGTAACAATATCAAAAATCCTTCAAAACGGTATATTGTGAATATCATAATTCTGATATAAACTGTGATTATCATACTTCTTCATTAAACCACAATATTAAACATCGCTTTTTTGACTTCGAGTACTCAAGATTCTCCCAGCCTAAACCACGATATTAAATACTGACTCCTCGGTATCCTTGGTTATCATGATACTAAAGGAGTGATTTTTCCCAGCTGAAACCATGATATTATATACTGACTCCTCGGTTTCAGTTATCATGATACAGTTGAACCTCGTTAACACGACCACGCTTAACGCAAACTACTTTTAACACGAACTGTTTTCAATTGTCCCGTCATATTGCATAGGGATTTATTGTGATTTTATTCCTTTTAACACAAACATGCTTAATGCAAAATACTGTTTATCATGAATTGAAAATGATCAGCCATTGAAATATTTCCTACTGATAGTACGAACGAAGCAAGATTTCCCAACCTTTCGGTGCAATTGTAAAGAGTTCTTTTTTTTTTCAGACTCCAAATTTTTTAAAAGATGTTCGTCTGGGAAGGGGGTGTCTTTTGTTTTGATAACAGAAAATTAGCTATTGTAAAATTGGCAGGTCCAGGCTGTGTTGTCTCTTTCTGCCCACTCAAAAGATAAAATAAGGATAAAGATAAAAGATAAGGACTGCACTAAGGGTTGTGAAATACTGGGTAGGAAATTCCATAGTCTGCTCTGGTCAGAAAATCTGCTCATCCTTTTTCGCGCTTTAAAGTGTGTCTATTTTGACAGTAATCGCTTCCTTGACAACTTTAGGATTTAATTTTTGCAATAAAATAAACAAAAATACAAAAGTTAAAATGAAAGAGTATTGAATTTGGGGGGTGGTTAGCATCAAGAAAAGGTTGCCAATCTTTCGCCTACTCTAGTGTTAAATCTAGTGATCTGTGGTTTGCACGTACATTTCCTTCTAGTTTCCATAAATTTGTTCAAGTAAAAAAAAAAAAAAAAAAAAAAAAATGCAGAAATCATTGAGTTTAGAAAAGAAGATGGAAATTTTAAACAATGTAGGTGATGGTAGATTGAAAAAAATCTGAAATTGCTCGAAAAATTGGAATTGCAAAAAGCACATTATCGACCATTTTAAAAAGTCAGCAAAAAATTGAATGTGCTTCTGCTGTTAACGAGTTTGAACCTTCCCATAAATGAATGAGGAATGCTAAGAGTGAAGAGGTGGAAATAGCACTTATGAGGTGTATAAGAGAAATAAGAGTGCAAAACGTTCCTCTCACCAGAGCAATTTTGCAAGAAAAGGCTCGCTTTTTTGCTGATGCTCTTAATGTGAGTGATTTTCAGTGCTCGTCTAGATGGTTGCAAAGATTTAAAGACAGACATGGCATAGTTTGCAAGAAAGTTTGTGGCAAAGAAGGCGGTGTAAGCATCGAAACCGTAGATGATTTTCTGAGAAACAAATTGCCTACGATTTTGAAAAACTATGCTTTACGTGACATATATAATGCTGATGAGACTGCGATTTACTGGAAAGCACTTCCTACCCACCCCTTAATGCTTAAAAGATCAGAAATGTTCTGGTGGAAAGTACAGCAAGGAGAGGCTGGCGGTTTTGGTAACATGTAATATGGATGGAAGTGAAAAGCTACTTTTGTTAGTCATAGGTGAGTTTACAATAAAGGCCTGGTTGACTTCAGACATTTTCCCCAGATGGGTAAAAGAATTGGACTGAAAGTTTCAGCAACAAGATCGAAAAATATGTCAGCTTTTGGATAATTGTAGTGCACACTCCCCAATTTATGGATTAAAATCTATTCAACTTGAATTCCTCCCTCCGGGTACTACATCTAACTTACAACCTTGTTATCAAGGGATCATACACAGCATGAAATCCTTTTATCATAGAGAATTGATTCGCTACACAATTCATTGTTTTGACGAAAAGAAAGAATTCAAAATTAATTTGTTAGAGGCCTTGACGTTGCTTCAAACAGCATGGAGAGAAGTAACATCTAAAATAATCATAAACTGTTTTAAAAAGGCAGGATTTTGTATAGATGATATTGCAGAAGATAAAAAGGAGAAGAAGAATTTGACTTGATCAATGCGGTATGAGATTGTGGAGTACTTCCCAATAGCATAACATTTAACACATATGTATCAATGGATGACAATGTTATGACAAATGACGCCCCAACAGATGACGAAATCATTCGCAGCACAAATGATATGTTGAATCTCTTATCATATAATAATAATCATTATTTTTCTGATACAGACGAAGATATAGAAGACAATGACACTTCCAGTCAGCCTCATGGAAGCTTTCACTGCATTACAAACAGTGTGTCATTTTGTTACGCCAAAAGCTGATTCTGGAACTACTTTAGAAACTGTAGAGACTCTGTGACTTTTGGCGAAAATGTTCTAACAGAAAATGCAAACAGTCCACAATTACAGTCTTTTTTTAAATGTACTCCAGCACTGTAAATGTAACCCGGCGTATACAAATACAATTTATTATATTGTTTAAAAAATTGATTGTTTTTTTAAGTCAAGCTTTAGTGGTTCTCATTTAATATAGCGTAAATACCAACCAGTTTCCATTGAAAAGACTATATTCTTGATGGATAGATCTTATGAAACAAACCGAACACCAGCAACACAGCAGAGTTTGAAGGTACGTATGCTTATATGCATTCTTGTTCCATGTAATTATAGTATTTTTAAAATATGGATAATGCAAACTACTTTTAACATGAACACGATAAAATTCCTGAGTGCAAGTAATAATCACACTTGGCTGTTTATTTATTTTATGATTATATTTGAACCAGAGTTTTATTGAAATCATCTTCATAATTAATTAAATTGAGTGCGTTAAATATAAATTGATAAATGTTTATTAGAAGACTATTATGATTTTAAGCCCTCTTAATCCCAAATAACTATAAAATTACTTGCTCTTCTAAGGGTGTACTATTTATTAATGTCTATTCTAGGATAAAGAAGGTCCATTTTAAAAATGCAGATATTTTATTTCTGTGAAGCACATTTTTATTTTCTCCACAGTTTCTTTTAAAAATTAACATTTGTGTGAGATATGTGAGCAGTGATGGAAATTGGGAAACAAAAGGTAGGTGTCAAATGATGACTACTCTAAAAATTTTAGGCGTCAAATTAAAATTTTTAGTTGAATTTCTAAAATTCGTTTTTAACATTACTGTATGCTATTTTTTAGAAAAGCATAAATATTTGTTATTATTTATAATTATTGAAGTTCTTAATCTCTAAGATTATAATAATTGAACCAACTGTAAAACTGATGTAAAGCTTTTCTAATTATTACCCCCCCCCCCCATCGCTAACGCTAATTATGCGATTTTTCTGTGATCTCCTTTGGCGAAATTGGCATTTATTTCATGATCCTTTGAAGAAATTTGCGGTTTTTTGTGATCCTTTGAAGAAATTTGTGGGTTTTTTTTTTCCTTGATCCTTTGACGACATTCGCACTTTTTTTGCGATTCTTTGATGAAATTGCTGCTTTTTCTGCGAACGACTGACATTTTTTTTTTTTTTTCTTTTGTGACTATTTGTCAAAATTTGTGTTATTTTTTATGTCCAAATATTCAGACTGATGGCCAATTTTTTTTTTTCCCCAGAACCGAATGTCTAATAAATATTTTTGAAAAATCTAGGTGTCAAATTTGACGGCCGAGAATAATTTTGTAGTCGTCAAATGCAATAATTTAGTTGCATTTGATGACTAACGACCGCTAATTTAAAACACTGTATGTGAGTATTTGGTATTTTACTGCCTCTGCCATCATTTGTTTGTGGGGAGTGGGAGAGAATATTTAGATGTTTATTTATTTAATGCCACTAAAATTCAAAATAACAAATAGGACAGAAAAATTAAGCAATTAAAGTTTGTGTGCTGACAATCGAAGGAGAGATGCAAATTTTTGCGTGTGTGGCAAGTTTTTGTCCTTTTTTTTCCCGTTAAGTGGACATTGGTCGAAACGCAGGAGATCCTCATCCAAGCTCTCTGGTAGCATAAGAAACAGAGTCTTAAAGGTTATGAAAAGATATATATTTTTTAATTAAATTCTTACTACTGTTCTCAAAAAAGTATTATTTCAGGCAAAAATTTCTGGCACATTCACAGATTTTGTAAATAAGCAAGAAATTAGTTGAAATGGACAGTGACTCATTAAAATTCTTATTCACTTATTGCATAAAATTATTTATTTATTGTGCTTCATGTATACGGCATACATGGGCACTGGAAGAGCAAAATCAAAGGCAAGGTAAATTTTGAAACATATTTGATTGTGGTCCACAGCATAGGGAGAGTTTTTTTTTTTTTTAAATGGAGAATATGAAAATGAAATAAGCTAAACTTATAATTTTTTGTGTGAGATGCCGATGCATAAGACAATTTTAAACATAACAGCACAAAAGCAATATAAAAATTTAACAATTCTGAAATATAAACAATTAAAAAATTGACTTTAGCCAAATTATTATTTACCCCCCTCTGTCAACGATTTTTTTTTTTGTTCTTTTACTTTCTTCTATCTTTACATTAAGAAAGTATTGGATTCATGAAAATAATTTGACTTCCAGACAGATTTATATGTTTTGAAAAGTCCTGAACACAATTTGACTGTTTTTACAAAATGTTTGTCTGTCTGTGTGGGACATAAATTTTGTAGGTGTTCTATCTCAAGAACTAATGCATGGAATTTAATAAAACTTGATTCATTTATACCTTGATATAAATTGGTGTAAATTGCTGTGCTGAGTTTTCACAATTTCTGCAATAGCTCTGTTTCAAGAACTAATGCAAGGATTTTCATCAAACTTCAGATTCAGTTAGACGGTGACATAAGTTTTACTGATTAGACTTTGCTTTTAATTGCCCAATAGGTGACGCTGTTATGCTGCACTTTTCACAATTTCCGCTATAGCTTTATCTGAAGAACTATCGCACAGATTTTCATAAAACTTCAGATTCTGTTAGACACTGACATAACTTGTTGCTGATTAGGTTTTGGTGTTAATCACTCATTATGTGGTGCTGCTATGCTGCATTTTCCACGATTTTCATGATAGCTGTATCTCAAAGAATAATGCACGGATTTTAATTAAACTTCATATTCTGTTACAGTTTTGCATAAGTAGATCCTTATTGAGCTTTGGTGTATACTACCCAACAGGTGTTGTTTTTATGTTTTTTGGATTGGGAATTTTGATTGCAGACATCTAATAGAATTGGTGCTGAAATTCAATGATTTGTTTGAAAGATGCAATGCTTATATCTCCTTTTTAAATGCACACAGTTTAGTGAATCTATATCTTTAGAATCTTCATGATGAGCTTAGATTGTCATTTAATTTTGGCACTGTGATAGCAAATTTTGAAGTTTTTAACATGTATGAGATAGAAGAAAGTTTTGGCACTGGCACATCTGACTATTTTCTTCTAGCATTAAATTATTTACATTTACTTATTTATATATAGTTTTTTTTAATCTATTTGACAATGATATAACTTTTCTATAAAATGTTAATTTTTGAATAAAATACACAATGTATACTGAAGTTATGCATATATTATGAATGTATATATATATTTAATATCAATCATTTTATTACTTTGTTCCTATGTCACAATAACGATATATCGGAATATCATGATATAAAGATGCCAATTTATCATGATATTTAATTCCAGACATCGCTCAGCCTTGGATGCTGCAATGAAAGAAAGAGAATCTATACATACTGCTAAACCGACTATTGCGTAACAGAGACTAAATATCATCTATTAGGTTCTTGTTGAGTAGATGAAGAATGTGAGATGAAAGAACATGCCAATCGATGGTAATGTGTTAAAGACTAAAGCACAAGTATTTGCTGAAAAGTTGAATGTGAATGAAAATTTGAAAGCCTCAGAATTTCAAGACTTGAAATGGATTAATCTTTACATTTCTGTGCAAAGAAAGCACTTCTCTAAGTCTCGAAACTGCAAGTCAGCAGAGAGACACAACACTGAAAAAACTTTTGAATGGATATGATGCAGATGACATGCTTAATGCTGATGAAACTGCTCTTTTTTACAAGTTGCTGCCAAAGAGATCGTTAGTTTTTAGGGTTCTGTACTTAAAAAGTAAAAATAGAACCATTTTAAGATCAGTCCTGTGTCTGTCTGTCACAGCTGTTTTACTCATAAATTATGGAATGTGAAAAGTTCAAATTGGGGGAAGTAATAAAGACTATTGATCCACATATTTACAGATTATTAAACATTCACGAATATATTTAGGAAAAATGTAGAGGGGCTACTTAAGTTACTTACTTAAAATCTTTTCTTTGTGTATCGTGTGAAAGCATTTGTAACGCGGAACCCAAAAATACATTTTTTAAAATTTTACGTATATTTTCAGAGATATCGTTGAAAATGTAGTGCAAAAATATGTCCCCCCCCCCCCCCACACACACACACACACTATTTCCGAACCTATTGAAACTAAAATTATGAAAAAATTAGAGGCAGTAGACATTAATTTAAACCTTGCAGGAAAGCTATAGTGATTACCCTAGTCTCATAGTTTTTGAGAAAATCACATTTTTCCGTTACACACAAATTTCGATTTTCGGACATTCAGCAAAGGTGTTGAGGAGCGCTGGATGTACCTATCATAGAAGTATAAATGCATTGTTGATAGTAATTTTTGAAAAAAAATTTCGTTAATTTGCTGAGATATTAACCCTTAAAGACATGGACTGTTTGCACATATATAATGACAGGTGCAGCATACTCTATATACCATTGACTTTTAAAGCCTAGATAACAACTTTTATGATATATTTTTGTATTGCAATGCCCAGTAGCAGTATAAAAGAAATTAACATCAAATTGTTATAAAAAGACTAATTTAATTAGAATTAATCACATAAATACTATAGGATTTGCAACTAGTTTGCATTGAGTGGATCTCTCAATATGCCTCCTGTGTCTTTAAAAGTTAACTATTTGGAAAAGCGGGGCACGGACCAAGGCAGTGTTGCAACTTTGTGACTTTTTCGAAGTTTAAACTTTGAACAAGGGTTTTGTTTTAGCTACATTGTAAAAAGAAAAGATTATTACTACGCTGAATTTGGTTTTATGAAATGCCAAATGAAGTTTAATTATGCACTACTTTTATTGTCTACCGAATTAAGTTCATCATAAACAAATAAGGATAAGATTAAAAAAAGAGTTATGCAGAATAGCAATATTTGATATTATTTAGGCTTCATATCTCTTTGAACTTTTATGGCATACCAATTCATATTTTTCTAGTTTATACCCAACTCTACATTGTATAGTTTTTCATGAAGTCTTATTATTCTTTTAACAATTTTTTTTTAATAATACAGTTAATATGTCACATATTTATTCCCCCTCTGAGTTTGAGTAATACTCGAACTTGACCATTTATTAAAGATGAAACTTTTTCTTGAGCGATGCAAGCTAAGCAAATAATGTCTTTTCTACTGGCGACTAACATGTCTGGAACCGAAAAACTTAATCTCCTTGTCATAGGAAATTCTGAAATACAGCATTGTTTCAAAGGAATCAAAATGTTGGTGAAGTTTACAAAACCAATAAAAAACATGGATGATATTGGACATTTTTGAAGAGTGGGTCAAGAAGCTAGATAAAAAAATGAAAAAGAAAGAAAGAAAGATCCTATTAACCATTGATAACTGCATGGCACATCCTCCAAAAATTAAAAATTTAGAAGCAGCAAAGATTATTCTTCTTCACCCGAATGTTTCATCTGTATTGTATAAATCAGTAGTTTTTATTACATTAGAATGTTAAGTATTTTTGAACTGCATTAAAATCTACCAATATTAGCAACTTCTGAATTAACACCTTATTTTATGAGGTCCTGTGAAGGTCGTTAAATTGTGATTATTCTTCCTCAATGAATTTATTTTAAAAAATCATGTGCTTTTTGTGTGTAGAAGGGAGGGGGGCACAAAAGCTTTTTTCTACTGGCAACTAGAAATTTTTCTTGATAACCAGATTTTTCACTTATTTGTAGATTCCTCATGATGTCTGTGAGCTACGTTACAACTTATTAACTAAAAACTTTTGATAGTAGAGTAGTGCTATGCAGCTACATGTGTGAAAAAACTGTATAAATGGATTGTAAATTGCACATTCTTAAAGATTATTAAGTACAGATTTAGTAATAGTTTAGAAAATATTATAGTTTGTTACTCATATTTTATGTTAAATAACTTTCTTTGAGTTGAGCCATTTTGAAAAAAAAATATGCAAAATATGAATATATTTTATGAAATTCTAGCTTATTAAAGAATGTTTTCTAGAGACTCCACAATTATTAATATTTAATTCATATTCATATTAATATATTACATATGTTTGTGTATGTTTTATTAAACTGAAAATTTTATAAAATTCTTTTACCTTAAATTTTTTCTTAAACAAAACTTAAAATGTGAAATCTTTTCTTTTTTAGAGCCAATTCTGTTTTTGTTGTTGTTGACTTATTTTTCCTACATGACAGCAGACATCAGACTAGGTCCCAAAGGTACTGTGAGAAAGTGTTTAGCTTCTAGTTGACAATACACCATGAAGGCAACAGTCTGTCATTTTCTCAAGGTTTCCTCTCAGAATTTTGACCCTAGCCAGATAGAAATATCTTGACTTTGCATCTCACTTTTACATACTGACCTCCTAGTGAAAAAAATCTCCACACTACTGACTTTTCATGCTTTGTTTTCTGTGGCACCGTCCTCCCGAGGGTACTCCTTTCTCAAGTACTGACTGCTATTAATACCTGACACAATTGAATGAATATTTCCTGCTGTGCATTGTTTAATTTGATTTGTACACATGTGCAATATTTTCTAAACTACTACTGGTGAATAAATAAGGTAAAGCTCTGTTCATCAGTAAACAATCTTATACACTGCAGGATAAAAGTTTTACTGATGCTCAAAAAGTGAAGAGCAAGATAGCAGCTTATAATTCATAGAATTCTCCTCTTCAGACTGTGAAATGTAAAACACATTATTTATTAAAAGTAAGTTTTTTTAGTTAATTTATTTAGTTTTTATTGTAATGACTTCTAATATTTTAATTTGGTTTATGATAATTATCAGTAATCAGCATTCCATGTGAAAGGTGTTTTAAGCATGCTTGAATAATACCTGTGAACATAAAGTAAATTATTTCCCATTTGTATGTTATGAGCAGGAACGCACTGGAGAGAATAAGGTGCTATACACCATATTTAAAAGAAGCCAGAGTTCCCCCCAGGTTTAAAAAGGGGCAGGATGCTGCTGCTAATAAAAAGGGCACTTTTTTATTCCTAAAAGAACTTTTTAGATTCTAAAGTCAAGTGCACTTTTTTTTAGGCATTTTTTTATTTTTAAAGCCACTTTTAATATTTAAAATTCAGGGAACTTTTTTTTTAGACAACAATGAGGAAGTTTTTACTATGCACACAATTTTTTTAAAACAAAAAAGTGTAAGGGCTAATTTTCCAGATAAGGAGCAAGAAGGGTGCTTTCTTGTAAATCAAAGGGCAGGAAGGGCACAGCACCCACCTGAAACTGGCTAGGGTAAACTCTGGAAGCCCCAAATACTCTCTGCTTCACAAGTAAAGCATATACTCTCTTGTGTATACACCCTCTGGTCTTTTTATGACTATAGCACTGGTTATCAGAATTACAATCCTAAAATGAACCTCTGAAGCACCAAGATAATTCATAGCATTGTTAATTTTATTTCCTTTATAATTATTTTTAGAAATTTTCCCTTAAAAACTAATTTTTCCTTAAATTTAGAAATAGAAAAATAGCCGTATATTCACAATTACTTCCACATTTTTTATTAATAGATTTAAAATGTGGAATGCATGTCTGCAATATATGCTGTAGAGGCCTTCTGACAAAAACAAAGTAGAAGGTACCCATTCATACATTGAAATGAAAGTCAGTCAGAAATTGTTATAATATAGAGTTATTTTATTTCAATGCAATCAGTTTTCTTTGAACTCATTACATCTATATTAATAAAAGAATGTGCTTGTGTGTGCAATTGTTTATCGAATCTATCTCTTGATTTTTTTTTTTTCTGGAAGAATGTAGATATGTCTGTGTGCAACAGAGATGAGACAAGTCAACCCAAGCCCAGGTTCAATTTTAACACCAGTCTTTGTGTTCGGGCTAAAAGTAAAAATTTTATTTATTCACAAAATGAAAAAAAAAAATGACATGCTATTTCATAGAAACAGGGCTGTAGTCAAATTTCTTAAAAATGTTTTACAATTCTCTAAAAATCAGTTTGAAAGGAAATTGAATTGCTATTGATGGGATATAAAGAGAAATATTCTACCTGATTCTGAAGCCTTGACATGCTCAGTATTAGTAACATAAAGAAAAAATAGGATATCCCTTGTCTATCTTCTCTCTAAGTTGGAAGTCCTTTTACAGAATTACAGGAAAATATAACTCATGTCTTTCTGTCATCATTGTACAATGACATTTTAAAAGAATAAGAATTATGACTTTTGTAGATATTTAGGTTGAGTATAAATAACAAATTTGCTATTTCAAACAGATTTTTAGGGACATGAAAATCACTAAGAATGATCATGGGGGTGTATTTAGGATTAATAGTTATTTCTATGTAAGAAGATATTTTTTAAAATGGGGGAATTAATCTTGAAACAATTTTCTACTGAATAATTTCAATTTCAGGCTCTAGTGACACAAAATTTTCAGTCAAATAGTTACAACATTAGATTCTACATTAGGGAGGATCTTATGCTGCATGTTTTAAAAATAATTTTTAGCAGTGTTGAATCTAAAAAAAATATAGAGTATATAATACTGAGACAATGTTTTGAGATTGTCTGATTACAAATTTGTATCTTTTTGACTTATAAAATTACTAGGTATTTTTTTTAATAATGTATTTGGCATGATTCAATCTTATGAAAGTGTTATTAAATATCAAATATAGACTGTCACAAATTAAAGCAGCAAACAATAAAAAAAAAAAAAAAAAAATCTGATCTGTTGCGGCTTATTTATGTGTGTTTTAATAAATAAATTGCTTCTCACTGTATCTGCTGAGTGGTATAAATATACGGAAAAATGCATATGTTCATCTGATACATTGATAGTTATATCATAAAGCTATAAAATGCAAATAAAAATTGTTAGAAAGTGCTTTTGAAAATTTTGCTTTTCCCACAATTCTCTATTGCGCTAACGTTCCTATAAAAAGGTAGCAGCGATGTTTAATTAAGGCTGTTCTCAAACTAGCAACTTTTTAACACCTCTAAGTATCATACTTTTACATTTAACAAGAACAAGAAATGCATCAGGCATAGATTACGAAACTCTTTCCAATACTAATAAGGCATTATTTTATTAATATATTAGTAATCTGTTTAGTAATGAAGTAAGAAATAAAAGTGTATAATTTTTTAATATGATAAATAAAGTGACATTATTTTTTAATGATTTTCTGAATTACAAATCGAAAAAGACAAATAACGTGATTTAATAATATCCTTTTTTTTTTCTAAATAAGTAAAGTTCTGTAATTTTTGCAAAGTCTTGGGCACACAGATTTTCACTATATATATATATATATATATATATATATATATATATATATATATGTGATTTCTACTTTGTAGTTATCTGATACCTCTTTTAGGAAATTCCATTAAATTTTTCATTCTTATCATCGCAAAGTTTCATTTTATGATTTTTACCTTTCTAGTTATGTATTTTATATGTATTTTCTTGTTGTTATTGTATGATATTGTCCTATATATTTTCAATTTTTTAGATTAATTTTTTTGCTATTGCTTTTCATAAATTTATTCTGTATGAGCTATTATTTATATATATATACATCAATATATGGTAGCAATAAATATTTCTAATAATAGTTTTAATGTTAATATGCTTTAGTCATTTATATTTATATTACTTTGATCTGAGAAGTCAATCGGGATAGTGTTTTTGGTCATCTTTGCATGGTTATTGTCGTTCTAAGTTTTGGATTTTAGATGCAGTTATTTTATTTGTTCTAAAAAGTCAAATAGTTTCTTGCTTTTGTAGTTTATGCACTTAGGGTTATCATTATTTGGTTTTGGAAATATTAAAGGTGGTTTTTGGGTACTGCTTCTCTGATTTGTACATATTGTATATAAATTTATATTTCATACTCAAGATATTTAATATTAAATTTAATCAAGACTAATTTCATTTCATTTATTATTGATTTTTATATTATTATATTTTCTTATTTTTTGCAATTATTGTATTTTCCAAAAAAAAAAAAAAAAATATATGGCAGTTCTTAGTAAACATCTCGATCCCGGCAAGATACACTTAGCATCTATGCAGTGTAGTGCCCGGTACAGGAACAATAATGGGATTGTTCCTGGATCGTCATCCAGTAGTACCATTTATGCTCTCCCCCTCGTCCTTTACTTTTTCGTAAGTGTGTAGATGCTCGGTGCAAGACATGTATGTCCATACGCTTCTCAGACACAAATTGTCTCAGATCCTAATTATTCAAATTTTTGTAAAGCATTTAATGTTATTTATTGCATAAAGTGTAACTTATGTAACTTGAAATATATAGGTGAAACATCAGGTCCAATTGATAAACGTATCAATCAACATCATTCAGACTCTAATAAAAGCAAAGCAAAAAATATACAGTCTACAGCTGAAATTCAACATTTTCATAAACATCAATTTAACCCCTTAGAACCTAAGCCGGCCCATAACGGCCCTGTAACTTAACGCATAGTTTGGCCGTTTACGAAGAATTTAGGGGTGGAGGGAAGAGAAAGAGGTGCGTTTCACCCCATCCATAGGGATGTGTCTCTATAGTCGGCGACTGTTTTGTTCAGATGACATTGATGGAATATTCACTTGTGGTTATATTTACCTCTTTTAGCAGTTAAAAAGATACTTCTGAGGGGAGCTTTTCTTTTTCTAAAGGTTTTAACTTCAAGAGCATGATATCGTGTTTTCTGAAGTTTATTATTTATCAGCGCTAATATTTAATTACATTTTATTAAAAATGAATAAATGTATGAGAAAGGTGAAAGGCAATTAGAAATGTTTGGATCAGGTGATAGAGACTTAGAAAATAAAAGTAATGGATTGTTAAAGAAGCAAAATGGAAATTGCACTATTTTTTTACAATAAAAGCCCCCCCCCCTGCGCTCCCTGATTTGAAAATTCCCGCCAAGAGAAAAATATCTAAATTCAAAGCTGGCCACCAAATTTTTTATGATCACGGGTGCATTTAAAATTCAGGTGGTCCTTAAAAAAAGGGGGGGGGGGCTTTCCATAAAAAAAAAAAAGAAAAAGAGCTTTACATAAAAAAAAAAGAAAAAGGGCTTTACATTTGCAAGGGATTAATTGCAATTGAAATGATTTGCAGTGGGAAAGTTTTTTTTTTTATTTATTGATGAATTAGTTACACCTTTATTTCCGAGCAATTATTGTCTCAGGATGATTATTGTCAGCACTGTCGCATTAAGGAATTGGTTTAAAACGCCAACTTTGAAAGTATTTTGCTTTAATAATTAAAAAGAAGTTTCTTTTTTTTTTCAAATACTCATAAATATTATTGTTATTTTAAATGTTTGTATATAAATTTAGATATAACTTGTAATCCTTCAAAAGAGATTACTTTTTTTTTTTTTTTTTTTTAAGAAATGATTGAGCTATCTGTTTTAATGTAAAAAAAATTACCGAATCGGATGCAATATAGAGGTTGATACAGCATTTGTGCATTATATTTCTTATCTAATATGATGTTTTATTTGCAGATTTTTTTCTAAAATTCTACCTGGCTACTTTTTGAAACATATTTGGATCAGGTGATAGAGATTTAGAAAATAAAGATAATGGATCGTTAAAAAAGCAAAATGGAGAACACACTATTTTTTACAATAAAAGTCCCCCCCCCCCCCCCTCTCTCTCCGATTTGCAAATTCCGCCAAGAGAAAAATATCTAAATTCAAAACTGGTCACCAATTTTTTACTATCACGGGCGCATTTAAAATCACATTTGCAAGCGATTAATTGCAATTGGACAGATTTGCAGTGGAAAAGGTTTTTTCATTTATCGATGAATTAGTTACATTTTTACTTCCGAGCAATTATTGTCTCAGGATAATTATTTCAACGCTGTTGCATTGAAAAATTGGTTTAAAATGCCAACTTAAAAAGTATTTTGCTTTTACCGATTTTTTTTTTTTTCAAAATACTGATAAATATTATTGTTATTACTATTATTACTGTAAATGTTTGTATATAAATTTAGATATAACATGCAATCTTTAAAAATAGATTACATTTTTTAAAATTTAACAAATGATTTCGCTATCTGTTTTGATGTAAAAAATTTAACGAATCGCATGCAATATAGAGGCTGATGCTGCATTTGTGCATTATACTTCTTACCTAATATAATGTTTATTTTCTGATTTTTTTTTTTTTTTTTTATAAAATTGTACATGGCTACTTTTTGAAACATATTTCTATTTCTGAATGTGCGAAATGTCTACTAGTATAGAGTATAGTACTAGAGTATACTAGTTTAGATGCTAGCAAATCAAATGCTTTTTTTTTTTTTTTTTTTTTTTTTTTTTTTTTTTTTTTTTTTAAGGAAAAGCAAGCATTTTTTATAAAACGATGTCAAAAATTGGCGCTTTAAGATATCAAAATCCGTGAAAGACCTGCGCTATGAAGAACATTCTAATATAACTACTTATATTCATTTTTATCCAGAACCTTTATTAAAAGTTGAAAAACACTTTTCGATTCCAATTCACTCCGTTAGTTATGCTTGCAGTTTTTATGCTTTTATGTCTAACAATGATTTCGCGTATGTGTGAGTGGAGAAAAACATTTTCTTTTTTTTAGAGCAGATTTAAGATAGATTTCAAATATAGTAAAAGCATATGAAAACGGAAACAACATTTTTCGTCTTAGGAGAATTTTACTTTTAGGAAGGTATAAATTTAAGATATATCTTCAGGATATCCTTGAAATTTTCCCATTTACGACATGATTCCGTTATATACAAATTCCGTTTAAAGAAGCTTTACTGTAGCATGACGATGAGATGACCATCAAAACCTTTAGCGAGATCCGAACAGACATTTACTGGAGTAGAAACCAATAGTTCACCACTAACAAATTAGCTACAGTTAGAAACTTCATTCACTGGATTATTATTTCAGTTTAGTTTTGGTAATGAATGCCAATTGAAAGAAAATCTAAAATATTTCAGATAAACTCTGAGTTCTTTGAGTTATCTTTACATTTATTAGAGACTAAGTCTTGATAATTAGTAGGAATTTTACCATTTATTATTACTGTTCATTTTTATTCTAAAAATATACTGAGATGTTCCAATGTATTACATTATTTTGATTACCTAGTACGATAAAACCTGTAGAAGCGGAACTTTTTAAGGGCAGGAAATAGCTTTAGTTTAGACAAGTTTAGAATTTAACAAGGGTCTTCCATTGGAACTCGAATGTTTTTCTGTTTCAGACAGAATTCCGTTATAGACAGGTTTCATATTAACAGGCTTTTGCGAATTATTTATTCATAAAATTAGTTTAGGTAAATTTTAAAACAACATAGTCATCTGAATTTATTATTGCTGCTAAATGCACATTTTTATGTTCAGATGCTTTTATTCAGAAACAATGAAAGTGAACAGCTTTTTCCATTTTTCGATAGAAGCACATATTTTTTTAAAAATACTGTCGAAATTGACGTTTTCAACCAAAATCCCCGACGGGAAGCAAAAGAAAAGTCATCATGTGACAAAAATTGATTATAATTCAAGATGTAATGCATTTATCGGAAAAAAAGGAGAAATAAGAATCATTCAATAGCCATGACTAAAATTTCGTGATTTTACTTTAAAAAATAAATTCATAAATATCACAGAAAATTTCGTAATTTTGAAAAGGGAAGAACATGTTTTTAGAATCACCTTAAAAGTACTTACTCTTAAATTCTACCATGAGAGGTTTAGGGGAGGGCCTTTAATTATTTGTTTTAATTTCAGAATTTTAAACCCTTAAATTGAGTATGAGCCCTCTCTAATGTAAGCAAATTTTAAATTTTTTCATCTCATATGCTAATGGATGGTACCGACCTATTTACATCATAATAAAAAGAATGAGGTACAAATTTGCTGAATTATTCTGGTATATTCTTTTTATTGCCCATATAGAATGTTTGCCGAATCTTGTTTTCCAATTATAATTTTACAAGGATATGCATTTTTCTGCATTATTCTTGGCCCAACAAGTGGCTGAGAGGTTCTGCTCTCAAAGCTGGTAGACGAGAGGTGCTGGGTTCGAGCCCATTCGCGCTCGTCGGCCTAATCGTTTGGAGTTTTCCCTGGTTTTCTTCGATCCTTGGTTAACCTTGCGTAAATACGAATACTTTAGAAATACCCCCATGGAGGGTACTCTCCCTCAGACCTATATCCCTTGTGTAGATATTCGGCCATCATAAATAACACCTAACACACATCTGTGTCATTCTTGCTATTTTTCGTTGTTCTGTGATTATTACCATTTTTATTATATGAATACATAATTTTCCGCATGAGGAGGATTGTGCGAAAATCTTTTTGCACACAGGCGAATGTCAGAGAACAATATTAGAAGCCTTTCTTCCAAGTCTTATAGTTTATAAACATACGTTTCCGATAAAATAAATAGAGTAAGAATACAATGTAAATATTTCTTACTATAGGTGGATAGGGATAAATACATTTTTTACTAGAATTAACATTCCAAACAAATAAACAGATCACTGCTGTCCTTTCTTAGTTGTTTCGGACAGCAAAGAGCGAAAATATCTGGGGACGGGAGAGAAGAGTAAACATGCATCAAGTTGACATTTAAACCATGCCCCTCCCATTTACAACTATAGGAAACTCAAATGGACGGGTTCATTTTCCAAAACTGTTCCTTTTAAACGTTAGGATTTAAACGTAGTATTTTTTTCGCCTTTGTGGGTTTTAAAGTGTTAAAAATACGACAAATGAAATCCTTCAAATTCTAAAAAATAAACCAGAATGGCTTTATATGGAGTCATCATACATGAAATATTACAACACAGTTTATCCTTATGGACTTAATAGTGAAATATTTAATAGACCTGTCAGTCTTCACATCTATAAATAACACTATTGATTATTCTCCAATTTATCCTACTCTTAATCATAATTTTAACTGTAAAACAACACGAAACAAACGTGGAAAGGGTTCATCATCAGTTGTAGTTTCCAAAAAATATATCACTAAACAAATTAATGACCTTCAAAGTAAATATTTAAAGCATTATAACTGGTTATTAATTCGAAAATACATATTTGCTATTAAAAAGAAACAGATTGTACAACATTTAAATGTATTTCTAAGTAAATCTTTCTCTAAACATTTCTCTGATATTTATTTTGATCTCATTATGACTAGGGTTAATCTTTTAAATATTAATTCACAAAAATCATAAAATTCAAAACACGAATACTCAAATGATAATAACTTTTTCAAATCATATATTTAATAAAATTAATATCAATTCTATAATTAATGATAAAAACTGTTATTTTCCTATTAATAATCTTCATATATCAAAGTCCTTTAAATATCCAAATACAATTGGGAAAAAGATTTTTAACTACAATACATTTTCAAAAAATACATCTGCTGCAAGTAATTTTCTGTGTAAATGCAATGACCCCAATCTAAAAAAATATATAAACAATGATCATGGACATATAATCACTGGAAATCTTAATATTGTTAATGATTTTAAATTGAAAAAATTAATGGGTTATGGTACTAAATATAGACTTCCATCTAAATTTACTGTTAAATCTATTATCAAACAGTTTACATATGATATAGATATTTTTATATATAAAATTTCAATCTATTACAATAAACCTATTGAATATTTTAATCAATGGAAAATATTAGTAATTGAAAAATTAACTATGGCTTTAAAAAATAATAATTCTGTTTTGATTTCTATTAACACAAAGCATTTTTTCCAACAAATTACTAAATTACAAAAAAAACTACGTTATTACATATGTAGACAAATCTCCTAATAATTATGCAATCATATGTAAATCTTATTATCACCAACTTACAACCTGTATTTCTTCTACTAAATCTTTTAAAAAACTAATAAAAATGTAATTGTAAATAATCGTAAAATTCACAGTTATTATAAACTATTAAATATTCTATCTACTAACTTTAATTATCCTTATTTAGTTCTTATTCCCAAATTTCATAAAACTCTAATTAAATTTAGGACTGTAACTATTGGTTGCAATACATATAATAATAAAGCCAATAAACTTCTATTAAAAATTCTTAATCAATTATATATACTTACTACAAACAATGATAATACACATTGTATAAAAAATAGCTATCAACTGGTCAATATTTTAAAGTCTTCAATGTGTATATAATATAATGACATATGACTTCAAAGATCTTTTTTAATAATATAGACTTATTAGATATACATAATATTATAAATGCATTATTTAAAAAGTATAAAAAACTGGAATTACAATCTAATATAGATATCGCTTATTTTAAATCTTTAACAAACTTTATTATTTATAATATAATAATTATATATTGCAAGATAACACATTATATTTACAGCACGTCGTTATACCACAAGGTGGATTGTACATCCAGTTTATTATCAGACTTATACTTATATCACTATGAACGTACTTTTACTAATAATAATCTCCATTTATATCATTATATTGATGACATAATTTTAATTGCCACTGATCAATCTAAAATTTCTCAATTTCCAGTTGATTATCCCACTAATTTGGAATTAACGGAAAACCCCTTATCTAACAATACAATTAACTTCTTAGATCTTAAAATTACAATAAAAGACAACAAAACAATAACAGATTTATATGATAAACATAAAGAATTTAAATCCAAAGCTAATACATTTACAAATTTTAAATCTTGTCTTCATCATTCTGTATATCGAAATATAATACTTAATCATTTATATAGAATAAAATGTTTATGTTCTTCTCATCTAATTAACAATAATATTAAAAAACTAAAATTTATAATGCATTAAATCATGGTTTTCCAAAAAAAATCATATATTTATTAATATACAATTAGTACTTACATGATCTTTAAAAAAACAAATTAACACATGCGTAAACAAAATTACAAAAATTTTTATAAAATAAAAAAATATTTATATTAAAAATTGTAAAATAATAATAAACAATTACTATAGGATGGTTGGGTGGGTAGATGTTAGAGTACAGAGGATGGTGGAGTTGTCTGGATAATACGCAATGGTTAATTAAAAAAAAAAATGATGGGGCTTTTGTATTATAACTACATTTCTAATACATATTTTATATGGATGTTGATGTTGATTTGATGTTTTATATGTAATTGGCGACATTTTTCTCTCTTTTTTTTCTTTTTTTTTCAATTCATATTAAATTTAGCTTATTTAATCAAATTCAAAATTAACTTGTTTATAAATTTTAGTCTACTCAGGACAATATCATATTAATTAATAATAGTATACCATTTTTATAGTGATTAATATGCATATAAGTTTATTTGATATAACTAATGTTATACTGTATGTATTTAAATTGGATAATTAGTTTTTATTATTATCCCTCTATACTTTTTAATATAGTTTTATTTGCAACTTTGTATTCCATGATTAATTATCGGTTTAAGTTGTTTGACTGTCACAATCATATTTTTTATCTTTTTTATGGCTAATATGAAGATAATCCACACACTATATTTTGTGATCTTTAGGCTATTGGGAATTTTTGAATCTGACAATCTTCTATAAACATCCCTTTTTTTTCCCCTCTTCATTTTATTAATTTATTATTTTTTATATTTAATAGTAATTATTAAAGTTTTTTTTATATTTTTATTATATATAATTTATTTTATGTTATAGCATATAGCTATATTCTATATATTATCAATGTTATAAAATTATTTAATTTCTCAGTGTAGATTAAAGGGGTAAGGTAATAGAATATATTGAAAGCATGTTATTAACATTCAATTTATTTAATTTTTTTAAAATAATGATATATAGTATGGTATTATTTATATATTAGGATTTGTGTGGTAATGCAGTTGATATCTTATTAAATTCATTAGCTTTTATTAGGTTCTTCTTGTGACTTTTGAATAATAATAAAAGTTTTAAAATAAGATAATAGATGGCAGCACCAAAAAAAATTTAAATGCTTCTATTGAGTAATAATTTTAATTTTTTAAACCAGGTGGTATTAAACACTGAATATTGGCAATATTGTAAAATAGAAATTAAACAATTTAAAGTGTTTTTAGGTATTTTAAATAATGTAATTTTTTTCTTTTTATATTATACTAGCTGTTACCCAGGACTGCGTTCACGTAACATTTAAAGAAGAAGAAATTCATCAATTAAGCAAAAAATTTCGATATTTAAAAGCATATATAATTAACCTTTTATCACATTTTATAGTAGAAACGCTTCTGATGATCCCAATTTGCTTATTTTTGTTTATGCATATAGAACCATTTAAATTTCTTTTGTGAGCATGAAATTTCATACACCTTTTCTAAGATTAAATGAGGAATAAATTTACATCTCTGTTATTCTATTTTATTATTTATATTTATTCCGTTCAAGCAGTGTTGCAGCCAGAATTCGGTTCTGGGGGGGGGGGGGGGTTGAGTTTTTTGATAAAGGTGTTCGCTGGTTATTTGAATCACCGGTTAATATAATCTGTCTTTTTAATGAATCAAATCGTAATGCTTTTTACCCGCAGTTACATTGGTTGTGTTTCATTTAACAGCGTTTACAGTATTAGAGTTAGAAAACATAAAATGCACCAATGAAATAACCTCAAACTAGGTTATATTTATAAAAAGTGTTTAAAGATGATGAGGCAAACTTTAAGAGTTGTAAGTGTACAGTCCATTAAATAATTTTTGCATAGAAAATAACAGAATTCCAATCCACTTGTTCAACCAAAAATACACAGGATTTCATTCCAAAACAATCTCGAATTCTTGTTTTTAACTTTAATAATAATGAAGCCATTTTAACAAAAATTCCAATATACTTACCGTGCTTTTGTCAAATGTAACATCATCACGAAAATTGGTGGAATTTATCATCATTTACGCCCAATTAGTGCTCAGTTAGATAATCCATATTTTGGAATGTAGTTGATATTAAACATGGTATTTTATTTTATTTATTTATTTTATTTTATTTTATTTTATTTTTTTTTTTTTTATTTTTTTGTGCACTTCCAGTACTTTACATGACATCGAATTTGCCATTAAGTAACGTAAATCTGTTGAAAATTTTGTTAAAACATCTTTATTATTGTTAAAGTTCTCTAAAAATATCCGGGTTCAAACTGAAGTCATACCTGTACTAGTATTATAAAGAAGTAACCTTTTTTTTTGTAGGGGTTACTTTTGGAACTACCGAACGGATTTAAAAAGATAATCGGTGATGTGCGAACTTAACTCGCATACAAAGGTTTCCATACAAAATATCAGAACTGTTCAAAGATAATATTTACTTGCGTACATATAACAATACCACATGCCATAATTTAATTCTACTGGAATGAAAACCGATGAATATTTCTCCCTCTAAAACACAGACTTTGTACAAAGTGTAAACTTGGTAGAGAACCAACCACGCTTCGGAAAGAGGTCGCATAGATTCTCACGAAAAGTCACTTGTAAATCATATTTCTTGTAATAGTGGACAATTTTAAAGGAATAAAAAAAAGTATGCTTAATAACGTGAAACTTTTCTATTCATTTTTAAAAATAAAAGCATATTCAGACATAATTATTGAAATGATTTTTAATCAAAAAGTTTTTTTCCTTATAAATGAATTATTTATTGAATTATAAGCAATTTTTGTCTCAAAATTACTGACTTTTAATGTCTTGGAATTATTATATGAATTATCTTTTTAATATTTGCCTTCAATAATTGAATTCATTTGGAATAAAAAGTGCTTATCACTATGTTTCACCTTACCTAAAACAAAGATCTTATACAAAGTTTAAACTTGGCACTGTGCCAAGCACGCTTCGAAAGGAGGTCACAAAGTAGCAACACTGTTTTGATCCGTACCATTTTTTTCTACATGGGTTTTTGATTAATATCTCGGCAAATTACAGACACATTTTTTCGAAAATCATTACTGACAATCCTTGGAAGATTCTACGTCGTTTAGGTACACCGAGTGCCCTCAACTCCCCCGCTGACCGCCAGAAAAATAAGATGCACGAATGATCTTATAATAATTCAGATTTTACTTTTTAAGCGTAGAATGGAACTTTAATAATAATGGCAAAATGATGGTGACTGTCTCCGTTTCAACATAAGCTATATTTTACATCGGTAAAACAACAGCTAGAAACATGGAATTTGGCATGGTTGTTAATTTAGAGACTTAAAAGCACGCCCTGAACAGTTTTTAAAGAATTGGAAATTTTAAAGGGTGCAAGAGCAAAAAAAAACTTTCTAAAATTGCGATTTGTGTGATACATTTTGTATAGAAGGTTAGAATCTGGCATGGTGATAACTTTTGGGATGTACAAATGCTCAAGAACGGTTCCTAAAAAAAAAAAATTCAATTTAAAAAGGATGAAATGAGCGGAAAACGATCTAAGGCTAATGTCAGACGGACGTCTTTTTGCTCGCTTTTTTACTTATGTATTATCCCTACACAATGCTAGCAGCATTATATATCCTTAATTATGATTTATTAGGAATTGTTAGAGCTAGATACATTAAGTCTGGCATGGCTGTTATTCTAGAAACGTAAATGATCACCAAGAACAGTTTTCCAAAAATTCGAAATTAAAAGGATGCAAGAGCAAAAAACGTTCTAAAACTGCGGTTTGTGCGATATACACTATATGGCCAAAGGTGACCGGTCACTTGCGATTTTAGACGTTTTGTTAAATATCTAGAAAAATGCATGAGGAATTAACCTGAAACTACAGGTGTGTAAACAGTATAGTATAGGTCATATATTTCCGCGAAGATTTTTTTCGCGAAACCCCATAGGCGACCGTCAACAAATTGAAAAGGAACTAATATCTTTTGGATAACTCTGTAAAAACTAATGTAGCAAAAACCTTCAAACTCAAGATTATTAATAAATGGCTTATTGTAATATACTGTGTTCATTTTTATGAGGATAGCATGTATACTCGTAGAGAAATTAAGGTTTTTATAAAAACAGTCCCATATTTCGCCAAGTTTTTTGCTTATAATTTGCAGAGTTCTTAATATAAAAAAAAAAGTTATTTTCAGAAAATATGACAAACAACATTGTACATAATACTCTGCAATCAGAATTGAAAAATAATAAAAATTGGATGAAAAATGAGGAGGTTTATTAAAAAATGTTTCACTACGCATGCGCAAATGCAATCAAAGTATAATGTGCATAATGTATTAGCTAATTATATAGAGCAAGTTTTGTGACAGTCTCAAAATCATAGAATGAAAATTCTGAAAATTATCATCGATAGAGTAAGCTCGAAATCCATTGTTCCCAAAAAGAAGCAAAAAGATGAGGGGTTGTATCAAATATCTGTTGATTAGTGCGAAGATAGCATACACAATATTGCACATACTACTATATTTGGATACAACCCCTCATCTTTTTGCTTCCTTTTGGAAACAATGGATTTCGAGCTTATTCTATTGAAGATAATTTTCAGAATTTTCAAGCTATGATTTTGAGACTTTCACAAAACTTGCTCTATATAATTAGCTAATACATTATGCACATTATATTTTGATTGTATTCGCGCATGCACAGTGAAACATTTTTTAGTAAACCTATTCATTTTTCATTCAATTTTTATTATTTTTTAATTCTGATTGCATGGTATTATGTACAATGTTGTTTGTCATATTTTCTGAAAAGAACTTTTTTTATAATAAGAACTCTGCAAATTATAAGCAAAAAACTTGGTGAAATCTGAGACTGTTTTTATAAAAACCTTAATTTCTCTACGAGTATACATGCTATCCTCATAAAAATGAACACAGTATAATACAATAAGCCACTTATTAATAATCTCGAGTTTGAACGCTTTTGCTACGTTAGTTTTTACAGGGTTATCCAAAAGATATTCGTTCTTTTTCAGTTTGTTGACGGTCTCCTATGGGGTTTCGGGAAAAAATCTTTGCGGAAATATACGACTTATACTATACTATTTATGAACCTGCAGTTTCAGGTTAATTCCTCATGTATTTTTCTAGATATTTAACAAAACGTCGAAAATTGCAAGTGACCGGTCACCTTCGGCCATATAGTGTAGTTGGTATAAAAACTTGGTTTTTGACATGGTGGTTACTTTTAAGGTATAATGAGAATATTCCATAATATATTCAAGTAACCGTTTTCTATAATAGCGAGTGACTATAAAGCTAAAACTGCAGATTTTTAACAGTGTGCTTATTAATTTAAATTAATGCATGATTAGTATAAAATTGTGTATAATTATATTTTATACAGTCTAAGAAAATATTCTACATTTAACCCCTCACTTTTCAAAATCCATACTCACAGACATATTATCTATAACTCAATGATATTACAATAAATGCTTCTTTCCTACGTGACACGGGTGGCAATGCTCCTCCTAGAGCAAGCACCATTACCCATTGCTACATTACTAACTAATGGAATACATTCTTTATTTTTGTGTACAGATCTCCTAAGGAACAAATGGTTCGAAATTCACACTGATTACGATAATTTGTTCAATCACAATCAGAAACAGCCTTTTACAACTTTATAGTTACTACTTTTTTCATTCTTATTTTACAAAGATTTTCACTTAGGTACGTATATAATTGGGAGCAAAAAGTGTAAAACAGAGAGTTTGAAACTGAGAGAGATCTGCAAAGTGTATGTTTCATGTTTTTTCTGAAATTCGATGGTCTATTATTGTTTCGAACATGGAACAAAGACAGAAGTGTAATTAAGAAATGGCCCATTGTATAATACTTAAATTCAAAGAGTCTGTGTGGCAGGAAATGACCATTCTTTTAGCATAAGACGTTTTGAAAAAGTGACTTAGTCCAAATAACCAATTTTCACAAAACTAATGCATGTAATATGCGCTTTCACAGTTTTAAGTAGAATTTTCGCCGTTTAATTGAATCACTTTGTTGAATAGAGTTTGATTTCTCAAAGCGGCAGATTTCGAAAAAGGCCAAAACGTTTAAATATTAATTTTGGTTTTGATTCATATAAGAGGCAATTATAGTAATTTTTCTTAGCTCTGGGGGGTGTTTTAACCCCCAAACCCCTCCCGTGGCTGCGCCACTGCGTTCAAGGATATTGATTTAATTTATGTTTTCGAGACAAAAAATATTATTTAAAGATATATATTAATAAAGAATTTTAAAGGAAAGTGGTTATTAGTAGGTCACTTCAGACGTGACTTTGATATGATTAGAATAAGCGAAAAATCAACATGCACCATTATGGTTATATTCCAAAAAATCACATATTGGAAGAGAAAAAAAAAGATAAATGGTATTAAAAAAATAATCAAATGTGGTGATAAAATAATCAAAGTTCAAAGTAAAAAAATAATCAAAGTTCAAAAATAAATAATAAGAGCACGGGAAATATCTTTAACTTTCAAATATTTATTACATTTTAATTTCACGGTACCACACTTTTATGAGCTCTAGATCTACCAATAATATCAAAATGTTTATCACGCTCCAAAGACTCTTGAGCCTAAATACTTATTATTAAAGCAATAGAGTTACTTATTGCTTTCGAGGAATAAATCGATTTATGTAAAAGCACCACAATTATGAATAAACATTTTCATATCTATTGTGTGTTGTATTTGGCTTATGAAAGCTTTGAAATTTGCAGGAATATGCTCCAATGGGGTAACAGTGATAGATTGTGTTTCAGAGAGATTTTTAACTATAGATTTCGATAATTTAAAATCTAAAGAAAATTTCCCTTCTTCCTTTGCGCTTTTCGATAAACACGCCTTTATACATTAGAGGGATGTGAAGTGAAAAGCAAATTTATTGCTTAGTTAAGGTTTTGGCTCTTGTGCACACGTAAATGATGTCACATGTAAAGCCTAATCTCAAATTGAAATTACTTGCTAAACTTTTTTAAGTTGACTTTCCTGTGCCATTTATTAAATTTTATTGAAACCAGTGTTATGGGAGATTGTACTGTAAAAGGATGTTAAACTTATATATTTGCGATTATTAAATTCTGTGCAAATCACGCCATTTTGTATAAAAACTGCTATAAAATGCTAATATTTTCTGAAAGAAAAGCAGCTAAGACTAATGTCAGACGAACGTCTTTTGCACACTTTTTTCCTTGCGTATTATCCCTACACAATGCTAGCGGCATATACGTGAGGAAAAAAGCGTGCAAAAAGACGTCCGCCTGGCATTAGTTTAATGATTTAAAATATGACGACACTAGGTTAGTTTTTCCTACGGAATGTTACTTCTCGAAATAAATAAATATATATATATATTCTTTCACTTCATGAATCATTTAAAACTATGCATTTTAATTTATTTAAAAAAAGGGAAACCGATTAATGAAATCCAATATTATTGTACATTTAGAAAAACATTGAAAAATAATTTTTTTAAATATACTAAATTTCATGTAAGAAAATGTATTTTAAATGTAAGCTAAAATTTCATTTTCAAAGAATGCGACTTTTGATGCAAAATTTTATTTCTGAAAAGTATATTGTTATTTTAAGATTTCGTTTTAACTTTTGAAGCTGGTGTAATGAAGACGACATCGCTTTGACGAAATTAAAATAAATCTATGTTAATGTTTTCGTATTAAAATTAATGCTTTCTATGAAAAAATATTACATCATTTTTAACCGATAAAAGCTTTTACTAAAAATGCCTTTGTGACATGTTTTAACTGCCATCTTTTAAAATTAATCAATTAAAATAGTATATGATTATTTTAATCAAGGCCTCCTGATAAGGGAGTCTTGATTTTAATTTTAATTCGTATGAATAGTGGGCAATAACTATCCACTTAAATGCACAGAAGTTATATTTACTCCTTGGTTGCGTCAATATGTCGACAGACGATTTTTGTTTCTGTGGAATTAATTCATTCATGAAGTTTCGATGTGTGTAAATATGTTTTCAATTTTGGAAAATTTAATTTAATCAAGTTTTTGCACCATTTATACTAATTGAAATTCAATTCTTTTTCATTTTAATGAGGAAATAGCGTAAAAAAATATATTAATCCATTTTAATTCCCCTTTTTTCCACCAAAAATATCTTCTCCTGATAATCATAATGTGAATTTTGAAAAGAAAACTCTCATTTGTATGTAACTTACATTCAAACTTTTTAATCAGTATGGACAGTATTCCTGTGACGTCACAATTGGTAAAATAGCAGTTTTTATAGCCTCGAATCAAAAGCAAGAATAGGGTCCATTTGTAAAAAATATTTCTGTTATTCGTTTTGATATGACGTCATTATTTATCTATTTTCATTAGTTACTGATATTGATGCCCATTGCATTTTTAACGAATATTTGGAAATACCTGTTTTATTTCAAATTTGACGTCATATTTTTCCAATCGAATAACTTTATTAATAATATTATTCTTTTTCATTCTTTTTCCTTCTAATTATGACACCATTTTTGGCAGAAAACCCCTTATTAACGTAACCGATATTCATCCTTTCATGCATAATAAAAAATACCCCATTTTTTGTTTCAAGTATGACGTCATATTTATTTTCTTTTGAATTCTTTTTATTTTAATTTTTAATTAACTGTAGAGGAGAAGTTATTATTCCAGATTTAGTTTTTCTTGGCAACAAGAAAGAAAGATGGTTAAATTTATCGGGAAAATGTCAATTGATTCTGTATGAAAAAGAATGAAATTTTGAATTATTAAGATAATTATTTGAATAAATTAAATAAACTATAGCCTATGTTCATTTCCGGGTTGTAATCCATCTATATCAGAAAAATACAAAAGCATTAATTCATCTGTTTAGATGCTGACTTCATTCAAACATTCGGACACACATTGACATTTATAATATTATAAGGATAAGGATTAATTGAATTTATCACTGTATTTCAAAATGATTTAACTGAATCCATAGGTTTTAATTTCTGTGTTAACTTAACTGTTTCATTCACCTTAATCTTATCATGCTTTTGGATACCATGTGCGGGAGGATATTTTGAAAATCAACTGGGATTTTATTCGGTATGATGTGTAATATTTCTATTTTTTATGCTATAAATTAAATATTTAAAGGGTTGTATTGTTTTTTCCATTTCATGCTATTTGATATTGTTCTGTTTTCATCTTGAAACTATTCTCTTGGTCATATTGGTTGTCTGAGTACAGGAGAAAAAAATTTTTCAGCTTTTAGCTTTTTTTCTCACAGAAAACAACCGATTTGCTTATATCATTGAATTCTGTACTCTTGAAAATGTAATTCAATATATAAGTTTTTCAATTATTTTCGGTATCCATATTCTTCTTTTTTTTCTTCCATATTAATTATTGTAATTAAGTATATGGCACTTTGTTGTATACATACAATCCTATATTATAGGTTTGTGGTATCCATTTTTATTGTCATTTCATTCACAATATTGCAGTTTTTGATGATGGTCGGTAATGTTTAATTAATGGTTATATATATTTAAATATATATATATATGTATACACTATATTGCCATTAATGACCGGCAACTTTCAATTTTAGACATTTTGTCAAATATTTAAAAATATACTTGACAGATTCTTCTGGAATTTCAGAATTAAAAAGAACAGGTATTACCTCATATTTAGCAATGTCGATTTGATAAGGGGGGCAATTAGGGGGCCAACAAAAAATCAAAGAAAAGAAATAATACTTGGGATCACCCTGTAAAATAAAATGCACGAAATGATCTACCGCTACCGAATATGAATAAACAGACATTGTGCAATATGTGTATTCTTTTGTGTAAGAATAGCACGTATAATGGAGATATAGCGATTTATTTAAAATAATTAAAAAAATCTTGCATGTTTTTTGCTTATAACATGCAGGGTTTTCAACCAAATTTAACGCCAGTTTCAGAAAAATTGACAAAATATAGTAGAAACAATATAGTGCAATTGGAATATAAATATATTAAATATTTTAGGAAATATGAACAGTTGTATAAAATAATTTTTATCTGCGCTATCGCGAATGATAACAAGGATCATTTTACATAATTTAATAGTCCACTCTATGGAGCAACTTATTAAAAAATATCTAGTCAAATATCGTAAAAATTCAGAGAGATATCGACATTAAAGTGAGCAAATTTTCAGTTGTTCTCTAAAAGCAGCTGAATGATAAGAGATTTTACACAAATTGTCATTTTTTATTAACTGACTTTCAGAAAAAGTTAGTATTTAGTGAGTATCAACGAGTAGATTTGGAAAAAATGCTTCGATTTTGATACTTCTTTTGATCATGGTACAGGCTCGATCTGGTGGTTATCCAAGAAGAACTAAAGCATCAATAAAAAATTAAAATTAAAAATGACAATTTGTGGAAAATCCCTTATCATTCAGCTGCTTTTAGAGAACAACTAAAAATTTGCTCACTCTAATGCTGATATCTTTCTGAATTTTTATTATATTTGACTAGATGCTTTTTCATAAGTTGCTCCATAGAGTTGACTGTTAAATTATGTAAAATGATTCTTGTTATCGTTAGCGCATGCGCAGATAAAAATTATTTCATACAACTGCTGATATTTCTTAAAATATTTAATATATTTATATTTCAATTACACTATATTGTTTCTACTATATTTTGTCAATTTTTCTGAAATCAGCGTTAAATTTCGTTGAAAACCCTGCATGTTATAAGCAAAAAACATGCAAGAATTTTTTTAAATAAATCACTATATCTCTATTAATATACATGCTATTCTTACACAAAAGAATACACATATTGCACAATGTCTGTTTATTTATATTCGGTAGCGATAGACCATTTCGTGCATTTTATTTTACAGGGTGATCCCAAGTATTATTTTTTTTCTTTGATTTTTTGTTGCCCCCCTAATTGCCCCCCTTATCAAATCGACATTGCTAAATATGAGGTCATACCTGTTCTTTTCAATCCTGAAATTCCAGAAGAATCTGTCAAGTATATTTCTAAATATTCAACAAAATGTCTAAAATTGAAAGTTGCCGGTCATTAATGGCAATATAGTGTATATATTTAAGCAGGGTGTGTTTTGCCAATTTTAAAAGGAGCAGGGTACCGTGATCTTAAAAAAATGGCCTAGGGTGAACAGTAAGTATTTACAGAATTAATAAAAAGAAAAACTGCTAATAAATATAATTTCTTTAGTTAGTATCACAAATAACAAAAGAAATATCATTTGAAGCTCGTTTTTTGTATTTGTATTTAGAAAAATTAATGTTAATTGCCTGAATGTAAACTTACTCAGATATATATTTTTTGATAACAACAAAAAATCATTCTACTTCTACCGAAAAAGCTCTTTCTGTGCTTAACATTTTCATACCAATTAGTTCTTTTTCTCTTATACATTCTTTTATAATAGTTGTTGGGCAGGTGTCATTATTTCATTTTTCTTTAGCCCCAATTTGCTATTAATTTATTATTGCAAAAGTAGAATGAGAAAATAACATACTGCCTACTTATTCTTTTACTTGCAGAAATTTAATATACTTGCAATGCTTATTTTATGTAAAAGGAGGAATAATTTCATTTGTTAAAGTAAATTATGACATTGCAAATTATGTTAGATTTAAATATCATTTTTAAATGAAATGCTTTTTTTGCCAGATAAAAACTTGCTTTTTACAAACTTACTGTACTTAATTTTTTACAAGTCTAAGGAATAGTTTAAGCTTAGAAATAATTATTTAAAGCTTTTTTTTTTTTTTTAATTCTTAAAGCAAAATTTCTATAGAAACTTTCCAAATTATGTTCATCTTAGATTTTAATACTTTTTTATGCCATTTTAAATATTTAGAAAACTTATGATTTTAATCAATGACTTTTTAAAAAAAATCAGTTGATTAAAATTACATTTAATCGCTGATATAAATCATTTGATTAAAATTGTTGATATCGTAGTTTGAAGTAACATAGCATCACTAAGATGCACTGTTAATGATTTTTTTCCATAGATCATAATGTAATGGAATGCTTTTGTGCATCCCTGCTAAAGAACTATAAATGGTATTTATTCTATACTCCTGAGAAAACATGTTCTAGTCCACCTCAGGGATGCATGTGAATCTCATTGTGTTTGTAATATTGTAACATCAATTAGATGCATTGCAAACGATTTTTCAATGTAGACCATAATGTAAAAGAATTTTTTTGTATGTCTCTGTAAATAATCTGTAAATGCTACACACTTCATTTCAATACTGATCATTCTAGAGCAAACTTCAGTAACATATAAAAGTTAAATGACAATTCAAGTATATTTAAGAGAATTATAGCCATATATCAGACAGATAAATAAAATTCATAAATGCTTTGCTACTACAGTAAACTCTGTCTAAGGCTAGCATGTGAAACACGTGATCTGCTGAAAACTTATCTGTAGCCTTCCAAGCATTTGACATTTTACTTGAGTTTGATTCCATTGTTCAAACATGCATGAAGAAAATAAAGTTTTCATCAACATACTTCCACTAACTTAGATAAGTCAAACAACAGAACACTTAATACATGAATTGTACATAGACAGATCTAACTCATTTTTAAATTTCAGCTTCAAGAGGTTGTGGATGAAAAGATAACCAACTGGAACCAGCATCTTGAATATGAAAATTTATAGGTTTACAAAATGTTTCCAGTATTTTTCTTATAACTTTGAAAAATTTGATGAAAATTTACCTCTTTTGTTTCATAACATAACCATGAATAAAGGGGCTCTTTAAAAAAAAAATTTCAATCCCTGTTCCTTCAGAATACAAAATCATACTTTGGGATCAATGAGGCCCTATAAGGTAAAATTTTGTGAAATGGCCATGTATCAAGAAATAAGTATTGAACATATTGCACACCTACAAGAAATGCGACACATCTTGACAAAAGTAAATTTCATAGGAGAGGCAAAAGAATATTTGCACGTTTTTACTGTAACATAAAAATATAGCACTTAGCTTTGCATTCAGTAGTAAAAGCATGCATAAAAGTGTAAAACCCTTAAGAATGAAGACATAGATGAGGTTTGGAGAGTTGAGTAATTTTACCTCACTACACAATTTGCCCCCTTCTATGGCCACGAATGGCCATATAGAGAATTAAAACTGGGTGTGCGATTTGCAAATCTCATAATTTCATATTTATATATTTATCATAATTTTATTATTTATAAGCAGGGGTGGGGAATTTCTAGAAAATCTTACCAGCCAATGATTTATTTCACCAGCCGGTAAAATGCAACGTACAGTTGAAAATTTTTATGACAAAATTATGCAACTCAAAAATAGTTGGTTACTATAATGCATTTTCATATATTTTTTCCTATAAAATTAAGAAATATAAACAAGAGATGAAAGTTTAATATAAAGTAGAACTTCATGCGATGTTTACATCACAGTAATTAGGAAAGTTGAAAAATATAGCTAACTACTAAATAAAAAAATGTTTTTGGCATACCTCTATAGTTTGCAATTTTCAAAGACTACCTAAAAAGTCACTCAGAAAATTCACTCGCCAGTGGCAAGTAAAATGATGCATTTTCCCATCCCTGTGTATAAGTTTTCTTAATTTATCATGGTAAGGCATTCTTAGTAAAAAAAAATTATTTCCCTGTCCCCCTGGGGATAGGCAAATTCATATTTTGTGATCTATCTGACACTTTTTTTTTCTTTTTGTGATACTGAATTTTAGAACAAATATTACCTAATTAAAAATTTTGACACTTATTTCCAAGATGAAGAGGCAAATCTATATCTCAAGATCTAACAGGTCTTTATACATGAATTATTAAGAAATAAATGGATAAAGTGACAAAAGCAGAAATGAAAATAAGTGTGTTAAAAAGGAGACTATTTCAGAGATTCTAAATTTCCACCACCAGTGTAAATAATCAATGCAGGAATTCTTGACTCTTCTATTTTCAGCATTTACTGCTATTTCATTCTGGACTATGAACTGCATTGCTTGCAGTCCTCTGTGATTTTATACATTTGTAATTTTAACTATTGCACTCACTGATGATGGAACTTTAGAAACACTGAAGCAGCTGTCTGCACTTTTTTTAACTGTACATATTTTCCTTTGTGCTCTTGCACATTATCCATTTATTTCTAAAAAAAAATGGCACAATGCTTTAATACTCTCATTTTAACTTTATATATTAAATTTTATGTGAAGTACAAATTTAGATCATAGGCATTTTGGCTTCTCCCATGCACAATACCATATCTCGAAAAATACTAGTAGTCCAGGCAATAGAGGCCGTATGGGGACTCTACCTAGCAAAATTAATGGTAGTACTGGAAATCGGCTTTCTAGATGTTTTTTGGGTCGCTGAATCTGAATTTATAACTTCCCACCAAAATTTCCCCCGGCAACACCCCAAATTTTGGTAAAAAGCCCCCCAAAAAAGGTTTTTATTAAAAAATTCCATTTTTTATTGTTTTAGGGGAAAAGTAGCTAGAAATTCGGAAAGTAGACAAAATTTGCAACAAATTAGATATATGACATTATGACTTAGGATGAAGGGGAAGGGGGGATCTGCCTCAGAATGTGTGCTTCAGTGCTGCGTGGACTAAGTTGCGCAATTCCACTTAACCACTCACACGTTTACATTAGCTCTCCCATCTTCCCTCCGAACTTTCTCTATAAGGTTTACTTTAAGTTTTTTGGGTCGCTGAATCCGAATTTTTAACTTACCCCCAAAATTTCCCCCCCAACCCCCCCCCCAAATAGTTGTTTTTAACTTAAATTTCTTATTGTTTTAGTGAAAAAGCATTACAAAATTCAGAAACTAGACAAAATTTGCAACAAATAGGATATATGACATTATGACGTAGGGTAAACGGGGAGAGAGAGGGCTGCCTCGGAACATTCTCCGCGCGCTTTTCTCAAAAACCAAATTTTTTCAAAAAATCAATTTTTTGATGGGTTGCCGGGTGAAATTTTGGTGCGAAGTTACAAATTCGGATTCAGCGACCCAAAAAACATCTAGAAAGCCGATTTCAAGTACTACCATTAATTTTGCCAGATAAAATCCCCTATTGCCTGGACTTCATCATTTAGTGCACGTAGCGCCGCAGTGCATGTTCCGAGGCAGCCCTTACCCTCCCCGTTCATCCTAATTCATAATGTCATATATCCTATTTGTTGCAAATTTTGTCTAGTTTCTGAATTTCGTAATGCTTTTCCCCTAAAACAATAAGAAATTTAAGTTAAAAACAACTATTGGGGGGGGGGGAATTTTTGGGGGAAAGTTAAAAATTCGGATTCAGCGACCCAAAAATCTTAAAGTAAACTTTATAGAGAAAGTTCGGAGGGGAGATGGGAGGGCGAATGTAAACGTGTGAGTGGTTAAGTGGAATTGCGCAACTTAGTTTACGCAGCACCGCACGCATGTTCCGAGGCAGATCCCCCCTTTCCCTTCATCCTAAGTCATAATGCCATATATCTGATTTGTTGGAAATTTTGTCTACTTTCTGAATTTCTAGATACTTTTTCTCTAAAACAATAAAAAATGGAATTTCTTAATAAAAACCTTTTTTGGGGGGCTTTTTACCAAAATTTGGGGGGGTTGCCGGGGGAAATTTTGGTGGGAAGTTACAAATTCGGATTCAGCGACCCAAAAAACATCTAGAAAGCCGATTTCCAGTACTACCATTAATTTTGCTAGGTAAAGTTCCCTATTGCCTGGACTATAGTTCCTTTAAGATATAATAATCAATAGAGAATTTGTATTTTTTGTATATAAAGGAATTTTGTGTTATTTTTTCTCTGTCAATTCATGATTTTTGTGTCTAATTTATGAAAAGCTTAAATTCTTCATAATCTACAATAAATATGTAACAAAGGGTGTTGCTGACAAGTCATTTAATCATAGTAGAGGAATTATTAACAGCATCTGATGATAGGACAGGATATCAGATAGCTTCAAAATTATTTGGTGTGCCAACTAGCATCTAGCTAGTGTGCACTTATGGATAGAGTTTCTTAAAATCAAAATCTGTGTTATTTGATGCATGTACATTTAGTTGCAGTTTACATAATTAGCTTTAATATTTCTTGTGATAATATTTATGTAGATATATTAGTCAAAATATTCTTTTATTCTGTAGTGTTTAATTTCAATACCAATGCTATATTATTATATTAGGCTCTTGGTTTATCCTGTTATTGAAATTGAAATATCTCCCAGGTGCATCATACAGATATGAAAAATAGTTGCATTGACCAAAATATCTGACACTTATGCCAGAAGGGGGGGGGGGGGCTGTAGCACCTCAGAGAGAAAAGTACAAATTAAAGAAACCCTCATTTTCTGGTATCTTCAATAATAAAGGGTGAAAAATGTCAGTGAATATGGAAATAAATGTTGAAGTAAAAAATATATATATATATATATATTGTCAGAATTTCTACTTTTTTTTATTATTATTCCTGGATTTTCTGCTGCTAAAATATACATGGAGCATAAAGTTTTGAGTTAGAAAGTTTGTCATTTAGCAATCTCATTGCTGCAGGAGCAAGCCAATAAGAATAAAATATGAATGACAGAAGAATTATTGCTTTTTCAATGTCTGTAAATGTTTAAACCTATAATCATGTAAAAACAGAATTAGATGTATTATTATCTTTAGGAGCTATAAAAAAGAAAAGGAAAAGTATGTAATTTTTAGGTATGATGAATAAAATAACATTAATTTCAAATGATTTGATAAATCATAAATTTAAAAAATGCAATTAAATTATGCCATGATTGAATAATTGCCTTTACTTTTTCTATAAAATAATGAGGGAGTTCTATAATTTTTGCAAGTGGGATGGCAACATGGATTGACATTAGAAATACTGTGGTATAGGGAGGGAAAAATGAGACCTCTATGTGTAATTGGATATCCTTTTCTGCTTTCACTACTTTTTAAAAAGGCAGGCGTAGAGAGTTAAAAAAAAAAAAAAAAAGAAATCAGATTTTTGTTATTTAAATTTGATTTTTATGATTTTTTCCCCTCTCTGTTAGAATACTAAATATCTATCAAGAATTACAGGTTTCCAAAACAATTAATCCTCTAATTACTGACATAATATATGTTTTCATACTTTAATTAATAATTATAAAGCTGCAAATAAGTAACTTCATTAGATATTAGTAACACACAATAACATGTACATTAATATTTTGTGATAATTATGTATACCTATATTAAAAGCTGCTAATATTTTTACATTTATTAAAATTATTAATAACTGCATCTAATTTTAAATCGATAACACTGGTTAAAATTAATAATTATTATACAACTAATTCTCTAATGAAGAACATAATCTATATTTTTTTGGCTTAATAATAAATTATAATTAATAATTTATTATTCATTCTATAAAGAAGAAAGGCAGGGTTTTAGTTCCCTAAATGTGCATTATTTCATGAGTAAATATATTAATGTGTTTAGTAACAATATAAGAAATAATGTATATAAATTTTAAATAGGATAAATAAATTTTCATTAATTTTTAATGATTTTATAAATTATAAATACAATTTAATTGAAACATGATTTAAATGTCTTACATTTTGTTCTATAATTTTTTGTAAGGTCTTGGGCACACAGATTTAGAAACACCGTAGTATGGGAAGTTCTTTTGGAAAGATATCTCTGGGTAGAACTAAAGGGAATTTCACTTATTTTTAATAAAGGCAGGGTGTATTTTGCCAATTTTAAAAAGGGCAGCATGGTGCTGCATCCTTAGAAAATGGCTGCAGGGAACACTGTAGTCCACCTTAAAATTTTAAACAGTTTGCAAATCTGGTTAAAAAAAAAGTTAAGAAAATATATGAAGCCAATTTAAATAAATTCTCAACATTTAATCAAAACCAAATAAAATAAGCAATTTTTGTTGGTTAAAATAAATATAAATTAATTTTTATTTAATTTACTTTTTTTCGTGAAGAAACACTGTCTCAAAAGTTTAAGCACTTTATGTAATTTTTTTTTAGAAACACATGATTGGATCGGTGTGTATGTAGTGACATTGTATGATGCCGTATTTCAATTTTATACAAGTGTAGAAATCCTTTCCACTCGCTTTAAAAATGCCAAAGAATAACAAATTCACAAAAGGTGAGATTTTAAAAGTTTTTAATTTGAAATCACAAAATAAAACTGTTTCTGAAATTGCAAAAAATTTAAATCAATCAAAGCGAGGTATACATCAAGTACTCTCTACAGGGCCGGTGAGAGGGACAACCACTGGGGGCAACTGCCCAGGGGGCCGTACCGAACGAATGTAGAGATTACATAATATTTCAAATCTGAACTTGCACACATTTTTTTTTCTTTTACAAGCTAACTGAAAAAATGTTTCCAGGAAGTGTTGTTTTACCCTTACCAAAGACATAGAAAACTCCTTACTGAGACAGGTCTTATCTCTTGTTTTATATTGAGGCGAGTACTAAGCTAAGCTGTCACTTCGTTGATCATTCTTCTTTTAATCAGCCGGAACTTCCTGTTTCCCTAAGAAATTTATAAAGAACTCTTCTCTGACCACAGGCCGCTATTCTTTTGAATTAAGGCAAAAGAGCCTCTGGACTACAACAGGTTCACCCGTCTTGTCTGTCCTATTATAACTATGTCTCATTAGGTATTTTGGTTTCATCTGACACTGGCAGCAAGGCCTGCATAATCATTGGGCAAACGGGGCGGCTGCCAGGGCCCGCACCAATTGGGGGCTCCTTAGGGCCCCCCGAGTCTCTCTATACATTTTGAAATGACATTTTCTCTGTATAGAATAATATTTTTGCCCTAGATTTGTTTTTACATACTTCTTTTGAGAATTTCTGACAGTCAAAGGTGATAATATTGTCAGGAAGGTATAGATTCAACGATCCCGAAAGTAACCTTTAACGCAAAAAATAAATTTTTAAATTATTCTAAAGGATAGAAGATTTTGAAAAATAAAAAATAATTATGCACATTAAATGTGAATGATATTTTTTATACATTTTATTATAATGTATTATTGTATGATATACACATTTTTTTTTTATTAACCCAGTATTTCAGTATACGTTGGGCCCAGGGCCGTAGCTAGGAGGGGGCCAGGTCGGGCGGTGCCCGACCTGGAAAAATATTTGCCCGTTCTAGCAGAATTGACTAGACAACCTGATCGACACATTAAATTTCCAAACTTTTCTCTCCCTCATTAATATTTTTTTTTTTTTTTTTAGAATAGACCGTAATTTAACTAACAGACACCCATTCCTAAAACTTCTCAATTCAAACAAAACAATTTTAACAAAAAATTCATTTGTGAAGAGTTTTCTTTTTCTTTCATTCCAAGAGCTGAAGGACATTTTTCGCTTTGTTGCGTTGTAGAAATTTAACTTACTGCCTCCCCAAGGTGTCAAACTGCAGTCTTTAGAGAATAATAGGGTTTAGAGATTATCCTCTTAACTCCTTGTCCTTTCCTTAAACTGATTAACTGATGTCCGCGAAAATCGTTTTCTTTGTACAACTGTCGTACATGAAATTTATTGTAATCGGGTACGGGAAACAAAAGGCATGGATTTCAGGTTGCTGTTGGCTACCTATTTATGGATTGACAGGACATGTTACACAAAATATGCAACTATCATGTGTTACAATCATGTGATTTTGTGATTGCTAACTTCACTATGTTGCTTTTGGGCTTTTCAACAAAAGTGGAAATTGTTTTTTGAGAGCTTTCTTGACACTGTTGTAAATTATAAAAGTTTGTAAAATCAGTGTCACAGTGTCACACAGAATCGCAATATCTAGAATGTGTTTTTCAGAGCAAAGGGGTTTTATAATTACATTATAAATGGCATCTATGACTGTTTGCATTTAATATTTTATGTTAATTAAATGATATAAATGTAATTTAGAAACGAGAATATTATAGAAATTAATTTTATCCTTTTTATAAGTACAAAAAGTGTTTGTTTCTTCTGGTGCTTTCCCGCCCCTATGTTATTTATTCTACTTTTTAGTTGTTTTATTCCTTTCTTCCTATAAATATCTAAACCAGTCACATAGTTTCTCTATGGAAAAGGGGAAATAAATGTAGGATTGTGAAACGGAAATATAAATTGAAAAATTAACTAAAATACTAAACGAACACTAATATTTTTAAACTATGACACACACATTTTTATTTAAAGGCTTTTTGTAGAAAATATTTTTGTTTGCTCGGCTATGCGAAACTTTATAATGTGTTCGCGGACTTATTTTTAAATGTAAAAGCATGACATTCGCAGGCAAAATTATTGAAGTAATTTAGAATCAAATAGCATTTTTTGAGAAATGTTTGGAATCTTAAGCTTTAAACGATTGTGTCTCAGATTATAAGTCTGCACGGGGTGCAATTTCCAGGCCCGGCCGCTTTTTCAAGAAGGCTCACGTTTTCAGCACCAGCCTTGGCGAGTTGGCGAAAGCGAGAGCGTTCAGCTAGCTCTAACGCCAATCGTCGTCTTGTGTTTTGTTTTGAACCGAAATGGCGGAAGATGAACTAGCATATTTTAGTCCTACCTAAATTAAAGAAATATTTTCAGTTATGTGTTCTAGATGAAAAGAAATCTTCTTCGAAAGAAATTGTATTACGAATTCTTATACTTTGTTTTATCGAAGGCCTTTATTACTTTTGATGATATAGACTAAAATTTTGATTATTTGATCCCCTCAAAAATCTAAATTTTCATTCAATTGAGCATTATTAATTCCATACCTCTTAAACAAAAACTCATTACCTTCATATATTTAGATATTTGATTACATATAAAGATGGGTTTATGGGGATCATGAATTAATGCAGTTTCAGTGCATTTTGACGTATATATAAACACAGATTTTAAAAAATACCTGTGGAAGAAAATTACTATATTTTCGTCGATGAACTTATATAATTAATTTAATACCAAATCATTCTGCAAAAACAGCCCCCAAAGTCGAGTGAAAATAGGCCAAATCAAGAAAGAAAAAAAAAACCTTTCACACCCCCAAACAGGATGTTTAGAAATTGCCTTTTCAATGTGAGATGAAATTCTTAAGGGGAGGTGGGGTAGAAGGAAGATTGAATGACTATCTTTTGTTACTTCAAAGTAACAAATAAAATCATTAGAGAATTCTTTTAACTGTATATGATAGTGAGGGGCTATAGATTTAAATAGTTAAATTTATCAATTAACAAATAGAAAAAACAAACCAAAAAATTAAAAACTTGGAATATTTAACTTTTTTTGGGGGGGGGGGGCGCAGAATTTGAATAATTGGTCTTTTACTTATAGTTACTTCAAAGTAATAAATAGGACAGAAAATTTAAAAAAACTGTAAAGAATTTTAAAAAAAATGAAAGCGTGCGCACAAAAGGTTAATCCTTATTATTATTTTTAAAATCTTTCATTCTATTTGTTTCCTTATTTTTTTTTTATGGTAAATTATTTATTTGTTATTTAAAAATCAACAGATAGAGCAAAACAGTAAACTTTATGCACTGTTATGGATAAGCGAAGAAATAGTTAACATTTCAGACGCAATTTTAACTAATCTTTTCTGTAAGGCAACAATGAATTTTAAATGGGCAAAAAATAGTGTGATGGAGGAGAGGGGGTGGGGGTGGGGAAGAGAAAATTCGAAATGGGAGGTTGCCTCAGACGATTGAGCATTATTTTATTGCCACTTCAACTTAATAAATAGAGCAATATGTGTGCAGAATGACGAAATATAAAGTGTGTGTGTGGGGGGGGGGGGGGATTTCATTCGAGAGAAGAATTTACATGATTTATTCAAATATGACGATTATTTTTAAATAATAAATAAAACAACTAAGGCGAAATAATATTTAAAAATATGGCAAAAATTTTAAAATAAAAAACTGAAGAATTTTAAAGATTTTTAATTTTGTGCACTGGGGACAGACCGATGTCTTTTTCATAAAAACTCAAATAATGATAAAATTTTAACAATACTAAAATGTAATAGTAATTGATTTAATTCCATGCATCAACTTGCAGTTATTTTAGCTGATAGATTTAATTGCAGGATACGGCTAAATAATTTATGCTTTATCGTTCAATCTAATTATAATCGAATTGATTTTAGTTTCAACTTCCTATTAACTTCTAATCGCAATTAAATAAAAAACAATTAATTTTTAATGAATTATTTCAGTGAAAATGTGTTTTATTAATGCAATCAACACGTCACATAATTATGCCGCTTAATAATAATAAAAAAAAAACTAAATTAATTCAGCAATAATACTAATAATACTATGTTCAATTGTGTCATAAAAACATGATCAATACAATTATATTTATTAAAGAAAATTTTTACGTCTGTTTTTAAAATACGTTCTCAATTTCTTCGAACATATAACGAATTAATGAAATAAATGAATATTATAGAACTGAAAAAAATAACTTATGTTTGAATTATATATATTTGTGCAATTAAAAGTTATTTTAATCCGAAATAGATCTTTGTTTTAAGCAAGGTCCTAATTGCAAACCACGGGGAAATAACATTCCGTCTAGCTTTTTACATTTGCGGAAAAAACAAATGAAAAAAAGCACATCTCTTCCTCTCAGCAAAGGAATGGGGTTGCTGTTCGCTACGCGTACGACGTCACGAACAAAAAAGGGTGCGTAGCGTTGAATTCATCCCCGCGCCAACCCTTACTCTGGCGATAAGGTGCTCAAAACGTGAGCCTTCTTGAAAAAGCGGCCCGGCCCGTAGAAATATCAATTAAATCATTCCCAATCCGACCTGACTCAACTTCTACAAAAAATCAGTTTTATCCTAACATACAATTGGGATTCTTTTAAAGAATACTGCAACAGCATTTTTAAATTACGATGTGTTCGCAAGGCAGAAAATACACAATAGCAACATTAACGATTACTCGGAGTCTTAGACGTTTCAACATTCAAATAAGGATGCATTAAAAAATTAATGTAGTTTAGAATAAAAGAAAAAAGGAGGGTTAAAATCCTGATAACTTTTGAAGCTGTATAATGAAAAGTAGATTTGTGAAAATATTTCTCTGTCCTTTATTAAGGCTCTTCTCAAATCCAAAGGAGCTAATATCTGACACATTTCTGAGTTCATTTCTATTCGGAAACGCATAAGACTAGCAGGTATTCTTACTCAGAAACTATGTAATTGAATAACTTATACATTTTTTGATAAAGGCAATATGTCAAGTGAGAAAATATTGTCAAATTAGCGTTTTGGATCGAATTTCCGGAAGCGACAGCTCGGGAAAGGAGAAAAACCTGCAATCACGTGACAAGAATATCTTGTATCTCGATAAGTAATTTCTTTATCAAAAATGAAAAACGCTATTCGATTCCAAATCCCTTCAATAAGCAGGCCTGTCAATTTTATGCCTTTGCAGTTAAAAATTAGTTTGAAAATGTGTCAGAAACTTTTGCATTGTTGAGTAGAGAATTTGAGAACGACGTTAAGGTATATTTCCAAAGATTCCGTTACAGAAGTTCATTATCGCTATTAATATTTTTACAAAAAATATTGCCTGCTCTACACATCCTGAGAACAATTAAGTGCAGTTCCGGCCCGGCTCGACTATGTAGAGAAAAAAAAATGCAAGCCTGTTCTCGGCCCGGCACGAGTCTTCTGAAAAAATTAAGCCTGGGTTCAGACACAATGGAACTATCCACTGCCGATATCTATGCTGGACATGTTACATTTCTGTATTGATGTTGCAAAACTAGCATCGACTCGTGACGCACATTTATACTTATTCTCGGGAAAGTCATATTCATTGAAAATGGTTCATACTTTATAGGCTTCGTCTAAATTTTTATATTGAGCCGGTAGGCCGGCTTAATTTTTTTTATTAATATTTGGAAATTTTTCCAGAGAGAAACATTCGCCTTGTATACAATATTTCATATGAAAATCAAATTTTCAAATTATAATTTGAAAATTTGATTTTCATATGAAAATTTTTTTTTTATTGGCCCGGCCAGTTGAAAAAATTATCCTGATTCTGCCGGCCCGGCCTTTTTGAAATTTCACCTTCATTTTGCTGGGCGGGGTACGGGCCCAGGGGCAAAGCCCGGCCCCGTGCAGACCTCTATCTCAGATGATCTTTCCTAGCCTCAAATATTGACTTTTAACACATATTTTGCACTTTTTTCTGAAATATCCTTTGTCTTTATAGAAAACAGAAAACACTACTTGCTATCGGGGGGGTCAGAATAAAAATAATTGCAACTTTATGGCATTTAAGCATAAAAATGACTTTGTGATTGTGTTAGAGAATAGAGAGTTCGAATGGAGGCCATAATAGTGAATTATGTTGACATATATTTTCATGATGGTTTTTATTTGTGTGATACTTGCTTACCAGCCCGGCGTCGCCCGTGATCTGATGATATTAACCTTAAATTTGTTTTAGTTTATATCTGTAATCCGATTTTTTTTTAAAAATTATACTTTTAAACAAAAATATTTCCAAACGAACCTCGAATGGGAGGCCCCGCAATATTTATACCGAATAGGACATTTTAAAGTAAAATTAAAATGTGCGCTTGTTAAAGGATGTTGCATATTTTTCCGTATTTCAACAAAAAATAGCGGATTTAGAATTTTAAAGGGCGCGGATTTTTTCTTTAACTCAACAGACATTTAATATTAAAAAAAAATAGTTCTTACTGTCAAAACTCTTTAAAATTTTTATGAGTCATAAATATAATGATTTCAAAGCCTGTACACAAGATTCGTGGAAAACTATTGATATTTACTAGTAAGACGGTGGTAAGAAAACTTTTTTTTTTTTTTTTTTGTCCAAACTGTTTGAAATTGTTATTAGTTATAAACACATATTATGCATATTATGGTTTTGAACAATGCGTAAGAAATTCGTGAAAATATATTGATATTTAGTTGTGAGAGAGTTACCTGATTCGTAAATAAATAACATTATTAGCGTAATTACCAGGGCCTTCTTTATATTAAATTTTAAATCATCTAAAATTCCAGAAATTCTGTAAAATCTGCGTAAATGGAACCTGTCCATAACAAAATCCTGTCTTACATGAGAGCATTTCATGGTCCCGCTACAAGGAATATCATACAATAATTGATGAATTTAGGGGGTAATCCGGGAGGAGGGTTCTTCTCTCAGCATCGAAATGTCACTCCCGGAAGCTTTGTAATTTTGTGCTTATTAAAGTTGTAGAAGTGCAATTCTCACCCGCTCCACACTGTCATACCACACCGGGAGCATCAGTAAACCCTCCCGGAAACAAGTGCCTAAATACAACACTGCAGTTATGCTTGCTAAGATGGAAACTTGTCTTTTTTTTTTTATCCCTTGCTATTCCATTTTTAAAGGTTTTGCTGTAAATGAATTTCTTGGAATGCTGTATTATTAGTTTATTATTAATAAAACATAAAAATGCAAGTCTCTATTTTTCTGCAGAGATGTGTGTATGTGTGTGTGTGTGTGTATGGGGGGGGCCGTTAGTGGCGCTGTTTGTAGCAATCCTCAACAACATTTCACATTTTTGGGGAAATCCATATTTACAAAAATTAGTTTGTGGATAGACGGCGAGATGAAAGAATATAACTTTAAAACTACATACGGAAGAGCTTTAAAACTTATTCTGAATACGTAATATATTTTTTTAAAAGATCGTAAAAGACTAAAAAAAATGACGAAGTAATTTTGCCCCTCTTGGAAAAACATTTGCCCGACCTGGAGGCATTGTCTAGCTACGGGGCTGGTTGGGCCCCATTTATTGCTTTGCCAGGGCCCTTCGCGACACTTCTTCAAAATGCCCAATTGTCACATTGGCACCAGTATTTTGTAAAGAAAAGATTTGGCTTATAATATACACGAAAAAATGCATTAATCTATTTTCAAATATTTTTGGTTGAATATTCCGGTGACATTTGAAGATTCAAATTAAGTGAGAAGAAATTCACCCATCAGAGCTTAAAGGGTTAAATTTTCAGAACAGAATCACCCCTGCTAACATACTGATGAATTTTGCGTATCTCTCCTCAACCGATTTCCGAATTTCTCAATTATATTTTTTCCGTACCCAAGTAAAATAACTCGGGAAAAACCGGAATTCTGATATATAACCAAAACACAATCACGCCTATTTATGAGAGGAGAGCACGTTCCTGAATTCTTTAAAATCTGATTAAAATTAGCCGAAATTTTTTTTATGTCCAGATGTGTTAGAGATGAGTTACTGTGACTGTGAACCTTGTGAAATTTCAGAATAACCTGGAGTAAATTATTTTATGGCAAGATTCTATCAAAGTTTAATAAGTACCTTAAATTAATGCTGTTCGTAAAGCAGAATTTGATTGAAGTAGAAAAGGTGACGCTGATTCAAATAAACGTCATGTTCTTAATTCTAAGAAAAAACTGATTCGATTATACAATGATTCAAATAAGCGGCGAGTTTCCTTATTTTTTCTTGTAGGGGGCCTGTAATTTTGGTCTGCCCAGGGGCCCGTGAAAACTGTCACCGGCCCTGACTCTCTAGAAATGATAATTTTAACCAGAAACCAAGATGTGGATGACCACGTATGATGACTGTTCAGATTGATTAGAGAATGCAGAGATTGGTGTCTAGACAAAATATATCCATACATCAAATTTAAAATAATCTTGGTCTACAGGTGTACATAGTCATATTAGGGAATGTGATTACATCATACTAATAAAAATAGCTCACAAACCGTGTCTCAAATTACACCACAAACTGGCAAGAATGATCTGGGCTAAAAAGCATATGTCCTACAGGGACAATTGGATTACTGTTTTATTCAGTGATAAGCAAAAAATGGAATGTTGATGACCCTGATGAGTGGAAAACGTATTGGCATGGTGTAGGAAAGGAACTTAGGTCTTTTTTCAGTAGGCAGCAAAGTGTTAAGTCTGTCATGGTTTGGGGGTATTTGGCTTTAATGGCCAGACCTCTCTGTCTGTTCTAAAATGAAGACAAAATTCCCAAAAATATCAAGAGACAGTGAACAACATTTACTTCCATTCAGTGACATTTGGGGGGGGGGGGGGTCCTTGAAAGGATCTTTTAACAAGATAATGCTTCAATCCATGTATCATATTCTACACAACTGTGACTTTCACAGAAAAATGTTAAAATTCTTGACTGGCTATCTTTATGTCCAGACATAAACCAATTGAGAATGTCTGGGGCATTTGGGTTTACAGCAATGGAAAGCAGTATGACTCTCTTGAAGAACTCCAATCGGCCATTGAGAAAGCATGATACTCTTTGCCACCAGAAACCCTACAAAAACTAATAATTTTGATGGACGTGCATTAATTTGAACTAATCGAAAATCTCGTAAATTTATTTGTATGTAACAGTTTTGTAAAAGTGATAAATGTACTCGTTTTTACCATTGTGCATAAACAGACAGTTTTGTTTGAACAAATTTGAAACTATATTTTTTACAATTCTGTAATTTATTTGTTCTCAATATGCTATTTCTTTCGGGCAACAATTAAAATGTCGTCCCTAAAAAATAATGTTCCATTACATAAGTCAGCCATAAAACGAAGCAGATGTGTCATTGTATGGTTAAATACTGATAATCTCTACTGCAATTATTTAAACTTCTAAGCATTGCACATTTTAAATTTTTACACCTTCATATAAGGAAAAACAGTACTTAAATGCAATTTGTTTGAAAACTGCATCTCAATTTATTTTTGAGATATTAATTTTTTTGTAGATTTTAAAGCCATTTCTGTAATAATGACAACTGAAGTACTCCATTTCCATAGAATGTAAAGAGCATAGACTTCTGATAACTGGACCAAGAACCGGTAACCTTTTCTTGATGATAAGATCAGGCTTCTCATCATCAAATGATGGTGGGAGGATATTGCAACAAACCAGTTTTTCCCTGCAAAACCTGTCATTGGAATTGCCACTGCCAACAAGACTGGTATCTCATCTGTGTGCATCCGGAGCTTGACAGCAGAAACAGTAAGTTACCAACAAAGGAATCCCCACCAAAAAATGACAACCTTTTGGTGATGGAATTGGAAACATGTTGGATTCAAGTTTCTGCAGAAAGAACAGTGGGATTTTTTCTCTACATATTCTTCTTCTAAGGTAAAGGGAAAATAGTAGATTACTCTACCTTTTTGTTGCCATTTTCTCATAAAAACTGAAAAAAAAAATTGTAATTAAAGTACATGTTATGCAATATCTTCTGCTATAAAAATGTATTTTAAAAAATATATATGTGACTTGTTTCCTTTGCAATTTACTTAATTCCTATCAAAAAGCTGAAAGAATGCAATTTTATTAATCTGTGTGTAATAACATTTTTCGAATTTTTAAAAAAATAATTGAAGGATTTCTGATAAAACATGGAGCTATTATAATCTATATTTAATTTTCAGTATCCATATTAATGTTACAAACAAATGAAGGCTTATGAATCATTAGATACCCGATTTTTTTGTCAAGTTTCCTGAATTGCTTTTTGCTGGGTTTGTGTATTATTCCGTGATTGTGATGTCATATGCATACTATTCTATAGATGTTGTTTAAGATTGGATTCTAAATATGGAGTTCTTCCGCAGATGCAAATAATGTCATTTTATATAGAATAATAGCATATATTTTAAGTCTTAAAACTAAAATATGTTTTGTACTATGTATATTTATATATATTTTTTTTTTTTTTTTCATCGGGGTTTACACTAAATTCGAAAAAGCAGAATTCCTGTTTTCTAGTACTTATTTTTCTTTTGGAAAGGATAGTACAGATATATTAAAAAATTACTGTTGCCAAAATTCTCAAAAATAATACATTGTAATATTAAAAATTATGGTACTTTTCCAGTATAGGGGCCTTAGCCTTTTTAAAAAAGCTTGGCACAATTCGTGCTTCAGAAAGTGAGATTTATTGCCAAAGGATATAAAACAGCTTTGAAAACAAACCTAATAAATGTTTATGATTGTTTTTTTCTACTTTTGATATAATTTATTTAAATGAAGTTGTAAATGTACATATTAAAAAAATGTTATTTATTCTAACTTTTTATTGTTTAAAAATCGATATTTTATGTTTGTACTTAAACTTTTAAGATGGACCTTATAATTAATAATAGAAATAATAAAACTGCAGATATAAGTAATTTCATTAGTTAGTGACACAAATAACAAAACAAATATCATTTGTGGCTCTCTTGGAAATTGTTTAGAAAAATTACTATTAATTGCATAAATCTAAATTTATACAAATATGCTAACCAAATAAAAAATATATATAGATAAAAGTAAAAAGAAAATGAGTTACACCCTAATTCATACATGAAGAATGCCCAATTATATCTGAAATCCTCAAAATATTAAATAGCCGCATTTTTGTCAGACTGGTGATTATTAGCAGACTTTTACCCAAGTTTAAAAAAGGGCAGAGTACTGCTTGTGGGTAAAAGGCACTTTTTAAATTTGTATGGGCTTTTTATAGATTCATAAGGCCAATTTTTAGATTCATAAGGCCAATTTTTAGATTCTTATGAGCCTTTTTTAGACTATTATAAGCACATTTTTTTTTATCTTATTGCATTTTTTTATTTTTGAAGGCGTTCTTTTGATTTTTAAAGGTAATTTTATTATTTAAAACTCATAGAACTCTTTTCAAGACACAAAAAGTCACTTTTTGATATGTAAGCAAATTTTTCAATACAGAAGGCAGTAAGGACAAAATTTTTTTGACTGAGGTGCATGAAGGGTGCTATTTTTTTTATGGAAGGACAAGAAGGGTGCTATTTCTTAAATCAAAGGGCAGGGAAGGTGCAGCACTCTCCTGAAACTTGTAGGGGGGGGGGGGGGCTCTGTTATTTGCATTCAGTGTTTTAGACTTAAAATAAATGAAAAGTTTTGCAGTTTTGCTGCCTTTTAAATACTGAACTCATGTTTTTGTTTCATGTGTATGAGTTGAAAAGTAAAGAAAGAAAGAAAAACCATATTTATTCAACCTCTTCTGAATAAACTCTTGCTGTGCTTAGCATTTTAACACCAATTAGTTTCATTTTCCCTCTCTGTGTTGAACAGATGTTATTCTCTCATTCTTCTTTATCTCCAGTTTGCTATATATTCATTTGCTAAAGTAGAAGGAGAGAATTAAAGACTGGCTACTTATTCTTTTACTTGCAGAAATTTATTATACTTGCTATGCTTATTTTACACAAAAGAATGAATATTTTGATTAGTCAAAGAAATTATGGCTTTGTGCAAATTACATAATATTTTTTAAATTAAATAAAATTTTCAAATGAAATTATGTATATGCCAGATAAAAGCTTTCTATTTATGAACATGCCATACTTAATTTTTTACAACGTTAAGGATTGAAGCCCCTAATCATTTATTTGAAGCTTTTTTTGTTTGTTTATTCATTAGGCAAAATACCTATAGAAACTTTCAGAATTATGATCATTTTAGCTTTTAATTCTTTTTAATCATTTTAAAAATATAGAAAATTTATGATTTTAATCAAAGATTTGAAAAAAAATATCATTTGATTAAAATTGAGATTTAATCACTGATAAAAATCATTGACACCCTAAGTGCAGGTTTCATTTTGCAGGGCACAGCACCCTTAAAGAATGGTCTAGGCTAGACAGAACACTAATTATGAGCAGAAAATTGTTATTATATAGATAGAAATAAATTATTCTTTTCATGGTTATTCACTAGATTTGTTATAATTTTTCTTTCTCATTCCTCTGTAAAAAAATTTAAGTTGCAAACATTTTAAATCTTAATTTCTCCGACACATGTATTGTGTGTTTATGGATTTTTAAGTAGTGTTTGTAAAATTCATACAATATATATTTGTATAAATAAATACTTTATCATCTTTCATGTTAAAGGTATTAATATATTTCTGTATTTTCATGTTTATGCTTATAGCTGCATTGAAGGAAGTGGCATAGGAACTTTGTACAAATAGGCGGAGCCAGAGCTTATTGTGGAAAGATAGTGGCAGGGATCATTTCATTCATAACTTCATTCATTTCAGAGGATTCCTTCACAGTGTTGCATTTTTCACAAACAGTAGTATAAAATAGAAGCATGTCAAAAGATCGCCAACTTTTTAATCCAGTTAAAATAATTTTTATTAGATATATTTGATACATAGAAACTTAATTTATGGATGATCCCAAATACAATATTCAAATTTAAGGCTTTTCCCATTCCTATTTACCAAAAGTTAAAGTTATTTCTGTTGTTTTTACAAATCTCCTCCAAATCAATTTTAAGGGCCTCCTTTTTATAAATATTCAGAAGCATCAAGTGGTTGAGTTTCTGCTGACCCATTGTTGTTCGAAGATGTGTTTGAAGCCAGCGAAGAGCATTGAAATATCTCTCAGCTGTCGCTACTGATGTTGAAATCGCCAAAATAAATTCTGCCAAAAGGTAAACTTCATAAAAATAATTTCTTCACTAATTCCTCCGATGACATAATTTTAATTGCAATCAACAACACATTTCTATCAGTTCCATTGGGGTTAGTGTTGGTAGAAATGTCAACTGAGCAGAAAGATTTGTCAAGTCAAAATCATCAGCATGTATTCAAAGCTTTTGTTTCAGATCTTCTGAAGTGGTTGAAGCTGTGTCTGTGAATATGGATTCGATCTTTATGAGAGAGTCAAAAGTTTTTTGATCAAATCGTTTTTCTAATTCATTGGTAATAGTCCAATGCTTCTCTGAAATTTACTCGCAAATTTTCTTCTTGTCCAAGTTGTTCTGAAGTAGAGGGATGTCTTGTCTGTTCATATCTTATTGGAACTATCTTTTGTCTGGGAACACTTGTCATTTTCATTTCCAAATTTAATGTGGATGCTTTTCTCTCCCATTTCTTTTGTAGAGAGTTTCAAAATGGCTATCCTCTCTCATGTGTTGTATGGTTTCTTCTAACGTTAAAATGGCGTTCTTGACGCTTGCGACAGAAAATTCAGTTGTTTGCAGAACTTTCGCCAAGATTTCGCAAGGACCAAAAAGTTCCTTGGCCATGTTCAGGCCAACAAATGTCTTGAATTTTTTCAAGCTTCTTATGAAACCTTTAACTTAAGCCCTTTTCTCACAATAAGGTGCTGTTGGATCTTTCAATAATTCTTCAAGAGTCTCGAAAACTCTTGGGTAATTTTCCACAAATATCAATATTGCAGCAAATCGAACTGCCCATCTAGTTGGGCAGAGTGGAAGCAACTACTTTGGTTTTAGGTTTATGTTGCTTTCTTCTTTATTGTTAATTGGGCAAAGAATGATGTTCTTGTAGATATCTCTTCGTTTTGACAATTCTCTAATCAGATCCGGTATCGTCTTGATCAAACTTAAGGAATCTGCAATTAATCTATTGGAACAAATAAATTAGTGAACAAATAGACTCTTGCAGTGCAAGGTCCAAGGAATGATTTGCACAACATACAAAAAAAGACTCCGGTTGAGACTCCTTGAACCTTATTTGGATACCTTGCATGAGATGCCACTCATATTACCGGCTCCATCAAAACTGTTATCTAGTCAACAGATTTTACTTGTCACTTATGGCTAATATGGGTTTAAAACTTTATGTAAACTTATATTAATAGCTTTTCTTTCTACATTTTAATACTTATAGAACTTCTTTATTTTAAAAGCAATACCTTTATTACCTGGAATATAATGTTAATTGTTTTCTAAAACGTAAATTAATTTAAAAGATCTGACATTAAACTTAAGTGTTTCATAGATGGCGTTAGCTGTTCCATAATCGACTATTCTCAGGCCTACCCTTTTTATAAAGTGGAATCGTCTAGTTCAATTTCTTCAAAGATATCAATTACCTTTCGATAATCAAATGCGGCGCTCTCTCTTTTCTATTCGTTTCTTTAAAGTTATCGTTATGATTTTAAAATGAGTTTAAGTTACAGTAAGATATTTAGTTTGAGTTTTATGATGTTTTTAAAGAATGGTTTTAGTTATGATTTAAATTTAAGCTGTTTTGAAAAGCTCCAGGTGTATTGAACTTTAATCTTGTTTTAACCAAAGTTATTTTTAATGATTTACTTAGCTATTTGAAATAAAGTTAGCTCTGAATACTTTTCAACTTAAAGCTTTTTTTTTTTTTAGTATTTTTATGAAGTATACATTGAATGAAATAGAATTTAAATAAAGAACTCTCGTCAACAATATTTGACTTTTTTATGGTTTATAAAGATTCAAAACACAGTTTTATTACAGGTATCTTCCACAGCACATTTATAGTTTCTCTACTGATAGCAGTATAATAAGTGTACATCAGACCTGTATTGATACAGGTTAAGAGAAAAGGTTATGGGCAACCAATGCCATACCTGGAGAATAGAAATGTGTTGAATTTAAATAAGAAGAGTCATAAATTTTAGCCCCATTTCAAAGACATTTGTGTTTGTTAAGAAGGGAGGCTAATAAAATTTTTTTGAAGATGGCGAGTATACAAGTACAGATCGATAAGCTTGGAGCTTTAAACTACTCAAATTGCAAATGGATATTAAATACCTTCTTTTGGAAAAGAATGCATGAGATATTGTCATTAGAGTTGAGAAGGAACCTGAAATTGATGCTGATAAGGGAGTTACAGCAAAGGATGTGAAAGATTTTCATACTAGGAAAAGGATTGCTTTATCCACTATCTATTTAAATATGGGAAAAGACTTTGGAAAAATCATAGAGAACAAAGATAATCCCAAAGATGTATGGGATATATTAAAGAAACATTTTGAGCCTGATAATAGATCACGGCATATGTTCCTGTTTTCTGAGTTTATGTCCTGTAAAGTGAAGCCAGATGAAAAGATAGATTTATTTGCAGCCAGGTTAAATAGAATTGCTGATCAACTGAACGACCTTGGTCATCTTGTTGAAGAGGTGTATAAATCATTTCAACTCCTGGGTCATCTTCCAAGCCATTTTGACAGCATAGCATAATGCAAGTTATATTACATTGGAAAGAGGAAAAGTTCATTTTTAACAATATCCTAATGGAATTAATTGCTGAAGAATCAAGATTAGCCCTGCAAGATTTAGACAAACATAAAGAACTTTTCATTGAGACTCAACATATATGGAAAAGTAGACTTTGATGCTTTCCGTGTGGGAGCACAAACCATCTATAGAGGAATTGTCGACAACGCCGAAGAGATTCCAGCAGTCATAACCATCGTATTCCATCTGTTGCTAGTGTGTCTTATGCCTCCAAATCCAGTTCTGAATGTGCCCAGTCTCCAGTTAAGAAAAAAAGGAATCGCAGAGGCAAAATGAAGGAATCACCATCAAACTGTAACAACGTTAAGCAAAAAGTAAAAACAACCCTTTCTTGTTTTATATTCAGGCAAATTTGAGTGGTAGTGAAAGCGAAAATAGCTGGTTATTTGATACCGCGGATTCACACCACTTTTGCCGTGATAAGAGTTTGTTTTATAAATTTAAGCCTTTGAAAGATGAAAAAATGTTTGTAGCTGTAAAGGGTGTTACTTTTCCGATAGAAGGAAAGGGAAATGTAAAGTTAAAGTTTGGCCAAAGGCTGTTTTTCTTTTCTGATGTAATGTATTCCCCAAAACTAAGAAAAAATCTTATTTCAGGTCCAAAATTGGATGTAAAAGGTGTAAAATTTAGTGGTGAAGGTGGTAAGGTCGAGGTGTCCGAAGATGGTCAATATTTATTTACTGCTTTTCTTAAGGATGGTACTTATCATTTGTATCCTAAAATTCCAGATTTAGTTCCTAAAAGGGTTAGGTTTGAAATGTCTCATGTATCTAAAGATGATTTCAGAATTTGGCATCACAGGTTTGCACACATAAGTCCAGATTTGATAGAAAATACTGCCAAAAATGAAAGGGTTAGAGGTCTTCCCTGGGTTAAATCAGGAAAATTTTTTTGTGAAATATGTAAACTTAGTAAATATAGATGTACATCATCATTTAAATCAATTAATAGGATCAGATCTAAACGTCCCCTCGAGTTGTTGTTTATGGATGTCTGTAGGGCCTGTAAGAGAGAAAGGAAGAAACGGAGAGAGATATTTTCTCTCGATTATTGATGATTTTTCGCGTTTTTTCCCTTTTTCCCATAAAGAAAAAATCTGAGGTGTTTGGAATTGTTCGTAATCATGTGATCCGGGCGGAGCTATTCCTCAAACATAAAGTAAAATACAGTAACCGGAAAGCTCAACTAACCAGAAAAATTCGAAGAAATCATTTATTTTTTTTCCCCTATAAACAGTTGAAAAATTTTTACTACTATTTTAGGAAATTTACTATTAGCATTCTCAAATTATCTCAGCGACTAATTCAGCGTAAAACAGATCTGTGTGTATGTTCATAACAGTGAATGTTATAGAATAAAAATATAGCATAAAGAACTGTCTATAGTTTGTTAGCACCAGAATAACTTCATGTTGCGACATAGTCTGCCGCACCGGCTGTTTTTCCTTCCGAAAGAGAGAAGGAGGGGGTGGAAAATGAAGACAAAAGAAGAGAGGCTTGATCTTTCTTTTCTGCTCTTGGCGAAACTAGATGGGGAGGGGGGGAAGCGTGATAAATGGTAGAAAGCTATATCTTTTCTGAAAACTGAACTGCCAAGTGAGGAAGCCAGGAGCATGAAGGAAAACTGTTTTCTAAGAATTGGGATGGGGATATGGTCATTTCAGATATCGTATTTTTCCCCCCAGATGCACAGTAGCCCCCCCCCCTGGAGTTACTAGAAAATTCCATCTGTCCTGCCCATTTGGGTCTACACATTCAGTTTGACCAATTAGAATTTGACTTAAATCACGCTGATGCTTTTTTTTTTTTCATTTTGGCACATTTTTACTGCCATTCGCTTGTGCTTAATCAGCTAGCCAATAAATTGCTCTCAACCTTTATTAATCGTGTTCTGTCATATTTTTTGTCAAATTAAAAAATGGCAAATCAATCAAATCCTAATAAAAGGAAACGAGTTGTTTTAACCATAACTCAGAAGCTAGACATTATTAGACGTTTAGAAAGAGGGGAAAATAAACAACAATTGATGCATATATTCAACGATTTATGATATTAAATAGCAGAAAGAAAAGTTGATGGCATTTGCTTCCTCTGCAGAGTCAAGCAAAGCAACGGATGAAAGAAAAACACTGCAGCAACCTCAGCATGAAAAAATGGATAAAAGTTTATATCAGTGGTTTCTATTAAAACGAGAAGAAGGAGTTCCTATTTCTGGGCCTATGCTGATTGAAAAAGCAAGAGATTTTTCAGAAAAATTAAATATTGCGACAGAATGCAAGTTTTCAGATAGGTGGCTTTCTTGCTTCAAAAAACGCCATAGAATTAGAAAAATTGACATATCTGGAGAACGAAAATCAGCAGATAACGAAAGTGCAGAGGAATATTCTACTTTTTTTGAAGATTTTATTAAAAAAAATAATATTGATCTAAACCACATCTATAATGCTGATGAAACTGGAATCTATTTCCGTTGCCTTCCAACCTCAACATTAGCTGGTCCTAATGAAACGTCAGCAGATGGTTTTAAGAAAAACAAAGACAGACTAACGATTCTGACTTGCGCTAATGCAACTGGCTCCCATAAATTAAAACTGTTAGTAATAGGAAAGTTGAAGAATCCAAGAGCACTTACAGGAATTAAACATCTCCCTGTAGTTTACACCAATCAAAAAAGTGCTTGGATGGATAAAGATATTTTTACCTACTGGTTTAAAAAATTTTTGTATCATCTGTAATTAGCGAGCTTGAAGCTAAGGGAAAAAAACTGGAAGAAAATAAAATAATTCTTCTAATTGACAACTGCCGAGCGCATCCTACCAAGGAAGAATTGAAATATGGCAATATTTCAGTGATGTTTCTCCCCCCCCCCCCCCCCCCCAATGTAACATCTCTGATACAACCACGGCAACTAGAACTACCGGGCTCGCTTCAACATTTCATGACGTCACAAATGGTGGCTGGCCGTCGCAGATAAACTATGCGTATGAACGTAAACATGAATTAATTTCCAGCATTTTAATAAAATGTTTTAGTAATTTAATTATTTTAGCTTACATATTTAATGTCCAGGTATACTGTACAATTATATTCATAGGAGTTAAATGTCATTTATACGTTATTTTCTTATTTTTTTTATTATTTACATTAGCTCAAACGAAGTATAGGAATGACTATTTTACATTCAGTTAAGATGCATCCATCTTTTTTTTACATGCTTTATTTTCACCTGCGTATTTTATGTTTCTGCAGGTTAAACATATTTATCGGCAGTTTTCAGATTACATGTTTATTTTCTATAATTATGTTTGGATGTTGTTTACGTTTGGATGCAGCAAGTAGTTTTTATTTAGTGATAAGTTTCATAACTCTAAATTTATATTAAAGAATTTCGTGGTTATAGTTTGATTGTGACACTTCAGAATATGCTTTTTTTATTTACATTTTACAGATGTAAATGCTTACGTAAGGAGAATTCACTTTCACTTTTGTTATGAAACATTCAACAATTTAAAATGAAGACAGTTAATATGTACATAGTAATATAGTTGTTTATTTATATTTATTTTATAGAATATAACTGTTTGAAAATCTATAAAATCCATACCTCCCTCCTTTTATTTTTCTCTTTCTCCTTACCCCAAAGAGGAGAAAAAACATTGGTTTGGATGAATTTTAGCAAAACAACAGCCATTTAGTGTGAATTCTAACTGACTTTGAAAATCAATAAGTACTACAGAATATTTGGAATGCTTCACTTACTAAGATTTGATGACTGCATGTTACACCGTCCCAGGACTTTGACAAGCAACATCTGAGTGACTATGAATTTTAGCAAAACAACAGCCATTTAGTGTGAATTCAAACTGACTTTGAAAATCACCAAGTACTACAGAATATTTGGAATGCTTTGCTTATTAAGATTTGATGACTGCATGTTATACCGTCCCAGGACTTTGACAAGCAACATCTCAGTGACTATTCTCTTTGAACAGCGCTTGAATTTTATTCAAGCCGTGCAATGAGATTGGTTTCTAAGACAATGTTGCTTTTGAAGGACTTCTTTTAAAAGCTTATGAAGAACTGCTTTAAAAATAAATAAAATATAAGTAGAAAAGCTACTTGAGGCACTAAAGTTTTTAATTTCTCTAATTTATAGTTAGAATGATTTGTAGCAAAATGACAGCCACTTAGTGTGGATTCTAATTTTCACTTTGTTATGAGTGTAATAGCATCACCAAGTACTACAAAACATTTAGAATGCTTTACTTACTAAGATATGATGACTGCATGTTACCTACACAGGACTTTGACAATTCAAATACTTTTGATTGACAAGCAATGTCTCGGGGAAAGTTCTCTTTGAGAGCTTGAATTTTAATCAAGCTGTGCAGTGGAGATAGGTTTCTAAGATAATATTGCTTTTGAAAAGTAAGTTTCATTTTTGACTTCTTCATTAAAAGAAAAGCAGCGTTAAGGCTTTGTATCACTCATTTCTTTTTCCGGATCTGAGTTCTCCTTGTGTCCTTTCTTCCCCCCCCCTTTCTAAACATGCCTATGCCTTTATAAAGTTGTCAACGAGTTGGGGTCAAGCAGGGGGTCCAAGGGGAAGCAGTTGGGGGTCAAACAAGGGAAGAAAACTCATTTAGGGCAGTCTTGGACACAGAAAGAAATGGACAAGAGTTCTTCTACGGGAAAAAAAAATAAAATAAGAGCGAGCTTTCCAATATTCAGATAATTCCACAGATCAGACAAAGAGAGTCCAGGGGCTTCCCCCACCCTCCCCGCCTCTTCCTGTACCATTATTTAAAAAAACTAAACATTTTCGATGCTTTATAAAACATATGGTTGGCTATATGAATACACTCTCACACATCTAGATATGATCTTATCCTATTTTAAAAGTGCAAAATATTGATCATCATGATTAGAAGATTAAAATAGGCTTGAAATTTCAGCTATATAAAATTTTCCTAAAACAAAATTTGGCGGCCACTAAAATCAGGAGTGTCAGTACCCAATTTGCCTATTGTTTAATTAATCCATAGGTGAGCCTGAATTTTTATCTCAAAATTAATTCCACTGTAAGTAATTTAGATCTTTGTTTTTGTTGTTTTCTTATATTGGTTTTATAAATTCCCAACAAATCTTTTAGTTGTTTAGGTGGTATTATTATTATTATCATAAATATGAAACCTAAAAATGCTTGCAATATAAGATAAGTAAAATTTCACAGAATTTTTTTAATCTTTATTTTCTCGTGTGTGTGTGTGTGTGCTTTCTAATTAATTATAACGGTATTATGTAAATAAATTTAATTATTATGGAAATAAATTTAATTATTATGGAAATAAATTTAATTATTATGGAAATAAATTTAAAATATCCGTTTTAATGTTTTCAGAAAAATACATCTTGGTGAGCGTTGGATTCTAGCCTGTAACCAATATTTGTTCCAATTTCGTTGGTCTTTTAAATTTCAAATCTTTTACATATTTCTGAGCTAATGTGTAGCGTATAACGATGAATGAGGTATCATTGGAATGGATTTTTGCTCGCATCTGACATCGCATACTGAAGGTAATTAATATGTAGCGTAAAATGATGAATGGGGCATCATTGGATAGGAATTTTTGCCCACATCTGATATTGCATATTGAGTTTTTGTTAAAGGACTTCGTTTCTTTGAAATTTCACTTAAATTAAAAATTGGGGAGATATGGGATGAGATAATGAAGGAGGGGTTGGGGGGGACAGGAACTGAAGAAATAATGGAGGAGGGCAAGGAAGCTAAGTGCAAATTTTTTGCACTGGTCTACTGGTATTTCTGTAGTATGAATATAAAATTTGAAAATCCTTGCCATATAAAATAGACCATGGGACGAGTGGCGAAATTGTTCAAGTCCGTTTACCAACTCCGGGAACTAAGAAATTTTGCATGCAATACAATTATACAATACTTATTAACTAAAAAACGCAAAGTTCATCAAAAAATATTTGCACATTAATTTTTTATACCAATTTAAAGTGGTACCCTAAAGCTGACATTATAAAGGTAATGTTCAGTGTTTTGGTTAGTATTTTCACTTTTAAATAAGAATGAAGATAAAATTTATTGAACTGTCATCATTTACTAATAAATATTAAATACTGACAATAAAATATTATCTTTAATATTAGTATTGTATTTAATATTTGCTGTTTAAGAAGTTGAATATTTTTTAATATATTTTACACGAATGTAGCTTAAATAATAGATTAAATGAAACTTGAAAGTTAAAATAATAAAATAAAAATACTCTATACTTTCAGAACGTATGTTTTAACACCTAATGAAGTAATAAATATAAAATTTAAGGATTTGCCCTCATATGTCGACACCTATATCATCTGTTGAAAAGAGCAATTTTGAATCTTAAACTTGACATTCCCTTTAACTATTAAACTTTTGAGGTAAAAACATTTCTAATACAACTAACAATTTTTTTCAAATACTTCTAATTAATAAATAAAAGGTTTAAGTAACACAAGGCTCTTTTTAACATAAAATTAAATATTCAAAAATTGCTCAACTAAAGCTGCTACCTTTTCTGACACTAGCAGGCAGCTTTTCCAAAAACTAAATTGGAAACTGGGATCTTGAAAGATACAAGCAACATTCTTGCTCACATAATTGTAATGGGGCAAACATCATAACCTGATATAAAAAATGTCATGACACATAATTTAACTGCCTATCCCCCACCTATAGCAAACCCTGATTGTACTATCGTAAAAACAAATAACGCAGCATTGACTCATCCTGTGCTGAAATCAGTGGATCAGTATCAAATTCCGAGTGAGATCCCTGAAAATAATGCCTTAATTTTGGACGGTATGGGAGATAAATGCAGAATATTCCAAATACTTTTGGAGATCTTGCTTTACAAGTATTGGAATATATTATTGGTATGGGTGTTAGCTACAAATATAAAGCAATTCACTTTGTAACTGACACATATCCTATTTTCAACATTTAGTGCAGCGAGTGACAAAGGATGGCTACAGGAGGTGAAACTGTTATTAAAATATGAAGTTCAGCGCAAAAAAAAAAAAAAAAAAAACAAAACCTCATCAGTTAAAATTTCTAGCAAATGGGTCAAATAAGGCAGCTTTGGTTGAATTTCTTTTTTAAAAATGGTCCTCAATAGATCCCCCAATTCTGAAAAGTGTATTGTTGATTGTTGCACATGGGGGAAAAGTGTCATATCATAAGCGGTGAAAACAGTCATCTGATAGTAAGGGATATGCCCGAACTGCATTCTGATCACCAGAAGCAGATACAAGAAAGCTGTTGCATGTAGAAAATACTTCGATATGTTTCATACATGTTATTATTAAAAGTTCGGACACATGTTTTCATCCTCTCACTTTGTATGAGTAGATTTTTAACAACAGAATTATATTTGCTTCTGGGTACTGCGAGTAATTTAGAATTTCATAATGTTTTATCTATCGCTACTATTTTAGGTCCAGACATTTGTGATAGTTTAATAGGCCTTCGCAGTTTTACAGATTGCCACAGTTGTAGTGCCTTTAAAGACAAGGGCAAAGTTAAAGTATTGACTATAATGAATAGTAAAATTGACTATAATGAAAAGTAAAATTGACTATAATGAAAAGCAAAATTGTTTATATTGATGCATTTAAAGGGTTTGGAACTTCTTGGACTTTATCAAGTGCTCTTATTCAAACCCTTGAACTATTTGTTTGCGAACTTTATGGCCAACCTACTAAAACCTCAGTAAATGATTCAAGATACACATTGTTCAAACTGAAGTTTAAAATTGATGTTGCTTTACCACCAAATTATTATGCTTTAGTATGCCATATTAAAAGGGCAAACTATCAAGCATATATTCATCGTCGGTGTTTCCAAAACATAATGAGTGTCCCTAATCCTGCTGAACATGGATGGATCATTAATGGGATAAATATAAGGATTTGTTGGAACACAATTCTTTGTATTCCATATAGTTTACTAAAAAACATTTTGTGCAAGTGCCAGAAGACCGTTTGTTTATCAAGTAAATGCTCATGCAAATCAAATGGAATTTCTTGCTACGAATTATGTTCATGTACTAATTGGAAAATTCCAATGAACAAAATTAATTTTTCAGTGATACTTTTGAAGTTGATTCAGACATATGAAGATATTGATAGTTTACATAATGTAGATGATATTTTCTAAAAAATGTACCAAAATAAATAATATTATACATAAAACATGCCTAAAGTAAAGTTTTTATTTAAGACAAGCATTTAAGCATGAAACAATGTGATCTTATTGATGGACTTCCTAGTTGCGTGGCAACTTAACATCCAGTTGAAGAGGTGATCATGTTGCAAGGGCATTAGGGAGCCTTAAAAAATGAATGTTTAAACGTGGCTGGTAGCCACAATGAGAGAAATCACTAGAAAAGTTAAGAAAAGAATAACTTAAAGTGAGAACTTGAAGTACTTAAAGTTTAACAATGTAAGAGAAAAAAGAAAATTTAGATAAAAAAAAGAGAAAGAAATTCCATTAGTTCCAAAAAGGATAGGCGAAAAAGCTACCAAGGGATATCCCATCTAAAAAAGGGGGACTCTTTTCAGTGACCATACATTAAGTTTAAGTTGGTTAAAAATGCTATTTATATAGCAGATAAGCAGTATTATATTTAAGCATTACCAATTTTCTAAAATCATTTAGATATTGTTTGTCTAATTTTTCCTGTAACTTCTTAAGCATTTTATTAAGAGGTAAGTGCATTATATCAAAGTCTCTTTACTGTTATTATGTTGCATAAAGAGCCTTGTGTTACTTAAACCTTTTATTTATTAATTAGAAGTATTCGAAAAAAATTGTTAGTTGTATTAGAAATGTTTTTACCTCAAAAGTTTAATAGTTAAAGGGAATGTCAAGTTTAAGATTCAAAATTGCTCTTTTCAACAGATGATATAGGTGTCGACATATGAGGGCAAATCCTTAAATTTTATATTTATTACTTCATTAGGTGTTAAAACATACGTTCTGAAAGTATAGAGTATTTTTATTTTATTATTTTAACTTTCAAGTTTCATTTAATCTATTATTTAAGCTACATTCGTGTAAAATATATTAAAAAATATTCAACTTCTTAAACAGCAAATATTAAATACAATACTAATATTAAAGAAAATATTTTGTTGTCAGTATTTAATATTTATTAGTAAATGATGACAATTCAATAAATTTTATCTTCATTCTTATTTAAAAGGAAAATACTAACCAAAACACTGAACACTACCTTTATAATGTCAGCTTTAGGGTACCACTTTAAATTGGTATAAAAAATTAATGTGCAAATATTTTTTCGTGAACTTTGCGTTTTTTAGTTAATAAGTATTGTATAATTGTATTGCATGCAAAATTTCTTAGTTCCCGGAGTTGGTAAACGAAAACTGGTTTTTAGCCACTTTTGATGCTTCGTCCCATGGCCTAAAAGACAAGATAGCTCCACACGAATGATTTTTCATTATGATTATTACAAAATGGTTATTTACAAAGGATAAAAAAATATATTATTTCTACGGAATTAAATACTGATTTAATAGAATATTCATACTCATATACCTCAATAATTCTAATACCATACAATTATGTAAAAGAAATAGACAAATGTTAGACATTAAGCATTAACAATTAGCAAATATATAATTCAATTTTAAATATTTCCATTATTAAGCAATCTTTTATTATAAAAAATATTAACATATCACTTCTTTGTGCCTTTTTTACTTTCTTCTATCTTTACAAGAAGAAAGTATTGGATACGTAAAATTTTTGACTTCCAGATTTCGACGGATTGGCACGTTTTAGAGGTCAGAGTTTCCGAAAAACATGTATTCACAAAATGTCTGTGAGTCTGTCTGTCTGTATGTGACACAAATTTTGTGGGTGCTTATCTCAAGAACTAATGCACGGAATTTAATAAAAATTTATATTCAAGTAGTCCCTAAAATAAATTGGTGCTGATTAGTTTTTGGTGTAAATCGCCCAACAGGTGGCGCTGTTATGCTGCATTTTTCGCGATCTCTGCAATAGCTCTATCTCAAGAACTATTGCTTGGATTTTCAACAAACTTTAGATGCAGGTATACCAGGACATGAATTAGTGGTTTTTATGTTTTGGTACAAGTCGCTCAACAGGTGGCGCTGCTATGCTGCATTTTTCAGAATTTCCCCTATAGCTCTATCTCAATATAGCTCTATCTAATTTTTATTATTTTAGCACTTTTATAAAATTTTGCTGATGTACTAGTCGATATACATGTAAGAAGCAAAACCTATAAGTAATAAATAGTGTCTCAAAATGATTGAAACACACTTTAATTTTTTAACTGTTGGAGATATATAAACAATGTAAAAAGCAAAAGTGTGAAAAATAAGGCAGGGATTAAGATTGTGTTGATGAAATAGCCCTGCCATTCATTTTCAAAAGGGTACATATTTTAAACTATTATACGGTACCTAGATCCTATTAGTTATATTTAAAGAAAAAAAAAATCAAACTCTAGCAAATACAACAGTACCGAATTAAGACACAGCTATTATCTTCTACACTTAGAATTTGAAAGAGATTGGAGAATGTGTTGGATAAATAACACAATTTATAGTATTTAAGTTAGTTCTATTATTTTTTACGAACATTTTAAATTTACATTTATGAGAAAAGAAAACTATAAGTTACAAAATAAGCGAAATTAAATCCTACATTATGCTACAAATGAAAAATGAAGAGGTGAATAAAATTTATTTTAAATAAATAAAAGTTAATCACAAACATTTTAATTGTCTTTCTTCTTCCCATTTATTCATTTTGCCGTTCACACCACCCCACCTTTTTTTAAATAAAACTGTGCACTTCAGGTTCTTTTAAAATATAGGGCTTATATCTTATGGGCTTGGAAATTGTATGGCATGGATAAATTATTTTCGGTAGAAGACAGTCAAAATAAAAATCTTTTAACTTCTTTTTTATTTCTGTCTCACGGAAAGCGAGTATTTATTCAACCTTCATTTTGGTGTCCAAAAGACAAAAGCACAGGCATCCCTTTTTTTAAATATGCAGTTGTCCTTGCAAGTGATATTTATGTTTTTTATTTATTTATTTTATAACAGATTTCGTTTTATCAGTTTTCAAAATGCTAGTATTCTCTTAAAAATAATTTGCAGAATACAAGCTCAGACTTTTTTCACTTATATGATAGTGCCAGAAAATACCCCGTCACGACATTCAACCTCTTTGATGTCAAAGGTCAACTCCTACCCTCTCTCCTCGTTTGGTGGATGTTCTGAGGGGGGAGAGGAAATTTTCCAATATTTGTCGAATATTTGAAGTTTAAATAAACTTAAACGAAAAATTTTAATTTGTATGAATGGATGAAAATACAGGCTTTATTGTGTAGTTTTCAAAATTTTAAAACTCCAAATAGAAATGAAGTTATTTAATGTTATTTACATTTTGCATATTTCTTAAGACTTTAGCATTAAATTAAAAAATAAGTATACATTTTAAAATTATTTTGTTAACTAAAACAGAAAGCGACATCTTTTAAGAAGTGCACACAGAAAAAAATGAGTTAAAAATGTTAAATTTATGATGAGATATTAGATAAATAAAGAGGCATTAAATGGCCATTGGTTTAACACTGGAGAGGGAAATCTAAAATCTAAGTGATAAGGGGCCTAAGTGAGTAATTTTTGGTATTTTTCTGTTAACCAGACATAAATCTCACCAGTAGTTGCTTTATGTTTTAGATTGTACATTAGAAATAATGTTTTGAAATTAAAATGTTTTTAGTTTATGCTAATCTTTCCTTATAATTTTTTTTTTAATTTTATTTTAAAGGAAATGAGAAAAGGTGTGTATTTAATTATGCATTTTAAATGAACATGTGTTTTTTTAATGAAATAAGTAATTATATTGCTGCAAACATTTGAAAGTTTTTTCAACAATTTGTCAGAAATATAAAATGATTTTTTTTTCACGGGGGGGGGGGGGGGGGGGATACTAATGCTTCTGGATTTTTTAGAAAGAAACTACAAATGATTATGGGAAATTGTGTGTAACACTTGGCAGCTCTGTTTTCCAATTTTTGAAAAATTTTACATCCTCTTTTAAAATGCTGTGTTTTTCCTTTTCTGTCATCTTTACACACTTTTATTTTAACTTAACTTGGAATATCAACTGTGGAAGGTTTGAGATTTAATGCTTTTTAATGGTCAAAAAGTGCAATCACCCCCCTCTCCTCCTTGGAGATTGGAATGAAAATTTGAATTTTAATCACATTATGAATGGTATAAATTTTAATAAATGCTTAAGAATTTTCTTCGTGACTTAAGTATTGTTTATATATAAACAATTAAGAATAACACTGTAAAATGAAAAAAGAAATCCATTTTTCAAATTTATCATAATTTTATAGCTTGACATCTCAAGTTTAACTGTTTAAAATTTCATTGAAAAATTCCTACACATTACAAAGTTACAGCTGATTTTGGATTCATTGCAAGTCGCATAATAACCGTACTTGAAACGTTAATAATGTTTTTCTAGAAATGACTTTCTTGCTACTTGCTCAGCAGCTAACTCAGTTATTTTTCATCAGAATGACTTTACGTTTTTCCATAAATAAATACTAAAACTTCCTATTGACTTATCTTAGCATGTAAAAAAAAGTTTTTGAATATTAGCTTCGAAATAACATTACACTGTTATTCCCCTTACGAGCCTACACTAATTATGCAGAGAAATTCAAATGCTAATGTTAAACTTATTAGAGAAATCTTTACAGATTTCTCGCTTGCATTTTAATTTTTAAATTTTTTTGCACTGGATACCTGAGGTCAATATCTTTTATGTGTTTGTACTTTTTCAATTTTTGTTACTGTTCTTTTTATACGAGGATAGTTTAACTTTCAGAATCGGTTCTAACTAGTTCCAAAAATGAAAGTATCCACATATAGACGGCTAGCATTGATGGTACGTTGCTATTAGCAACGACTGATGCTCTGATCTGGTATTGTATCTTGAGCACACGCAGCAGTGCCAAAACTAGCCTTTGTTGCACCCAGGGCAAACATGGATTTTGGCACCCCCCTCTTCTGCAAAGTATATTTACAAAGAGAATTTTACTAATTTTTCCAATAGTCGACTTATTTTAAAATTTAAAATATGTAATCATAAAATATGTAGGTAATACTGAACTACATAATCTACAATGGTGGATCTAAGGGAGAGGCCACAGGGTCATGACCTCCCTTCTCCCTCTGAACACCAACGAAAATAGTCTAAAGATCATTTTTAAAATGAAATATACAGTAGAGTCCTGATTATCCGAGTTTCTGCTTTAACCGAGTTATTTTCTTCTGATGGACTGATGGTTCCCATTATTATGCACAGCCATTCTAAATGAAGTGTTAGGTGAAGATGAAAGAGAAGTTGTAAAATGTTAGAATTCTGATTTTCTGATGAGAATGGGAAAAAAAAATGTTTTTCCTTTTCTGTCATCTTTATACACTTTTATTTTAACTTAACTTGGAATATCAACCGTGGAAGGTTTGAGATTTAATGCTTTTTAATAGTCAAAAAGTGCAATCCCCCCCCCCCCCCCTTCCTTGGAGATTGGAATGAAAATTTGAATTTTAATCACATTATGAATGGTATAAATTTTAATAAATGCGTAAGAATTTTTTTTGTGACTTAATTTTTCAATGGTATCATTTTCATATAAACAATTAAGGAGAATAACACTGTAAAATGAAAAAAGAAATCCATTTTTCAAATTTATCATAATTTTATAGCTTGACACCTCAAGTTTAACTGTTTAAAATTTCATTGAAAAATTTCTATGCATTACAAAGTTACAGCTGGTTTTGGATTCATTGCAAGTCACATAATAACCATACTTGACACTTTAATAGTGTTTTTCTAGAAATGACTTTCTTGCTACTTACTCAGCAGCTAACTCTGTTATTTTTCATCAGAATGGCTTTACGTTTTCCCATGAATAAATACTAAAACTTCTATTGACTTATCTTAGTGTGTAAAAAAAGTTCTTGAATATTAGCTTTGAAATAGCATTACAGTGTTATTCCCCTTACGAGCCTACACTAATTATTGAGAGAAATTTGAATGCTAATGTTAAACTTAATGGAGAAGTCTTTACAGATTTCTTGCTTGCATTTTAATTTTTAAATTTTTTTGCACAGGATACCTGAGGTCAATATCTTTTATGTGTTTTTACTTTTTCAATTTTTGTTACTGTTCTGTTTATACGAGGATAGTTTAACTTTCAGAATTGGGTCTAACTGGTTCCAAAAATGAAAGTATCCACATATAGGTTCTATTCTAAGGATTTAAAAAAATCGTTTAAAACTATTACTATGCAAATGAGAAATTTTAAAAAGAACTTCGCACAGGTTTAACATTATCATTCCAATTTTTTGCATAACTAGTGTAGACTCTTAACAATCAAGCTAATGTTAATCCTATGAGAGCGTTGGTTTCTTCTTGAAAATATATTGTCAATTAACCCTGCATTTATATTATTTTATATAGAAAATTTTATTATTGTTCTGATATTTGTCACCAGAGTCTATGCAATTTTTAGTCTTATAGATTCCTCTTCAAAATCCATCCTTAGGTAATCTTTCATTTACATATCGGTCCTCAGAACCAGCCGTTTTCGATACGATTTCTCAGAAATCGATCCTGTTTGGAGTCTGCCCATTTTGAAACAATTCCTAGGACTCTGTCCATTTAGGAATAAGTTCATGTATGAATAGAATCTTTTATAAAGTCATATTTGGATATTTGTCGATTTTTAAAAACATAATTGGTATTTGAGTGTCTTAATATATAACATTGTCCTTCCCCACTACATCAACAATGGGCAGACGGAACCAAAATGCCTACACCTAAAATCATAAAATTTCAGTTGTTACTTCCTGCTATAACACAATCGGTCCTTTTTGGAGTCATTACATTTTGGACCGATTCCGAGGAATCATTATTTTTTGGAGTTGTTACATTTTAGGCTGATTCCGAGGATTTGTTCTTTCAGTTTCACTGCCAGAATTGTTCCTCAACAAATGATACATCTCTAGCCCCTACGCTAGTCAATGGGAGAAATGAGAATGATATGAAAACTTTATTTTCAAATCTCTCTCATTTTTTTTTTCTGCATGGGATACCTGATGTCTGTCTCTAAAAGGCTTAGTTTTTTTATTTCGGTTACTTTTTTTTAATATTAGGATAGTTCCAATTTCAAAACCAATTCCGAAAGTGAAAGTAATTTTTTTTTTAAATCTGAAACCAAAATCGAAGATGTAAAAACTAGCCTCGTTAGAGATCGTCCTCAGCTTTCTTCTGCAAAAATATAAAAGAGAAATTTGAAAATAACTACCCCCCCCCCCCCCCCTCCTCACACACATACAAAAAAAAAATTTAGCATTACAGATTTGAAATCAGCAGAAAAAGAAAAACAAAGTACCGTAATTTCCAGCCTATAATCCATGGCAGCACATAATCCGCATATGCAATTTTTCTTTTCACCGGAAAAAAATTAGCAGAAAGTCCACACAATTGGCAAATCGAATATAATTTTATTGAATCAAATACTGGATTTATTGATATTAAATTCACGGCCTGTTTCCCATCCTTTCTGCATTTTCTACAACTTTGAATTTGGCGGTAATGGCGATGGTGGCAAAAAGCGCTTACTGTTCAAAAAATCCTGTTCCATCTTTCTTGCATAAGCTTGCAAGTTACAGGCATGTGTCTAATGAGTACCAAGTGTACGCAGCAGGCAGCCAGTTTAAGCAAGTGTATGGTACTGTCATCTATTGGAACAGTAGCAAACCAAACTAAGGACATGCTAAAAATTTTCGTTTTTTTTTTTTTTTTTTTTTTTTTTTTTTCCAAAAGTGGGGAAAAAAAAAAAAAAATCAGATAATCTGCAGTGGCCGATATCTGCATAAGTAGGTGCAAAAATTTTCACTTTTTTGGCAGATAATAGGCCGAAAATTGCAGTAATATGATTGGTATATTTTGTTTTTGATTTATCCATAAGATATATTTTGTCTGTACTAAACTTTATGTACAGCAGTGTTCGAAAAAAGTAGCTGTCCACGAGAGCATTAACAGCAGTTAAAGGTTTTTTTTTTTTTTTTTTTTTTTTTTATTTTCAGAAATAATTTGGCCAAGAATTCAAATTAGTCCTTTTATTTGCTTAGCTGTACGTGGAAATGGTTTATGATTTCTTTTATAATATGGTTTGTTGATTGAAAACTGAAAAAAAATCGCAAATTAGAAACTGAAGAATTTTATCAAAATTAAAGACGTGAGTCAAAGTAGAATTAAATAATGTTTTATTTTGAGCAAATTCTTCAGTTTCTAATGTGCTTTTTTTTTGTGAATTTTTTAATTTTTAACCAGCAATCCATATTTTAAAATTAATCATAAACCCTTTTCAAACACAGCTAAGCGAATAAAAAGATTAACAACTTCAACTTTACTTAATTTTTTGCACCAGGTGGTAATTAAAGATTAACAGATGTTTATAGTAGATAAATCATATACAGGTACAGGGCTATGTGTCTATCAAGTGTAAATCAAAGCAGTAAATTTTCAATAATCAGGGCCCATGCCAAATGAATATTTTGAAAATACTTGAGTTATGAAATGAGGCTTGATTTTTAAGATAAACATTGAATGTTTATAAACATTCATTTTTTATTTTCTATAAATATATATTCTATTTCTATTATATTGAGCCTCAATGTATCACTCATACAATTTTTTTTTTTACACAGATGCCGTATTCGCCCGGAGTCTGCCATCTTATACTTTATAGTACTGAAGTTGCCTATCTTTAAAATAAAATAATTACTTTCAATTAGTGTGATTTTTTCAGATTAAAGTAAAATATCTTTTTTCACTTTAACATATTTTACTTAACCTCCTTTGCCAAAAAATTATCACTATTTTTTTGCATAAATGGCTAATTTTTACATATCACAAGAATTATAAGTTACTTAAAAATCTGTTTTATTAAACAATGTAAGGAGTAAGGCTGAAAATTTTAAAAAACATTTTAACCCTTTGTCGGTCATAGTAGGCCTGACAGGTACAGCACAATTATTTCCATTCTCCTTTCAGCCGCTAGAGTGTGCAGGGTTACTTTAAGCACTTTGAATGTAATAAACAACATTTTTTTCATTGAAATTTGAAATATTCTCTCTTTTTATATCCTAATGGTGGTCACTGATCACTTTAAGTGCGTTAGAATTGTGTCAGTTAATTGCTAATGACATTTTTCTAACATTTGCATTGCACCTGAACTCGGGAGTCCCAGAGTTGTGACCGACGGAGGGTTAAGTAATTCTTATGAGTTTATTTAAACCAACATATTTCTTAATTTCAATTGTAAATCAAAATTATTTTAAAAAAGAAAGACACACTAAGTTAATAATAACAAACATTTTATTCAATCAACAACAAATAAAACATAAGTCAAATACAGACATTCTTGCATACAGAAAGATACATAAATACATAAGGGAGAGTGAGACACTGTTTACAAAAATGCATCCAGCATCAAGGACAGATTGATAAACTATACTAACATTTGTACAAGCTACATTATTTGATAATTAATATTTGTAAGCATTTGGTTTAGTAGTAGCAAGAAAAAAGAAAAGAAATTTTCAAATAAATTTAAAAATTAGGATACCAGTAATTAATAAAATATTTGTGATAATCATTTATTGTTTGCATCAATTATTGTAATTAACAGAAGATCGATGTTTAATTATTTTAGATGGATAGTTTAAAATACTAAATATCAGGCAATTACAGCTATCAAATTATTGAAACAGTGGGGGGATTTAAAAGTTAATTAAAAAAAAGTTTTAGAATATTAGTGTTTAGTTTTGTCTCACTAATTTTAACAATTAATCTTCCAGATACTACTTGATATATCATTTATAATAATTAATATTACAAATATGAAGGAAATGATATTGTGAGTTGAATATTTTAAATACTAAATTTCAAAATAAAACTGTAGAACTGATGGTTGAGGCCACTGATCTGCATATTTTCCAGTTTCATGAATATTACCTATAACTTTCATAAATATTATATATTTTTTCTTTTTTTGTCAGAGGTGAATAAGGAAACATTTAAGACAGAAAATAGATTTTTAATAGCTTTTGTAACTTAATTGTTTTTATTTACACAGAGAGGGAGCCCTATGAGCTCCTCTTTGACTGTGCTCTTAAACAATATTTTTTGCTTCCTGGCTGGTTTGATTGCCAGATTATAAAATATGCAAGGTACATATACAATATACATTAAAAAAAAAAAAAAAAGAATAAAATATTGAAATTTCATTAATCACATAAAATAACTTAAAAGCAGCTATTTATAAAAGTTTTGGTGTTATTACATTTTGTTAAGTATAATTTTAAAATTAGATTTGATTATTTAGGTTTGCAGTTAAGTCAAAATATTTTATGCACTATAAATATTACTGAAATTGCGTTTTTAGCAATGTCTACATGGGGTGTCCATTACTGGAAAATATATACATGGTGGATAACTTTTTGAATGTGGAACAGTAATAGCAAGAAAAAAGAAAAACGTTGAATGGTACAGGATGCTGGAACAATTATTTAAAAGAAAATATATGCATGGTAGATAACTTTTTGAATGTGAAACAGTAATAGCAAGAAAAAAGAAAAATGTTGAATGGTACACGATGCTGGAACAATTATTTAAAAGAAAATATATGCATGGTGGATAACTTTTTGAATGCAAAACAGTAATAACAAGAAAAAAGAGAAATGTTGAATGGTACGCAATGCTGGAACAATTATTTAAAAGAAAATATATGCATGGTGGATAACTTTTTGAATGCAAAACAGTAATAGCAAGAAAAAAAGAAAAATGTTGAATGGTACATGATGCTGGAACAATTATTTAAAAGAAAATATATGCATGGTGGCTAATTTTTTGAATGCGAAACAATAATAGCAAGAAAAAAAGAAAAATGTTGAATGGTACATGATGCTGGAACAATTATTTAAAAGAAAATATATACATGGTGGATAACTTTTTGAATGCAAAACAGTAGTATCAAGAAAATAAGAAAAACGTTGAATGGTAAAATTTGTCAAAAATTCTAGAGATTTGGTTAAAACAAACAAAACTGACTGATTTGTTTAAGAAGTAAGGTGTAATAATTAATAAATAAAAAATATTCATCTAAATTTTTTATGTGGATTATGCAGCTGTAAAGAAAATAAAAGGTATAGAGCTTGTAGATAAATATAATTAGGGATTGACTGAATACCGAATAGTTGATTCGGTATTCGGTGGTTCGGCATGTAAATCGAATATTCAGCTTCGCAGATAAGTATCTTCTTAGAGGTAGAAGAATTATCTTTTACTTAGGAGAAGAATAGGCTAAACAATGAGTTTCAATATTATGTGCATGAGTTCAGAGTTCAGCTGCGCTACAAAAAACAAGTCAAAGACCCTTTTTAATAAAAAAAAAATTTCCTTCCTAAAATAGTCTACATAGGTGTGAAATCAAAACAACCGTCTACAACAAAGGAAAAAAAAAGTAAGGTAACATGCACATCTTTCCCTTATCATTTAATTTTATTTACTTCTACATTAGTTTTTTTTTAATTTAAATTTATTTAATGTGTACTTTCTTTAATATACACATCAAATAAGTATATCAGAGTTCATCTCTGTATATGTAAGGTGCATATTAAAGAAAATACACGCATCAAATAAGTATACCCCTATGGCTATCCTATAGCTTTTATAGCCATTATATCAAAATTGCTCAAATTTCTTTTCTTCATTACCACATTGTTAAAGTATTAATCAAAATATAAATATTTTATAGTTAAATGTACAAATTGATATGATACCTTTTGTATTTTGAGAACATTCCTATTCAATATGTTTAAAATTAGACTTCGACAATCAGTAAATCAGCTTAATGACAACATTGTTTCTAAATCGATATGAAACCTTTTGTATTTTGAGACCATTCCTATTCAATATGTTTATAATTAGACTTAGACAATCAGTAAATCAGCTTAATGACAACATTGTTTCTTTGTATTTGAATGACCTTTTGTTTTTCTGACAATACTTATCCTTAATAATACCCTGTATAGTTTAATACTTTCATAGGTTATTTTTAGGTATTGACTAGTGATAAAATAATAAAAAGAAGTGATGGGTTAATGCATTTGTGAGTGGAAAGAAGTCATTAAATTTTTTTGTGTAATTAGATTTAAGAATAAAAATGCAACTGAATTAACTTATTGAGAATTTAATTTCAATTAAAGCTTATTAAAAAAGCTAATATATGCAAAAATGCATATTAAAAAGTTTCAAGTATTCGGTTGCCAAATACCGAAGCTTTGGTATACACCTCAACCGAAGCTTCGGTATTTGGCAAAATTGCTGCTTCGGTCAATCCCTAATTATAATATAATAATATTAGTAACCAATTTTATTTTTTTTTTTCAATCATTGTTACCATTGAATAATGCAGGAATTTTTGTTTAAAATATTTTTAAAAATGTAAAAAATAACTTTTATTCATATTTTACATGGGACTGTTGATTTTTTTTTTTTTTTTTTTTTTTTTTTTTGAGGGGATGGGTGAAGATTCCAAATTTTAAGAGAATCCGAAATCTGGAAAACCTTCATCCCGAGTATTTTATATAATAGAGGTCTTGTACAGTACTTTGAAATTTAAATTTTACTTTTTCAACAATTTGAATTCTTCCAAAAAATGCACAAATCCAAATGGTATGCAGAAAATACTTTAAAATGAATGTAGATAATATTCAATGAGAAGTAACAGGTTACAAATTACATCTTTCAACTGAACTTTTACATAAAATTATTTCAGGATCTAATAATAATCCTTAACACAAAATAATGTTTTTTATGTCATTTATTACTTAGGGTGTTAAGTTTACGTTCCTTTTTTAATTTTAATTCTAACATTCTTTTGGCAGATGATTTGTCATTTCGAACTTTGCAATAGTTATTCAGAAATATGTTGGATATACAAAGTGAAGCTTTCTCTATCAAAGAAGATGTGTTCATTCCACATGAACAAACACTTAATTCCCCTAAGTTAGTTGTAATTATGTCAACAATAAGTTTAACTAAAACTGACTTTTGATTATTTTCTGATAAAAAAATATCCTCATATAGTTCAGAAATTAAGACTTGAAAAATTTTATATGCATTTGCAACAATCATAATAACAAATTCTGTGGACCACTTTAAACCACCTCTATCCAAAATTCCTAAATATAATTCTAAATCAGGTGAATAATCCATTATTAGTTCTTTATCCTTTACTAACATTTCCTTACAGTGAATATATTTGACACTTTTTAATATTGATTTAGAAACATAACCCCCTATATAAACTAAATTTACAATATCTTTATCAGTAACAGGGATTTCCTCAGAATGTATAGATAAGTTTTCATACTGTATTAACAGTTCATCATCTACTATTTCTACATCCTCTTCATTACAGTTGAAAGATTTAAGAAAAAACTTACCACTAATAGAAGAATTAAGTTTCAATAAACTAATAACCTTCAACTTTCTTTCTGATTCCAGAATTTCACTTAGGGAAACATTATAATTTGCTCCCAACATTTGACGATATTGACCAAACTGTCTTTCTAAATTGTCAGTTTGCATCTTGCCCAACTGCACATAAGACTTTTTTAATGTGTTAAGAATATAATCACATATATTAATCAAATGCTATTTCAGTTTGAGTGGATAATTTTCCACTTCGAGAAGAGGCATTATTTTGACATGGTAAAGCACTTTGAGTTTGACATGGTAAGGCACTTCAACTTTTCAACCAATCACAAAAAGCTCGCAGGAATAAAATATTTTCATCATTCATGGAATAAATAGGTTCTCTAAAACTGTCACAATACCTTTTTTCTTTATTAGGGTGCTTTACATTTACAATTTTCCACCATTTAAAATAATATCTATAAAATGCTTTGTTCCAGATACATCATGTCCAAAACCAGTCCAATTCTTGTAAGATTCTATTTCTAAAGCAGCAATAGTTTTTTCATTGAATAATTTCACAGCTGTTGTAACATTCTGTCTTCAAACGATGAAGGATAAAGAACTTTTCTGCTGAGAGCAGGACACAATTTCACATATTCATCATTTCCTAAATTATACATTTTTTTTAAATGCTGGATACTAGCAGTATTTTGTTTCTGATGATCATCAAAAGAGGGTATAAAAAAAGTCTGATTTGTTGCCTTCTGGTTCATCCAATTATTTTGAAAGGATTTAAAAAGGTGCACTGTGTCAAATAAAATAAAAATGTCTTTGTCTTTATGAACAGGATTTGGAAATTTAAATTTTAACTCTCCTCCACATAACATTACAAACATATTATAATTAACTTTGTTATTATATGATATAATGGTCAAAATTTCAAATCCACAAGCTTGTACAAAATTAATTACTTGCAGGGTAAAATTTAGTAGTTGTTCAGCATTCAAATTTTTTACAGGATACATTGCTACAACATCTTTATTTGAAAAAAATAATGAACTGATCATAAAAGTCTGTACTGCTGTTGCTTCTTGCTTTGCTTTATTTTCTGCCAAACCAATAACTTTTCCACCTTTATATACAACTCCGGGTTTTATATAAATTACATCTAATTGAAGATTAACAATTTTCTCATCTTCCTGAAGTGCTGAGCATTTTTGTGTTAAATATTTCTGTAGAGAATTGTGTATGCCTGTGGACATACAATCAATCCTCACAAGAAAATTTCCTCAAATAGGAAGGACAAGCTAATGCAAGAAGCTTACAGTCTAAAAGTCTTTGGTATGCTGATGGGTTGTAATAAAAAAGATAGCAACACCATGTTAATAATTCAGGACTGTACCTTCGTTTTTTCATTAACAGAAGAGAACATTGTTCATGAAGAAATTTTACCTTCTCTTCAAAAGCACAATTTTCATTGGTAATTAATTTAAGTTTCTCACAAATGTCATTCAATTTATCTGTAACAGTGAGTTCCGATAATTGATATCCATTTAAGTGACTAAGTAGACTAACAAATTTTGTCCACTTGTCACACAACAATTCATTACCAAGTACAAATTTAAATTTAGTAGGAGATAAATTAACATCATTAAAACGTACATTGATAGATAGATTGTTAAAATTTTTCAGACTCACAAGAATTAGTGGGACATCATCAATTTTCAATAATAAAACATGATCATTCTTTTCCATTACAATCCACTCACCATCAATTTTTTCTTTGAAATTAGCTTTGAAGTTCTCAAAATCAATTATACGGTCTGCTTCACACCATGCTAAGAAGCGTTTTTCCTCACGCTCCTTTATCTCTTTTTCTCTTTCTTCGGGTGTCTTCCTTTTCACAGGTATATTTTTTGACAGATAAGATGGTTGTTCTGGGAACAGGCATTGATATGCAGCAGCTGTTAATTTTGGATACTTTCTCTGAACAACAAATTTGGATCCATCAGGCCTAATACATTTATCTTCATAAATAATGAATTCAGATGGAAAATGTTTTGCGCATACATACGAATATTTTCCCGGTGTGAAATCACTTTGATTAATGCATTTAATCCATTTTTTACGCAAATCATCATCTTCGGGAAATTTAAAAGTTGAAAATTTAACACTTTCTAGTCATTCCAATTAATAAAATAGAATCAATAAGTTTTGTCAGATAATTTCATATACTTTGAAAAACATCAACATTAAACTAAAATCCAAAATATAAGTAAAAAAAAACACAATTAATTCCGCATTCAAATTATATCACACTGAAAGCATGCAGCAAATGTTTTCAAGTTGCCAGCCACCTTTTTCGACGTCATGTCACGTGATATTGCTCTATGATTTGGCCATTCTCTAGTGTTGCCCTGATACAACCTATGGATCAAGGGATCATACAAAATGTAAAAATGATCTATCGAAAACATTTCATGCATAAGCTCGTAAATGCACCGACAACGGTGGCAGAATTTCAATCAGCTTTCACAATAAAAGATGCCATTTATGATCTTGCCAGTGCATGGAATGCCGTAAAACCGAAAACTCTTCGAAAGGGGTGGAGAAAATTATTATTTACAGTAAACTTTTGTTCTGATTCATCAAATGAAGAATTTGAAGGATTTAAACCCAAGAAAAGGAACGAATTGCATGCAATTATGGAAACATTAAAAAATGGGCCTAATACTAACTTATCTCTATCGCAACTGGAAATGCCAGAAATCGGAAATTGGATAGCTATAGATAAAAATATTCCTGTCACCGAAACTTTAACAGAAGAGCAGTTAATTAAAAAAATGACAGCTCCAGATGAAGAAACAAATGATATTTTCTCAGAATCCAAAAATGAAATCGAGGAGAAAATTTCGTGGAGTGAAGCTGAGAAAAGTTTATCTACTTTTTTAAAGTTTTGTGAAAAAAATTCACAGTATTCGGTTCAAGAAGTTTTAGAACTGCATCTCATAAAAGAACGCTTCATGAAAAAAAGAGAACTTTCTTTCAAACAGACGGACATCAGACATGCATTTCGTAGTATTCCTGGCACATCGAAAAAAACACAATCAAACGCACAGTAACTGCTGAGAAATTATATCCCAAACTATTTTTTTTCTTTATTTACTCAAGAACAAGAAATTGTTATTTTAAAAGAATTATGTAACAAAGATCTTCATACCAAATTGTATTTTAAATATATTTACTCAAGAATATTTTTTATTGGATGTGTTTGGATCAACTACACTTAACTGGAAATTAAAAAAAGAAAAGATGCTGCGGGGTAAGTTTCTTTCTTTTTGCTTTGTTTTATTGTTGGGTTTTTATCAGTTCAAACTTTTTCTCCTCAGCTGGGAGATTGCATCAAAGTTTTGTGTTATTGAATTAGCGAGAAAAAATATTTTTCATCAACCTAAACAGTAATAATAATAATATTATTCTAGATTTTAAAAAAAGAAGGAAACATTTCAAATTTTCACTGAATTCAAATAATAATAAATTAGGCCGCTTACCTAATTTATATTAATTTACAATAAGTTTTCAGAAATTTAGAAATCCCCCCCAAAAGACTCCACTATCTGAGCCACTCCAACAAGAAATACAAAAAAAGCTAATGACTGTGTAGTTTGTTTTTATCGTGATCGGAGAAGTCGGGCGTTATTAGTTTGCATCTGATAACGTTTTTAGCTATGCAGAAAAGATTCATTATTACTGTGAGGTTAGTTGAGGTAACACAAGTGAATCATACCAAAGTGAATTTTCCAAGCTTCCATGTGCTTTTTCCGGAAAAAGGAGATGTCAAATTATAAATAATACGACTTTACAAAAGATTAATAAATAAATATAGAAATTTGTTTACTTTATTTTTTATTCAGAAAGAATAACTTTATCAAATGCAAATTTAATAATAATAATAATAATAAGAGTTATTTGATCGACTTCCTAATGGCAGGAAAATAGTCTAAAAATCATTTTCTTGCTTCATTGTTACGTCGATGCCACCCCCCCCCCCCTTCTTTCATGACAGATTTTGTAGCACTCAACTATCCGGACTTTTCAAGTATCCAGCAATCGGCGTTTCCCGAGCATGCCGGTTAGTTGAGCTTTTACTGTATTTCTTTCAAAAACATACTTTAAATCTTAACCACTTTATAGAAGAAAACAGTTATTTTTGGTTATTTAAGCTATGAGGTATTCGCTACGGCTTTTGCCGGCATGACCTCAAATGATCACAAAAATGGCATTATTTCCTTGGGACAACCACAGGTACAACCTTCCTCCACGAGGAAAAAAGGCAGCACAAAAATGTCTAGAAGAAAACAAATGTAAACGTCATTGTTTGTAAACAAACCTATTTATGTGCAACAGGTGCCATCTATTGGTTAATAATGAAACATTTGGGTTTAAAATATGGCTGCATAAAAAATTAATATTTGCACAATGATTCTTTTGGTAAAAGAAATTCAAACATATATAGGAAAATTAAATACTGGTGAAGATTTATAAAAGTAATATTAAAAATATATACATTATGAATGCTGTTTTTCAATTAATAAAATATTTTTTTTAATGTAATGATTAAAAAAAATATTATAAATACTACTTTTCATTTAATTATTACTGTTTTACTCTAGATCAGAGAAAGTTTTACAGAATAAACTCATCTCTAAATAAACAAACCTAGATTAAATGCTAAAAACTAATTTTATTATACATAATTAAATAGCAGGATATCAAACTACTTTTAAAATCTTAACTACATACTACTATCTTGACATGTTTTTAATCAGTTGATTTAAATAAGTTCAATTTTCAGTCAACAGTTGTTTTTTCTTTTTCTTTCTTTTTAATAAGAGCATGTATTTTCATTAATAAATAGTAATCTTTGAGGGGTGGGGGGAATGACTCAGGAAAAGGACGAAACTCGGGCACTTTCTATGTAAATGAAGGAACTTTTTTTTAAAGTCACAAATGCTATTCCAAAAGATGTGATTTTTTATTTGCAATGTTTGATAATTCATTTTTGAAAAAACAGTTCTATACATAATGAAGCAGAACAAGTATTGATTATAATATGTAAATCTGCAGATCAGGGACCTCAACTCAACACCCACTATTCAAATCACATCTTTATTTTCATATTTGAAACTTTCAATTCACATTTTCATTTCTTCATATTATTAACACTATATGTATGATTTCAGAGATTCACTTATAAATTGTAATGCAAAACCGACTGTATGTACCCACTGGCAAAGAAAAAAAAAAGGTGAGGGGGGGGGGTTATTGTTAAAACCCCTTCCAGAGCATTTTAAGCTAATAAGATTATAAGATGTATACAAAGCTCTCTGTGTTAAGTAAATGTGTAAAAACTAAAGTTAGAAAATAATAAAATTATTATCATTCACAGGAACCGCACTAAGAAATTATAAGACTATTAGCCAACACATTAGCCAAATTTATCGATTATTAGCCAAGTATAAAAATGACGGCCTTCCGCTTCAGATGGCGCATGTGCATCTATCATATGGAGAAAAACTCTGTAGCAGCGAAATTGGCCGGCCGAGAAGGGGAGGAGAAATACAGTCTGGAAATATATATGGCAGTAAGTGAACCAAACTCACATTAAAAACGGAAATAAATTTACGTTCCAAAACATGATTACAACAACAAAAGTCCCCCCCCCCCAAAAAAAAATCATTCGCCAGCTTTTTCGCCATAATAATTTTTTTCTCGCCAATTTCACGATGTATTCACATTTGGCGAGTAGGCGAATGGTTAGCGCGGCCCCTGATTCAACTGTTTAAAGGTATAATAGAAATTGCTAACGTAAAAGCAACTTTGTCCATACCTCAATTGCAAGAAAAATTTAAAGTTAAAAAACTAAAATTTTGGCTCAAATGACTTTTTAATAATAATAAATAGTGTAATTTCCTCTTGAATAGCATAGTTATAATTCAATATACTGCATTTAGATGAAGTGGAACCACACATTAAAAATAAATTAGGAAAAAATTATGAATAATGAGTGTAATTTTATTGTTTATAAATAGAGAAAATTATTCTGTCCCCATCTTTTAAAAACACTTTTATTTTTAAAAAAATTGTCTTTTTACTTTCATAAACAAAACCGTATTTATTTATTCATCATTATTTTTTTTTTTTTCTTAAAACATCATACTCTTCCCCCTATTTTTTTTTTCTTTTTGTAAACTTAGCAGCAGATTTTATTTTATGTGCCAAACAAACATAAAAAAGTTGATTTCACAACATTATCATTTAAAAATATTTTCAGCTAAATAATTTTTATACTTACTTTTTTTATTGTGCAACATTTTCCCCCATAGTCTGTAGTATAACATGCTATTTTTTGGGAAATATACTTTAGTGAGTAATGTAATAAAAAAAACTGTAATAAATTTTAGCGAACATCAATATTATTTTTGACGTTACTTCAATAAACTTACCTCACTGTCTCCTCTTTTGGCATAGCAGTGGGAGTCCTACTATATTAAAATATCCTTTAAATATTCTTCAAGGAAAAAATAAATCCACAATCCTTCCAAAATTAATAAGCAAGTCTGTTGTCCAAGGCCATCAAACAATTTCCACTTGCTTGCAGAAGATCACTAATGGTAGTCAATTATTCTACAATAAAACTACACACCTGTGATTTTCTGAGAGCAATCAAGCTGGAAATATGGGCTATCCCAACACCAGAGAATCCACCAGATGCTAATGTTCTATCAGTACACTTTTGTAGATGGAGATTTGATTTATTTCTGGAAGTAACGTCAAAATAATAATGATACTTACAAAACAGTTTTTTCCTAAAATTTACATTACTTGTTATTTAAAACTTTAGAATTATATGCTTAAATCAAAAAATCTTCCACAGAGAGCATTCCAGTTTTAGGTAATGGAACTTTTTTAAAAATAGTAAGAATAATAAATAAATGGTCTCCCCCCTAAAAAAAACCCTACATTTTTATTAGATATAAATATATTTAAGCATATGACCTATGCTTAGTTAAAGCTATATACATGTAAGAGAAATGCTCCTAAATCATGATATAAATATATGTACTATTTTAAATAAAAAATCTCTTATTTTTTCGGTATGTGATACTTTTTCAATAAATAATAAAAGTAATCACTCCATGGCATACAAAATATGCAGATTTAAATCCAAAATTCATTGAATAGGGGGTAAAATAGGAAGGTTTCCAAAATAAAATTCATAAAATATACAAATTGTAATTTTAGGAAATTTTTTTTGCCAAATTAGTATGTTACAGCTATCAGTTATCTTTTTCAGTGAATGACAGAACATTTGTTGCTGTATTATTATACTTGGCAGCCATTTTAAATTTTTGGATGATATGGACTGGTGGTGAGAAAACTTTGAATTTAAAGTAAATAAAAACATATTCTCAGATTATTTACTAATTGTATAGCATAAACCATTTATTTAGGATTATCTTTCTGTGTTTTTTATTAGATAATAATGTAAAATTATTTTTTGATAGAGCAAAACAACTTATGTGGGGTAAAATAGTTATAGTATTAGGCTTAACAAACAAATACCATTTTTTTTACTTTTTTTGAATACTGTGATATTTTTTAATGTAACATTTGTCATTAAAGCAATATAGTGTTCTAAAACTATGTACTTTAATAAAATTATTACAAATTAATTTAGCTCGATAAATTAATTCATAGTAAAAAGCAAAACATGCAACTTTCAGCTGTATGTTTACTTTGTACTAATTGTAATACTCAGGGCTGAAACTTAGGTAGGGCATGTGCCCCGGGGCACCACAACTAAGGATTATACCTTTTGAATGGATCATTTTTTTTCTGATGGACTGATGTCTTCTATTATATTGAAACAGCCATTATAAATGAAGTGTTAGGTGAAGATGAAATAGCAGTCGTAAAAAGTTAGAACTCTGATTATCTGGTTAGAATGGGAAGAAAAGAAATGGCCATAATTTTTTTTTGTTCATTTATAATGGCTGTTTCATAATAATAGAAGACATCCGTCCATCAGAAGAAAATAACTCTGTGAAAGCAGAAACTCAGATAATCAAGACTCTACTGTATATTTTACTTTTAAAATGATCTTTAGAATATTTTTGTTAGTGTTCGGAGGGGAGTCATGACTCCCGTGACTTCCCCCTTGGATCCGCCATTGTAGATTACATAGTTCAGTATTACATATTTTATGATTACATATTTTAAATTATAAAGTAAGTCGGCTATTAGAAAATTAGTAAAATTCTCTTTGTAAATGTACTTTGTGGAAGAGGGGGGGGGGGGGGGGTGCCCGCCAAAATTCATGCCTGCTCTGGGTGAAAAAAAGGCTAGTTTCGGCCCTGATAATACTTAGAGATTTTAAAAAGTGGCAAGAAAAAAAGTAGAAAAATATGAAGCACGAAATAATAACTAAATTATGGTTAAAGTTGTGATTATTTAGAAGAGGTTTTGTTTCTTTAGAAGAAAAAAACTTATTCAATTTAAATAGGTACTAATAGCAGCAAATACATTATCAAAATTGGATTTTAGGTCAGAGTTTTTGAACAAGATAACAAATTATATATTTCTTGTAATCACAATAATCAGGAATACAAAGTTATATTTGACAGGACAGTGGATGTTTCTATTTCATGTTTTGCGACATCCTATATGATACTATACAAATTGCAATAGTGTTTACTGATCCACCAATGAACCATAATTCAGATTATTTCCTCTCTTAAATCTGTTGTTTAACATTTTCTGCACTTCACTTTTATTGATATTCATATGCAATGATTTATTTAATTTTAAAAAATAGCAGCTTTAAATAAGTATTAGTACTTATTTTACCAGCATGGAGAAGAATAGTTAATTGTCGGTGTGTTTTAAAATACCATTATCAGTAATAATTTCCAATTTTATTGTTGAAATTGTCCTTGAAATGTTGGGAACAATGTTCATTTGCATGTTCTATATAACTTTTTTGCAGATTAAAATGATATATTTTTGACAAACTATATATAAATAAAAAACAAAATGTCATGTTTTTCTAACTATGTTACCTCACCTGACCCTAGATAAAATAAAATAAGTGAAAATGAACTTTGAAGATTGAGGAAACTTTTTAAAAGTAATTTAACAACACAATAATGTGATAAATTTGTTTTGTATGTTCAAAAATTGTTTATTACTATAGGACAAACTTTTAATTTATCCTTATTTTCATTGGATGTCATTTCTGGGCATGATTTTCTTTTATTCAAGGGAAATTCACAAATTGGAAGTTTTAATGTGATTATGAACTTTGTTTCTGCCAAAACAAAGACCAACTCCAAAAGACTTTTTTCTCTATAATCATACAAAATATTTTTTTTTTTATAATAGCACTAGATAACATTTTAGGGTGTGGATCAGGTAAGTAACTAAATACAATCCAAAAAATTTTTAATATTTTAAATACAAAATTAAGATTAATCCACTGAAAAATTAAAATATTAAAAATGTAAAACTGATGAGTAACCATGTACTAAGTTAAGTACAGATATTGCTATGATCAATCAAAGATAGTAATAGAGAAAACCATAAAAGGGACGAGTAAATTCAAAATTAATTACATGGCTAAAAATTTGTTGGTAGTTTTTTACGATAAAGTTAAAAATCGCAAGCACAACAAAACGCACAGAAAGAACATATCAAATAAATATCTGGAAAAAATTTAAAGTACTTACTTATATACAATCAAGTTCAAATATTTTTGATTCAACTAAAAGTTTTTGATAAGATAATTTTATAACAATCTAAAAAGAACTTTCATAAATGAAAATAAATAACAACAAAAAAAAGCATGCATGCCAGCGTATAGCGTAATGAGATGCTGACGTTGGACGTTGGCGTTCTTTGTCAAAGTAATGATTATTACCACATTTTCGTGCCAAGTCATGTGATACAGCTTGGCCAGTCTCCGTCAGAGTTCAACCTTCTCGAAGAGCGAAAGCGTTGCGGATACTGTGAATATGCGGGGCAAAGTTTCGATTTGGCGCCTCCCCCACCCGACTTTCCAAACTTTTCTACAAAATTGAAAAGTGCAGAAACAGAAACAAATTTTACTGAATGCATATTTCGTGTTTATTTTGAAACTTTAGGTTTAATTTTAATTCAGAAATTAAAAAAACTAAATAACATAAGAGAAAATTGCACTTATATTTTTGCAAAGGGGATGTGGAAAATGGGTGTAGAAAAAATGTTACAGCACTTTTAGGAGGGTCTGCATGGTCTGCGAGACTTGGTCTCTGTGGTCTAGGCCTTGGCTTTAAAATACCAGACCCAACCAATCAGCGTGCTTCATTTTTGTGTATTCTGCCGCTTTAAAAGATCGAAGAAGCAGATAACAGCTTATGATTTTAAAGATTGTTTGAAATTAATAAGAGATTTATAAATTAAAGTTACGTAATGTTTTTTCAGATGTTTTTAACATTTCTCTACATTGTTTCATAAGTGTAGAAGTTTCTTTTATAAAGCTGTACAATCATAAGTTACTATTTTCATGTATTTACATACTACGCTACTAAAATAAATTTGTTAACTATGTTACTTTTTATATTACCAAACTCTATAAAACGATGTATTCGTAAATTCTTTAATTTGCGTCTTCCTGTATTTACATACAATGCTGCTTGTTTCAGTGTTCTCGTGCTACTACTAGAGATGAGTGATATGGGCTTGGGCTATATTTCTGTACCATTCTTCGAGCTCGGGTGGGCCAGAACTCATTCATTCTGAAATTAACAATTTTATATATTCTCATACAGAAAAAATAAAACAACTTTTTTTCCCCTTAAAAATTACTTATTGCATTTCAAGTCATTTTAATGTTATTTTTATCAGAATGAAAGGGAAACAGAAATAGTGTTTTTTAAACTCTTTTTAGATGTGTTTGTAACTATATAAATATGTAGCACCTATAGTCTTCATCTGGTTCGTCCATCTGTCCGCATATAACAGTGCAAAAAATACCCAACCAAATGGTTTGAAATTTAATATATATATAATCGTTGCAGAATTTTATCAAGTTATTTCAAATTTTATGAAAATCAAATCAAAACTTAAAAATATATTAATAAAAGTTTTCTTCATTCTATTAAATCCTATCATAGATAATTAATTCAATGATATCCCATCCAGGTAATGATTCTAGGTTGCCATGTTGATTACATCATATTTAAGATGGAATCCTATTATTTCCGTATTACTGAATTTAATATATAGAATCATAATAAATTTTGTATTCATGCATTTTTGCATAAAACTGCAACAGCTATTGCACCAAGATCTGAATATTTATAAAACTAGTTATAGTATGAACGCACGTCTCATTTGCCGTACAATTTCTAACTTGTTTAAATTTAGTATGAGTTTTGACTTCCCTGAAAGCAGTTCTGTCAGCCATACAATAAGTTTCTCTTATTTATGAGAAGTAAATATACAATACTCTATATACATTCTTGTAATATTTTTAGAAATTTTGATGTGTAAACAATAAAGGTTTCCCTTATAATAGGATCACTTGCATTTCGTATGTCTTCAATCTACTGATATTCTTAGCAGTTTGAATTAGACTTATTTCTTTTTGTCTCACTATATATTATTTACTAATTTATGTACTCTTTATTTCAATTAATGGACTGAAATTTTCTTTCTTTCCTTTTTTTTTAGGTATGTCAAGAATATGGTTTTTGGTTTTGATGCAGTATTTATTACTTCTTAATTATTATACCAACTGAAAGTTATTAAATGATTATCTTGCTTCTTTCCAAAAGACTGTCTTAGTACTTCACAATTTAGCTAGTTACACAGTTTATTTTTACTCAATTTTAACTAATGCTTTATCTTCCTTTCAGATTGAAATATAAATACCTGTTTCTTCAGATCAATAAAGTTTTCTGCAAAACATTGTGTCATCATCATAGACCATTATGATACATATTAATATTGTTTTATTTATTATACGTAGTAATCATTATATTCAATAATAAATTTTGTTATGTAATAATATTTATAATATAAAGAAATTTTATTTTGTTTCTGTAACTTGTACTTTCAAATAAAAGAAATATATTAAAAATTTGTTGTCTTTATTCGACTATATATTTTTATTATAAATGGTATTTCAAGTATTTACTTGTTTTGTCTATCATGTAAACCTTGATTTAAGAATTGTTTTTAATTATCTATTTATTTTTAATTAAAAAATGGCTAAGATATAAAATGAGAAAAACATTTTCAACATAGTTGAAAAGTGTTTATGAACTCAGTTTGCCTGTTTGTCCACACTTGTAAATGTACTGGGATTGCATTGTAATTATTAAATGCTAATGATGTTCACTATAGATGGTGCTATTTAAATGTGAAATTTAATAAATATAATGCATCAAAAAGTGTTATGGGGACAACAAGTGCTGAAAATGGATTTTTATTGAGTTACATGTTTTTTAAATGGCACATTTAGATATTTCATTTCATTGTATGAAAATATTAAATTTCTTAATAGCTACTGTTGGAGAGTGTTTCATAATCTATGCCTAAATTTTCATAATTATTATTTGTGTGTATATTCCTTATACCAGTGGTGCAACCAGTATCCTTATTTGTAAGGGGTTTTGGAGAATTATTACTCCTTGTGTGATACAATATGCGGCAAATAAAAACCAATGTAATGAAAAGCAAAAACAAACATAAACAGTTTAGCATTTATGTGTTTAAAGGTTTCATAGAAAAACTTCTTTAATCTTCAAAGGGGAAAAAAAGGAATAGAGTGGGAAAGAACAATAGCAGTAATATATATGTAGAACTTAGCACATTACCCTTACACATTAATAACACACTGATAACTACTCTTCACATTAGCCATACTACTCTTAACTTTTGCTTTCATTAAATATGTGTTGAAATTGAGGTTCCTTTTATAAAACCTTGAAACAAACGATAAACATTTTATGCTGCTTATGCTTTTCTTTTCTTTGGTTTTTACACATTTTTATCTTAATATAAGGTATTTTCAATACAACTTATTAGTTTTTTAAATACTGTGGGAGGAATTTTGAAATGCCACCTTTTTTTGCTGCTGCAGTGTTTATACAAATCTACATTTTTTGACCGATTTGCATGAAACTTAATAGTATAAGGGCTGTGCATATATAAAATTATCATTTTAATGTGTGGGGGAGTCTGACACTTGATCGTCATAAGATATTTTTTGGGAAAGTTTTTTTTTTTTAATCCAAACGATATTTTTTGTTTTAGAGCTTTAATTTTTTCTTTACATCAAAATAGTCTTACACCTTTTAAATAGTAAGTGCCTCTTTTAGATGTTAATTGATATACAGTTGTTTAAAATTAAAATCATATCTTTATATCACTGCAAACGCAAACATATAAAAATAAAAAGGATTTTTAAACATTGATGATGATTTCATTAAGGTGTGTGTGTGTGTGGGAGGGGGGGGGGGTTGAGGAATGGTAACGTATGATATTGTAAGTGAAGGGGAGGGGACTAAAATTACCTAAATGTTGATAACATTATATATGTACAACACCATACAATAGTTTTAAAATGGGAGTAAAATTATTGCAAATTTAAAACAATTATGAGATTTTTCAACCATCTGCTGTAGTTTATATAAAAAAAAAATATTCAATTTTCTAATACAACTTTTTCTTTCATATTGCCACAATAGGAAAATGGGTATGAGCATTATTTTTATAAATCAATTAAAAATCAGACTCGCTGTATTTTCACATGCAAAAATGGCATCATTTTGAACAGATAATGCACATTTTTCATATATAAATTTTTAAGCCTTTACTATAAGTGTTACCATAGTACCTTTATTTAAATGTAACATCACGACTAAGAGTACCATATTTTATGGAAGAAATGCCGCACTCCTCAAATTGGCCTGAATAAGCTTAAAAATATCATAATCGCCGCACCTGTTGTAAATGCTGCATCCATCGGAGGGCCACTTTTGTAGACAGCGTCACATTGACCTAACTTTAATCAAAGTTTTCTGAGCAGTGTAGGATGCCTCGTTTTTAATACCTTAAGATGTCTGAAGTTTTATTTAAAATATTTAAATCCGATTTTAAATATTTTTATGAATTTTTAAATTAAGGAAACTCAGTTGATATTTTAAAAAAATCATAAATGCCGCACTTGGAAAAAAATTAACTTTTAAACTCGTAAATGCCATGGTGTTTCTTCCATAAAATACGGTATATAGAAAATGGCATCATTTTCATGTAATCATTGTAGATTTAATTTTCACGGGCGATAATATAAGTTTCCATTTAAAAATATTGTTTTATCATCAGGGGAGGACACTTGTTCTTCTGGAATTAATGTCCATTATCTATAAAGTAAAAGCTTTATTTTCAAACTGTGCAAAAGTAAAATTTCACGAAATGCTATATTTAGTTCCTTTTTTTCCCAGTATTGTCAGGGAAATGAAATATTTTCTGTTACATGTGCCAAAGAAATTCTGTATTCTCCCTTATAAAGCAGCAGGAATTTACTATTATTGTGTCAAAGTAATTAATTTTTTCCTCATTGTAGTTTTAAAGATTTATAGCTCAGAAGGTAGTGTCACAGATGACAATAATATAAATAATGAGACAAGCAGTTAACTGTTGCACCAGAGAGTGGTGTTGCCATAGCAACATCATACACTCTCCTGCAATGTGAAATGAGTGGTAACCTGATTACTGATGATGTCTTCGATTAGGTTCATCAGTGTTGGTATTCATTTCACATTGTAGCAACATAATGTCAACATTAAAGCCAAACCATACATATAACAATTAAGAAAACAAAAGTAAGCTCCTACTGCCGTTTTTTAAATGAACAATTGAAGCAGTTATCTCTTTGGTCGGGAGTCGTCCCTGCCCTCCTGAACCACTGTTTAAAGTAATTTTTGAACACTTAAATCAAAAAGAAAAATCGTCCTTGCCCTCCTGGACCCCTGTTTAAGGTAATTTCTGAACACTTAAGGGACAGTCTCCCTTTTCAACAATTTTCTTTATTTTAAATATGATTCAAATGGTGAACTCACTGAATTTCAAAGTTCAACCAAAAGTAGATTTTGAAAAAAAAAATTAACTGTGTATTTAATTAAATTTTTTAAAAAGTTTATAAAAATTTGAATTTTTAAAAAGCCCTACTACTTTTTTAAAAATTGATATTTTTGCTCAATTTTTTTTTTTTAATTTTCAAATGTGTCTTACAGAAGCTAGCACATGGATTTTTAGACATATCTAATATTACATTTATTATGATTTTTTTACTGATATATATATAGTGCAAAACGATGAAATCTAACACATCTTCATATACTTTATTTTTTTTTTAAATAACAAAAAACCTGAAGGCTAATTCCATGCGCAGATTTATCACATATATAATAAAGAACATACACAAAAAAAAAGCTTAAATCTCTATCTCAAATACAGAAAAAGCCTTAAAACATGAAAGTGAAGAAAATATGAAAATGGAGAAAAAGCCATTTAAAGTTTTAATTTGTCTGGGTAATTGCGCTGAGTGTTTTAACAAAATTTACAATACCTCATGATCTATTTACCATATGGATAAAAATGAGGTGTCAAAATATTCACAATTAAACAGGCTTTCATTTAATATTAAAAAAGAAAAATCAATTTTTTGACCAATTTTAAGGTAAACTGCCCCCTTAAATCAAAAGGAAAAATAAAAGTAAATTTTATTTTGTGGAAAGGAGGGATCGTATCCCTTCTCTAGACAACAACAAAAAAAAAGTTAGATTCATTTTCTCTCTGTGTTTCATTATTTTAAACTGTTTGAAAAGAGTAAATTTTATTTTTTTCACAGTCAAGGAAAAAGAAAATTAGGGAACAGCAATTGCATTTTCTTGCTTCCCTTGTGGGCAATTAGCTTTGAAAAACGCTTAATTTTTATTAATTTACACATAATTAATGTCTGTGCAAAAGAAATTACCGCACAAACAATTCTGACACGTTCAGTTGGATACGAATACGAACGTAAACAAACAAACACGACTGTCCCTCCCTTTCCCCAACCTGCAAATATACGCATGTGCAAGCGAAGTTCTTATGCCGTAATGTGAATGCAATTTTTTTCGATTCTTGGACCTGAAAGACTAAAAAGACCTGACAGGCCACATAGTGTAAACGCAGCATAACAGTACAGTACAACAGTTTGGAACCCTTTTATATTCAAAGAAAGAAACCCCATGCTCTTTTGAGAGTAGTATATGTTTTTGTCACAAGACTCAGAAAAGAGAAGGTTAACTAAAGGTATTAAGACAAAGACCCAAAACAAGTTTTGAAAAGAAAGAAGTCCTTATTCATAAATTTGTATTTCGGTGTGGGGTAAAGGACAATGCAATAACTTTGAAACAAAAAATATACGTACTTCCATTGGGAAAAAAATTCCCAATATGTAAGTATACATCTTCTTTTACAAAAGAGAAGGAAAAAAAAAGCAATTTAACAAATTACAACGACCATTTGGAAAATGATTTTTTCAAAGACTAAAATTTAAGACATAAAAAATCACACGGAGTTGTTCATACATTACGTATGCCATGAATTAAACATTAATAGTGTTATTACATGTAAAAATTGCAAGATTTCCTGAAACTTACATATTATCCACCTGAAACTAATGTATTATCCAAGCATTTCATTGGGTGTTCGGGAAAAGGCTTTTCCATCAACTGATTTCAAAGAAATCTGACGACCAATTTTAAATGAAATTTCATTCTTAAACTCCTAAACATCCCACAATATTACTTTTTACACCGTCGTATGGAGAAAAAAAATGTACTTTTAAATGCAATTTGTTTGAAAGCTGTATCTCAATTTGTTTTTGTAGTTTTTATTACTTTTTTGTCATAGTGGCAACAGAAGTATCCATCTCTGTTGAAAGTAAAGGGAAATACAGATTACTGTATAGACCAATCAGAAAATGAATAAAATGCAGATTAAACCAATAAAAAGCTTCAGATATGCTTTTGATTTCCTACCCTGACGAGGACAATAACCATTTTTCCAAATGGTAAAAAAGAGGTTCGTAGTATAAATTTGGCACCCCCTCAATTTTTGCGCCCGGGGCGACTGCAAATCACGCACGTTAAAATGCCAATAAATATAAAGAATGTAATATATATTTTTAATGCACTTTTATCATTAATTAATTTATTAATTAATTTATGATTTTATGTTTCAAAAAACAATTTAGAAATCTTGAAAGGTTGTTTAAACTATGTTTTTTTTTTCCTTTTGCATATGTTTAAAAAAAAAAAAAAAAAAAACAGAGAGAAAATTATGATTTTTAAAATAAATGCACAAGTTCATGCTTTTCTAATCGTAAGTTAAACGAAGGAAATTTCCATAATCCGGGTACACGCCAAATTAACACATTGTAGCGGACTTGAATAGCAGTCATGAAATTGGGCTTGATTTTTAAGATAAACATTGAATGTCTATAAGAGAATGTTTACCTTTTATGTCCCAGATTATGAATTTATGAAAATTCCATCTTCTGAAGCATATTTTGTGAATTTTTGAAACTACATTAGAAGATTTACACAATCATTTAATAAATTTTAGAAGGATTTTGCCAAAATTAATTAATTAAATTGAATTAATAGGGATTTTGTGCAATATTTGTAACTCCCCTCAAATCTTTTATTTAAAATCTTTTTTTTTTTCTTTTAGTATTTTGTAGAATTACAAAATATAGAAATATAATTTCTTACAATAGAAATATTTCCAAACAGAAACTTTCACCCCCCCCCCCCCAATCTGTCAACGTCAAGAAAACTGAAAAAGATGCAAAGGCAAAAGAAATTGTTTTTTTTTCTTTTGTGCAACCAATAATGTTTTTTGGAATAAGATAAAGTAAGATATCTATAATTCATTCTAAACAGTATAACTACTAATCGATGTATTAAATTAGTTTTATAACAAGTTATTTTAACGGCACTTTAATGTACCGTCGGGCATAAAGGGTTAAAAACAGAAAAACTTTTTTACTTTCATATTTATTTTATAGGCAAAAAACATGGAGCGACTTAAAAAAAAGTTTTTGGAGTTATTTTTATAGTCTTTTTTTTTCATTTAATGCTAAAACATTAAATTGTGTATTTTTTAAATTATTTGTGTAATTTTTTAAAATATAATTTTGTTAAAGTTTCCAATTTAAAGTCTAGAAATAGGTCTTTTTTTGATAGTTGTTGACTTTTTCTAGAATAATATTAATTTTTTGTGATCTTATGGATTTAAATGGTGATGGTGGTGGGGGTGGGGCGTAGAGGAGAACATTTATTGAGATTTTTACCATACGGAATTTATAGACAATTTTTAAATGATATTATAAGTATTTTTCAATGAAAACTAAATTTTTATTAAAGAATATTTGTCATGTTATATTATTTAAAAATTGTTATAACTTATAATCTAAATTATTCACTCTCATTGTATAAAATGTTATCAAAATATCTTGAGTTAATTTCGATTGTTTATTATAAATAAAGGCGAACAGAATAATAAGGTAAATAATGGATAAATGTAAATAAGGTAACAATCGCTTCAAAATTACTTTTCCTGTAACTCCTTTCAAAATTCAAATGGAGAAATAAGTTGGTGGTCCTCACACCCTTATCTCTCTTAATATCACACGACCAATGAGGTGCTTGGATTTCACCTGACTGTGATTTTGGTCCTCCATTTTAGAATTTCACCAACAGTAAATACCACCGAGGCTAACGAAAAAGACAGGCTACCGTGGTGGGTCCTATTCTTCTTTTTTTACAGACCGCTGGAGCCACGTGATGCTCAAATGCACCAATGAAGGTGTGCAAAAAGAGCATCACGTGACTCCAGCAGTCTGTAAAAAACGAAGTATCGGACCCACTGCGGTAGCCTGTTTTTCTCGTTAGCCTCGAAATACTGCCATAGGACGAATTTTTGCCTTGACCCCAGGTCAAGTGCATAAGGGCCAGTGAAACTACAAGCTGCCGTGCTGTTAACTACTCTAGGATTTTATTTGTGTCAAATCTACACACAACCGTAAAATAAAATGTAAAGCAAAAGTGCAGTTAACTCAACAGAAATGCCGATGGAATAAAGTTTAGGCAGGAATCAAAAGGGAAATTCAGAGGGGATTTTTGCAGGAGAAAAACTGGTTTAGCCAACCCCACCTAAAATTTATATTCCTTAAATGCACAATGATTCTGAAATCCAAAGAGCCGATTGCAGCGACATCTGGTCTTGGTGTTTTAGAAAATATCCTGCAGATGTCGTTGCGATGGACTCTTTGGATTTCAGCATTGTTTGACATTTAAGGGATCCAATATTTCAGTGCTTTTTTAAGTATTACTGTGATAGCCGATTACCATATCATAATCCTACAGCTCATTCCTCCACTTTAAAAGTAAAGTTGGCGAGATTCCAAAAAGTGAAACCAGAATAATATCTGGGATTTAAAAACGTACTCTTAAAAGGAGAGAGAATATTAACTGTAAATAAAAGTCAGACTATTTCAACTAATAGAAATAATAAAAAGAAAAACATTATCTGAAAACATGCAGTAGGCAGCAGGCACACTTCCCAATTCCAATAGACTGAACTTCACAACATGCACGTCTCCAGGCACATTCTTACGGAATATTAAAAAAGCCGAATGCCCGGTGACTGTTCGTCTTCATCCTCTATTGTCAATTTACACCCTTGGAAGAAGCCACACCAATGTCATAAACCATAGCTGCTTTAAATATGTTTAAAAAGCAACACGTGTAAATATAAAACATTTCTTCATAAAAGTGTAGATGACTAAAAATCAGCACCGGGATATATTGTATATAAAACACCACCCACTTCATCTTAAAAATAAATGCAGCAATACAAAAACATTTTAACAGTGTGAAACATCGTCTTCCTTAAGCACCAACACGTACAATCACAAGACATCGACAAAGCTATTGCTCGGCTAAAGTCAAAGCTATAAATAGCATTTCCCATCCGCCGACAACGTCCCCCACATGACTTCTGATCACCTGGTCAACGTCACATCTGATGTCTAGCGATCTTGGGAAAATGGACCTGTGATCGGCCACTAGGTAGAGCATGTCACCTGCTGATAGCCATCATAACTCTTTAGTCTGTGAGCTGACCTTTCACTACAGTGTTGACACTGGTGAAAAACGAAAGAAGAACCCGAATGCCGTAAAGCATGTAGTAATGGAGGCAACGTAATGAACAAGCGAACAGGAACTTATATAAAAGTAAAAATAAGGTAAGATAAGAATATTACATTTATTGTAAATTTATATTTAAACACTGAAAATAAAAATAAGTAAAAGTGTTCAAATATAAAACTTAAAAATAAATAAAGTATATAACCAGAGTTTATTTAGAAGTAAATGCAAACTTAGATAGGAAAGATTAAATGGAGTTTAATGTAGTTATAGGTTGAATAGAAAAGTCAAATGAGAAGGTAATTGGAATAACAAGAATAGAAGGGACAAAATGTATATTTTTCCTGTCACACACAGGCGCCAGATACTGCTGCCGCGCTCCTGAAGAAATACTTTACAATACATTGCTTTAGATTAAAACTAATTGAAATAAACTCATAGCTAAATTAAGATAATAAGTATGTTAAAATAATACATCCAGAACATGAACCAGCCAACATTCAGTATGAGAGAAAATACTTCCATTTGAAGGAAAATAAAAATGCAATCTAATAAAGGTTAAAATTCCCGGTCGCCAACGGCCACAGGACGACTAAATGTAAAAAACTGGCAACTTTATGCTGTGCATCTGATCGCCAAAGTGGCGATCTGTATTTTTCATGTAATAGTACATGTCAGAAATGCCACTTTTCCTTTTTGTTTTTTTTTAATCGATCAGCGATTTCCGCGGAATCGTAAAAGAAAAAGAAAATCGCGTTGATGTTCACATTGAAGGCATTTGGTTCCGAAAATTAAAAAAAATCGGCATAAAAATATCGCAAATTTCGACAAATGGTCGCCGAAAGATATCAATTTCGTCAATCGTTCGCGAAAAAATCGCCAAAGAATCACGGGAATAAGGAGAATTTCATAAGAATCTCGAAAAAAGACGCGATTTCCGTCAAAGAATCGCGGAAAAAACGCAAATTTCGTGAAAGGAATGCGTAAAAATCGCAAATTTCATCAAAAGATCGCGAAAACCCCTTACATTTCGCCAATAGATAGGGGAAAAACCGCAAATTTCATCAAAAGATCGCGAAAAAACGGTAAATTTCTTCAAAAGATCGCAAAAAGACAAATTTCGTCAAAAAATCACGAAAAACCTCAAATTTTGTTAAAAGAACACGAAAAACCGTAAATTTCGTCAAAGATCGCGAAAAAATCTCAAATTTCGTCAAAAAATCGCGAAAAAACCGCAAATTTCGTCTAAAGATTGCGAAATAACGTAAATTTCGTCAAAAAATCACGAAAAACCGCAAATTTTGTCAAAAGATCGCGAAAAAACCCGCAAATTTTGTTAAAAGAACGCGAAAAAAACCGTCAATTTTGTCAAAAGATCGTGAAAAAAATCGCAAATTTCATCAAAAAACCGCAAATTTCATCTAAAGATCGCGAAATAACGTAAATTCCGTCAAAGGATCTCGAAAAACCGCAAATTTCGTCAAGAGATCGCAAAAAAGTAAATTTCGTCAAAGGATCTCGAAAAAACGGGAATTTCGTCAATCAGGTGCAGAAAAAAACAGCTGCACCCTTCTGTAACCTTTCAGAAAATTTGCTGTGAATTTCAGAATCGCGAAAAAAAACGCAATTTCCATCAAAAAATAGCTGAAAAAACGCAAATTTCGTGAAAGGATCGCGTAAAAACCACAAATTTCATCAAAAGATCGCGAAAAATCCGCACTTTTCGTCAAAAAATCGCGAAAACCTAGTAAATTTCGCCGGAGGATCGGGAAAAAACTACACATTTCGTCAAAAGATCGCGAAAAAATGCAAATTTCGTCAAAAGATCGCGAACAAAAAAGCAAATTTCGTCAAAAGATCGCGAAATAAACGCAAACTTCGTCAAAAAATCGCGAAAAAGACGCAAACTTCGTCAAAAAATCGCGAAAAAGACGCAAACTTCGTCAAAAGATCGCGAAAAAAACGCAAATTTCGTCTAAAGATCGCAAAAACGCGTAAATTTCGTCAAACGACCGCGGAATAAAATCGCGAATTTTGTCGAAAGATCGTGGAAATAAAGTCGCGAATTTCGTCAATTGATCGTGGAAAAATCGCTAATTTCATGAAGAGATCGCATAATAAAATCTCACTTTCGTCGAATGATCGCGAAAAAAAATCGTGAATTCTGTTGAACGATCGGCGAAAAAATTGTGAATTTTAGCAAGAGGTTGCGTAAAATAATTGCAAATTTCTTAAAACAATTTCAAAAATTAATTGCGAATTTTGTCAAACGGGAAATATTTTAGGCCTATTTTCAGAAAGAATTCTGATCTCGGGCTACACAGTGACGTATTGGAGATGTGAACCAATCTTTGACCTTGGTCTTGTACGACATTGTTTGATAAATTCTCTCTTTTTTTAATGTAATATAACTGTTAATTGTTTTTGTTGGGGTAAGTAAACTGTGGATAGTTTTATTTTTATATGTTTTAAAATATGTCTTCATAACATAAATATTTTAAAAACATTACTTGTAAAACTATTTAAATCTACAAACTACGATAAGTGGCCACTAACTTGACAGTAGTGGCTACTAAACATACAGCCTCTACCAGCCACTGGCTACTAAAGCAAATATTGAATTTTAACCTTTACAATCTAATGATGTCTGCATTGTATATTTATATGAAATGGCCCGGATTGAAAACAAAGTTTTGGAGCAACACCCACAAAACGGGGCAATCATGGAACGGCATCGAACCGATGCAAAAGCTAAATTCGATGATGGATTCGATAAATGATACGACATTCCCAGTCACCATCTGGTGGGGAAAATATCGTTACGGAAAAATGTAATCAGTTTACCAGAGCACGGGACGCAGACCCCTCACCTTAAGCGCTCCACACTTTTTTAAGGAATCGGTGCAACTAAGCATGCTTTTTAATGTCGCATCCACTTTAGTCCTTTTTTAGTTTCTATTCGAAGTTCAACTCAAAATCTGAGTTGTCAATATCTGAGTGAAAGAGTTGTAAATTTTCTTTGGTCCACCTGTATGGTCCGGTATCGGTATCATCATTGGAAATGTCACAGTTTTCATTATTGGCAAAGTCAGAAAGTTCCGCGTTGTTGAGCAGGAGACTTGAGAACAGTGTTAAGGAATTTTTAGTTCATCCCAATTTTACGCACAAAAAAAAAAAAAAAAAAAAAAAAAAAAACTAGAGAACAGGAATTCTGCTTTTTCAGAATTTAGTGTCGCCCCCGGCATTTCCATTATTTCATTTTCTTCTGATGGACTGATGGCTTCTATTATTATGAAACAGCCATTATAAATGAAGTGTTAGATGAAGATGAAAGAGAAGTCATAAAAAGTTAGAACTCTGATTTTCTGGTCAGAATGGGGGGAAAAATGGCAGTAATTTTTTTTTTGAAAAAAATTAAGCGGGACTCTACTGCAGTAAAAAACATATTTCAATTTTGAGACTTAAAGCACACGTTTTATTGTGCGTAAAATGACATCATTCACATACACTTAAGAATTCTACATTTACTATCTACTGTTAAACATCTACAGTAAAGCATGTATTGCACATCACTATCGCGAAATAATGCACAAATGCAGCAAAAAAGATGCCGTCATTCAAGAAAATTGACAAAAAAAGGGCTATCTAATGATTCATAAATACTTAAAATTAAATATAGTTTATAATAACACCATTGTTTTAACAGAAATCATTCGTTTATATATTTTTTAAAATAGCACATATTTTAATTACATTTTCTTTCGGTTCTTATGAAAAAATGACAACAAAAATATATAATTACTATTTTACAACTATCTTTCCTTTACTTTCCACAGAAATGGAGTACTTCCGTTGCCAGTATTAAGCAAATGACTCTAAAAACTACAAAACAAATTAATATTTCAAAAATAAATGGCAATGCAGTTTTCAAACAAATTGCATTTAAAAGAACCTTTTTTTTCCAATACGACGGTATAAACATTGAAAATGTGTGATGCTTATAAATTTTAAAAATTGCTATAGAGTATTTAATCGTACTGCTTTGTTTTACGGCTGGCTTCTGTAAGGTAACGTTATTTTTTGGAATACACAAAATAAGCTGGGAGAAAGAAATAGCATATCGTACCAGGAGCTACATAAAAAAAAAAAAAAATCATAAATGCCGCACTTGACAAAAAATTAACTTTCAAACTCGTAAACGCCACGGCGTTTCTTCCATAAAATACAGTAATACCTCACCTACTGTTCCTCCAGCTAAATACATTTCATACTGGTTCACAGAAGACCCATTACACAGAAATACACATATGGAATACTAAGAACATGAAAATCAACGTGAAAAATAAGCAAGAAATAAAGAAATGTTCTTTAGATATCAGAATGTGATATCAGCAGGCCCCTTTGTTTTATAAGTTGGAGGATGGAGGCAGTGGAGAGTAGAGTTCTGCATCGGGTCATGTTATCTACACCCAACCTGACCTGTGGTTTCAGTCAGGTTGACTTTCATTGTTTTGGGTCATTTTCAGGTTGGGTTTTGCCTCTTGTGGGTCAGGTTGACCAGATCATTCAAAAGAATAGCCAAAATATTTTTTCAGGTTTAAAATTTATATACAATAAAACCTTCAAAGTTAGGACTTCAGAAAAGCAGACACCTCTATTTAGCAAACGTTTTTTCACTTATAATATTTAAATGCTTAAACCTCTGATTAGTAGACATCTCTCAATACGTGTGCATAAACTATTACAAATACAATAATTAATTTTGTATGTATCAAATAAGAATGTGATGTTTATAATATTTTTCATATTCTGAGATACGAAAAAATTATTCTTAACTACATACAATGTACAAAAAGAATAATCTATGATTACATTTGAGGGTATGAGTTTCAAAATTTGCTTTATCCAAAATTTAAAAAAATGTGTTTTCTTAATCAATCTATTCCTGTTGATAAACCTGCACCAAAAAAAAAAACACTACAATAGGAAAAAAAAAAAGCTTTTTTTATCCTGTATTTTTGGCATTGTAAAATATTGGCTTACAATACAATATAAACAAATGGACGCGGCCAGAGGTTTCTTGCAATTTCCCAAAATTTGATTTTCTGAATAAGGCAAGTTTTGAAACTCATATCTTCATTTCTTATATCCATTTTATTTCCCATGCAGCAAATTAAACATATCAGGATACACTGAATTAAATCACTTGATTTTTTTAAAAAAAATCATTGATTAAAATCACACAATTACATTTTTATTTTTTTTTTTTTTAAACTATAGTCTAAATCAAAATAATCTTGAAAATAATTACATGTTATTTAAACAAAACAAAATAAAACAGTACATTCTTAATAGCACGTTCTAAGAATGTTCTTCCATTTTCAATTGCAATCAAGGGTGGATTCGGCCCTCCATTTAGAGGGGGGGGGGGGTTATGGCACCGTTTTTTTTTGGGGGGGGGGTCACATCTTAATAAGAATTTTTTTATTGAAGGCTGTTCTCACATCCAAAATGGCTACTTCTGATTTATTTACCTGTATTACTTGTGATCTGTATTTTCTGATACTTTTGGGAAGTCATTTTCATTCGTAAATATAAAAGAATTGCATTAATATTTGTAAAAATTTAAAATAATTTACACATTTTATTCAGATGCCAAGAAACTGAAGAATTTCCTATTTTCTTTTAAAGGTGAAGAATCATTCAGAAATTGAGCATTTTAAACCAATTTTTAAGACTTGACAGTTACAAAAATACCATCATGGGGGAGCAATTGGCTGTTGTGGCCTGAAATACAGTTTAAAACCTCATATTTTACAGAGATTTCCCAATAGATTCTTTGCCATTATCGAAAAAAGGAAAATGCTAACCAATCACATTTGTTCTGAATAAGTACACTTGCAAATGTCTTGCATCTAAGATTAAAAATAACTTCATGAATGTGTCAGAAATTACCTATTTTGAATTTAAGTAGAGCTTTAAAGAGTCAGAAAGATTCTCATTGCTGAGCAAGGGCTAAATTTGAAAAAATATAATATATATTTCATTTTTAAATGTCCTTTAGAAACTTTCTTTGTTCAAAGGGAGGGGGGGGGGTTATGAGCCCCATGACCTTCCCTTTGGATCTGCCATTTTTTACAATCCTCTGCTTGCTTATCTTTGTAGACACTCACTGGATAGTTAAGGGGATTTATTGAAGGGTGTGGTATCCCAGAGTAAATAAACAAAGAATTTCCTTCTTTTGACCACTGACCAACAGGTGTTAGTTACAAATCTGTTTTTAAGCACACTTGAAGCAAAGAACTTGAATCAACTATTAAAAAGCTCTTTGCTTGAAGTTACTTTTGCCCACTGAAGTGTATATAGCAATACTTTGCATAGTACAGGACAAATTGAAAAAATTGACACAAAAATGGCAGGTAGGAAAAATGATCAGATATGGTTCCTTTTTATAGAAATTGCAGCAGTTTCAGGTAAAGCAGGAAAATTAGTTTTTCTCTACAAAGCATTAAATTTACCTTAGCCAAATATTTTCATGATTATGTTTCCTGATTTAAAGTAAATAAATTACTGGTTACCTTGATACTTTGCCCGTTTTTTTTTTTTTTTTTCTGAAAATGTCAGTATAAGGAATTTTTATTATAAAAGAGCTTAGATTTATAATATGGCCAGCTATAAAAATTAATATTTTATTGTTATTTGATCTTGATTTGTAAAAGTATGTATTAGTTACACTGAAAAAAGAATTCATTAATATTTTTCTGTGTCCTTATTCAAGGTTTAGCCTAACATTTGTTTACTGGTGAATTATAATCCTTTTATATATTGTACTAATAATATATATTTTAAATAATATGTAATAAAGGGAGTTGTTTTGGCGAGTAGGTGCAATAAAACAATGGATAGTACTTTTAATGGTGCTAACAGTTCTTAAGGTAGGTGATGTAATCATTACACAGAAATATAAAAATTTACATGCATAAAAAATTAAATGCTATTTTCAAGCCTCTATCTTAATTGCATTTATAAAACTACTGAAAATGGCATGCTATAGCCTTTAAAGTTTAAAATAATGATTTTTTTATTTCCTGAAATATATACTCATTCATATGCAAATACGTATTTATTTTCATCTGAAACATAGTTCTGCTCAAACTTTTTGTGAAAATCCCAACAACCTGGCTTCCAAAAAACCTAAATATGACACGCAAACATTATTCTGGGATGAATCCGACCTGCAGAAAGAAAATTAGAGTATCCTAAATCTGAATAAAGAAAATTAAAGACAACCCGACTTGATTCAGCGATCTCGAAGTATCTGCTGCTCAAAGGTTTTACTACATTTGAATATTAACACTTTCATCACAACGGACGAGATAACTCGTCTTCCAGGAATATTTGCTATACATGATGGATGAGATAGCTCGTCTTCGAGGAATATTTGCAGACCTGCCAACTGCTACGAAAAAATCGTAGTTGTTACGATTTGGAGCTATAAACTACGATGCTACGAAAATCGGTCTTAAACTACGATTTTTTGGCGAATAACAGAAACTTTTTTTTTTTCTGCTGCGATTTTTAATCCGCGCAGCATTATTTTCATGAGTGATTCTGTTCCGAAATTTTAAAGCATTCAGTTCGGAAAGTTTTAAAATATCAGTCATTAGTCCGAAACTTCGGACGTTAAAAAATGCTCAAGGGGGAAAAAAATCTGGGCTGCAAAATTAACTTCTTAGCATAAAACCCTCTTAATGGATATTTACCATGTGTGAATCATTTTTCTGTAAATTTTTATATCAGGAATTCCCTTCCTTAGAAACAGGGGCCCCATTTCAAGAGTTTCTTGAGGGTTAGGGTTCGAAATATTGCGTGGAATCGCACGATTTGCACACAGAAAAGGAGTCCTGTATAATGAAAAAGGCTGTGCAGTACTCCCCCCTGCAAAATCTTCCACAGACCTATGATCCTTCTGCTAGTATATTTTAAAATTTCTTGGAAGTCAGCGAATTTTTTTATTTTATGGAATTCCCTAAGTCAATTTGTGAATCGGTCGCGGAAAAAAATTGAGAATTTCTTCAAACGATCGTGGAAAAATACCGGGTATTTTGTCAAATATCTCAGAAACAAATAGTAATTATCTTCAATTGTATGCTGAATAAAATCGCTATTTTCTTAAAGAGTTCAGAAAGAAATTGCGAATTTCGTCAAAAAATTGTGCAAAAAATAATCACGAATATCGATAAACTATTCAGTGAAGAATATTACAAATTTCGTCAAAAGGTCTCGGGAACGAATAGTGAATATCGCGAATTTTGCCGTTCAGTTGCGCAAAACTCTTGCGAGTTTTGCCGATCGGTTTCGATAAACCATCGCGAATTTGGACAAATGAACGTGTGAAAAAAGTTAATTTCATCAATTGGTCCCAGAAGAAAATTAATTTCGTCAAAGGATTGCGGTAAAAACGTGAATTTCGTCAAAATATCTAGGAAAGAAAGCGCAAATTAAGTCAAAATATCGCGGAAAGAAAACTCAAATTTCATCGAAAGATCGCGGAAAGAAAACACGAATTTCGTCAAAGGATCGCAGTAAAAAATGCTAATTTTGTCAAAAGTTCGCGGAAAATTGCGGATTTCACATCTCTGCAAAGAATTGTAATAGAAAAACATGAATTACGATTGTGGGAAAAAATTGTGAATATATTGAAATGATAGCGGGGAAAAAAAAATCGCGAATTTCGTGAAAATTTACAGCACTGGGCTAAAAAAATTGGAACCAGGCTCCTTTTTTTAGAAATGTCAAAAAAAAAAAAAGCTTCAAAGAGAGAAGAAACTCTAAAAATCACATAAAATTTTTCAGAAGAAAAAATTTACTATTTTAAATTGAAAAAAAAAATGAAACCTTACTCCTTTTACGAATGTCAAAAAATGGCCACTAAATACCAAAAAACCAACCAACCAACCTCCAGATTAATTTGAATTTTGTGTGCTACGATTTCTTATTTTCAAAGGTTGGCAGGTCTGTATTTGCTATGCGTGAGGGATGAGATAACTCATCTTCCAGGAATATTAGTTATCAATCAAGGAAAACTAATTCGTACCGGAAAATTCTATAATTGAATTATTAGACATTGATTCCGATATCTAATGTCTAATAACTACCAGGCAGAATTTTCCAGTCCAAATTGATTTTCCCAAATGGACTTTCCGAACAACCCAATAATTTATGTAATATTTAGGATTTTCCTTTTTTCTTTTTATTCTTATGTTTGTAAGCACAAACAAATCATTAGAGTGAGAAATGTTATTGATTATTATTTTTCAAAGTAAAATAAACAAGTTTTAAATGAATTTGTGTTTTGTTTCAATTTTAGCGCTGCGAGGAGCGGCTCAGGCTTTTAGTGCAGAGGATAGGACAAAGGTGCACCATTACTGTGATGAAAGTGTTAAAGAATACAGACTCATTCATCTTTCTATATAAAAGATAAACTTGGTATTAGAGGATATAATTATTGATAACTTTTCCTAATTGCATAACATGATTTAATTTCTTTTCATTTTGGTTTCGGGTCAACTTGCGGGTCGCCAAAAATTATTTTGTCAGGTTCAAATTGTGTTGCAGGTCTAGGAATTTTTTTTTTTTCATGAATTGCAGGTTGATTTCAAATAAAAATTTCTGGTTCTATTCAGGTAAACCCAACCATTTAGTATCTAGTGGGGAGCCTCCATCTGTGATTGGCAGTTATGGATCTCTCCAACTCCCTTCTTTCGCCAAATTTCTTCAAAGCTTTCAGACACACAAAAAAAGGTCAAAAATTCTTATTTATGGTCAAAATATGCAAGATAACTTCAGTTTAAACCCTCCCCTGAAATTGGCATCTACTATTTAATCATTTTGTGCTTCCTTTCAGATACATAATCATCTATGGCTCTAAGATGCAAAGTGTGTTGAGCTATCCCTAGAAACATTTACAGAAGCTTATTCTTTATTTATTAATTGGATATAACAAAATATTTTACTTATGAAAACATTCACACACACAAAAAAAAGATTAAAAAAAGTCAACAATTTTTATTCCTTGTTAAAATATGAGAGGGTACTTACGTATTAACGCCACCGCAACAGAGAGTTCCTTCATACACAAACAGTTGAGAAAATGTAAGGCAGTGCTAAATGGAGGAACAAAAGACATAGGGGGACAACAAGACATCATTTGGAATCTTATTTATCAGAGTTCACATGGCGACAGCATCAGGTGAAAGAAAATAGAGACTGTTTTGAATCTATATTAAACTCTATATTGGCCCATTTTCCACTGAAATCTGATTGACTGGTTTGTTTTAAATGAAGTGTTTTGAATTTTGAAAGTGTTTTACTTTATGATTTGTTGCAAAAATTTAGGTGTAGATTGGCGGCACTTAAAAACCGTCAAATCTGTTGCTGCGGGGGCATTAATACGTAAGTACCTATGAGAGATAATTTCGGTTAAAAGATCTCTCACTTTGGTACCCTTTAGCAGCAGTGCAAAGGTAGGGGCACCATTTCAGAACTTTCTTGGTGGAAGGGGGGGGGGGGGGGTAAAGTTTTTTTTAGGACAGTGGCATAGCCAAGAGTGAGGTTCGGGAGGGGGGGATCCTCTTCCCTCCAAATGAAAACCAATTGAAAATTCTGTTTTAAGCAGGTTTTCATCTTAGCAGGTATAATTTCAAGATACAGACTCAGGTTTTCCATTTAAGACAGTATTCTGTTATAAACAGTTTCCATTTTTATAATTATATCTAAGGCTTTTAAAACATCGTTTCTATAGTAAACCTCTGAAGAGCATAGGCACATTACATTTACTGCAAAACTTGTGAAAATGAAACCTGTCAAAAAAAGAATGCTTTCGGAAATGGAAAAAATATTACATTCCCATGAAAAAAAAAAAACAACAACAACATATAATTATACTTGCTAAGATGGAAACCTGTCTAAAATGGAGCTTTTTTCCTGAACTTTCGATTTCTTCTTTGCAAGTTTTGCTGCAGGGGTGGGGAGCCATTTCAAGAGGTCCTTGGAGGGGAGGGGCTGAACAAGTGGGATTTTGCCCACTTAACATCTGTTAAAACCATGGGATTCTTCCAGGAATATTTTTCAATTTTCATGGAAGACTGCAATAGTTTTTCCTTTTTTTTTTTTTTTTTTTTTTTTTGCGAAACTACGCGAAATTATTTCACCAATCGACTGCGGGAAAAAGTCGCAAATTTTGCCAATTGAACCTTGAAAAAATAGTCAATTTGGCAAATTAGTCGCGGAAAAGATGTAATTTCATAAAAAGACTGTGGAAAAATATTGCAAAGATTATAGAAACAAACAGCGATTATTTTTAATCGGTTGCAGGGAAAAAAACACAGATTTCAACACTCGGTCACAGAAAAAAAAATCAAATTTGCCCAAAAATAAATTGTGAATTTCGAATATCTATCAAGGAAATAAATGAGAATTTCATCAAAGGTTTCAGATAAAAATCACGAATTTACTCAAAGAATCGCACAAAAAATTCAAGAATTTCATCAAATGATTGCACAAAGCAATCACAAATTTTGTCAGTCGGCTGCACGAAAAAAAAAATGAATTTCAACAAATGATCATAGAAAAGAATCACAAATTTCGTCAAAATATCTCAGATGGAAATAGCGAATTTCGTAAATCGGTCACAAAAAATATCATGAATTTTGACAAATGGTCATGGAAAAAATTTCAGAATTCTGTGAAATGATCACGATAAAAAACTGCAAATTTCGTCAAACGGTCAGGAAAAAAATCATGAAATTCAATCGGTCACGAGATAATCAGCACACAAACATGGTGAATGCGTCAAGAAGTTTGCAAATTTTAAGATCCATAGGGATAAGAAAATTTCATGTGTGATTTCCTGTCAGTAAAAAATTTCCTTAACCCCTTAACTGCCGATGAAATCTTGCGCGATCTCCAATACCTTACTTAAATCACATATTTCTGAAATTATAGAAGGTGCATATTAGTTTTCTGAAATAACAGTAAGAAAATGCACATGCTATACTGTTATATATAATGGTTCAGGTATTAAAAATTGCCTCGCTATAATTGGAATTAGCCATCCCTTTAATAGATACATGCATTTTCTAAAGACACACATATACGTATGGGGCAGTTAAGGGGTTAATAAAAGACGAATCTCTTCAGACTATGATCTAAATCTCACGCAATTCAGAAATTTGCAAAACATTTGGTCTCAGGTAGAGCCTGCATTGGGTTGCCCGACCCGATTTTTCTCAAAACCGACATGATCCGATCCGCAGCACATATTGAGGTAGATTGACGTTTCTTTTTTTCGTTTCAGCAGAGGAGATTATTAAGAACATACTGTATATAATATGATTTAATAAAGCAAACGATTTGATAGTGTTGTAATGACTGCAGTAAATAAAAAGTGACACTAATTATGCAAAGTAAAAAATTCAAATAATTAAGAACATGAATTAACCCTCTTTTTTTAAAAAAGAAAAAATCCTCTGTAAATTTCTGGCTAAAGGGGAAATTCAAAGTGAAAATTCTATCCCTCAGGGGGCACGAGTTTTCATTTGATCTATTTTGCTCACGGCTGGAAACCAATAAATAGAATTTTTTCTCACATACCTTTTTAAAATTAGCCAAAATACACATTAATAAGAAATGGTTCACTTTGAGAATGTTGGAATAGCAAAGTCTGTAGAAAATACTTTTGATAATTATTAGTTTACATACATAAAGTGTTTATTTATTGCATGTGTTTTTATTGTAATAAAATCTGACAAGTTACTTTAGCTTTTGAGCAATTTATGAAAAAAAATTGAGTCTGACCTGTGATGACATATAGGGAGGCATCGAATATTCGGTATTCGGCCATGCTACTGAATATCAGTTAGGTCAAATATCAAACTATTCGTTCTGATGAATATTCGGCTTGGCCAAATATCGAACTATTTGGCCTGCCGCATATTCTGTTTGGCTGAATATCGAACTATTTGGCCAAACCAAATACTTAAAAATATCTTTTGAAAAATATTTTTAAAAACCTTTAAACCTTTTAACTGTCAATTTATAAAGATATTCAGAATAATTGAAAACAGAATCATATTTAAATAAAACAGAATGCCGTTACATTATTTGTTTGCAGTTTGATAAGTGTCACTTAAAAAAAAAAAAACATTAATGATGATCTTCATAGAAATAAATGATACACATATGGAAGTTTTTGAACAATGTCTTGTAAATAATCAGTCTTTTGCTTTTTCACTAAAAGAGTGTTTCTAAAGAAAATAGGAAAACTTTCAGATGTGATAATAGATGTCAAGACAGACCATTTTTGCTCAAGAAACCAGTATTGCAATCCGCTTAATCAGTCAAAACAAAAAATACAGTGTATCTCATCTCACTTCATGTCAAACTTAGATTTTCATTTGTTACTTTAACGATAATGAAGATATCGTTAACTATATTTTCAAAAGAGTTACCTTGATTTCTGTGGCATGTGATATCATGAGAAGTGCCACAAATTGTGTGTGCGTGTAATGTTTACTTGTAAAAAAGTCTTGTTTATCAAAATGGAAGTATCTGTCTTAAATATTATGAAAAATTGTTTTAAAATTAATTTTTTTAATAATATCTTTAAACTTTGAATTCAGCCTAACAATCAGTATTCGGCTACCCCTATATTCGGTATTTGGCCAAAATCATTGTTCGGTGCATCACTAATGACAGATAAATTTTCTGAAATATCAAATTCCTTGGGGGGGGGGGGGCGGGCAGCCCCCCTCAAATGGTGCTCCTGGCTGCCCTTTCCCCTAGCTACACTACTGCTCTTGTCATTTAAATTTATCTTTAAAAGCTTTTAAAATAATTCCAAATATGGCAAATGATTTGTTTTTCTACTCTAAGAGCATGATAAAGCAGTGAAGTTGCAAGTGTTGGGACAGTTAACAACTGCAGATGAACCAAGGTCATTATCTGTCAGTAAAACAGATCCATGTCATATTAATCAATTCTTATTCACCAAAACAGAAAGACACTAACATAAATGATCACCTGTAACTCTGCATGGTTCCAGGATTCCCAATTAAAGACCCTCTCCATTTCCTAAGGCAAGTGAAAGCCAAACTATCCTCCGCTTCCCAACCTCAATTCCATTCATTACACTCACTAGTGGTGGTTATTTATCTCTTGCGACATCTTAGGAGATATTTTTAAAAGGTAAAAAAAAAAATTAGAAGGCTTTTCTACACAGTGGGAAAATGAAAACATACTGTAATTTTTTACAATCATGTTATAGGAATTCCGCCAGATTTTAGAAATAAAAGGCTAAATTACCTGCCATCTGCCATCTAGAACTTTTTTCCCAGTGAGGCCAGGCAGAAATCTGCCAAATCGGCAACAATGATTAATGACAAAAGTATTTTATGTAAAATTGAAAATTTATTATAACAAAATTTCAATATAATGAAACAAATATTTACATTCTAATAGTTTTTCAGCAGTAGCTCTAAAATCTGCACAGCTTGGGACCAAAAGTTTTGGTGGATTATAGAATTTGGCAGAACATGGAGTTGTGTTAATTGTTTTGTTTACCATATATTATCTTTAGTCTGATTATAAACTAGCCATATTTTGCTTAAAAAAGAAAATATAGTGCAATAGTTACTTATTTAAAAGAGAATTATTTACAGTTTTCATGTCAATATTTACTTTGATACAACAATTTAAGTTTTGGTTTATTATGATTTTTTTCCCCTGTATTCTACAACTAGTTATTATCTCTGGTTAGGAACTAAATTACAAATGAAATAATTGCACTATTTGATTAATCGTTGGTCTGAAACGTCATAATTTAATTACCTATTATTAACTTTTTGAATCCGACAACACAGGAAATTTTACTAAACAATTTATTTATATGAATGACTACAATTTTATAGACATGTTTTGGTGTTTTGCTTTGCATAAAATTCGACCTTTTGGCAATTTTTTTTATTCGATTAGGTTAAAAATTATACAAAATAAATTAAACTTTTGTAAGCATTATGAAACAATACATAAATTATCGTAAGCGTTTATTTTTCGATTTTTTAAACTGAAAAGTCATATTCAATATACGTATACCAACATACGTATTATTAAATTTTTGGATTCAACACTAAATTTTCAGTAGTTCCAACATGGACGCCGCGAACTCAAAAATAATATCGGGAATATCAAAAAATACAACATAAATAAATAAATTGAAAGTTTTAAATGAAAGCACAGAAACAGATTTGAAGAGTTTTGATTTCAATGAGAAACTTACGTGTAATACAAAAAAACTACACATCAACTCAGATGAAATAGTTAAGCCTAATGGTTGATTATGTCAGTATATTTGAAAGTCATTTTTAATGTGTATGTAAACTGTTAAGGCGGTTCTGCTAAATCTCTATATTTCTAAATGTTTAATGTGACTAAATAAATGATGCTAAACGATGAATCTATCAAAATTAAAAAAAAAATTGGGCGTGACCCATGTACGTACGTTATGTATAGAGTAGTGTTAGAGGATAGATATCTTTGTTTTTTTTTATATCATTTAATAATTAACATAACAAAGATATCTATTTATTTATATGTTGTGTATGAACGTGTTCTATTCTTTTTTAATTTTTTGCCGCTACCATTATTCTGCATAATAAGCAACGGCGTTCTAGATAAGATCAAAACGCATTGAAGAACAGTCACCACCTCGAATCATTGGTTATTTATACCTTTTTTTCGGTAGGTTGATTGATTGTTGAAAAGTCTGCGGTTCGTGAGACGTTCAGCTTGAGAGAATCATATATCACCACTCTCTTATACAGGCACCCTTTTTTTTTTTTACGTACCCCCCTAATCGCCACTCAAACCCACAGAGTATGGAATCTCCTTTCTCTGTGCTCAAACCAACTATTGACCGAATTCTCAGTGTAAACATAAACAAAGCCGCTACAACCGGAACTTAGCAGCTGAGCTTCCGGTTCAGTGCAAAGCATTTGGATTTCTTCCGATTTCTTCATCAGTATTAAGAAATTTTGAATCGTTTTATATCATTATTTTTTCACATATATTTTTATGAAAGCTATAAAATTTTGAAAGAGTGCGACAAGTATATGGTTTTGCACTTAATTTTGTTTAAATAAATATATATTTTAGCAGTTTTCGACAGCATGGGTGCCATAAATGGTGGTTTATCGCTTTATTCTGGCGAGCGTAAAAGTGCTACATTGGCGATATGTTTTTGTTTATTTTGCAGTTACGGAGGAATCTCTCTGTAAAACTAATGCAGAAAAGTAAACGTTACTTTTCCGTTCATAAGTGCAAATCTAATCTATCACTTATTGTATTTTTTATTTATAACGTATTAAATCTGTTTTTCGTTTCATTTTTACACTTAAAAGTTACACCAGATTTTGGAAATTGGTGCGATCGCAGTTTACTCTCCTTCTTGGCGCAATTTTCAAAAATCGCCAAATTGGCGCATTTTCGCGTACTAACTCCCGGAGCGCTGCAACATCCGGGAGAGAGTACGCAAAATTATTATTTGTTTTCTCTTCTCGTTTCTCGTATGTTTTGAAACAAGTACCTATCTAGACAAATGCTTAAAATGTGAAAATAGATATTCGATCAGTCATTTTTCTCTTATTTTAACCTGTATTTTTGAGTAAAAATAATACATAAAATTTCAAATTTTTTCGAAATACATTTAAAAAAAGATACATTTCATATTTTTAAAAATACATTTTATAAAATATACCAAAAAACAAAACTTTCACTTACCCAAATTATTAAAAAAGAGCGTTTGTTAACAGTAATGGGAGCAAAACAATGTTTTTTTTATCAGAGGGGCCCTTTTTTTTTTTAATCAGGGGGGCTACCGCCCCCCTGAACCCCCCGTTTTTTATTCATAATTTTACCTTGCGCTCTAGGATGTCATTCAAAAGCATCACTCAATCTGTCACTTTTAGTCATTCATAGCTTAGAACAATCAACCTTTCTTTCGTACATAATTCAATCAATGCTCAAAAATACAGGTAAAAATAAAAGAAAAATAACTGATCGAATATTTATTCTCACCTATCAAGCATTTATCCAGATAAGTACTTGTTTCAAAATATACAAGATTGAGAAAACAAATAATAAAAACACGCGACTGCAACACACAGTAACAACTCTTCAACGGAAAATCCACTGCAGCAATATCAACGTTTTTCCAAACAAATTCAAAATGTTCCTTGATTCTCCTCTTTGTCCAATAAGAAAGCCTTTTACAAAAAAAAACAAGCTTCCAATTCGGTCCAATTAGAAAGCAGCTTAGAAAACAAGGAGTTTAACCATCAACTCTCTCCGGAGAAATCTTAGGGTTTCCATATTTTGTGACGTCCGTGGAGCAGCCCGATTGCCACATTGGCGCAGTTATCGAAGGAGATTGGCGAAGGAGAGTATATTGCGAATTACCCCAGATGATTGTTATCAAACTTAATAAACCTAAGATTGTTATGAAAAATAGTACAATTTTTAATAAATTTAAACTGTAAAACTAGTATTTATTATATTAAGCTTAATGATTGATATTGAACTTTTGTATTATGTTGATATTGGTACATTTATTAAACCATTTAATTGTAACTTAAAGACAAAATAGATGGAAATTTTAAATAAGTAAGTCAAAATATATTTTGAAAGTTTCGATAACAAATAATATGAGGTTGTGAATAATATTTTATTTTCAATATTTTTAAATAAAAATAATTTAGATTAATGAAAAAAAAAAAAAAAAAAAGAAATAATTCATCTACATGAAACTATTCCTATGTTCTTGTAACGACAACAAATTATAACAAACTTGAAAATTCTGAGAATAAGGTTATACTACACTGTACTTGCTCCAGTTAAGGGGCTGTGCATGTATAACGTTATCATTTTAGGGGGGAGGGGGGGGGTCTGGCACATGATATCGTAAGATATCTCTAGGGGCAGGGGGAGTTTGTCTTTTGATATTGTTATCATTTTTGATCCAACCAAAATTTTCTCTTCTTATTTGTGACTTGTTCTTTACATAAAAATAGTATGTTATCTATTTTTATGAAAATACAAAGTTATTATTAAAATCATTAAATGATTACAAAATTATTCAAGTCCAAATAATGGAATACCCCCAATGTTGTGCTTTCCTATTCTTCTGTCATACGTGTATGCATATACAATCTGCTGTTCGGCAAACCATATGCGAAGTATATTTGAAGTGATACTTGTGTTTAAGAAGTAAATAAAAGAGAATGTTGTCCACCTGTTTTGTTGATAAGAAGTTCTGTCTGCCCCACCCCGTGCAGGGCAAAAATACATTATTACTGTTGAATGCATTATGTAACAAAAAGCTATTATTAAATACTTTTAAACAATAACTTTCTTTTAAGTGTTATTTGAGATACTGTTATTTCATATATAAAATACTTTATTGGCTTCTCTTTGAATTAATGAAGTATGGGAAAAATAAATGTAACCATATTTGTATATCACCCCAAACATAACAAAAAAATTCCAAAAATCTAAAGAATTTTTATACATTGATAGCGATATAATTACCGGGGGGGGGGAATCAAGGGATGATATCGTAAGGGGGTCCAAAATTACCAAAAAGTTGATAACGTTATATATGCACAGCCCCTAATCACTTATACTTATAGTTCCACTACATCCCTAAATTTCAGAATAGTAAATGTTTACTGTGTATCAAATAAAATGTAGGTACAAATTTCTTACTGCATCTTTAACAAATTCTTTTTTCCATGAAACTATTGTTTAAATTTTTAACTGGTCATAATAGTGTTTTAATACAAGTTTATTATTCACAAATTTTGTGAAATTGTTTTGAGGAAGCAGACTCTAAATATGGCCTATGTACCTCAGGTTTCACATAAAATTGATTAGGCCCTAAAGTTTATACGGCTCTTTTTACTGTCAATTAACCACTGGTTCTGGCAGGAGCAGGGGTAAGACTTACCTTTTGCTGCTCCAGTTTTTTATGTTGTTTAATGGTTAAGCCCAGTTTTGTATTTTAATTTTTTTTTAAAACTATGTGCTATCTTGCGTGTGAACTAGAATAAATATTGGGTGATTCAAAATAACCTAGAATTAAAGTAGCAGTAATTTCTGTCTTATGTCAACAAAATCTTTAATGGTGTACTCAAAGTTCAAGTAAAAATATTTCCCTTGCTCTTTTTTTCAGAAAAGCAGAACCTATTTTTCTCTTTCACATTATACAGCTGTTTATCTGCATGTGCGGAATAGATCTCTTGACTTTGACCATTGTCATTTTCTTTAGGATAATATAAATACAGCTCACTGATCCTCCCAGCTAATATATCATTCCCTATTTCATGGTGCTAGTCAAGATTAGGAATTCACTGTGCTTATAAAACTTCGAGTTACACTGGGTATTCACCAAAAACAAAAATGTAAAGCACATGTTTTGCTTATAGAACAAGTCTTTGTTTAATCAAAAGTTATATTTAGAGCTTTTTTCAAAAATCCCCGAAGATAGTAAATCACTCCTCTGGCCTTTCTTTTCCAAACGTTCTGTGGGCATCAACAAAAGAAATGCAAGTCTCAACAACAGAAAGAGGCAGATATAACAGGGTTTCCAGCAACAGGGAAAATCTGGAAATTTTTAAATATGTGGCAAAATTGATGGAATTTATAAATATTTTCTAAAAAGTCTGTGGGGAAAAAAAAAAAAAAAAAGAATCAAAATTCATCAAATTGTCTTGGGAGAAAAACACGAAATTCATCAAATGACCAAAAAAAATTCCAAGAAATTCGAAGAGCGATCCCTGAAAAAGATATTAATTTTGTCAAAGGATTCCAGAAATAAGTTTTTTTTATTTCAATCAATGATTAAAATCCTTTTTAATTTTAGAATTTTTCCTTTTTATATATTTGCAGTGATATTATGATTATACATTTAAATAACTTTATATCAATTAACATCTAAAAGAGGTAGTTACTATTTAAAAGTATTTAGTAATATAGCTTATTGTTACATAATGCCGGGGCCAAAACTAGGAGAGGGTAGAGGGGGTATGTGTCCCGGGCAGCAGAACGAAAGGTGAAAGGAGTGCCAGATAAAGATGTTTGTCGTTTGATACAAAAATGTATATATATATATATGAAATTTGGATAAAATTGTCTCGCAGCCAGAAAATCCAAACATAAAAATAACTTTAAAAAAAAATCTGCAACCAAAATAGAAAATGTAAATACTAACCCAGTTAGAATTCAACATCAGCCATTCTAAGCAAAAAAGTCATTTAAAACCATTAAAATGCAAACAAGAAATTTTAAAAAGAATGATCACATAGGTTTAACATTAACGTTCTAGTTTCTTTGTATGATGACTAGTGTAGTCTCATGCGAAAACAAGCATTCTTTTCAGAATTCTTGCGTGATTTTAATTTTTTTGTTTTCATATGATACTTGAGGTTGATGTCTAGTGTTGTGCATTTTCTATTTTTTCGATTTCGGTTGTATTTTTTTAATATGAGGATACTTTAAATTTCAGATTCAATTCCAAACAGTTTTCCAAAAATGAAAGTGTCCGAATATAAAAAAAAAAAATGTTACGAAACACAAAAAAGTACAAACACACAACATTAAGTATCGACCTCAGGTACCTCATGATAAAAAAAAATATTTAAAAATAATAAAACGCAAGATATTTGTCAAGAACACTCCCATAGTTTTAATATTAGCTTGCAAATGTCTTCGAGTGACTAATCTAGTCTCTTAATTCATATCACTGTGAATTTAAACGCTTCAATTATAATGCTACAACTACTACCGTAAAATCTAAGAAAAGGAAATCTATCTATAATAGAATCCAGTCTTAAATGAAAAAATTATTTATTTTCAACAGAGAAAATGTCAACAATTATACCTGCTAAGATGAAAACCTGTATAAAGCAGAGTATTTTTCGGTTCCTTTCGATTCCGTTTTTAAGATTCTAATGAATCAATATTTGATAAAGCTGATTAAGCATTTTATGATTATGTATTTTAAATTTCAAAATAGTTTGCAATTAGAAACACAGTAAATTTTTCTTTGTGAAGAAGAGGAGGGGGGCATCAAAAACTATGTTTAAGCCCCAGGTGCAAATCATTATCAATGTTTAAAAATCTTTTTTTTTTTTTTAATGTTTGCAGTGATATAAAGATATGATTTTACATTTTTACATTACAAATTTATATCGATTAACATCTAAAAGAGGTAGTTACTATTTAAAAGGTATAAGGCTATTTTGATATAAAGAAAAAAGTAAAGAACAAACACAAAAAATATTGTTTGGATAAAAAATAACAATATCAAAAAACAAAACCACCTTTCTCCAGAAATATCTTATGACAATCAAGTGCCAGACCACTGTCCCACCCTAAAATAATATTTCTATATAAGCACAGCCCATATATCAAGTTTCATGCAAATCTGTCAAAAAATGTAGATTTGTATAACCACTGCAGCAGCAAAAGAGAATGCTATTTCAAAATTAAAATTCCTCTCAGATTATTTAACCCTTTATATCCTGAATTATGAATTCATGCAAATTTCATTTTCTAAAGAATTTTTCGTGATTTTTTGAAACTACATTAAAAGACTTATATAATCATTTAATAAATTTTAGAGGGATTAATTAAATTGGAATTTATAGGGATTTTGTGCAATATTTATAACTCCACTCAAATCTTTTATTTAAAAAATATATAAAATATTAGTATTTTGTAGAATTAAAAAATGTACAGATATAATGTTCTTTCAACTGAAATATTTCCAAACTGAAAATTTCCTCCCCCCCCCCCTCCTTCAAGGTCAAAAAAGTTGAAAAGATGCAAATGTGAAAGAAATCATCCTTTTAAAAATATTTTTGTTTTGTGCAACCAACAATGCTTTTGGAACAAGATAAAGTATCTATAACTCATTCTAAACAGCATTACTACTAATCAATGTATTAATTGAATTTTATAACAAGTTATTTTAATGGTACTTTAAAGTACCGTCAGGATATAAAGGGTTAAAAAACTAAAGATGTATTGAAAATACATTGTTAACATAAAATTTTGTAAAAACCAAGGTAATGAAAAAGATAAGCAGCATAAAATGTTTGTCATTTGTTTCAAGAGGCTTGTGATCCCAGTATATTTATGAGTTAGAGTGTGGGTAAACAGACAAACCGAATTCATAAATATTTTTAAACCATGTCGAAAGTGTTAAAAATGAAAGTATTTTCTCATTTTATATCTTAGCCTTTGTTTTTTATTAAAAATAAATATATAATTAAAAACAACTTTTACATCAAGGTTTACATGATAAACAAAACAAGTAAATACTTGAAATACCATTTATAATAAAATTATATAGGTAGTCAAATGAAAACAACAAATTTTTAATAAATTTCTTTTATTTGAAAGTACATGTTACAGAAACAAAATAAAATTTCTTTTATTACATAACAAAATTTATTATTGAATATAATGATTACTACATATAATAAATAAAATAACAATCTGTATTATATAATGGTCTATGATGATGACACAATGCTTTGCAGAAAACTTTATTGATCTGCAGAAACAGGTATTTATATTTGAATCTGAAAGAAACATTTGCAAAAATAACTGTAACTAGCTAAATTGTGAACTATTAAGACAGTGTTTTGGAAAGAAGTCGGATAGTCAATAATTTTCAGTTGGTATAATAATTAAGAAGTAATAAATAGTACATCAAAACCAAAAAGCATATTTCTTGACATACCTAAATAAAAAAAATAAAAAGGAAAGAAAGAAAATTTCAGTTCATTAATTGAAATAAACAATACATAAATTAGTAAATAATATTTTGTAAGACAAAAAGAAATAAGTCTCATTCAAACTGCCAAGAATATCAATAGATTTGAAGGCATCGGAAATAGAGATGCAACGAATATTCAGCCAAAGCCGAATATTCGGCTTCGGCCGAATATCAAGTCCATTATTCGGCCTTGGCCAAATAATACTGTAATAAATATTTTTATATTTACACAGTATAACTTTTTAATTTGACAATTTATATTCATCATATATAATGAAAATTTTATTTGAAATTAACTAACACTTTTTTTTCCATTAACTTTCATACTCCAAATGGGTTTTATCTACCCATTTTTATATAAGAGGCTAATTTAGGAATCATGTTAAAAAAAATTTATGCTGTATCAGTAAGTACAAAAAGTATCTCTAATAAGCTAACATAATCTGTTAAATTTAAAATTAATCTATTCAAAATTGTTTTAATACAGCTGTACAAACTAATTAAATTTTTTTTTTTTTATCATAATGGGTAGTTTAATATTTAACCCTTGTTACATAAAAAAATATTTCTTTCAATAATATTTTAAATTATACCTATAAAGAACATAAATATATGATTGATTAGATATAGGTGTATTGTATGTATAAGATATTTAAGTTGTATATGTTGCAATATATAAGGAGTTTTTTTTTTTTTTTAGTAAAATACGCTTAAAAGTTAAATATAATTTAAGTGATTTTTTTTAAGTCTGTTACTATTTCTTATTAAATAATGAAAGAAATGTAAATACTAAATTCTTTTAATTAGTATGCATTTACGTTTTAGATATTTTTTTCAAGAATAGCATTGTAATGCCTTAAAAAACAGTTAAAATGTTTTCAATAAACATAGATTGTGATGCAGAAATAATAATTCAGCATTCTCAGGTGATAGTCTATTTCTTTTTTTTTCGTAAATGTTACCTGCTTCTGAAAATAATCTCTCACTATATATGGTACTTCCTGGTGTAGAAAGGTACTTTTTGGCTACTTGTGAAAGGTTTGGAAAGTCTTCCGAATTTTTCGCCCACCACTCCAAAGGACACTGTTGTCTTTCTAGTAGTGGCTGGGAAAGAAAATTACTAATTTCTGTTACTTCTTCATATTGAGGGGCACTTTCTATAGAGGCTTCACTGCTGACAGCAAAGAAAAAGAAATAATAATAAAGATAAATAAAAATTTTATTAATTGTGAGCTTTATAAAGTCTACAATGATTTCTTTCCACCATTTTAGAGGATATTCCTTTCACCCTTTCTATCAGTGGTTTTTCTTAAATTATTATTATTTTTTTTTTTCATCTGAAAGCTGAAATTTATGTTAGTACTTATAAAATTTTGTCATTATTTTAAAATGTAACAACAACACACATAATATCTATTAAAATGTAACTAGACAGTACCTGATGAGGAACTTTTGCTAAGAAGTGTTTTGAGGACGTCTGAATCATATTATTGAGGCAATTTTTAGGCTGAACATAGCCGAATATTTTTTCAGAGTAAAATAATGCTTTAAAAAATTAAAAATTTGTATATAAATAATTTTTTAAAAGAAAACAATACATTTTAATTGTGAAATATACAAGAACTGTGCATATAGTGCATACTATATTTTGTCTTTAGGCAAAAATAAGTTCATTATTCGGCGGCCGAATAGGCAGAATATTCGGCTGTAACTTGGCCAAATATTCGGTATTCGGCCAAACCACTATTCGTTGCATCACTAATCGGAAATGCAAGTGATTTACACTCCCGTTCTATTAAAAACAAAATGTTTATTGTTTACACATCAAAATTTCTAAAAACATTACAGTAATGTATTTAGAGTACAGTAATCCTTTAACATTCATGAGGGTTAGGTTTGCGGAGGTCTCAGAGAACGTTGAGACTATCGTCCCATGCATAAAAAGAGGTTAGGTTTTATGATTTTTTTAAATGGAACAAAGCAATCAAAACATAAAAATGTATTTATTAAGCATTAAAAAGTACATGCTATGAATAAATTTGAATAATTGTAAACATATTGTATAAAGTTTAGTTGTTAGTTCATGGTTGAAAAAATTTAGCGATATAGTATTGTTTGGAAGAACAGATCTTTTGTTTATGAATTTCCATATAAGGAAAAGTTGTCTTCGATTTCTCTTTTAAATTTAAGATTACTCACGATTTAAGGATCACATCATATTGCTTTCTCAACAAGTTGTTTGTTGAGGTTTTAAAGTTCCCATATAATTTTTGCAAAAAAATTTTGAATTTTAGAAAATTAAAATTTTTTAACCATTTGGAAAAATGGTTATTGTCCTCGTCAGGGTAGGAAATCAAAAGCATATCTGAAGCGTTTTATTGGTTTAATCTGCATTTTATTCGTTTTCTGATTGGTCTATACACTAACCTTTACTTTCAACAGAGATGGATACTTCTGTTGCCACTATGACAAAAAAGTAATAAAAACTACAAAAGAAAATTAATAACTCAGAAGCAAATTGAGATACAGCTTTCAAACAAATTGCATTTAAAAGTACATTTTTTTTTCTCTGTACGACGGTGTAAAAAGTAATATTGTGGAATGTTTAGACGTTTAAGAATGAAATTTTATTTAAATTGGTCGCCAGATTTCCAAGAAATCTGACAAAGGAAAAGTCTTTTCCCGAACAGCCAATGAAATGCTTGGATAATACGTAAGTTTCCGGCAGATAATGCATACGAGTCGCAGGCGATTTTTGTCGCTTGCAATTTTTACGTGTAATAACACTATTAATGTTTAATTCATGGCATACGTAATGTATGATCAAAGGTGGGAAATTTCTAGAAAATCTTACCAGCCAAGGATTTATTTCACCAGCCAGTAAGATGCAACATACAGTAGAAACTTTTTATGACAAAATTTACGAAACTCAAAAATAGTTGGTTACTATTATTATAATGCATTTTCATATTTTTATCCCTGTAAAGTTAAGAAATATAAACAGGAGATGAAAGTTTATTATAAAATAGAACTTAGTACCATGTTTACATTCGCCTATCTTTATAGTTTGCAGTTTTCAAAGACTACCTAAAAATTCACTCGCCAGTGGCAAGTAAAATGATGCATTCCCCCATCTCTGTGTATGATCAACTCTGTGCGATTTTTTATGTCTTAAATTTTAGTCTTTGAAAAAAATTATTTTCCAAATGGTCGTTGTAATTTGTTAAATTGCCCCCCCACCCCCCTTTTTTTTTTTTTTTTTTTTAAAGCATCAAGTCATGTTTGGGTTTCTCTGAATTACTGATCTATATTTTGCCATAATACAAGGGTTGAAATTCTCGAAACTTAGGCTATACAGTACAGTGCAGTTGTCCAGTGTCAAATAATTTATGGAATTGGTAAAACAAACAGTTTATTTTGTAAAAAAAGATTCTTTATAAAATAAAATTTGCAAATAACCAAGTTAAGTATTCACGAATGTTGAAAAGTTCTTTATTTTTTATTTTGCGAATAATCAAAATCCGCAAATATTAAGGTTGGTTGGTTGTATTTGTGACGGCCAATAATCTGCACGAGGGATATAGGCCCAGGGGGGGAGTGCCCTTCGTGGGGGTCTTTCTAAGGGAACCTAACCCGTATTAACGTTTGGAAATCCAAGGTTCGACCGCAAATATTAAGGGATTACTGTATTGTATTTATTACACATAAATAAGAGAAACTTATTGTATTGGCAGAATATAGGCATGACAGAATTGCTTTCAAGGAAGTCAAAACTCATACTAAATATAAACAAGTCGGAAATTGTACGTCAAACATGGCAAATGAGGTGCATTTGTACTATAACTAGTTTTATAGATATTCAGATCTTGGTGCAATAGATGTTGCACTCTTATGAAAAAATGCATTAATACAAAATTTATTATAATTATATACTGCATTAAATTCAGTAATATGGAAATAATAAGACTCTCTCTTAAATATGACATAATCACCATGGCAACCTAGAATCATTATCTGTCATGGAATATCATTGAATTAATTATGTATGATAGGATTTAATAGAATGAAGAAAACTTTTATTAATATCTTTTTTTTTTCATAAAATTTGAAATAACCTGACAAAATTCTGCAACAATTATATATATTAAATTTCAAATCATTCAATTGGGTAGTTTTTGTGCTGTTACATGCAGATAGGCGAATGGACCAGGTGGCGACTATAGGTGCTATGTATTTATATAACTACAAACAAATCTAAAATTACCTTAAAATTATTCAGTATTTGTATTTAGTGTTGGGGGGGGGGGGGGGAGAAGAAGTAAACTAACTTTTAACTTCAAACTGATTATAAATTCCAGAGATTTCCGCCAGTTGATAAGATTAAATGTCAATAATGGCTGATAGTACTACACTTGACATTAAACACATTATAAGTGTTTTACATCATCAAGTGATTTTTAATTTGACGTTTAATTTGTATTTTTATCAATCTTTTACTAATTTATTTGTTCTTCTGTTATTGTAAATAAAAATTATATCAATTTGTATAATTTGGTGAAATTGGTCGACAGGGTAATATAGTACCAAAATTACTTACAAACATCATACTTACAAATATTACTGAAGATTCATATCTTCAAAAGCGAAAGTGGAATCAACAGGTAGTCATCAACAGGCATTCGCATAACTGCTGAAAAATCTCCCATTGAAAACATTCTGTAAATTAAATAATTAAAAAAAAAACTATAATAATCATAATAAACCAATAAAAACAACACAAACAATGTACAATCCATTTCAAAATCTCCCTTTCTTATGCAACTGAAAATATATTAAACTACATACTTACAGTCAGTCATACCAGTTAATACTTGATTCATTGAATTACAACAGTTCCTGATTGACTACTTTGGAAGCAAAACAAAAATAGTAGGTACATTTTGACTTTCTTGCAGAAGCTCACAAATGGTAGTCACTTGTTATATATACAAAACTACACACCTGTGATCTTCTGAGAGCGATAAACTTATGCAGCTATGCCGGCACCAGCAAATTCACCAGACACTCGTTTTGAAAGTTTTTCGAACTCTTTCTGAAATAAAATTAATTTAGGAATTTTTTCAACTTAAACCATCCCTTATTCTGAAAGGTGGGGGGGATACAAAAATTCATGTTGTAGTTTTTGCAGTTTTCATATACTACTACTACTGATTAATAATTAAAGGAAATTTCAGAAAAATAAACATCTCAAAAATTTAAAAAGAATAAGGGACGGTTTATTAATTAGTAATGATAATAAAGTAAAAACTGTTTATTTAAAAACAAGTTTGTTCATTTTTGAAAGAGTTAAATTTTATATTTGTGGTTTTGTTTCTTTTTTTTTGGGGGGGGGGGGGAAATAAGAAACTAAATACAATGCACATGCACAACTTCAAAGTCTGTGCAATATTTTAGATACCACATTAGAATTGTTTCATTGAAAAAATTAACATACTTTAAAATTTAAAACTGATGAATAACAATGCAAGTCAATGTATATTCAAGCAAATTAAAACAAATCTATTATAGTAGTCATTCCATCAAATGTCAATTATCGAAAAAGCTGAATTGTGTTTTAAAAGTTTTGATGCTTTACAAATTATATAGTACATACAAATATTGTCAAATTGTAGTGAAAATAAAATAAAAATTAGCAAACAAATCAATAGTCTATTTATCGCAAAACCTAGAATTTTATGTGTGATAATGCCATAGACTTGACAGTACCATATTTGTAAACACACAAAAGTTGCCAAAGGAGCCAAAAGTGAGAATTAAATATAATTGGATTGAAACATTGAAATTTGCTCTTATTAATATATAAGTTTATTTTCATTTTAATATACTAGTATACATAAATATTTATGTATTAATAACAAACCTGAAATGAAATGCAAATTGCAGAGCTGAGAACTATTACTTGCATTCTTATAAATACATTACGTTTATAAAATATCAGGAGGAAGATATGCTTTTTAATTCTGGATATTTGCATTTCAGAAGTTATTAAGGGGAGTTAATAAAACGAAATTTTAGTAATGTTACTATTCCATTAGGCATGATTTCACATCATAAAAGGTAAAGCACATTAAGGGTAACATAAAGGTAAACACATTATTTTTTTAACTATCTTTTTAAAATTTGATTGCATAGGTGCTAGGAAAGTAAACAGCTAAATAAAGACATTTCCGATAATCAAATAGTAAATTAAAAAAAAAAAGACTGAAGAATACATTTAAACTGCAGGAATATCAACCAAAATTTTTTTTTATTATGCATGTAATTCTATTTTATATGTATTTAGATATATTTTGCTTTGTTGCATAAGATTTCCATTTTACAGTTATAATTAATTTGTAATCTGACTAAAAGAAAAAATAAGTAAATAAACCAACAATATATTTTCCGCAAATTCCGGAATACTAAAGTGTGTTGATTTCATAGTGTTTATACTATCAGACTTGTAAACGAACAAACGTCGCCGAGCACAACCGCCAAAAGCAAGGGTTAATGTAATTAATCGGATTCAGAGGTAGAATTCTAACTTTTTTACTCTTTTAAAAATATATATGAAAACTTTATTACAACATAAAGAGCGCGTTCAGAGACCAAAACACGGGTAACTCGGAAAATTGGGGAATGACGTCATACTGGTTTCTCGGTGTAAGGTTGGGTAAAAACGGCTCTGAACGCTTTCGGGTAAAGTTGCGGGATTTTTTTATTTACATTTACAAACATGGCGGCAGCTGCACTTTCGACAGTGCAAATAGATTCAATTACCACTTTTTTTTAGATGGGAAACTGTTCCAAAAGTTAATTTTTATGGGGAATACTATCGCAACAAATATGTATCACACACTGTTAAAAATATCGTGAAAAATTACCTCTGTTTTTAAAGGCTATCTATTTTCTGACCAATGAGAGCGCTTTATAGGCGCTATGTAGCTTTCTCATTGGTCAGTTGTACATAAAAAATGTAAAAGCAACCGGGAGGATAGAACACGCGTACTTGAGCTTGCTAGACAAGCGCGTTAACCACTAGACAAGTTCGTCCACAGAAATCGCTCACCAAAATAGCATGAATTAACTAGGTACGATATTTCTCAAAGTGCTTGCATTTCATCGCCAAATCATACATGAGAAGCAAGCCAAGACCGGTTTCTGATCAACCAATGAGAGAATGGAACCTTTCACTCTTGAGTCGCTTCCCTCTCTCAGAGAGTTTGTGGAACTCCCTCAGAGAGTTCGGAGGTTTAAGATAGTTCCGATAACGCAGTGTGAACAGGGTATTAAGAATACGGGTGTTTTGATTTCCATGAGAAACTTACGTGTAAGACCGAATTCTCTGTAAAGCTTAGGCCGAGGGCGCTAGTGTAGCGAGCAACACTTGTACTTCCGGTTGTTGTGTTAAATATACTGTATTTATGTCAGCTACTTTTAAAAAAAGTAAATATCTAATTCTGCGTTCCCCAATTTTCATTTTTCTTCAGGTAGGCCATAAATAAGTAAATACTTATGTCCATGGTATATTTGAGCACGTTCATGGACCGCACCCTGTGTTCCCAGGTTTACCACGGGTAACCCGAAGCGTTCACAGACCGACATCACGTGACTTTTTCCGAGTTCCCCGTAGCGTTCAGAGCCGGAGATTACCCAGATTTCGGGGAACCCATATTACCTGAAAAATTTTGTTGGGTAAAGTGATCACGTGGTTGGGAAATCTGATTTGTTTACCATTTTATAGCTTAACTGTGACTGTTAATCGGAATAGCACTGTTTTGATCAAAGAAGTTGGAACTCCTTCTTCCATGGTTTTGATCAGTTTTATCGCACATTGTTACTGTTTTTTCATATTACAAAAATAATAATATTTTTATTAAGTTGGTTAATAAAGATTTATCGACTTTTATTATCCGTTCATTTCCAACAATTTTTTTAATTGTCAATTAAATAATTAAATAAAATTTTGATTAAATTAAGTTTTAATTGTTATTAAATAAAATAAAATTTAGTTTTAAATAAAACTGAAATTTAATTTTTATAAAATAAAATTTAGTTTTAAATAAATTTCAAAATTCATATAAGCTATTTTTTTTATGAATTAAAGTGAACATTTATTGTAATTAAATAATAATATCTCATAAACTTACATACATTGTTTTTTTTCCCTTATAACTTTAGTATCAGATAAATATTAAATTAGCAAAATTAATTTTTCAAAGTTTTCTTTTAAAATTAATTAGTATTTTTCATACAGAAAAACTTTATTCATTTATTATCAAATGCTTTGTAATTTTTTATTACGTATAAAATAATGTTAATGAAATTAATTTTTAAACTCATATTACTTATAAGCTATTTATTTCAATTTCTTAAAATGAATATTTTTGAAAATATAATGTTAGTTCTTACACTTATATAAATATTTTTATTTTTATCTTATATTATTTAACAATATATCTGAATACATAACTATATTCAGTTTATTTTATTTGAAAGTAAAATTTTATTAATTTATGAATTCATATTAATAATATTATTAACTTAGCAAGTAATTAATTATTTAAATTAATTATATATTATATATATATTATATATATATTATTTGAAAACTCAGTCAAAAACATAAATTATTTTTATTAAAAAATTATTATAAATTTCCCCTTCACTATTACCACCCTAAATATTTGAAAACTAAATTAAAGCTATAAGTCCAAGTAATCATTAACTAGAAATATTTAATGCGACAAAATACATTATAAAAACTTCTTATAGTTTTTGGTAGTTATTGCTCAGATATTATTGTTTTGGGTTCCAACTTTTTTTTCTTCTTTTGGGTGTGTGAAAAAAAAAAAAAATTGTCATTATTATTTAATTTATTTTTTCATTATATTTCACTACAAGTGTGAGCTATGATTTATTTTAGCTTGACCTTTTTCATTCACTATGTATGAAACACATTATTTTTAGATTTTTTTTTTTGCCCTATTTGTTATTTTGCAGCAATAATAAATAGATATTAATATTGCAAATTACTATAAGGGCAAAGTAGAATTTAGATGATCTAAATCCCTTTCTGACAATTTTGATTATTTGAATACTAGTTTGGCCATTTAATTATTTATATTTACGCATACAAAGTGCCATGAAAAAAAAGAAATGCATACAATTTGACTGAGTATTTTTATTAATTGTTTTTTATATATTTATTATTTTTTTTTAACACATCAGCTATCAAGGAAGGGGAGGGGGAGTGCTTGAGTTTACTGTTCTTTGCACAGATAACTACAGTCAAAACACATAGGTAATTAAATGCAGTTGCGTAGCCAGGATATTATTTCGGGGGGGGGGGGGGGGACGTCTAATCCCCTAAGCTTCTCTCCTCCTGATGCAAAGCTATAAATTAAAAACTATTAATTTTACTTTTCGCATAAATATCAATTTTATACTTTTAAAATATGGGATATGTTTTTTAAGTCTAATTTACATACACCTGTATATACAAAAGGTGTAATGTGTAATTTAAAAATAATAAGTCTAAAATATTTAAATTGATTACTTTCTTAAAAGAAAGTCAGTTCTATCAATTTTTTGCAGGGAAAAAAAGATATTTTTAAAAATACCATATCATTGTTTTCCGTGAATCACTGTATATGAAAAATAAATTTAAATTCCTTACATGTCGCAAACAAAATTTAATATGATTGCAACAAAATACTTGAAATAATCTCAAGTGACACTTGGCGATTTGTTTTGGTGGTGAAATGAGATGTGCCCTCTGATTTGTTAGGAAGAAATGTCTACCACTGCTCAATAATCAGGTCTTGTAACCTTGAGAAGTAAATCACGGGATTCTTGTTTCTTCTCAACCAATGGGAGAATGGAACCTTTCACCCTTGAGTCTCTTCCCTAATACTATGTTCACACTACCGATACTTAAGATATCTTAGGCCGCCGAACTCTCTTAATTTTGAGGTGGTACCCTCCCGGAATTGGAAACCTGTTCACATGGAAAAACTCACTTAAGATAACTCAGTGAACGTCACTGTGTTGTTTGCGCATGCGCTTAAGATAAAACCGCCCGCAACACCCAATCAGTAATACTATGTTCACACTACCGATACTTAAGATATCTTATACCCTGTTCACACTGCGTTATCGGAACTCTCTTAAACCTCCGAACTCTCTGAGGGAGTTCCACAAACTCTCTGAGAGAGTTTCAACTTTCTTCGGGCTAGAGACAGTCACGACCATTCACTCTCGCTGGCTGTAAAGCTTCGCATTACCTGATTGGGTGTTGCGGGCGGTTTTATCTTAAGCGCATGCGCAAACAACACAGTGACGTTCACTGAGTTATCTTAAGTGAGTTTTTCCATGTGAACAGGTTTCCAATTCCGGGAGGGTACCACCTCAAAATTAAGAGAGTTCGGCGGCCTAAGATATCTTAAGGTATCGTAGTGTGAACATAGTATTAGGCCGCCGAACTCTCTTAATTTTGAGGTGGTACCCTCCCGGAATTGGAAACCTGTTCACATGGAAAAACTCACTTAAGATAACTCAGTGAACGTCACTGTGTTGTTTGCGCATGCGCTTAAGATAAAACCGCCCGCAACACCCAATCAGTTAATGCGAAGCTTTACAGCCAGCGAGAATGAATGGTTGTGACTGTCTCTAGCCCGAAGAAAGTTGAAACTCTCTCAGAGAGTTTGTGGAACTCCCTCAGAGAGTTCGGAGGTTTAAGAGAGTTCCGATGACGCAGTGTGAACAGGGTATTAAGATATCTTAGGCCGCCGAACTCTCTTAATTTTGAGGTGGTACCCTCCCGGAATTGGAAACCTGTTCACATGGAAAAACTCACTTAAGATAACTCAGTGAACGTCACTGTGTTCTTTGCGCATGCGCTTAAGATAAAACCGCCCGCAACAACCAATCAGTTAATACGAAGCTTTACAGCCAGCGAGAGTGAATGGTCGTGACTGTCTCTAGCCCGAAGAAAGTTGAAACTCTCTCAGAGAGTTTGTGGAACTCCCTCAGAGAGTTCGGAGGTTTAAGAGAGTTCCGATGACGCAGTGTGAACAGGGTATTATCGTAGTTTGAACATGGTGTAACACCCGTATTCTTAAAGTCCTTTATACTATTTTTGCGGTCGGTTGGTTGGTTAGAGAGTGATAGTGTTCTCGGTGTTCTCATTAGCGACTAGCGCCCTCTATCTGTTTTACCCTTGCCTCCTGAGTTAATTGCCTTTATAAAAGAGGCTGTAGAACAGAATTTCTCATCCACAGCTGGTGGGGAAATCCTTTTCTTCAGCAAATCGTTGCCAAATTTCAGAGGTAGAAAACTCATTGAATCAGTTGGCCAGCCAGTGGGAGTCAAACTTTCACTCCATGTTCCTGTCTCCTGAGCTCGCAGGCACGTGCATGTCGAACACACCCTCTATGTTCATGCTCACTGTACTAATTTAAATTCCAGTTTGTGTTTGGCATATCAAAAAGTCTCAAGCTGCCTGCCAACCAACCAATTTCAGTTTTGTTTAGTGTGGATGTGGAGTTTATTTCCTCTATTTTGTTTCCAGCATTACTAACCGTTTTTTTATAGATTAAAAGGCCCTTGTAAATGCCGAATTCATTGTTGTAGGTATGATGTTCGATTTAACTTTGTTTTTCAAGTGTTTAATCCCAATTTGAAAGCGTTCCTTCTGGATATGCTTTTCAGCAATTTGACAATGTATTCCCCAAGCTCTAGTTTTTTTTTTCTGCTAATGCACGCCATCTTGAAATAATGGGGAACGCCCTATTTATAAATAACGATGCATTAAAAAATACATGGAGGAGTTTTAATAATGTAATTTGAAAATTGAAGTAGGGTAGATTACCCTCTGTACTCTCTATAAAATTACCAATGCAGATATTATAAAACATTCTTTACAGAAGTAAAAATAAAGCACTTTAAAATGCAATTTATTTAGGAGGAAAAGGCCATAGATTACTATAAAGAGCCAATTCTTACAAATACCTTTCAACATCATTCATAGATAATTTTACCCTCGTAAAAACATGCATGGGCTAGGGATTGCCACAAGATCATAAAATAATTAGTATGAGAATGAGTGCTTTGATCATATTTCTTTTAAAAATAATTGGTATTATTTTCTGTTTAATTTTTATTCTGACAATGTTTGTCCTTTTTAGGTTTGTCTTGAAGAAATAAGTTCTTCAAAAATTTCTTACATCCATTTTGTGGCTTCTATAAAGGTAAGATTCAATTGAAATTTATAAAATGGCAATTTTTTATTCTGCAGGTAACTAATACACTAGTTGATAAGCAGTGGTTGAAATTATCTAAATACAATACATTTCTATTTAGTAAGTTTAATATTATTTTTATGAGAACAAACTGATTGACTTTGACAGAAAAAAAAAATCTTTATTTTATTTACAAGGGAAATTTATTCTTTGCATTTTATTTTTGTGATTAAAAATTCTTCGGAGTATTTGACCCTTTATTTTTTTTTTAATGACAATATGTCATCAAATTCCTTCTCTAGGTTGCTGGGAAAGTTATATTTCCTTCAATAAACAGTAGTAATTTAAATGTATTTGACACCTAAAATTTAATAAATTAAGAGCAAGATTACAATTTTCTTAGTTCCCCTTTCCTACCCATGAGGATTAGTGCATTCTAAACTGTGCAATCTGAAGATGGAAAAGGAGCGAAACTTGTTTTTATTTATAAACTGCTTATCAAAGTTACTAAATAAATTAAAAAGTGTATTGTAACTTTCTTTATTAAAAATACTGTGATTACCCTACTCCTGCTTAAAAGAGAATTTTATTATCGGTTCTCGTTTGGAGGGGAGGGGGTATCCTCCTTCCTCCTCCAAGATACTTCTGAAATGGCTTCCCTGGATGACATATTCATTAAACTTCAGTAAATCTATTTGGTTAGCTACTATTAACGGAAATGTAATTTTTTTTCTCAAAATTGAAAAAAAAAACAATCTGGCCTGAAAGGGTTTAAAAAAAAAAAAAAAAAAATCTGCATTATGATCTGTTTTGTAACAATTACAAATTAGTTGAACATTAGGAGTTCCAAAATGTTAACCTTCATACTTCCTAAACTACTTGACCAAATGACTTCCTATTTGGCTTCTTAATGTAAAATTTACAGGAAAAGCTAAATATGATGTCAAAATTAAGTGTTCATATTGAAAATTTCAGACTTCAGTACAATTTCATTATGAACACTAAGCTTTTTTTTTTTCTTTACCATAAATTGGAGACACCCCCCCCCCCCCCCCCGTCCCAAATTTCAGTTGAATGGCTATTTCCATTTTGTTGTCAATTTCATACCTGCCAACTGCTACGAAAAAATCGTAGTTACTACGATTTGGATCTATAAACTACGATGCTACGAAAATCAGTCTTAAACTACGATTTTTTGCAAAATATACACAAACGCATTTTTTATTTCTAGTTGCAATTTTTATCCTGCGCAGAATATTTTTCAAGAGTGATTCTGTTCCAAAATTTCAAAGTATTCATTTCCGAAAGTTTAAAAAAAATTGGCCATTAGTCCGAAAATTTGGACATTAAAAAATGGTCATGGAAAAAAAAAAAAAATCTGGGCTGCAAAACAAACTTCTGAACATAAAAACCATCTTTATGTGTATTAACCACGAGTGAATCGTGTCTCTGTAAATATTATACAGGAACTCCCTTCCTTAGAAACAGGGGTGCCATTTTAAGAATTTCAGGAGGGGGGAGGTGGTTCTTTGAGGGGCAAGGTTTGAAATAGTGTGCAAAATCGCACGATTTCCACACGGAAAAGGAGAGTCCTGCATAAAGAAAAATGCTGTGCGGTATCCCCCCCCTGTAAATTCTTCCACAGACCTATGATCCTTTTGCGAGTATATTTTGAAATTTCTTGGAAGTCCGTGAATTTTTTTTTCCTTTTGTGGAATTTCCCCAAATTAATTCATGAATCAATCACGGAAAAAATTGATAATTTCTTCAAATGATCGCGTAAAAATATCGGATATTTCGTCAAAGGTCTCAGAAACAAATAGTGATTGTCTTCAATTGGTCGCTGAATATAATCGCTAATTTCGTTGAAAGTTTAGAAAGAAATTGCAAATTTCGTCAAAGTGCGCAAAATATCACAAATTTCGATAAACTATCGAAGGGAAAATATTGCAAATTTCGTGAAAAGGTCGCGGAAACGAGTAGTGAATTTTGTTAATTGGTCGCGAAAAGATATTGTAAATTTTGCCAATCGGGTGCGAAAAACTATCGCTAATTTCAACAAATGACCGTGTAAAAATATTAATTTCGTCAAAGGTTCATGGTAAAAACGTGAATTTTGTCAAAATATCGCAGAAACAAAACAATAAATTTCACCGAAAGATCGTGCAAAGAAAGCATTTATTTCGTCAAAGGATCGTAGTAAAAAACGCAAAATTCGTTAAAGGATTGCGGTAAAAAATCCGAATTTCGTCAAAAGTTCGTGGTAAATAGTGCAGATTTCTAGAATGAATGGTGATAGAAAATGTAAATTACGATTTTTGAAAAAAAAAAAAAAGTGAATATCCTGAAATGATCGTGGGAAAAAAATCGCGAATTTCGTCAAAATTTACTGCACTGTGCTAAAAAATTGGAACCAGTCTCCTTTTACAAATCTAAAAAAAAAAAAAACCCGCTTTGAAACGAGAAGAAACTCTAAAAATCACATAAAAATTTTCAGAGGAAAAAAATATATTGTTGTTGAAAGACGTAAAGAGTTGAAGAAAGTTCGTAGAAGGAAACCTTATTCCTTTTACAAATGTCAAAAGATGGCTGCGAAACATGAAAAACCAACCAACCTCCAGATTAATTTTAATTTTGTGTGCTACAATTTCTCATTTTCAAAGGTTGGCAGGTCTGCAATTTGGACATTAACGGGGAAAGGGAATTTTCTGAAAATCTTACCAGCCAGCAAGATACAACATACAGTTGATAATTGTTATGGCAAAATGTACATGGCTGCAAAAATAGTTAATTATTGTTACTACACTGCATTTTCATTTTTTTTTCTATAAAATTAAGAAATATATATGACAGAGAAAAGGTGAGTGTAGGATAGAACTTATTACCATCACAGTAATTTGGAAAGATGGAAAAATGTAGCTAACTATTAAAAAAAAATTTGGCATGTCTGTATAGCCTGCAGTTTTTCAAACACTATCAGAAAATCCACTTGCTAGTGACAAGTAAAATGTTATTTCCCTACACCTGGACATTATCCCAGGGGAACGCGCGCATACCAAGGGTATGAATGGTTTTTACTTTGTCACCATTAAAAGCAAATAATGATCGTCACATTATTTAATTGGAGAGAATTTTGCTATAAAAGAAGTTAAAGATTACTTTTATAAAGATAGTGGTTGCAGTTGTAAAAACCGTACGCACTGCATGCCTATCAGACCTGGTGTGCATCCTCCCGGGTTAAAATGTAATGGAATGTTTGTTTTTTTTCCATTTTTGTGCCTACTATACCTGTTTATTAATGTATACACCTTGAAAACTGTTTTGTTTGTTATTTCACTATATTTTAACCTGCTACATAAACCTTTTTTTTCTTTTCTTTTTCTTTAGAGATCTTTAGCTCTTAATGGAGCTTTAGATCATAATTTTTATATGTTACGAAATATTCAAGAAAAGCACGGGATTGGGAGAATAGTTGTGGAAAAAGATTATCTGGGTATGTATGCATAATTTTTTATTTTCTCTCATAAAGAACAAAATAGAAATTTTGCATCTTTAACAAATGTGATTATGCAAGTATTAGGCAGATTTTTATTCAACTGCAGACCCATAAGGTGTACCTATAAAAATTGATGTTAAAGTTCTGTCAATAACCCTAACAAGCATGTAAGAAAACTTTGTACTGATACCAAAAAGAGAAACCACTTTATGCATTAATGAAAAACCCAAAGAAAAGGCTATCATAATGAAAAAAAAAAACTTTATGATATTTATGTGAGAGAAAGTGCTAAGTCCTCACTTCCTTATTTAAGTAAATGTTACCAAAAAACTGATAGATCATATTCAAAAGTGGCAAAGCAGTGACTATTTTTGAAAAGTAGTTTGTAGCCACTACTTTTAAAGGAAAGTAGTTGTAGTTAACTACATTTTAGATAAAATAGTTATAGTTTTTGTTTGCTACAAGTTAAGTAGTTCTTCTGACTGCTGTTTACGTGATATTTAGGCTATTACAATAAAGCTTTTGTTGGTTCTATTACTTAGAATATTGTGTTAATCCACAATCCCCTATTAAGCATGCTCACTAGCTGGAAGAAACTAATATTTTGTCTTTTAGAATTAGTTTTTTCAATATTAATTCATATAAGTGCTTTTATTATCTAAATGTAATTTTATTTTTTTTCATTGTTTTTGGTTAGTTTTTTTCTTTTTGTAAAAGACTATCCAGAAAAAAATCTGCTTTTATTGTGTAAAAATGTCTGAAACTCTCTCTGATTATCTTGTCTGTGGAATATCCAAATGAATAATCCTGGATGTTTTTCTGATTTGCATTTCATTGTGAAAGAAATATCTATCTTCTAACATTTCTTTTGAAATTTGGTTTTGGTATTTGTCTGGAACATTTTAAAGTTATTTTTATAGAAATATTTCTTTTTTTGTACTATGCTGTTCCTTAGTCTACATCATAGAAAGTTTAATACATGAACACAGAACCAGTCTATAATAGAAAATTTTTATGGTTCATCTGAAAGAAATATTGTACAATTTGTCTTTTAAGACTAAAACCTATTTATAATGGGAAATTTTTCTGATTTCTAGCGATTCTATTTTTATATGGTTTACTATACAGTGTTCAGTAAAACTTGCAAAAACTAAACCTCTTGAGAATAAATTGTTTCATAACATAAGCTATATTTATAGTTCTTTTTTACAAAAACAAGGTTCTTAACTCTAAATTTCACCGACAGAAGAATTTTGTTATTCTTACTCTGTGATGCCACCAGTGGCGTAGCTACAGATTCAGCGCCCTGGAGCAAGTTATGTTTGTGTGCCCTTTTGTCACTTAAAAAATTCTACGTAATTTTGTTTTGAAATTTAAAATTTATATACTATTCTTAATTCGATTTAAAACTTACTTTTATTTGAAAGTCAAAGTATTTTAACAATGTATTAAATACAAATAATTAAAAGTAAAAAATGAAATGTTTAAGTCCAGAGTACCTACAAATATTTTCTGCGAATCGGGGGGGGGGGGGGGGGGGATTTTTATTTTAAATGCGCCAATGGTCCTGTACAATCTGCCACCCTTAATATCTGTTTTTCTTTTCAAAAGTTTCGAAGCATTGTAGAATAATATAAAAATACACTATTGTCACGATTTATATATATATTTTTTTTTTATACTTTTTACATATAGATGAAGTACGTTTTCTATTTTTAGTGCCAGAAAATACTTAAATTTCATAAAATTCAAAGTATAATAGCTCAGTAAGTTTTGGTCGTACAAAAGAGAATTTTTTATTATTTTATCTGCTAAAGTGCAGAGAAGGTTTTTTAGATATAACATATGGAACCAAGGGACCGAAAAAAATGTAAACCTCATAACTTTTAAAAAATAACTATTTTGACATAAATTGCTTTTAAAAGGATGAAGACACTTTTCTCCAGGAAGGATTTCTGTGGCTCCGAAGGGGGGGGGGGGGCATAATACAGAGCCACTCCTGAATCCAACACTGAGAACAACATTGAACCTTTTTTACTATTAGAACTATATTTCTACAACTAATGGTTTAGAAAATTAGCCAATGGACAACGGTAAAAGTTGACACTGAGCTTCTCACTGGCTTTTGAACCAGCTAAATTCAAATAACACAGAAGAGATTTAATCGTACAATAACATCATTAAGATTGCCACCGAAAGAAAACATCTCTTGCAATTTGACGATTTAAGTCTTTAGTTTTCTCGCCAAATGAATCATTTTGGCGCAGTGGCGATCGGCAGCTAGAACCCTGATTGACACCAATTATTCACGACTGCAGTTTTTACTTTCTATACACATACAATGCAAAGAAGGAAATAGGAAAGTATTGTAATCATAACAAAAATAAATGAAAATAATGGTATATTTTTGCATTTTCAAATGCTTGAATCTGTTCTCACAATTTTTATAATGATTCAAGATGTATGTGTGTATATATGCGTGTATGTTAGAAATTTCTCACGTTTTTAGATTCCCAGAGCATGATTTGATGTGCTTTTAAAGAAGTCAGCGGGTATGTTATCAATCTGTATGAACTGTAAAATGTTCGAAAAATCGGCCGATGGTTTTGGTATCTAAACTACTTTTCAACCATTGAGGGACGATACCTGATGGACACTTTCTCTTATATCTCAATTAAATTATTTTTATTCCTGACGTTCATCTTATATCTATACAGCAATGTTTCACCACGCAGACAGTGGTAGCTCGACAACGGGTTCACAATCACATTACTAACAGTTATTTCAGAAAAAAATTTCTCATTGTTTAATCGTTGAAACTTCTCAGATTAAAAACAGAAGAAATTTTATTTACAAATTCTGGTATAAAAGTTATTGTGAACCCTTGAAGAGCCGCTAGTGCACAAAGGGTCGAATAGATTATTGTCAAATAAAATATGCAGACCTTGGATTTTTGGAGGGCGCAACATTTTAGAAACTCTTTGTTTTATCACTTTGCTTGTAGAAACCAATAATACCCATTACCATTCCAGTTTTTTTGCAGAGAAGGGGGATGATTTTCAACTTCTGAATTGGACCTGAAATTGAAAGTGCCCTTAGGGAAAAAAAATTGAAACAGTATACACATAACCATTTAAACGTCAACCTCAACTTTATATTGAAAAATACCTTTAAAAATATTGAAATGTAAATGAGAAATTTGTAATGAGTGCTGTCATTGGTTTAACATTAGCTTGCAAGTAGCTAGTTTAGGATTGTAAGTGTACAGAATTTTAGTACTAATTAAGAATGTTATTATTAATAAAACCTATTTTAAACTTTTTCTGGAGTAGTCAGGATAAAAACTCTTAATGCTGCTAGTTAAACGTGTAAATATTATTAATTTGATTTTAAAGCAAAAATATCTTTAAAATAGATTTTTATATAGTAAACTCTGCCTAAAGCTCTATGTTAGACAGATTTCCGTTTTATGCAGAATGTATAAAAATACCCCTCAACAGGGGCGCAAACAGAACCTTGAAAAGGCGCAGCGTTGAGCAGTCCTGTTCCAACGTAAGAAAATAGATGACCGCCGTTCTCATGATCACATTTATAGATAATATTCAAACAATCTCATTTTCATATTAAAATGTAATTCTTAACAAAAAATACGTTTGACTTATCTTTTCTTTGCAGAAAATATTCTTTTTAAATATTTTTTTGTTCAACAAGCACAAATATCAGCATAATAAACATTTAGGGGAAATTACAATCACAGCATTGTATGAATACACAAAGGCTACACATTTCAAACAAATACTTAATGAATGATTTTACAAATAACTATTTTTTTTTTTTTTTTTTTTTTTTTTTTGAAATAGAGCTCTTTGGTGCTAGACAGGCTGAAAATTGTTGGGGCTGATCATGTCGCCATTGGTAACGGACAGAATTATAGAATATACATTAGGTTTTTAAAGATTTAAATGGTCCTCTAAAACAAAGAAACTTTCAAGAAAAAAAATTAAATTCTTTTGCTTTACAAGAAAAAAAAAATCATTAATAAAAAAATGCTTCTGAAAAGGGAATTTTTTTAAATAACTTAAGGCTGTTTAAATCTAATACTCGTAACATATTTTGTAACTATTAGCTTCACCTAAGGGAGGGCGCAGCTTTACCTGATTTAGGGCACACCGACCTGCAAATCAATTGTCCAGTGGGCAAGTATGAGCTTACCAGACTTTGAAATGCAAAATCATTCTTTTTTTATTATTTATGGGCCTTGTTTCAGTACTGGTGAAATGAAAATTTGTTGAAAATTATCTCTTGAAAGTGCACGTTTTCTTTAAAACACGAGGGTCTTTATCACCAGTGAAAATATTTCACCTATCTATAAAACTAAGATCTAATTTTTTATTTATTGTCATACTGTTTTGAACACACAGTATTTTTGTCAACTGTTCTACAGTCTAAGCAAAACTCACATTACTATCTTCAAAAAATACCTTTTGGCTTATTTAATCCTAAAATTCTACGATTAAATAACATTTAAGGTGGAAAAATACATTTAGAAAAAAGTGGTGTAAATTTGCATGGCCGATTAGGTCCTAAGGAACACTGGATTTGATGCTTAACTTTTTCTCTCTCTTTAAAAGAAGATACTTATCAATTCTGCATTTGAGATTTACTTTTTTTTCAAAATCTCAAAAACAATTTGGCTGCTGCCCCCTCCCTCCCCCCTTTAAATTTTGTCGCCGTGGACTGATGTGAAATATGTCTAAATCGCATGTTTTGTAATCTGTATTGATGCATGTTTAGTTTCCACATACACATACAAAAAAAACTTCAAAATTCAATTTTTTTTTGGTTTTTTGTTTGTAAAATGGTCAATAATTTTCTTTAACTTGTCAAACAATTGTTTGTCTTTTTTTTTGTGAAATCTTAAAATAATATCTAATTAAATCTTAAAATAGCTAAGGCATTGCTGTTGCATCATATATATGTTTAGCAGCGGTGACTTCTTTGGCTACCATTTTTTCCCATACAGTAATCATCATGATAAATTTCTAAATGATTTTCTATATAAATGTACCAGGAAGATTATGGTTCAGAAATAATGGTAGCCAATAAAGTGACCAATGATAGCCCAATAAATAAGCTTCAATTACTTTAAGATTTTGATCTTCAACTGTCGCCTACTTAAAAGTTACAGTAAAAAATCAGGCATGCTGAAACAGTGTTAGGGAAGTTACTTGAGATTGCAATATGGAATGAATTAAAACTTCACGAATAAAAATAATTTCTTTTAACTGTGTATAAAAACATATTTTAAACAGAAATAGCATAGGTTAAACACTAGGTAAAATATCATAGGAATATGCTGATTGTAACAAGATTACTCCATTACATATGATTAATAATGAGAAAAATGTGTAAATATTTTTACAAATCTTTCGTTCTAAATTTGCACCCTTAGAATTTGTGCACCTGGATCATGTTGCTCCAACTGCTCCACGGTAGCTACGCCCCTGGACGCCACTAATGTACTCATAGCACATTAATAAATTGAAGATATGCATAAAAATAATTATGATAGGAAGGAATGAATATAGGTGAGAGGGGGCACATATGAACAGTACATATTTCACTCAGTTAATTTGAAATAAAACAATTAAAAAAAAATACCAATAGATGGTAGTACTGGTACCATCTTTTGGCTGAATTTTCAGAACCGTAAGCCATTTTGATTTCTGGTAGTTGTAATTTGTTTTAGAAAGTGTGAAGTAAAAAAGTCTTCTAAGTTATTGAAGTAAAAATTCATTCAAGACATTTTTTAAAGTAAAATATCAGCATTGCATTCTATAGTGGCATTAATTAGGTAAGTCTACAAAAAGTTTTGTTTCGTTATTTCAATTAAAAATATCTTTTTTTTTATAAGTTATGCTGAAGTTGGTAGATGGGGCACTTGCGAACAGAACATATGCGTGCAGATGTGAACAGTTCACAAGTGACTCAAAAGGAGTAGGTATATTAGTGTACAATTTTATGAATAATTTCTTGTACCTATGTTGAAACATTTATTGATTTATTTACACAACTAGAAAGAGGGCACCTAATTAGTTTTTATCACAGTTTGTATTACAAAAAATTATTTTTGTCTTATTTACGCATGTGTTCACATGTGCCCCAGCTATGTTCACAACTACCCCTCCACTGGGGCACATGTGAACAAATTTAGACAATTTTTAGAATAACGATATAAGTTAGAAATTCTTGATAAATGCATCCAAAAGTTTTACCAAAAGAACAAACAAATTGTAAATATTCATATAAATAAATTTTTGGTTCAGTAGCTCATAACAATTTTGAGAAATAATCGAAAATGTAAAAATTGTTCATGTGCCCCCCAATCCCCTACATCAGTCATTTAAGGCTGTTCTCAACTGCTTTGTTCAACAAGCACAAAATATTTTGACACATTTATAAATTCATTTTTTAACGGAAAGATATAAAATTGGAAGTCCTGTCTTTGGAAGCGATTTGGAATTGAACTGTTTTCCATTTCTTGATAAATTGAGTTATAAGCATTTTTGATCATCTGACAAACATGCTTTTCAATCTTCCTTGAGTTGTTATTCTTCTTTCGCATGGACATTCGGTTCAAAACGCCCACTTTGACACGATTTTCTGAAAGATCTATTGTCTTTGCAAAAAACTGGAAAAAAACAGTTCGATGACGTAGTTTCTGAACAACACCTGCTAGTTTCATGCATTTCCAAACAAAAATAAATTAAAACTTATGTCATAAAGTTGCCCTTTTGGATGTTTTGCAGAAGCCTTTGATCGTTTTTTCTCAACGTTTCATAATATCTGTCCTGAGGATCACTTGGATGCTGTTTCTCATCTGAAGCTTCTTGAATTATAGGTGAAAACTGGGAAATTGAGTTAGTAGCCAGTGGCCGGTAGACTCAGTTTCATTAGTGGCCACTTTTTAAAGTTAGTGGCCACTATGATGTTTCAAACTTTCTTGACATCTAGATAAACTACAATCGCTGTATATATACATATTTTTCTATATATCAGAGTTTTATACCAGCCAACTATTCATGATAAGAATAGGGAAGCAGTCAAAATTCAAGAAAATTACTTTAAAACCACAAAATCTGTTATATTAATTTTTTAGAATATATTTTTGGATTATTTGTATATGTTTATAAACACAATTATCAACCAAATTACTATTACTTTCTTTATATAAAAAAAAAAAAAAAAAAAAAAAAAAAAACTAAATCAAAATTCCAACAGCTAAGTGTATACAATAATAATAATAAAAAAAATCAAATAAAACACAATAAAATGTTATTTAGATTTTATTTAATAAGTAAATGTGCTATTAACATACTACACAAATTACATACAGTTGAAATCTAAGCTGGTGAGTGTATTTCGCAGGATTAAACAGTATCTCTTGAAGAAAAATAATCTAACTGGTGAGAATGTGGCAGGAGTCGAAATATTGAAGATACTGCAATGTCCTTAAAATGTGCTTCCATCCAGTGGGGGGGGGGGGGGGGGGGGGGGCAGGGTTGTAAAAAACCCAGCCCGGGTGGGTTTTATTAAAAAACCCGGGTTAAATGGGCAATTTTCCCCAGGTAAATTAAATTGCCAAAATGTGGACGATGATTCCACCTTCCTCACAAATAATAATCTTCACAGTTGCCACTGTATAGGGAAAACTAGAAAATCTGAGGAAATTTAAAAATGAGTATTAAAACCAGGGAATTTTACTAAACTTTGCTACTTTGCAAAATTTATCCGTTGAAATTTTGAAATTTCTCAGAGGAATTACTCTGGGAAAATTTAATATTTTGCTCAGTAAAGCACAAGAAATTTGATTGCCGAAATAAGTGGCAATCTTGATCTCAAATACAATCTTTGTGAACAAACACTTCATAGTCTAATAGATGGTAATGACTTCATAGTCTTAAGAATGATCTCACCATTTTTCTCTGTTCTTAAAATAGGGTCACCCGGGGTAATTCCTGGTCAGCAAGTTTCTGGGGTAATTCCTGGTCACAGTCCTTTTTATGTTTTAAAAACGCTTCGCCAAAATGAAAAAAATCATAGAGGTACTCTGAACTATCCTCATTGGAATTTATTACTTATTTATTTATTGTTTATTTATTTTGAAAAAAAAACTTTTTTAAATGGCTTGTTAAATTTCTGTAAAACAACATTGGCCTTAGTTATGATATGTTTTTACAAAGATCTTTGTCACAACTCAAATTTTAAGTTTTTTTCTTTTTGGTTCAATTACCAACTACTTTAGCTATTAAAAAATAGTCTTGAAATTTTTTATACTATTTTAAATAATTTACAGAAGTTGGTCAAATATTGCCCCATGTATCTGGGGTAATTCCTGGTCAGTATTTTTATCACCGTTTAATTCCTTTTTATTGTCATATTTAGTGATTTTAAATGTTCCAAAACTTTGAGAATTAACTGCAACCACACTGTTCACCAGATTTTAGTTAATTGTAGTTCTTAATAAAGTAGAGTCACCCGTGGTAATTCCTGGTCACTGAGTTTCTGAGGTAATTCTTGATCATTTTCGCTTTTGTTATAAAAATAACAATTTATGAAACTGTAAAAAATCTCAAAGATACTTTAAATCCTTTGCTTTGAAATATATGCCTTAATTATTCATTTAGTTGAAATTAAATATTTTTAAAAAATTATATTCAAAACTGCTACTCAAATTTCTGCAAAACATTGATCTTGCATTTTTACGCATTTTCAAACAGATCATTGTCATTCTTGAAGTTTAATTATGTTATTCTTGAAGTTTAATTAAGTTATTTCCACTAATGACATATCACAGTCTTTAAAAAAGATTATAAAATTTTCCTCTACTATATTAAGCATTTTTAAAAGAAGAAAACAGTAAGTGCGCAGGGAATAAGACACACTCTATGACTAAACAATTTGAGTAGAAATACTATCTCATTGCAAAATGGCGCATAAAAATATACATAATGCAATAGAGGAACCTAATTTATAATGCTGTGTATTATATTAAAGGTCTGTATTGAAAATTTCTTGAAAAGGGAGCTGAAAACTTCAGTTGGCCTAAGCAAAATAAAATTGATAACAGATATTCAGTTATATTTTTTATGGACCAATAAATTTGCAAATTATTAATAAATCCATTCACAATGGATACTAAGTAGTAAATACTGCTTAAAAATGTTGTAAAAATGGATAAAAATCCTTTGGCTAATTAATGTTTTGTAAAATGTACAAGAGTCTTGTACACACCAAATAACTTTGTATTTATGCCCAAAAAGTCTATGCTTTATTATTCCACAATTATAAGATGAGCAAAACTTTTAAAAGATTGATTCTACTTATTTTATTACTCAGTCATAAAAAAATTAATTGTACCACTTTATTTACATGTAAAAGGATGGTGACCGATAATTTCCCCAGAAGTGACCAAGAATTACCCCATTTCCGGGGTAATTCTTGGTCATTTAAAGATTATAATTATTTTAATTATAAGTGAATATATATGTAAGTAAGCATTTTATAATATAGACATCACAGGGGGCTTATTCCACAAAAAAATTGGGAACAATACCTTTAATAGTTTTTATAATAATTAGATGTTGATGCTTTTTGATCAGGAATTACCCCGGCTGACCCTACATATATAGATATGATCACTTTAATTTAAATAACAAACAAAGGTACTTCTTAGTTATCCCGTTGACCAATTTCGCCAAATTATACACATTGATACAATTTTTATTTTAAATAACGAAAGAACAAATAAATTAGTAAAACATTAATAAAAATACAAATAAAACGTCGAAGTAATGGTTTTATTGGCCATTATTGGCATTTAATCTTACAATTAATTAATTAATGGCAACCATTATTGGCATTTAATCTTACAATTTGGCGACACTAATTTGGTCAACGGGATAACTAAGAAGTACCCAAACAAATTTTAAACTGCAAAACTATCAATTGTGCGTTTTCCAATTGTTTCCAATCTAAAAGTGCAAGTAAATTAATACAAATATATTTTCTAAGCTTCAAAGAAGTGAATAAATAAAACAAAATAACCATAAACTGTTAACAATTACATCATCTGGTCTTTTCCAGAAATATATTTTTAAAAACCCGGGTTTTTTACCTGGGCTTTTTATAAAAAACCCAGCCCGGGCAGGCAGCTGGGCGGGTACCCGGGCAGCAACCCACTACAACCCTGGTGGGGAGGGATAAATTATTTAAAATGCATGTGGAATCAAAGCTGAAGAATATATTTTGCAGAATTCTTGAAAAAAAAAAATGGAAATTTCTTGTAAAAAATAAGTGAGGAGCTAGCATATGACAAAAAGTCGAAATATTGAAAATACAGCTAAATCGTTGAAATCTGCTTGCAGGAAAAAGAATTAACCAGTTTGCTACTTAGGTGTAATCAAAGTAGAGATGCATATTTCCATGAAAAATGTTGTATTTCCGTTGGCGATCGTTAGCAAAATTTATAATCGCCACTTGCGAGTGGCGACTAAAGTGGCGATCGATGGCCGATTTTTTAATCGCCACTTTTACAACTTTAATCGTCACGTGGCGAGTGGCGACTGCTAATTTTCACCTATATCTTGAATTCATCAAAATGAGAGTCATGAAGTGGAGAACCAACGAAAATGTCACCAATTACTTCACAACTAAACTCTCCCAGTTGGAAGTCTACATTTTTTTTTAAATGCTTTATTTATTCTTTTTTAGTTCTTTTTAAAATGTATTTTCTGTTTGTTTAGATCAAGAGCTCCTTATTATCTAAAAGACCTATCCAATCAGATCAGAATCCACTTTATGCGTTTGTGTCATATTCTGGTTATTTTACTGATAAGTGGCATTTTCAATTGAAGAGCTGAGTGGATGAACATGTTATGTTACATTTTCTAAAAAAAAAATTTTATCATCTTGATGAAAGTGTTATGAGGTATCCTATTACATGGTGAAGCTAAAATACTAAGATTCCATTTAGTCTTGAAGATTTAAGACATTATTCATTAATATTTAATAATGTCAATAATATTAATAATTTTTAATATTTGAAAATTAAATATGAATATGTTTTTCTGAGAGAATTCAGTACCATACCTGTTAATATTTTAAACACATGGTATCGAATAGAAAATAAATTATTAAAATTTACAGCAAAAACTTTCAATTCCAATTTCTTCAAATGTAATTTTTGCTACTCCCAGTGGCAGAAACATAGTCGCGGACAAAAAAATCTTTTGCAGACAATTATTGTCTGCACTAATGAAATCAATTTTTAAAAATGTCAGCAACTTTCGGACAATTTTTTCCTGCGAAAAAAATGCGAATTTTGGCAAAATATCGCGTAAAAAGCGCGAATTTCGGCAAAATATCGCGTAAAAAGTGTCAACTTCGGCAAAAGACCGGGTAAAAGTGTGAATTTTCGCAAAAGATCGGGTAAAAATTATGAATTTTGGCAAAAGATCGCGTAAAAAGTGCGAATTCTGGCGCAAGATCGCGTAAAAAGCACGAATTTCGGCAAATGATCGCGTAAAATGCATGAATTTCGACAAAAGATCATGTACAAAGTGCAAATTTTGGCAAAAGATCGTGTTAATAGCGTGAATTTCGGCAAAAGATCACGTAAAAATTGTGAATTTCGGCAAAAGATCGCGTTAAAAGCTTTAATTTCTGCAAAAAATCAGGTAAAAACGTGAATTTTGGCAAAAAAAATCGCGATAAAAGTGCGAATTTCGGCAAAAGATTGTACGAAAAGCGCGAATTTTGGCAAAAGATCGCGTAAAAAGCGCGAATTTCGGCAAAGGATTGTGAAACATGCGAATTTTGGCAAAGAATCGTGAAACAAACGCAAATTTCGGCAAAGGGTCGCCAACAAAACGCAAATTTCGCCAAAGGATCACGGACACAACACAAATTTCATCAAAAGATCACGGAAAATGTGAATTGCGTCGGAGGATCATGAAAAAATGAAAATTTCATCAAAAGATCGCGGAACAAACGCGAATTTCGTCATAGGATTGTGGAAAAATCGTGAACATTGTCAAAAGTTCTCAAAAAAAACCCCCGCAAATTTTGTCCAAAAATGTGGTTCTGCTTATCCTTCACACTTTAGAAATCTTACAAGAAGTTAGATGATGAAAAGTTATAAGCAAAATTAATGAGAATGGATCATGCTTACCATGATTTAAATAGAATGATAAAAAATTCCTAGTTTAATTTATTATTTATTCATTAAAATGACATGCAAAATTTGCAGACAGATTATGAAATTTTAAAAGCTTGTCGCAGACAGCTACAAAACTTTCTGCCACTGGGTTGCTACTTAACGTGTTCTTCCACTTAGCTCTTCAATTGTCAACAACAAATTGTTTTTATAGCCAAAAAGATTTCTTGTAGGCATTAAATGCATCATAACAGGCAAATTAATGTATTGCAATTAAAGTTTTTGGGAAAAAAACCTGAATTTCAGCCAAAAAATTAGCTGTAATTTTCAAGATGAACATTGAATGCTTATAAAAAGTGTTGAAAAAAATATTTTTACTTTTACGCTTTATTTTTTTTAAACATAAATTCAAAGATTATATAATTCCCAATCAAATGACTATTATTATTTTTGCAATAATTTGGTGATTATACCGGAAATAGGTCTCTAAAGTTCCCTTTTTTATACAAAATATGTGGTATTTTTTAGTCCTTTGGGGGGGGGGGGGGAATGAATGGTCTCCTTTTATTATTTTCTACTACAAAAGTTGAATGGGAGACCTGTATGTGGTATTCCTATGCTTTTCTTTGATTATTTAAAATTACTGCTCTAAAATAATATTTTAAAAGCCAAATAAACATGTTTTTTCTTTTTCTTCCTGCTAATTTTTCATTATTGCAATCGGTACTCAATTGTTTATAATGTTCAGCGTTAGCAAAAAGCATGGAGAAATTTAATCTGAGTAATTATTCTTTCAAATGTAAAAATATTTTCAAGATAGGGATTTTCATTTTAATTTTTAAGAGTTTATTAGCATTAGAATTTCAATCCGCTCCAAAAAGAGCTTTTATTGCTGCAAAATTACATTTTTGCTGCTACAAAAATGGATTTTACTAGATTTTACTGCTCCAAAATTAGATTTTTGCTGCTACAAAGCTGCTACAAAATGGCCTTTAGTGCGCTTTCATCTCTGCACATTAGTAAAAAAATTTTTTAATTATAGAATGAATAAAAAAAGTTACTCCACTCAACTTTCCGAACAGTTACAGAAAGACTGTGTGTTCAAAACAGTATAACAATAAGTAAAAACTTTGATCCTAACTTTATATACAAAGTGAAATATTTCTACTGGTGATAAAGACGTCGTGTTTTAAAGAAAACATTCACTTTCATTGATAAAGCTTAAACATTTTTCTAAAGACATAATTTTCAACAAATTTTCATTCCTCTCTTTAGAAAAATAAGGCCTATAAATAATAAAATAATATATATAATATATATATACAGTCAACTCCTTCTAATCTGCAATTCTATAATCCACAAACGCCTATAATCTGCATACTGTTTCAGATGTAAACAACGAAAATTCAGTTACCATTAACTTTGCAAAAGAAATTCTAAATGACAGCAATTTGTTTGACGATCGGTATTCACTTCCCCCCACCCCTTCAATTTTTGCATTTGAATGAAGTAAAACTTTATTTTTCAAATAAAAAAAAGGGAAAAATCAGGATATTTTTTTGTGGCCAGTATCTAGACAGTGATGATGATGATGTTGACTTTATTGGTTTCAGTTTGGATAGTACAAAACAGAAATCTGCAGAACTTTTGTGTTTTGCAAAAAATTGATTTCTTGAATGTATAAAATACAATTGAATGGGTGTTCTCCCAAGGTGAAGATCCAGTTGCAGAGAGTTTCCCAGATGATGACATTATAAGTACTACTCTGTTAAACTCTACTGAAAATCAGAATAATTTTGACACATAGTCTGATGATGAAGGTGGAAAAGTAATACTTGATCAAGGTTTGGCTATAAATATCTGCATTTTCTGCAGAAACAGAGATTTGTTTCAGAACAAGTAATAATGACTATGGGTTGCAAGAAAAAAATACTGGACCAACAGTTCTCAACCAATGACACTTGATACTGTGTTTGAAAATTATAAAAACAAACAAAAGAAATTGTATTATAAAATGTAAATATTTTTCCTTACGTATAATGCATTTTTTAATTAAATAACACAATGTGTTACATCATCTTTCTTTTTTACCAATTAATTTATACATTACCAATTAATTACTGTAAAATTAGAGGAGAAAAAATGTAACCAAAGTAATGACCTATAATCTGCATAGCCTGTGGTCCCAAGCAGACTTAGATAAAATGTAAAACTGTCTGCGAACTTGAATAATTTCTTTAAAATTTTCTGCAAAAAAACGCTGCGCTCCTCCCGAGTCCTATATTGCCGCCAACAGCAAAAATGAAAAGTTATATACAAGCACATAAACATTCGCTAAAATTTCCAACCAAATAAACTTTATTTAAAAAGAGATCAACATTTCACATTTATTTTTTAACAGAAAATTTATTTTTAATCTGTTAAATTAATCTGCAAAGCCTAACATAATCTGCAGCACCCGCGTCGGTGCTGCACTGTTTCTGCTACCGGCCCTGGCAGGAGGAAAATAAAAAAAGGAATTGTACCCGCCGTTCCTGCATAAGTACTGCACTTACAATATTTTAAAGTTTTTAACTCGTATGAGCCGCGGCGCTTCTTCCAAAACGTACTGTACTATATGGTACATGGCAAATACTTTCTAGCAAACCTTTTCTTTTCTCCAGTTGAAAAATAGTCTTCAGACCTTGTCAATATTCTGCAACGTGCGTTACATCGATTCTCCACCTGGGGTCTTGTTAATTTCTTTTCTTAAATAAAGAAACTTGTAAAAAAAACCATCAAAACTGTCTGCAAACTTTGAAAATTTTCTGTGAATGGCATTCGCATGTTCGTCTATATTATCTGACTCTGGTCCCAAGTTGTGCGAATTAGAGGGAGTTGACTGTATAGGATTTTACTAAATTAAGTAATATTCTGGCATGCTGAGACTGGCCTGTCGGCCAACCGACCTGCAGGTTGGTGCACCCTAAACCAGGTAAAACTGTGCCCTCCCTCAGGTGAAGCTAATAGTTACAAAATGTGCTACGAGCATTAAATTTCTACAGCCTTAAATTGTTTAATTCTGACTGCCACACCGCAGGTCGAGAGTTCGACTCCCAACTGGGCAAGGTTCACTCAGCCTTTCATCTCTTTGGGGTCGATAAAATGAGTACCAAGCTTGCTTGGGACTAAACACCGAGGGTCTCGTCTTAGGCTGACCACCTGGCCGGGACGCATGCTGTATAGCACCTCGGGGCCCAGGGTCAAGAAAACAGAGATGGGCACTGTCGGCCCAGATCCTTCATGGATTGTATAGCCACAGAGTTTAATTAGTTTTAAATTGTTTAATAATTTTAAAAAATTCACTTTTTTGAAGCATTTTTTTTATTAATGATTTCTTTTTTTTCTCTTTGCAAAGCAGAAATTTGAATTTTTTCCTTGAAAGTTTCTTTGTTTCAGAGGACTATTTAAATCTTTTAAAACCTAATGTATATTTTGTAATTCTGTCTGTTACCAATGACAACATGATCTGCCCCAAGAATTTTCAGTTTGTCTGACGCCAAAGAGCATCGCCAAATTTTCAAAATATATATATACAGTAGAACCCCACTAATCTGAAGTTCCAGTTAATCTGAACCAATTTTATTTTCGAAAATTATACTTGAACATATTTAAAAAAAAAAAAAAAAAAAAAAAAAAAAAAAAAAAAAAAAGAATAAAAGAAATACTCAATAATGTAAAAGTAGAACATACATATAAATATGAATATAAAATGAATATGTGCACTGTAGGCCTACTCGTAGAAGCCATCTTTAAAAAATCTCGAATATCTGTTTGTTTGCCTGTCACAGTAAAATTCTTTTCTAAAATGCATAAAGTATTTAATTCAGATAAAAATTTATTTTTCCTTTCAATAGTTTGATTTCGCAATTTATCTACAGAAATATTTTTTCTTTATTCCTCATCAATGTGGTGATTGAGCTACTATTTATAGATTCACGATTTTGAACCGTTTGTAATGGGTTGTCACTTAATTCCTCATTCTGAAGTTCCATTGGATTATTATAAACACCGGGAGTGATTAAACAGGATTATACTATTTTTTTTTTTCAGAAATCCACGCCGGATTACAGGATGTTTACTATACTACTGAGTACTTATAACTTACATTTTTTATACCATGCACCTTTTTCTCCTCTATCTTTATCAGTTTCGGTTAATTCAAATTTTTTGTAATCCGAATTGTCACTAGTCCCAATTAGTTCGGATTAGCGGGGTTCTACTGTATATCTGTATATTCTTTTTTTTTTTTTTCTTTTTTTTTTTTTGGTAAAACAATTTATTAAGTATTTGTTTGAAATGTGGAGGCTTTGTGTATTTGCACAATGCTGTGACTGTAATTTCCCCTATATAGATGTTTATTATATTAATTTTTGCTCTTGATGCACAAAAATATTTATAAAGAATATTTTCAGCAAAGAAAAGGTAAATTAAACATTTGTTTCTTTGTTAAAATTTCATTTTAATATGAAAACAGGACTGTTTGAATATTGTCTGTAAATGTGATAATCAGAATGGTGGTCAGTTATTTTATATATGTTAGAACAGGACTATTAAACATGGTCGCTTTTTGAAGGTTTTTTGTTGTCATTGTTTTTTGTGCCCCTTCAATTATACCCTGTTGCTAGGGTTTTTTTAGTACAGTACATTCTGCCTAAGGCGGATTCTGCATAAGACGTAAATCTGTCTTACATAGAGCTTTAGACAGTGTTTACTGTATAAAAATCTATTTAAAGGTACTTTGCTTTAAAATCAAGTTAGTAATATTTACTGTTTCTTAATATTACTAGCAGCATTAAGATGATTTATCCTCCCTCTTCAAAAAAAGTTTAAAATAGATTTAATTAATCATAACATTCTTATTTAGTACTAAAATTTCTATATACTTATATTCTTACACTAGTCGCTTGCAAGCTAATGTTAAACCAATGGCAGCGTTCTTTACAAATTTTTCATTTACATTTCAATATTTTATTTATTAGCATTTTTTTTTTTTTTTTTGCATAGAATATATGAGGTCGATGTGGTAAATAGTTCTCATTATACTGTTTCAATTTTTTTTTTTTTTTTTTTTTTTTTTTTTTTTTTTTTTTTTTTTCTAAGGACACTTTGAATTTCGGATCCAGTTCTGAAATTAAAAGCATCTCCAAAAAGAGAAAATGGAATGGTAGTGGATGTTATTGGTTTCTATTAGCAAGATGGTAAAATGAGTTTTTTAAATGTTGTGCCCTCCAAGAGTCCAAGTTAGTCCTGCACGGGTCATTTCACCTACCTATGGATATGGACAAGGGTGCCATTTGGAAGAGGCTAGGGAGTGAAATTGACTTTTTTTGCAACTGACTGATAAAATTCTTGATTTTTTTGTACAATCTTTGATGCAATTTTTTTTTTTTTTTTTTTTAACTAGATTTGTGAGGGTTTTGTTCACAACTGTTTAATGAAATTCACATTTTTCTCTACAATCGTTAGATGAAATTAGCAATTCTTTGTACGATAGATGGAATTTATGTTCTTTTTGCAATGGATGTAAACCTTTTTTTTTTCTTCTATTACCAATTGTTGAATTAGCAATTTTTTTCCATTACAGATTGGCAGAATTTGTGATTTTTCCAACAACCAATTGTGAGAACTTCTCAAAGTTTCTAATTTCTATATTTTTTTGTTTCTTTTCAGCGCTTTGCATCAGTATTTATTTAGCTTGAGCCATGTATCTCGCAGCACGGTGTGTATTTTATCATCGTCTGCTTTCCAGTAGGGCATTTTGCTTTTTTGCCGGAACATTTTTCTCTTTGTCTTTCTGCTACGAGCAGCACAGCAAATTATGCCAAATGCACAGGTGGCATTTTACCTCCCTTCGGAATCCTAGCCATGCTCTTACTTGCCGTGATGTTAGGCATCTCTCTTCCTGAAAAGGTGTGTTCAGTTTTACTTTGCAAATTGGGGATTACTTTTTAAATTTATCACTTTTCATTTGATTTTTTTATATTTGTCATTATTTTAATTAGCTAATCAATTTAAATCTTTTCACTTAATTATTTTGTTTGCCCCCATAGTTTTCACTTATATACTAAATCTCATTAATTTTAAATTTAGAATTCCTTTTCATGGCTTGTTAATATGACATGAAAGATTGTCCCTGTTTTTTTGCTGAGCCTGGGCTTTGGCCGTTCATTCAAAAATGCAGTTTAAAAAAGTTTGTTAAAAAGCTATATGATTGCATGTAAATCATATATTTTAATGATGTGAGTTTAAAAGTCATACCAAAGTTAATTCATTTAATCTCTGCTGCCTCTCCTTTAAATTGATTTTGGTGGATCAAAAAATTTATTCAAGTTTCTCTTTTTATAAGAAAACTGTCAATTTAAATATGTATGTATGGTGATCAAGAGTAAAACTTTTAATAACCTTCCACAATACACACGCTTGATTTTCCAAACCAAAATGATTTCTTTATTCGTCTCTGCATCATTCTTTGTACTGACTCAAAAGTTAGATTATCCCTTTTATTATCTTTATAATTTTTGTTGGAATTTTCACCTAAAATAACTGCAACATGTTGCATTGGGTTAATGGTGTCCTCAGAGTGCTCTTTGTAATGTTCTCAATTCTCCAGCTATTCAGTATGATCATAACGTTTCTCTTTGGATTTTGTATCCACATTTAAATATACACCAATCAAATAATTTCCATGTCACACTAATTGATGAATTTATATTATACAATTCTCCAAGAAAATTAAGAAAAAGAAATTGTGCCTTTCACATAAATTAGAAAACATTTGCGGACAAATTACATGTCTGTGCATGTGCAAGAAAGTAAAGAGGGAAGATTCCACAAAAAAAATTTTATTCGGTAATTTTACCTTTTTTGGGGGAGGGGAAGGGGGGTGCAATTTGTAATATCCACACTTTTTAAGAAAACATTTCCACCCTCCCTGTGAAGAAACTTTTAAAATGAAAGGAATTATGGAAAGTAGTTTTGGGGATGATCTGCAAGAAATTTTTACTGCTATCAGTGGTCGATCCAGGCAAAATTTGAGGCTTATTTAGGGCCCTTTCACTAAAATCTATTAAATAAAACAAGGTCACAAAAAACAAACTTTAGCAAGGGGATTTAAAGAAGTTTTTGTTAATAAATTCTTGGTTCGAATTTGAGTAACTGGATTTCAACTTTCATTACAAAATGTTATTTTTCACAAAAATATTATAAAATTCACAAAAATAACTTTTACTTTTCTCAAAATGGGCCCCAAGAATAAAAACCTGCATCGACACCTGGCTATATTTCCCGGTACTGTACCTGATAATTTTCGTCTAGGAATAACCAAGCTTATTTACTTCATAACTGAAGCATTGAAGCCTTATTTTCTGATTTGAAGAAATCACTATATTCTTTATCGAGTGATTTGAGCAGAAGCATAAACTCTGAAATAAGATGTGGACATTCATAAAGTCCTTTCAGTTATTATGGTTACATTTTTTTTCTTCACTTTTTTAAAAGTAGGTATGTGACTATTTTGGCTATTACTTTTGTACAAATGCTACTATTTTTTTACATTGGGAGGCTACTAAACCTACTACTTTCAGCCTCATTTGGCAGTGACAGCACTGGGTGTCTAATAAAATAACAATGTTATAACTTTTTTATTTTTAGAAACAATTCTAGTTATCAAAGGGTTAATATTATTTTTAAATAGAATTAAATGCTCTCGTAAAACTTCAAGTATAACAGATGCATAATAATTTTGTAAAACATATTTTATTTTCTGATAGTTATGTTGATTTTCTCTTCCTTCAGAATACTATAGAAATCACACCAGCTGCTAAAAGTAAAAGTTTTTCAATTGATAAAGAAAAGACAACTGATCCTCTTATCCGTAAGAGAGTATCAGAAAATGCAGAAGGTGTTGCTGTTCCAGTGGGTCTGTTACCAGAATTGGAAAAACCTGCTTCTACATTTGTTCGTTTAGCTGAGGGAAAACTCATTCAACACTTTCTTGAGGTATGGCATAGGAGATATTTTACTGTGTTTATTCATATACAAATCTCACCCTATTTTTGTTAGGGAAAAATGAAAAAAATATTATCTCATGTATAATATGCACCATGCTTTTTTAGCAGCCGAAAATCACAGAATTTGAAAAGAATTCTGTAGAAATCCTGACCTAATTTATCATATTCTACCAAGTGTGTTACTCTCTTATTAAGATACCATAAAATTGAGGCTTTTTTTAATGTGTACTTTTCTCCCAATGAAAACCTTGTTTCAAGATATTTATCACTGAAAATCTATACTGTATATTGGTTATTACAACACACAAAAAAAAGTGCAATTATTTCACTCATGTACAGTTTTATCGTAATACCTATGTGTTATATGATACATTTTAATGAAAGCTAGTGTGCTTTCATACAATTACCAGAAGTATGTGTACTGTGCACTTCAATTTTTAGCTTTAAAATTTGGGGGAAATCATTTGTGTTATATGCAGTATGGTATATTATGATATTTAAAGAAAATGAGAGAATGTAAAGACCTTCTCACATGGATGCTTACAGAACAAAATGATGGGTGAGGAAAGATTTTGGAACAAATGTGCATATAGTTAATTGCCTAGGCCATGATTTTTAAAATAAAGAATATAATCATGAAATAAACCGAACTCTTCTTTTTATTAGATCCCCTTGTGCAAGACAATTTTACAACTGATCAGCATGTAACACGTTATTAAAAATGTAACATGTAATTAAAATGAAAGGAATTATGGATAGTAGTTTTGGGGATGATCTGCAAGAAATTTTTACTGCTATCAGTGGTCGATCCAGACAAAATTTGAGGCCTATTTAGGGCCCTTTCACAAAAATCTATTTAATAAGATAAGCCCCTTCACAAAAATAAATATAATAAAATGGGCCCCTTCACAAAAATGAACTTAACAGGCCCCTTCACAAAATTCCTTTGAGTAAAATAAGCCCCTTTCGTAACATTCTTTTTCACAAAAACCGTTTTAAAATGTGTAATTTGTAAATAAAACCAGGTCAAAAAACAAAAACTTTAGCAAGGGGATTTAAAGAAGTTTTTGTTAATAAATTCTTGGTATGAATTTGAGTAACTGGATTTCAACTTTCATTACAAAATGTTATTTTTCACAAAAATATTATAAAATTCACAAAAATAACTTTTACTTTTCACAAAATGGGCACCAAGAATAAAAACCCGTATCGACCCGTGACTATGCTTCCTGGTAACTGTACCTGATAATTTTCATCTTGGAATAACCAAGCTTATTTACTTCATAACTGAAGCATTGAAGCGTTATTTTCTGAATAACTTGCTTTCTGATTTGAAGAAATCACTATATTCTGTATTGAGTGATTTGAGCAGAAGCATAAACTCTGAAATAAGATGCGGACATTCATAAAGTCCTTTCAGTTATTAAAGTTACATTTTTTTCTTCACTTTTTTAAAAGTAGGTATGTGACTATTTTGGCTATTATTTTTGTACAAATGCTACTATTTTTTTCGTTGGGAGGCTACTAAACCTACTACTTTCAGCCTCATTTGGCAGTGACAGCCCTGAGTGTCTAATAAAATAACAATGTTATAATTGTTGTATTTTTATTTTTAGAAACAATTCTAGTTATCAAAGGGTTAATATTATTTTTAAATAGAATTAAATGCTCTCGTAAAATTTCAAGTATAACAGATGCATAATAATTTTGTAAAACATATTTTATTTTCTGATAGTTATGTTGATTTTCTCTTCCTTCAGAATACTATAGCAATCACACCAGCTGCTAAAAGTAAAAGTTTTTCAATTGATAAAGAAAAGACAACTGATCCTCTTATCCATAAGAGAGTATCAGAAAATGCAGAAGGTGTTGCTGTTCTAGTGGGTCTGTTACCAGAATTGGAAAAACCTGCTTCTACATTTGTTCGTTTAGCTGAGGGAAAACTCATTCAACACTTTCTTGAGGTATGGCATAGGAGATATTTTACTGTGTTTATTCATATACAAATCTCACCCTATTTTTGTTAGGGAAAAAGGAAAAAAATATTATCTCATGTATAATATGCACCATGCTTTTTTAGCAGCCAAAAATCACAGAATTTGAAAAGAATTCTGTAGAAATCCTGACCTAATTTATCATATTCTACCAAGTGTGTTACTCTCTTATTAAGATACCATAAAATTGAGGCTTTTTTTAATGTGTACTTTTCTCCCAATGAAAACCTTGTTTCAAGATATTTATCACTGAAAATCTATACTGTATATTGGTTATTACAACACACAAAAAAAAGTGCAATTATTTCACTCATGTACAGTTTTATCGTAATATCTATGTGTTATATGATACATTTTAATGAAAGCTAGTGTGCTTTCATACAATTGCCAGAAGTATGTGTACTGTGCACTTCAATTTTTAGCTTTAAAATTTGGGGGAAATCATTTGTGTTATATGCAGTATGGTATATTATGTTAGTATTTGAATCCCAATGAAAAAGGCGTGAGTAAGTTATATAAAATTGAGACTTACCCTTCTTCAGGATACTTATCCATTTCGGTGTAAATCCACAATTTATTTGAATACAATATGCATTAGTTGACGATAGTTTAATTAGTTGAAGATTGTATCCTCTAATTGCTTTTCATGCCTCCTTCAAATAAAGAAATTGTAGACGATTTGTTATTTCAAATGAATAAGCAGTGGTAACACTTTAAGCTATTTAATTCACATTGTTTAAATTGTGAAAAAAAGAGAGCATTTTTCATCCCTCTTCTCTGGAATAACTACATTTTCAGAATGAAAAAATATTTACATTATAAGATAATAAATCAGTAATAATAATTGTAATAGCAATATCATAATAATAAATCAGTTTAATGTCTATGAGTCACTCAACAAGTCATTATCTTTATCAAGGTTTTCAAGGTTAAATACATCTTTCACATTTGAAAAGATTTATGGCTGAGTTGAATTGACGCATTATTTATGTAACTGAGGAAATTATCTTTATCACGGCTAATTAGCTTGATTTATATCCATCAACTCCTCCTTAATTTCTGAAGTTTCATTCTCACACAAATTTAAGTTCCTTCTATGTGTTTGAAAAACAGGTTTGGGAACTGGTTTCGTAAACAGGTCTGCTATCATCAATTTGGTTGGGCAGTACTTTAGGTTGATAGTCCCTTCTTGCTTTAGTTGTTTTATCAGGTGGAACCTAATTTCAATATGTTTAGTCTTGCTTGAGTGCTTTTCTAATTCCATCATCTTGATCGTGGACTGGTTGTCTTCATATAGGTCTATAGGTAAGGTTTGCTTTAGGTTTAATTCTTCCAGTAGATTGACTAGCCACTTTATTTCAATTGCTGCATTTGCTGCTGACACATACTCGGCCTCTGCCGATGATAATGCAATGCAGGTTTGTTTCTTGGTCGACCATTGTATTGGATTTCTTCCTAACATGTATAGGTTCCCACTCGTTGATTTTCGTGAATCTACATCTCCTCCCCAATCTGCATCCGCATAAACTTCAAGTATCAGTTTCTTTTCTCCGCTCAGAACTAGACTATAATTTTTTGTAGTCTTTAAATATCTTATCACTCTCTTTACTGCATTCCAGTCTTTCATTCTTGGTGATTCATTTCTTCTGCTAAGAATGTTTACTGCTGCACAGATGTCAGGTCTGCTTGTAGTTGCTAGATATAGAAGTGCTCCTATGGCTTGTCTGTAATATGTGTTGTTTGGTAAAATGTTATCCTCATCATTAAAGCGTGTGTAATTTGTTTCCATGGGTGTGCTACACGGTTTTGCGTCTTGCAAATTAAATTTATTGATTAATTCTTCTATTTTCTGAGTTTGATTTATCATGTAGCTTTTATTTACTTTTTTAATGTTCATAGATAGGTAGTTACTGATGTCACCTAAATCTTTCAGCTCGTATTCTTTATTTAAGCTCGCAATTACTTCCTCTATTATTTCGTCTTTTCCAGCAATTAAAATGTCGTCTACGTATGTTATTATGTATGTTGTGTTATTGCCCCTTTTTCGCGTAAAAAGGCATGAGTCAAATTTGCTCTGACTGAAATTCATCTTTTTTAGTGTTTCTGTGATTTTATTATGCTACGCTCTTGCGGCTTGTTTAAGTCCGTATATGGCTTCGTTTAGCCTACATACTTTATTTTACTCATTTGGTTTAGCGAAACCTTCTGGTTGTGACATATATATCTCCTCCTCAAGCTCTCCATGTAAGAACGCGGTGTTAATATCGATATGTTTTACATTTAAATTTTGATGCAATGCTGTTATTAATAATGCTCTTATTGTTGTATATGACATGACTGGTGCATAAGTTTCATCATAATCCTCCCCGAATTTTTGTGAATATCCTTTTGCAACTAAACGTGCTTTATATTTTTGGATTTTTCCTGTGTTGTCGCGTTTTAGTTTGTAGGTCCATTTGCAACCTATTATTCTCCTATTTGGTGGAGGTTCTACAATTGACCAAGTTTTGTTTTTCATAAGGGAGTTCATTTCGCTTTTCATTGCATCTATCCAATTTTGTTTATCCTTAAAATTTTCCATGTTTTCGATTTCTTCATAATTTTTTGGTTCAGTAGCGTTTTCGTTCTTAACCATGTATATTAACCTATCAGGAGGTACACCTTTATTAATTCTTTCTGATCGTCTAAGTTCTGCTACTGGTTGATTGGACGTGGATGGTGTCTCATTGCTATTTGAAATTTCTATTTCTACAAAATTTTCGTTAACCCGATTTTCATCTTGTTTTGGTTTGTTTTCTACTTTCTCGTTTCTATATTTAAATTTGTTTTCGAGAAATTTAACGGTTCTCGCGATCTTTATTTCATTTCCTCCTACATATATTCTATATCCTTTGGATTCATTATCATATCCGACGAAAATTCCCTCTATAGCTTTATCATCTAATTTTTGTCTTCTGGCTTTACTGATATATGCGAAGGCTTTGCAGCCAAATACCCTAACGTAACTTAAGTTTGGCTGTCTGTTTGTCCATAACTCGTATGGCGTCTTTTCATTTGCTTTTGTCGGTAGTCTGTTTTGCAAATGATTTGCTGTGCAAATTGCTTCCCCCCAGAACTTTAATGGTAAATTTGATTCACTTAACATTGTCCTTGCCATTTCAACTAACGATCTGTTTTTTCCTCTCTGCCACACCGTTCTGGCTTGCACAATATGGAACTGTGTGTTGATGTTTTATCCCATTAGCCCTGAGGTAATTTTCTATTTCATCTGATGTGAATTCCCCTCTGTTATCTGTTCTAATTGCTTTCGATTTTTCTCCAAATTTGTTGTTAATTAACGCGATGAATTCTTTAAGTTTTTCGTAAACTTCACTTTTTCTAGACAATAGGTATATGATCGTAAATCGTGAGTAGTCATCAATAAAAGTCAAAAAGTATGATTTCCCCCCTATTGTCGGTGTTTGAAAAGATCCGCACACGTCGGAGTGAATGAGCTGGAGCCTTTTAGTTGCTCTATACTCTGCAATTTTTGGATAGGGTTCATCAGTTAATTTTGCCTTAATGCACGGTTCGCAATCTATGTTATGCTTACAGTTGTTTATTTGGATTCCTGTAGCTAATTCCTTTTGCATAATTTCTTTAATTGATGTTAGATTTCTATGTCCTAACCTACGATGCCATAATTCTAGGCAATTTTTGTTGTTGCAGCTTTGTGCTATGTTTGCATAGCTTTGGAATGCCAACTGAACTTCGTATAGGTTATTTACTTTTCGCGCTTCTAAGCATATTTCTCCGTTAAGTTTGAACATACATCTATCATTTCTGAATATAATTTCACATCCATTTTGCGTCGCTTTGCTAACCGATAATAAATTTGTTTCGATTTCAGGTACTAGTAATACATTTTTAAGTGTTATTTCATGAACTTTGTTGTCTGATGTTCGCGTGTTTATATTTACGTCACCTGACCCGTAACTGATAAGTTTTTTCCGTTTGCGATGGTTACATTTGTTTTTTCGCGTGATTTTATTTCTGTGAACATTGATTCTGAACACACAATATGGCTTGAGCTGCCACTGTCTACTATAAATGTTTTGTTTTCTATTCCTTGTGTTATAAAGGCGTAATTTTTATTTTCGCTCGCCCTCCATGTATTGTTTTCATTTTCAGAGTGACTGTACCTACGGTTTGATTCTGGTGTTTGTTCACTTCTAAAATTGTTTTCACTCTTTTGAAAAACTAGTGATGTAGAGTAATGTTTTTTGTTTGGTCTAATGTGTTGATTTTGTGGTGTATTTTGTGTTTTGGCTTTATTATGCCAACATTCCTGGGTATAATGGTTTCTCATCCAACAATTGGAGCAGTATTTATTACTTGTTTTGTTGTTGTAATTTTTCTGTGCTTTAAATGCTCTGGCAGGATTTTCTGTTCTCTCATTATTATCATATCGCCGGTTATATTCGTCAATAAGTTTAGACTTAATAAATGATGGTGTGAGTTGATTTCCTTCTCTTGATTCAAGGGCAGTAATAAGAGTATCATAAGATTGGGGTAGGGAGCATAATAACAGTGCAGAAATGTGGTTATCATTTATAACTTCTCCTATGGCCGCTAATTTATCTACTAATTCCATTATTTTTGTAATATGATTAACAACGTTGCCACCTTCCGCTAATTTAATCCCGTAAAGTTTTCTTAAGAGATAAAGTTTGCTAGACAAATTATGTCGCTCATGGATTTCATGCAAAGCTTGCCAAGTTTGTCTGGCTGTCTGTAAATTTTTAACATGAGTAATCTGACTATCATCAATTGGTAGATTAATTAGAGCACGGGCTTTCTTATCACTTTTGGACTAAGCGTCCGTAATTAGATTAGGCGGTTCTTCCGTAATTACATGAAATAAGTCTTCTTTAGTTAACATCATTTCGGCCTTGAATTTCCAAATTGAGTAGTTTGTAGCTGTAAGTTTTTCAATTGCTAAATTATCTTTAGAAGCTGCCATTTTCTTAACTTTTGATTACTTACATGTTACCGTAAAAAGTTCTTCCAACTTTTCTGTTTGAAAGTTTAAAAGTTTATTTATCAAATATCTGATATTTCAGTGGAGGCTATTTAATTTATTTATTTTTATTCAGTGATCAGTAATCATAATCTTGTTAGTATTTGAATCCCAATGAAAAAGGCGTGAGTAAGTTATATAAAATTGAGACTTACCCTTCTTCAGGATACTTATCCATTTCGGTGTAAATCCACAATTTATTTGAATACAATATGCAATAGTTGACGATAGTTTAATTAGTTGAAGATTGTATCTTCTAATTGCTTTTCATGCTTCCTTCAAATAAAGAAATTGTAGACGATTTGTTATCTCAAATGAATAAGCAGTGGTAACACTTTAAGCTATTTAATTCACATTGTTTAAATTGTGAAAAAGAGAGAGCATTTTTCATCCCTCTTCTCTGGAATAACTACATTTTCAGAATGAAAAAATATTTACATTATAAGATAATAAATCAGTAATAATAATTGTAATAGCAATATCATAATAATAATAATAAATCAGTTTAATGTCTATGAGTCACTCAACAAGTCATTATCTTTATCAAGGTTTTCAAGGTTAAATACATCTTTCACATTTGAAAAGATTTATGGCTGAGTTGAATTGACGCATTATTTATGTAACTGAGGAAATTATCTTTATCACGGCTAATTAGCTTGATTTATATCCATCATATTATGATATTTAATATTTAAAGAAAATGAGAGAATGTAAAGACCTTCTCACATGGATGCCTACAGAACAAAATGATGGGTGAGGAAAGATTTTGGAACAAATGTGCATATAGTTAATTGCTTAGGCCATGATTTTTAAAATAAAGGATATAATCATGAAATAAACCGAACTCTTCTTTTTATTAGATCCCCTTGTGCAAGACAATTTTACAACTGATCAACATGTAACACATTATTAAAAATGTAACATGTAATTAAAATGAAAGGAATTATGGATAGTAGTTTTGGTGATGATCTGCAAGAAATTTTTACTGCTATCAGTGGTCGATCCAGGCAAAATTTGAGGCCTATTTAGGGCCCTTTCACAAAAATCTATTTAATAAAATAAGCCCCTTTCACAAAAATCTATTTAATAAAATAAGCCCCTTCACAAAAATAAATATAATAAAATGGGCCCCTTCACAAAAATGAACTTAACAGGCCCCTTCACAAAATTCCTTTGAGTAAAATAAGCCCCTTTCGTAACATTCTTTTTCACAAAAACCATTTTAAAATGTGTAATTTGTAAATAAAACCAGGTCAAAAAACAAAAACTTTAGCAAGGGGATTTAAAGAAGTTTTTGTTAATAAATTCTTGGTATGAATTTGAGTAACTGGATTTAAACTTTCATTACAAAATGTTATTTTTCACAAAAATATTATAAAATTCACAAAAATAACTTTTACTTTTCACAAAATGGGCACCAAGAATAAAAACCTGTATCGACCCGTGACTATGCTTCCAGGTAACTGGACCTGATAATTTTCATCTTGGAATAACCAAGCTTATTTACTTCATAACTGAAGCATTGAAGCGTTATTTTCTGAATAACTTGCTTTCTGATTTGAAGAAATCACTATATTCTGTATTGAGTGATTTGAGCAGAAGCATAAACTCTGAAATAAGATGCGGACATTCATAAAGTCCTTTCAGTTATTAAAGTTACATTTTTTTCTTCACTTTTTTAAAAGTAGGTATGTGACTATTTTGGCTATTATTTTTGTACAAATGCTACTATTTTTTTCGTTGGGAGGCTACTAAACCTACTACTTTCAGCCTCATTTGGCAGTGACAGCCCTGAGTGTCTAATAAAATAACAATGTTATAATTGTTGTATTTTTATTTTTAGAAACAATTCTAGTTATCAAAGGGTTAATATTATTTTTAAATAGAATTAAATGCTCTCGTAAAATTTCAAGTATAACAGATGCATAATAATTTTGTAAAACATATTTTATTTTCTGATAGTTATGTTGATTTTCTCTTCCTTCAGAATACTATAGCAATCACACCAGCTGCTAAAAGTAAAAGTTTTTCAATTGATAAAGAAAAGACAACTGATCCTCTTATCCATAAGAGAGTATCAGAAAATGCAGAAGGTGTTGCTGTTCTAGTGGGTCTGTTACCAGAATTGGAAAAACCTGCTTCTACATTTGTTCGTTTAGCTGAGGGAAAACTCATTCAACACTTTCTTGAGGTATGGCATAGGAGATATTTTACTGTGTTTATTCATATACAAATCTCACCCTATTTTTGTTAGGGAAAAAGGAAAAAAATATTATCTCATGTATAATATGCACCATGCTTTTTTAGCAGCCAAAAATCACAGAATTTGAAAAGAATTCTGTAGAAATCCTGACCTAATTTATCATATTCTACCACGTGTGTTACTCAATGTGCGTGTCTCTTATTAAGATACCATAAAATTGAGGCTTTTTTTAATATGTACTTTTCTCCCAATGAAAACCTTGTTTCAAGATATTTATCATCCTTGAAAATCTATACTGTATATTGGTTATTACAACACACAAAAAAAGTGCAATTATTTCACTTATGTACAATTTTATCATAATACCTATGTGCAGGGTCCAACAAACCCTGGGAGCCAGGTCGCCCGGGCGACTAAAAAATTCCTCTTGGCGACTAACTTTTTTACCTACTTATTAGTTTTGATTTTTTTTTCCTTTAACTAAAAAAATTCCATGTACAAAAATATTAATTTTTAATAACGCGATTATTTGCAGTTGAAGAAAATACACCATACCGGCGCAACAGCTCTCCCTAATTTTTCAGAAATCAGAGTTTTTCCTAAGCCAAACTAAAGTTCATGTTGAAAGAGCACTGCTTAGATTAGAAAACCTTATAGATACTCCAGCAGAAAATTTAAAAAAAAATTAAATGTTTCATTAAGTGGAATGTACCAAAATGTACAGTTGTCGGATATCTCACAAAAATTACTAATAGACAAATGGTATTTCAAATCAAAATCTCAAAGGCATTGCTAATTTATGTATATAAATTCTTGTTGAGAACTAAAGGTAAAGATATTATTTTGTCTGCTGTTTTAATGTTTAATTTCATAGTTTGTTTCTGTTTAATTTTTACAATGTAAAAGTGGTATTGTCTTAAAATTTTTGTTCAATTTGATTTTTTTATTGAATAGTTAACTTGTTCACTCAAAAATGACACATAGATCACTCAAAAATAGCCGAATACGATTATGAGTTGCCAGCGTTCCATTTTGCAGTGAATGCGTTAATGTCGTAGAAATGATTCTTCAAGCTGGTGCCTAAGAATTTTCAACTTTTGTCAGTCCCTGCCTATGTGTTATGTGATACATTTTAATGAAAGCTAGTGTGCTTTCATACAATTGCCAGAAGTATGTGTACTGTGCACTTCAATTTTTAGCTTTAAAATTTTGGGGAAATCACTTGTGCTATATGCAACTAAGTATGGTATATTATGATATTTAGTATTTAAAGAAAATGAGAGAATGTAAAGACCTTCTCACATGGATGTCTACAGAACAAAATGATGGGTGAGGAAAGATTTTGGAACAAATATGCATATAGTTAATTGCCTTGGCCATGATTTTTAAAATAAAGAATATAATCATGAAATAAACCGAATTCTTCTTTTTATTAGATCCCCTTGTGCAAGACAATTTTACAAAGGATCAACATGCAACACATTACAGAAATATTAAAAATTTTAAAATAATCTTATACCGACTTTTTTCATAATACAAAATTGAGAGTCTATTATTTTTTTTATGTTATGTTCATTGGTGGTGGGGGGGGGGGGGGGGAGATCATGCTTAGAATGTGAGCGGAAATAGTAAAGTTCTTTTTTATGCAGGCCTTAAGTAGTTGAGATACCTTCCAGTGAAAGCTCACTCTGATGAAAAGCTTTTCCCTCTTAGTGTTTAATTATTTAAAGTTGCTTGAACTTCATTTTTTTTTTTAAATCACCAGATAAAAAGGAAACTTAGTTAATTAAATGTGAAAATCGAGGGAATAGGCCTATTAGTCCTAGGCCTATGCCTTCTCAGGATTTCTGCAATTCTTTTACTCTGATAGATTAAATGAATCAAATCTTGAACAATAATATCAATTTAATTGAAAAACAGATATAACTGCTTTTGTTCTATTATGCAGATGTCACAATCCTTCAGTAAGTTATGCTCTGCTGAAAATTAATGCAAAAAGTCATAGATTGTACTATTGCTAATAACATTATACCTGACAAAATAAAAGTGTATTTTCTTTCATAAGACTAAAAATTTGTAATCATGCGTTTCAGTAGATTATTATAACTAGGAATGGGGGATAGGATGCTTTTTAGTTCATTTTCATATTTGTTTCAATAAATTTCATTATTTGAGTAAGTATTTCACATATAGCAATCACATACGTTTAATTTAAAAATGGTTTTTTCTTTATATATTTATTTACCTGTTTCCATATTTAAAAAAAAAAAAAAAAATCTTAGCAAGAATAAAAAACATTTTATAATTCCATTAATTTTTCAACAGTGTGTGGTTTTTGCATTCAAAAATGGCATATTTTACACCGAAAAATACAGTTACATTTATAAAACATTCATTTCAAATTCAGCACAGAATCAGCTTTGAGATAAACTTTATTTAAAAGAAAATGCTTTTGTTATCTTTTGCTTAATTCTAACATTTTACTTTTGTAGTTTTAAAAACTTATTCATTAATATATATATATATACACACAGTGAAACTCGTTTAAGATACGCCCACTTAAGATACTTATAAGATATTTCTTCCGGTCCCTTGAAAAATGCCTATTAAACCTGTGTAAAATTACCCGCTTAATATACATACGGATAAGATACGATCCCGCTTAAGATACGAAGAAATTTTGTATGTTCATGTCAAAAACCTGCTTTATATATGAAACGGTGTTTGTGCAGTCCGTTTACTACGTGTCTTTAGGACAAAAGGGAAGAAGAGCAAAGGATTTCCTCACCAAATAATTATTCTTACATACATCTAGTTTGTCGTTTTAAAAATAATTACGGAAATTTATTATTTTTCCTCTTTGAGTGTGTAATATTTAAATTTCTGTTTTCCAAAGATTAACATGAATTTTGTTTTATTATCTTTTATTTAATTTGGTAGAGAGTATTGAATAAAGACACTTTTGTTTTGTTACTGTACAAACAGTAACACAATAAAATTTAGAAAGTGAAAAAAATGCCATTCTTTATTTCAAAAGTGAAAAAAAAAAAGGGTTGTCCTTTATTTCAAAATCTTAAACTCATATTTTCTAGACTATCTAAAAATTGTTAGAAAAAATTAAAATAAGAGTTACAAACAGTTAAAACATGTTGATAGTAATGTGTACTGGCTGTGTATGCATTACTATTCGAGAATCTGTGAAATCTGGATAAGATACAATCCCGCTTAAGATACGAAATGCCCTCGGTCCCTTGATTCGTATCTTAAACGAGTTTCACTGTATATATAATATGGGACATTCTCACAATCTTTTGACTGTTGGGAAAAAAAATCTGACAAAATTAAACTTGCTCAAATAACATTTTAATCTGATAGACAAATGCCTTAATGATTCAAAATAAAGAAAAAATGGTCAACAGCGAAAAAATTTTTATTTAACTGAGGTTTAAGTTAAACTTGCAAGTTTAATTTTCCTTACCATTTTACCTGTAACTTTTTATTTTCTTCTAAATTTTTACTTATAATGAATTTGCATAGTACCCCAGGACATTCAAATAAGAAATAATAACAATGTAGTACTTTTAATACAGAATTTTTGTATAATATTGTCTTAAAAGGGTGTTAAAGAAGGGACAGTAAGGTAAAAAAAAAGGGGGGGGGGGGATGGTACTGGAAAAAAGGGACGAAATGGTAAAAGGGACGGTAAGGAAAATTACCACCTATTTTTAGGAAAATCATGTTAAGACTAACTAGGGAACGTTCCCAGGTGCAAGTTGTGGATTTGGACGAGAGTGGTATCAAAAGAAAGGTCTCGTCATATACATCAAAATGTCCAATGGAACTACCCGTCTGAATCCAACCATTTTCGAGATATCCTCACTTGAAGTGTGAATAAGTATATAAATAAATTGGCTGGCAGGCATATAAATTGTTCACAAGTTAAAAGTTTCTTTGCATTGTTTTAATCCTTTACCAATACATTTTCCCGAGCTAAGAGCTAAATCCTTTACACCCACACATTGCCGGTTACTTCCCCTCTATTAGACAGGCACTTCGCATTCTACGAAGTTTTCGTGTAGGGCTGAATTCAGAGAGTTTTTCCATCTGTTTTTGCTATTTCCAGCACCTTGTTTTATGCAAATATTTCGGCAAATGTGTGGGTGTAAAGGATTTTTCTCGTAGCTCGGGAAAAGGTATTGGTAGAGGATTAAAACAATGCAAAGAAACTTTTAACTTGCGAACAATTTATATGCCTGCCTGACAATTTATTTATTTACTTATTCACACTTCAAGTGAGGATATCTCCAAAACGGTTGGATTCCGACGGCGACGGGTAGTTCCATTGGACTTTTTGATGTACATGACGAGACCTTTCTTTTGATACCACTCTCGTCCAAATCCACAACTTGCACCTGGGAACGTTCCCTAGTAAGTGATAGCCACAATGTTCATTGATTTTTAGAAACAGTTGTTAACATTGGACTAAATTATTATTTTTTTAAATTTACCTCAAAAAGTGCAGGAATAAACCTTGGGGACGGTGAGACTACCAATAAAGCCACAGTGCTTGAAATTGATATTTAAATGCTCATTTAAATTCTACAGTAAATTTTCTGCCAAAGAATTTTAGACATTATTTCTCTAGCATACTTCTGCATGAGAAAAAGCATGAAAAAAATTCTGTGGCTGCATCTGAAGTGATTTTCTGTATCATTTTAGAAGAGGGATGGCAGGGTTCATACTTTTTTTCCATGATAAAATTCAAGCATCTTACCCAAATTTCAAGCACCTTTCCAGAAATGAAAATTTTAATGCTACAAAACATTATACTACAAAAAGTATCTAGAGAAAAGGAAATTATTTTTCATTTTCACATATGTTTTTATGCGAATGCCATACATAACATACAGTAGCAAAGGCTTAAATGTGAAATGTTATGAGAAAGTCTTCGAAAAATAAAGAGAATCTTTTTGCCTTCTACTTTGGAAGTCCTTTGTGCCAACACTAGACAAAGCAGACCCTTGATAATTTTGCATTGTTATGAAATTAATCAGGTGGTGATTCTTAGTTTAAAAAAAAAAAAATCTGAAATTTACAGCAAATTTTCTGAAAAGTTACAGCCAGGGGGTGGACCACTCCCGGCACTAACTATGTGTATTTTCCGTGGCCCTTTAATGAAATTTGTGTTTTATCATGATCTTTTGACGAAATTTGAGGTTCTTTGTGATTTTTTGATGAAATTTGTGGGTTTTTCGTGATCTTTTGATGAAATTTGTGGGTTTTTCATGATCTTTTGACGAAATTTGTGGTTTTTTCATGATCTATTGACGTAATTTGCGGTTTTTTGTGATCCTCAGATGAAATGTGTTTTTTTTTTTTCTTTTCGTGATTTTTTGATGGAATATGCGGCTTTTTTCACGATCTTTTGACAGAATATGCAGTTTTTCTCCCTCGATCTTTTGATGGAATATGCAGTTTTTTCACAATATTTTGACAAAATACGCATTTTTTCATGAACTTTTGTCGAAATATGCAGTTTTTTTCATGATCTTTTGAAGAAATATGTGGTTTTTTATGTGATCTTTTGACGAAATATACGTTTTTTTTCCCCCTTCAATCTTTTGAGAAAATTTATGGTGTTTTTTTGCGATCTTTTGGCAAAATTTACGAGGTTTTTGTGATCTTTTGGCAAAATTTACGGGGTTTTCGTGCTCTTTTGACAAAATTTACAGGGTTTTCGCGATCTTTCGACAAAATTTGTGGGTTTTTTTTAGACTCTTTGCCGAAATTTGTGGGTTTTTTCACGATTCTTGGACGATTTCCCCCCCCCCCTCACGATTCTTGGACGAAATTTTTGTTTTTTTCCGCAATTCTTGAACGAAATTTGCATTTTTTCCACAATACCTTGATGAAATTTGTGTTTTTTCTGCGATTCTTTGACATATTATGCGTTTTTCTGCGATCCTTTGACGAAATTTGTGATTTTTCTGCAAACGAGTGACAAAATTATTTTTTTTCAGCAACCATTTGTCAAAATTCGTGATTTTTTTTATGTCTGAATTTTTGGATTAATGACCGATTTTTAAATTTTAGAAATGAATGCCTTAAATTTTTGGAACAGAACCACAACTAATTATTACACAATTTATAATTTTACAAAAACTAAATGAATTTTTTTCACAACTTGCCTTAATTTGAAAACATCCACTAAATCCTTTTCAAAAAGGTTAAACACTCACAAAATAGAAAAATTTGCATATTTCAGCATGAATAATTTATTGCATTTTAAATAGACTTTTTTCACAATTTAAGCTCTTTAACTGCATTTTCTATTTTTTCTTTTATCTAAAACTTCAGCCCCTTTTTCTTTTACAGTTTATGTGGTCCACATCGCCGTTTAGTCCATTGGAAGAGGATTTACATTGGAGGAATTTTTAATCTTGCGATCAGCAGTAGCAACAAATACACGTCTTTTCATTTTCTTTTGTAAAAACTTAATCCTAGAGAGGGAAGGAAGAAGGGAACAAACCGAAGTACAAATTCTCGTGCTCTGACCTCCTGAAGAGAAAACTATCTCAGACCAAATATTTTTGCCTGATTAATTAACTTTTTATTTTTTTTAACATTTTCAACTCTTATTTTATTTTAAACATCTGAATAAAAAAAAAAAATAAGCACCTATAAAAAAAAAAAGTAATGAAAATTAAGCACCTTCATTAAAATTTAAACATTCAAGTACTTTCAAGGACCTTTTTTCTCTCCTAAAAATTCAAGGTCTTTCAAGCACTTTTAAGCACCGTATGAACCCTGGGATGGTAAGGAATCTAAAACCCAGGGACAGAGTTTAAATAATAACAACCCTACAAATGTGTGCAGTTTAATTTTTAGCTACATATTTATATAAAACAATAGCTCCAGTTTAAAAAAAAAAATTACATCGAATTATTTTTATTGAAACAATTTTATCCAGACAGCTCCAAACTTAAAAATCAGCATCAGGTACACGGGACGGTATAGGAGTTTTCCAGGTGTTTGGACCCCCAACATCATCCAAAACTTATTTATCTCATTAATATTGTTGTGCAGTCATGCAATGGGATGTTCCCCAGTACATGAAATAAAAAAAAAACACAAAAAGGTGTATTAAAATAAAAATTATTATTCAGGGACATGGAAGTCAAAAGATTGTGAGAATGTACCATATATGTAATAAATCCAGAACCCAGGCAACGGGGTGCTCTGACTTTGGGGCGACTACGGGGCACTGTTGAGCATAGTGGCCTGCTCCGGATGCCCGGTACTGTGCGGGGGGTGCTTGTGAACCGTGGCTGGTTCGTCAAACGTCATTGCATATCAGGTAGTCGTAGCATGTGTGCTTTTATATGAGTCCAATAAAAGGAGATAGAGTTCGTTTGGACCTGGTTTTATTGGGCCTTCCAGTTACGTGTGATCCTTTGGCAAAACCCAGGTCCAGATGACTTGAGAGCTGTCGTGGCCCTCGTTCCAAATGCGCTGCCGAGGGACGGCAGTTAGTTTAGCGCTTCATTGTCATAAAAAGCCATGGGTTTTTCAGGGTCCCGTCTTAAATATGGAAAATGCTATGTAATTAACAAAAGGTAATTGAAAAGATATAAAAAGGAAGCAAAGCATATGATGCATATGGAGCATTTTAGCTGTAACTGTTTACCCAGAGAAATTAGTCAAATAATGTAAAGCATGAAATATTCTAGATGGTATTTTGAAAGAATGACCAAACAGATTTAAAAACAAATAACAATTTTATTAAACAAATTTAAATAAAAACATAAAAATAAAAGTAGATGTATAAACAATCGACATAAGTTCTCAAGTTTCTCATATGCATCTATTTAACACAAGCATCTAGTATAATGCTATGCAGAAAAAGTCACTCTATATCAATGTTTAATTAAGATAAACCAGAGCACCAAAAGCTAAAAACTATTTCAAAGTAAAAATATTAAAAAGAAATCATGTTTAAATCTTTACTTCAATTACTTTACTTAACTTCAATTAACTTTAAATTGCATTAAACTTTAAATAGAAAAATATCAAACTAACTTTAAAACATTATAAATAGCAAAAAGGTTATTTTCAATTAATCACATTTATCTTTCTCTCCATAAAAGATTTGTCACTTAAAGTCAAGTCAAACTTCATTATATTCAAAAGCTTAATACTAATCTCCAAATACCTCATACTGCCACTAGAAGTTAAAAAAAAATATATTGGAGAACTAAAGCAAACTTTGAAAAGAGACATAAATGAAATCACAAACTGCAGCAAGCCTCTCCAGAGATCCCCTAGCAAAATCCGTCTGTAGGATCTCAAAGGAATTGCAAAAATCCCAACACTGCCGGTCCATAACAACTCCAAGTACCTCGCACGGACAACCAGAAAGCATAGGTCTTGGACCATTATTGCTATGACCGATTTGCAGTGTCAAGGCAGGAAAAACATGCCTGGTTCCTTTTGAAACCAACTCACAACCCTACAGTTTATAATCCACTTACTAAAAGGAAGTTGACTAGATTAATCTCCATTGACAAAATTACATTAACTAATCGAAACCAAAATATCTTTTAAAAAGGGAGAGAAAGTTACTGTAAAGAAAAATAGTCTATTTGAATTAAAAAGAAAAATAAAAGTAAACTGACACATGTCGCCGGTGGCCCGCTTTCAGTACACTTGAAAAAGACTAAAAGATTCGACGCATTTATTCAGGCGTATTCTTCAACACCAAATACTGTCGTTCATTAAACATCTTTCATCTAGCGAAACCAGTACCACATTGACACCGTTAATTCATTATACAGTCTCCATATTGAACCAAAAACGAGAATATTACATTTAAAACTATTAAGTAAAATCAATTCTATAAACTCCTATAGTATCCAGCACTTCACTTCTCATCATATATCTTAAACCAACAAGCGTAAACTATAGTGACATTATGCAGCCAACATGCACCGAGGTATATGTCTAAAAGAAAAAAGAAGCTATCAATGAGCCTGCTCCAACAATATAAATAGCTCACTCCCTTTGCCGTCAACGCCCCCTCACGTGACTTCCGATCGCCTAGTCAAATGCCACTTCCGGCATCTAGAACGATCCTGGGAAATGCAGACCAGTAGCGATCGGCCACTAGAGATAGATATGTGTTAACGAACAAGCAACGCCATCTGTCAATGGTCATCATAACTCCTCACTTTACGATACTGATCAATCGATGTTTGATGACAAGCCAGTCGACTGAAAGAGAGAGATTATGTAATGTCGGAAAGAACGTGGCTGATAAGTAAATACAGATGCTTCACGAAATAAATTATGCAGAAGTGATTCAAGGTAAAAAGTAAAGATAATATATTTATTATAAAGTAATATTTATACACTAAAATAAAGATAATGAAAAAGTGTTTAAATTTAGAAACTTAGATTAATGAAACTTAAATATGTAAATGGTAAATAAAGTGTTTAAATTATATTTTTAAAGATAATTAAGAAAATTACTTAAAGAGGGATTATATAAGAATAGGTCAAATGAAACAGGTTGAATGGAAAGATAAGAATAGGAAGGAAATATAATATATTTCCTAACAGAAAATTTCCGCTAGAGTGTGACACTAAAGAAATAGGTGATATCATTTAATAGAGTAGAAAATATCAAGGCATTATGACGTTTTATGGGTTTGGCAAATCTGGGCTCCAACCACAAGAAATGAGAATTGCGTTTACTTCAGCGTTTTTATTCTTAAAGATGGATCAATTTTGAAGCATGAAAGTAATAAATGTGGAGTTGGAAAACCAAGTTAACAGGGGCAAATCAGATTTAGACTACAGCATTTCAAAAGTTAGATAAAATTTGGGAGTTTTAAATTTTGAACTTTTACTTTTAAACTTTAAATTTTAAAAAGGTTTAAATTTTAAAAAAAGATTTAATCTTTATCTTTTCATATATAATATTAATGTTATTACAATCTGACTCACATTCAACTTTGTACTTTTATGTAAGAAACCTTTTAGAATATTAAATTACTAATCAGCCTATCTAAGTATCAGATTGTTGAAAACAGCATACAGAGTGTTATATTAATATGATGACAACAGGGCTCGAAATGGAAAAATCCACAAACTGGAATGCTATTTAAAAATTGTTTACACTATTTTTAAGTATAGACAAATTTATGTATAACCTTTAAAAATCAATTTAAAAAATGCATTTGAGATCCTAAATATTTTTAAGTTACAGAATAAGCTATAAATACAGCAAAATAATATATTAAACATTACGTTTACATGGTGGAAAACTGCAAAAATTTCTCTTTTGCCTAAAGCAATAAGCACAGTGTAAACAAACTCAGTGTCTCTGGTAAGGCTTAACTTCAGCCAGCTTCCGCCTTCCTTACATCAAAAGATCAACCCTTTATCTGCTGATTGTACTTATAAGTACCATTAAAATAATATTGTGTCTTACCACAACAAAATCAATCCCACAATTCAAATTGAGAAAATAAAATTGCAAGAAAGAGAAATGTTGTGATAAAAGACAACACAAAATATCAATTTAAACTATTTCCTTTACTGTCCTAAAACTTAAACCTCATACAATGTATTTTAATTCATTAACTTCCTAAAAATATTATTTAACCAATTAACTTATCCCATTAAAACACAATCACTTATATAATACTTATTCAATTAAACATTAATCCCATTTAAATCATAACTATTACCTTCTTAATTATATTATGTAAAACTTCCCTTATTAAACATCAAAACAATTAAATTATTAACAATAATTAAGTGTTGAATGGCGTTGTGAAACATTCAACTCTAAAATACTATAACTCCACAATAACTAGGTCCTAATCTAGAGATCACTATAAAATTAATATATTTAATTTTTCCCGAATCATGCAATTCACATGACTCCTTAAGATAATTAAAATTACACCCAAACCATGTACTACACATGATTTCTTTCAAAAGATAAATTTACTTCAATTTATTCCAAGAACTCAGCAGAAACAATTAAATTCAAGAAAATAATGAATAATCCAAATTATTGAATTATCTAAACACCTTACAAAAATTAACAACGAAATTCCAAAATCACATTACTTAAACCTAACTGTTAAAACTCCAAAAACAACCTAAGTTATCTTCAAGAATAAAATTATTTCTGCCAAGTTATTCCTAAAAAGACACCACCTGAATGTGAGCAAACTCGCTTGTATTACCTGAAAAAATTCTAGTTTAAACAAGAAAGCACACTGCAGTTAAATGATGATTAAAAAATAAGGATACGGGGATTTATTAGGTAACAATTAAATTACATATGAATATTACTCATTGCAATAATTATTTTATTCAAACAAGAATAAATTCAAATTCATCCTACAATATTATTTTAATTATATAGACTGACACATTTTCTAGATGGACTATGCCGATTGCATAATTACAAATTTAAGTTACAATAATTATTAAATTGACATATTGAATTCTCAAAATTAATCACTTCCTTGCTTTTTATCTTAACTAAATCCCTTCAGTGTTTATGGAACTATTGGCAGTCATGATTACAAAAAGAAATGTGGAAGACTTACATTCCACGATTAGATTGGCCAATTAAAATAAACAATTTTTTAAAAAATCCTCGCAAATATTAATCATGCAATAAAGTTAGAAAATAATTAGAGAGAAAAGAAGACTTAACAATCCGGGGCCCCACGCCATCTTCTACAACTAGCACCTTCAACTTAAACCACCTTCTCAGATCACTGCTGCCTCTCCAACTGCCCAAAAAACACTTGCTTCCCGCCAAACACCTTTTACTCCCTTTTTTTGTCACATATGGGCGCAAGGTAAGAAGTGCAATGAAAAATGACACTTGATCTGTATAATTATTCAATTTATTTAACTACTTGCATCATAAATGTGAGAAACCAGCTACAAAAGCTATGGAAATTCTTGAGAAAAACACTGATTATATAGATTTGTTGTTAAAATTTTAAATTTTGTTGAATATCCCTGCGTGCAATTTGATCACGTGGTGACGCTGGTTGCCTTCCTCTGATGTCAACTAGGCGGGGAAGCATATTCAACGCTGCGGCATTCATGGTGTTGTAGTTACAGTTAAAAAAAATGAAAGAATGTGAAAATTAAGATTGATAGCACAGAAAATTAAAATAATAAAACATTAATTTGAATTACTTTTTAAACTTCAAAAATATTAAATACCGGTAGCTCCAAAATAAAATAGCGTCATTTTCAGTAGCTCCATGGTTGATATTTTAAACATTGATTCCAAAATATTGAAAAATTAATATTATCACAAAATACACATTTGATGGTTGATAAACAATTTAATTAGTCAGAAATGCACATTCTAGAAATTAAACACTGGCGAGGAGAAGTTGCGCAATCTTCAACTCATCAATTGCCAATCAATAAAAGTATGACTTCCACCAACCAATATGCCTTCACAGCCAAACAAACATAAAAAAATATTTAATTTAAAATGAGCTTTGTGGACAGTGTGAATTCATCCCAATAGTTTTATAAAATTCTGTGTCAATACTTTAAGGGTCCTGTCCCTGCCAGCGAAGACACTCATGAGCTAATGCTAATCCTATAGGGAGGGATTTTTCTAATATCCTGTTTGCATTTCGACATTTTTAAATAATTTTTTTTTGCATTGGATAGCCAATGTCCGTCTCTACAGCGCACCTTGGTTACTTTTTTGATTTTGGTTGCAGATATTTTTTAGAATGACACTTTCATTTTCAGAACCGGTTTTGAAAATGAAAGTAACTTTATTAAAAATATCTGCGACCAAAATCGAAAAAGTAACCAAGATGCGCTGTAGAGACGGACCTCGGCTATCCAATGCAAAAAAAAATTATTTAAAAATGGCGAAATGCAAACGAGATATTAGAAAAATCCCTTCCCATAGGATTAGCTCATGAGTGTCTTCGCCGGCAGGGACAGGACCCTTAACAATAATACATTATAACACTTAACTATTTACTTTTAACTGACTTTAATTTACCCAAAACAAAGATCGTTACTTTGTAAACAAACCGACCGCAACTGACAACAAAACAAAATTTAAGTAAAAACATCATTGAAATAAATCAATATGTAACAATTAAATAATCCATAAATGATTAATATAGTAATTTTATACTTTTAATTATCATTCTGTGTTACAACATAACAATAATTTGTTATAAAATTCATTTAATACATCAGTTAGTAGTAATACAATTTAGAATGAGTTATAGATGCATTACTTTATCTTGTTCCAAAAGCATTATTGGTTACACAAAACAAAAATATTTTTAAAAGGATGATTTATTTTGCTTTTGCATCTTTTCAGCTTTCTTGGCTTTGGAGAAGGTGGGGGATTTTCAATTCGGAAATATTTCTATTGTAAGAACATTATATTTGTACATATCCTAATTCTACAAAATACTAACAAAAATATTTAAAATAAAAGATTTGAGTGGGATTATAAATATTGCACAAAATCCCTATAAATTCAAATTTAATTAATCCTTCTAAATTCTTCAATCTTTCTAAAATCTATTAAATGATTATGGAAATCTTCTAATGTAGCTTCAAACATTCACGAAAAATGCTTTAGAAGTAAAATTTCTATAAATTCATAATTCAGTACATAAAGGGTTAAAATTAAAAAGCTTGGATGTGTGGCCTTGTCATATTTATTTAATCACTGATATTTAAAATAGTTGGATGTAGGATCGTGATCACTGTGTGAAATATGAGTGACAATTTCATTCTTCTACTTTGTGAGTCGTTCACTTGGAGCAGGAACTATTTCAACAAAGTGGGTATGGGTGTTGGCTTATCACAATGGTGTTAAGTCACATTTTGTCCATTTTTTTAGACTAACTGGAATGGAAATATTGTTTTACTGGAACTGTAGCAATATCTTTAAATAATTGCTCGAACCAGAACGATAGTTGTCATCATTTCACGAACCAGAATATCGTTTTGGTTTGCTCCGGTACATTTCGAGCCCTGGATGATAAATTATGTTGGTTGATAGTACACATTAAGACAAATTTTGTAAAGAAACCGGGCTCAACAATCCACTAAGCAGGGTTTCAAGTGCTGTGCATTGTGCGCATATCTGTGCAGAAATAAAGTTGCTGTGCCAATTGTTAGGAAAATAACATGCCTTAGTTGTTCTTTTATAAGAACATGGACATCTTCCAGGGGTGATTGTGTTCAGGTAATATACCTGAATTCAGGTATTTATTTCATTTCCAATACTGGAATTCCAGTTTTTCTGATAGTTAAATTAATAAAATAACACTAAAATATCAATTTCGTGTGATTGTTAGACATAATTAAAAGTAATATATTTCATAATGAGAGAAATGGACCTCCCTGCAATAAATTATGTTCTCTCTCCATACCAAAATTTCTTCTCGTTAAAATTTCAGGTATTTTTTCATGAATTCACAATCACCTCTGCATCTTCTTGAATCCAGCCAATTTACCTTCTTATTGAGTTCCAGTCCATTAGGGAATTTAAAGATATATCTAATTTGTTTTTAAAAGTTTATTTTCATTTAAAGTACATGTATATTGTTTTTGTCTTTTACATGTTAATAAAATGTTAGTTTATTTTAACTACCGTAATTTCGCACGTACACGCCGCACCCATCGTAAACGCTGCACCTCTGAAAATACATTAAATTAAAAAAAAATTCGGCAGAAGCGCCGCACCCACCGTAAACGCCGCACCTCTGAAAATACATTAAATTTTAAAAAACAATTCGGCAGAAGCGCCGCACTGTCGAAAAATTGGTTAAAAAAAAGAAATAGCTGCGTAAGCGGCAAGGCAAAAAAGTATTAGCAAAATTGGATTAAAATTAACAAAAAGTATTGATAAAATCTTACAAGAAATATGATTCATGTTATGTTTGCAATTCCTAAATATCGACACATTTTAGTTTATCTCGTAATTTTTGTCGTACATTCCCATGCTACGTTTTTTTCACCCCCTTCCTTTTTTCAACATGCAAACCGCCGATTCTGCGTTTGTTTTGATTTGCTAGTTGCTCGGTTGAGTTGTTTGATTGTAGCGCTATTTTTCTGCGGCATTCGGCAATAAATTCATTGCGATCGCACCTGCGATTTACTTTGTACCAAAGTTTATTTTAAGTCAATTAAACTTTAAAAACACCTTTTTAAGTCATATTTTGCATTTTTATAGGTCTTTTTAAGTTTTTCTAAGATTTTATAAAATTTAATTTTTTTTTAAATTCAAAAGTAAGTTATCGTCTGGATGATGCAAATCACATAATCGTTTCCTATTGGCTGTCGTGTTTTCGTATTGGCCCTTCTGATTATTTTCAAATCAAAATCAATAAATTTAATTTATTAAATGAAAAACTTCCATTAACAATATTTTTCTTACCTTCATATCTATATGGAAGTAAATAAGCGTCAAAACTAGCGTACTTACCTTTGAAGCTCATGCCTTTGTATTTGTGCAAATTATTTGTCAATTGTATGCACAAAGATAAAATTATACTATATAATATTGAAAATTAAATTCATGTAAATTAATTTAATTAATATTAAATTCAGTACTAATATTGTAATTAGTATCATAATCACGAAACATCTACCATAGTACAATGCAAAATAGGAATAAAACCTAAAAGTATGCAAACACATTTTTATTTCACATTAAAACATGGAATATTAAAAAAGAAAAGCAATCAGGGAATATCAAATGTTATTTTATGCCAAAATATTATGATAGAAAGTAATAAATATATTAAGTAATACTAATAACATCGAAATGAAAAAAATAAGAAATATAAGATACACAAAATATTATAAATAAAAAAATATAAGATACACAAAATATTATAAATAAAAAAATATAAGATACACAAAATATTATAAATAAAAAAATATAAGATACACAAAATATTATAAATAAAAAAATATAAGAAACATAAGTCAAATTCTTTAATGAAAACCATCAAAGTCCTCATCTTCCGTGTCGGAGTTAAGAAGCGACAAAATTGCAGGGTCAATTTCTGTTCCGGGGTCGTCTGCATCTTCCTCGTCGGAAGAACTACTCTCCCCAGAACAGTCGTTGTCGCTGACGTTGGGAACAATTATCCCTGCTTTTAAGAAACTGCTCTTAATTGTTTTAATAGGCACATCTCTCCATGCTTCGGAGACCCACCTTGCAACTTCTTCAAAAGTTGCTTTTCTCATAAAACCTCGATTTGTATAAGAATGTTCGCCTGCTATCATCCACGATTCCCAGAGAGTTCGCATTCGGCATTTGAATGCTTTGTTGACAGACAAATCAAGTGGTTGAATTAACTTTGTCAACCCTCCAGGAATTATAGCTAAATTTGCAGACACAGACTTTGCTGCAACTTTAACAGGTTCTGATAAATGAATCCCTCATAGAGCCCATTATAAGAAGACCTTTTGGCTGAAAAAAGGCTCCCTTTCTTTTCCGCCAGGCTTCATGCAACCAATCTTGCTTTAATGTCTCGTTGATCCACCCTTTCTCATTCGCGCGGATCAAAACATCATTCGGAAATTCTCCTTTGGGAAGAGTTTTTCTTTTAAAGATCAAAAGAGGCTTTAGTTTCTCCCCGCTTGCCGTGCAAGATAGAACGCATGTGAAGGACGCAGGGTTCGCACAGACTCCTTAGACTCCTTGGAAACTCCTTAGAAATGAAAACGTTCCCAAGTAGTACTTAGAACTACTTAGATAAGCAAACAACTACTTAGAAACTCCTTATATTCTATTGCGGCTTCGGACGCAAGCGATAATTGCTGCCGAGGAAGAAAAAAATTGTGATTGAAAAACGCACGGTAAATCCTTTATGCATGTCATTCATCTGAAGCACAACATTGATTGGGTAGGGTAATGCTAATAGCAGGGCTCCCACTAGGTCCGTTTTTCAATTATTAGGTCCATAAAGTCCGTTTTTTGGCACTGTTAGCCGACTTTTATTTTAAATTTTATCGATGTTTGGCATTTAGCCAAGAATATCGGAAAAATCGCGTTTTTCGCAAATATGTTCCAAAAAATACCGTCAATCGATCGCGGAAAAAATTCTTAAATTTTGTCAAAGGATCGTGAAAAAACGCGAATTTGCTCAAATGATCACGAAAAAACACGAATTCCGTTAAAGATCGAGAAAAAAACAGATTTCCTCAAAAGATCGCATAAAACGCGAATTTCCTCAAACAATCGGGAAAAACACACGGTTTCCATCAAAAGATCGCGAAAACGTTCGTTTCGTCAAACGATCGAAATAAAACGCGAATTCCATTAGAAGATCGCGGAAAATGCGAATTTCTCCAGAAGATGGCGAAAAACACGTGAATTTCCTCAAAAGATCGCGAAAAACACGCGAATTTCCTTAAAGATCGAGAAAAAAAGCAGATTTCCTCAAAAGATCGCGAAAATGTTCGTTTCGTCAAACGATCGAAATAAAACACGCATTCCATTAGAAGATCGCGTTAAACACGTGAATTTCCCCAGAAGATCGCGAAAAACACGTGAATTTCCTCAAAAGATCGCGAAAAACACGTGAATTTCCTCAAAAGATCGCGAATTTCCTCAAAAGATCGCGAAAAACACGCGAATTTCATCAAAGGAACGCGAAAACCATGGAATTTCATCAAAGGAACGCAAAAACCACGCGAATTTCCTCAAAGGATCGCGAAAACCACGCGAATTTCGTCAAAGGATCGCGAAAAACACTCTAATTTCGTCAAAGGATCGCAAAAACACGCAAATTTCGTCAAAGGATCGCGAAATACACGCAAATGTCGTCAAAGGATCATAAAAAACACGCGGTTTCCACCAAAAGATCGCGAAAAAACGCCAGATTCGTTAAACAATCGCGTTAAACAATTCGTTAAATAAAACGCGAATTCCATTAAAAGATCGCGAAAAAAGCGAATTTTCCCAGAAGGTCTCGAAAAAAAAGCGAATTTCTCTCAGAAGATCGCGAAAGAAACGCGATTTCCCCCAAAAGATCGCGAAAAAACGCAAATTTCATCATAAGATCGCGAAAAAAATGCGAATTCGTCAAAATTTCACCTTCAAAGAAAGCGATCACCGCTGTTCTAAAAGAATAAATTCAAAACTTGTTATATTTTTTCTTGTATGTTGCATTTAGCATTCTTTTTTTTTTTTTTTTTGCCTTTTAAAATTTTCTTTAAGATGTATCATGTATGTGATATACATAATAAGTGTTAGGGGTTTGACTAATCTCTATTTATATGACCTAGGGGTGATTCTAATCCGAATTTTCCGAAAATGTAAGGCATTCATTTCTGAAAAATTTAAAAAATCGGTCACCAATCCAAAAATTCGGACATATGGTCGCCGAAAAAAAAATAATTGTCCATCGTTTGCAGAAAAATCGCCAATTTCGTCAAATAATCGCGAAAAAACGCAAATTTCGTCAAATAATCGCCAAAATCCCTGACAATTTCGTCAAAAGATCGCGAAAAAAACCACAAATTTCGTCAAAAGATCGCGAAAAAACGGCAAATTTCGTCAAAAGATCGCGAAAAAACGGCAAATTTCGTCAAAAGATCGCGAAAAAATGGCAAATTTCGTCAAAAGATCGCGAAAAAAACCACAAATTTCGTCAAAAAATCGCGAAAAAACCACAAATTTCGTCAAAAGATCGCGAAAAATCGACAAATTTCGTAAAAAGATCGTGAAAAAAACACGAATTTCGTCAAAAGCTCGCGAAAACCCCCACAAATTTTGTCAAAAGATCGCGAAAAAACGCGAATATCGTCAAAGAATCACGGAGAAAATGCATAGCTAGTGTCGGGAGTTGATTTCCCCCTCCCCCCTCTCTCGTGTAACTTTACAGAAAATCTGCTGTGAATTTCAGAATATATTTTTTTTTTACTCAGAATCACCCTAGTAGATTGTCGATTTTATATTTAAACTTACGAAATCATTAAGCAATATATTGTGAATACTGTGCGATTTCAGCACTAACAATCAGATTCTGATAGAGTAAAATTTGTTTTTGAAATGTTTTTCTCTCCAAATTGGGTATTAAAAATTGGAGTGTGCATACCACATAACGATGCAGCACAAAACAACATCGACAACAAAAAAAAATGGCAAATCCTTAAAATTTTTTGGACTCCTTGGATTTTTTGGGTACTCCTTGGATTTTTTCTTCCCAACTCTGTATGAACCCTGAGGACGTCTTTTCGTGACCGGTAGTAACGATACCTACCGTACTTTGGCCAACTTTGTTTACAGTCCTGCTTGGCGGGCAGTCAAAAGTCAAAGGGACTTCATCCATATTGATCACCTGATCAATGGAAAATTTGTTGTGCTTTAACTGGTCGTGTACAAATTTTAAGAAAGTAGATTTCTTACTCTCCCAATCATCAGGCAATTTTTGCCCTACGGTTGTGCGGGCCCGAACAGAGAGGTTTTTCCGTTTCATAAATCTGTAGCACCAGTTGCTACCAGCTTTGAATTCCTGTATTCCCATGTTCGCTGCGATCACTTTGGCTTGTAATCGGACCTTTACGGTGTATACTGGAAATCCCTTGCTTCTTTGGGATGAAATCCAATTCTCGAGGTTGGTTTCCAGTTCCGGCCAAGCGGGTTTTCCACTTCTGCGAGCTCTTTTAGTTTTTTGGCATCTTTAACAGAGCTGTCTTTTCGGCGCGCCATCTCCGAATGCAACGTTCATCTACACCAAGCTCCCTGCCAGCCGCTCTGTTCCCTATCTCTTCTGCTTTGGCGATTACACTTAGCTTAAAACTAGCACAATAGCTGTTATTTTTGCACTTTGGAGCCATTTTGTGTTACTATTTTACAGTAGGAGAAAAAAAAGCAAGTTTCGCAACCACGAGGTTTAGTCAACAAACAACTGCTCGATTCTCAACTACATGTGCGACTTTTTTGCGGTCAATGTTACAGTTACAATACAAAAATATTCATTATGGAGTCATTTCAAAAATCCCATTAAACATCTTGAAATTCATTCTATATTATTTAAAATTACACTTCATCTTTAACGTTTTTATTTAACTTTTATTTCATTTTTACTATTAATTCATTAAAAGTGTTCACTGTTAACTGTATGTTTCTCATGCTGCATATGCTTCCTGTATTCATAAGTTTAATTGGTTGAATTTGGCAACAGTCAATGATTGTTTACTTCTGTGTAAATGCGCGACGCTTTGTAGCAAGAAATAAGATATTCAAATATGATTAAATTCTTCTTTTAACACTTATAAATCTTTTATTGAATGTTTATAAATGCTTTTCCAAAAATAGTCAAAAACTTGGCGTAAGATAAAAAGATGATTTTAAAATGTGAAGTCGGCGTATACGCCGCATCAGCGTAAGCGCCGCTCCCAGCATTTTTAAAACTTTTTTTTACGTATGCGCCGCGGCGCTTACGTGCGAAATTACGGTATGTCATCTTTACTTTAACACCACCACATATATTTATTTTAAGTTATTTTATTTCTAGTAATAATTTCTTTAATTAACTTTTGCAATAGTAATATCTAATTCGGGGGTTATAAATAGGCATTAATGTTTCTACTGCAGTAAACGTAGCTCTGCTAACTCTTAACCCCTGGGAGATACTTTTGTATTTCCCAATACCTATATGTGCAGAAATAGCATTTTCCCTTAAATTTGTGCCAAACCTGCGCTAAAACGTATTTAGTACCAAAATGAAATTTTGCACGATTTCGTCGATTCAAGAAACAAAGAAAAATTCCATTTTTAACTTTTACCAGACCACTAATTTCGTCAAAAAAGGAAAAGAACCTCGGTCAAAAAATCGTGAAAAACACTCTAATTTTGTAAAAAAAAAAAAAAAAAAGTGCAAAAAACATGTGAATTTTATCAAAAGATCGCAAAAAACACGCCATTGTTTGTCAAAGGATCATGGAAAAATTTGAATTTTGTCAAAAAAAATTGCTAATTTCGTCAGAAAACAAACTAAGCGTGGTCAAAAGATTGCAAAAAAAACAGGAAATTCGTCAAAAATGCGAAATAAACAGCAGATTTTTTCAAAATATCATGAAAAACATGCAAATTTCGTCGAAAGATCGCAAAAAATACATGAATTCTGTCAAAAGATCGCAAAAAAAACATGAATTTTGTCAAGGGATTGCTAGTTTCGTGAAAAAACGAATAAATCACGGTCAAAAGAGGAAAAACAAACCCTGCAAATTTCTTCAAAAGATTGCAAAAAAGCAGAAATTTTATCAGAAGATCTCAAAAAATGCAAATTTTGTCAGAAGATCCCAAAAAAATGCAAATTTTGTCAGAAGATCCCAAAAAAATGCAAATTTTGTCAAAAGATCCCAAAAAAATGCAAATTTTGTCAGAAGATCCCAAAAAATATGAGAATTTCGTCAGAAGATCCCAAAAAATATGAGAATTTCGTCAGAAGATCCCAAAAAATATGAGAATTTCATCAGAAGATCCCAAAAAATATGAGAATTTCGTCAGAAGATCTCGAAAAATATGTGAATTTCGTCAGAAGATCTTTAAAAATATGTGAATTTCGTCAGAAGATCTTTAAAAATATGTGAATTTCGTCAGAAGATCTTTAAAAATATGTGAATTTCGCCAGAAGATCTTTAAAAATATTCGTGCTATACAAGCATCACAATGAGCTCTCATACTGTTTGTGAGGGTGTCAATAAATGTTTGTGGCAACAAAGCCCATTCTTCCAAAAGCCCGGATTTTAACTCCTGGCGGGTCCTGGGAGGGGTGTTACGCTGTGAAATGGCTCTTCCTAGACCATCGCAAACATGCTTAAAAGGATTGAGGTCCGGAGACCTCGAGGGTCAATTCATACGGTGAATATCCTCCTCTTCAAGAAAATCATGAGCAATGTGAGCTCTGTGTGGACTCGCATTATCGTCCATAAACATGAACACCGGGTCTACAGCACACCGGAACAACCTCACACAGGCTTCAACGACCTCATCCTTATAGTGATGTGCATTGACAGTCCCACATCGAAGACGTGCAGTGGTGTACGGCTGCCCAACATTATGCCGCCTCAGACCAGGATTCCTTTGCCACCAAATGTATCGATTTCTTTTACGTAGGAGGGATGGTAGGGAGCTCCACGTTCTCTCCAGATGAAAATACGATGAGAATTACTCTGTGTGGTGAATCTCGACTTATCACTCAAAAGAACAAGACCCCATTCTTGTTGTGTCCAAGATTGATGTCTTCAGCCCCACAACAGCCGGGCTCTGTTGTTGAATGCAGTGAAAGGGACACATACGACTGGACGCCGGGGGTTAGGGATGTGGTCCTTGTTAGGGTTAGGGAACACACTGAATAGTTCATCAGTTTTCACAGAATTTATGTCTGTGACCTTAATTTTGGACATGAGTGTACATAACATTTTCTAACTGTGGTAAGTTGGCAAAATTATAAAACGAGTTGGTAAATACTGAAATTTGACTTGGCAATTTAAGGTTCTCTCCCCCACCAATAAAAAGTCTTAGCGATGGCGCTGTTTGCACTTGTAAAAGATTGCTACTCTCTAGAAAACTAAATTTCATACATTAATTCAACTTTATCCCTCTAATTTAGAACTATTTTAATGAAAAAAATTGCTATTACACAAAGTACATACTATATTTAACAATGTGTGGAATGATCTATATAATACAAAAATTTATAATCTGGATAACTTCTGGTGACAAGGAATGCAGTATAATGCATTTTGATATCTTTCAGACATATTTGGGTACATTTATAAGGTAAATTTAAAGATGTGTGAAATGTGATCCATATAACGCAATCTTCTATATAATGCACAACCTTGCATTTTTAGGTTTGCATTATAAAGATCTTCTACTATATTTAGTAAATTTTAGTTTCAAAATGTATGTTTAGAATCCCTGTCTGTGTCTGATCAAGAATATAGACTCTTGTTAAGAATATAGTTTATCTGAATTTTTGTGATACAGTTGCTGAATTGAATTAGCTCTGTACACTAAAAATGTATATTGCAAGCAGAAGTTTTGTGCAGACTTCTCTCACAGAGAGTCCTATTCTGAGTGAAATTGCGATTCTGAGTGAAAGTATTTTATATTTGTAAAAAAATAATTTTTTGTGAATTTGAAATGATTATTATGCATTAAACTCCCTCAAATCTGCAACCCTAAAACCCGCACATCATCGCAGATGTAAACAATGAAACTTTCAGTTCAGATATAGAGACAAAATTAGACTTTTTAATTTTTATATCAATTCTGTATATATTTTAATATGTAATTCTTGACTGAAATCATGCTTTTTCATGAAGGAAAAATAAATTTATTTCTGAAAAAATTCAAGATATATTACTGATATCACTGGTAATCACAATATTTATGTATTAACCAACCTTTTTTGGTTATTAAAGTCTGACTAAACCTGAAATAGTTCTTCCTTATTTTATGATTTTGATGTGAATTAGTAGGATATTTTTATATGGCAAATTTTATTGAATAATTTATGAAAAATGTATTATATGTTAACATTATTAACTGCATTACATTGCTAAAAATGATAAATAATATAAAATAAAATAAATAAATTACAATAAATACTCTAATAAATAAATTTAAAAAATCTAAGCTATAAATTAAATAAAAAATAAACTATGTTGTGAAAAAATATGGCTTACTGTAATTAGTATTGTTGGTGTTGTCCATTACACAGTTGTATGAGTTTGGACCTGGATAATACATAAGTCCCCATTTTTCTATGAGTAGCCATAAGTATAAAAGATTGGCTATAATGGGTACAATGTAAAAATACATTTAAAATATCAGCCATAGAAATTGCTTACCGAATTTCAAGCTCAGATGCCCTTGCATATTTACACCAGTACATTAATTTTCTGTCATTACACAGTTGTCAGTTAACCTCTTTAGTTTAGTCATATACATTTTCAAAATAAATTGTTTTATAATTAATTTAAATACAATGCTTTGAGGCATCACTCATATGGTATTTTAAAGATTGAAATGTTCTAAACATTGGTAGATCTTCGATATTTGTTAGTAAGCTACCCCGAATAAAACTTAAAACCCATAAAGAAACAAGGTTATGAAATTAAATATTTAAAAAGATAGTCTTCACATTTTTAATATTAACAACACAGGTTTGGAATCACTCTAAAAAATTCTAAATATCTTCTATAAAGATCAAGTGAGTTGATTTTATATATTTTTTTTCACATAGTCAAATTCATGATTTTTTTAATTTATTTTAGGAATACACTAACAGTACTGGAAAAATTATCAGTGACAGATGTTGTAACTTAGTAGTACCAATTTTTATGACATAAAATGTTGTTAAAAAAGTACTGTGGCATCTCTGTTTATTTATAAATATGTATGCATTCATAACTGTTTATTTATTTCTAATTTGTAGATTACAAAAGATGCAGCTGTTGAGTTAGCTATAAATACGGTGCAGCAAAATTCTGACCGATGGGCCGAAGAACGGCAGAAAAGAATCACAAGCAGTGTATTTATTTAAGCCTTATTTTTGTCTGCTTATCAGTTACAATACATTAGCTAAGGCAGGGATTTTTAAACGTATTAAGTAATCTTCTGTAACTGGGGCCACTGCCCATTGGCATATTGTAGCTAATACAATTTGGTATAATGGAATGTTTTTGTTAAAAGTGATCAATGATAGCCACATTTACATTTAAAAGTATTGCTGCTAATATCTGTTTGTTTCATCTTAACCTTGGCAGTAGACCCAATTATGGAAGATTAGAAAATGTGTCATTATTATCATCTAATTGAATCTTGAATAATGTGACATAATCAGTCTACAATTTTTATAACTGCAAAACTCATTGACATCAACCCTGTTCTTATTCTTTCAAAAAACAATGACTTATTTAAGTTTTTTGATATGTGTAATAAATTATTTGTAATTAATTGCAATATAAATTATGAAAATCTGCCTCACAATAAATAATTCCTATTCACTTAACTTATCGAGTTTACTTCATTTTTGCAGTGTCTTCTTTTAGTGTCACACTATTTCCGGAAATAAAAAATTTGCATATTTATCTGTTCTGTAAGGATTTGTAATACTTTATTCATAATGTTCTCAAAATTTAATTGAATGTTTGTTCAAAATTGTTTTCTTAAGTACATTTTGATAAATTTATTCATTAATATTACTAAACAGTTACACTATTTTTCAACTACAGTTCTTTCTGCTTCTACTCCAGCTATCTTTTCAACACGATAAAAACCCTCAAATCTTATTATTCTTTTAGCAACGATATTTTTAATAATACAGTTACTAATTCATATATTTATTGTATGGAATACTTAAAGTGCGAGTAATACTCACACTTGACCGTTTATTTTTTTTCTGCTCTATTTTTAATTTTATTGTAAAAATATTTAAATAACCGCCTATATTATTACTCTCCCTATCTCTCCCTAAATGTTATTTTTTTCGTTGCAAGTTAAAAATAAAAATCAATATAAATATTATTTAAAAGGCTTGCTTTTTTGTTACAGTAAAAATAATAAATGTATGAAAGTTCATTTTCTAAACATGTCAAAACAAACTGTGTATAGGCAGAAAGTATTTTCTTTCTTTTAAACTAATACATTCTTTTTTTTTTTTTTTTTTTTTTTTTTTTTTTGTAGTTGTAGGAATTACACAAGAAATCACTTGATAAAGATGCATCTTTCTTTTTAGGAGATCAGTAAAATGCTCTCGCAGGATCTTACAAATGAACAAATTTTATTTATTTTTACTCTTTTGAGATTTCCATATGAACATGTGAGATAGGAATGAGCTTTTCTTTCATAAGTATGAGGTCTGTTTCTCTGTAGTTGTAATGGATTCTATCGTACACTTATTTTTACATCTCATGTATAGCTACCTTTAGGACACAGTCCCAGTCCCTTCAACAGCAGACTTAAAATTACTCATATTTAAAAATATTTTCATTTGTTCAAATAATAAATAAGCTACATTTAAAAATATTAATAACAACTTAAGATAATAATCACTATTTTACTGCCTGATTTGATGTGGAATGCTCCACAACTTTTAACTGGTAAAAATGAGGCCTAATTAAGTACCTTAATAAAAATATGTACTTTTTTTTTGTACAGAACAGAACTCCTCTATATAACTTTAGCAACTAGTTATTGTAAGATGAATTCTTCAACTTATGGAAGAGTTAACCTCTAGCTTACAGGGGGATAACCATAATCCCAAGAAAAAGAGTGTTGAAAAATACGGGTTTGGGATTACCGCCATCCCGAACTTTTCTACCCCTCGGAGATGCTGTGCAGGAAATCATTCAGACTGTTTTGCTCAGTTGGGGTCCGTCTGCGTATCAAACAAGAGAAATTCTGTAGGGAAGATATTAATTATTCTAGGGAAGTACGGGGAAGATTACATTGTAAAAAGTAAACATTGCTTACGCAATCAACGTAAAGCCATTTCTACTGCGCTTGCTGCAAATTAATTGAAGATAATTCTAGTTTGTGAGACATGATAGTGACACTTTTGATATGATAATGAATAGATAATTTTCAGCAAATAATTTTAGTAGTTTAATATTGCTAATTTTGGTTAGACTTTTGTCCTTACAATGAAAAATGTAGCATTATTATTTTTTCTTTCTTACTAACACACTAGATATCTTAAATTATGCACGTAATTTTATATACAGAACTGGAAAGTTAAAATGTTTATACTTATTACTATTTTAATGAAAAAGCAATGCATTTCGTAGCATTTTGTAATAGCATAATTAATCAAACAAAAATTATTTTTCCTTTCTACAGTTAAAAAAGTGGGTTATGAAACTTAAGATTGCTCTGAAACTCAAAGGAGCTAGTTTCTGGGGCATTTATAAATTCATTTTTGTTCGAAAACGTATGAAATTGGAAGATGTTCTTATTCAGAAAGTATGTAATAGAATGGTGCTTTCAGTTTTTTAGTAAAGGCAAAACATTTCAGAAAATACTGTCAAAGTTGGAATTTTGAACAGAAAGGTGGAAATCTATAGTCGCGTGACAAAAATAATAAATCGATAAGTAATTTATTTATCAAAAAATGGAAAACTGCATTCAATTCCTAATCCCTTCAAAAGTTATTCCTGCCAATTTTGTGCTGACACTTTAAAAAATATTCAGAAACTATGTCAAAAAGTTTCACATTGGAAAACAGCATAATTTTATGCCCACAGTCAACTAAATAACCATGTTTTAAACCCTGCCTATGTAATTGTATATTGCCTGTTTCAGAAAATTAATAATTAGTCAAATTCTAGCATTATTTCCAAATAATTTATTCGCCGAATAGCACAAGTGAAATAATATTTATTTATGCAAACCATAATAAAGATTCCATTAATAATTCCTTAGTTATTTTTAAACTGACACCAAAAAAAGTAGGAGTTTCTCAATTTGGCACGTATGTAATTTTTTTTTTTTTTTTTTTTTTTTTTTTTAAATGTTAACCGACTACTTTGAAAATACGCGACCGATACATGTAACTTTTTTTTCATTGAAAGGCATAGTTGCCAACTTTTATGCATTTCTCCTAATACTAAAATTGCATGGAAACTTTTGTTTTATTTAATCGTACAAATGTATAATCTAAATAAGGTAAAAACTTCTGTTAAATTTTAGTGGTAGCAAAAAAGCATAAAAATTGGCAGCTATTTTGAAATAGGATACTTTCAAATTGGTCGCGTTTAAATTTCATAAAAAATTGCTGCAATGCCTTTTTAGAAATTCAACAAAAATAAAATAAACACCTTTAAAATATTTCATATTTAGCGATTTTGATCAAGTGACATAGTTTGACATCTGTTTTGTGAGAAAGTCGTTACCCGGAGTTTTTCCACACTCTTTATGCAGATATAATATCGAATAGCTCAAGGGAAAACAATAAAGCAAAGTTGTAATCGTTAAAAACTTTTATGATGTAAACAATCATTAAAAAATATAATGATAATAAAATTGAAAAGAGTTCAAATTTACTCAACATTTCTGTGGTACACTCGCTGAATTTGAATAACTTTATTTTTTATGGTGTTAAGATTTGTACGCTAATACAGAACGGTTCAAAATCTGAATTTAATATAAATTGAAGTAATTAATCTCTTTTTTTTTTTTTCCAAAATTCAGCTTAAAATGCTAACTTTTACAGCACCTTCTCAAAGTGTTTTGTCTTTACGGAAAAATTGAAAATGCTATTCGATCTCTTTGTTTCTAAATAAAGATAACTTGAAATTTCGTAAATATAAGCTTAAAAGTGAAATCTCGTAAATGCGTCAAAACAGTAATCAGTTTAGATTTTAGAACAGCTTGACTCTTTTTTGGCATGTCTTGATAGCTTGTAACTAATTTAGATTAACAAGTTCTAAGATAAAAATGGAGAGTCTTTCTATTTCACTATATCCACAGATAATTTCACGCAGAAAACATCCACACATTTAAATCATTACCGTATGTAGTTATATAGAAACGGTAATTGTATCTAATTATATAGGGGTTTTTAAACTGAACATGTCTGATGAGATAAATGGACCCACCGACACCCCATCCCCATTTAACAGGCCTACCGGAGACAGCGCTCTCCTTTTACAATTTCCTCTGTTTTTTGTTCCTTGATATCTTGTCAGCGTATTTTGAATACTATATCGTATTTTTGTGTTATTTTCATGGTGCGAAGATAGGGTGGGGTGCAGCCCATTCTGTTGTACACAGCTGAAGACCACTACATAGCTGCCAACTCTTCCGATTTTTTCAGAATTCTTCTGAAAAATCGGCATGTTTTCCGATTTTACGCGCCTAATGCATTTTCTTCCGCTTTTCGTCATTTTCTTCAGATTTTCGGCCTTTTCTTACGCTTTTTACACGAGTTTGGTCAAAGGATCGCGGAGAAACATCGAAAATTCGCCAAATGTTCGCGGTAAAGACGCAAATGTCATCGGAAGATTGCGTAAAAACGAGAATTCCCCCCCCAAAAGAGAGCGTAAAAACAAGAATTCCGTGAAAGGATCGCGAAAAAACGCGAATTTCGTCAAAAGATCGGGTAAAAAAAGTGCCGTCAAAAGATCGCATAAAAATGCTATTTCCGTAAAAAACAATGCGTAAGAACGTGAATTCCGTTAAAGAATCGCGGAAAAAACGCGTGTTTCGTCAGAAGATCGCGGAAAAAAACTCAAATTTCGCCGATGAATCGCCAGAAAAAAACTCAAATTTTGCCGAATGATCGTGGGAAAGACGCGAATTTCGTGAAAAGATTGCGTAAACAACGCGTACGGGTGATTCTGGTCCAAATTTTCCGAAAATGTAAGGCATTCATTTCTGAAAATTGAAAAAATAATCTCACCAATTCGAAAATTCGGATATAAAAAATATCGCGAATTTCGACAAATGTTTGCCGAAAAAAATAAATTTTGTCTATCGTTTGCAGAAAAATTGCCAATTTTGTCAAAGAATCGCGTAAAAAACGCAAATTTCGTCAAAAGATCGCGAAAAAACGGCAAATTTCCTCAAAAGATTGTGAAAAAACAACACATTTTGTCAAAAGATCGAGAAAAAAGGCACATTTCATCAAAAGATCGCGAAAAAACGGCACATTTCGTCAAAAGATCGCGAAAACAACCCACAAATTTTGTCAAAATATCGCGAAAAAAACCACAAATTTCGTCAAAAGATCGCGAAAACACCCACAAATTTGACCAAAAGATCGCGAATTTCGTCAAAGGGACGCGGAAAAAATGCATAGCTAGTGTTGGGTAGTAGAACCCCTCCCCCACCCCCCCACCCCCCCCTGCTATAAATTTTCAGAAAATTTGCTGTGAATTTCAGAATTTTTTTTCACTCATCACCCACAAAAAAAAAAAAAAAAAAAAGGTGTTAGGAGGCAGAAGTTTTAAGTGTCTTTTAATGTGAAAGGTAGGAAATCTATGAATGTTCAAAAGGAAAAACAAAAAAGTAATTTTTAATATATTCAAGTTTTTTTTTATTTTTTTTATCATAATATATATATTGTGTAATTGCAAATTAGTGAATATTTTATTTGAGTTTCTCTTTCAAATTTGTTTATTTATAAGGATTCAGTTGTTTTTTAGTCCTTACTGAAAGTGTTATAAAACTTAAAAAATCTTCTGATTTCTTCTGATTTTTCACGAAAATCTTCTGATTTCTTCTGATTTTTTGTCCAAAATCTTCTGAGTTTTACCGAAATTTAGTTGGCAAGTATGCCACTATACAAAAAGTTAGTTCTACATATGCATATGACATCCAACAGAAAGAATGGTGTCTGAGAATTATGTTTATAATGGAATATTTGTTACCAGCTCCGACATCCCTACACCCACCTCTCATTTTATGTGTCAAGAAATTAAAATAAAAGGTTACTGAATTATATTCATTGGTAATAGTAAAATCGTCTGCTGAAGAGTCTTTTATGCTCATATTTGTCTGATATTGGTGCATGTGGAATTTTTGGCAGGGGTTGGCAAAATAGTGAAAATTGATCTAAAATTGGTGAAAAGCGTACAGAATTATTACTATTTAAAGAAATAAGAAAGGATCCCCCCCCCCCCCCCTACTCTATACGAATACCAGGGTTAACTAGATTTTTACTATTTTAAAGACAAAATGATTTTCTGAACATCAAAGAAACAAAATTTTGTTCCACTTATTACAAAAGGGGAATGCAACAGAATAATTGAATTAGCTGAGAGAGAATATTATTGGGAGAACAGTCAATATAAATTGGCGCGGATGGTCATGTGGGAATAATGGCATTGAGTTATTTAAAAATAAGAACAGTGCACTTGTAAAAAATTATGTGCATAACCTTATTTTATTTTTATTATTATTTTATTTTTACTTCTTATGAAAAGTCAGATATTTTTTAATGTCTAAATTCAGTTTGCTAAATCTAGGGATACTGTAAATTTCTGCTCTCATATTTTGCACCTTAAGAGTTATAGAACATAATTTTTATCTTAATCCTTATAACTATATTTTAAATTTAGTTAATTGTTTTTTCACTTTGATTTTCAATTTCATAAAAAATGAAAACAGAAAATTTCTGCATAATTTACTGCAGAATAATATTTTCTGATATTGCATTTTCCTTACTAAAGTATTAAAAAATATATATATTGTTTCTTTGTTTCGAAGAAGAAAGTCTGATCCCTTGGAAACGCGTTACTCTTTTTTTGCTGTATACAGATAACGTATATAGTTTTCTATACCTTTTACTTTCTGTTGATGGCTCATATTGTAAGTTATAGAATATTTCACAAAAAAAAAAAAGGGAATTTTAAAGGAAATCCGCCTATTTTTAGGGAATTCTTAGATAAAAAAGAAAGAAATATATATGTGATGCATGTTTAGAGATTTATCATAGATCTTTTCCTCTAATTTTGCAATTTTCTTCTGAAAATTGCCTTATAAATATATTTTACATTTAGTGAATTTTATTTCCACTTTGATTTTCAATTTCATAAAAAATGAAATCCAAAAATTTCTGTATAATATATTGCAGAATAATATTTTCTGATATTGTATTTTCCTTACTACAGCTGTGTATTTAAAAAAATATATTGTTTCTTTGTTTTGAAGAAGAAAGCCTGATTCCTTGGAAACGCGTTACTCTTTCTCTGTATACAGATAACATATATAGTTTTCTACACCTTTCACTGTCTACTGATAATTCACATTGTAAGTTATAGAATATTTCACAATTAAAAAAAAAAAAAATGGAATGTTAAAGAAAATCTGCCTACTTTTTAGGGAATTCTTATATAAAAGAAGGAAGAAATATATATGTAATGCATGTTAAGAATTGTTATCATAGATATTTTCCTCTAATTTTTGCAATTTTCTTCTGAAAATTGCCTTATAACTATATTTTACATTTAGTGAATTTTATTTCCACTTTGATTTTCGATTTCATAAAAAAGGAAAACACAATATTTCTATATAATTTATTATAGAATAATATTTTTCTGATATTTTATTTTCCTTACTAAAGCTGTGTATTTAAAAAATATATTGTTTCTTTGTTTTGAAGAAGAAAGTCTGATTCCTTGGAAACGCGTTACCCTTTTTCTGCTGTATACAGATATAATATATACAGTTTTCTATACATTTCACTTTCTACTGATGATTCATATTGTAAGTTGTAGAATATTTTTAAAAAATGGAATTTTAAAGGAAATCCGCCTATTTTTAGGGAATTTTTAGATGAAAAAGAAAGAAATATATATGTGATCCATACATGTTTAGAGTTGTTATCAAAAATCTTTTCCACTAATTTCGCAATTTTCTTCTGAAAATTGCCTTATAAATATATTTTACATTTAACGAATTTTGTTTCCACTTTGATTTTAAATTTCATAAAAAAATGAAAACACAATATTTCTATATAATTTATATAGAAGCTGTGTATTTAAAAATATATTGTTTCTTTGGTTTGAAGAAGAATGTCTGATTCCTTGAAACGCGTTAATCTTTCTCTGTATACAGATAGCATATATAGTTTTCTACACCTTTCACTCTCTACTGATAATTCACATTGTAAGTTATAGAATATTTCACAAAAAAAAAAAAAAAATGGAATTTCAAAGAAAATCTGCCTACTTTTTAGGGAATTCTTATATAAAAAAGAAGAAATATATATGTGACGCATGTTTAGAGTTGTTATCATACATATTTTCCTCTAAATTTTGCAATTTTCTTCTGAAAATTGCCTTATAACTATATTTTACATTTAGTGAATTTTATTTCCACTTTGATTTTCAATTTCATAAAAAATGAAAACCGAAAATGTCTATATAATTTATTGTAGATAATATTTTCTGATATTGTATTTTACTTACTAAAGCTGCGTATTTAGAAAAAAAATATTGTTTCTTAAGTTTGAAGAAGAAAGTCTGTGTTCCTTGGAAACACGTTACTCTTTCTCCGCTGTATACAAATAACATATATAGTTTTATATACCTTTCACTTTCTGTTGTTGGCTCATATTGTAAGTACCGTAATTTCTGGAAGAAACGCCGCATCGCGAAAATTCCCACAAAAAAAATAAAGAAATGGTCGTAAACGCCGCAGGTGAAATTTCCGCGGTAATCGCGATTGACATGCTAAACAGAATACGGCAGTTCACTCTCTGAAATTATTCACTAGTGTTGCCAAATAAATTTCCTAAAAGCCATTGAATGGGACGAACCGGAATTTGTCTTGGAACTTTTCTATACATTGAAAAGCGTTATATGAACGAGAACATTCCTAAGTCGAAAATCTTAAGATTGGGTTTTAGCAGACTCAACTTTAACTCAAGTATCTTAAAAAACGTGTTTGAACGGAATAAAATGACATTTATTTTCACGTGCCATATATTAAAATTATTTACAAATAGATAATAAACGTATTAATTTTAATATTTACCACTACGTACAAATAAAATAACATTATCACATCCTATTTCATCAATTGAATAAGATATAAAATTTATCTTTTTAATCATTTCTAAAAGAATCTGTAGATCAGGAATGGAGGCGGAATTTTTTTTCAAAAAAAAAAAAAAAAAAAAAAAGGAATTAAAAAGCAAACTCACTCAATAAATAATTCATCGAGGTCCGGTAATTTAAAACGGAAAAGCGTGGAATCTGCTGGCATATCTATCAAAGTGATTTGAAATTGAATACGTTTTTCCATTTTCGATAAATGTATTGTAGCTTAAATTATAAGCTATTGCTATTTAATGATGACCTTCCCCGAGCTGTCTCATCTGGAAATTCAGCTCGAAAAATCAACTTTTATCATTTCTAAATGTTTGTTTTTTCCCTTATCAAAAACTGGAAAACGCTATTCGGTTTCGTAAAAAATTAATAAATGCACCAATAATTTTATGCTACTAATATTAAAAATGATTTATAATGAATGCAGCCGTTATTTATGTGTGTATGCGTGTTTTATAATAAAAATAAAGTTCTCAAAAACAAACTTTTTATTTAATTCCTATCGGTCTATCTGCAAGAAATTTCATGACGACCTACTTTTATTATTTCTCTGCACATGGAGCGATAAGGATTATAAACATTATGCTAACTGCAACGAAAAGACATCATGTGCGGTCCTAAAACTATCTTCTCCCCCTCCCCACCTTCTTCTATCGCTCTGTTTGGAACATTTTAGCTGTCACAAACTCAAAGGAATAAATATAGATTTCAATTAGAAGATTTTGTTTTAAAAGACACACGAAATGATAACTAAAAAGGAAAAAAATATACTTACCAGCACTGTGCTGTTTCTTAAATGCAAGATACAGTACAAAGTCTAAAATCCAGACATCCGAAATTCTCCAAAATCCAGACGTTTTGCTAACCAACTTCTTTTTTTAATTTTTATATAAAATAAAAGTATTATAAATTTGGAATTCTTAAAACCAGATCGAAAACCTCTCCACTCTTCTAACATTTTTTAAAGAACAAAGATATTCATATTCTTTTCATTCCACTAGTTTCGGCAAAATGATCTTGCGATCTGTTTTTCCACAATGCTTTTCCAGATGGCTTTTTAAAAAGCCCTGATGACTCAAAACTATTAATTTTTTTTCTCATTTTTTGCGCGAGAAAAAACTATTCAAATTCTATTCTTTTAAATATAAAAAGGACTTCTTGAATGTGTCAACAAGTTTGCGTTGCTTAAGTGCAGAAAAAAAATATTGAGATGCAAGCAAATAAAAAAGAAAAAGAATGAAAACCGAAACTCTTATAATCCTTACTGTTAGAAAAAAAAAAATAATAATCCTTATCTCCTATGTAAATTGACCGATTTCTTTCAAATTTTCAGCAAGTTGAAATAATAGTAAATTAGGCTGCGTAACAAATTTTTATTAAAATATAACCAGTTATTAGAAAGTTAGAACGGCTGCCCACTTTATAGAAACTGCACAGAAAAAGTAACATTTGCGGTTTGTTTTCGTTTATTCACTTCGCTCCGTCAAATCAGAATCAATGTTTACACAATCGGATCATCAACGTTGGGTGGATTATGTTTTGCTATGCAGAAAGAAACCGTGAATAGATTTTTTCCCTTTTTAACTAAAGATTAAAAAAAAAATACAAAAGCATACCATCCAAAATAAGATGTTTATATTTTAATTTACAAAGCTTAGAAAATCAATAACGAAACTTTCTCGAAAAATGAAATTTGTTGAAAATTGGAGAGGGGGGAGAAAAAGAAAAGGGGGAAATTTGAGAGAAAAAGTGCTCAGTTTATTAGATGCTATTATCAGTTTATTAGCAAAGGATTGGAGCAGCGGAACGTCATTACAGGAGAGGAACTGGTGTCCGTTTATGGAATACAGGAGAAGGTTATTGTCGAAAAATCTTAATTGATGAAGCAGCACAAAATAACGGACATGTTCTGTGAAAAAGCATTGAGAAAAATGCTCAGGCAGGGCCAATATATTTCGTTCGCCTGGGTCTGAAAATTTCGGTTCATCCACATTATTTTAAAATTTCATTAATATGAGATTTCTCATCTTTGGGAGTGAAAAAAAAAAAATGCGCGTAAACGCCACATCGTTTGAAATTTTAATTTAAAGCACGTAAACGCCGCGGCGTTTCTTCCGAAAATTACGGTAATAGAATATTTCACAAATTTAAAAATAAAAGAATGGAATTTCAAAGGAAATCTGCCAATCTTTTAGGGAATTCTTAGATAAAAAAGTAAGAAATATATATGATGCAATTTAAAAATTATTCTGTTTAGCATTGTTATCATAGATCTTTTCCTCTATTTTTTGCAATTTTCTTCTGAAATTTTCCTTATAAATATATTTTACATTTAGTGAATTGTTTATCACTTTGATTTTCAATTTCATAAAAAATGAAAACAGAAAATTTCTGTAGAATTTGCTGCAGAATAATATTTTCTGATATTGTATTTTTCTTACTAAAGCTGAGTATTTAAAAAAATATATTGTTTCTTTGTTTTGAAGAATAAAGTCTGATTCCTTGTAAACGCGTTACTCTTTTTCTGCTGTATACAGATATAATATAGTTTTCTATACATTTCACTTTCTACTGTTGATTCATATTGTAAGTTATAGAATATTTAAAAAAAAAAAAAAAAAGAAAAATGGAATTTTAAAGGAAATTCGCCTATTTTTAGGGAATTCTTGGATAACAAAGAAAGAAATAGATATGTGAAGCATGTTTAGAGTTGTTATCAAAAATCTTTTTCTCTAATTTTGCAATTTTCTTCTTATAAATATATTTTACATTTAATGAATGTTATTTCCACTTTGATTTTAAACTTCATAAAAAGTGAAGATACAATATTCCTATATAATTTATTGTAGAATAAAGTTTTCTGATATTTTATTTTCCTTACTAAAGTTGTGTACTTAAAAAATATATTGTTTCTTTGGTTTGAAGAAGAAAGTCTGATTCCTTGGAAACGCATTGCTCTTTCTCTGTATACTGATAACATACATAGTTTTCTACACCTTTCACTCTCTACTGATAATTCACATTGTAAGTTATAGAATATTTCTCAATAATATACACATATAACACATAATATAGAACATTTCAATTCTCCCTCTTTGCTGTGACGATAACATTTTCATATTCAGATATCAGCCAATGTTTCTTTATTCGACTAATTAATTTACAGATTAAATTATAGTACTATTTGTAAATAGGGGTCTTACTGATAGTTAAAAACAAAGACCCTATTTGAAACATGGATTCCATTAGAAATCACTTTATTATTTGATATTGTATTGTTTACAGATTCCTTATATATAAATTTCTAAATTTTTCTTCTTTTGAAATTTCTTTTTTTATTTTAATTTAAATCACTTTAATAATACTTACGGAAATCAATTTTGTATTATTTAATTATCTGAAAATTCAACGTCCTTTTAAATAATGTATTTTTTTTATTACCATACAATGTCAACTATTCTGCCTATAAGAAACCTTTATTTTTATATTATAACTTTCAAGAAAACAAATGCTATTAAAACATTCAATGAACATTCATCAATTTTTCTAATTATTTTTTTTTTAAACCGCTCAATTACTACTAATATATAATGTTTTATTTAATGACACTTACTTCACAGAAAAAGACCATTTTTATCACATTATACCTTTTAAACCTTATCTACAAGCCTAAACCTTTCAACTGATAAACAAATTCCTTTTAGGGAAAAGAAATTCCTCAAGACTCTCACTACTCGCAAATGATTATCAGATGTTAAAAATGAATGCGGCTTTGCTCTCACCGTCTCATCACCTGCGGTGAGTAATCATTAAAAAAGGGGGTGGAAATAGTCCGAATTCTCCCGTAGTCAAAGGACATTTTAGAAATTAGTTTCCCGTAAGCTAAACGTTAATTGGAAGGAAAAAAAGTAAATATTCTATAATATATGAATTTGGGGACCCCTGGGCAAAGTCCCGATTTGCCCATGCGATAATAAGGGCCTGTCAGCAATTTGTGAAGTTTTTGGAGTTCCATGGCAAACAATGCGATTTTTGTGATTATTGAAGTCTACTTTAGGTGGCCAAAGCAATATATTTTTATTTCAAGACTCCTACAAAGGATCACTTCAGTAGACACTATGCATTTGGGAAAAACTTTTCCTGACCATAGACGTCCGAGCAGAATCAACCAGGAATGAAAGAGTTCCTCCTAAAGGAGGAATTCCACCTTTTTAAAAGCAAATTTGGACATTACAAAAATGCAAAGAAAATATTAGAAGCATATTGGAGGGGGGGGGGGGGTCTAGACAACTTAGACATTTTGTCTACTCAAATCCTTGGAATATGTTTCTGAATTGCTGTACCATCAAATCAAAGGCGAGCTTTTATTATAAGTATCTGAAAGTCATGTAAATTAAGTTCTTTAACTAGGGAAAGGAAGTTTCCATAAGGTTCTTTTTGGAATAGAATATTTTATTATTATATGAAGTAGTCATTTCTGAATAATTTCAGTGATGCATTTTTGGAAATGTATTTCTGAAGTAAAGATCGATTTGGTGTGCATATATTTAGCATAGAGATTTTTCTTTTCTTGTAAGTGTCTTAAACAGTCAAATCATTCAAAATAATACACTTATTTTGAGAAATTAACACATAAGTTCATCAGATACATTTGGATGGATTTGTACTTTTAGCACACTCAAATTTTCTTTTTTGATTTAATGAATTTCTACATTGTTATTTATTTTCTTTTAATACTTTATAAACTACAAAAAGAAAATAACAATCATATGTACAGTTATAATTCATTTTATTGTATGAATAACTGTTAAAATGCATCTAAATTATAAGAGTTTGGCATTATATAGATGAGGAAAATTTTCCACCTTTTTTCTCATTTCCCACTTTCATGCCTGATCAACACAGGGTTCCCACAAGCGACTTTTTATATTCTATTTGCACCTCTATTTGAAACAAAAATAAATTTTGAAGGATATTTCTTTTGCAGATGTTTTCAAAGTTTGTGACAAATTTTTGTTTTTAAAAAATGCTGAGAGATAAGAATAAAAAAACAGGCACCTGTGGCATCCCTGCAAATACATTTTATCTATGCTATCTTCTGTCATCATGGCATTTTATAAGAGGGGAAAGCAGGCTAAATTTGGCCATAAATGTCCAAAAATTCTTATTTTTTCAGAAATTGAGAGGGACGGCCTTTCCTTGCTACCCATATCTAATTGCATACTCAAAAAATAATTGCGGTGAATGTAAATTTGTTCATTTCAATTCAGAATATAAAACAGGGTTACTACACCACCTGGAAATGTCACCTAAAATCCAATGTTGAATGATTTTATATTTTTTAACGAAAAATCTGTTGAGATAGCCTAAAAAGATTGTGTTGTAATACCAATGCTTAGTTACTTTAAACATCGAAAAAAAAGATTGTCTCCTGGAGAAACAAAGTGACCTGCAGTCTTGAATAATTTTTAAACTTAAAATAAAATTAGTTTTACTTTGAAGAACGATTGCACCATTGAAAAGAAGGTTTCAGCTTTAAAAGCTTTTTTTAAACTTTAAATAGTACTTCTGAAATCGAGCTTTGGATGAGCGGTACCGAAAAAGACAAAAAGTGATTTGCAAAAACACTAAATTGAATGGTTTAGTTTAGAGATTAAAATAAATTGTGAAAGCCTATTTTTAAGACAGTTTTGTGAAGGTTCCTTTAAATTATCCCATTTTGTTCAAACATATCCATGATAATCATGAACATAAATATATCCAGAATTGCTTCGACTCTTTAATTTTGTTAATAAAATACATTTAAAACAAACTAAGCTTTTCAGAAAAACTTGTCAGCTATATGAATGATGAAAATATACAGGGTGATTATAAATGAATATCCCAACATCAATTGGTAGTAGTTACACTACCAATTGAGGGACTTTTGACTAGACCTTTGACTAGGGCCCCACAAAAAAATGTTGAGAAAAGTATGGAACGAGTTCTAATAATACCTTGATATTGTTAGTGTTTCTGGAGGGGCTCACATTGAACACTTACAACTTATTTCCAATTAACAAGGTTGTACTTTTTCTTCTTTTAATAGTCCCGAAAAGTTTGGATATTCATTTATGATCACCCTGTATATACATATATATTACAAGGCTTGAACTAATAACGTGCGTGTCATGAGAAAAAAAAAGTCCTTAATTTAAGCTGATATTGTAGTTTCTCCAAGACAGTTTAAGCAGGGGCCATTTGATAGAAGGTATACACTAGAGTAGGCGGTATAGTGCTATGGCAGAGGTTTCATCCAGGTTTACAAAAGGGCACTTTTCGGATAGTTAAAGGAGCTTTTCTTAATTGTTATAAAGTCACACTTTTCAAGTCAGTAGATAAAAGGATAAATAAGCAATATACTCCTCTCATGAAACAAAATGTAGTGTTCAACTATGATTGTATTTTCTTGTGAAATTCAAATATCACATACCTAAAATAGAAGTTGGATGATAGAGAAAAATTTTCAGTTTATGGTAAATAAAGTATACTGTGATATTAGATGAACTGTAAATATTTATTCAATAGCATTAATTCGTTGTTGAAAATTATTTTAATATGCAATTGTAAAATGTATTCCTTTTGGAATTGTTAGTAAAATTAAAGGTATGTAAAATAAGTATATGACAGAAAGAATTAAAACAAAAATTTATTGTACATTTTGTAAATAAGAAAAAGTATACCACAAATTTGTAGATACAAGGCAAATATGAAATTCAATGCATTAAAAGTAATATTTTGAATATGCATTTACATTTAACAACATAAAATGCCCCATGAGAGCATTTTTATGCACACAATATATTTTTAGAAACCAATGATTATAAAATCTTCAAATATACAGTTGCTTACCTTTTTTTTCAATATGTCAATGCATAAAAATGGTCAATTTTTTTTTTTTTATTAAATGTATTTTTCTCTAGAATAGAACTCATTGTAATGCATTATATAAAAAAAGGGGACTAATACAGATATAAAAATATTTTCAAGCCATATCAAAATAAACCCTTGAGTGTAAACATCCTTCTAACAGAAACATAGAACTTTTTATAACGAACACATTTGTAAAAGAAAGAATAACTTAAAAAGGAAATATAAACATACTTTCAAAAGAAATTTAAAGATATAAACACTCTTGCAAAAAAAGAAATAACTTATAAAAAGTATAAATACAGTTTGCAAAACAGAAATTTGAACTGATAAAAAAAAATATATAAATACACTTATAAAAATTAAGTTTGAACTAATAAGAAAATAGACACACTTGCAGAAAGAGGGTTTGAACTAATAAAGAAATATATTAAGCACACTTGCAAAAAAGAAGTTTAAACTAATAAGAAAAAAAAAATAGAGCTTGATTAGAGATAGACAGCTTTTCCTTGAGTTATTCAATGAGACTTTTTTCATAAAGGTATCCCATTAATTCATACCAATATCATGAAGTAAACAATATTTATTTCAGGTTTAGCCAGTCTTAATCAAAAAAGCTTAATACATAAATATAATTGATAAAAAGATTGTGATCACCAGTCAGGAAATCTTATTTTTTTGAGAAATAAATTTATATTTCATGAAAAGCTGAGAGTTCAATTATATTAACAAGAATTACATATTAAAATATATACAGAATGATATAAAACTAAAAAATTCTGTAATTTCGTCCCTACATCTGAACTGAAAGTTGCATTGTGTACATCTGCGGATTGGAATTTGTCATCCGACCACTTAAGTTAATTCAGCAGCTATCATAAGCATGTGGTCAAATAATTTAATAAGGCTGTATGGAAATACAGATTTGAAAATACAGTCGAACTTCATTAACGCAAACACTTAAGGAGAATCTTTTTTTTTGTCCGTGTTAAAAATAGTTTATGTTATCCGAACTTAAATACATTACATACAACTGGACGGGGCAATCGAAACAGTTCTTGCTAAAAGTAGTTCTCGTTAAGCATGTTCATGTTAACAAGGTTTGACTGTACCAGATTCGCGATTCCAGCACTTGAATACGCCCTCTGGTGAAATTGTCAAGAACTATCTCTGAGTCGGCAAACATTTTGCAAGCCCATTAAACGACATTGAAAACGTGTATGTTTTTCAATGCTAAAAACTGTTTTATTTGTGTGTGTATAATTTACATTTTACAATGGATAATGTTTACTGCAGTGTTTCCCAGTCTAATACTCGTTTATTTGATCATACAAGAGCCAATTATCCACTCTAAAGGATTATTAATATACTCCTTCGAGAAGATTGGATTCGAGTGTTGAAAATTGACAAGAAAGTATGAAAACGCATAGACGTTTGCGGCAAGCATTTTCAGCCTAAGATTTTTTTCCCATGAGGTAAGAAAATTAAATATATTTTATATGTTGCTTTGTTAGTTTAATTTTCACATTAAAAATTAATAATATGCCACTTGTTTATAATTTTTTTAATGTGGAAATCAGGCTTGACAGGACTTTGATACACGACCTGAAAAAAAGGTATTGCAAAAAAAATTTCTGTTTTACGAGCGCGATTTTTAATTCAGTTGAAGTTTTAAATTGGGATATCTGATTGTAGTTTCTTGCTTGCCCTTTTAGTAAATTAAAATTTTTATATAAATATTTCAAGACAGTACATGTAAGCAGCGATTGATTAAAAAGGATACAGACAGGTTCAATTGAAAATGCTACAATTGAAAAGTTCATGTACTATATATTTGTGATACTAACATTAGTAAATAACGGTATGAGAAACATAAATTATACACAACTGTTTTTTTTTTTTTAAATCTGATAAGTTCTATCTAAAATCTTTTGGATATAAATATTGAAACTTACCAAAATTAAAAAAAAATTATTAATAAAAATGAAATATTTTCTTATCTAAATATTAAACCTGAAATTTCATTGTTGGAATTACATATGACATTTTAAAATATGTCTGAAAATTTGTTCAGCTGCCGGTCAATGCATAAACATTATTCAGTCATGCTATGTAATATTAATTTTTCATCTCTAAACCATTTAATTTATAGATTAAAAGAGATATAAGAGTAATATAAAGAGTTAATGTATTATAATATCAAAATTATTTATATAAGAAACTTCATTACAAAAGTGCTAAACCATTTTTGCTTGTAGCATTATACTAAAACATTAATATGTAAACTTTACCATTTCTTAGATTTGAAATAAACATATTTCTAAAGAAAGAAGAACTGCAAACTGTAGAGAGACTGCATTGCAGATGTTTTGGGATGATTCAATTCTCTTTGATACCAGTACTTGGGATGATTGTCCTACAGCCTTCGTCAACGGTTCAAACGCCATAAAAAAAGAAAGGTAGCTGGCAACCTCCAGCTCTACATATGCATTTAATCTGTCAACACCCATCTCAAGAGTGAAAAGGACTACAAGAAAAAACTTTCTTGTTCTTGTAAAAACTGTTTAGATGGCAATAACACATATGAAATATAAATTGTAAATAAAGGCAAACGCCTGGAGAATTTCTAGAGCGGGTAGTGCCTGATATATTGTCTGGCCGCTCACTCAGGAATTTCCCCCTGGTTTTGCTATATTTACATATTTAAAAAAATATATAAACAAGTAAGTACAAGAAAGAAAACAGGTATGTAAATTTAAATATAATATTGTTTATTCAATTTAAGATAACATTAAGTGAATTATTCAATTATTTAAAAGTGTTATAAAAAAAGTCTATAAAATTTAAAAATCATCTTCTACATTATAGTCTTTTTTGAATATTTCAAAAGGCATAGCATCAACCCTAGCGATGACTTTTAACACTCTGATGTATTAGGTCACCAATGCACAAAATCTTCATTGGAATTCTAATTCATGTAGAGTTCCTTTGATTACCTACTTTACATCTATTTTCATGTAAACTGGCATGCAAAGAAAACTTTTTTATAAAATACAGTAATGAAGAAAGTCGCGTTTTAAATAAATTAAAAGTTAGGTTTGTAATTTTTTTTTTTTTTTTTTTTTCCCGATCTGTTACAATTTTTACATATTCTTCATCAAGTTGATTTTTGCATTTTATTGGATCCTCTGCCTCCCAACATAATTGTTTCTGTGCCTCATAAGCTTTCATTTCCAAGAATTGCATCCCTTGAACTGTCTTTAATTTTATCATATTCAACTTCAAACTCCTCTGAAAATAAGAAATAACTTAATATATTAAATCAAATCTTAATACCAAATAAAAATAAAACACATTTTATAATTTTGTCTTGCATTATAAAGCACTTTTATAAATTTTGTATTTAAATGACTTGTAGGGAAGAAAAAGAAGGTAGACAGCTATGTATAAAATAAAACAGTACTACTTAGTTATTCCGTCGACCAATTTCGCCAAATTATATAAATCACCAAATTATACAAATTGACATAATTTTTATTTTAAATAACGAAAGAACAAATAAGTTAGTACAGTAGACTCCCTTAAATCCGCGACCCTAAAATCTACAAACGCCTAAAATCCGCGTATTTTTTTAGATGTAAACAATGAAATTTACAGTTAAGTTGCAGGAACAAAATTCAAGATGGCACCGAAATCAGCGACTACCGCAATGTTTTTTTTACTAAATTTTTTGTTAATCATTCTCTTTTGGCTATTACAGCTGATTTATTACTGAATAAATTTACATTACTTTTGATTTTGATATAAATTAGCATATCTATATCAAAAATTCCAGGGTTCAAAATGGAAAAATACATGAACCGGAAAGCTATTTTAAAATTATCGATCGCGAAATTTTTTTTTAAATTACAGACAAATTTATTTCTAAACATACAAAGCAGTATAAGAAAAGCATTCAAGACTCGAAATAACAGTGAAAAAAGTTACAGTGAGTGCAATAAGCTATAGATACTGATAATAGCATTAACACTGTTCTCCTTGCTATCACGAGATGGCAGCATAGGACTTTTGGAATCGAATTGAATCGATTTCATTCGTAATAATTTAATATTTTTCTAAATTTTTATTTTTCTTAATTGTTTTAATAATTACTTACTTTTAAACTAATAAATAATTTTAATATTTTACTTATTTTAATGTTTCACTTTATTGTAAGCATTCATTATAATTTCCCTTGCTTCACTACCAATCAAATTAATGTTTCAAAAATGTAAACAAATCAATCACCAGAAATCCGCAAAATTCTAAAATCCGCACAACCTCTGGTCCCAAGCTTTGCGGATTCGAGGGAGTATACTGTATAACATTAATAAATATACAAATAAAACGTCGAAATAAAAATCACGTGATGACGTAAACACATGTAACTTGCTTAAAATCAAGTGAATGTGACATTTACGATCAACCATTATTAGCATTTAATCTTATAGTTTGGCGATAGATTTTTGGTCAACGGGATAACTAAGTAGTACCAATAAAACTAATTTTGGGGTACTTATAAATAATTCTTTAACATGTATTCATAACCTTTTATCCTAAACATACATTTAAAATTTATACCTGTTGTCTGATTTTTAATCATTTATCCTTTCTTTTTTAGAATAATAATCTTACTGTGATCTTAATGTCATCTGACAACCTCTTGTGGCCAAAAAAGTGTCATTGTGTGCATGTTGAGTGTTTTTAACATCACATTTCTCTAGCCAAATTTTCTTGTTGATGTCCGATGATAGTATTTGACTTCTTCTACTTCAGTAGAACTCATAAATTAGAAATGGTGCTATATATATTAATTAAGATTTTCTATCGTAAGTATACATATCTTCAGATCTTTTATTCTGATTTTCATGAAAATTATTGGTTTAAAATATGTTTAACTTAAAAGAAGTTTGATAGATATATTATTGTAGGCTGTGTATAGGGATAATTATCCTTTTTTTAATATTGCAAAAGTGTTAAAAATAGAAAATAATATATTCTAGTAAAATATGCAAGAAATCTTCACTTGCCTCGATATGATGAAATTGAAGCTTTAAATATAAGATGTTTTTATGAAGCAATATGTTCGAGATCCTTTTTTAATGGTTTTCATTGATTCTAATATCAGAAAGTATTTCTAAGTAATATACACATGTGAAAGTTTTCAACTTTTTCACTGAAATGTTTTTTTTTCATTTCGGCTGTTTCTGAGATTGATGCAAAAACATGAAATCATGATTGGAAAATTTTGAGTGAGATGTGTGTAGTGGAGGGGGGGCGGGGGGAGAGAAATAGCTGGGATTGTAAAATTCTGTGCTTTTAAATCTTCCTTGTTATGTGTACAACATAAAAAGTAATGTACATTTAAAAACTGATTTTAATTTATGCAACAAAATTCACTTTTTTTCCAGTGTTCCCAGTTCCACCAAATATTCTTTCAAGTACAAAATCAAGGGGTGGGAGGGGCTAAAATAAGAAAAAAGTTTTTCTTTAAAAAGCACTAAACTAAAATGCATAGATTTTTATAGTAATAGTTTTGGTATACCGAGTATTACCTTGACCAAGTACCAAGTTGTTGTGAATAAGAAAGAACCACCTGCACACATGAAAGGAGTTTAAAAATAAGGTGGCAGTGTGTGTGTGTATCTATATATAAACATGCTTGCAATAAATTTGCTGGATTAATAATGTAATTTATCGCTAACTGTATTTTATTATGGCAAACAGTGTTGACGTTAGAATGTCAAAATCTTATGTAAGCAAAGGGGGAGAGGGTCTATAGTAGGTCCTAGTTTTGTCATTGCTTATTGTGTAATAGTAATATGCTATTTTTTTGGAAAATATACTTTAGCGAGTAATTTAATAAAGAAAAAAACTAGTTTCTAGGGAGCATCAATATTGTTTTTGACCAGAAACTATATATATATCAATCAATACAAAGTATACCAGTCGAGGTAAGCATCTGACAGATAAGCTGGTGCCAGGATTGATTTTATTTCAAATTTGAATGCCTTCAGAAAATCACAGGTGTGTAGTTTAAATAAAATCTGCCACTAAGTAAAAAAAAAAGGTGTGGGCCAGCCTTATGTATATTCCCATTTTGTTTGTTACCAGAGCAATTTACACTATTTGGTTTTATTTTAAAAGATGAATAAAAAGTGGGAGGGGGAGGGATATGATGTTTTTAGATAATAAAAGTTTTCTTTTTGAAAGTACAAAAGTGTTCTTAAAAGATGTCAAAGGGTTTGTTGTTTATATTCATATGAGAATGGTTTTGAAAGTAAAATGAAAAAAATCATTTTTAAAAGATAAAGTTTATGTTGTTTTAAGATGACAAAAAGTGTTTTTTTTTTTTAAATTTCTTATATTTTCTTATGTTAATTATTTTTATTGTCATCAGATCAGTTAAGCGGACCTTTTTTCCTTGTGGAGGAAGGTTGTTCCAAGGAAATAATGCCATTTTGTGATCATTTGAGGTCATGCTGGTAAAAGCCGTAGCGAATACCTCATAGCTTAAAATAAATAAATCAGTTAAGCGATACAGTTGGTATGATAAAATTAAGTATTGACCAAAAAAGGTTTTTAAGACCGAAACTGAAACCTAAAACGAATTTCGGTTATCTTCTTTTTTTTAAACGAAAATCACCAAAATTTTTTTAAGTAATTAATACGTACATAAATATATATACTTATTAATTATACTTGTTTATTAAACATGCATAATTATTAATCAATTATATGTGTGGCCCAAGTTGGCTCTCTGTGCCTCTGACCAAAACTTTTTTATTTTCATATAAAATAAAATGTAATTAATTCTTCAATGACACAAAATGATTTTCTAATTCTTCGAATCAGATTAAAAAAGGTTTTAGGTATACATACCTCTATTTAGCTTTTATAATGATTTTTGTACATGATCATCTGTTGTACTAGAGATTTCTCAGAGAGTATTCAAAAGACTTCTGCGGTTTCAACTTTTTCTATTACTGTTGAGTCTACAGCTCTTAATGTGCACATGAAAAGCATCTTCAAAGTTTAGTCCTATATGCATTGCTTGCTTTATAATTTGCACTCATGTCTTGAGTCAGTCATGAATGATAATTATAAACAGTGAAGTTCATATCAATAAATGAGTGTTTCATTGGAGTCAATACAGCTCAAATCAATGAGTAATGTTAAAAATTTCCGAAAGAAGAAACGAGATATTTAGAATAAAGATTGTTTCGGTGAGGACGAATTTTTGGCAGCATTTTCACCAAAATCGAGACTGAATTTTCAGTCGATCTCTGTTTAAAATACTGTTGTTACAGTTTAGCTAATATTGCATGCTTTTTACCAATAATTTTGATGTTTAAAAAAAATTTTTTTTAATCTTAAAACTTTTCTGTATAATATTTTTTCTGAAATTTAAAAAAACAAGATGGCAGAGGGGTCAGAGTATACACATACTGTTCCATATTATATAGATTTGATGTGTATATTGTACATATTAATTTGTTACTAATTATGAATGTTGAAAAAGGGAAAATTTTAATGTAAAGTCTTTCTTTAACTCTAGGAAAATTTTATGAATTAGATTGAAAACAATGATTTGTAAAGCATGTAATTTGCAAAAAAAAAAAAAAAAAAAAAAAAAAAAGTCTTACCTAATTAGAAAAACTGGCTTGCTACAAATGTTTTTAAAAAATTAATGGTAAGGTATACTTACAAATAAAATTATGATAGAAACCACTTTATAATTTGGGGTGGCTCATTTATGTGTCTCAGGGCCAAAACTAGGGGAGGGGGCATGTGCACCAGAAGGAAAGGCGAAGGGGCCTCAAAATGAAGATTTTGTTTGTTGTTTGATAAAAAAAATATAAATATATGAAATTTGGATAAAATTATCTCGCAGCCAGAAAATGTAAATTAACTTTTTAAAAAATCTGCAACCAAAATAGAAAAAAGTAAATATTAACCTGGTTAGAATTTCTAAGCATAAAAGTAATTTAAAACTATTAAAATGGAAGCGAGACATTTTAAAAAGAACACTCCCATAGATTTAACATTAGTTTTCCAGTTTCTTTGCGTAATGACTGATGTAATCTCATGCGAAAACACTTGCATGCTAATGTTAAACCCAGAGTTTCCCCCAGACAGTTTCAGGAGGGCACTGCACCCTGCCTGCCCTTAGGTTTACAAAATAGCACCCCTCTTGCCCCTCATTTAAAAAATTAGCTCCCTTGTTGCCCCACCTGAAAAAAGTGCCTTTACTCCTTTGTTTATTAAGAAAATTACTTGCATACTAAACATTGACTCATTGCTGTCTTTAAAATAGTGTTCTGTCTATTAAATATTAAAAGTAGTTTTAAAAGTCAAAAGAATGCCTTTAAAAATTTCAAGAAATGCCCTTAAAAATCCAAAACATGCCCTTCGGAATCCAAAAGTGCCCTTTTCCCATAAGCAGCACCCTGCCCTTTTTTAAACCTGGGGGAAACTCTATTAAACCTATTAGAGCATTCTTTTAAGAATTCTCTCTTGAGCTTTAATTTTTTTTTTTTCGTATGATACCTGGGAGTGTGTTTCTACTTTTTCGATTTTGGCTGCATTTTTTTAATATGAGGACACTTTAAGTTTCAGAATTGGTTCCAAACAGTTTTCCAAAATGAAAGTGTTGGAATATAAAAAATATGTAACCAACACAACATGAAAAAGAACAAAAGCATCGACCTCAGGTACCTCGTGGAAAAAATGACTCATGTAATCTCATGCGAAAACACTTGCACACTAATGTTAAACCTATTAGAGCATTCTTTTAAGAATTCTCGTTTGAGCTTGAATTTTTTTTTTTTTTCATATGACACCTGGGAGTGTGTTTTTACTTTTTCGATTTTGGTTGCATTTTTTAAATATGAGGACATTTTAAGTTTCAGAATTGGTTCCAAACAGTTTTCCAAAATGAAAGTGTCAGAATATAAAAAAAATGTAACAACATGAAAAAGTAAAAAAGCATCGGCCTCAGGTACCTTGTCGAAAAAAATATATATATATATTTAAAAGTAATACAACTCAAGCGAAATATTCGTCTAGAATGCTTCCATAGTTTTAATATTATAGCTTGCGAATGTCTTTGTGTGACTAATGTAGTCTCTTATTTTATATCACTGTGACTTTTTTTTTTCCACTTAATGTTGAAGATCAACTAATTGAAAACAGAAACAATTTGCTTTATACATAAAAAAAGAAACTATAGGAATTTGTATCAACTATTTAGAAATCAGAATTTTATAAAACAAAATTTTAAATACAAAATATATTTTTTTATTATAGAAAAAATTTAACATAAATGTAAGCTTATCTTATTTTTTATTCCCTAACATGCGATACAGTTTAAACTGAACTAAGCCAAAGCCAGAACAGATTCTTTTCTAATAATGCTGTATATGACTGATTATTTAAATTAGACAGTTTATCTTTCAATGTCTGTTCTGAAATATGTCCCACATAATCTACATTTAAAAGTAAAAATTTCAAACATAAAGCTTGAGAACATATATTTGTTTTCTTCTTTGGCTAAAAAAGTCACTACCAGAGACTAAATTTCTCTATCTACAGAACAAACACAGTCAATAACAGTTGAAAATTTTATTTATACACATGTTTTCACTGAAAATGTCAAAAATACCTTGTGCAGTGATATTTTGAAAATAAATATGAAGTAATATGAAAATATCAAAAATCTTGATATTTTGAAAAAAAAATATCGGATATATATGTCAGTGAACCCAGTTAATAAAAAAAAAAAAAATTATATATATCCCAATTAAATGTAAAAATAACCGAGTATCCTGCACCTTTATTTTTTAATTTTTTAGGAAATAAAATGGAAAAGTGCTTTGATATGATGGGAGATTGTGATCAAGGTCCTCCAGAAATATCTTAAGAACAGTTATACCTGCGAATGCAAAAAGGGAGGGGACCAAATTGATAGTGCTGGACTTTCAGGAGTTGGACTTTGCGATTGAATATCATAAAATTAAAGAAAGTTCAAGTGACGCAATTCTTGGAAATGAAAGCTTATGAGGTACAGAAACAATTATGTTGGGAGGCAGAGGATCCAATAAAATGCAAAAATCAACTTGATGAAGAATATGTAAAAATTGTAACAGGTCGAAAAAAAAAAAAAAAATTACAAACCTAACTTTTAATTTATTTAAAACTCGACTTTCTTCATTACTGTATTTTATACAAAAGTTTTCTTTGCATGCCAGTTTACATGAAAATAGTTGTAAAGTAGATAATCAAAGGAACTCCACGTGGATTAGAATTCCAATGAAGATTCTGTGCATTGGTGACCTAATATGTCAGAGTGTTAAAAGTCATCGCTAGGGTTGATGCTATGTCTTTTGAAATATTCGAAAAAGACTATCTATAATGTAGAAGATGATTTTTAAATTGTATAGACTTTTTTTATAATACTTTTAAATAATTGAATAACTCACTTAATGTTATCTTAAATTGAATAAACAACATTATATTTAAATTTACGTACCTGTTTTCTTTCTTGTACTTACTTGTTTATATATTTTTTTAAATATGTAAATATAGCAAAACCAGGGGGAAATTCCCGAGTGAGCGGCCAGACAATATGTCAGGCGCTACCCGCTCTAGAAATTCTCCAGGCGTTTGCCTTTATTTACAATTTATATTTCATAGTATGTTATTGTCATCTAAACAGTCTTTACAAGAACAAGAAAGTTTTTTCTTGTAGTCCTTTTCACTCTTGAGATGGATGTTGACAGATTAAATGCATATCTGGAGCTGGAGGTTGCCAGAGTTCTGGAGCTGTTGAACGGATTGGATTGGGTGAGAAAGATATCCTACCTTTCTTTTTTTATGGCTTTTGAACCGCTGACGAAGGCTGTAGGACAATCATCCCAAGTACTGGTATCAAAGAGAATTCAATCATCCCAAAACATTAGCAATGCAGACTCTGAACAGTTTGTGGTTCTCTCTAAATCCTGAAAAATAATGAGTAGGAAAGTAATTTTTTTTTTTTAAATAGAAAACAATTCGTCATAGTGAGCATCATAAAATCCTGGATTAGAAAACAGTTTGAAACATTCAATTCTGCAACTAATTGTGGAGGTTTGTCTCTTCGTTGGTAGGCATAAGCCCCAGCAGAAAAGTGAATGGAAGTGGGTCTTTGTTTTTTTAGCAAAAGAAATACCTGTTGACCACCATCCAGATAATCTCCATCTTGTCATCAATATTTCAGAAACCAGTCTTAGTTACATCATCAAACAGTACATAATGTGCTCTAATAGCCATTCCTAGCAGAAATGTCAAGCAGCTATTTTCTTGTGAATTTATACCAATAGTTACCCCATTAAACAAATTTCTAACTCCCTCAGCTATAGTATTTTTTTCCCGAATTTATTTGGCCCTGTAATCCCAACCATCGTTTCTTTTGTTTGGCAACTTGATAAGTAAAAAAAACTTTGGATAAGAAAATTTTGAATTTAAATTCTCTGTGCCATCTCCCTGTCATTTCAGCCAGGATAACTAATGCATCCCTTTCGGCATCGTCGTTTGGGCCATCCCAATAATCACTTGATAATATGCATTTAAACTGGTAATTGATATCTTATTATAAAATTGTTTAACTATCAAAAAAAGCTAAGATATGTAGAAAAACAAAAATCTTGATAGAAATTTAGATCTGAGTAAATATGCATTATATTACACTATAAAATGTGGGAAAAGATTTTGACAATGCATCTTTATTTACTTGTAGATCTTTCGATCTTATATCAATTTATGATTTTGTAAGCAGTCATAGTTTAAAAGAAATTTTAATAGCATAAATCGTTAGATTAGAAATTTATAAAAATTAAAGATCTAACATATACAAACAGAAAAACAGCCATATATGATATGCAGACTAAATGAATTTAGTAGTTTGATACAATCAATTTCTTTTTTTTTTTTTTTTTGGGGGGGGGGGGGGGAGAGAGAATTAAAATAAAAACTTAAATACTTATAAAATAAAATTTTAGAAAATGCTAAAATTACTACAGTACATAACTTTTTTAATGTAGGTACTCTTTTTAAAAATCTCAAATAGAAACCAGCATAAAATAGCAAAAAACATTATTTCTTTCGATTTTTTTTTCTTTTAAGAACACTTATATTTAGCTACAGTAATTCGCAGTAGATTAAACAGAGACATACAGTAATGGTCTGTGAATAAGTTTGATTGAAGCATATATAAAAAAAATTCAAATCCTTTTGACAGTTTAGAAGAAAAGGTACACTTAACATGTCCTGTATAAATAAAAAGTTTAACATATTTGAAAATTATAATCTAAAACATTACTGTAAATTCTGTTAGACGAGAATTAATATTAATACTAAGTATTATCACGATTAATTTAATTTGGCGTAAGCAGATCCAGAGAAACAGGCAAAAATAAAGACAAAATATAATTACAAAAAAATAAATAATAATAATTGACTAGTTACGATAACAGAGCAACATGACAGCAGTTTTATATTGCAAACAGCAACTATTGCTTTACTTTTTTGCGTGTGTATGTTCCGATGCAAGATCGCCATTGTTAGTGCTCGTTTGAAGGTAGCAGCTAAAACATCGAGCTGTTTTTATGTAATTTTAATGCTTTTAAACATAATTATTACGTTTTAAATTAAAATTCTTCTTGTTTGATCTTATTTCTCGAATTCCTGTAATATTAGCGTAAGAAATTACTCAGAAAATATTAATATTGGAGTCAGAAAAACGTATACAAATACTGTATGTCGTCGTTTGCTTGCCGACACAGAACAGCGCCACTTTTTGCCCTATAGTTTGTTTGAGTCGCGAATACCTTTATGCATTGAATTACTTATTCTATATGTACTCTGGTAGAAGAAATGTTACAAGATTGTTTCAGATCACCTGGTGGAAATTGTGGTTTCCTTCTTAAAAAAGGTGGTCGTACAATCTCAATAAAATTTTTAGCACAAACTTCTTCAATTAAAAAACCTTTATCTACCATGACTGCATATGCGGTTCGAGCATTTCTAGTATATTGCTGTCAAGAAAAATTTGGCGATATGAGGTTTTATCCTCATAACCTCTGCTGACAAAGGTAATCACACCATTGGGTGAAGCACATACCATAAATTTTTACCATGTATTTTAATAATTATATTAGGTAATGAGTAATCAAGCTTCAAAATTTACCCATAGGCTAACATGGGATTTAGCGATTGGAGAGTTTCAGTGCAGTGGAGCCTTAATGCCCACAAGGTGTCTTTTAGTAGTAAATTGATGATACTCTACAACTTTGTAAATCATTTTTTTTTTTGGCTATCTCTTTCCATTTTCAAGATAGGAATGCTAACTCTACTGTTTTACACCAGGTGGCACCAAAGGCAATTTCATTCAGTAGTGCATGGCTACTTTACTATACCTAGAGACCACTTTTATGAATATGGCAGCAGCCATTCTGAAGTTCAGAGGGTGGTAAGGGGCTTTAGTGGGCATACTGTATATACACGATACTTTCTGAAACAACTGATTAACGCAAGATCTTTAAAATTCAAACCACCAACATGGGAAGTGAATAGTTGAATTGATTATCTTAACAGAAAGCATGCAGTTTTTAAATTTTACACTGTCATGAATTGATCTGATTACATTAAAAAAGATCAACAATAAGATAAATATACCTTTAATTCATTTAATCTTTCTTTGTAAACAGCTTCCTATTCTTTTCCTTCACCATACAACCAGTCTTCAACAGAGGTTAATTTATGTAGAAAGTCATCACGTTCCTATAAATATAAAATTCACATTGTAACATCCAAATTACTAGCTCTCTTTGACATAAAAAGCAATTATTTTAACTAAAAAAAAAAGAAAATGGAGAAAATTGAAATCCGAAGAAAGAGAATGATCACATGGTGTCAAACACTAGTCAAGTCAAACACCTGTTGGCATATAACATACATATATGGAATTCAAGGGTTATGTGCATCCTCTTTCTTACTACTTTACTTATTAAATAAATGCCTTTTATTTCTTTATTTAAATTATTCCTTTTAGCTAGGCTGGTCCCTCTTTCAGCTTTATCCTATACAACGGACTAACCGACCGAGACTAATAATGGGCTCGAAGTAGCTAGGAGTCGTTCGGTAGCTTCATCGCCCTGAGCCCAACCCTTCCCACTTTTCGGTGTCTTTAATTTGTGTAATTTCCCTTTTAAATTTGTCCAGTTTCAATTTTTGAATTTTTTTTTTTTTTTTTTCTATCTGGCTTTTGCTAGAGAGTCTTTCACTCGGGACATGGCTGGGGACCTACGAATCTTGCTTCCGCAAGAGTCTGACTATAGTAGAAGAATAAAGGGCTGCGGACAAAGATGGGCCGTTCGCTGCGGCGGTCAATCGTACTATTTTGCGTAAGTTGATTTTGGGAGTCTATGCGTACCGAAAGCGAGCGGAACTGCGACAGAACACTCAGGTTTTTACTGGTTTCATGGACATTTTGTCTTGTAAAAAATATTTCCATCTATCCGAACGTTTCAAAATTTTTATAGGAGATGTAAATCTGGTCTATTTGGATGCTTCGATAAACATTGTGTTAAAATTAGGACGTTGACTAAAATAATAAATTAAGACCGGCAAGTGGCCCATCTTCGTCCGCAGCCCTTTATTCTTCTACTGTAGTCCGACTCTTTTGCAGAAGCAAGATTCGTAGGTCCCCAGCCACATCCCGAGTGAAAGACTCTCTAGCGAAAGCCAGATTTGAAAAAATCAAAAATTGAAACCGGACAAATTTAAAAGGGAAATTACACAAATTAAAGACACCGAAAAGCAGGAAGGGTTGGGCTCGGGGCGATGAAGCTACCGAACGACTCCTAGCTACTTCGAGCCCATTATTAGTTTAATTCATTTAACATAAGTTTAGTTCCCCTTTTAATTCCTTCCATCACTTACTCTCATCCGCTGGTATCATTGGCTATCTTTTCCTCTAGAATCGTTCGGCTCTACTGTGAATGGATTGCAGCCATAGAGATAGTCCCTTAACATTGACAGTTGTCAATCAGCCAATGCTTGCAATCTTTCAACACCAGATGGATTTCACTTATATGCAAATAAATGAATGACATACTATCTTGGCTCTCTACGCGGGTCAACTGGCAGTTGGTTGGTTGTGTTTATGATGACCAATTATCAGCATGAGGGATAAAGGCCCTAAGGTGGGGGGGGGGGTCTTTCTAAGGGAACCTAACTCGTATTTATGCTTGGTCGACCGGCAGATATAAAATTTCAGCACAGAGTAAAGCCAGCAGTCTCGTCCTTTTTTTTTTTTTTTTAGCTTGAGTTCATAAGAAAATGACATTTATTTGGCTGTTAAAGTACAGCCTTGTAAAGGTCTTAGAGATAGAAATATTTTTACGGTAGCTGAAGTTTATTTCTATTTGTTTTATAGAAAGTCAACTATTTTTACAATGACTTGCTGGCATTAAATATTTTATATTGCACAGTGATAGAGTGGAATATTTGTTTCAGAGTCGACAGTGTTTAACCTTTGGCCGGTGAAGTGTTTGCATATTGTAAGAGTGAGGTTTATTCCCCTCTTATTATTTTAGGCTGCATTTAAAGTTCTCCATCAGCTAAGTTATTCCGGTTGATTTAGATTAACATGATTACTTTCGCAATTTCATTTAAGTAAGAGAGTTCGGCAGATATCAATGGAAAGTTCTTTTTTTAAAGATTTGTTTCCAAGCTGAATCCATGATTAATTTTGTAAGTTTATATTCCTTTTTCAATTAATGATCTGCTGGAATGGTTTTCTTTTACCAAGTTATAATTTCTCTTGGTATTTCAGGGTGTCTACAGAAATAAAAAAAAAAAAAGTTCCCTGATTTTTCCATGATTTCCCTGACTATCTTTATCAGACCTCCCTGATTTCCATTATTAACAATACACATATGGTATTTTTGCATGTATGCCAATTCCTCGTATAATGCACTTAACCAGCTTGCTAATATCTCATTTAGGAGAAAAAGCAAGAGTAAAATATAAAAATTGTCATATTCATTAAGTATTGGTTGACAGTTTTATAAATCCGAACTCAAAATTTAGTTCAACAATTTCATACAGTGGCCAATGGATATAGGGTGACCAGAAAATTTCCTCATTTTCTGAAAAATATTCAAGTCTAAGGCACATCCCACACTAAGACGACACATAAGACATGTCGCTTGAATTCGCTGGAAAAACTGATTTAAAACAACTTCGTTCTTTGTTTCAACCGGTTTTTGCGCTACATGTCGTTTGTTGTCTCAGTGTGGCATGCGCCTATGACTTACTTACATCTGACGGGATAGCTAGTTGGATTAAGTTGGCCACCTGGTCAGGTTACGCTAATGTATCATTTAAAATTTTTAAAAATGGGTAAACTGCCTTCAATATAAGTACTATCCGCAGAAAAGGAGGACATCTAATCACCTTAATTTGCATTAAATATCAAAAACTCATACCATGTGCATCTTTTTAAAGATATTGGGAAAGATAACTCAGCATGTGAAAAATATGGTATATAACATGAAAAAAAACAGTCTCGTTGCCAAGGTGAAAAAATTTTGAAATATAGGCAAATTTCCCTGACTTTTCCAGATTGATAAACCCCCTGATTTCCAGATTCTGTAGACACCCTGTATTTTAATAAAGTAACTTGAATAAAAGAAATGAAATTATAATATAAATTAAAGTAAAGCAGATATTTTAAAATAAAGTTTAAAGAGTTAAATATATTATTAAAGTATTAAATTAAATGTTAAAAAGCTTTCTTCTATTAATAAATTTCTTTACATTCCAGCATCAACTTAGCCGAGTTCGGCAGATGTTACATTAATTGTTTTAACGTCAATATGAATTGAATCATATGTTTTTCTATCGACCTGTTGCAATGTTATTGCAGGTTTGTTGTTATAATATGTAACTAAGACAAAGATATCTAATCTATATTTATATACATTTTTTTTAAATGTGTTAATAAACTGTTTTTTTTTTCAATTTTTATCTTGACTTTTTTGAAGTCTTTCAATGTCACACATCTTGCACATGTAATTATCTTTAATCGTTTACTCATTCCATTTCCTTTTCAGCATGTTTATACTTCAATGATAGGTATAATGGTAGACCATGGTAACAAGTTGTCAGCATAGTTCACATATGCACCTAAGTGACGTATCTCTCTCTCTGTATGAGAAAGTACAGACTCAGCAGTTTATCACTGAGTGTAATTAAAATGTAGAGTCAGTTGTGGTCTGACTTTTGAGTGAAGCACTGCTCTGGACAATGCGTCTGATCACAACAATGTATTAATTCTGTATTATTTCTATTGTACAGTCCTGGAAAAAAAAGTAAACACCCCTACTAACTCCTCAACAAATTATCGTAGAAGAAAGGTACTGGTACCAAACGATTGGAAATAAAGTCTACTTTTAAATGATGTATATAAAATTTGCTTAGGGGCCATCTACATATTAAAACGAATCCAAACTTTATTTTTTTCAATGACAATACCCAATTTTAACGAGATATTTCAAATCTTCGGTTCAAACTATACCTAGAGACCAAATTTCAAGTCATTTGAATGATAAGTTTTTGAATTATAAACATTCAAAATTTAGTGCTTCTAATGTTAAATTACATTTTCATATTTTTATTTATATCTCCAGAAATTATGCCACTAATGAGCTAATTTTTTGTGTAGCAATAATACTAATATACCCAAACGTAAATACGCTGAATTTGCAATTTTTATAATTTTATGATATGAATTATGAAATTAATATTCGAAAAAATTATGAATTGCAACCTATAATTTTTTTGATGGATTTAGATTTATTAAGTCCTGCTTTATGGAAATCTAAAATTTCACATTTTTCTTCCAAGTAGTTTTCAAATTATGCTGAAAAACCGGCAAAATGATGGTTTAAGGGGCTGTTTATAATAGAAGTGACTAAATATTTTGAAATTTCTTCTGCTGTCCTATAATCTAGCAGGCTTCATTGACTTCTTAAGGTGCCTTGATCAAGATGGGAGCTCTCTCGGTTAATACTCGAGTTCTGAACTTCAGTTTGGATACCACCCTTAAAATACGCTCACTTTAAAATAATTTCTCATAAACTTAAAGTGCAAACTGCATAAAAATTTGTTTTTAGGCTAATTGAAGGGTGTAGAATTCATTTATGCTGTCAGAATTGTGTACTGCTATTGAAAAAAACAAAGTTATGGTTTGTTTTAATATGTATATGGCCCCCTAAGCAAATTTTATCTATATAATTTAAAAGCAGACTTTATTTCCAATCGTTCGGTACCAGTAACTTTCTTCTACGATAATTTAATGAGGAGTTAGTAGGGGGTGTTTACTTTTTTTTTCCACGACTGTACATAGCATTTTATTTAACCTATATATTTAATCAAAGTAATTCAGTTTGCAAAGAGTCAAACCCAATTTCTATTTAACTACACGCTTTAGCAAACAACCTAAAGTATATTGTAATAGAGTAAATGTGATTTTTCTTAAATAACCAATTGACGAAATTCGCAACTTTTACCTGCAACAGATTGATAAAAATAGCAATTGTTTTCACGATCGTTTGACCAAATTCGTGATTATTATTTTCCGAAATTTTCTATTCCAGTAACCTTTTGACAAAAATCTTGATTTTTCTCCGCGATCTTTTCATGAAATTCACGATATATTTTGGTCAAAAGTTTGATGATTTTCGAAATTTTCTTGTGCGACCGATTGCCAAAATTCCAATTTTTTTTTTCAGCCACGAAATTCTCTATTTCCCCGATGTTTCAACATCTTAATATTTTTTTTTCAAATTCGTGATTTTTCCCACTAATTTTGACCGGCACCAAAAATAAGCACCTTGTAAGGACCTTACAAATATTTTTCGAATGTAAGCCCATATGAGCACTTGTAAGGACCACTATGCAACAGGATAACACATTCTAAATTATCTATATCTTTTTTGATGCAAATTTGCATATTTATTCTAAAAATGTAAAACATTTAACTATTCATTTTTTTATGATAAGTAATTATTCTTCTCTTTTAATCTAGCAGTTGCTAAGCAACTATACCTTAAAATAGCTAATCTTCCATAATAAAATCAATTGACAAGGTTAGTGCCAAACATGCAGGATGTCAGCAACAATATAGCTTAAAATGAATGTAGAGATACTGCTAAAGAAATGTCACAAAAGGTGCTAATCACACAAGCTAAAATACTTCACTTGGAATTAGACCTGATTACAGAATATTACACAATAGGTTTAATCATCTACACATGACACAAGTGAATCGATTGAAAACTAAATTGCAAATGAACCTTTTTGAGGATCACTCATGAAGTGAATAAGTAGTTTCTGTCAATCTCTGTATTAGAAAGCTGAAGTATATAACCATACAAAATGTATGAATTCCTTTCATGTTGGAAAGTATCCTTCCTGTTGACATTGGCTTGTCCCGATATGGCAGAGGATACAATAACTAAATTGATCTGAGAAAATATGAAGTAGAAATGCAAAGTACATTAAAAGTTGACCAAGCTGGCCACCACCATATATTTTAAATAAATAAAAAAAAGCATTTTGGGGGGATTTATTTTGACATGCTTCCTGTATAAAAATAGATTTATACAAGAGCTTTAAAAAAAGCTATAACTGGTTTTTCCAAATAAAATTATAAAAACATTGAATTTCTAAATTAGATGTCTCATAAGGGGAGTTGCATGAATATTTTATGCACAAATTTTTATTCAACTTTTGCAACAAATGCCGACATGGCTGACAGGTAGTCTGTATTTCATTTTAATAGGTTAAAACTTTCTCTACAACAAGAGGCTTATCATAATAAAATAGTTTAAAACACACTCATAGATATACTAGAATCTTTAAATAACACAATTATTTGGAATTCCAAACAAATTCAATGAGACATCAGCGAGTTCAGGTGTCAGGGCCCCCTTAAAGAAATGTTTAATAGTTTTCACCTACATTATGCCCAATGTTCTGTAACATGGGAAGCACAGGTTGCATTATATAGTCTTTATAAAAAATATACTTTGCTTTTGCTTTAATTGGACAACTTAAATTTAACTTCCATGAAAAAAATATATACATGCACCAAAATAAATTTTGTAAATGGTGAATTGTGAATAACACGGGATCTATCTCAGGCTGACAGAACATACTGCCGGTACCTGGTGAAAACGCTTTGAATTGAAAACTAATGATTTTTTTATGTTTAAAATTTTTCTTTTAGACTGACCACTAACACCACCAAAAAGCAATTTATTTTAATTAAAATATATCAGTTATGTATTCAATAGGCATGAAAGTGGGAAATGGGAAAAAAGGTGGAAAAATTTTTCCATCTATACAATAAGGCCAAACTCGTATAATTTAGACACATTTTAACAGTCATTCATACAATAAAATGAATTATAACTGTACATATGATTGGTATTTTCTTTCTGTACCTTAGAAAGTATTGAAAGAAAAAAAAATAATAACAATAAATGTATAAATTCATTAAATCAAAAAAGAAAATTGGAAACAGTTTGCTAAAAGTATAAATCAATCCAAATATATCTGTTGAACTTATGTGAAGTACACAGATTAATTTTTCAAAATAAAAGGATTTGAGTTGACAAAATGTCTAATTATTAAGCTTTTTAGCCCCCCCCCCCCATATGCTTCTAATATTTTCTTTGCACTTTTACATCAATCCAGAGAATGTCCAAATTTGCTTTTAAAAAGGTGGAATTCCTCATTTAGGAGGAACTCTTTCATGCCTGATTCAAATGAAGTTTTGAAATTTATTAAAAATGGTACTTTAACTTGGTACTTGAAATTTATTAAAGATTTCAGTAATTACTTCAACCTTTTTTATTCTGATTATTTAAGTGTTATCCTGATTATATATCCAGGGGCGCACCAACTGTATTTGGCACCTGTGTGCAGTACATCAGTTGGCACCCTATATACCTATTTATAAAATCTATATATATATTTTAGTATAATTCAAGTAAGGATTTTTTTCTTTTTACCCAACTGAAAAGAAGGGTTATGTGTTTCATGTGTATCTGTGTATGTGGATTTCTTTATACCCTTGAAACATCCCAACGGCTGGATGGATTTTAATGAATGAGGTCTATCGATTCGTCTTAACGGCCTGATGGTTATAGGTTAGGTTTTGTTTTTATAAATTCAAAAGGGCGGCCGTAAAATACAAAATGGCAGTAGAGACAAAAAAAAATTTTTATGCACCCTATTGAGTGGCATATCATTGGATAGGTCTTCCAAAATGAAGACAATGTTTCATTGACTATTTTACAGTCAGAAGCTCCGTTAAAATATTATACAACCTGGAAATTGTGTAGGTAAAGATCTCTAGCTTTACTGCAACTCTATAACTATCATAGACCTCATCAAAACAGTGTTTATAGATAGGAACTAACAATTAAACAAAACTTAAAAGCCATCAATACAAGTAAATAAAAAAAATAGGTAAGTAATATAAACAAGTAATATAAAAAAAAAATATTTTAAGTCAATAAGAATTTTTTTTTTATCTTTCCCCATTCTTCTTTCCTTTTGAGTGGCACTTAAAATGACTTGATCAAGAAGAGACTCTCTCGATTATTGAAAATTATATTTAATTAGTGAACTGATGTTTGAAAAAAAAAACAATTAACATCAAGTGTCATCCACTACAAGTTAAAAAAAATTATTTGAGCTTGATTGGATGAATAATAAGTATTTTATTAATGATTGAAAATTTGAACAAGATATATATAGCGAGAGTGTGAGCTAATAGTAGGAATTGAAAAAAAAATAGTTTCACATTGATGAGAAATAATTAATTAGTTTGCTTTTTATGCAATCGGGTTTTTGATTTTTTTTAATTTAATTGTTTATTGAAGTATTTTCTCAACAGCTGAAATTTACCAATTAAGTGCCTTAGTGTGCCACACATATTGCACACGGTGAGCGCACTATGTATACATCGGTTACATTATGTGTTGGGGTGAAGTTTTAATTTTGTTATGGAATATTAGCCGAAAACAACGGCTAAATATTTACATTGTTTTAAGTACAAACAAATTAAGCAACATTGTTATTTTTTTAATGCAGCTTGAAAATTAGTTTAAAAAACAAAGCAGCAAATTAAATGCATTTTAAAATATTTTTTTTTCTCTATTTGACAGTAAAAATTGATATTGAATGATAAACATCACTCTACGTAATTTATTAAATTCTAAACAGAAGTTAATATAACTCAGGTCATTATATTCACCAATATGATGTCAGCTTTATTCACAAACATGTTTTTGCTTTATAATATAGATAAGTCATTTAACTCTTCTGAATTAACTCAACAAAACATGTTTATACTTGTGTATTATTTTAATTATTTATTTTTTCAAATAGATTTAATCCTAAGTAAACAGAAATGTCTTATGTTTCACTAGAAAGTACTAGCACTGAATATTGTTGGTTTTAGAAAAAAGTACAGTATGTATTTCAGCTGTGTTTAAAAGCTCATGAAGGACATTTCCAGCACTTTCAGAAACAAACTGAGTAAACAGTGATATTAATAAAATATATTTTTCTATTCAACTCAAAATTGACAGATCAATTTTAAGAATAAAATTTTAAGCAAAATATCTAATTATGAATAAACCTATTAGCCTTATTAGTGAAAAAAAAAATCTCATTAAGGTTTTGTTTCAAAACAAGAAACTTATAAACAAATTCTCATTCTGCAGCAGCAAAGATTAACAATAAAGAAATGAATACTACAACTGTACAGTTTAAAAAATATATAATCTTACTAAGGCTCTTGAGATGCAAGGCATGCCTTTCACTGTCAGTTCATTATTCCACAAAATTAAAGTACTTAAACCTCTACCTGAAGTATTTGATTGTTGGCCCAAACTTTCCATCACATGAACTAAGCCTTCATCCTACAAGAAGAGAGAAAGAAAACAAAAAGTAAACAATCTATTACAATAACTATGTAGAATAATAATTAATAAATAAATAAACAAGAAATAAAGTAAATCAATAAATATGTTTTTCAGATGAAAGCATCAATCTTGTGTAGACAGTTACACAGGATATTCACTATATATTTGATATTCAGTCATACTGTTGTAAAGGGCAAAAAATTTCTTAACACAAAAAATACCTGTCCTGCTCCTGCTTTCAAAGACTTAGCACCTGAAGAAGAAAGACAAGGCTCTTTAGAAAGGTTTCCTTATTTTTATGGTGTTATTAAGAAGGTTTTTTGCCCTTATTGTATCCCACGAGCTTGTTCAATAGTTTAATACTACTGAATAATCAATTTGGCTGAATATCACAATATTTATTTGAACCATATCTAAAAAACTTTTTGCAAGACGCCCCATAGCAAAAACTGTGCAGCACGGCAGCAGCACTGCGGTTATTTCAGACCTAACAGAATAATCTACCAGCTTAAAAATAAATAATGGGTTTAAAAATTGTGGCTAAAAATTTAAGAGTTAATGTTTTAAAAGTTATTGTGTTATTACATTTTCAATGTAAAATGCAACTTTCGCTTCTTTTATAGGTATTTATGGTGATAGCTTGGTTCAGCATTGTTGGGTAACAGATAAATTTTGGCTTGCTGAGATGGACCCCGAAAATTCTACTACGGGGTATGAGAGGGGGGTAAATATACATGTAGCGAGTATATATGAAATTATAAAACTTTAATATTTAAAAACAGGATAAATGAAATTACAAAACAGCTCTTTGTTAAATTCATGTGAATCACTTCAAATGACACACATTTATTCTACAGCACATGGCTTTCACATTCGTTAGATGATGCTGACACCATCTGTTTTCAGTAACTTTTGTTTTTCAATTTGCTTTTAGGAAATATATTTTTAATTATTATCCCTTTAAGACCCGGTGTATTTGTAAAAGCTAGTCATGCCTGTAGAAAGTAAAACATGGACTGCACCCACTACCTGTTGATAAAAATTGATACTTTACTCTATCTGCAAAGCCAGAGCGATCATTTGAATCGAGTTTTTATTATAAACAACTCAGAAACAAACAAATGAATGTCTAACCCGCATGATCATGCGGGTTGGGTCTTAAAGGGTTATATTTGATGATTCACACATTTTCTAATTATATCAAATATCCTTTGTAACAATTCTACTCTTAATTGGAGTGAAACTTTTTATTCTTTGGATACTTGTTTGTTGAAATTTAATCATCACATAAACACCAATTCTAAACATATTTACTACCTTTTTAATACTATCAAACCATTGAAAAATCATACTGGAAAAGTACAACTCTGAACACTTGAGACTCAAACACAGAATATAATTTCACACAGAAGAATGCCTCCAAAAAATGAATTGGAAAATTACTTTCAAATTGCACATCAAGATGAGTAGATGAACTAGCAAGTTCTTTTTAAACAATCTTATGCTCATTGCAAACCACTACTGGCAAAACTCTTGTATTTTACTTAGCAAATTTAAACAGAGACAAAATACTTCTAACACATTAGACAACCCCTCAAAAGGGAGAATATGCAAAGGAGCAACCAACTTGAAGATGAATCAGCAGAAGAAAAAGCATGCTGACAATTTGCTTCTGATTCAATCAGGAAGAATATATCTTCTTTCTGCACACAATTTACTGGTAGAAAAATGAGTTAATAGAACATGGATGGAATTCAATTATTACTGTGATTTTCGGATAGGACGTGTGTTCTATGCTGTTTGATTGAATGTTGCAAGAGGGGTTCTTTCAACACTTTAAGAAAAAAAAATCTTATGCAACTCTGCATTTAATTGTAAATAAATTGAGAAATAAAATTACATTTAACTGAAAGAGATTGCTTTAATATTACTTATTTTGTTGACTAAAAAGTGACACTTAAGAAAATTAATTAGTAATGATGATATACATTATCTCAAAATCTTTAAAGTTTTATCTAAACAATACATATTAAATGTAGACTTAGAAACACTCAGATTTAATGATTCTTAAATGATTTTTTTTAAATCATGCACAAATGGCATACTACACCACAAACATGGATGAACGAGATGAACATGCAATGCGGCTAGAACATAGAACCACAACATTACTTCTCTTAAAGCATCAGTATTATCACAAGAATATTTTCTGCTGACATTGAACTTTTTATAACTATCTCGAAATTCGAGAATTAGAATGTTTCAAAAGGGGTACTTCAACACATCTACGTAGATTCTCACACATGCATCATTAGCTGCAGTGCTGAAGATTTTCCTGGAGAAAGAACTCTATATCGGGATGAATGAATACAGAAGAAAAGAAGTACATTAAGAAAGTGATGAGTTTTCGCAATTCAACAGCTGTGGTTATTACACGAGCAAATTTGATACCCAGCATCATACATATTGCCTGTATTTTTACAAAATATGGGATTTTTTTCCAATGAAATGTTATTTTCACCATGATGCCAGTATTTTCATAAAATATGAGATTTTTTATTTCCAAAGAACAAGGACATATGAATATAATAAAATATGATGAATAACACTTTCAACTATGCAAAGAAAAATAGGCAGCAATATTATGTGGAGAGTGTAATTTATGGCAATCCCAATAAAAACAGGAAAAGGTAACAATGATTTTCGAGGAAAAATTAGATGAAATTCAAAACCAATACTTACTCCTAGCTTATTGTTGCTAAGGTCTAGAAGTTCTAAGTGTGTGTTAGTATGAAGCAAATTACCAAGCTGAAAACCATCTGCTGGGGAAATTTTATTTTCTGCTAAAAAGAGCTCTCGCAAAGTAGTATTTAACTTCAAAGCTGCCACTACAAGATAAAAAACAATGGGATTTGAAATTTGAATTTTATAAATATTTAAAACAATCTAAACAAACATAATAAAGAAATCTATCAAAAATTTCTAAACTGACAAGCAAACATATCTCCTTCTTCTACTAAACAAAGTAAACTAAGTAAATTGTTTTTCTCATCAATTCTAAAACTGCATGGTCATCCAATTAAAGTTTTGTGCTTAATAAACATAACACCATCTATGAATTACAACTGTAAAAATACAAATTTAAAGTTTCATATACAGTTAGCAAAAAAAAAAAGCACAAAAAAAAATTTCATGATAAGAACTAGATAAAATTCAATAATCATATTATAATTTGAAGACTTTTCTTTTCCATCTAAACATTGTAATATTTCAGAGGTTTGTCTTTCTCGATATTATGTGTAAAACTCAGTTTAAAAAAAAAAAAAAAAAAAAAAAAAAAAAAAAAGAAAAACATATAAAACACCAGCAAAATTCACATTAAAATGAAAATAAAAAACTCAAAAATGACATTTTAAGAATTACAACAATCTATACTGCAATCAAATTACATAAATATATAACTAAATCAATTAGAAAATTTAGAAATTAAATTCTGTATAGAAAGTTTATTAGTAGGGCAAGTTTTAAGGTTTGCATAAGATTAAATAATTAAACAAGAGTTATATAAATAACTACGCATTTTCATAAAGACAAGTTGAAATTTTTTCCAACTGAGTGAAAATGTGTTAAATATGCGACCCCTTTTACGAGAAACACGTTTTTTCTGCAATATTTTGATGAAATTTGCGCTTTTTTTTTTTTTTTTTTGCGATCCTTTGACGAAAATCGGCATTTTCCGCAATTTTTTTGATGGAATTCGCTATTTTTTAGTGATCCTTTAACGAAATATGCTGTTTTTTCGTGGCCCTTTTATGAAAATCGCATTTCTTCTGCGATATTTTGATGAAATTTGCGATCCTTTGATGAAAATCGGCTTTTCCCTGCGATTTTTTGACAAAATTACTTGTCCCACGGGATGCATAACAACTATTTTTTTTGCGTCTTGTCTCTGATTTTTCACGTAATTTATGCACTATAGCACGTTCACGGCATCGCTGTATACAATTTTTAAACCCGACAAAATTTTTAGGCCTTTTTTGGGGGGGGGGGGAAATTGAGTGAGTCCGAAGCTAACTGGAAAATGCCAAAACAGAACATGAAAATGACACGAACCACTTAAGGTTTGACCCGAAAATCAACCTGACCGAAAGCAAAAAATTTCAGCATATCCCGATCTGCAGGGAAGAATATTAGCTTCAATATCCAACCCAATGCAGTCTGGTTTGCATAAAATAAGGTTACCAGACATGATGCAAGACTAGTTTGTAACAAGCATATTACGAAATCAGAGTAATCTAAATGTAATCATAATAGACTAGTTCAGTAATCTTAATCCAGCAAAAAAATATTAATCGTAATCTAAACAATCGTAGTCTAGAATTTAAAAACTATATAATCAAAAATTTAATTGTAATCCAACTTGCATAAATAAAGACATAATTGTAATCGGCTTTCAGAAATTGAAAGTAATCATAATCAATTACAGTCCTCCATAATCGACTCAAAGTCTGTACCCTACCAACTAAGCTATCCTGGACAAATTCAGCAGACACTCAGAGAACCTTTAAGCATTAGCCTCCAGTCTTGAGTTCAATAATGAAATCCCATTACCTGAGATTTAATCTGTAGAGCTTTGTCATTTATTGCAGATCGGACGCTAATGCCTGAAGGATGTCTGAGTGAATTATATCTACCTGACTTGCCCAGGATAGCTTAGTTTGTAGAGTATTGGCAGCTAAAGCCAGTTAAATTTGCAGGTACAACAGCTACAAAATATGAAATTTTATATATAGAATAATGAAAAAAAAAGACTTCACAAGGGTGTGAGGGAAGAGTGATATGATTTTGAATAACAAAAAGAATTAACTTTAAAAAGTTATATGAACTTTTGATTTTTTAAACTGCAATCATATAAAGATTGGAAATACATCTGTAAAACTGCATAGGTCAATAACTAACCCTTTATGCCCCGACGGTACTTTAAAGAACCATTAAAATAACTTGTTATAAAATTAATTTAATACATTGATTAGTAGTAATACAGTTTAGAATGAGTTATAGATACTTTATCTTGTTCCAAAAGCATTATTGGTTGCACAATAAAAATATTTTTAAAGGGATGATTTCTTTTGCCTTCTCGATGTTGAAAGATTGGGAAGGAGGGAGGGGAGGAGTTTCAGTTTGGAAATAATTCTACACTTCTGTTGTGAGAACATTATATTTGTACATTTCCTCATTCTACAAAATACTAAAAAAATATTTTAAATAAAAGATTTGAGTGAAATTATAAATATTGCACAAAATCCCTATAAATTCAAATTGAATTAATTACTTTTAATTGGCAAAATCCTAAAATTTATTAAATGATTGTGCAAATCTTCTAATGTAGTTTCAAAAATTCACAAAAAATGCTTTAGAAGATGAAATTTTCATGAATTCATAATTTGGAATATAATGGGTTAAATAATCACTAAACATCGATCAAAAATGGAATACAGCAGTCTCAGCATGTTGAAAAACCTGTATGGTGAACCAAAACTGTTTACTTATTTTTAAAAATACGATTCTTATTTAAATAATAAACCTTCATATGAATCCCCATAAAACAAAAGAATGCTTATGGTAATTCATACTAAGTTTTGTTATTTAATTGCGATTTATTGTCAGTTTTTTAGTGCTGTATAAACAATACGGTTCTTGTTTAACAAATAGGAAGTAAAAAGATAAATGACATTACATAACATACTATAGAGCTATTTATAAAGAAACATACATACATAAACAAGCACATTTTCAATTATTGTTAATTACTTATTAAAGAACAATACTTGTATACATTACAAATAATTCAGCAAAAGGAAACATGTGCGATTAAAAATTTAATTGGTACAGTCAAATGCATTAAAGAATGCTCAACTACATTTTTGATGACTGTTTTACCATGAATTTTAATAATCTTGATCTTAATAAATCTTGATTTGAATTTTTATGTTTTGAAATGACTTTAGAAAATTGATTTTTACATGCCAGAAAGGTTCGGTCAATTGCAGGGATATACAGCTGTTACATTATAGTACATGAGTTATTCGCACAACACAGGAACTGCCAAATTGTTTAGAGTTGCAGTCAGCTAATTTATATTTCATTAAAAAGCTTAACATATTTTACCAAAAAATGTCATTCAATAATGACAAATAGGTTACAATAATGAAAAAACAGTCTTACCTAATATAACAAGACATCTCCCATAGACACCACAATTTTCTAGGTGTAAGGTTACTAAATTAGACCCTAAACGTAATGCTCTACCTACAATTAATAGGACCTGCTCATTTAATCCAGTACTTCTAGCATTTAGAGGAACTAATGGGGATGTCTGGAAGAAAAAGAAAAAATGTAATAACAGAAGACAATAGATAAGATGAACAATAAAAAATTACAAGTTAATTTACATAGAGTATATTGTGATGATACTTATACAAAATTCGAAAAATTTTCTTTTGAAAATTGTTGAGGGTGCTACTTTGGTAACATTTAGGTTATCAGTTTAATATTGTATAAAAAATTTACACATTTTGCTAGAAAAATTAATTAACAAAATAATCCAAATCCAGCAGCGCTTTCTCTGTATGGTAAAATTTTTTAATCAACCTATTTTTTGGTAAAAATTTTAAGGCTGTATTATTGCAAATTATTTTCAAAGACTATAGAAAAATGTGACTGAAAATTCATAATTTAAAAAATGATAAGATCAGAAACATAGGTTTATTTAGAAAATTAATATATTTACAAATATAGCATTTTGAATTTATTTTTATTACTATTATTATGAAGTGCTTATAACACCATTGTAGTTTCTACATATCTTAATACGTGAAAAATACAGTAAAATATATGCAAAAAAGTACAAATAAACGCTTCATATTGAAAAAAAAATAAATAAAGCATAAAGGAAATACATTAAAATTTGCTAAAAAAACATTTGTCTCAACTTGGATAACAAATTAAAAAAAAATCTTCAAACAAGAATCAAACAGGCAATAAATATAGATCCTAAATTATATTAAAACAATCCAGGTTGGTCAGCACTAACTTTTTCATGCTCCTTGACTTTTCCTAGGTCATTTTTCCCTGATTCTTCCAGGTCATTTTACATGATTTTTCCAGTTCATTATCCGATGGAATTGTGCCGTAAGGGCCATCCACAAATGACGTCAAGCTTAGAAGGGGGAGGGGTTTTCATGAAATTGTGACAAGGGGGGTGGGAGGGCCTAAGAAGTAGTGGTGTACCGAGTAGTACTTTGGCCGAGTAGCCGAGTACCGAGTAGTTGTGTAATAAGAAAAAAAAAACTGATGTGCACATGATGTGAGCTTAGTACATATATATAAATATACCTGTGTACACACACACACACACATATATATAGTATATACAGTCGGACCGCTATTTAACGAAGTCTCTAAATCCCGAAAAAAAGTTCGTTATGTGGAAAATTCCTTAAATAGAGATGAACCTTTTTAAATACTTTAAACTACACAAAACAGATTTTTAACTCATAAACACTAAACATTATTAAAAAACTTAACTAATCACACTTTTTTTTGTAAATCATATTTTTTTATTATTATTATTCATTTTACCCATCAAAAAGAAATCTGTAAGGGCAACAAGAATTAAAAAAATATATTGTCCGGAAATACACTGTATTTTCAGTTTTAAGAAAATATTTACATTAAAATTAATGAATTTTAATGACATTGTAGTATTTATTATAACAAGTAATTTTAAGCATTGTATTACTACATGCATCCTTAAATTTAATTACTGAAACTTATTTACTACAGAACAGCCCTTTTGAGTGTGAAAGGGAGATATTGAAAGTTTGCATTTCCTGGAAGAAATGCAAAGAATGGCAGGAATTTTACTACTCTCGTTGAGTTAGGCACTTGGTAAAACTAATTCGAGGTTATTGAGCATTATAAAATGTGTAAAAAAAAGAATAAGTTTGAAGTGTCTGGAAATATTTTGAGAAATAGGGAGAAAAAAAAATTATATCAGAAGAAAAAGTTCGTTAATAGAGAATACACTTCGCTATTTGAAGGTTATTTTACGAAGAAATTCGCAAAATGTTGTTGATTTCGAAGAAAAGTTTGCAAAATACAGATCTGACTGTATAAATTAAATTTGAAATTTATTTGTGCACCTTTTAAAGACAATTTTTGACAATTCAAAACAGTAGCAAAAAAAGGAGAATTGACACATAACAAGTACAATTATTAATCAATATAAAATTAAAACATTCTTCAACCGTCCAATTTATTCTGATACCTGAAATCTGTCTATCGAAAATAAAAATGTTTATTGGTTACTGTAACTATTCATTGAATAATGCAAAACATTTCATATTTATTTTGTAACTGTACCTTATTTTCTTTTGATTAAAAATAAAAAGAGAGGTACAAAAAGAGATACAGGCTTTCTTAAATCTTAACAGAAGACTTATGTAAAACTGACACTATTTGCACGGTGGGAGGGGAGGGGGGATGTCCGATTATGTACAATCTTGCAAAAGAATTCTTATGTGCACCTTCAACCACTGTTTATTCTGAACATATATTTACAGAGACAGGCCAAATTTACAGTAGTAAAAGAAATGTCCTGTTTACTGATAATGTAGAATGTTTGGTGTTTTTGCACCATACATTGAAATATAATAAATTTAATTATCAATTTTTTTATTGCATTTTCAGTTTCTTTATCCAAAATAGTCTTTTCTGTTTTCCTATATATTTAAAAAGAACTTATTTTTATTTGTACAGTGGTGGTCAGAATTATAAGAACAATTGAAAATTGCACAGAAAAAATTTATTTCTGAACTAAATAAAGTGAAATTTATACATAAAATGCTTTTTTATGCTAGAAATCATTATAGAACGCAAAACATTGGAAAATGCAAAATATGAATGTTTTGCCATAATTAACAAAATATGCCATTGTAAAAATTGGACAAAATTATAAGGACAATGAATGTTTTTGCCTGAAAAACACTAATAATTAATAATCTCTCCCTTCTTCTCAATCACTTTGATCAGTCTTGACGTCATGGAATTTGACAGTTCCTTAAGAACTTTCTTGGAAATTTTTGACCAGGCTTTTTCGAAGGAGGACATGAGTTCTTGCTTGTTTTCATATTGTATACCATTTTTGAATACTTCGTGTGCCAGAATACCCCACAGATTTTCCAGTGGATTCAGATCAAGGATTCTGGCCGGCCAATAAAGTAGTTTCACGAAATTAGCATCAAACCACGATTTTGAAGTTTGGGAAACATGTACTGAGGCATTGTCCTGTTGGAAAAAATAGTCTCCACTCGTTATTAATGGTGCTTCCGGTAAAAGATTATGGCCCAATACATCAACATAACTCTCAGAATTCATTCTACCCTGCACAAAACCAATTGGAGTAGTTCCACTAGTTGCGAAACCTCCCCAGACTATTATTGAGCCACCTGCAAATGCACGCTTTGAGAAAATTTCTTTTTCTCTACGGAGATCATACCAGAAGTAGCGAAAACCATCTGGCCTATCCAAATTAAACATTTTCTCGTCTGAAAGGACAACATCATCCCACTTTTTGCCCACAGTAATGCATTTTTTGGCAAACTCCATTCTCAGTCTCTTATGAACTTTTGTAAGAGGCGGTCGTGACATATGTTTACCATAGCGAACATTTTTTTCTTTTTGTAAAACACGTCGAACAGTTCGAGCACTGCATTCTAAGTTCAATTCACGTTTTATTTCTGTTGACGTTTGTTTTTTGGAGCAAGCTCGCCTTATTATCATTCTTTTCTCCCGTACAGAAACAGAAGATGGTCTACTTGTATGTCTTTGCCGTCCATATTTACCAGGATTTTTAAGATAATTGTAAATAACCGTTCTTGATCTATTACGTTTTGTCGCAATTTGGCATACAGAAAGTCCTGAACTTTTAAATGCATCCACTTTCCCTTTTTCAAACTCCGAAAGCTTTGTACCTAGCGGCATGACTGAAAAACAGAATATGACGATCCCAAACGCTTACTACGCATTTATATCGTCACTGAGTTCCGTGTGCAGAGCAAAAAACATGCAAATTTTACTTTTTAGAACATACAAATACAATTGTTCTTATAATTTTGTCCATATCGGATGGCTGTATAAATCCATAATACATTTTATGAATATGCATTTTCCACATATTTCCATAAAAACTTATAAAAATATTCTTCATTTTTCTTTTAGTTTCCATCCATTAAATTTGCATAAGTTTCCGGCCAAATGTAGCCAAGATTTGGCGATTTTCCCCCTGTCCTTATAATTTTGACCACCACTGTATAAATGTGAAACTAAATTTTAATCTGGAATTATTTTATGAGAGCTTTTGTTTCTAACTTTTTCTATATTTTGTAGACATATTGTTAAATACCGAGTAAGTAGTTTTATGAATTATTGTATATATTATACATTGATATTCTAATAACTTTTTACAGATTAGTTATAAGTTCATATGCTTAAAAAATGAAATTCGTACAACTACTCGGTATTGGCAGAGTACTCGGCAAATTGGCCGAGTAGACCGAGTACTCTGTATGGCTCTACTAAGAAGACATCACACATTTGGTTAAAATAAAAGCATTAAAAATCAGCAGATTAAATTTTGAAGTTATTTTGAAATTAAAGATGTGTTCATAAAGTAAAGATAAAAATTAAAGCCAAATATATTAAATTCCATTTAAAATTACAAAATACTACTGTTTTCAATTGCTCTTTAGTATTAATATTTTATTACTATTGTATATTAATTATGTTTTTCGTTGTAAACCTTAATCTTATTTCATACAAAATAAGTACACGAATTATTTTTATTGTTATGCTCACAAACATCATTAAAATGCATAGTTAAAGTTTAAAAATAAACTTTGAAATATGATCTATAACATAGTGTTTTATTTCTGAACTTCAAGTATATGTTTGTGTAATATAGCGTGACATGTGACAAGAGAGGGGAGGAGGGGGTTGTCAAAAATATTGAAAAGTGTGACAACATTTATGGACAGGGGTGGGGAATTTTCAGAAAATCTTACCAGCCAAGGATTTATTTAACCCGCCAGCAAAATGCAATGTACAGTTGGAAATTGTTATAATAAAACTTAGGCGATTGCAAAAATAGTTGATTACTATTGCTACAATACATTTTCACATATATTTTTTCTCCTGTAAAATTAAGAAAAATATACACAAGAGAGAAAAGTTTAATAAAGAATAGAACTTAGTACCGAGTTTACATCGCAGTAATTTGGAAAGTTGTAAAACATAGCTAACTAGTAAAAAAAATAAAGTTCTTGGCATATCTTTTGGCATGGAGTTTTTTAAATACTGCATACAAATTCACTCGGACTGTCAAAAAATCCACTCGCCAGTGGCGAGTAAAATGATGTATTTCCCCACCCCTGTTTACCCTGGATGCCCCCTAAGAGGTAAATATCAAGGTTGCATTGAAATTTCCAGGTTCCAATCAATATTCCCCACTTTCCAAACTTTTAATAAAAATTTCCTAGCTTTTCTAGTACTGCTACACTTCCTGACTTTTTCAGGTTCTCCAGGTCTGCTGGCGACCTGCTTATCTTCTTTGGAAAATTTTTCAGATATGCAAAAACCATGGTTTGGTGCTACTAACAATAGCATCATCAATCTGCAACAGCTAGAGAATATTCACATTTTCCTTGATTATATATGGTGGAATTATATTCTGTCAACTCAGTTTTCTTCATAATAATTACCGTATTTTCGGGTGTATAGCCCGCACCCCTAAATCGAGCAGTACCATAAAAAAGTTCGTGTATAAGCCGCGGAGCTGCATCGTTGTATAGCCCGCGGGCTATACACCATCTACGAATGTATATTTCGACCAGGGTTTACGCCGCATGTGAAATTTCCGCAGTAATCGCGAATGGCGTGCTAAACAGAAACACGAGTAATTAAGAAAGAGTAGTTAAGAATAAGAATAATTAAGAAATCATAAAAATGAAATTATTAATTAGAAATAAATAATTTAAATGCAAAATTCGAAATTATTAATATAATTTAAATAATATAAATACAAAAAACTACACTAAAATTGCGTGAAATTTGCAGCTTAAATTCCGGCATATGGCGCGCATTATTACCTTGGTACATCGCGAATGATTTTGCAACAAAAAATTAATTAAACTGAAATTTTAAAAACCACAAGCACCGAAATTACAAGGCTCCCACTAGATCCGTTTTTTTACTTCGAGTCTGTATTGGTCCGTTTTTTTATTGTTAGGCCCGTAAAGTCCGTTTTTTGACACTTTTAACCGACTTTTATTTAAAATTTTCTGATGTTTGGCATTTAGCAGAGCATCGCAGAAAAATCGCACTTTTCGCAAATATATTTCAAAAAATACCATTAAATTTCGTTAATCGATCACGAAAAGAATCGCCAATTTTGTCAAAGGATTGCGAAAATGCGCAAATTCCTTCAAAAGATTGTGAATTTCGTTAAAAGATCGAAAAAAACGCGGTCAAAAGATCGCAAAAAAGACTAATTTCCTCAAAAGATTGCAAAAAAAAAACGCAAGCTTTGTCAAAGAATAGCCAAAAACGCGTTTTTCGTCAAAAGGTCGCAAATTACAACAAAGGATCGTGAAAAACAAGCAAATTTCGGCAAAGGATCGCGAAAAAAACAAGAATTTTGTAAAAAGATAGCGTTTTTGGAAAAAAAACACGAATTTCATCAAAAGATCTCTTCAATAAAACGCAAGTTTTGTCAAAGAATCACGGAAAACGCGATTTTCGGCAAAAAACACGCGAATTTCGGCAAAAGGTCTCTCAATAAAACGCAAATTTCGCCAAAAAATCCAAAAAACAGGCGAATTTCGTCAAAGGATCGCGAAAAAACATGAATTTCGTCAAAAGATTGCGAGAAGAACGCGAATTTCATCAAAATATCGCAAAAGAAAAAAGGTAAAAAAATTGCGAAAAAAAATACGAATTTTGTCAAAAAATCGAAAAAAAAAACTAATTTCGTCAAAAGATTTTAAAAACTTTAATTTCGTCAAGAGATAGTGAAAAACGTAAATTTCATCAAAGGATCCCGAAAAACATGCAAATTTCTTTAAATAGTCATGGAAAAATTCGTGAAATTCAATCTGTCTTAGAAGGTTTGTAACCTCTACCAATAACAATGGCTTTAAGATAATGAATTTCAGAATTTGAATCGGAGCAAGACTTTTCTTTATAACAAATTATACTTTGAACATTTATTAATTAGTGACAATTGAAGGAAAGGAGGGTTTCCTTGCTTATTTTATTTTACGATTTGCGAAAATAGTTTCCTTTTGATCTCTTTTTTTACAAAATATGTGCTCCCTTTTGGTCCCCTTTTTTACTACACAAGTTGAGTGGGAGCTCTGGAAATATGAAATTATTAATTTGATATAAATAATATAAGTACGATATTCAAAATTAATAATTCATTATAAATAATATTTAAAAGAAAAAATCCCGTTAAAATTGAGTAAACTTTTCTATACACTAAAGAGCGTCATGAGAACGATTGGGCGTTAGCAATCTCAACTTTAAGTATCATAAATAGCGTGCTCGAACGACATTAAAATGATGACGTGCTAAAATGACATTTATTTTCACAGTGCCATATATTAAAATTATTTACAAATAGATAATAAACGTATTATTTTTAATATTTAGCGCTATGTACAAATAAAATAACGTTATCACATCCCTTTTCGTCAATTGAATAAGATATAAAAATTCTCATTTTAATCATTTCTAAAAGAATCTGTAGATCGGGAATGCAGATGTTTTGGATTTTTTTAAGAGGGGGGGGGGGGGGGGGGTATTAAAAAGAAACCTCGCACAATAATTCATCGAGAATTTTAAACTCATTTTTAAACGGAAAAGCATGGAATCTACTGGCATATCTATCAAAGTGATTTGAAATCGAATGTGTTTTTCCATTTTCGATAAATGTATTATATCTTAAGTTATAAGTGATTGCTATTTGATGATGACCTTTCCCGAGCTGTCTCATCTGGAAATTCAGTTAAAAAATCAACTTTCAGCATTTTCTAAATGTTTTTTCCCTTATCAAAAACTGAAAAACGCTGTTCGACTTCGTTAAGTATTAATGCGGCAATAGTTTTATACATTTAAAATTAAAAATGACTTATAGTGAATGCAGCCGTTATTTATGTGTGTATGCATGTTTTATAATAAAGTTATCAGAAACAAAACAAAACTTTTTATTTAATTCGAATCGGTTTTATTTAATTCCAATCAATTTGCAAGAAATTTCATGACCTACTTTTATTACTTCTTTGCACGTGGAGCGATAAGGATTATAAACATTATATGATTCATGCTAACCACTACGAAAAGATATCACGTGCGATCCTAAAGCTATTTTCTTTTTTTTTTTTCCCCCTTCTTCTATCGCTCTGTTTGGAACTTTTTAGCTGTCAGAATCTCGAAGAAATAAATATAGATTTCAATTAGAAGATTTTGCTTTAAAAGCATTTATACACGAAGTGTATAAATGCCAAGAAAAAAAAAAAAAAATACTTACCATCACTGTGCTGTTTCTTAAATACAAGATGATTTAACAATGCAATTTAATCTGATTTATTTTATGGTCGTTTTTGCGAATATTTGGCGTTATTGTAGATGTTTTAAAAATACTTCTTGCATGAACATTTAAAAGTTATATTTTATATTTATTTCAATAACTTGGTACAGAATTGAATCCTGCATTGGGTCGGGTAATCGGATAGTACCCAAACCTGACTAAAGTTCGGGTCGGGTTGGCAGGATTTTTTTTTCTTTCTTTTGATGTGGATCGGGTTGGAATTTGATTCATTCGAGTTAACTTTTTTTTTCTCTCCAAAAGATGATGCTGAATATTTGTTAAAATGGTAAAAGCCGAAATAATTTGATACAAGAAAAACATAATTATAGAATACTTTTCCGTAAATGCATTAAAATATGGATTAATTTTCCTTCATTTTAGTTTCTGGTTTTAATATTTCGGTAGACAAAATTTGTTCTTGTCGGGTCTCGAGTTGACTTTAAGTAGAATTTTCGGATTCGGATAGGATACAATCTGGACCTTGCAGTTCAGGTTCAGAGTAGAGTCCAACATTTGATCTTGTAATCTGATTTTACCTGCTATTGTTTTGTTATGGATAGAGAGGGGGGGGGGATGTATTTTTTCTAGAAAAATACATTTTTTTACAAATAGATTATTTTCTTAGAAAATATGGAATATTAAGCATTTAAAAAAAATTATCCACTAATTTGTTTTATGTATCCTATGAATATTGTTTTAAATCATTTTTATAGGATTTTCCTTTAAAACGTACACATTAGAGATCTGCATGGACCTGGTTAATCTCTTTTTATTAGACTCGGGCCGGACCGCGATCGAGCTTAATTTTTATCTGCGGCCGCTCCGGGCCGGGACTGGAGAACTACTTTTTTTTTTTTTTTTTTCGGGGCCATGTTAAACCGGCAGGTTTTTGTGAAAATAACAGTGAAATTTTTCCTTTGTTCGATGAAATCTTTTGAAATTTATTTCATTTTATTAAATTATAGAGAAATATATTTTAAAAAATCTTTCTAGAACTCCAAAATTATTTTTTCTTAAATATTTTTCTTCCATTTTAAACTACATTATATTTCTAATGAGTTATCATTTAAATGAATTTCTCTAAGTAATCAATAATGTTGCCATTCAATATTTCATAGATTGTGGACATACTAGTTTAAGCTGCAAAATGTTCGCATGAGTATGTAAAAAATATATCTTAAATAATTTTATTTATAGGATCCCGGACTTGATTTAATTGATTTTTCTTGGCTGGGTGGGCCAAATTTTTAGCATAAATGGTTCAAGTTTAGCCCAGGCAGGGCCAATATATTTCGATTGCCTGGGTCTAAAAATTTCGGATCACCCACATTATTTTAAAATCTCATTAATATGAAATTTCTCATCTTTGGTATCTGAATTTTTGGGAGTGAAAAAAAAAAATTAATTGCGCGTAAATGCCGCATCACTAGAAATGCTGCATCGCTTGAAATTTCAATTTAAAACATGTAAACGCCGCGGCGTTTTTTCCCGTAAATTATGGTACTAAAATCTTTTTTTTTTTTAATAATTCCATAATAATAAAACCAGATTTTAACTTATTTATTATTATCATTTTTAATCTGGAAAAAAAGTCACTTTTTTTTTTTCTTTAAAAATAACAAAATTATTGTCAGAGGTAATTCAAGAAATATTTTCGTTTTTCAACGCCCCACCAGTGGCCGAGAGGTTCTGCTCTCAAAAGCTGGTAGACGGGAGGTCCTGGGTTCGAACCCAATCGCGCCCGTCAGCCTAATCGTTTGGAGTTTTCTTCTAAACTTGGATTTTTGTGCGTAAATACGGGTTAGCTTCCGTTAGAAAGACCCCACGGAGGGCATCTCCGCCTCTCCGGGCCCATTTCGTAGATAATTAGTTATAAGCAACACTATACACAAATTTTTCCACAATATATTTTTTTTTTTTTTCATGTCAAAAAGTAAATGTAATTATTGTGCTAATTGCATACATTTCTGGCAAACATTAAATACCATTTATCTCAGTTTAATTTTTTGAATTGCAGCAGCAGATAATAGGTAAATTATCACAACAGTAACTTTGAGAGAACTGGATGTAATATACAACTGGAGCCATTAATGGCATTTTACCTTCTAGAAAATATGTTATTATTTTAAACAATAATTACTATAAGTAATATAAAACTACTGTATAAAAAGGCACACAGTAATTCGCTCAAAAATATTTATTTTAATCACTGGAATCGGAAAATCCTTCAAAATCTGAAGTATCCGAGTCCGTCATAAACAAACCAATAATATCTCTATTTCCAAAGACAGAAATAAATAATAATAGCATTTAAACAGTAAAAAAACATTACAAACACGGGAAAATTCTTCAAATTTCGCAGCATAGCGAAAAAAATTTACAAATTTCGATGATTTTTGAAATTTTTTCGGGTTTAAAAATTCTAGAAAAATCACGATTTTCCGTTTCTTTTTTTTTTTTTAAATCTTTGTATAGTCCGCACCGTGTATAAGCTGCAGCAGCTGTTCCAAATGTTTTTTTTCTTGTATAACCCGCGGGCTATACACCCGAAAATACGGTATAATGTTTCCGACAAACTTCGCTTCATCTCATTCTGTCAACTTACCTCCCTAAAAGTGTGGTTCTACATTTGCAGAGGTGCCAAGTTTCAATGAAAGCTATCAGTAACCAGAGTTGTAGCTTTTGCGCACAACGCAAAATGTTATACGAGACGTGAGTCGTGCAAACATATATACAAACAGCTATGTTCAAGGTTATTGTACACATTACTGTTAAATAATTTTTAGAAATAAATATTCATTAACAAATTGAAAAATAAATATAAAAATTATTTGCAAATAACATTAAAATACATATATTCTTAAACACTTAAAATTAAACTTACTTGGTTTATCTTTTTTTTCCTTGTGTGATTTAGAGAAAAACATCAGAAAATATATAACACCTCCAATATTTATAAAATATATATTTTAATTTCCTGAAATTCTTAAATTATTTTTTTATGGTTGTTGTAACAATAAACAACCGATCATATAATTTTCCCATCCCCCACCCAAAATTGAATATCCCCTGCCTCCACTACCTAGTAAACAAAATTTAAAGAGTTTAAAAAACTATGTCTTATTTGTAAATCTTTAGTAAAGTAAATAATCAGTCATATAATAAACTCGTCCCCCCCCCCAAAAAAACACTACTTTTCCCCTCTTCCCCCCATTGACAAAGTTTATAAAATCTTTTAAAGTTTTTCCTTAAAAAAAAAAAAAAAAAAAAAAAAAAAAAAAAGCCCTATTTGTTATTTTATTGTAACAATAAATAATTAACTGTTTAAAATCCTCTTCACTTCCAAATTTTCCACTTCTTTTTTTCTTAGCACACAAAATTTAAAATCTTTAAAACTGTTTAACTTATGCTGTCCTATTTATAAATCTTTATTATCCCCTCACAGCTCAAAGTTAAAAATTGTCATACCTCTTTAATAATAATAAAAAAATGGCTAATTTGGTACTTTATTGTTATGATAATATATACTCATTTAAAATCTTTTACCCCACAATAAATTGTTTTCCTTCCCTCTCCCCTTTTTCCTACCACAAAAAAAACTTAGTCTTTAATTTATTTTTTTTTTCCTTTTCTGTCCCAATTGTAAATTGTTAACAATGATAAATAACTATGTAATCATCTAATCAACCTCTTTCTCCTCCCCTCTCAAAAAAGTCTGTTTTTCTCATTTTGCTACCCTCTTCTGCTTCTCAGCTTACAAAGTTTAAAATCTATAAAACTTTTCAGTTCTGTTTATTTCTTTATTGTAACAATAAATAATCGCTCATCTAAATTCCTCGCCCCCCCCCCCGGATTTTTCCACTTAACCTTTCTCCCCCCCCCCCCTTTGTACAAAGTTCACAAAGTTTTAAAATGTTAAAGCTATTTAATATTTAATTTAGAAAGGAAAATTAAGATGATTATTTTATATTGCCACTGCAAAATGTCAGGGAGGGATAAAAGGAGGAGGGAAGCAAAGACCTTTTAGGGGGGTAGGGTCAGGGGGAAGAGTTATTAGTTGATTATCATTACATTAATGTGTTCTTTTTTTTTTTCTCCAAAGTTCCTTTGTATGGCAAAGCCTTCCTCTGCCTGCCCTTCATCCTAGAATGAACTCTGATGTAAATGCGTGAATAATTAGATTTTAATTTTGCTTCTATATGAAGGTATTTCGAATATTTCATGATTTTTAATACCCTTTTTAAAATTCTTAATATGACTTTTTTTTTCTTTCAGATTTTTGGTTTTATTACCTACGTAATAACTATTTTCAGCAATTCAATATCGTTTTAGAACTTATTTTAAGCACACAGACAGTTATTCTAACTATAATCTTAAGAAACCAAGATTTATAATTTTCAAAAGTTAAAAAGAGAGTTGGTAAAAAACGATAATTTATTTCACTGTGAAAAATAGCAGCTTATTTATGTAAATAACAGTAAATAAATTTTAAAATTAGCTTAATTTTATGGTCTGTAAAAGTTCCAATTGACTTTTTTTTAGTTTGTTATTATTATAGATTTATTTATTTTATCTTTACTTTTCATTAAATATATAAACATGCAAAGATTCACATTTAAAATTGTATTTATATAATTAAACTACATTATATAAAAATATTAAACAAGAAAAAAAATTGATTTTCAAAAGAAATTACTATGTAGACACTTATTCTAATTAAAAATCAAGAATCCAAGACTTTAAAAATCATTAAAAATATAAAAGCATATTTTTAATAAACCATCAAATATTTGAATTAAGAAACAAAATGAAAATAATATATTTGTTCACTTATTTTATTTCTCTGTTAAAAATTGTTGATATTCATTGAAATAACTGTAAATAATTTTAAATAACAAAACATTTCTGGTCTATAGACATAATTTTTTTTTTTTTTTACTATTTATTATATATTTAAACATGCAAAATTCCGTAGTTAAAAAGAACTTACATGCTACGAAACATACATTTAATTCATATTTTTCATAAATTTCAATTATTATACATATTTTTTCAATTGTGGTTTGAAAATTATAAAAATATTCGTTCCGAAAATCAAGTCCAAGCCGAATTTCAACCCGGGCCAAAAAAACCCAAATCCATCATGCTGCCGAGCACACTACTGAACCGCTTGCCAAAGAAGGAAATTTATCCGATTATGAACTGTAGCTTAAACTTTGAGATTTATTTTCTCAAGACCCCCTGGGGGTTGTATTTCATGGCGCTCATATATTTATATACTAACTATACTCTATCGATACACGAATGTTCATCGCATTCGGTGATACCAACCTCGGACCCTCTCCTTGTTAGTTGGATGAGTCAATTCCATGATGGATGAGCCAATTCTTTGACCTCATACATCTTAATGTTTCAAAAAGTTGTTACAAATGTTAATAGTTCAATATTATACCAACTTTGACTTTCATCTTAAATCTCTGCTTCAATCAATTAATTGGAGTAAAAACTAGTTAATCTTGATAATGATATTTCTTGATACGAAGTTACCGTTGCTGCACGAGCCACCCATGTACAATAAAACTTCTAAAAATCAAGAAAATCATACAAAAGTTGCTATTACAGCACCGACAGAATATTTCGAAAATCAAGGAGGACCTGCTTTGCCCTAGCTGAAAACAAATCAGAAATTTGGTTCAATTCTTTGCATAACTGCATACACTTTTCGATAGTATAGTAATGAATATGGTGCAAATATTGCTATTACAGTGCCCCCTTCCGGTGGAATATGTACAAACTCAAGGAATACCAGCTAGCCATAGCCAAAAACATACACAAAAAATTTGGTTCAATTCTATGCATGTTTCATGCATTTTTCAATGGTACAATAAGGAAAATGGCACAAAAAATTGCTATTACAGCGCCACCTACTGGCAGAATATTTCTAAATTGAAGGAGGATCTCCTGGCCATAGCCGAAAACATACACAAATCTGGTTCAATTCTATGCATAACTTTTCTATACACTTTTAGAATTGCAAAACACAGACACACAAACAGACAGACATTTTGTATAAACATGTTTTTGGAGATTTGACCCTTAAAACGTGTAAATTCGTCGAAAACTGGAAGTCGAAAAATTTTTGATTACAATACTTTCTTCTACTGAAAATAGAAGAAAGTAAAAAGGGTAAAAGAATCCAAGGCAACAATAACACAAGAAATGACCGTACCATTCCTTATTTACCTTTTGTCCTACCTACACAAAAAACCACAGGGCGACTCTTAACTCATCCCATAGTCTGCATAAATCAATGTGGTGCTTATATGTAGAACACAATTCTTTAAAAGTCTGCTTTTGCTACCCACTTGTTAGATAGGTAGGTTTTTGATCACTAGTGTTTATCTTATTTAGGCACCCCATTCTGTGTAAAATTTCAGATTCTCCAAGAAAAGAAAATTAAACCTGTTGCGTGCTGCACTAAAAATTTCATTTTATTTCAGAATTTTTTTCCAAAATCTTATAACGTTATACATATATTTTTTGCAAATGAAGATTGGGTGACACCCGGGACGGACCGCCCTCCCTTAGCTACACTACTGATTCCCAGGGTCATTCCATGTCAAATCAACCAAAAAATTTCAATTTTCAACCTGACCATTTCAGATTTAAATGAAACTGTCAGGGATCATTCTCTCCAGTGATATAAATGAGAATACATTTTTATAATTTTTTTTTATTGCATTAAATTTTTATACAATTATTTAAATTTTGAAAAATCGTCATTTTTTGGGTTGCATAAATTTTTAAATTTTGAATTTCTCAAGTTCTATCAGGCATACAAAATTTTGTGACCCCTCATTTTAAAGAGAAATGTATAAGGTTTAATTTGATACACAAGTTGACTATGCTCAGTTAAAAAAAAAAAATTAATTTTTTTTTTTATTTTAAAAATTTTAGATAGTGTTTTTTAAAAAAATTTTGAAAAAAATGTATGTTTGTTGTAATATTATAAGCTAAAATTTCTGAAACTTTTAGAGTGAGATCTCAATGGGATCAAGAGTTATGAAATAAAAACTGAAAATTACCATTCAAATAATACATAAATAAAATAGTAAGAATTAGATTGTTATTTGAATGGTAATTTTAAGTTTTTATTTCATAACTCTTGATCCCATTGAGATCCCACTCTAAAAGTTTCAGAAATTTAAGCTTATAATATTACAACATACATTTTTTTTTCAAAATTTTTAAAAAACACTATATGAATTTTTTTTTAACTGAGCATAGTCAACTTGGGTATCAAATTTAACCTTATAAATTTCTCTTTAAAATGAGGGGTCATAAAACTCTGTATGCCCGATAGAACTTGAGAAATTCAAAATTGAAAAATTTATGCAACCCAAAAAATGAGGATTTTTCAAAATTTAAATTAATTATATGAAAATTTAATGTGATAAAAAAATTATAAAAATATATTCTCATTTATATCATTAGGGAGAATGATTCCTGAGAGTTTCATTGAAATAGTCAGGTTGAGTCGACATGGAATGACCCCACAACAAAGAAAACTTGAAAGAATTGGATTTTTACATCAAGTTTTTAAAGAAAAAAGATGTATGGAAGTTTTATTACCCAGACATTCCAGATATAAGCCTGGTGGACCTTGACAATATTGTTCACGAAATGCTGCCTCCACCACTTATAAGAGGAACTATTCAGGCGACTGCTGCAATGACATTTCCCATAAACTTGTCTAAATATACAATCTTATAAATGGTGAATTTAACATTCTTTGAAAATTATAAATATCCTTAACAGGCATTACGTAGGTTTGGCACATATCAGTAGTACCGATTTTATTTTATATGTTTCATCAATGTACATATATATTTATGGCATAGATGCCGTATCTTCCCTCAGCCGTTGTTGTTTTGAATTGTTTGGCGATTTTTTGTTGGCGGTGTTTATGGATATGACAAACTCGATATGGAAACCCCGTGTGACGTGTGTGTTGTGACGTGTCGTGTTCTGGCAACCCCTGAGAAGCTTAGAATTTTGTGGATGTATTTTGATATCTTGTATCGTGCTCTATGGTTGTCTTTTTATTTTTATGTTAAATTTATTGGATGTATTTCATTGACTATAGTTTCTGTAGTCCGTTTAAATGCTCTTGTTGAAGTAATTAAGAAATATGAGGAAATTTTGACAAGAAAGGGAGGTTTGTTTATAGCGTGTCAATGTGTATCATTTTGGAAAATGATGGCGGTTGTTATGAGAGATATTTTGTGCTGGAGGTTTCAAGAAAGCAGATGTCTGTTAAGGTATGTTGATAATTTTATGTATATTTTGTTGCTTTAAGAGTTTTTTACATTTTGCTACAAAACGAGAACTGCTGAATTTTGAGAATGCTATACCGCAAAAAATGCTGAATTCAGCGATGTTTTTTTTCGGTAAATGTGCACGAAGCGCTCATACAACTATTGCTGATTGCCACTTTAGGGAGTTACGTGTTTTATGAATATTTTGCTGCTTTAAGAGTTTTTTACGTTTTGAGATAGCTACAAAAGGAGAACTGCTGAATTTTGAGAATGCTATACCGCGAGAAAGGCTGAATTCGGCGGTGTTTTTTTCGGTAAATGTATGCGAAGCGCTCATACAAGGATTACTGATTGCCAGTTTAGTGAATTTTGTTTATTATTTACATTTTATTTTTCGTTAAGCCAAACATGTGTATAAACCAGTGCTTAGCGACATTTACTACTTGGCGGAAAAGGGGTTTTCACGCCAAGAAGAATTCCAAGATGGCGGCCGGGGAGAACTTATGACATCTGTTCCATATTTATTTATACACCTGATTTTTTTTTTTTTTTTTTCTCACTGTAAAACAACTAAAGTCGATATTAAAATCTTATTTCAGAAGGATTTTGTAACAAGTTTAAAATCCATTTTATTCCAAATAGATTATCAAAAGTGCCCCATAGTCAATCATACCCCATGATGGGGCAGCATTTGACCAGTTTGAACTGATTTACAAAAGAATTTAATGTACCAACTTTCTCTAAAATTTAACTTATTTTTTATATGAATTTGCAAAGGTTAAAACATTATAAATATGTACTTTGATATTTTACAATTTCATGAAAATTCAGCACATAAAATTACAATTCTGAAAGTGATCAAATGCACCCCATTCTCCCCTACTGAAAATTTTAATTTAATCTTACCTTTAATATAATCAGCACTGCAATCTGCAGTGCTGGAATTTTAGAAGCCGCCAAATGGATGAAGGACCAACAACCATCATTGTCACCTAAGAGGATAAGCATTGTCAGAATAAAAAATAAAGAGCAAGTAATAAATTATAAAAATTTAATAATTAATATCAATTATTTATAATAAAAATTAGAACATAAAAAGACTTCAACCTAGTAGTTTTAAATTTGTGCTTTCAGCAGAAACTTATATTTATGAAAAAACAAACTGTGCTGAAACTACCACTCCCTATATCCCTTCAGGAGACACTGAAAGAAAAGCAGAAATGCTAATTTTTGACACAGACTTCAGCCAATATAAAATGAAAAACATTTCTTAAACTAATAGAATTCTTACTTTTCATCTAGGACTAAAAATTTTTTTGTTATTTTTTGTCTTTTAAAAGAAGTTCCTTTTTTATATTTTATTAATAACGTTTTTTCCTTTTTTTAGCTCATTGTTCATAAAATAAACTATATTGGGTGCAAATTGCTTGCACAGACCTGCCAAGTCTCCAGCTTTTTGGATACCAGTATTTTAATACACAAAATGCTCTTTTATTTAATTGGAACATTTGGACGATTTAGAAGACCAACGTTTTCTCCAAGATAATAGTGGTGTTCAAAAAGCCAGAGACTTGGCAACTCTGCTTGCATCATTTGAGTGGTTCATTTTACCCCAGCATATGGGATACAATGAAACACTAAGACATTTACTTTTTGTTATATTTCAAGCATAAAGATTTGTTTAGAACCTAATAAAAATTTATTTAGATGGGAAAAATACAAGATTTAAAGTATGCATTAATTACATTTTGTGCATGCAAAATTGTAGATTGGAAAAAAGTAAATTTTGTTTAATTGTATCCAGTCTTCCCCTATGTAAGATCTCACTTCTGTGTCATGTTACACACGTAATCTTACTAAGGAAAATGATTACTTATTTAATTGGAAAAAAATAGTTAAATTATTCTAGCTACTACTATCCCAGGAACTAAGTAACTTAACTTAGCAGAGTTAATTACTTTCTTTGCATTTTTTTTTTTTTTTAATATGGAAAGGAGTGTCACAAATTCTCACCTCCATGAACTGAACATTAAGTTGCATTTTCATGTTAAATAAACGGTCAAGTGCGAGTATTACTCGTGCTCAGAGGGTTCCGTACAATAAATATATGAATTAACTGTATTATTAAAAAATAATAATAATCATTTCTAAAAGAATAATAAGACTTTGTAAAAAACCATACAATGCAGGGTTGGATACAGCTATATACACTAGAAAAGTATGAATGAGTATACCATAAAAGTTCAAAGAGATATAAAGACTAAATAATATCAAACATTGCTATTCTGTATAACTCTTTTTTTTAATCTTATCCTAATCTATTTAAGATGAACTTAATTTGGTACTGACAGTAAAAGTAGTACACATTTAAACTTCATTTGTCATTTCATAAAACTAAATTCAGCATAGTTGTAATCTTTTTTTTTTTTTTTTTTACAAGGTAGCTAAAACAAAACCCTTGTTCAAAGTTTAAACTTGACATTGTGCTAAGCACACTCCGAAAGGAGGTCACAAAGTTGCTAATGTTCTGTATTTAGTAACAAAACTGAAGTATTCCTATTTGTATTAAAAGTTTTGCTATTTGGGGATACATGATCCTTAGTAAAAGGAAGATCAAGTATATCCCATTTTGCGTTTAGAACAAATGTTTATTTTAGGTGATAAATAAACAAAACTAATTTGCTAAAGAAGTAACAGTATGGAACCATTTATCCGGGAACCATTTATCCGGAAACCAGTTAACCGGAAAACCAGTTAACCGGAAAACCAGTTAACCGGAATGATATTTCTAATAGACTTATTTCAGAATCTTTGCAGAAAAAAGTGTCATACTTTGCCAGTTTGACATATGCATTTCTTGAAACAATTGTATAATTTGATGTCAACATCTAGTATTTGAAATGGAAACATTTAGTTGTACTTTAGATGTTTTAATTTTTATGCAGAGGGAACAGAAGAATTTTTGTTCCCAAGGGATTCCCATAAATTACCTTCTTTCAAACTCTTTTAACTTCTGATCTTTCTTGCATATGATTTTTAATCCAAGTAATCTAATAATTTAAAATCAGAAATAATTTGTCACAATCAGATATATTCCTCAAAACTTATTAAATTGATGCTGCTTTAATGCTCAACCAGTTAACCGGAAAAACCAGTTATACGGAATACACCTGGTCCCAACCATTCCGGATAAATGGTTCTGTACTGTATATTGAGAATAGTAAAGTTTATAAATTAAAATTATATACCCAAAAACAGAATATTTTGCAATTTTCTGCAACATACTTTCAGCTGATCAAAAATGTTCTGTAAGAGTAAAAAAGCAAAACCCAGGGGTGTTCTTGCATATGTAAGAGTGTTTTTGCATCTTTTATAGAAATGCACTCTGTTTAAAAGAGATCATTTGAACAGGTTTGTTTAGAGCTCCAATTCATCAGTAGAACTTCACGATATTTTCTTCCGGGGCTGACTGAGTTTCATGATTTTTTCTCTACCGACTAATGAATTTCACAATTTTTCCGTGACCAATTGGTGAATTAATTTGCGACTGATCAATGAATTTTGCTATTTTTTTCCAATTTTTATCTGCTTTGATTAGCGAATTTCACAATATTTTCCCTCTATAGATTGGCAAATTTTACAGTCTTTTCTTCAGACCTATTGGAGAACATTGTGATTTTCTTTCCCTTCAGCTGATCGATTATTTTTTTCACGGCTTTTTGCGACGATCCACTCACCAATCGCGCAATTTTTCCCAACGATTCACAAACAAATTTTGCAGTTTTTCTTACCACCGACTGATTGGCAAATTTTGCAGTATTTTTTTTTTTACTGATTGCCAAATTTTGCAGCCTTTTCTTGCAACTGATTGGAGAAAGTCGTGGGTCTTTTCCTGTGACTGATCAAGTAATTTCGTGATTATTTCCAACAATCCACCAACGACTTTCGCCTTTTTACGTGCAACTGATTGGCAAATTTGGTGGTATTTTCCTTCTACATATTGGCACATTTTACATCTTTTTCTTACAACTGATTGGCAAAATTTGCAGCGTTTTTCTGCAACTGATCGTCGAATTTCATGATTTTATCAAACGATCCAATGACGAATTTCCAATTTTTGATTCGCAACTGATTTACGAATTTCATGAAATTTTGTTTCTACCAAATGGCAAATTTAAGTTTTTTCTGGTTGACGATTGGCGAAAATCTGAGATTTTTTTCAGTGACTGTTCAACTAATTTAGCATTTTTTTCTGCAACCAGCTGAAGAATCAATTTCACGATTTATTTCTTATGATAGAGATCAACTAACGAATTTTACAATTTTTTCCTGCGACCAATTGATGAATTTCACGATTTTTATTCTGATGACTGAATAGCGAATTTTTCTTAAAATCAGAATTTGAAATTTTCTGCAGAGAAATCTGTTGTTCTGTGACGTACGTCGCTGTTTTAAGAATATTCTGCTTTGGGGATGACATACAATTCAATTTATCACATTTCCAAGAATAGAAAATAAAAACAAAACTTTAAAAACCTTTACCAACTTGCAACAATTAAATATTTCCTTTTCATGCTGAAACAAAATGGCTGTAAATGATTTTATGTTGCCAGATTATCTGAAATAATGCATCTTAAAATGTTTTGCTGGATTCTAAAATTCTACATATTGATTTTTGTAAATGTTTTGATCCGGGATCAAGTATCTCCAGTATCCCCTACCGAGCTATTGAGAAAAGGAAGAGGGACACTACAAAAAGGCAAGAAGAATTAAAGGAAGAGAAAAAGATTGTCAGAAGAAAAAAGAATAACAAATCTGAAGAATAACCTATCCAAACAAACGACAACTAGGAAAAAACAACTATAAGAAGAAAGTTTGATGACGAAGAAGAGTGGATCTGCAAGAGCTGTTCGTCTGAATTAATTTTAAACATTCAGAGACGTTGGATAGAGTGTAATGATTGTAAAAGTACATTTCACTAGAAATGCATTCCAAACACACACATGGAGGCATTTGGGATTGATGAAACCGATGATCTCCAGTTTATTTGCCACATTTGTGCAACTGATATTGGCTCGAGTCTGACAGAATAATTTAGAATCGAAAGTGATTCGAAAGATGAATTGATCAGAAAATCTCACTTTCATTAAAAGATTTGTATTAGTACTTTACTTTTTATTATATTACTGATTTTACGTTTATATCATAATTTTGTGCAGCCATAAGTTAAAAGTTGGCGACACTACCAATATGTATAGACTTATGTGCATAACTGTTTGAATAGTTAATAAACAGAAATATTTCTGAAAATATTTCCTTGAAGTTCCATTTAACTGTGTAAACTAAATACACTGGTTATTTACTTTTAAAATGGTTATTTTGAAACAAAATCTTAATTAACATATATTAAAATGCCTATCAAACACTGGTTACAGATTATCAAAAACTGGGTATATTGATGTGACATTTTAAATTTTGAATTATTTTACAAAAACATTTATACTTTTTAACATGTACAGTTTTGAAAAGAAAACGATCTAAGGAATATATTCCACCAATCCTTATTTTAAGTGTAAGGGTAGAGTTACCATTAAAAGTTGAAGTGTAAATCCAGCTTAGATTATCATACACTTGGTACTTTCCACTAGGTTAATATTTAGAGCATGTTCCTTACCTCCGTGAATCTCTTAATTTTGAAAATGTATATTTCAGAGAAAAATGCTTAACAAAAATTTACAATGACTGTAAATCAAAACTGGTTGTTTCAGAACTTTAAAAGTGAAGAAGAATTGAATAACATAAAAGATGGGCGATGAAAAGAAGCGATAGCTGGGAGACTAATTTTTTGTGTTTTTTATATCTATTCCAAATAAATTCATTATGCATTCTTATAGAATAGATAGTTTTTTATGCTTTGTTTCACTACACAAACATAACTATAGCATAAAGTTCACCTGCGTGAATGATGCTAATAAAAAAATTGTGTTTCTGAAAAAATATATATATAATGTAGCTGGGCCATTGCAGATTTTTGTTTGCAGTAAGTGATAAGTTTCACTAGCGTCTCGGTGTAGCTCCGCTCCCTATGGTGATTTTTCTTCTACCTCTTGGCTGAGGAATTGGCGCTAGTTATTTTTTGAGTTGCAGTATTTCAGACGAAGCACAAGCGCTCGCTCGCGCTGTCATTGAAAAGTCTGTTTAGGTTAGATTTTTTTTGAGCGAAGATGGCGATGGCGGATAATACAGCGATAATTTCATGCTCACAAATTTTCACTACTACAATTCTACACATTCTACTATTTCTATACTACAATTCTACTCTCATTATTTATTTATCAATCAGTTGATTGTGTTAAAAATAGATAAAATGCTATAATTTAATCTTCCGTAATTGGGAATTTTTTTAAAACAGGGCAAATTAGCATGTGTTTAGATAAACAGCAAAAACAATTGTATGCGGCATGATCTTTGTAAGATAGGATTTTAATTTCTTGTGCATTATTAAACACTAGAAAAATTCTTTCCTAAAATTTTCTCAAAATATTATGTGAACCGTGGTACCTACAGGTAAAAATTCAATAAAATCGCATATTTCTTCTATTAAGGTACAGTAAACACTTGTCAAAAATGATACCATTTTCAGGCATGAAAGTGTTCCTCCTAAAGGTGGAATTTCACCTTTTTAAAAATAATTTTGGTCATTTTCTGGATTGATGCAAAAATGCAAAGAAAATATTGGAAGCATATAAGGTGGGGGAGGGGGGGGGGGGGGATCTTGAAAATTTAATAATCAGACATTTTGTCTAAATAAAATCCTTGGAGTTTTTTCTGAATTGCTGTGCAAAAGATCTATCAAATGAAAGGGAAGCTTATATTATAATCATATGAAAGTCGTGTAAATAAATTTGATTAAAGTATCTCTCCAGAGTGAAAGTTTTTTAGACTTTAAAAGAAAAAGGAAGTTTCATAATGTTCTTTTTGGAATAGAATATTTTCTTCTGTTTATGCAATACTTTTGCTTTAAAAGTTTAAATTTGTTTTTAATGCTTTCTAAGCTATGAAAAGAAAATAACAACATACAATTATATTTCATTTTATCCCATAAATAACTGTTAAAATGTGTCTAAATTTTAAAAGTTTGGTGCCATCATATGGACCGAAAAGATTTTCCTCCTTTTTTCCTATTTCCCACTTTCATGCCTGCATTTTAGGCTCTTGGATATCAACCTCCCCCCAAAAATGCAATTTTATTCTTTAAATTGACATTGATACCTGAATTTTGCAGGCAGGTGCATTTTGAATAGTAATCCTGTTTAAGTGTTACTTTATTGAAAATTTTAAGAGAAGATAATCTAACTGGACCGAAAAGATTTTCCTCCTTTTTTCCTATTTCCCACTTTCATGCCTGCATTTTAGGCTCTTGGATATCAACCTCCCCCCAAAAATGCAATTTTATTCTTTAAATTGACATTGATACCTGAATTTTGCAGGCAGGTGCATTTTGAATAGTAATCCTGTTTAAGTGTTACTTTATTGAAAATTTTAAGAGAAGATAATCTAACCTCCCCCCCCCCCCTCCTTGATTAAAAAAAAAGTTTTGGTGGTATGATTTCGAATAATCAAGGTATTTTAAATTTTGTATGCAGGTAAATCCTTAATCGTATATATGCTAAGAAAATTTGAAGAGTCATAAACAAAAGTGTTACTTTTTTTTTATCAGGGGAGGGGAGGGGGAAAACATTCTTTGGACCTCACTCATTAAAATTTCAATTGGAGTATTTTCGCATCCCTATTAAGGTTATATGTTCATTCAAAATTTCTAGTGTCTACGACTGTTTTAATTCTGAAACAAAGGTATATATATATTTTTAGAATTTTTCAAATTTAAGTATGATTCTATTCAGAATGTGCCTGCCTACAAAATGCAAGTATTTATGACATTTAGAAGACACACTATCAAAAATGTTATTTTTCCGTGAGGGGGAGGGAGGGAGGTGAAACCCTTTGGAATCCACAAGTTGAAATTTCCGAAATCGGAATATATAATAAGCATCATTACTATTCAGGTTCTATCTGTGTTCAAAATTTCTAGTAAATTGTTTTCGATATAACATTTATGCTTCGCGAAACTAGCAACACTTCGCCAAATCTAGCTTCGATTGGACTTAGTTGAATCCAGTCTCTACGATCTCCATAGGGAGCGAGCGGAGCTACACCGAGACGCTAGTATAAGTTTCTAAAAATGATAACATTTGTCTTGAAAAACAAAAATTTTTTACGGGAAAAATTTGTATTGAAAATGTACAGTTTTGGGAGAATGACCCATATAGAGAAAGCATATAAATTATAAGATGTAAATTTACCTTTGATTCTTGAAATAATCTTTTCCTTTATATTAAAACTCACACCACTCATAAAATTAAGATGAAAAATATGTTTCACTTCAAACAAAACTAAACGCATACGTGTTAACTAATCCTGAATAGAGAGTTGGCCGAAGAGTCGACTCAAAATCTCGACTCCTTCCAAGTGAGTCGAACTGTCGACTCCTCGATAGTGAATTGCCTCGACTCAAAAGAGTCGAACTTTTGGACGAGTAGTTGAAATCCGATACTGAGTCGAAGAATCGAAAATCCACTCTTCAACTCTCGATTCTCCAAGTCCGACCAAAGCCGCCTCAAGACTACAAGCCAAACACAAGGTTTCGTGACGTCACGACGCGGGGCTTAGATCAGCCGTGGAGAGCACATGCGTTATTTAAAACATTAATTCTTTCCTCCATATTTCAACTTATTATCACAGCATATGGGAAAAAAAATTAAAACTTATAGTTTAAAGACGCTAATTAAGTGCTTTTTAATCAATTTCGATCACTCGAAACAATAATAACGATAACACAAAAACAATATTTATGAAATATTATCACTGTGTCAATGAAAATGTGCATCAGAATTAAAGATACATTAAAGAAAATTCGTTCGTTAATGAAAAAAAAATTCCAAGTATTAAATTTATTTTAGTAGACAGTTTTTATTATTTATTCTACTTTGAAATTTAGAAACAATATCAATTATCTATTTGGTATATATATCAATTGAATTATTTTGCTTTCAATTATTTCAAAATAAATAAATAACAATAAGTGTGCCAACCAAAACCCACATTTAAAAATTAAAGTGGAAGAAAAGTGAATGTTAAATGAAAACAAATTCAAGTTGTGTTCTATTTTTATTTTTAATTGGGCTTGAAATTATACAGTAAATATCCCATTAAATATTAAGTGATTTGAAACCTGCATATAATAAATAGTAAAATTAAAGTATACATGAAATTAAGTATTCTTATAAATAAATTTTCATACTGTAAACTTTACTTATCAGAAATGGGTAATTTTCACATAAAATCCATTAAATTAAAAAACATAAAACTGTCATAATACTAAAACACCACAAGTTCATGAAACAGAAAATTATTATTTAGTTTTGTATTAGTTTGATATATTATGCAAGGTACAAGCAATAGATTTTTTTTTTAAATGTATTGACATATGAAGAGAAAAATAAAAGAAAGAAAGAAAAGACTTTCATCAATTGGAATTAAAATATTCCTAATTTATGTTCATTTTCCTCGAATGTTTAGGTAATAGTTGATAAAAAAAAAAACATCGAAAAACACAAAAACCTTCCACGAAAATATTTCATTTCCAAAATAATGTTGTGTGGGTTCTTAAATGTTTGTTCACATCTTTTAAGCTTAAAATAATCAATTTTTATGAGATGAAAAGTATTTCCTGACTAGATCTAAAAGTAAATTTATAATTATAGAATAATAATTTTATTTATTGTTTTTTTTAATTAAACATTAAAATGTATATGAAAACACACAGGATTTTTGCGAAGAAGGTGTGTGTGTGGGGGGGGGGGGACTACTGTTTTGCATAAGGGTACTAACAACCCTTCCTCTAGTCTTGTAAATAAATTGTCTACAGTTGTGGCAAAAATAGAGAGATTCAAAAACATTATCCCCATAGCTCTATTTACACAGTGCATAAGCATTTAAAAATTTACAAAAAATTATAAAAAGAATTTTTATTAAGATAGCAAACGTTTAAGATTAAAAAACAACAATAAATTGATACAAGTATATCGATCGGGGTTTGCTTTAAAAGAAGTAAACAAGATAAAAATGCTATGTATTCACAGCGACTTTTATGAAAATTTCTAGAATATTTAAATTTTTAAGTATGAATATACATATATATATAAATACATAAATTTGTTGTCAAATTAAAGTCCAACTAATTCTGCATACAAAATAACCGAGTTACTATTCACACGACAAGTGTCTTTTAATAAATGGGCGTTAATTAAAGGTCACTCTAATGAATTAGAGAAAACAGAACAAATTATAAAGACAGGATGGTGTGACAAGATACAAATTAAATGATATAAGTCTTGACACGATTTAGGGATGTTTGCCATTTTAAATTATTGCTCTATGTGGAAAGAAACAGAACTACAATAATATCGTTTCGTTTTGAGATACGGTATTATTGATAGAATCGTACTAGGATTTGCTAGTTAATTTATTTCAAAGAAATTAAAAATAAAAGATTTTGAACACAAGAAATAAAACTTGTGCTGATAGCATATAAATATAATTTGAAAATAAAACTTACCTTGGAAAAAATATGTTAATAGGCTAAGTAAAACGCACGTGCTCGTAAAATAGGAAGATACAAAATTCAAATGTTCGGGGCTGGCGCGTTGGCAGTTAGCCAGCCCCGGGCTGTGACGTCACATGTGGGGGGATGAAGGGCGTGTCTGGTTTGTAGTCTTGAGGCGGCTTTGGTCCGACACTGTGTTTTCGAATCCGGGCTGGGCATGGATGTATTATTAATAATACATCCATGGGGCTGGGTTGTTTAGCAGAGAACGAGAGAACGGAGATCTTGGTTTAATTATGGCGATTTTGGGAGTATAAGGAAAGGGCAGCTGATGTCACTGTTGGTAAAATTACTGTTGGTTCAGCAAGAAAACCTGTCCGTTCTTTATGACTCCTACCTGTACGCATGAGCTAGAGAAATTTGATTGGTCTACGTTTAACACGTCTCTGATGTGATTGGCCTACGTCGCTAAGACTATTCCTGCAATGATCTTTATGGCAAGAATATAGTTGGTAGATTGGTTGACGGAAGTGTTTGTTTGTAAACATGCCCTTTCCTTATTGGCGATTTTGGGAAAGAAGAGAGCAGTGTAGATGTATGTTTAGGCAGATGACGGTATGAATGAAAGGAGAGGGAGGGACATTTTTCACTAAGTTGGTTTACGCTTTGTTAGCAGTGTGATAATTCACATCATTAATATTCAATAATTTCAAGCGTAATTTCACTGCTGAAATGTAGTTGAAAAATTAATTAAAATTGTATATTCACCGATGCTGGGTTTATTTGCGTCTCATGTTACGCCGCTAGAATATGTGCTCATGAAGACTTATTCATCTTGTGCTGCGGTAGCAGCCTTACCGACTTATATAAGTGAGAAATGCCAAGCTGGACATCGTCCTTGTGGTTTAGTGGTAGAGCACTGGAGATCTATTCCAGAGACCCGGGTTCGATTCCCGGCTTGGACATTTTTCACTAAGTTGGTTTACGCTTTGTTAGCAGTGTGATAATTCACATCATTAATATGTGTGCCTCAAGTTCTGACCGAAATAACAATGGGATTCGGCCTCTACTTCTTATCTTTACTCTGAGGTCTTCAACTACATTTCAGCAGTGAAATTACGCTTGAAATTATTGAATATTAATGATGTGAATTATCACACTGCTAACAAAGCGTAAACCAACTTAGTGAAAAAAAAAATAATTAAAATTGTATATTCACCGATGCTGGGTTTATTTGCGTCTCATGTTACGCCGCTAGAATGTGTGCTCATGAAGACTTATTCATCTTGTGCTGCGGTAGCAGCCTTACCGACTTATATAAGTGAGAAATGCCAAGCTGGACATCGTCCTTGTGGTTTAGTGGTAGAGCACTGGAGATCTATTCCAGAGACCCGGGTTCGATTCCCGGCTTGGACATTTTTCACTAAGTTGGTTTACGCTTTGTTAGCAGTGTGATAATTCACATCATTAATATTCAATAATTTCAAGCGTAATTTCACTGCTGAAATGTAGTTGAAAAATTAATTGAGGCACACATGTTTCCACTTTCATCGCCAAAAGGTTGTCTTTTTTGGCGGTGATCACCTTATTGGTAACTGTCGGATTTGATTTATGCGAGAGAAGCGCCCGACGCAAGAAAGTTTCAGCGGGAACCAGAGGAGAAAAACCGGTTTGGCGCGTTTTCTCTGCCCACCATCACGTGACGGTGGGTAGTGATCCCGGCGTCAAGAAAGGGTTGCTATTTCTGAGTCCAGTTATATGAGAAGTCTATGGGAGGGACAGAGACAAGAGGGCGGGCAGTAGGATATTTTGTTAAAGATTAGTTGAATTTACGATATGCTTAGAGGAAAGAAGATAAAAAAAAAGCAGATGTTACCTTTGTATTTTTTGGCAAAAGAAGAAGTAGGACTAGTTAGGGGAATATTTTCATATCATGCAATATTAAAAAAAAACTTAGAAGAAAGAGAAATAAAATTCTACTTTAGTAGCAGGTTGTTTAAAATATACTAAGTTACTGAATTTATTTTATAATAGATGCATTTTAGATAAAAGTGAATTATCGTTTATTTGTTTGCGTATATAATGTTAGTGTCTCTTTCTGCTCCCCCCCGGACGTCCGCCGGATAATGATGGGATATTGTAGGACGTCCGACGGACGAGGCAATATACTGCATAGGACGTCTTTCGTATGTCCTCAGGACGTGTTTGTGTTGTATGGGATTTTAATTCCGTTTTATAAATAAAAATGTTCGCGGGTAATATTAAATGCATATAATTTACATATATTTTTTTAAAGTTTAGCCAATTGATTTTTTTAACGTTCTTTATTTAAACCCAGATATGGAAGGTATTTTCGGAATCCTGTCGCTTCCACGCCTCCCCCCCCCTTTTTCGTAAACAACTGGGTTGTGTGTGTCCCTCTATGGATATATCTCAATATATTATTATGGTTTTAAAAATAACATTTTAAAAGTAACTAAAAAACTATAAACATGAGAAAAAAAAAGAACTTTTTAAAACTTACCCCCGCCCCTCCGGGTGGACGGGCGACTGATTACTGAATTTTTTTTTGTTCGGAAAAGCGTAAAATATACAGGTGTTCTTATTCAGGAACTAAGTAATCGAATGGTGTTTTCCTTTTCTTGCCAAAATATCCTTGAAAAACCGCTGTCAAAGTTGATGTTTTTAAACGAAGTTCAGTACACGATAGCACGGGGAAAAGAAAAAACTTGTCGTTACGTGACAAAAATCATATTTTTCTTGATAAGCAATTTATTTATGTAAAAAATGGAAAACGCTATTTGGTTCCAAATTGCCACAATAGTTAGGCCTCTCAATTTTATAATTTTGTAGTTAAAAATACTGCCGCTGAGCCCCGCAAATTAAAGTTTGTGTGTAAGGAAAAATGCGGTTTTCTCCAAAACTATGTAGCCGAGGATAATCGCTATAATTCTCCAGAAAAGTTTGAATAAACTGCTATTGCCCTAGTTTTTTTATTCATAATTTTAGTTTTAGTAGATTCGGAAATCGGCTGGAGGGGGAGGGATACATTTTTGTATCATATTTTTGACAGTATCTAAAAGTAGAACAAATATATTTTTGATTTCGGTGTTACGGGGTCTTTCCAGCAATACCCAAATGATACACATACACACACGCATAAAAGAAAAGAAAATCAAGTAACAATATCGCAGCACACGCTGTTTCTTTAAAAATGAAGATTATACAAATGAAAAGAAAAAACGATAAAATAAGTATTTTTACTTCAGAACTCCTTGTACGAAACAATTTTTAATCTTATCGACGTAAAAATCCATGTTTTCTAGTTTTTAGTACCTAGATTTTAACTTTTTTTTTTTTGGGGGGGGGGGGGGTGGGGGAGGTCGGGTCAAGACGGGATCTGCCCGAACATTTAAGTTTTCTACCGGGCCGGATCAGTAAATTTTTTTGTACGGGATGAACTTTTAGATTTTATACCGCGGCGGGTAGTTGATTATTTTTCTACGGGCCGGGCCAAACTTTCTTCTATGAGCAAGGCGACTTTTTTTTCTGTGGGCGGGGCCTGGAAATTTCGGCCCGTAGAGACATCTAGTTTGGCTCTTTCCAGTTACCTTCCAACAAAGTTTAATATAAAAGACTTCATCTATTTTAAAACAAAACCAAAATAATTCAAGCTTATGCTCAATTATTTTCTCCTGCGCGATAAATTTGATACGAAAAGTAGAATTGCGTCATCCTTACTTCCAACCAACCAATCTTACTTCCGCAAATGAGTCGAGAGTCGAGTCAGTATGTCGACTCATCAATCAAGTGAGACGACTCAGCGTCGACTCCTCAAAATGAGTGGAAATGCCCATCCCTACAAAATGACGATCAAGGAGATGACGATAATGATGCTGGTTGGTTGTTGAAATGTTGCCAGATTTTTACTTGAGTCTGAACGCATATATGCCGAATCCACGTCGTATAACATCTACGAGGCTCAAAGCGCAAGCTTATTGGTTGATAAAATCACTTGTTAACAGTTATTTGACGAACACAGGTATCAAAACATGGAGGACTGGGAGCAGGAAAACACAATGATAAACCTACGAGTGAACCACTGGTGATATTAATTTTTAGCTTATGCACCACTTCACTTCCGGCAGACATGGATCATTCCCCTACTTCTACTCTCCCATAAAATAAAGGTTTTTTTCTTGTGCTTGATAACATTGGTTTTTGTGCTGTCGGCTCTTGGACTATTACTTGAAACAGATTATCTTTATAATTAGCACTATAATTAATGAAATCCATGAACTGTTCCTGAACGCGCTGAATGTTTATTCCATCCACGATAAAGATAGACCCACTCCTTGTTCCTGTCTCCGGAGCTCGCGCGCGTAGCCCGCGTGCATCTTGAACACACCCAAAGAAAAGATTCTGGCAACACCACGACAACCAACCAGCATCATACTCGTGATTAGCTTCTACAGGATTTAACCACAGACTCCTAATATAAGTAGACTCCCAATTCCATTGTTCTTTTGGGAATGTTTTGACTCCAACATCTTTTGCTTTCATCGCCAAAAGGGTGCCGTATTTTGGCGGTAATCCCTTTATTGGCAAAGCAAAAGTGCGGTCAACTCAAGACAAACGCTGACAGACGATGTTTCGGCGGGAATCTGGAGAGAGATTCCGAGGAGAAAAACCGGTTTGGCGCGCTAAATCTGCCTTCCATCACGTGATGGAGGGCAGAGATGTAGGAGACAAGAAAAGGTTGCCGATTTGGAATCTACTTATATTAGAAGTCTGTAGATTTAACCAGGAAGCTATAGATTATAAGATATAACCATAGACTTCTCATATAACTGGACTCAGAAATAGCATCCCTTTCTTGACGCCGGGATCACTACCCACCGTCACGTGATGGTGGGCAGAGAAAACGCGCCAAACCGGTTTTTCTCCTCTGGTTCCCGCTGAAACTTTCTTGCGTCGGGCGTTTCTCTCGCATAAATCAAATCCGACAGTTGCCAATAAGGTGATCACCGCCAAAAAAGAGAACCTTTTGGCGATGAAAGCGGAAACATGTGTGCCTCAAGTTCTGACCGAAATAACAATGGGATTCGGCCTCTACTTCTTATCTTTAGGCCGGGATTACGATGCCTCACTTAAGATCAACCTAGAGACTTATGATATAAACAAAACGTAAACGGCATTACGGTGCCTCGCGATCTTACGACAGCTTGGAAGCAGCCGTAAGTTCAGACCTCAGAGTAAAGATAAGAAGTAGAGGCCGAATCCCATTGTTATTTCGGTCAGAACTTGAAGCACACATGTTTCCGCTTTCATCGCCAAAAGATTGTCTTTTTTGGCGGTGATCACCTTATTGGCAACTGTCGGATTTGATTTATGCGAGAGAAACGCCCGACGCAAGAAAGTTTCAGCGGGAACCAGAGGAGAAAAACCGGTTTGGCGCGTTTTCTCTGCCCACCATCACGTGACGGTGGGTAGTGATCCCGGCGTCAAGAAAGGGTTGCTATTTCTGAGTCCAGTTATATGAGAAGTCTATGGTTCAGACAGAAGTGGATGCGCGCGCAACCACAACAAATGTAACTGCGGCCTGTGATTGGCTGACTGCAGGAGGACTTACGCCGAAGCACCGCAATACCAAGTTACGACTGATCGCAGGAACGCCTATCCTACGATCGAGCGTAAGATACGGTCGAGCGAGGCACCGTAAGTCCCAGCCTTAGGCTGGGATTACAGTGCCTCACTTAAGATCAACTTAGAGACTTACGATATAAACAAAACGTAAACGGCATTACGGTGCCTCACGATCTTACGACAGCTTGGAAGCAGCCGTAAGATAAGACGCAAGTGGATGCGCGCGCAACCACAACAAATGTAACGGCTGCCTCTGATTGGCTGACTGCAGAAGGACTTACGCCGAAGCACGAGGACTTAGGCTGGGATTACGTTGCCTCACTTAAGATCAACTCAGAGACTTACGATATAAACAAAACGTAAACGGCATTACGGTGCCTCGCAATCTTACGACAGCTTGGAAGCAGCCGTAAGATAAGACGCAAGTGGATGCGCGCGCAACTACAACAAATGTAGCTGCGGCCTCTGATTCGCTGACTGCAGGAGGACTTACGCCGAAGCACGAGGACTTACGCCGAGGCACCGTAATACGAAGTTACGACTGATCGCAGGAACGCCTATCCTACGATCGAGCGAGGCACCGTAATCCCAGCCTTACGCTGAGGCACCGTAATACCAAATTACGACCGATTGCAGGAACGCCCATCCTACGATCGAGCGTAAGATACGGTCGAGCGACTAGCGTCTCTTTCGTGCGCTATTCCCTACGACAGCTATGGATAGCGGTTAAGTCCATTCTAAATGCAGGTGGGAAGGGTAGACAGAATTCTGCGGTCAGCGGTAAATCGCACAACGCTTAGGTATAAACAAACTGAAGACTCCTCCCACTCTAGAAACGAGCGCCATCTACTGACTAATCTTCTAAAAATAATATGTAGAAAGGTTTTTAATTAATTTTGTATTTCTTTTTTCTTCTTAACAACGAATAAAAAATATTCTTCATTGTATTCTTAAAATAATAATAACAATAAAAATTATAATATGTTCTTTCTGTGACAAAAAAATAATAATAAATAAATAAATAAATAAATAAAAAGAGAGTTTTTTTTTTTTTTTTTTTGGGGGGGGGGTATATTTTAATACCAAATATTTAATTTAAATGCTTTAACATTGAAGTTATATTAAAATATATGTGTGTATCTTGACTTAGGATTAGCTTCTGTTAATAATAGCATGTTTTATTTATTTGTTATTTATTTCTTTTATTTTTTTACTTAAATTTTTTTTTTCAGATTTACTAGTTTATGATGTTATGCAGTAAATTGAAAAAATTATGGCTAATCATAGAAAAATCTTATTTAATTATTATTATTATTTAAGAATTTAAAGAAGAACTTTTTTTAATTCATAATTTTTGCATCTTGTATTTCTTTGCATCAACAAGAGAAATTTAATTTGAAGAACCCCCTAGGATCTTATGTTTCATAATAATATTTTGAATTTATACTAAATGAAAGAGAAAGGGAGACAAAAAAAAAATAACAATTACTTTTCATTAATTTTAGCTATCAATTGCTTTCCAATACCTTTAGCTAAATCTTACTTAAATAAATAATAAATTTTTATAAATAAAAAAGACAAATTTATACAAAAGAATTCTCATAGCCATTCATAAGTTTTTAATAATTTAGTGCAGAAAAATTGTTTCTAATGTAAAAACAACAACAATAAAAGGCACAATTAAATTTAAGTTATTTTTGATAAATAGCTATTTAAGAGTTCCTTACATGGAAAAAAAATCATACTCTTACACTTTGACTTAAAAAAAAAAAATAGAAATAATTTTTTAAAAGTATATTTAAAAATTTAAATCCAAATTTTGCAGCATTTAAAGAATCCTATAAATTAATTCACTAATTTAATTCAATAAGTATAATACAAGCTTTAAGTAAGATTTAGATGAAGATATTGGAAAATAATTGATAGCTGAAATTATTAGAAAGTAATTCTTAATATTATTTTTTTCTCTCTCCCTTTCTCTTTTATTATGTATAAATTCAAAATATTATTATGAAAAATAAGATTCTAAGGGGTTCTTCAAATTAAACCCTTCTTGTTTCTTAACAAGATGCAAAAATAATGAATTAAAAAAACTTTTCTTTGAATTCTTAAATAATAATAACAATTAATTATGATTTTTCTATGAATAGCCGTAATTTTTTCAATTTATTGTATGATATCATAAACTAGTAAATCTAAAATAAATTTTTTAAAAGTAAAAACAATAAAAGAAATAAATATCAAATAAATAAAACTTGCTAATACTAACAGATGCTTGACCTAAATCAAGATAAAGAAGAAGGTTTTTTTTTTTTTTTTTTTAGGTTTTCAGGTTAGAAAAGTATTTATGCATATAAATTTCAGTACATATACTTAAATATAACTTCAATGTTAAAGCATATAAATTTAATACTTGGCATTAAAATATATCCCTTCCGCCCCCCCCCCCCCATATCCCTCTCTCTTTTTTAAACTTTACTTTTCAATTTTATTTTAAAATTTCAATTTTATTTTTAAAATATTTTATTAATCTGAACTTAAGATACTGAAAATAGTAAATTCGTGAATTAAGAACTGAATTTTTAATTTTAATTCTTGATCCTTCGGATTTTAAAGTCTATTCTGCCATATAGTAGTGCTCAAATGATGAAAACATTTAGAAAAAGAGTGCAAATTTTCAGCTAAGACCTAGTTTAAATCAAGATAAAGACGGATTTCTAATTCTGCCTTGTATCGACATGAAATCAAAAACATGACAGTGTGGAACCATATTTTGTTGGAGAATTAAATTTCTTATACTATACTAATTGAATTAAGTTAATGATTCAATTTATAAGGTATGAAAGATAGAGATGTGTGTGTGTGTGTGTGTGTATGGGGGGGGGGTGATAATATGTTTGAATACCGAATAAATGTTGAATTATATTTAAATATATGTGTGTGCGTGTGTATACTGAAAATTTTAAGGCCAGTCATTGAGAAATGGTATTTAGTTATTGTTTAAGAATTCAAGGAAGTTTGTTTTTTTTATGCATTTTTCTTGCATCTTGTTAAAAAATAAGAAAAGTTTAAAGATTCTCTAGAATCTTATTTTTCATAATAAGATTTTAAATTTATGCTTAATAAAGGAGAAAAAATAAAACAATAATATTGACAGTTACATTCTAATAATTTGAGCTAGCAATTACTTTCCAATACCTTTAGGTAAATCTTACTTAAATATGTAAATGATTTTTTTTCTTTTAAATGTAAAAATATTACAATTCATACACAAAACATTTCTCATAACCATTCACAAGTTTTTAATAATTTGCAAAAATAAATATTTTTAATGAAAAAAAAGCTATCAGTTATTTAAGTTAATTTTGATAACTATTTAAGAGTGTGTTAAAAATAAAAAAACAACTACAATATGCTCTTCAATATGGACTTAAAAAAAACCTTTTGTTTTTTAAAATATATTTAAAAATTTTATCCAAATTTCGCATTTACAACTTTTTTCAAACCCTATAAATTAATTTATTAATTTAATTCAATAATTTTATTAACATTAGTTTTAAAATCATCACCTTAACAGAGAAATAAAATAGCTATTTGTATTATTCACAAAAAACCACGTTATACTCTATAAATTGAAATAAATATTATTGGGATATTATAATCACAAATAACTAATATTTATTTGATTTTTTCTTTAAAAGCACTTTTTAAAAACAACAGCCTTTATCACTTTAAGAAATGCTTATTATTAATCATATATTTACATAATTAGGATTTTAATGAAATTAATTAGATCGGCATAAAAGTTAACAGTAATATTTTACCAATCATACCTTTTTATCATCATCTAAATATAATTATATCTTTATGATCAGAAAAATTGCAAAAATAAAATACTAGAGCATATAAATTTAAAAAGATGGGAAAACTGATTTTATTTGATGAGGATGAATATTTAAATGTGCATTTTCTAAACTCTTATAAATTATGTTTTTCTTGGAATAAGGAATACACCTTCCTATATCTATGATGTTTTTAATAATAAAATAGTCGTCAATGACGATATACAAGATTTTAAGAAGCTGCATATCTTAACGCCGAAATCAGAGTAGTAAATATGAACATAAACAATGATGACGCAAACATCACGTGGTTTGCGGAGCAAATTTCTGAGCTCTCCCAACCTTCTCACCTGCATTTAGAATGGACTTAACCGCCATCCATCGCTCAGGTAGGGAATAGCGCACGAAAGAGACGCTAGTCGGTCGAGCGAGGCACCGTAATCCCAGCATTACTCTGAGGATATAACCAGTGGGACAATATCATGGATGGAATAACACGTAATGTGTTCAGGAACAGATCATGGATTTGATTAATTAGGCGTGACACACACCAGGGAGACATGCGGCAGAAAAGCTTGAGGCATGCGACACTTTCACCCTCTTAACAAAGAAAAAACCGGTTTGAACAGCAGAATTTGCCCCATGTCTCACGATTATTGCCGCATGTCTCTCTGGTGTGTGGCGCGCCTACAAATGACTTTGAAGAACGAGCCGTTAATTCCCAAATTGGCTCAGCTGAACTCAGCAATCTGATTGTTCGTTAATATTAATATTTTGGGTTACTTTACTGTGATTTTGATCAAATTTAACAAAATAAATCAATTTAAGTCATTATAATTGCATTCTATTTTACATTACACTACTTCATAAGAAAACAAATATAATTTTCTACTATATAAATATCAGGTTTAGCCAATCAGATTGCTAAGCTCAGCTGAGCCAATTTGGGAATTAACGGCTCGTCTTCAGGGCCTGTTTACGGAATAGGCCCGTGAAGCCCGTGCTTACCCACTGAAATACAAAAGGGGCCCCAATTTTACTTTTCAAAACTAATTTTTAGAAAAAAGAAACTCAATCACTGTAAAAAATACATTTTTTTCTTATGAAACTTTTTTTTCTTACTATATGGCAATTTGTAAATCACAAAAAATATTTTGAAGTTCACATATTCTCAACTATAGTTCCATGTTTGTCATTTACAAAATAAATTGGTTATTTACAATTAAACATATAATAAAATACTTTTATATAGGTAGTTTTAGTTTAATACTAAAAATGTTATTTACTCTAAACTTTGATGGTAAAATTTCAAATTATTTAAGCATACGAAAATGAGATTTAGTAAATAAAAAAGCAATTTATAGAGTAATAGGGGGCCCCCTGTGTGACGTCGGGCTTCCCCTATTCCTAAGTGTTAAGCGGGCCCTGCTCGTCTTTGAAGATACATAGACCGGCAAACTGTCAGTTTAACTGAGGATTTTTGATCGCAGTTGTTGTACGGCCTCAGAGTAAAGATAAGAAGTAGAGGCCGAATCCCATTGTTATTTTGGTCAGAACTTGAGGCACACATGTTTCCCGCTTTCATCGCCAAAAGGTTGTCTTTTATGGCGGTGATCACCTTATTGGCAACTGTCGAATTTGATTTATGCGAGAGAAACGCCGATGCAAGAAAGTTTCAGCGGGAACCAGAGGAGAAAAACCGGTTTTCTCTGCCCACCATCACGTGACGGTGGGTAGCGATCCCGGCGTCAAGAAAGGGTTGCTATTTCTGAGTCCAGTTATATGAGAAGTCTATGTGTACGGCAGTATATATGTTTTATATTTTAATTTACCTAAAAAAATGCTTTTATCAGCGTATTTTTTCATTGCGGATCATTAAGTATATGTCTACCCTATTTCATTTAGGCCTTTAAAAAAAAAATACCTTGTTATTCATCATTTTTTTTGTTTTTTCGTATAGCAAGTAAGTATTTAAATAAACATCCTCCAAGGATAAAAATATAGTGTTACTTTTGTTAATATGCACCTTTTTAATTACCTTTTTGCATAAAAATTAGTTTAAAAAACGTAGATTTCTTTACAAGTAATTTAAAATTTTGTAAATTACTATATTATGCTACAGTTGCTACCTTTAATCTAAACTTCTCTACCAGTTACTTTTGTAAGTCAAACTTAAAAAAAGGTGGAATTATAATCTTTAGCAATCTGTTTCCATATAAATTTCGCCTGTATTTAGGTTTATAAGGCATGTTAAAATTAGATACTCTTTTTTAAACATACCATCCATAAAATTATTAATAAATCGCCTTATTTAACATTATTTCTGAAAAATCAATATTTATAACGCATATTTAGGTATAAAAAATAGCTTCATGTAAAAACATATGCCATAAACTTCATATATATTGATAAAAATTATTTTTTAAGCTCATTTTAGCCATAGCACTTAATGGTAAATAATCACAGTTGACGTACAAACCTCGCGGTTCAGGTGTTTCAATTTACTTCAGATGGCTGCCATGATTTCGCATGCTTTTGAATGGGAATTGCCAGTCTATGTATCTTAAAAGTCTTTGGGTGCTAATTATAAAGATATTTTGTTACAAAAGGAACATGTGCTAGATGGCAGAATGGATAAGGCAGTGAACTCGAGACTAGGGATTCTGGGTTCGAATCCTTTCGGTCCCACATTGTGTCATAATTTTTTTGTTTTGTTTATAGGTTGTTTTATACTTTTCATAATGAATAATGTCGTGTTGAGGCGTTGTGTTTGACACTTAACAGTTTTGGTTTGGAGTTTTTGGTGCGCGGTAGTGAGCTCCTCGCGAAGCACGTGGGGGGCGTTTACCGGTTAGCGGCACGGCGTGTTGTGTGGTGTTTCCTTAGTGTTGTGTTTTTCAAGTGGTTTTTGCATATATTCTTGTTTTATAAATATCCTTTTGAGGTGTCTACTTTTCTGTGTACGGTTTATTAGATTCTGTGTCTTGTAATTATGTCAGGTCAAGCTGCGGAGGGCAGCATGGCGAATTCTGTGATTAATAATATAGTTGACGATAAAGTTTCTCAGCAACCTCCGGTGGTAACTGTGGAGTCAATGGAGGAAGCGGTTGAAAATAATCTGGTGAGTGATGTAAATAATAGTAATGCGGTTCGGTCGTCAGCGGCTTTGGATTTGCTTCTTCAGTGGGCCGCGGCAAATGGAGGTAAGGCATTTAATATTTTTTTACAAAGTAATGACTAAAAAGCAATTCCAGAACGTGACCCAAGAGTGGTGCAAGCAGAGTTCAAAAAGAAACTTACTCAGGTGGAGGACATTGATAATGTTCGTTACACGAGAAATGGGTGTATTATTGTAAGCACCAGGAAAGTGGCCTGTGCGTCTGAAATAGTAAACTGGTCGGAGTTCGTGGGGGTGTCTATTAGAATTCGGGTGGTGTGGGAAAATTTAACAAACAAATTTTTAATTTTCAATGTTCCTGTTGACATTCCTCTGGATGAGTTAGGGCAGGAAATTGAGGAAGTCAACTCATTAAAGATTTTTGAACTCAGAATATTCATAAGGAAGGACTCTCTGAACAAGGTGTCACCGGTTTTGGTGACGTCATTAGGTACGAATTTGCCAGCAGAGATAAAAATTTGGAGCTCGTTACATTCCATACGTCAATTTATTGACAGGCCGCGCCAGTGTGGCAAATGTTATAGATTTAATCATTCAACGGTGAAGTGTACTTCTGACCAGATTTGTGTCACATGTGGTACGGTTCATTCGGGTCCATGCACACTGCCGGTTAAATGTTCAAACTGTAAAAATGAGCATAGAGCAGACTATTTGCAGTGCCCATTCCGTTTGAAAGAAATTGAATTTTTGAACTTTAAATGCAAAAACTTCCTATCATTTGTGGAGGCCCGGAGACGATTCTCCCAGAGGCCGAACACCGAATCTTATGCCAAGGTGGCCAGCATAAAAAAATCGGACTATGAGGAATTACAAAAAATAGTTGAAACCAGGACGAACAATTTGGTTCGTGTACTGGTAGAAATGATTGCAAAACATTCAGAAAAGGTACTGGAGTCGATTAGTGTCCTCAGTAATGTTATAATGAAATTTATGGCAGAGGTCAGCGACATGCAGCCAGGGTGGAAACGTCCTAACAGAAAGGAAGATAAAACCTAAAAAAAAAACTTATGTTTTTAGTTGTTTGTTTTTCCCTTCTCTTTTTGGCTGACCTCAAGTGTTGGTCTGTCTTGTTTCTGGATTCGTGGGCTGGCATCTACGATTTGTATCTTGCCTGGATTGTGTATCTGTTGCATTTCCTTTTGCCTTTGGTTTTTGGTATACTGGTTGTGGTATCAAATTTTATGGACTGTTTTCCGCTTTTGTTTTTGATGTTGGCGGTGGAGTTCAGCTCGCCTGTTGGGTTATTACTTTTTGTGGTTCTGGTGATCATTGTTACAGTTCTCATGGGTCGGGTGGTTGTTTCTACGTCTCTCCTCTTTCCGTTTGGTCTTGGCGTTTTTCAATATGTCCCTTAACATTTTACAGTGGAACTGCCGATCTATATGGAATAAATTAGCCTGGCTCAATGGTCCCCCTTTTACTTCTGCTGCTGTGCTGGTCTTCCAGGAAACCTTTTTAACTCCGGACAAGTCTCTCAACCTTCCTGGCAAGATTGTTTATCGCTCTGACAGGGTGGGTCGCCCAGGGGGTGGTCTCGCCATTGCTGTCAGCTCTTCGCTGTCTTCCTCCCTCATCAGTCTTGACTCTCTCAACCTTACTAATGAAATTATGGGAGTAAAAATTTTTCACGGCAATTCGTCTTTTAATATTATTAACATTTACTCCAATTCTGGGGCGGTGGTCAATGATCTGAATAAGATTTGCAGGGTCCTCACGGGCCCTTCCTTCATTCTGGGCGATTTCAATTTGCATCACCCGCTTTGGGGCTTCTCCTTCTCTTCACAAGGCAGTGAGGGTTTCGCAAACTGGCTGGTGGATAGTTCTTTCTGCCTCTTGAATACGGTGTCGCCTACTCATGTTGCTCCTGGTGGGGCCTGCTCCCTGATCGACCTTTCTCTTTGCTCGACGGAACTGTTTGCCTGTTCCTCTCTCCAGGTTGGTGATGACCCCGTCAACAGTGATCATGTCCCCATTTCCATCTCTGTAAGCCTCACCCTTCCTCCCCATCCTCATTCGCTCCGGTTTAGATGGAATCGGATTTGTCAAGACGCCAACTCATTGCTAGCCTCTAGCTCTACTACTGATTATGAGTCCTTTACCGATACAATTCAGAATCTTATGAACATTCATAAAATCCGAATACTCCGAAGCCCAATGGTTTCCCGGCCTGGTGGTCGGCTAGATGTAATAACTTACACAATCAAAGACAGTTTCTACTGCGGAAAGCGCGCCAATTAGTGTCCATGGAGTACTGGACGAAGTATAAGAGGGTGGCAGCGAAGCTCCGTCAGGTCATAAGAGATGCCAAGCTTCACTTCTGGGATGCGGCATGCAAGAAAGCTAATGACCCTCACATTTTATACAAAGTCTTTCGGAAGATTAAAAACCGGTCCAGTGCATTCCCCGATTCCCATTTCTGCCTTCTTCAGGATGGGAGTCTGGTTTCTGATGCTGGTTCACAGGCAGAAATTCTGGCTAACCATTTCAGTGAGGATATTGTTCATGAACCAATTCCGGTGGATTATGGCGGCACAGGCTGCATTCAGCTAAACCAGCTCTTCGATATTTTTGAACTAACGGATGCCATCCGTCGCACTAAGGCCTCTACTCCGGGTGCAGATAAAATAAATGCAGCCTTCTTTAAGGGGTTGAACGACAATTCCCGGTCGATTCTGCTTCAAATATATAACAACATCTGGAGTTCTGGGGATATTCCTCAGGATTGGAAGTCGGCTATCATTCTCCCCATCCCAAAGCCAGGAAAACCGACGAATGAGGTAGCTTCGTACCGCCCAATAGCACTAACGTCCGTAATGTGCAAAATTTGTGAACGTATGATAGCAAACCGCATCTCCAAGTATCTTCTTGAAAATAACATATTTCATTACAGGCACCTTGGCTTCCAGCCATTCCGAGACAGTCAAACCGCTCTTCAGATGTTCCACCTGGATTCAGTCAGTGCCAAGAGAAACAAGAAGTTTCTGGTGGGTATCTCCTTGGAATTGCAAGCTGCATATGATTCTGTTTATGTGGATGGCCTCATTCTAAAGTCTGCACAAATCGGCATCACTGGCCGGATTCTTCGTTGGATCCACCGTTTTCTGCAGTCAAGAAGTATCAGGGTGTTTTGGAGAGGTCTGTTTTCTTCAGCTCGCACCATTGGTAGAGGGGTGCCCCAGGGGCAGTTCTTAGCCCTATTTTATTCTCGATCTTTCTACATGATTTCTTTGAGATCTTGGATGGCCTTGGGGTCAAGTACCTACTCTATGCTGATGACATCTTTATCTATTGTGCCGAAGCCACCCTGCTTTTGTGTCGGACAAAACTTCAAGAGGCCCTCCTCCTGCTCGCTCAATGGTGCCGGTATTGGAAAATGGCTATTCGTCCGGACAAGTGTCATGCAATAAATCTTTCAAGTAGACGTGATGTTTGCTACTTTGACTTCAGTATAAACGGTGGTCTGAGGAAATTAAGTTCCTGGGCTTTTATATTACAAGGCGTGGGGGGTCTCCTCAGGCAAGCAGAGTACCTCAGGAAGAAAGCTTTCAACAGAATAAATATCCTAAAGGCTATTTCTAATAACCGTTATGGAGCAAGGTCTTACCACCTTCTCATCTTGGCGAACGCTTCCATCCGGAGCTTGATAGAGTATGGTGCTCCCACTCTACTCACAGCAAGTAATACTCTCCTCACAAAGCTCGAAGTTCTTCAAACCACGGCCATTAGGACAGCCCTTGGACTCCCGAAATGGGTCCCCAACATTTTACTCCGTCAGCATGCTGGATCCCCTCTGATTGCTGCTAGGCTCAGTCTACTGGCGTCTAGATTTTGGATTAAACATTGCTCGTTGGGTTGCAAGTCCCCGTTCTGGGTATTCCTTGACGGCAATCTTTTCAACTTTGTGGATACTATTCCCAGTATAGCGGATCTTCTCGAGCAGATTGACGGTCAGCTTCAACATTTGATTCCTTTCCAGATGCCCATCCCTTGGAACCGGGATATAGTACAATTTCACCTTGACGACCTGCCCTTTCAACGGAAGGATTTGGATAGCAGTATTATTGTCCCCTTTTTCATGGATTTTCTACAGAGCTTTACTGATGATTGGCAGATTATAGCTACAGATGCTTCGAAATCTCTGTCCTCCGCCTCCATTGCTGTGTGCTCTGCGGATTCTCAATTCGGCTACAGAATTCACCCGGTGAACTCTATCTTCACGGCGGAAGCTCTAGCCATTGGGACAGCCGTAGATGAACTGGTTTCTTTGGGTCGTCCCACCCTGCTCCCCTCCGATAGTCGATCTGTTATCACTGCGCTCAATTTTGTCTCCATTAAGTCTCCTTGAGTCATTTTGTGGCTTTCTAACAAGCTTCAACGAATTGCTTGTCATTCCCCAAGTATCCGGATCTGCTGGGTGACGGGTCACCGTGGTATCCCACTGAACGAGAAAGCCGACAGTCTAGCCAGAAGTGTCTGTGATTCAGACGTCCTTCTGAACTGGATTTCCCCTGAAGATCTCTGTCAGCATCAGAAACGAAATACTTCTCTACAACTCCGACATCAGTACTATTCAAGCAAATACCTGACCTCACATGGGGAAATTCCCAGTGTTAAGCTGACGAACTCCTAGTCCTCTAATAGAAGAGAGGATGTTCTTATCTCGCGATTGTTATGCAAGATGCTGATCACGCCGGCTCTCCTTTTCCGTTTTGGTCTCGTAGATGATAACAGATGTGGCGTCTGCCTCGTTCCTGACTCCTTGGAGCACATTTTATTCTCTTGCCAAAAGTATAACTCTCAGCGTGGATTATTCTGGGATAGTTCTGTGTTACATGGTCAGTGCTTCCACTCCTTCCCGGAGTTCTCAAAGAAATTCTGCAATTCTCCGTTATTTCGGTCGTCGACTCTCAAGTTTTTTCATAGCATAAATCGGTTCTAGGTATAGTCTTCTTGCCTTCTGTGCCTGCTTCTCTGGTCTTTTCGAGTCATCAACCTTGCTGACTTGTGGACTCATTTCCTTCTCTATTCAGACATTTAAAGCAAGCTTTTTCGATCGCCAACTATGGCTTTTTTGCATTGTACTAATCGTTGTTAAGGATGCTTATTCATGGATATGTTCTGATCATTTGGATCATTTGAGACGACAGCCATGCCGCCATAGGTCTCAGAGCACCCCCCCTTTCAAAGTTCATAATGAATAAGATATTTTTGATGAAGATATATTTTTTCTTTTTATTATACAGAAGCACGTGTATTTTTATTATAATAATAAAATACTTATTTAAATGTGAGAAAATGAGGTATTTCGAGATGAAAGTTTTACATCTGAACGCCTTTTAAATATTCAAAGTTTCGTTTCTAAGTGATTATATATGTAGTATGTATATGTATAATGATATAAACATTAAGCAAATCCAAATGAAAAAATAATATATATTGTGCGAAAATATCCTTTTGCGCGTAGGATAATTCCTTGATTTTCTTTTTTTTTTTTTTTTTTTTTTTGAGTACTTTAGGAGTGAATTTTTATCGAGACTGGGCTGGAAATCATATTTCACTTTGAACATTATAAAAATAAAATGTAGTAGTTGTAGATTATTTTAACTAAAAATATCTGTATATATATTTTTTAAAGAGATAAAATATATAGGTTTGCTGTCTAGTTTTGTAGTGAATAAAGTATGATTAGAATGTTTATAAATTTTCTACTGAAAGTATAAGAAAGTATTTTGCTTATACTAACAGAATTTTGAATGCCATTTATTTCTCATGTTTTATGATGTATTTTGGTCTGTTATCCACACGGTATTAAAATATGCAATCATAAAATAAGAAATATATATACAGCAAATTCTGTCTAAGGCGGACTCTGTGTAAGCCGGAAATCTGTCTACTGCGGAAAATTTTTCAAGTCCCGGCGAACCCATAGAAAATAACATTAATTCTTGCTGCATAAGCCGGAATCTGCCTAACGCGGAAACGGAAACTGTTTTGAGGTCCCACCGAAACCAAAATTTTGCATAAGGCGGAAAAAAAAGGATATTTTAAAAATGAAAGGCATTTAGTTTACGAAACTGATTATATACGTCAAATACTCAATGTCGAATTCAATAATAATTAAATTCCGTAATACTTCAAAAAAGTTAATTCAAAAGAAGAGAAACTATTTAAATTTTAAGGAATTCTTGCTTATTGCCTTTTTTCCTATAAAAATTTGTATTTAAAAGTTATTCTTATTATTACTAGTTGAGTACACATTTATGAAAATATGTATTGTCTAAAGTAAAGTATATTATGTTTGTGTTATGTATGCTTGTAGTATAGTATGCAAATGAAGAATTCTGATCTTCACGATTCTGAAAACGTTGAAGACAGCGGTGATTTTAAACATATCAGGACTGCTTGAGAAGAAATAGGTGACTCGAAAATATTTTCTTTTGTTCAAAGAAAAAAAAAAATACCGATAATAACAGACTTACCGAAAGAAAAAACAAGGATCGATAAAAGATTATTTTTTGATTCTTTAAACTACTATGTGAAATATAAGGTATGTAATTGTATTGGTTAAATTAAATTATTTCAATAAATTTGAGAATTAAAGCAATTTCGTATTGGTAATATTTATTATTGTGTTTAAATAATGTTTTAAGAAATTATTAAAAATAATAAATTTAATAACAAGTCGGATTTCAATAAAAATTTCATTTTAAAGAACGATAATAAAAGTTACGAAAGTAAAACATTATACGATTTGTGCTTTTTTTTCGGGGGGGGGGGGGGGGCTCTTTTGCGTAAGCCGGAATATTGTCTACCACGGAAAATTTTCTCAGTCCCGACCGATTCCGCCTTAGACAGAGTTTACTGTATATTAAAACCTTCTCTGAAAAACTGTCTAACTAACAGTGCAAATTCCATTGAAATCCATCCAGTATAGTAGATTACAAACAAATCTCATATGTTGATATCACAATCTTGGTTTACTAACAGCATTCTATTTATCACGGAAGATATAAATCATTTTTAAATAAATAAAAAGAAAATTGTTAAAAAGTTAAAATTTTTAGATCACCAGTTGAATTCTTAAATTGTATCAATCAACCTACCAAACAAAGCACAACCAATAAAACATAAGCACAAAACGCACAATCACGTGACCAAATCGCCCACACAATTTTTTTGAGCAGCTCGCGCGGAGTTTGTGTGCGGTTGGTTAACTAATTTTAAATTCTAAATGAGCTAAAGTAGATAAAGAAGGTCACGTGATGTTTTTCCCGACTATTTTAGATTTTATCTGAGTGAACATAGGCATGTATTTCTGTTACTAAAACCATGTTTTGGAAGGATAAAGAAATATAGTCGTTGGTTTTACCTACAGCGCCTAGAAGATACAGTGTGGAAAACGGCTATTCCTATAATGCTTTAAAAAGTGCTAAAAACGTGTATCCCATAAATCTCCAACAATGCTCAGCGGCAATATGCTGATACGAGCGCTATCTCGTAACTCTTTTCAATATAAACTCTGTGTTTTCAAAAATTATAGAATGTTAAATATCGGAAACGATAAATATAAGATATTTTGGTCTTTTATAAGCTAATTTAGTTAAGGAATGACGTGAAATAGGTTAAAGAGTCTCTTTTAGAATGACAATAGTTTTTAAATCACTACGATCGACATCTTGTTATTCAGCATCGTTGTACATTTATGGGATTCAATTTTTTAGCACTATTTTGTAGCCGTTTTGCACACTGTATCTTCTAGGCGCTGTAGTTACCGTTTTTGAACCATAAAAATAATGGAATAATTGAATTATTTTAAAATTCCTTTCTTCGATAAGACCTACTCCATGGCATAAACTTCTGAGCGGCGCGAACTGCACTTCTGAACACACCTAGGACACGTACATATTTCGTTTTGTAGACAAGTGCAAAGTGATATCTGCAGTCTGAGTTATGAGTGTTAAAGTGTTTACTGTTCATTATTTTAATTAAAGATAAAGATAGGTGAAAAAGGTGAGTTGTTTGCAAATGTATGTTAAAAATGTAATATATCCTTACTTTTAAATAGTTAATTAACCTTTAAAGACATTACCGGCGTACTGAATGCGCCTATTAGTGAAAAAAATAGTTGTGGATTCAAATTACTTTATTAACATTTGCGCTTCAATTACCGTCGTCTCAAAGTCCGTTTAATGTTCAAACAATGTTTGAAGTTCGCATTTTTTTCTGCCCTGTTTCATTATTTTTATTTAAAAGTAGCCACTGAGGTATGCGGAATATGCCACCCCGTGTATTTGTCTAATATAGGCTTGTTGTACCAGTGATAGACACCCTTAATTAATTTCTTTAAAAATTATTTTTAATTTATAGTTATAATGATCCAAATTTTTTTCAATATTATGTTGATCTATTAACAGTATTTAACCACTCTCATAGTCTATTTCCCAATATGAATCAAAATTTAGTTGTAAGTAACAGAAATATATCAAAAGACCTAGAATGCCAGTAATGGGGACACCTTTTGTTCCAGTAATGGAAACCCCATAAACAGTTTTATGACTGTATTTAGAACCAGAATTAAATGAAAGCATCCTACTAATGAAACAAAATAGTTATTTTGTTCGATACCAGTAATCTTCTACTCTCCCACAAAATAAATGTTTTTTTCTTGTGCTTGATAACATAGGTTTTTGTGCTGTCGGCTCTTGGACTATGTCATAAAGTTGTCCCTTTTTGGATTTGAGAACAGCCTTATATCTAGATATGTAAATCTAACCGTCTTTAACATATTTAACCTAAAAAATATCTAAAATACCATAAAACGGAGTGAATAGGAACAGCAGGGTGAACAGGAACGAAACTTCCCGGTCATACAAATAAATTCAAAATATATGGGAGGATATTTTTAGTTGAAAATTTAAGAAGGTAATATCATGAAGTATTGGGAAATTCAGTTTTGTCATGATGGCACCATCACTCGGTTATATAACAAAAACTGCAATTGTATCCTCAAAAACCTCCTATTTTCAAAATCTGTAAAGCTTTGTAACTACAGACTTTTTCATATTCTAAACCTAAGAGTGTTTTTTTTTTTATTAAGGGTAGACCTATAAATGATATGCTGTATTAGATTTTATGTATTTCTAAAACTACATTATGAAAAAATGAAAATGTCTTGTAACATCATAGGTTTAAGATTTACAGGGTGGATCGGAACACATTTCTGTTGTTCTGATTCACCCAGAAGATTACTGTCATGGTTTATTCTTCAAAAAGTAATATTTTCATGTCATATCTGAAAACCTATGTATGAATATGCATTGTAATAGGATCCAGATTTTAGAATCCCAGAAAATCCCCAACTGTTCAACAAATTTTCTCCAAGAGTCCTTGTCGTAAAAGTGTATGGAGAAAAGTCATACAGACTCTGTGACCGAAGTCCTGTACCCAGAAGATGATTGTTATGAGGGAAAATTTTTCAAAAGGGTCCCCCCATACTTGAAGATTTCAAGAAACTGTGGAAGCGGAGGTAGCATTTCTTCCAGATGTCATGAAGAAACTTCAGCTAAAGGATAACATTCAAACATCTGCTCGTTTCAAGGATATAACTTTTGTGAATGACATGAGTGAATTGAATTTGTATTAAATTTCATCTTTCTCAATTCAAATACATTTTCTTAGAATAAATTTTAATCTTTCTTGAGTTCAAAGTTGTTTTCTAATTTCTGAATAGACCTTTACCTGTATATTAAATAAAGGATTTATTTTGTAGTAACTATGTGTTCCTATTCATGCTTATCATTATTACTTGTTTTTATTAACCCTATTAAAGTCTGAATCGGAACAAATAAAGATAAATCGGAACATCATTAAAAGAATAAAAAATATACATAAAAACTGTAAAAAAATGTTTTGTTTTTGCTTAAAATTTCAAGAACAAAACAATACCGAAGTTTCTAGTAAAAAAATTAAAGAAATAAAAAATCAGTAGTTGCCTTTTTAAGTTGAAAAATGTTCAGATTAACCCCGTTTTACGGTAATCTTATCGATGTACAACTAACTTTATAAAATTTGTAAATCTTAAACAGTATTAGAAAGAAAATGTATGAATGGTATAATGGCTAAATAATAATGACCATGACTCTAGTGCAGATCTTGCTCATAAATATTTAACATATAGTACATTTTTTAATTTTAAAATCTGATAATACATGGCAGTCAATTAACAGTAATGGGAAAAGGAAACAGAAAAATGTGCTTTGATGGAGAACAATGGCTACTTAAAATTTATAAAGATGAGAATCTTGAAATGCTTCTGGTGTATTGTATTTCCCACAGAAAGAAAATTTGTTGTCCAAAGCTTTTCCACCAACTTTTAATAAGTTATTAAAAGGAATTATAAAATGTATCAATGTTCTCAGTTTTAATGCTAAATGCGAGTCTCTTCAAGCGTCTTGTGAAGCTAAAAATGCTGACCATAGTCCTATAGCTGACCTATAACTAGGGTGTCACCGATTTTAATCAGTTGATTTAAATCGGCAATTAAATCATGATTTTAATCAACCAATTTAAAAAAAAAAAAAAAAATCAAATTTTCTATATGTGTAAAAGGTAAAAAAAAAAAAAAAAAAAAAATCTAAGATGAACATAATTTGAAAGTTTCTACAGGTATTTTGACTTATGAATAAACAAAAAAAAAAGCTCTAATTGTTTCTAAGCTTAATTCCTGAGTATTGTAAAAAATTAAAAATAGTTAAGTTTGTAAAAAGCATTGTTTTTATCCAACATAAAACAGTTTTATTTAAAAATATTTAAATCTAATATAATTTGCAATGTCATAATTTCCTTTATGTAATCAATTTATGCATTATTTTATATAAAATAGCAAGTGTAATAAATTTCTGCAAATATAAAAGAATAGTCAGTGTCTTAGTTTCCCGTTCTACTTTTGTAATAATAAATCAATAGCAATCTCAAGTTAAAGAAGAATAAAAGAGTGACGTCTGCTCAACAGCTAAATTGCAAATGACTGCATAAGAGAAAAAGAGCTAATTGGTATAAAAATGTTAAGCACAGCAAGAGCTTCTTCAGTATATGTTGAATTAAATGCTTTTACTTTAACTCATATATACTAAATAAAAAAATTAATTAGGGATTGAAAAGGCAGCAAAACTTTTCTTAAAAAGAAAAAAAAATGATCCATAGAAAGCTAATAATTCCCACTGAGGTGTAATAATGCTGTTATTTAAATATTTTGAGGATTTCAGATATAACTGGCTATCCTTATATTTATTCTGTATGTGTGTATGAATGGGTTTAACACATTTTCATATTTTTTTTTTTTTGGTTATCATACACATACATGCTACATGCATGTAAGTTTAGATTTTGGTGATTAACAGCAATTTTTCTAAGTACAAATGCAAAAAGAGCTGCAAATAATATTTATTAGTTTTGTTATTTGTGCTACCTACTAATGAAATTACTTATTTGCATTTTTTATTCATTCTGTAATTACTATTTCTTCTAGGCCATTTTTTTCACCCTGCCCCTTTTGACATTGGCAGAATACACCCTGCAATAATAATAAAAAAAGATAAATTCACCTGTGGTTGTGCCAGAGATTTCTTGTAAAAAACTTTCTCATTCAACAGTATTCCTAAATTCATGTGCCCAAGATCTTGCAAAAATAATAGAACTTATTATATTATTTCTTAGAAATAATATTTATATTATTTCTTTTAGAAAAAACAGGATATTATTAAAACATGTTATTTAATTGTATTTTTCAATTTGTGATTAATAAAATTGTTAAAAATTAAGGACGCTTTATCATACTAAAAAAATTTTTTTTTCTTATATCATTATTAAACACATTACTAATATATTTCCTCATGAAATAGTGTCCTTTTTTGGAACTAGCATCCTGCCTCTTTTTCTTTCTAAAATGAAGTACATTATTCTTTTAATAATTAAAGCTTAAAAATGTATATGTTCCTAATTAGAGAGTTAATTGTTTAATAATTATTAATTTGAAGTAGTGTTAACTATTTAATATTAAATGCAGTTATTAATCATTTTAATAAATGTGAAATAGCACTATTTAATAAAACTTTGCATAATTTTTACAATATTAATGTATATAACATTATTGTATGATACCTACTAATTAATGAAACTACTAATTTGCAGTTTTTATAATTTCTGTAATTACTAACTCATAATTATAATTTTATTAATTAAAGTGCAAAAACATAGATTATGATGTTAGCAGTTAGTGGTTTAACTGTTTTAGAAACCTAAAACTTTTGGTAGCTATTTAGTATTTGAACGCTGAAAAAAAAATCACAAAAATCAGATTTAAATAAAAAAAAACCTGATTTTAAATTAAATGATTTTTTGATTTTCTTAAAATCATGATTTTTTTTACACCCTACCTATAACACCTTTGTTTGACTCTTGAGTAAGTTGGAAAGGAACAACCCAACTAATTTTGGCATAAAGACAACAATATATAGCTTCATTATACTTGTAGAATCTATGGTAAAAACACGTGATATAAAATTAACCTCTTTCAGAAGATAAAAATGCAAATAATAGTTGTTAAGGTTCTATAAGGGTCATTCTTCAAAAAAGGGCATATTTCATTATTTTTTTAATTTTAAAAACTTTTTTATTTTATTTAATTTTTTTTCCTGGATTTTATAACGAACTGAAGAACACTAATAAAGATATGGTTCTGTTCAATTAATTTTATTTATTTAATAAAAAAATATTTTAAAAATTTACTGGTAACGGAGGTGAGTCTTTGGTAATGGAGTGGAGATTTATATTTAATAAACGTATATATTTATTAAAAGTAACAACCAATTCCTAAAATTAACAAAGAAATCTTTATTACAGTAATTTATATGCTACAGTCATGTTTGTCTAGTGAAAAAAAGTGTAAAAAAACTTTAATTAAATGAGAAATGCTGAATAATAATACATAAAGAATTTATTAGAAATGAATACAAAAAATGAACATTTTATGCTCATAAAGTAAAATTAAACAAAAAAATATGAGAAAAAATTCTTAAACAAGATTATATTATGAGAAAAATTATTTTTATGCACTTTAGAGTCTTAACAGTACAGTTAATTTTTAACATAAATTTTTATATAACAGTACTGAGACTTGCATCAGAAATACGTTTCAAGACTAGCAACATAAGTCGAAAACGAAGTAAGTCGAGGTACATTTAGATGATTAAAAAAGGATAAGTAATAAAATTCCTCCAAAATCTAATTAACATATTCTATTGAATTTAGGGATTATGTTACATACATTTAACATTAGTAAAAAATGTGTTTGCGATACAAGAATTTGGGATAAATCAATAAGTTGTTAACTTACAATTTATTGTCCTTCTACATTGTTCCATTCGAGTCTTTTAGCATGTGAAAAAAATCTTGCAATGAAGTTTGAATCGACATTTTTTTTCTTTTTTCTCTTAGAAGTTCTTTGTAACATCAGAGTGAGTTTTCTAAGCTTTTTCTAGTCCTTGCTACACTTTTTTCGTCTGAATCAATATTTTCAAGAACCATCATTCCAGCTTCAATAAGGTTTAGTCCTTTGGTTAATTTTGCAACCATCATAATCCTCTCCCTTCCCTCTAAGCTCAAAATATTTATCTATTTTCCGACAGTAATTTGTTTGTTTTATTCGATAAATTTGTCTATGGTTAATTCCGAATAAAGGAAATTTATGAGTTTAACATTTTCAGCATCCAATGTCTAAGTTCAGTTTACTTCCATTTTCAACGATTTCATCAATTAAGAGATATACAGAATCTCAATTTTAAGATATTTTTTTAGTCTCTGTGAAGGAAAAGAGGAACAACCCTTTTAAGGCTATTCTCAAGTGCAAAACGTTTTGACACATTTACAAATTCATTTTTTAACGGTAAGATATAAATTTAGAAGGCCTGACTATGGAAGCGATTTGGAATCGAATTGTTTCCATATTTTGACAAAATAATTACCTATCAAGTTATAAGCGATTTTGATCACGTGACAAACACATTTTTCACCTTTTCTTGAGTGGATATTCTTTCGAGCAGAAATTTGGTTCAAAACACTCCCTTTGACACTATTTTCTGAAAGATGTATTACATTTGGGAAAAAAACGGCTTGATGACATAGTTTCTTAACAATAACACCTGCTAGTTTCATGCATTTCCGAACAAAAATGAATTAAAACTTATGTCATAAATTTGCCCTTTTGGATTTGAGAACATCCTTAAGCACTTTATGTTCGATGCTTCTAAGTGCGGCCCATCCCATCCTTAAGCATCTCTTTTTTTGTTGTTGCTGTTGAACTTCACCTCATGAATTCCTTATTATTGTGACTGCATCCGAGATGTTAAATTTCTTCCAAAACTCTTCAAAAAAGTTCTGAGTGCATCTTAATCAGGGAAATGTTCTTTGCAGTGTAGCGGCGTAAATGTGGGGTGACGTAAGTCGAGGGGATGGGGTCATTTTTAATCTCATCACATAGTTTATGCATGCCCTCTTTTTTTTTCTGATTGTTAATTAATACATTTTTTTCTCCCTTTTACACTATTATGCTCTTCTTTGTCATGATATTATAAAAAAAAAAAATGCAGGATTTATCAAATCAAAGTAACAGCTTACTATGATTGCTACCCGATGTTTTATTTTGCCAAATTCACAGAATATTAAGACATAAAAGTATTTAAAAACTTGAATTATGCCAGTCATTTAATACCCATTATTAGAATATCAAAACAGCAAATTATTTAAAAACATTTGAATTATAATAATCATTTTGCCCACAGATGAATCTTAAAACTATAATAAATTATTTAAAAAATTTTGAATTATAATAGTAGTCATTATTTCTTCTTACACTTTTTTGCTTGGTTTGAGTTAAGAATTTTTAAGGATTAAATCAATAGAGGTAAATTATTAAAATATAACTAGTGAAAGCCGTGAAATGTTTGATACCAACTAAAGTAAATTCTAGGCAAATTCTTAAACAATCTGAAAACAGAAATAATCTATATCAACTTTTATTATACAATTTTACTTGAATAATTGTTAAGTAAACAATTACATGGTTCGTACGCTTTGGAAAAAATAGAAAAAGTGCTGGAAAAAAAGTATTCATTTTCAAGGAATGAAAAGTGCTGGAAAAAAAAGTATTCATTTTCAAGGAATGAAAAGTGCTGGAAAATATTGCGAACTTCGACAAATGGTCGCCGAAAAATATCAATTTGAACGATCGTTCGCATTAAAAAAAATCGGTAATTTCGCCAAAGAATCGCTGAAAAATGCAAATTTTGTCAAAAGGTCGTGGAAAAAACGCGTATTCCGTCAAAGAATAGAGAAATAACGCAAATTTCGGCAAAAGATCCCGAATAAAGAGCAAATTTCGGCAGAGGATCACGGACAAAACGCAAATTTCATTAAAAGATCGCGTAAATACGCGGGTTTCATCAAAGGAACGCGAAAAAAAACGAAAATTTCGTCAAAGGATCGTGGAAAAAAACGCAAATTTCGTTAAAGAATCGCGAAAAAAAGCCAATTTCGTCCAAGAAACGCGAAAAACCCACAAAATTTCGTCATAAATTCACGATAAAACCGAAAATTTCGTCAAAAGATCGCGTGAAAATGGAAAATTTCGACGAAAGATCGCGAAAAAAACGGCAATTTTCCACAAAAGATCGCGAAAAAACGGCAATTTGCGTCAAAAGATCGCGAGAAAATGGAAAATTTCGAGGAAAGATCGCGAAAAAGTGGCAAATTGCGTCGAAAAATCGCGAAAAACAGCAAATTTCGTCGAAAGATCGCGAAAAAACGGCGAATTTCGTCAAAGGGCCGCGAAAAAACTGCATAGTTAGTGCCAGGAGGGGATTCCCCCCCTCTGCTGTAACTTTTCAAAGAATTTTATGTGAATTTCAGATTTTTTTTTTTTACTCAGAATCGCCCCTGAAAAATCGTCGGGAAAAAATACCACAAAATTGTTGGTGCCAATTTTACCTAATGTCCCCCCCCCCCCCCCTAATATAGTTAATTGGTCATTGAAAAAAAAAAATGTTAAATTTGTTAATCGGTTGCAGAAAAACATTGTAAAATTTGTCAATCGGTCATTCATAAAAAAAGAAATGTTAAATTTGTTAATCGGTTGCAGAAAAACATTGTAAAATTTGTCAATCGGTCATTCATAAAAAATCGCAAATGGTGTCAATCCGGGAAAACTTCACAGAAATATATTGATTATAAATTTTTCGCTGTGTAACTGATAATAAAATTTTTATTCCTTTTTATACTCTTTTTTTAAAAATCTTTTGTTTTTAAAAAGTAAAAGTAAATTATCTAACCTTTATTCCAATTATTTTTGTATAGATAAGCACAAATGCTGTAAGGTTTGAGAATTCAGAGAATAATATTTATTAAAAATATTAAACTATAACTTGTAAAAAATTATGCACAACTTCAGAAATGCTAGTATTTGACCCCTGATGAGTTTTCAGAATTCCTAAAATTTAACTAGTTTATTCCTGCGTTCTTCTCTTATAGTGATACCATACCTTTTATTTATTTAGCACTTAAAAAAAAAAAAAAAATCAAGCTCTGTTTTCTTATCTTTTTATTATGTGTGAAATTTCTTTCCATTGTACCTCACTAAGTTAAAACACATTATTCTTTAAAAATTCTCTAATAATATAATGTCTTGAAAATGCTTTTATAAAAATTAAAAGATCCAATAAGATTTCTTTGAAATAGATAATCAATGAGGTGGCTATTTTCCTTATGTGTTATTTTATGCATGTATCTAAACAGTCCTTGAATAGTACTAGAAATAGTGCTTGAAAAGTGCTTGAATTTTATTTGTTCTTGAGTGTATGAACCATGAATTAACTTTCATTTTTATAAATTTTAAGTACGTATATTCAATTTAATCTCACCTCCGTGATTAGTATAGGTAAAGGAGGTGAGGATATTTCATATAATGATGCACTGTTTGTAAATATTTGAATTGAAATTAATGCCATTTATGCAGGATTGTATGTGTTGCAATACCTTTTAAATTCATATGTAAAATAAATATAATACATTGCTTACCTTTCACTGGCAGTAATGGAGTGGAGTATCCCAAATGACAAAATAAAGAAATTTTATTTATTTGAATAAAATAAACTTAAAATGAGAGCAAATTGCAATTCTTCCCCACAAAACTAACAAAGAGGCTTCTTTTCCTTTGTTCTAATACAAATCATTGACCAGTACTGTCCTCTGCGAATGAATGTTTAAAGCAAAACATGATAGTAAAGGAGTTGAGAATTTCATTTGGGACAAACAAATTGATAACTTAAAAATGCATTTGCAAAAATTATTTAATTTATTGAAACCCATTTTTAGATTAGCCAAGATTCATTTAAAAAGGAATTCACAATAAAAAATTATTTAACATTTAATTTATTCCACTTTGTAATAGAATTTTAAAAAAATGTGGATGGGGACAGGCCACAGAGGTGAGGTTTCACATGTATTACTTAATATTATGATACAAAATTAAATAGCTATAAAATAGTATATTGTATAAAAAGATTCTCTATTCTTTAAATATTCATAAAAATAAAAAAATTACAAATAAATGAAGCAAAATTTTAAAAATAATGCTGGGACTGAAATAGACCCTTTTTTGGAGAATGACCCATAAAGCTTATTCCACGGGAATAGAGTTCACTTTTTAAATAATCAGAGATGTATGTTACAGAGGGGGGAAGGGGGCATCGCGATTTTACAGATGCTTCAGTGGGGCATGGGCAATAAAAGTTTGGGAACAGTCTTAAAGGCATTTATGCTTTAGTTGAAATTTTGTCAGCTATTGCGAGTGTAAGTATTTTCAAGAAGCAAGGTCCAATATTTAATCTTAATAATAAATCTTAATTTCATTCACTTTTAATAATGTATAAAAAATAATGTTAATATAGTGGACTCCTCAAATCTGCACAGCTTGGGATCGAAGGTTCTGCGGATTTTAGAATTTTGCAGATTTCTGGTCATTGCTTTGATTTTTTTAAACCGTAATTTGAATGTAATAATGCAATTGAAATTATAATGAATGATTGCAATATAGTAAAATGTTAAAATAATTAAGTAAAGTAATAAACTAAAATGATAAAAAGTAAGATAATTTTAAAAATTATTAAAAGTAAAGGTCAAGTAAGTAATGTATAATTAAATATGCCTAATAAAGATGAGATACATTTTCCTTGAATTATTCAATGAAACTTTCCTCATAAAGGTATCCTATTAATTCACATTAAAATCATAAAGTAAGGAAGTTTTATTTCAGGTTTTAGCCAGTCTTAATAATAACCAAAAAAGCTTGATTAATGCATAAATGTATTTGGTAAAAAGATTGTGATTACCAGTGATATCAGATTGATTTTTTTCAGAAACAAATTTATACTTCCTTCATGTAAAGCCACGAGTTCAGTCATATTATCAATAATTACATATTAAAATACATACGGAATGATATAAAACTAAAAAAAATCTATAATTTTGCCCTTACATCTGAACTAAAAGTTTCATTGTTTACATCTACGAAGATGTGCAGATTTGAGGAATTCTACTGTATAATTTAACCCTCTGAGCATCTTGAGGGTTTTCCTGCATTTTCATAAAAATGCTTATAAAAATAATCTTAATTTAAATTTTCTTTCCCTGTTTGTTTCTAAAATACCCTTCATGCCCTTTTAATTCAGATACAAATTATGTTAAAAATATTTTTTCTACAACAGATTTAAGTTGTTTTGGGGGAACGGAAAAATATGCCCAAACCACTCAGAGGGTTAAAAATGATCATTAATCTTTAATAGAATGTTCCAATTCCAAAGCTCATGTTTAAAAGAGAATGTTTTAGAAGCTTTCTATAAAAAGCAAATATTGCAACATAACAGATAAAGAAAACTGTTGTACTTTTACAGAAGTTAAAATAATTATTTTTAGTTGCTAAAGCAAAGAGAACGAGAACATGTGGTAATTATCAGTACCCTTTGGCTGTAAAGGGACTATCACTGGCACAAAATTTGCATGCAAGTAGAGTTCTCAATCTGTTTATTACTTCCTGCAACCATATCTTTAGTGAAATAGTTGTCGTACCCTCTTGCGCTCCTGTTTGATGTATCCATGAACCTGACATAGTCTCTTCTCTCCCCCTTCATAAGCAAAAGGTTAACAATCCTATATTTTATTAGCCAATTGCAGTAAAATCAACTGGAATCTTGCTAGTATTGCTATCTGCCATTAAAATAATATATATATATATTCTCTTTAAAGAAAATAATTCCGAATGAGAATGAATGCATTGCTTGTTTCTATTATAAATAATTAATATTACTAATTAAATATTTCCAACTGAGCGAAAAAATGTCCAGGCTGGGAATCAAACCCATATCCTTGGCTTACAGGGCCAGTATTTTACCGTTTAAGCTAACTGGGTTGACAATCGGTGAGCATATTTCACTCAGATAATGTTATTGGTAATGACATCTGGTCTCATACAGGCAGCTCAACAGAATAAACCGCAGGTAAAGGAACTCCATATAAACGATGGGCACATGGATAAACTATTTAGTATAATAACTAGACGTATAACATACAATAACGTTAGTACAGTAAAAGCTTAGTTATCCAGCATTCAAGTAACTGCAAAGCTCAACTAACTGGAAAAATTCAGAGATCTCCTTTATTTTTTTCTTCCCACAAACAATTGCAAAATTTTTACTGCTGAGAAATTTATTCCAACTGTTTTTTATTGCTTTACTTATTCAAGAATAAGAAATTAATTTTAAAGGAATTTTTAAGAAAAATCTTTTGGCGCTTGTCTGCGCATTTATATTAAATAAATAAGCCAGTTTGAGTCACACCACAATATTTAATAAAACACTCACAAGACGAACAAATAGAACATGAAGAATAATAAATATCAGCATCGGATATCGTTTGTTGCCATGCAACTGGTATAAATTCTCAACTTTAAAAAAAATATCGTTTCCTTCATCCATGGAGCGATGAGATTGTAAGATGCACGCGCATGAAAATAAATGTATTAGAGAAATACTACATGAGTATCCCCCCAGTGACGAAGGAACGATACAACAAAAGAAACAATGTGAAAATACAAGATGCATGTAAATAACACAATATATTTATAAAAAAAAATCAATTGTATGAAGTATAGTTTATTTCAGTTATCAGTCTTTTTGGAAATCTTACTCGTCTACCTGATTTGGTAGTTGGTTCTTCTGATTTTACTGGCTGGCTATCTACTGGAAAACTTTTAGTTTCAGGATTATCTGTATTACTTGGTAAATCACTGAACACAAATGCAGGTTTAACTCTATCAAGTGAAACACAACTTTTCTTTCCATTTAGGATTATGGTTATGTGCTTGTCATTTCTCGATAGAACTTCATGAGGGCCAGAATAAGGTTGAGATAAGGATGGAAGGACTTTATCTAATCGGAGAAACACATGCGTGCAATCCTTCAATTTAGGGTGAACAAAAAATTTCGAGTGTCCGTGAGCAGATGTATATGAAGGTTTTAAACTATTCATACTCTTTCAATTGTTGGATGAAATTATTGTCGCAAGATACCAAAGATGGGATTTCTGAACACATTTCAGCTGGTAGTGTGAGTGAAATGCCATAAACTAACTCAGCACTTGAAGCTTTTATATCAGGTTTCACAGCAGCTTGTATACCAAGTAGAACTGCAGGTAAACTCTCGGTCCACTTACTATGCTCATGAGCCTTTAATGCGCTCTTTAAGACTCTGTGGAAGCGTTCAACTAAACCATTTGCTTGAGGATGAAATGCTGTCGTTCGTATGCGGTTTGTGCCCAGAAATCTTGTCAGTTCTTTGAACAGATTTGATTCAAATTGCCTACCTTGGTCGGTTGTTATTACACTATGACGCAAAAGTTTAGACAATGACATCATTCAGCTTTAAAATGTAGAATTATGACGTCAGAATTACAAAAACCTGTAAATATATTCAAAAACTGATTTAAAATGCTATGTACAAAAGACAGTCGTTTTATTTGCTATAATACTAATTTTTTTCATAAAAATTAAAATGTGCTTGTCGCAAAAGTTTAGACACTATTCTAAATTTCTTTGAATATTCGCTGGCATATGCAAATTTAGAATCGATAATGTCACAAATTTGGAGTACTTAAGTTCTGCAAACGATTGCGCTTCATAGTCGACATGCCGAGAGCTAAAGAAATTCAAGTGAATGAGGTTTCAAGGATTTGGCAGTTGAAAGGTGAAGGGAAGAGCGTTTCTGAAATTTCTGCTATTATTAATAGGTCAAAAAAATCTATTTATCGAGTTTTATCGAGTGGTTCCGAATATAAAGCAAAATGTCGGTCTGGGAGGCCACGTGTGACAAATGTACGAGAGGATCGCCTGATACAAAGACTAGCGAGTACTCAACAAATGAGCATACGTGGAGTTCAAAGCTCATCGGGACTCTCTGTATCAAAGGATACGATTCGTAGACGAATTTTGGAAAAAGGAACAATCGTTTATAGCAAAATGCAGAAGAAACCAGCTCTGAAACCATATCATAAGTTACAAAGACTTATGTGGGCTCGAAAGCATATGTCATATGGAGAGAAATGGCAGTCAGTCATATTTAGCGATGAAAAAAAGTGGAATCTGGATGGTCCAGATGGTTGTTTATCGTATTGGCATGACTTGCGGAAGGAACCTCGACGTTTTTTTAGTCGCAGACAAGGAGGGGGCTCGGTGATGGTTTGGGCAGCCTTTTGCTATAATGGACAAGTATCTCTGACCTTCACCAGTGGTCGTCAAACTTCACAGCATTATACACAGACATTAGAAGAAAACCTACTGCCATTTGCTGAGCTTCTAGGGGGTCCTCAGTGGGAATTTCAGCAAGACAATGCTTCAATTCACACTGCAAAACATTCAAAATCTTGGTTTAATTCCCATAATATAAGAGTTCTCGACTGGCCAGCATGTAGCCCAGATCTTAACCCTATAGAAAACCTTTGGAGCATCATGTGTTGCAAAGTTTATAGCAACGCTAGACAATACTCTTCTGAAAAGGAACTTAAGACATCTATTGAGAATGCATGGTACGATATCGACCCACAAACTATGCAAGATTTAGTTTCTTCCATGCAATCTCGTGTATATGACGTAATACATAAGCATGGATGCGCAACCAGGTTTTAAAAATTGTTTATTTCGATTTTATTTAATTTGTGTCTAAACTTTTGAGACAGCAGTTTATTTTTGTTACCATTTAATTTATTGCAATATGCACAATTCCACTTTTCTTTGTTATAAATATTGTTTATATGTACAGCACATTAATTTCAAGCAGTGATTTGAAAATTGAATAAATATTTTTCAAAGTATGTAAGAATTTCTTCATTGTCTAAACTTTTGCGTTATAGTGTATGATGGGGCAACCAAATCTAGATATCCATCCGTCAAAAATGGCACGGCAAACTGATTCTGCAGTTATCTTTTAAAGGTATCACCTCTGGCCATCTTGTAAATCGATCTATTATTGCTAAACAGTATACATTTCCATCTGATGGAGGTAATGGACCTATCAAATCTATGTGAATGTGTGAAAATCTTGCATCGGGTAATGCGAAAGTACCTAGGCTTGTTTTCGTGTGTCTGTGTACTTTAGAACATTGGCAAGCACTACAACTATTGACCCATTCTTTCACATTTTTCTGCATATTGGGCCATACATATCAGGATGCAATAAGATTTAAGGATGCTGCAACACCAGGATGAGCTAAATTATGGAAATGTTCAAATACCGTTCTACGAAAATTCGCTGGTACGAATGGTCTTGGAGAACCTGTTGATACATCACATATCAGTTCTGTGGCAGACATTGGAGATGGCATGCTTTTAAACACAAGAGAAGATTTGTTATCATTTTGCAAATTGCGTAGATCTACATCATCTTCTTGAGCTTTTGCAAACTCCTCAAAGTCTAAAAATGAGCTGGAGATTTGATCTACTTCAATTCGAGATAAAGCATCAGCAACTGTATTGTTGGCGCCGCTTACGTGACGTACATCTGTACTAAACTGAGATATGTAATCTAGATGCCGCCATTGGCGCGGGCTGCATTTGTCTGGATTTTGTTTGAAGGCATATATGAGAGGCTTTTGGTCTGTATATATGATAAAGTTTCTTCCTTCGAGCATGTGTCGAAAACGCTTTACTGATGTATACATTGCCAAGAGTTCTCTGTCGTATGTAGACCATTTCTGCTGACTTTTTGAAAGCTTGATTGATAAAAAAGCAATGGGTTCCCAATACTTTTTATTAAGCTGCATAAGAGAACCACCAACGGCTTTGTCGCTTGCGTCAATCCAAAGGCTTAACTTTGCGCCGGGAATGGGGTGTCGTAGGAGAGTTGCATTGGCTAAAGCTTGTTTGGCATCATTAAAAGCCTGCTCAGCCTCCACAGTCCATTGAATTGAGTCGTGTGAATTTTTTTCAGAGCGTCTTCTAGACTTTTTTGAATTCTTTATTCCTTCCAAGAATTTATTTAATGGAGCCAATATGTGAGCAGCTTTTGATATACATCGACGGTAATAATTAAATAACCCAAGAAATCGTCTTAACTGTGTAAGAGTAGTAGGTTGAGGGAATTTTAAAATGCAATCAACACGATCTGGTAGAGGCTCAATGCCAAATTCAGATACCTTATAACCTAGAAAATCTATGGATGATACGCCAAAAATGCATTTTGATGGTTTTAAGCTTAATCCGTATTCTTGCAAGCACTGAAATATGATTTTCAGATGCTCGAGATGTTCTTCTGTTGTGCGAGATGCTACCAGGATGTCATCAATGAAAACATACAAAAATGGAAGATCTCGTGTAATTTGATCCATGAACCGTTGAAATGTAGCAGATGCGTTGCAAAGGCCGAATTGCATTCTTGTACTCTCAAATAAGCCAAACGGTGTAATAATGGCACTTTTATGTCACCCATGTGCTTTTTCTTTAAAGGAGAAAAAAAGGGCAACATAAAAAAAAAATTACGGTGCACATAGTTAATAGGGATGTAACGAATAGTGATTTAGCCGAATACCGAATATTCGGCCAAGTTTTAGGCCGAATACCGAATATTCGGCGGCCGAATACTGACTTTAATATAAATGACTTTTATTTTAATTGTTTAATTTTTTTTTTTCAATTTTAAAATAAAAAATTAAGGACTAATTGAAATTAATTTTTTGTTTGAGTTTTCAAAAATCATAACAGCTGATTGTATTTTTTGTAATACTTTAAATGGCTTAAGAAATATTTTAAAGATAACATATGACTTTTAAAAATGTAAATAATAATTTAATTCATAATTTTTTATTCAATCCATAGATAGTTCTAGTAATTTATATATATATACTATCTAAAATAGAACTCATTACCTCTGTAAAAATGAAACTTTTTTTATTTTAGTAAAATCCTTTCACCCCCTAAAAATAAGAACTTGCATGTGTCCTCTGTCTTTTTATATCCTTTTTCATGCAACTTAAACTTAGTAAATTTACATTCTATATGTAAAAAAAAAGGGTTATTTTCTTAAAAAATAATTATTCATTCCATTAAAATATTATACAGTAGAAGATCTTTATAACGCAAAGCTCAAAATGCAAGGTTGTGCGTTATGTAGAATTTTGCGTTATATGGATCACATAATTAAATTCACCTTGTAAACATGGCCATATATGTCTGAAATATATCAAAATACATTAGGATATCTTTATACTGCATTCCTTGTTACAAAGAGTTATACAAATTAGAAATTTTTGCGTAATATAGGTCAGATATTGTTAAATTTACTTTATAAACATGATCCAAATATAACTGACACAACCATCCCTTATATTAGACATTTTCAAAAATGTTTATTGTAATAATAGCATTTTTTTTTCAGTAAAAAGGTCTTAAATTAGAAGATAAAGTTGAACTAATCTATCAAATTTAGTCCTCTAGAGAGTAGCAATATTTTACAATGTGAAAATGCAGGCGCTTTTTAACTGCAAAAATCATTGTTTATATCTGAGAAGTTGTGCGTTATATGGAGAATTGCGTTATAAAGATCTTCTACTGTATATTCTTTTCTGCTACCAAGATATACTTTTCTCTTTTCTTTCTCTCAAAATTAACAAGACCCTCATAATACTTCCTCCACCCCATATTTCAGAATGAGATCTTTTTCTTATAATAATTAATGTATTTAGATATAATTTTTGAATATTGTTTGTTGAAAATATTTAAAATCATATTTTGTTGATTTTCTGGAACATATTTAACCAAATATCTTAAAATATTCGGCCAAATATGCCACTATTCGACTACAGGTATTCGGTCAAATGTCCCACTATTCGGCCACAGGTATTCGGCCGAATATCTGTTCAATATTCGGCCGGCCGAATATTCGGCAAAAGGGCCGAATAGGCCAAATACCGAATAGTGGCCGAATATTCGTTACATCCCTAATAGTTAATGTTTTAAGAAAAGAGCAAGATGCATTTTTCACTTTGAAAAAGTCTGACAAGAGCAATAGTTGGTTAATTAACTTTATTAGTTTTGTTATTTCGCATGTTGAAAGTTATTTTATTAGCACATGAAGTAACAGCAGCATCTGTTATTCATCCTAGTCCTAAATTAAAAGCTTTCTCTAATTATAAATAATGTGATATCATAAAAAATTAGTTAATAGATTTAGAAATTATATCCTAACAAAAAATATTGTTTACTTTTATTTTTAATTCAGCAAAAATAACTTTATCAAATGCAAATTTAATAATAAAAGAATTATTGGATAGACTTCCCGATGATGTGAAAATAGGCCAAAAAATCATTTTCCTGTTTCACTGTTACATTGATGCCCCCCTCCCTTCTGCTTTCATGACAAATTTTGTAGCGCTCAACTATCCGGACTTTTCAAGTATCTGGCAATCAAGTGCTTCCCAAACATGCTGGTTAGTTGAGCTTTTACTGTATAACAACGTAGATAAACTAATAGTTTATCCATGTACTCATCATTTATATGGAGTTCCCTTACCTGCGGTTTATTCTGTTGAGCTGTCTACATGACAGACCAGATGTCATTACCAATAAAGTTATCTGAGTGAAGTATGCTCACCGGTTGTCAGCCCAGTTAGCTTAAACTAAAAGCATTGGTCCCATAGGCCAAGGATCTGGGTTCGATTCCCGGCCTGGGCATTTTTTTGCTCAGTTGGAAATATTTAATTTGTATGATAACTTTACTAATCAGTTTGTGTTAAAATAAGAGTTTAATATATGTAAACTTTTTATTCTGTCAATGCTTATTCTCTTAGGTGACAAGAATCTCTGAAGATGATCTCTGAAAAAAATTTCATCCATTTGGTGGCTTCTATGATTCCAGCACTGCAGATTGCAGTGCTGATTAATTTAAAGGTAAGATTAATTTAAAAATTTATAGTACTGTAATTTCGGGTAGATAAGCTGCCCTGGCGTATACGCCACTACATCCGAAAATGGTAAAAAAAACCTGAAATTCCATCGTATACGGCGCATAAGCCGCACTTATTGAAAGTGGTGTATGTACTACTATAGACGCCATATTGATTTTCGCGCATTTTTTAAAACCATTTTAAAAATTAGAATTTTAAATTTAATTCAAATAATGAAAATAAATAAATAACTTTTGGTTTGTGAATTTATCCAATTGCATCGCACATTTCAGCCTTGGATCGGCAAGTAGAAATATATTTTATGGAATTCTTATAAAACATAACGCTAGTATTACAAATAACACTATTTTTTATTCGAATCCATCAATTAAATAACACAACGTGAAATTCTGAAAATAAGTAATGATAAATAATCATTTTGACAACATGAACTATTGGCAAAAGTTGGGAGAGACGTATAAAGAGATTTTTTTTTTTAAATCCCTTCACTACTAACTGTAAACATTAATGTCTATTAACAGAAATTAATTGGTACTCGATTTGATATATTCTGTAAATATTTAAAATAAAATGTTCTAAGAAAGTTTTAAAATAAACAAAAATTAAATACATGCATTCATTATTGAAAATAAAAAATACAACATTCGCAAATGCGCAAACTTAAAGAAAACAAGAGAATCTACTTTCTTCTCTATTAAAACGCCGCGAAAAAGGATTCTTTAAATGTGTCAGCGACTTCACTTTGCGTAAGTGCAGTAAAAAGAAATTATTGAGCTACAAGCAAACAGAAAAAATAATTTAAAAGAAAAAAAAAAAACGAAAAGCAAAACCCGTTTTTTCTTAGCTATTAGAAAAAAAAAAAAAAAATCTCTATTATTAATTGTTCGATTTTGTTCAAATTTTCAGCAAGTTGCAATAACAGTAAATTAGGCTGTGTAACAAAATTTTATTAAAATATAAAAAGTTATTAGAAAATTACAGCACTCCCCAAAACCCCTAGTTTATGAAAAAGAAAAGAGCCATCTGCAGTTGTTTATTCAACTCTGTGGTGGAGTGCAAAGTTGAACGTTATCAGAATGAGATCATTATCTTTGAGTAATACTTCGTTATGCAGAAAGAAACCATGCATAGATTTTTTTTCTTTTTTAATGAAATAAAAAAGAACTTCCCGATATTTTTTTAAATGGTTGTTATTTCTAATCGGTAAAACATTTTTAATATTGTTTTTCAGATTTTCACTCTATAATATTACATGATCCGATTTATTTTTTTTTTTCCTGGAAAAAATCGTTTTTACTTCGTATACACCGCACCGGCAGATAAGCCGCAAAAGGTAAAATTTAACTTTTAAACACGTATAAGCCACGGCTTATCTACCCGAAATTACGGTAATGATATTAATTTTAAAATTTATACTAATGGTCTTATTTGTGTGGTTTCTCTCTTGCCAGAGGCAGATTAACTACCTCCCAGTCCCCAAGGCTAGTTACTTTTTGGCCCGTCCCTCCCTCAAAGCAATATATATATCAATTACTTGAAAACAACATATAAACACACAATAAAATATATCAAGGTATTTTGAACAGACGTATGCGTTTTGCGAGTTCACAGGACTCTCAGATCCTCTGTGTATAAAATCTATAAAAACATCCCCCCCAACTACATGTACGGTGAAAACACAAATGTCAAAACACAATACCAAAAGACCATAAAGTTCAAACAGCCAATGAAATTAAAGCGGAAGTGAAGTATCGTGACACAGCAAATCCACGCAGAAAGTTGAGATGTATGGTACACTAGATAAATCATTAACCAAGTAGTTTTTAAGTCTATGGATATGAACAGCTCCAAAAAAGTCTAAATCCAGAGGAGTAATGCATTTTTTGATAATGGTAGCTGAGTCAAAATTGAAATTATGTCCTCTCCTACCAGCAATGAGAGGCGATAGAGGATTTTTGTAATTCTTTTTTCTTTACATAGTTCGTGTTCTTTGACTCTGTAATGGAGTTTTCATTTAGTTTGTCTAATATAGGACAAACCACATTGGCATTGAATGTTGTAAACACCCCACTGGATTTAGACTTTTTTGAAGCTGTTCATATCCATAGACTTAAAAACTTCTTGGTTAATGATTTATCTAGTGTACTATACATCTCAACTTTCTTGGTGGATTTGCTGTGTCACGACACTTCACTTCTGCTTTAATTTCATTAGCTGTTTGAACTTGGTCTTTTGGTATTGGGTTTTCACCATACATGTAGTTGGGGGGATGTTTTTATAGATTTTATACACTGAGGATGTGAGTCCTGTGAACTCACGAAACGTATATGTCTGTTCAAAATACCTTGATATATTTTATTGTGTGTTTATACGTTGTTTTCAAGTAATTTATATTTCCATACAAGTACTGTACTTACAATATATCTATATATATAAAATAAGAGATGTCTGTCTGCCTGCCTGACCGCGGGAAGCTCCGAAGTTATAACACCTAGACCTCTGAAATTTTTGTCATGTGTAGATGCTGTTACCGGAAAGTGTACTTCGCCGCCGGATTTTAAAATTTCAATTTAGATATTTTAAAAAAAATTAAAACGTTATGTGTTAGAGGCTATTTACAGCTCTAAGCCAATCCGCTGCAATAAAACATTATGGGTTTCAGGCTATTTGCAGCTCTAAGCCAATCCGCGGCAAAGAAAAAACCAGCCAATGAGAGCAGGTGGTAAATATGAGATACAGCGGCTGCATTTCCTAGCCTAACTGTAGCGGCAAATTGCACTGTTTATCTTTCATGCTTTATTTATTTTGTTACTATAAGTTTTAATCTTATTGACATTATTTTATAATGTTTATAAGAAGTTATATAATACAATTCACGTAAGTTTAAATTGTATTCGTTCTTCGTATTAATATCTATTTACATACGCGTAGTCGCCCAAGAATAAAATAGTAGGTATAATGTTTCTTGAACTTTCTGGGATCTTAAAGTAATTTTTTTTTTCAAATTTGCTGATTATTTTTTTTTTCAAATTTGCTGAATCAATGCTTCACTGAATGTTTTCATTTCTTAGTAAAAATAGAACTGTACATTTTATAGTAAAGTGTAAGATGAAAACTGTACTTTCTATGAAATGGAAACATTCAGTAAATAATTTCCGTTCTCGGGTGATTAAGAGATGTATGTTGTCATCGCCCAAGAATAGGAATAAAACAAATATTTCTTTTCAGGGGAAATGAATGAAGTTATTTGGGTTTTTCTTTTATCTTTTTTTTTCCACTTCCACATATATTATGAGTTTCATAACAAATCCCAATGAAAACATATTTTCTACACTTTACTGAGTGTTTTCATTTCTTATCAAAATCATGATATGTAACAAGCACAGGGATCTGTTTAGGAAAAATTGGGTTCTTTAAAGGACCCCTCACAAAATTTTTCATTTCAAAACAGGACCCTGCACAAATTTTTTCAAATCAAAGCAGGACACTTCACAAAACTTTTCACCTTAAAAAAAGGACCCTTCACAAAATTGTCATAAAAGTAGGCTTTTTACATACTTTTTCACCTGAAAACTAAACTTTTCACATATTTGCTGAATCAACGCTTCACTGAATGTTTTCTTTTCATTTCTTAGCAAAAGTATAAGATATATGTTTTGATTTTAAGATTTGTTATTGAACTTTGTTTCATTTAAGGAGGTTCGGGGCATACCTATTTTAAAATAATTTTTATTTATTGAGTTACTATTTTGAAATTTTTTGTGATGCTTAACCATAACATGATAAAACTTATTAATCGGTATAACTCGAAATGTTATATGTAGAATTTAAACTTTTTTTCATTTAAATAAACAAAAATATAAGTTTTAATTTTGATTCTGCATTTTTAAAATTGTTATTGAACTCAGTTTGCTTCATATACAAATATTCAATGTTTTCATTTATTATTGTTGACATTATTGGCCGATGACAACGTACATTTTATACCTGACTGCATGTCCATTCTTGGACGATTATTCTGAAACTCCAAATTTGTCTAATCGCCCCAAGAATCGAATGTTTTTTTAAAACATTCAGTAAATAATTTCCGTTCTTGGGCGATTAAGAGTTCATTCATGTGCAATTCGTATGAAACTCCATGTCACAAAATGCACATCTTAACTATTTTACGCACTCAGAATTTTCCATTTTCAGTTCTTTTCTTTTTTTAATCTTTTCTCTCCACTTTCCCATTGATAAGAAATCATAATGAAAACATATCTTGCACTTTACTGAATGTTTTCATAGTGCCAGGTACAGTAGCAGAAAATTCAAGATGGGAGACAGGCGTCACAGATTTTCTTATCTCTTTTGCAGATTATTTTTCCATCAAACCTTTTATTATTTCGCTTTACAATTATGTTTAGCTCTTTATTACTTAATACAAAATTAAGATTATTATCTATAAAAATTAATAAAATGCTTAAAGACATTGCAGGTAAGTGGTGGTTTGATTAATTAATGCTTCAATTGTAAAATATTTTACCAGCAGATTATTTTCTGCCACTGAAGTATCTGTCACAGACACTTGGAGAATTTTCTGCAACTGTGGTGCCAGGCATAGCAGTTTAAAGTTTAGGCGTAATTCAGTGAAGACAAATTATGATTTTTTTTTTGTTGTTCTGTCGCCATTTGTCAAAGTTCCCGACATTTCTCAGCGACAGATTGGAAAAATTCAGCGTGTGCTTCCGCACCCTTTTGTCAAAATTTGCTATACATTTCCGTGATCTTTTGATGAAATTTGCAATTTATTCCCCCGACTGTTTATCGAATATTGTGTTTTATTTTTATAGTGATTGTTTTTACAAGATTTTTCATGAAATTCGCGTTATTTTTTTTGCGACCATTAGCCAAAGATTAGACAAACTTTGCTATGCGTTTCTGCGATCTTTTGATGAAATGTACAATAATTTTCTTCGTTTACTGAAATTCACGTTTTTTTTTTCAGCAATCGTTTCACAAAATACACGATCTCCCCCCCCCCCCCCCCCCAAATCGTTTCACGAAATTTGCAGTTTTTTTTTTTCACGATTTTTTTTAAACAATCAGTGACAAAATTTGTTTTTCTTTTCCGTGACCATTTGTCGAACTTTCCTATATTTCTCAGCGACATATTGGCAAAATTTGTAATCTGCACTCTTCAAACAAACTTTGCTATGCATTTCTGCGATCTTTTGATGAAATTTGCAATATTTTTCTTCGTCTACTGAAATTCACGCTTTTTTGTTCAGTGGTCATTTCACAAAATGCAGTATTCCCCCCCCCCCCCCCTGAAATCGTTTCATGAAATTTGTGGGGGTTTTTTAACGATCAGTGACAAAATTTGTGTTTTTCTTTTCCGCGGCCATTTGACAAAATTTGTAATGTGCACTCTTTAGACAAACTTTGCTATGCGTTTGTGATCTTTTGCTGAAATTTGCAATATTTTTCTTTGTTTACTGAAATTCACGTTTTTTTTTTTTTGCGATCGTTTCACAAAATGCACAATCCCCCCCCCCCCCAAATCTTTTCATGAAATTTGCATTTTTTTTTTTTTTTCAATGATCAGTGACAAAATTTGTGTTTTTCTTTTCCGCGGCCATTTGTCGAAGTTCCTGATATTTCTCAGTGACAGATTGGCAAAATTGCCATATGCTTCTGCACTTTCTTGACGAAATTTTTGCCATGCATTTCCGCGATCTTTTGATGAAATTTGAAATATTTTTCATAGATTGTTTACTGAAATTCGCGGGGTTTTTTTTTTCAGCAATCGTTTGACGAAATTCGCGTTTTTTTTTTTTTTTTTTTTTTTTTTTTTTTTTTTCCCCCCAAGATTTTTTTTTAAACGATCAGTGACAAAATTTGTTTTTCTTTTCCGTGGCCATTTGTCGAAGTTTTCGATATTTCTCAGCGACATATTGGCAAAATTTGTAATCTGCACTCTTTAGACAAACTTTACTATGCGTTTTTGTGATCTTTTGATGAAATTTGCAATATTTTTCTTCGTTTACTGAAATTCACGTTTTTTTTTCAGCGATCGTTTCACAAAATGCACGATTTCCCCCCCCCCCCCCCAAATCGTTTTATGAAATTTGCATTTTTTTTTCAACGATCAGTGACAAAATTTGTGTTTTTCTTTTCCGCGGCCATTTGTCGAAGTTCCCAATATTTCTCAGCGACAGATTGGCAAAATTGGCATATGCTTCTGCACTTTTTTGACGAAATTTGCCATGCATTTCCACGATCTTTTGATGAAATTTGCAATTTGCAATTTTTTTTCGATTGTTTACTGAAATTCGCGGGTTTTTTTTTCAGCAATCGTTTGACGAAATTCACGTTCTTTTTTTCAACGATCTATGATGAAATTTGTTATTTTATTTATTTCTTTTTGGTGACTATTTGCCAAAGTTCCTGATATTTCTCAGCGACAGATTGGCAAAATTCAGTGTGCGCTTCGGCACTCTTTTGTCAAAATTTGCTATACATTTCCGCGATTTTTTGATGAAATTTGCAATATTTTTCTTCGATTGTTTACTGAAATTCGAGGGCTTTTTGCAGCGATCGTTTCACAAAATGCATGATTTTTTCCCAAGATTGTTTGGTGAAATTTGCATTTTTTGTTTCAATTATCTGTGACGAATTTGATTTTTTTTTCTGCGACTATTTGTCGAAGTTCCCGATATTCCTGAGTGACAGATTGGCAAAATTCAACATGTGCTTCTGCGATCTTTTGATGAAATTTGCAATTTTTTTCTTCGATTGTTTCACAAAATTCATGATTATTTTTCCAAGATCGTTGGATGAAATTCTTTTTTTTTCTAATGATCATTTCACAATTTTTTTCAACGATCTATGACAAAATTTGTGACAATTTATCGCATGTTATGTGTTCACCGTTCATGGGTGTCTAAAAATGTAGTCAACAATTTTAACAGGAAGATAGATTATAAATAACGAACACTCAAAATTTTCGCTTTATTGAATTAGGCTTAAACTTTACACTGCACTTTCAATGTGAAAACATTCAATAAAGTATAACATATGTTTTCATTAGGATGAGAAAATATTAACAAAAGAATATGAACTGAGTGAAAAATCCTTGAGTTCATGAAATACTTAATATGGTGTGCATTTTGTGATATATTAGGAGTTTTATGAGAATCGCATGTGAATGGACTCTTAATCGCTCAAGAACGGAAATTATTTACTTCATAAAAAGTTCAAGAAACACGTTCCATGCTTGGGCGACTATGCATATGTAAATTGCCATTAACACAAAGAACGAATACAATTGAAATTAACTTACGTGAATGATAACACTTTAAAATTTTAAAGAAGGTGGGAGAGTTGAATTTCGAGTTTGGAAGGCGGGTGACGATAATTGTCCTTACAACTGTAGCGTTTTCTTCGATGAGTATCCTTTATATGTTGTTTTCTGACAGAGGTCGTTTTAAAGCTTTTGGCCTGTACATTACTAAGCACTCACTCCTCTCCTCTTAACTAATTTTTTCATCAGTAGAGGGTGTTTTAAAATTTTAATTTGTTCATGACTATGGCATACAATTTTACAAAAATTTATGAATAAAATTTGCATAACATCTCAACAATTTGCAACTGCTTCTCCCCCATTTTCACACTGTGAGTGGGTACGTATTTCAGACAAAATCGAGTTACATATAAAATCATATAAATTAAATGTTTCTTTATAAATATTACCACGGACCCGGGCAACGCCGGGCGGGTCAGCTAGTATAATATATATATAGTTCATTTGCTGCAGCATCTTAACTCAAAAATGACGATTTTTCAGGAGACTCATTTGAAGTTTTAAAAGTTGGAGGAAACTTAGTTCAGCCTAAACAACACATTGTTGCAGCAAATGAGTGGTGTAAAACAGTATTATAATATGTAGAATGAGTCTTGTAAAAGTTTTGTTTATCTCGTTAATTCTAGAAAAATAACTTATGCTTTGTTTTGGGTATAAATACAAATTTATCTGATGTGCAAGCGACTCTTGTACATTTTACAAAACCTTAATTAGCCAAAGATTTTTTGTAACATTTATAAGCAGTATTTATTACTTCATCTACTGTGAATGGATTAATTAATACCTTGCAAATTTAATGGTCCATAAAATATATACTGAATGTTTGTTTTCTATTCTATCTTCCTTAGGCCAACTTAAGTTTCCGGCCCCTTTTTCAAGACATTTTACACAAACTTCAATACAGATCTTTATCTTAATTATGTTCCTCTATTGGATTATGTATATTTTTAAGCACCATGTTGCAGGGTTGTAATTTTAACCGGTCAAAATTGATTTTGACCAGGACACTGGATAAAAGTGGTTTTAACCATCCAAAATTGGTCAGAAATGGTCAAAACTGTTAAAAATGGTCTTAATTTTAATAATTATTTTTTCTTTGCAATTAAAAGTAACTTAATAAGTAATAAAAGTAACAGGCAGTTAAAAAAATAATACACTGATAAGTTAAGGAGGCTCATTAGTAAAATATGCTTATGTAATGCAATAAGAAAGCTAGATCCATAATTGCCCTATCATTGTTAATAGTGTATCAACAGGGAAAAAAAATCATTCTTCCTTTAGCTGTTGATACAGGGGCATCTAAGAAATCTGCCCACTATTGTTTAAAACTAGCAGCTGATGCTGAAGAAGAGGTAGAAAACAAGTTTGCTTGTAAAGTAAGAAGTTTTGTAAGGGACAATGAAAACAAGATGAAACGCATGAGAGAAAATTTTCAAAATGCATATAGAGACGAACTGTTTATTTCTTATGGATGTGCTACACATTACTTGAATCTTGTAGGACAAGATATTACAAACACAAACAAAGTTAATTCAATAATGAAGCATGTTATTGAAATGAAAAATTGCAGATGAGCATGAAGATAATATTGATAACATTGTTAAAATCATTAACAATGTATACAAAGAAGTAAAACATTTATAAAATCAACTTAAGCCTATTTCCCTTGCTTTAGATAAACTTAAAAAAGAAGATGCTACTATATCTGATGCATGCGACGAATGGTTAAGATATAACTAAAAGAAAAAGATCTTGAAATTTATTCTAAAATGATAGTCTCAATTTAATGAAAATATTACCCCAGTTCATTTTCTGGCTCATATGCTGAATCCTGTCTACATGAGTAAAAGTATTGATGAAGAGATGCAAAAAATAGCAAGGCAGTGGTTACACAATAATATTGATCCTACTTTTTTTCCTCTTGTGATTGTATTTCAAGCAGAATCCTCACCATATCCAAAATCCTATTTTTCTGAAAGTGTAAAAGATACAATTGGGCCTGATGCCTGGTGGGCAGCAATGAAGAAGGTTAAAAGCATTGATATAAAATTTGTTGAATTCACATTACATCTAATGAACTGTTGTGCCAGCTCATCATCAATTGAAAGATTGTTTTCTAAATTTGGAATAATCCAAAATAAATTACGAAACCATCTAAGTGTAGAGACAACTGCAAAACTTGTTACTTGTAATAATTTTTTTAATTCAACACAACTTACATAAAAAAATAAGAGCTTGTGTATAAAAATAATTAAAATATTTGTGTTGTATCTTGGTGTTATGTTATTTATGTTATGGCTTTTTTAATTTTGTATTTGCTGGTGTTATGTTACTTATATTATGACATTTTTAACAAATATTAACTTACAAGGAAGGTCTCCTTACAGGGCATACTCAGAATATGTTGAAAAAAATGCTAGTGAAACTACTCATGTATGTAATAAGGGATCAGTCAAATTTATCGGCGGAATTTCAGCAGAAAGTCTGTAAAAAAATAAAATACTTTAAATATTTGGCGCGAAAGTGACACACGATTTGGCGAGCAGGATTTTTCCTTGCCAAAAGCAAATGATTTTAATGCATCTGAAAATTGATTATTAATTGTTTTTTAGAATGCACGGTTTTTAATGAATTTAAACTTAATCAATGAAAGAGGTTATTATATATTTTTTATATTACATATATATGTTGCTTGTTACTGTAGTTATTTAATTTTACCACTGTAAAAATATTTTCTATGCTTTGCAAGTTGCAAATATTTATTTTATGTTATAGTCAGCTGATATTTGATTGCCATAATACATTTCGATATTGAGGACAAAGTCGTTTCCATAGCAACAAAATCAAATCGACAGTGTTCTATCTGCCTCATTTTTGAGCTTGAAATAATTTAAATTTTGTTTCAAATCGTAAAATATGATATTTAAGTTTTATTATAAATGCATATAAATATATATGACAAACTATAGTTAAAACAAACTAAAAATGACAAAAATATAGTTAAAACAAATTAAATTACAAAAGTAAAGTTATTTAAATTAAGCTTATGTAAACAAATTCAACATAAAAAGTTTTTTTCCTACATAAAAGCGTAATTTTTTTTCATCGCCAACCGGTGATAAATCGCCAAATAAACGAAAATTTCGTTATTTTTTTACGGACACTGTATCGGGGTTCCGCCAAAAAAATTTTTATAAACATATGCACCCATATGAGAAGAACATTCTGTAATTTTTTCAGATTTTTCTGAGTATGCCTGTATGGCGACCTTCCTTGTTAGTTTTTAACATATGCTAGTAAAATATATTTGATTAGTAGTAAATAAATTGAATAGTCAATATCAGTGGTCAAAATGGTCAAAATTGATTTTGACCAGGACGGTTAAAACCAGTTTAAACCACTGGTTAAAACCACCATGGTTAAAACCGAGACAACCCTGTCATGTTGGCATTTTGCAATGAGATAGTATTTGTATTTCTACTTAATTGTTCAGCCAACTAGTGTGTCTTACCCTCACAACATTTACTATTTTCCTCCTTTACAGTTAAGGATGCTACTTCACACTCATGGTTAAAAAAAAGTTGTATGACAATAGTTTTTAGGATGCACTGCAGTTATAATAGATAAAATACCAAGTATAAATATTGCAAAATTACATTATTAAACATTGACCAGGAATTATCCCACAAATACGGCCTTAGTTTGGCTTGCTCATATAAAAGTTTTTAATATAGTAGAGAGAAATTTTATCAGTTTTTAAAAACTGTAATGTGTCATATATGAAATAAAATAATTAAAACTTTAAGAATGACACAGATCTTTGTAAAATATGTAAAAATGAAGGACAATGTTTTGCAGAAATTTTAGTAGTAATTTTGAATACATTTTTTTCAACATTAAATTTCAACTAAATGAATAATTAAGGCATACATTGCAAAGCAAAGGGTTCAAAGTGTCTTTCAAATTTTTTACAGTGTGATAAATTGTTATTTTGATAATGAAATTTACCAAGAATTATCCCAAAAACTCAGTTACCAGGAATTACTCTGGCTGACTCTATAGAATGTAATTTTTGTATATGGTATAGCTATTTTTGTATGCTTTAAGACAAACATAAAATAAGTAGCCTTTATTTAAATAATTATATTGTAACTGATTGACAAATTTCAAATATTTTATTTCTTATGTTGTAACAGACTCACCTTTTAATGAATTCTTTTTATTTGCCTCCAGTTTTTATGTTAAGAATACTTTCATGTATCAAATTTTTCAAGTAGATAAAGAATTTTTGCCTTTGGCAGTGACTTTTTTTTAGTCAAAAAGACTCTTTTCCAAGATTTATCTTTGCTGTTCAATTTTTAAATGTCATACAAATAATTATGAGGCAATGTTAACTTAAAACAACCACTGAAAGACAAACTGTCTAATTTAAATTTTAGAGTTTCACTAGAAAGAATATTTTTTGATTTAGTTCAGTTTAAACTGCTTAACAGATTAGGGAAGGAAAAGGCAGACAAGGTTACATATGTATTAAAATTTTTCAATAAAAAAATATTTTGTATTTAAAATTTTGTTACATGATTTTATAGTTTTTTAATGGGTATAAAAAGACAATTTTATTTCTGTTTTCATTTAAATGAATTTCAACATTTTTTCTTTAACGAAAATTCATGATTTCTTGTTGCAAATATCCATGACTAATCCCAATAATCAAACATGGATGGTATTTAGAGAATCAAAGATCAGTTTAAAGATCTATGAACCCACCAGTTTTATTCATTATGGGTTGGTCTAAGACATGAGGGGGAGGAAAATGTAAAAAAAAAAAAAAAAATCTTAAAAATTGAAACTATCCATAACTATCGTCATTCACATTAAGTTGTATATATGAAAGAGGAGATGTGTAACTTTACTCCACTGTGTTTATCCACACCTATTTCCATAAATGTAAGAATACTTTTTCATAAAGAAAATTTAGAAATATTTTTATAATAGTTTGTTAAAATCATATAGTATATATATTTTAATTGAATTAGTTTTTTTCTGGTAGAAAATTGCCTGATACTTGGAGTCTCATAATTTGCCACATTTATTTATGGGATTTTTTGATTATCTACACAGGCTCTTTTCCTAAACACTGAGAAAGAATCACAGGCATAAAAAAAAAATATTTATATTTTTTGGTGGTGGGGGGGTGGGGGTTTTGTGTCACTCTCAAGAAGTTCATATAATTTGTAGATCTCTAAATCTTTCAAAAGACATACTATTCATAATTCTTATTTTATAAACTTCAGTCTTTTCCTATTACCCACAACTTTTCTATACAAAATAAAAATTTATAATGATCAGATTGCATTCCAGTTAATTTCATGAAATATATTGCAGATTGGGATTTTGCAGAGATGGATTTTAGATGGGATTGTATAGATGGATTTTACAGTTTAGAGTCAAAAATAACATTTTTAATGTAAAGTCATAGATAAGCATATTTTGCTTTTTCTAGAATATTTGTCCACATTTTTTTTCAGAATTTGTTTTATAAGTAAGTATATAGTTAACAAATTCTGGGATGTGAGTTAACGATTCTCATATTTTACATATAGTGTGATTTCATTATATGTTGATGTAGTCAACTCCATGTAATCTGCAAACGACTGTAATCCATACACTGCTTCCGATGTAAAAAAGAAATTCTGTTACCATACATTTGCAACATAAAATCAAAATTACAGCAATTTGATCAATATTCAGTCCCCCCCCTCCCCTTTCCTAAATTTCTGCATTTCAATAAAGTAAAACTTTATTTTTCAAATTTACCTTTTAAGTCAAATTGGTAATAATTGAATGGTTGTCATCCAAGATGATGCTCTTGTTACAGAGAGTTTCACAGATGATTTGGATGATAAGTAACTACTCTGCCCAGTGGCAAAGTTTTGTAGCTGTCTACAAATTTTGCGTGTAATTTTAATGACTAAATAATTTACATTAAACTAGGAATTTTTCAATTTATTTAAAACATGGTAAGCATGGTGCATTCTCATTAATTTTGCTTTTAACTTTTCATCTCACTTCTTGTAGGATTTTAAAAAAAGGAAGGATAAGCAGAACCATACATAGAATATAAAGCTGCTTTTAAAACATTCGAAAGCTTCAGAACTGATTTGTTCTTTCTTGGAATTGGAATGTTCTGCTTTTTTGAATGTGTTCCAAATTTTAGCCCAGGTTAATTTCCAACTAATATTTTTGACCAGAGTGGCATCTTGAAAATGTGCACTCAAGTTTTTTTTCACCATTTCACAATCACACACACCACATTATGCAACATTCTGACATGCTGCAGGCTCGGCAAAAAAAAAGGCTGAACTTTCATGTGATAAGCAGTTTTTTCCACAATCCTTTGATGAAATTCTTTTTTTTTTTGTGCAATCTTTTAACAAAATGTTTTTTTTTTTCACAGCCTTTGGACGAAATTTGCGGTCTTCTGAAGAAATTAGCTTTTTCCACGATCCTTTCATGAAATTCGTGTTTTTTCCACGATCCTTTCATGAAATTCGTGTTTTTTCCACGATCCTTTCATGAAATTCGTGTTTTTTCCACGATCCTTTCATGAAATTAGTGTTTTTTCCACGATCCTTTCATGAAATTAGTGTTTTTCCCACGATCCTTTCATGAAATTAGTGTTTTTTCCACGATCCTTTCATGAAATTCATGTTTTTTCCACGATCCTTTGACGAAGTTAGTGTTTTTTCCACGATCTCCTGATGAAATTCGCATGCTTTCCACGATCCCCTGATGAAATTTACACTTTTTTCCGCAATCCTTTGATGAAAGGAGTTTTTTCGTAATCCTTTGGCATAATTCATTTTTTCCATTAGGGGTGATTGTGTTCAGGGTGTAGCCCGGATTTCCGGGTTTTTCGATCTATCCTTCCGGGATTTATGAGATCGTTACGTTTAGTGGAAAATTATAAAGCATAAAAAAAATATCGCGAATTTCGACATGGTCGCCGAGAAAAAAATCGACAATTTCGTCAAAGGATTGCGGGAAAACGCAAATTTCGTTTAAAAATCTCGAAATAAACACGAATTTTGCAAAGGATCCCCAAAAAAACTAAGATTTTCGTAAAAACATCGCGGGAAAAATGATATTTTCGTTGAAAGATCGCGGGAAAAACGGACATTCGTCAAAGAAACGCCGGAAAAACGGACATATCGTCAAAGGAACGCGGGGAAAATGGACATATCGTCAAAGGAACGCGGGTAAAATGGACATATCGTCAAAGGAACGCGGGGAAAACGGACATATCGTCAAAGGAACGCGGGGAAAATAGACATATCGACAAAGGAACGCGGGGAAAATACATATCGTCAAATGAACGCGGGGAAAATAGACATATTGTCAAAGGATCGCGGGAAAAACGCGAATTTCGTTAAAGGATCACGAAAAAAAAACATGAATTTCTTTAAAGAATCGCGGAAAAACGCGAATTTTGTCAAAGGACCACAGAAAAAACACATAATTAGAACCGGGAAGGATTTACCCCATCCCGGAATCACGGGAAAAAATGCGATTTTCGTTAAAAGATCGTTGGAAAAACGCGATTTTCGTTAAAAGATCGTTGGAAAAACGCGATTTTCATTAAAAGATCGTGGGAAAAACGCGATTTTCGTTAAAAGATCGTGGGAAAAACGCGATTTTCGTCAAAGGATCGTGGGAAAAACGCGATTTTCGTCACAGGATCGTGGGAAAAGCGTAAATTTCGTTAAAGAGTCGCGGAAAAAACACGAATTTGTTTAAAGAATCGCGAAAAAAAACCACATTTCACCAAAGAATCGCATAGAAAACGCGAATTATGTCAAAGGATCTCGAAATAAAACTAATTTCGTCTAATGATCGCGAAATAAACACAAATTTCGTCAAAAGATCGCGAAAAAGTGCAAAATTTGCAAAGGATTGCGAAAGAAAAAAAAGATTTTCGTCAACAGATCGGGGGAAAAACGCGATTTTCGTCCAAAGATCGCTGGAAAATCGGACATATCGTCAAAGGAACGCGGGGAAAATAGACATATCGTCAAAGGAACGCGGGGAAAATAGACATATCGTCAAAGGAACGCGGGGAAAATAGACATATCGTCAAAGGAACGCGGGGAAAATAGACATATCGTCAAAGGAACGCGGGAAAATAGACATATCGTCAAATGAACGCGGGGAAAATAGACATATTGTCAAAGGATCGCGGGAAAAACGCGAATTTCGTTAAAGGATCACGAAAAAAAAACATGAATTTCTTTAAAGAATCGCGGAAAAACGCGAATTTTGTCAAAGGACCACAGAAAAAACACATAATTAGAACCGGGAAGGATTTACCCCATCCCGGAATCACGGGAAAAAATGCGATTTTCGTTAAAAGATCGTGGGAAAAACGCGATTTTCGTTAAAAGATCGTGGGAAAAACGCGATTTTCGTTAAAAGATCGTGGGAAAAACGCGATTTTCGTCAAAGGATCGTGGGAATAACGCGATTTTCGTCACAGGATCGTGGGAAAAGCGTAAATTTCGTTAAAGAATCGCGGAAAAAACACGAATTTGTTTAAAGAATCGCGAAAAAAAAACCACATTTCACCAAAGAATCGCATAGAAAACGCGAATTATGTCAAAGGATCTCGAAGTAAAACTAATTTCGTCTAATGATCGCGAAATAAACACAAATTTCGTCAAAAGATCGCGAAAAAGTGCAAAATTTGCAAAGGATTGCGAAAGAAAAAAAGAATATTTTCGTCAACAGATCGGGGGAAAAACGCGATTTTCGTCCAAAGATCGCTGGAAAAACGGAAATGTCGTCAAAGGATCGAGGGAAAAACGCTAATTTCATTAAAAGATAAAAAAAAACAATTTCTTTAAAGAATCGCGAAAATCGCGAATTTCGTAGAAATAACGCATAATTAAACCGGGAGGGATTAACCTCCTCATCCCGGGGATCGCTGGAAAACGCGATTTTCGTCAAAGAATCGCTAGAAAAACGGAAATATCGTCGAAGGATCGCAAGAAAATGCAAATTCTGTTAATGAATCACGGGGGGGGGGGGGGGGAACGCGATTTTCGTCAAAGAATCCCGAAAAAAATGCAAATTTCGCGAAAGATTGCAGAAAAAAGCGAATTTCGTGAAAGGATCGCAGAAAAAACACAATTAGAGCCAGGAGTGAATCTCTCCCCGCCCTCTCTGCTGCCTCTCTCCTTTCAGAGAAGTTGCTGGGAAGTGTTATCCATGTCAATCTCAGTCCAACAATGTCCAGAATTGCATACCCAGGAAGAAAGCAGGAAAAATAAATTTACCTTGTGTAAGAGTAAAGCTAAGAAAACAAACAAAATTTCTATTTTTCTTTCTTTTCTTTTTTTTTCTCTAATACTTAGCCACTTAGAAGTAAAATTGCATTTTCGCGAAAAAACGGCCAATTTTCCCCCACAAGATCACGAAAAAACGGCAAATTTCGTCAAAAGATCGCGAAAAAGCGGCAAATTTCATCAAAAAATCGCGAAAAACGGTAAATTTCCCCCAAAAGATCGCAAAAACGGCAAATTTCGTAAAAAGGGATCGCGAAAAAACGGCAAATTTCGTCAAAAGATCGCGAAAAAGCGGCAAATTTCGTCAAAAGATCGCGAAAAAGCGGCAAATTTCGTCAAAAGATCGCGAAAAAGCGGCAAATTTCGTCAAAAGATCGCGAAAAAGCGGCAAATTTCGTCAAAAGATCGCGAAAAAGAGGCAAATTTCACCAAAAAAATCGCGAAAAACGGTAAATTTCCCCCAAAAGATCGCTAAAACGGCAAATTTCCCACAAAAGATAACGAAAAAACGGCAAATTTTGTAAAAAGGATCGCGAAAAAACGGCAAATTTCGTCAAAAGATCGCGAAAAACCGTGATTCCCCTGCTGCCGCCGATGTATTTCCGAAAAAAAAAAAAAATTCACTCGGAATCTCCCCTGACTCTCCATTTTTGATAAAGTCATTTAGCTTTCAGTGAAATTAATGTAAGTTTACCGAATTATGTTTTTCTGCAATTTGTATATTTCAAACAATAGCAGAAATATGTCATTTGATTGTCATGCTGTTGCAGAATCAGTTGTTATGTAAATTGATATTGGTATATTTTGCATCGATAATTTTCAGGGTTTTTCACTTTGTATCAATTAATTTTCAGGGTTTTTCACTCTGAGTCACAATCCCCCCTGTTCCATGTTTTTTTGACGAAATTTGCATTTTGTCTGCAATCCTTTGACGAAATTCAGGTTTGTTTCATGATCCTTTAACAAAATTTGCATTTTTTGCACTATCCTTTGATGAAATTCACGCTTTTTTGCGACCTTTTGATGAAATTGGAGGGTTTTTTCCCCAAGGCCTTGACAAAATTTGTTTTTTCGCAATCCTTTGACAAAATTTGTTTTTCGAGAATCCTATGATGAAATTTTCACTTTTCTGCAATCCTTTGGCGTAATTCGCCTTTTTACCGTGGTCCGTCAGTCAAAGCAGATGATAGTTGTGTGCACCTGGCCCTGTTTTCATGCTGTTTGTTCCTATGCTCAGACTAAATGTGTGGTAGGTCATGTGAAAGAGAAAGTCGAATGGGAGAAATACTCAATTCAGCACTGTTCTTACTTGCATTGTTGTTGCATTTCATCTGCTGCTGCAACCCCCCCCCCCCCTTAAAAAGGCCAACAAATTTTAATACAGATTTGCATCGATCCCAGGGATTATAAAATTCAGTGCCGAAAAAGCAGAATTCCGCGTTTCCGTGGAAAAGTAGCATGTCTGAACCTTATCCCAGGATGCCATTCGAAGCATGTGTTTTTCAATGCAATGAGTTACTCTTAGCGGCCGCAGAACACATATTCTTACCTGCACACTCTGTAGGTAAAGGAGAAAACAGGAATCAATGTGGGGGATTTGGCATGCATGTGATAAACGCTTGCTTCTCTGCGTTTAAAAAATTTTTATTAGTACAGGCAAAAAGTGTACGACAGTTGGACAATTTTTTAATTGATTTCATTACTGCAGACAAAAACTGCCCGCAAGAGATGTTCTTTGTCCGCGACTATGTTGTGGTGTTTCTGCCACTACTGTTCTGGAAATCAGGGTAATTTGGACACAAGTTTTCATAACAAGAAATAATGACTATACATAGATTCCAAGACCCAAAGTCAAAAGTTCGCAAACAAATGACAATTGATAGTATGTTTGAAAATTATAAAAACATTAAAAAAAATTGTAAAATAAAATTAAAAATTCTTAAATATAAGGGGCTTTTTAATTAAATAACCCAGTGTGTTACATCTCTTCTTTTTTTACCAATTAATTTATACATTAATAATTTACTCTAAAATTACAGGAGAAAAAAAAATGTAAACAAAGTAATAACCTATAATCTACACAACATTTGGTCCCAAGCAGTGCAGATTTGTGTAAGTTGACCATACATATATTTTTTTAAATCCCCTGGGCAACAGTGATTGTGATATTAAAAGGCACAAAAAATGAATATTTTCTTCCCATCTTCATGTGATGTGCTTGAAAAATGTTTCTCCTGGCAAACTGAGGAAAATTGAAATTTGTTCATTCACATTCAAAGAGGGTTTTTAGTTTACTATGTTAGCTAATCATTAAAATGAAAAATCTGAATCTCAGATGTTTAGGATTTATCTATATCTATACTTATCCAAATTTGAAAACCTCTACATGTGATGGATGCCCTTGTGAAACCCTTTCTATTGCCAACAGACACACAAGGAAGCATCTTTCTTTTATTAATGTCATACATATATAATCTTTTATTATACAATTTCCAATTCAATCAAGATATCATAGGTATTCAAGATATATACTAATCTTTTATCATACATGAAGGATGAAGGATAAATTCGATTAGCCTGATCTCTATAATTTTTAAAATTAAAAAATATATATATATATATGTCTTTTTATTGTGGAAAAAATTTAGTAAATTTAGCCTTTTCAATAAAAATAATTATTTTATGACCTTTGAATATTATCTCTTTTTGTCTTTTTTACAATTTATAGATTTCAAACATTTGTATCATTTTTTTTAATGTAATTAGTTTAAAGTTATGCATATCTTTTATGTGTTTTATTTATTTTAGTCTTCTCAAGTCTCACTTCAGCAAGAACATATTGATTCTTTGCAAGGAGGTGAAGATTTTTTTGAAGCTTTAAAAAATATTAATCCTGATAATTTAGACATATTTGATTGGACTGAAAGTCCACAAAGGCCTGGAAATTCTCATCAAGAGAGCTATTCCCAGCCTTCTAGTCCTAATGCATTTAAAAATTCCTGTATTCAAGAGGGAACAAGTCAGGTTAGATGTTTTTCTGTATTTGTAAGTCACTAAATTTGTTTTGTTTTTGTAAGAATATTTATGATTTGGGGAATCCCAAAGTTTGAAAAATTTATGATTGATAAGGTAAAAAATTCCAGTTTTTCTTTTCTGCATTGTCTAATTTTTGAGAATTTTTGATATGTTAATTAGAAAAGTATGTATTTTAAATGTTACCAAAAAAATATATATACTTTATTTTCTGGGAATAACGCCACACCGAGTATAATGGCGCAGTAACTTAAAAAAAAAAAAAAAAAAAAACTAGTTTAACACCGTACCCTGTATAACGGTGCCGCACTGGGCATATCGTCTCAATGGACATGTCGCCGTAAATAATGTAACATTCATTATAAATTACAATACCAAATTTAGAGCAATTAAAATTAAAGGATGGTTAAATATCTGATAAAATATTGATTTGATTAAATATTTTAAATATAAATAAATAACTTACCTTTTAATTTTACAATTATCAACATTATTTATTTTAATAAACAGAAAAAAATAATACAGCACAATTTTCTAGATCCGAAAATCCATCAAAATCCTTGTCTTTAGTGTCACTATGAAATAATTTTAAAATTTCAGGGGGCAGATTTTGATCAGTATCCATGGGATCATCTGAATCATTCACTTCGTCATCAAAAAAGCGATCCGGATCAGATGTTGAGATCGACTGCACCGTCATCATCAATATCACCGAGCTTTATTTCTGCTATTTTAAATGATTTTTTGACCATTTCCGTGGGAATTTTATTCCAAGAATCAACAATCCATTGGGAAGAGAAACTTGGGTGTACGTGGCCTTGCGCATTCGACTACCTTTTGTGAATGTGTGATCCTCTCCAGCCATCCATTCTTCTCAGAAATGGCACATGTGCACTTTGAACGCTCGGTTTAAACTTGCATCCAAAGGTTGTAATAATTTTGTAAGGACACCTGGAATTATTGTGATTTCTGTTTTCTCCGAAGTCTTTTTTTTTTTTGTGTCATTCGATATGAGTTTTCATTGAATCCATTATAAGCAGACAATTTTTTTGAAAAAAAGAATTAGGCCTTTTTCGCCTTCATTTTTCTGCCCATTCGGCCATAACATCCTGGTTCATCCAACCATTTTCGTTGTAGAACACAATTATCCCATTCCGAAAAGTTTCTTTTGGAAGAGTTTTTCGTTTGAATATTACCATGGGGGGTAATTTTTCACCAGAGGCCATGCAGGAAAAGTACCACTGTGAAACTATTTTTTTCATTTCCAGTCGTTACCACTGAGACAGATGTAACTCTGATAAAATCAGCAGAACGGGAAGTCAGCATGTCAAACGATATGGGTACTTCATCCATATTTCCAATCTAGGGCAGATTTAACGATAACTTTTCAACTTTTTCTTTCACAAAACTCAAAAATGATGCTTTCTTCTCTTTCCAATTATCGGGCAGTTGTTGGCCTATTGTTGTACGTGTTTGCATTGTCAATCTGTTTCTCTTAAAAAAACGACTACACCGCGATGGACCACCTATAAAGTTGTATCTTTTTATCAGTTTGAAAAACAAACTGATCTAAAACTAAATTTATTTTGTAGTAGAGTTATTTTAAGCACAGTGTAAAGCACTATATTTGAGTAGTGTTTATTGTAAATTGTAATTCTGTCCTTGATGTAATTCTGCTTCATAGGAAATAAGCTACTATGTTTTTGAAACAACATGACAGAAGAAGTTTAAAAACAACTTTTATTCTTCAGAAAAATAACAATCTTGATTAAATAAATGCATGGAAGCAATCTGGATATACTAAAACTGGCATATTTTATACTTCCATATGAAAAAGATAACATTCAAAAATATAAATACATTTCCAATTGGTATCAAATCAATAAATCTTCTGACTCAGCACTATATCAAAATAAAACAGAAAAAAAAGCTACTTGCTTGTTGTTTCATCCAATCATAGTGTCAAATCACAAAATCATATCTCACTCCCAGATAAAACAAACAACCTTTCCCCACCTTCATCGGACTGCTAGCCACAGAATAAACATCAGGAAAATGAGCAGCTATCAGTGACACTCACTGTATTTAAAGGATTGAAGGAATGACCTAGAAAACAGGAAGTCAACGCCCTCTTCAGTCAACAGCTGAGAAATATGAATATCATTTAACTTCCTGGCGTGTATGATGTTTGGATGTATGACGTCTTCATCCAAGTGAAAAGTGAAAGCAGATGTTTATCAAAGTAGGGAGAATGACACTTGCAATTTATATCACCGGCAAAAAGGTAAACAAGTTTAAAATGATTCAAACAATTTATTTAGGAAGTGTTGAATGAAATAAAGAGTTTTAAAGATAGTTAATTTTAACATTAAATATATTTAAAAAATGATTGAAATAATAAATATCTTTTAAAGTAGATTTTATTAAATTAAACTTTAGGAAGTGTTGAGAATTTTAAATAACTTAAGGAGGTTTTTAAACCTGACACTTTTCTCGTTGGCCATCTGTTGCGCTTTTATCCGTATCAAAACAGTAGACAAAGAACGTCCGTTCTTTTGTGTCCGTTCTTTCGTTGGTCCTCTATCCAAAGACAGAGCTCTTTTTCTAAGTCTGGCCAATGCGCTTCAGGACCTCGACGTTGAGCACGTTTCTCTTTAGGCATTTCCTTCAGCATGGATTCTTGCTTTCACCACTCTCTCTTTTTTTGTCCACATTAAATTCTCTCACAGCACTGCAATTCTCGTTAATCTTTACTAATTTTATAGCATTTAACTTGAACTTTGCCGTATAACTACGGTGCTTTCCACTCATATTAGAAAGCATCTTTTTAAAAAACTTACATCGGTACGATAAAATTAAATAATAGCATGAATGACAATTCCACGTGCACTGCACAATATATTAAACAATTTAGAATAGTTGAGTTATTGCCAAATGTAAGTATGCATATACTTTTAAGGCTGAAAAAATTCCGAACATGGAGTAAATTAGTTTCCAGTAGTTAGGATTACTGTTATCATCGACCGTGCCGGTGAAGAATAGAGGAGGGTGAAAATGGGAGAAGTTATTCCTTATAGGGCATGCAAGACACTCTGACGCGTACTTGAGGAGATCCACTGTGATTGGAAGCGATGCCAGGTCAAAGTGCAGTTTTCTGCTCCTGAAAATTGCTTCGATTGTAAACATGCTGGTATGTTTTTCGCCGTGCAAGATTTTTTTTTTTTCCACAGATGAGATATACGATCATTGATTTTTTTGGGGGGGAAGGGGGGGGGGTGAAACCAAATTTCCAAATTTTTAAATGAAGATCGGTAGAAAATTTGGTGCTATTTACAAGCTGCACCTAGTTACTGGCCACAGTTTCATTTTCAAAACAGAAAAATCTAGTTTAACGCCACAGCGTTATTCCCGGAAAATACTGAATACTTACATAATTTCAAAGATGTTTGTAGAGAATCTTTGTTTTTATTTTGTAATGGAAATCTAGCTAACACTGTATTCTGTTGGTGCTGACAAATTTTTGATGTACAGATGCCGATTCTCTGCAAAATTATAAAAAGCAAAAAACTTTCTTGCTTTAAACATTTAAAATCCGTTTTTAAGCACATAATGTACACTTTGACCAAAATAAAAGTTGAATGATCTGATGAATTAAGAAATTTTTAATGCATTTCTGCATTCATTAGGAGGAAATCTTTTGTGTATCTTGTAAATAACTATTAGACTGCTATATTCTGAATGCATTCATGGTTATATAAAAGCTAAAATTGTTTTTTATTGTTTTATTTGCTAATTTGTTTTGCCATTGCTTCATTTCTTATGGGTAAACTGTGAGACTATTAGAAATAGGCACATGATGGATTAGAGTCAGTTTTGTTTTTAATTCTTAGGACTCAGCAGGTTATTTTTGGAGTCTGTTTTGATCTATTTCAGGTGAAAATGCCTTAAAACCTGTGTAAACGGTACTTATTTATAATTTTAAATTTACTTTAAACAAAAACATTTTCTGCTCCTGATAGAATGGACACTTATACAATTATACCTGGTAAAATCCATCTCAATTTGATCTTAGCACTTTTTACTGTAACAAAGTTTCAATATATTCATCATTTAGGTATTTAATTTGCTTCCTATCAATGTTCACATATTTGTACACTAAATTTCTCATTGGTTTCAGGTTTAAGGTTCTCAAATCCAAAATGGCTATATTCAAATCGAGAATATAAAATGCATTTTTTTTTTTTTTAAGGAACTCCATATCCACTCTGTTTCTCACATAAAGCTGTAACCTATAGTATATACAGTTTAGGACTCATTATCTGGAATTCTGAAATCCAGAAGAAAAAAAATTATTCGAAAAATTGTTAATTTGTATCTACTAAAATTTGATTCCTATTTTTTTTTTTTTTTTTTTTTTTTTTTTTTTAAGTCTATTGTGTTTCAATGTGTAACCACTAAAATATGTTACTTCAGTGGCAGGATGATTGGTTAAAAAAAAAAAAAATCTTCAGATATTTCCTTAGGGATGATTCTGTTCTGAATTTTCCGAAAATTTAAGGCATTCGGTTCCCCCCCCCCCCAAAAAAAAAAAGAAATTAGTCTTTAGTCTGAAAATTTGGACATAAAAAATATTGCAAATTTCGGCAAATGGTCACCAATAAAAACAAAAAAAAAATGTAAAAATTTTTAAAGGATCGTGAAAAAAATGTAAATTTTGAGAAAGAGTCGCAGGAAAAAATGCTAATTTCTTTAAAGGATCGTGAAAAAAAATGTAAATTTTGAGAAAGAGTCTCAGGAAAAAATGCTAATTTCTTTAAAGGATCGTGAAAAAAAATGTAAATTTTGAGAAAGAGTCTCAGGAAAAAATGCTAATTTCTTTAAAGGATCGTGAAAAAAAATGTAAATTTTGAGAAAGAGTCTCAGGAAAAAATGCTAATTTCTTTAAAGGATCGTGAAAAAAAATGTAAATTTCGAGAAAGAGTCTCAGAAAAAATGCAAATTTCATCAAAGGATCGTGAAAAAAAGCTAATTTTGTCAAAGGATCATAAGAAACCCTCATATTTCGCCAAAGAATCGGAGAAAAAATGTGAATTTTGTCAAAGGATTGCAGAAAAAAAGCAAATTTCGTTAAATCGCAGAAAACACGATAATTTTGTCATATAATTGCAGAGAAACGCTAATTTCGTCAAATAATTGCAGAGAAACGCTAATTTCGTCAAATAATTGCAGAGAAACGCTAATTTCGTCAAATAATTGCAGAGGAACGCTAATTTCGTCAAATAATTGCAGAGGAACGCTAATTTCGTCAAATAATTGCAGAGGAGCGCTAATTTCGTCAAATAATTGCAGAGGAGCGCTAATTTCATCAAATAATTGCAGAGGAGCGCTAATTTCGTCAAATAATTGCAGAGGAGCGCTAATTTCGTCAAATAATTGCAGGGAAGCGCTAATTTCGTCAAATAATTGCAGGGAAGCGCTAATTTCGTCAAATAATTGCAGGGAAGCGCTAATTTCGTCAAATAATTGCAGGGAAGCGCTAATTTCGTCAAATAATTGCAGGGAAGCGCTAATTTCGTCAAATAATTGCAGGGAATCGCTAATTTCGTCAAATAATTGCAGGGAAACGCTGATTTCGTCAAATAATTGCAGGGAAACGCTGATTTCGTCAAATAATTGCAGGGAAACGCTGATTTCGTCAAATAATTGCAGGGAAACGCTGATTTCGTCAAATAATTGCAGGGAAACGCTGATTTCGTCAAATAATTGCAGGGAAACGCTCATTTCGTCAAATAATTGCAGGGAAACGCTCATTTCGTCAAATAATTGCAGGGAAACGCTAATTTCGTCAAATAATTGCAGAGAAACGCTAATTTCGTCAAATAATTGCAGAGAAACGCTAATTTCGTCAAATAATTGCAGAGAAACGCTAATTTCGTCAAATAATTGCAGAGAAACGCTAATTTCGTCAAATAATTGCAGAGGAACGCTAATTTCGTCAAATAATTGCAGAGGAGCGCTAATTTCGTCAAATAATTGCAGAGGAGCGCTAATTTCGTCAAATAATTGCAGAGGAGCGCTAATTTCGTCAAATAATTGCAGAGGAGCGCTAATTTCGTCAAATAATTGCAGGGGAGCGCTAATTTCGTCAAATAATTGCAGGGGAGCGCTAATTTCGTCAAATAATTGCAGGGCAGCGCTAATTTCGTCAAATAATTGCAGGGCAGCGCTAATTTCGTCAAATAATTGCAGGGCAGCGCTAATTTCGTCAAATAATTGCAGGGCAGTGCTAATTTCGTCAAATAATTGCAGGGCAGCGCTAATTTCGTCAAATAATTGCAGGGCAGCGCTAATTTCGTCAAATAATTGCAGGGCAGCGCTAATTTCGTCAAATAATTGCAGGGCAGCGCTAATTTCGTCAAATAATTGCAGGGCAGCGCTAATTTCGTCAAATAATTGCAGGGCAGCGCTAATTTCGTCAAATAATTGCAGGGCAGCGCTAATTTCATCAAATAATTGCAGGGCAGCGCTAATTTCGTCAAATAATTGCAGGGAAGCGCTAATTTCGTCAGATAATTGCAGAGAAACGCTAATTTCGTCAGATAATTGCAGAGAAACGCTAATTTCGTCAGATAATTGCAGAGAAACGCTAATTTCGTCAGATAATTGCAGAGAAACGCTAATTTCGTCAGATAATTGCAGAGAAACGCTAATTTCGTCAGATAATCGCAGAGAAACGCTAATTTCGTCAGATAATCGCAGAGAAAGACGCTAATTTCGTCAGATAATCGCAGAGAAAGACGCTAATTTCGTCAGATAATCCCAGAAAAAGACTCTAATTTCGTCAGATAATCCCAGAAAAAGACTCTAATTTCGTCAGATAATCGCAGAAAAAGACGCCAATTTCGTCAGATAATCGCAGAAAAAGACGCCAATTTCGTCAGATAATCGCAGAAAAAGACGCCAATTTCGTCAGATAATCGCAGAAAAAGACGCCAATTTCGTCAGATAATCGCAGAAAAAGACGCCAATTTCGTCAGATAATCGCAGAAAAAGACGCCAATTTCGTCAGATAATCGCAGAAAAAGACGCCAATTTCGTCAGATAATCGCAGGAAAAGACGCCAATTTCGTCAGATAATCGCAGGAAAAGACGCCAATTTCGTCAGATAATCGCAGGAAAAGACGCCAATTTCGTCAGATAATCGCAGGAAAAGACGCTAATTTCGTCAGATAATCGCAGGAAAAGACGCTAATTTCGTCAGATAATCGCAGGAAAAGACGCTAATTTCGTCAGATAATCGCAGGAAAAGACGCTAATTTCGTCAGATAATCGCAGGAAAAGACGCTAATTTCGTCAGATAATCGCAGGAAAAGACGCTAATTTCGTCAGATAATCGCAGGAAAAGACGCTAATTTCGTCAGATAATCGCATAAAAAGACGCTAATTTCGTCAGATAATCGCAGGAAAAGACGCTAATTTCGTCAGATAATCGCATAAAAAGACGCTAATTTCGTCAGATAATCGCAGGAAAAGACGCTAATTTCGTCAGATAATCGCAGGAAAAGACGCTAATTTCGTCAGATAATCGCAGGAAAAGACGCTAATTTCGTCAGATAATCGCAGGAAAAGACGCTAATTTCGTCAGATAATCGCAGGAAAAGACGCTAATTTCGTCAGATAATTGCAGGAAAAGACGCTAATTTCGTCAGATAATCGCAGGAAAAGACGCTAATTTCGTCAGATAATCGCAGGAAAAGACGCTAATTTCGTCAGATAATCGCAGGAAAAGACGCTAATTTCGTCAGATAATCGCAGGAAAAGACGCTAATTTCGTCAGATAATCGCAGGAAAAGACGCTAATTTCGTCAGATAATCGCAGGAAAAGACGCTAATTTCGTCAGATAATCGCGGGAAGGAGACTCTAATTTCGTCGAATAATCACGGGAAAGAGACGCTAATTTCGTCGAATAATGGCGGGAAATAAACACTAATTTTCTCGAAGAATCGCTGGGGAAAATGCTAATTTTGCCAAAGAATCACGGAAAAACTGCGAATTTCGCCAAAGAATCACACCACGTACAACCTTCAGACATGCTGCAGACTCAGCAAAAAGAAAAGGCTAGACTTTTGCGTTAGTTTTTTTCTGCAATCCTTTGACGAAATTCGTGGTGGTTTCTTTTGCGTACTTCTGATGAAATGTGTGTTTTTCCGTGATCCTTTGATGAATTTTACGTCTTTTCCCGATCCTTTGACGAAATTCGTTTTTTTTTTCCGTGGCCTTTTGGGAAAATTGGCATTTCGTAATTCTTTGAAGAAATTCACTTTTTCCATGGTTCTTTTGACGAGATTTGCATTTTTCCACGGTCATTTGATGAGATTCGCATTTCCCCGCGGTCTTTTGACGAGATTCGCATTTCCCCGCAGTCTTTTGATGAGATTCGCATTTCCCCGCAGTCTTTTGACGAGATTCGCATTTCCTCGCAGTCTTTTGACGAGATTCGCATTTCCTCGCAGTCTTTTGACGAGATTCGCATTTCCCTGCGGTCTTTTGACGAGATTCGCATTTCCCCACGGTCTTTTGATGAGATTCGCATTTCCCTGCGGTCTTTTGACGAGATTCGCATTTCCCTGCGGTCTTTTGACGAGATTCGCATTTCCCTGCGGTCTTTTGACGAGATTCGCATTTCCCTGCGGTCTTTTGACGAGATTCGCATTTCCCTGCGGTCTTTTGACGAGATTCGCATTTCCCTGCGGTCTTTTGACGAGATTCGCATTTCCCTGCGGTCTTTTGACGAGATTCGCATTTTCCTGCGGTCTTTTGACGAGATTCGCATTTCCCCGCGGTCTTTTGACGAGATTAGCATTTCCCCGCAGTCTTTTGACGAGATTAGCATTTCCCCGCAGTCTTTTGACGAGATTAGCATTTCCCCGCAGTCTTTTGACGAGATTAGCATTTCCCTAGCGGTCTTTTGACGAGATTCGCATTTCCCTAGCGGTCTTTTGACGAGATTCGCATTTCCCCGCAGTCTTTTGACGAGATTCGCATTTCCCCGCAGTCTTTTGACGAGATTCGCATTTCCCCGCAGTCTTTTGACGAGATTAGCATTTCCCCGCAGTCTTTTGACGAGATTAGCATTTCCCCGCAGTCTTTTGACGAGATTCGCATTTCCCTAGCGGTCTTTTGACGAGATTCGCATTTCCCTAGCGGTCTTTTGACGAGATTCGCATTTCCCTAGCGGTCTTTTGACGAGATTCGCATTTCCCTAGCGGTCTTTTGACGAGATTCGCATTTCCCTAGCGGTCTTTTGACGAGATTCGCATTTCCCTAGCGGTCTTTTGACGAGATTCGCATTTCCCTAGCGGTCTTTTGACGAGATTCGCATTTCCCTAGCGGTCTTTTGACGAGATTCGCATTTCCCTAGCGGTCTTTTGACGAGATTCGCATTTCCCTAGCGGTCTTTTGACGAGATTCGCATTTCCCTAGCGGTCTTTTGACGAGATTCGCATTTCCCTAGCGGTCTTTTGACGAGATTCGCATTTCCCTAGCGGTCTTTTGACGAGATTCGCATTTCCCTAGCGGTCTTTTGACGAGATTCGCATTTCCCTAGCGGTCTTTTGACGAGATTCGCATTTCCCTAGCGGTCTTTTGACGAGATTCGCATTTCCCTAGCGGTCTTTTGACGAGATTCGCATTTCCCTAGCGGTCTTTTGACGAGATTCTCATTTCCCCGCGGTCTTTTGACGAGATTCTCATTTCCCCGCAGTCTTTTGACGAGATTCTCATTTCCCCGCAGTCTTTTGACGAGATTCTCATTTCCCCGCAGTCTTTTGACGAGATTCTCATTTCCCCGCAGTCTTTTGACGAGATTCTCATTTCCCCGCAGTCTTTTGACGAGATTCTCATTTCCCCGCAGTCTTTTGACGAGATTTTGATTTCCCCGCAGTCTTTTGACGAGATTCTGATTTCCCCGCAGTCTTTTGACGAGATTCTGATTTCCCCGCAGTCTTTTGACGAGATTCTGATTTCCCTGCAGTCTTTTGACGAGATTCTCATTTCCCTGCAGTCTTTTGACGAGATTCTCATTTCCCCGCAGTCTTTTGACGAGATTCTCATTTCCCCGCAGTCTTTTGACGAGATTCTCATTTCCCCGCAGTCTTTTGACGAGATTCTCATTTCCCCGCAGTCTTTTGACGAGATTCTCATTTCCCCGCAGTCTTTTGTCGAAATTTGCATTTTGTTTGAAATTCTTTGTCAAAATTTGCGTTTTGTTCGAAATCCTTACACAAAATTGTTGTGAAAGTTTATCTTTTATCTATTTTCTTTCTTGGGTCTTGCGTCACTGAGATGTATGCTTTGTTTTCCAGTTTAGCACATCGGTTGCGATCGTACTAATCACTGATGCGCAATCTCTCTGAATGTAAACAAACGCACATGTTTCTAGTTCCTTCTATTTATTGATGTAACTTCCGGTAGTAGGAATTTTACTTTCAGTACGTACATATTGATTTCATCATCACCACATGCCTTTCCTGATTGGAAGCTGGGACTGCGCATTTGTTAAACTGTTTCTGGCACTGATAAATACTTCTGCAGAGCTAATCTGCTCTGTCTTTTTGTTTATCTTGTGTGCTGCACTGCAGGTTGCAGGAGTAGTTTGTTCTTATTCTATAACATTTAAATAAATAGTTTAGTTTTAATGTCAGCCATCTTTATTCAGAAGTCAGTTATTTGTTTTCTCTACCATATAAGCCCGGTGGATTTGTTTTTATAAGAAACCACCCATGTTTTTATAAGAAAAATTCACATATTTTCCCGTGATCCTTTGACAAAATTCATGTATTTTTCACAATCCTATGGCAAAATTTGCATTTGTTCCACAATCCTTTGACAAATCGCCCCACCAGTGGCTGAGAGGTTCTGCTCTCGAAGCAGGTAGATGGGAGGTGCTGGGTTCGAACCCAATCTCACCCGTTGGCCTAATCATTCGGAGTTTTCGTGGTTTTCTTCGAACCTTGGAGTTCCAAGCATTAATATGGGTTAGGTTCCCTTAGAAAGACCCCCCATGAAGGGCACTCCCCCCTGGGCCTATATCCCTTGTTCAGATAATTGGCCATCATAAATACAACCAACCAACCAACCTTTGACAAATTTCGCACTCTCCAGCGATCCTTTGAGGAAATTTGCAATTTTTTTCCCCACGATCCTTTGAGGAAATTTGCAATTTTTTTTTCCCGTGATCCTTTGAGGAAATTTGCAATTTTTTTTCCTGCGATCCTTTGAGGAAATTTGCAATTTTTTTTCCCGCGATCCTTTGAGGAAATTTGCAATTTTTTTTTCCCGTGATCCTTTGACAAAATTTGCAATTTTTTTTTCCCACGATCCTTTGAGGAAATTTGCAATTTTTTTCCCGCGATCCTTTGAGGAAATTTGCAATTTTTTTCCCGCGATCCTTTGAGGAAATTTGCAATTTTTTTTCCCGCGATCCTTTGAGGAAATTTGCAATTTTTTTTTCCCGTGATCCTTTGACAAAATTTGCAATTTTTTTTTCCCGTGATCCTTTGACGAAATTTGCTATTTTTTTCCCGCGATCCTTTGACGAAATTTGCAATTTTTTTCCCGCGATCCTTTGACGAAATTTGCAATTTTTTTCCCGCGATCCTTTGACGAAATTTGCAATTTTTTTCCCGCGATCCTTTGACGAAATTTGCAATTTTTTTCCCGCGATCCTTTGACGAAATTTGCGTTTTATTCACAATTCTTTGTCGAAATTTTTTTTTCCACTGTCCTTTGACGTAATTTGCATTTTTTCCATAATCTGTTGGCAAAATTTGTATTTTTGTCTGCTATTATTTGGCAAAATTCGCCTTTTTCTCGCGATTCTTTGACGAAACACTTTTTTTTTCGCAATCCTTTGATGAAAATCACATTTTATACGCGATCCTTTGCCGAAATTAGTGTTTTTTTCACAGGGAAAAAAATGACCGAAAGCTGCAGACAATTTTTTAAATTGATTTCGTTAGTGCAGACAAAAATTGTTCGCATGAGATTTTCTTTGTCTACGACTATATTGTCGTGTTTCTGCCACTAGGAAGAATCATGAAAAAACACAAATTTTGTCAGTCTCAGAAAATTGCTAATTTCATCAAAATTGTGGAAAAAATGCAAATTTTGACAAAGGATTGTAAAAAAAAATGCAAAAGTCTTCTCAGGATTGTGAAAAAATCAAATTTCGTCAAGCAATCACAAAAATGCAAATTTTGTCAAGCAATCACAAAAAAATGCAAATTTCGTCAAGCAATCACGAAAAAAATGCAAATTTTGTCAAGCGATCACGAAAAAATGCAAATTTCGTCAAGCGATCACGAAAAAAAAATGCAAATTTCGTCAAGCGATCACAAAAAAATGCAAATTTCGTCAAGCGATCACGAAAAAAATGCAAATTTCGTCAAGCGATCACGAATAAAATGCAAATTTCGTCAAGCGATCACGGAAAAAAATGCAAATTTCGTCAAGCAATCACGAAAAAAATGCAAATTTTGTCAAGCGATCACGAAAAAAATGCAAATTTCGTCAAGCGATCACGAATAAAATGCAAATTTCGTCAAGCGATCACGGAAAAAAATGCAAATTTCGTCAAGCGATCACGAATAAAATGCAAATTTCGTCAAGCGATCACGAATAAAATGCAAATTTCGTCAAGCGATCACGGAAAAAAATGCAAATTTCGTCAAGCAATCACGAAAAAAATGCAAATTTCGTCAAGCGATCACGAAAAAAATGCAAATTTCGTCAAGCGATCACGAAAAAAATGCAAATTTCGTCAAGCGATCACGAAAAAAATGCAAATTTCGTCAAGCGATCACGAAAAATGCAAATTTCGTCAAGCGATCACGAAAAAATGCAAATTTCGTCAAGCGATCACGAAAAAAATGCAAATTCCGTCAAGCAATCATGAAAAAGCAAATTTCGTCAAGCGATCACGAAAAAGCAAATTTCGTCAAGCGATCATGAAAAAGCAAATTTCGTCAAGCGATCACGAAAAAGCAAATTTCGTCAAGCGATCACGAAAAAATGCAAATTTCGTCAAGCGATCACGAAAAAAATGCAAATTTTGTCAAGCGATCACGAAAAAATGCAAATTTCGTCAAGCGATCACGAAAAAAAATGCAAATTTCGTCAAGCGATCACAAAAAAAAATGCAAATTTCGTCAAGCGATCACGAAAAAAATGCAAATTTCGTCAAAGGTTCATAGAAAAAACGCAAACTTTGGGAGTACCTGAAGGGTCCAGAGGATTCCAGATAAGTCCTGTACTGTACCCTCTTTTAAGATACATTATAGATTGTCACATATACCTGAATTTGTTTGTATTTAAACACTGCTAATTTGCAGCTGTTTTTATTCAGAAACCAAGAAATGTAATAGTGTTAACATAATATCATAAAAATAATTATATAGTAAAAAAGAAAAAAAAAACTAAACATGCTAAGGGGGGGGGGGGGGGTGAAACAAAACAAATATGTACATATTTTTCCATATAAATTTTTGCACATTTATATTAATTTTCTTTATAAAATTACTACCTTTAAGCTATAAATATTTTTGTATTAATTATAATTTATATAATACTCAGATATGTCGTAAATCAGCATAACATGTAAATATGTTATTGCTTAATTCTTATTTTATTGGTGTTATTTTTTTTATGCTTTTAACATTTTTGTTTTAGGCATGCCCTGAAGGAAAAGAAGACATGCTGAATGTTCATATAATTTGTCATGAAGTTGGATGACTGCATACAGTTGACAATTATATGTGTAAGTATGTATTGCAATATGTGCCTTTTACCATATGCCTTTCTCCCTGCATTAATCTAAGTACTGAACAAAGCTCAAGAACTGTAGCTAGTACAAGATTATTACATTTCTAATTCTGTAGGTTTAGATTAAAAGGTTTCTTTTGTCTACCTTTATTAACCCTCACTTATAAGCATTATTGGCAATGTTTAACTAAAAACCCATCCCCATCCATGTTGAGAAGTCGATGGGATGGATTTGTTAATTGCCGAAACATCAGTGAAGGCTTACTGTGGAGACACGAAAAGTTTTGGTTTCTGTTAGTCTGTCTGTCTGTTCCGCGATAACTGCCGCAAAAAGCATCCGATCGGCTTGAAATTCACTGGGCATGATGATGAGGTACCCGGACTTAGCTGTATAGTTTTTGGTTAAATTTGGTTCATTCGTTCGGGGAAATATGGAACATTTTATTTTGCTCTATAGTGCTTTTCAATGGCAAGTCAGACGATTTTCAGATTTTCATTTGTTGAAAGAAATGGCTCATATGAAAAATGGATTTAAATGGTAAATTTTTGATGCTGAAATTTTTAAATAACATTATTAAATTATTCCAATAAATTATGTCAAGATATTTGCCAGATTTTTTTAATTAGGTTTATAATATTTGGGGGAATTTTATGCATGTTTTCCAATAATATAAAGGATTTTATTTTATCAAATTGACATAATGCATATTTCATTTTTTTTCCTTATCTTTCTCTGTTGCCTAGCAACGTATTTGGTCCTAATAATATTAGTATAATTGCGTGTATAATGCTTGAGTAAAGCCAACGTCAAAACAGATGAATTAATGCATTTGTATCTTTGCATATAGAAGGATTTTAGCCCAGAAATGAAAATAGGCAATATTTCATTTATTTTAATTATTTTATTGAAATATTTTGCTTAAAAATACAAAAGTTCATTATTTTCATAGAGAATAACGTAACATTTTCCCATAACATTTACCAATATTTCTTTAATTGTTGCCAAGAAAATCAAAACCCGGAATGTTTTCTTTTAAACAATTTTCAATTGAAATGTTTTGTCGTGAAACAGGAAAATGAAAAAAAAATTAAGAATAGAAAAATTAATATGGCGGCATATTAAAAATAAAAAGGAAACTCTCGAGTATTTCTTAATATAACAAGATGAAAAGTTTTGAGTAAGTACGCATAGCAGGTGAATTAGACGTCATTTATCGAAAACAAAGATGCTGGAATAAAAAGATCTTGGGTAAAATAAAATTAACTATTATTCACGGAGGAAAGAGATAGATGGAGATGCAGTATGCCGTAAAAACAGTTTGCAATACGATGTGCGTTATCGCTCAGATTTAAATGCCCTCATTCGGCCCAAACATAACAAGCACGTGGAACAGGAACCAAATTCTTTGACTTCATCCGGGTTATTTTTTTTTTTAAGCACGTCGTTGTGTTGTGCCGAATGTAGTGGATTTTAGGGTTACATTTTTGGCGTCACTTCAAGATTTATTGTCTGTGTTACGGTTAACATGAATATTTTATTTTAAATTTAAATTTTATTAATTTATAAAAAAAACTTATGCTTATCCTTATAAGTCACAGCGTAAAAAAAATCTAAGATGTATTATAACCATCCGCACAATCAATAAAAATTACGAATGTAAATTTAAATAGACTACGGGGGGTTCAGGGGGGCAGAGCCCCCCCTGAAGAAATGCAATTTTTGATTTAAAAAGTTACCAGAATAAGTAGCTCATCAGAATTTCAGAACATCAATGTACAACCACTTGTTTAACACTTTTAATTTCTGAAACTTTACGAAGTATCTTGTATGCTCATAAATATTTATGTAATTTGAAAACTTTAAAAAGCGATTTGTAGGAAGTTGAATATTATGCAATGAGTGTTAAAAAACAATGGCTTGCAAAGAGGACGTTGAGGCTCCTGATCTGCAGATTTACTAGTTATATTTATTATGAAACAAGGGGAGTAATTTTCAAATAGAAAATGCATTGGAGTATACAGTTGCTGTTGTTTTCCACATGGGTATGATGGATTAGGATTTTACATGAGAAAAAAATCACCGTACTGGCTGCATTGACAGAAGTGTCCCAATTAGGATATTTTTAACTCATATGTGCTGCATCGCTTCTTCTCGAAATTTTCCTAGTAGTCAAAGGGTTAAGGATGTAAAAAATACAGTTGAGTTTTTTTAATCTCCCCACACTTTCTTTGATTTTTTATATCTAGCAAAACATTTTCGAAGCAGAATTTTGTTAAAATATCATTTTAAGAAGGAAAAAAACATTAAGAAATGTTTCATTTGTAAATAATGTCTCGCATTTAAAAATTCTTTACAAGTTACATTTTGTTTAGAAGGCATGAAATTTTCAGCTCTTCAGATTCAAAATGCCAAAAAAGAGGGGTGGTAGATATCCATTTAAATGTTATTTGCTGAAGGGGCTACTTCACCGCAGGGTTGCAAAGCTGGGCGCAGTTTGAAAAAACCCGGCGGGTTTTTTCAGAATGGGCCCACTTGAAAATGCCCACAATGTGGGTTTTTTTTTTCAATTTTCAGAAATATTTAAAATTTTAAACATATACATTTAATGAATTTAAGTCATTTCAGTTAATTTTGAAAATAAATTAATATATAAAAGCCATTACATAAACACCCGAAGTAAAATAAAAATGCATTTTAGCACATTGAAATACTTTACTAACATAGAACATAGTAGGCAACATACATAGTACATAATTATAGGTAAAGGCAATATCATAAAAATGTCTTTATATAAAAAATTCAAAGAACTATGTTCATGAAAATAAAAGATATGTATTTTTACTTTCTTCTATCTTTACAAGAAAGCATTTAATTTGTGAAAAATTTTGACTTCCAGTTTACAATGGATTTATACGTTTTTAAAAAGGTCCTGAAGATGATTTGATGGTTTTAGAAAATATGTCTGTATGTGACAAAAATTTTGTGGGTGCTCAACCTCAAGAACACACAGAATTTTACAAAACTTTAGATTCAGTTAGACCTTGATGTAAACTGATGCTGATTAGTTTTTGGTGAATATTGCCCAACAGGTGGTGCTGCTTTGCTCCATTTATCTCAATTTTTGCAATAGCTTTATCTCAAGCACTAATGCACGGATTTTCATCAAACTTGAAATTCAGTTAAAGTTAAGTTGTTGCTTATCAAGTTTTGGTGTATATCGCCCAACAGGTAGTGCTGTTATGCTGCATTTTTTCACAATTTCAGCGTTAACTTACCTCAAGAACTAATGTACGGAATTGAATAAAAATTTAGATTCAGTTAGACCTTGATGCTGAGTGAGACCCTGGTGCTGATTAGTTTTTGGTGAATATCACCCAACAATGGCTGTGTTGTACTGCATTTTGTATGATTTCTGCAATATCTCAAGAATTAATGCATGGATTTTCATCAAACTAGACGTTGACGTAAGCTGTTACCGATTAGGTTTAGGTGTACATTGCACAGTAGGTAGTGTTGATATGCTGAATTTTTCACGATTTTTGCAAAATCTATATCTCAAAAACTAATGCATGTGATTTAATCAAACTTAATATTCTATTTCATTTTCATATAAATAGATGCTTATTAGACTTGGATGTAAATTGAACTATAGGTGTTGATTTTATACTGTTTGGGTTGGAAATTTTGGTTGTGGATGTTCTAGAGGGTGGGTTCCAAAATTCAATGATTTGTTTGAAACAATGTGATACTTACATCTCCTTGTTAAATGCATCCAATTCAAATGAACCTATATTTTACAATCCTCGTGATGGGCATAGATGTGGCACTGTGATAGAGAATTTTGAATTATTAACATGTGTGAGATAGAGGAAAGTTTTGGGATTGGCACATCTGACTAGTTTACCCCTTTTTTTCTTCCTACTTATATATTTTAAATATTAATATTCTATTCATTATTTGATTTTAAAGCAAATTAACAATTTTTTACCTTCTATGATATTTAAAACTAATTTGTGAGAAACGCTGACACTTTATTAATTTAAATTCATATAATTTATAAAATTTATAACTCGTAAAATAGTATTACATTACAATGATATTATATACAAGGGAATGATGTATAGTATATATAATATATAAATAATATAGAATGCAATAATGTAATATCGCATACATTGTACTTTTGAAAAAACCAGATTTTCCCTGGGGAAAATTGGGTTTTTCATGAAAAAACCCATGTGGGTTAGGTTTTTTCAAAAAAAAAAAACCCCGGGTTTTTGTGAACCCTGCTTCACCAGGGGTGATTCTGTTCCATATTTTCTAAAAAATTAAAGTATTCAGTTCTGTAAATTTTTAAAAATCTGTCATCAGTCTAAAAATTCAGACATTAAGAAAAATTATGGAAAAACATTGCAAATTTTGACAAATGATTGCTTAAGAAAATTCAATTTCATCAATCATTTGCAAAAAAAAAAAAAAAAAAAAATGCAAATTTCATCAAAAGATCATTAAAAAATGCAAATTTCTTCAAAAGATAGTGAAAAAAACCCTACTAATATCATTAAAGGATCACAAAAAAAGTCGTCAAAAGATTGCAAAAAAACTGCAAATGTTGTCACAGGATTGCCAAAAAAAAAAAAAAAAAAAAAAACTGTATATCATCAAAGAATCATGAAAAAAATGAAAATATCATCAAAGGATTGCAGAAAAAAATGCTAATTTCATCAAAGTATCTCAGTAAAAAACATGAATTTTGTCAAAGGGCTATGGGAAAAACAGTGGTATCTTTAAAAAACAGCACATGCACAAACATCTATGTTTATTATTATTGTTATAGTTTTTAATCTGAAATAATATACTGAACTAACTTTTGAAAGATCAGGTTACCCTGAACCCAACTTCCAGGAACCTACACTGAAATTGACCCGAGCCAAAAGCAGAGTTAATCTGATCTGCAACAAAAATAATTAGTGCCAGGAAGGGATTCCATTCCCTCTCCCTCTGCTGTAACCTTTTAGAAAATTTGCTGTGAATTTGATTTTTTTTCTTTTTAAACACTAAATTCTATGACAGTTCTTTTTAAATAATTTGCGTTTCAGTATTTTTAAATGATTTTTTTTTTCTTAATTTGATGGCTGAGGGCTAGAAAGACTTCTTTTTAGCTCACAGGCTATCAAAGCCTGAGAGCTAATGTGCCCGCCCGCTCTGTATGTATGTATGTATGTATGTATGTATGTATGTATGTATGTATGTACGTACGGCAATAACTCTTGATAGAAACATCCGATTTGCTTCAAAATTTTTTCCTAGGTTCATTGTGATAAGGCGCTTCCCTGATTAGTTTTGGGAGTTCATTGGTTAAGGATAAAGGGGGAAAAACGGGGTTAGTCCAACCCCTTAATTCAGATAAATGGGTTTTTCATGCAGAATGATTCGATTTTCTCCGAATTTGGTATACCGGTTTATTATGTTAAGGAACTTCCCTGATTAGTTTTGGAGGTTCATTGGTTAAGGATAAAGGGGGAAAAGGGGGGTTAGTCCACCCCCTTAATTCAGATAATTGGGTTTTTCATGCAGAATCATTCGATTTGCCCCGAATTTGGTATACCGGTTTATTATGTTAAGGAATTTCCCTGATTAGTTTTGGGAGTTCATTGGTTAAGGATAAAGGGGGAAAAGGGGGTTAGTCCACCCTTTTTTATTCAGATAAATGGGTTTTTCATGCAGAATGATTCGATTTGCTCCGAATTTGGTATACCGGTTAATTAGGTTAAGGAACTTCCCTGATTAGTTTTGGGGGTTCATTGGTTAAGAATAAAGGGGGAAAAAGGGGGGGCTAGTCCACCCCCCTTAATTCAGATAAATGGGTTTTTCATGCAGAATGATTCGATTAGCTCCAAATTTGGTATACCGGTTTATTATGTTAAGGAACTTCCCTGATTAGTTTTGGAGGTTCATTGGTTAAGGATAAAGGGGGAAAAGGGGGGTTAGTCCACCCCCCTTAATTCAGATAATTGGGTTTTTCATGCAGAATCATTCGATTTCCCCCGAATTTGGTATACCGGTTTGTTATGTTAAGGAACTTCCCTGATTAGTTTTGGGGGTTCATTAATTAAGGATAAAGGGGGAAAAGGGGGTTAGTCCACCCCTTTTTATTCAGATAAATGGGTTTTTCATGCAGAATGATTCGATTTGCTCCGAATTTGGTATACCGGTTAATTAGGTTAAGGAACTTCCCTGATTAGTTTTGGGGGTTCATTGGTTAAGGATAAAGGGGGAAGGGTGGCTAGTCCCCCCACCCCTTAATTTATATAAACGCTTTTTTCATGCAGAATTATTCGCTTTGCTCCAAATTTGGTATACCTGTTTATTTTGTTAAGGAGCTTCCCTGATTCTTCTTGGGGATTCATTGGTTAAGGATAAGGGGGGGGGGGCTAGTCCACCCCCTTAATTTAGATAAATGTTTTTTTTTTGCAGGATTATTAGATTTGCTCCAAATTTGATATACCGGTTTATTATGATAAGAGCTTCCCTGATTAGATTTGGAGGTTCACTGGTTAAGAATAAAGGGTGAAACTGGGGCTAATTCCCCTTCACTTATTTTTTTGAGGGGCATTATTCTTTAAAATAAGAGTATGATATACAATTAGTGTGAATAGCCTGTGAGCTCAATGCCATCAGTTTAGCTGGGCATTTTTCTTTTTTCTTTTACTTTTTTAAATTTTGTTTGCAATTTTTTTATGAGGATACTTTCACTTTTGCAACTGGTTTTGAAAGTAGGAGTGTCCTCTGGAAGTGGAAACTGCAAACAGAATAAAAAAATAAAATAATTAATATTAGCTATTCAATGTAAAAAAGTCATTTAGAAATACTGAAATACAGGCAAGATATTTTAAATTAACTGTCCCATGGCATTAACATTAGCAAGCAGGTGTGTTTGCGCTAGTGAAGTGGCCTCTTAATTATTGTCAACCTTAAATGTATTTTTAAAAATTTCCTTTTCATAGGGAATAAGTATTAAAGTAAAAATAGTTTTTTAAAAAAAGTTTTTAAAAAAAGTAGTTTAAAAAAAAAAACTTAATCATGCCTAATTTCATGATTACAATTTGTGTTTTTTCATAAATTTACATTGCAATACATTAATATGGTATGAGTACCAAACCCTGTTATGGAAAATTCATTATTTTGTGTTTTTCTTACACTTGTAAGAAAGGCAAACTAGTGAATTTATTTTTAAAAATTACATATTTTTGCTGTTTCTTTTTTAAGATATGGCAAGTAGGAAAGGTCAAAAGAAACACTATTTAAACTTTTTTTTTTTGTTAGGATTTCTAAGATGATTTCTCAGTGAGTAATTATTTAACATAAAACTTTTAATTAAATTGCTTTTTCAAAAAAATATGTTCTTTATTTTTTAATTATATTCTTTATTTTTAATTATAATATCCTTTATTTTTAAATTATATTCTACTTTTGATAGTTTAAAATGTATAACTTTTGCAGTTTCACAGCCAGTTGGCTGATTTTGTCAAGTGTAGTTTGGTGCATAATTAAATTCCTTGTTGTTGTAACTCTCATATAATTATATTCATAATTTTTGACAGTTTCTCATCTGTGACTAGCTAACTGAAAACTAGAAAGTCAGACCAGGAACTTTGAGGGAGATGCTGAGCACCCCAAGCCAGATGCCAGACACTTCAATTAACCAACTCCAATGAGCTACCTAGGATTTCCATTGGGATGCTACATCTCTTAAGCTGCTATCAGATCCATCAACTTTTTGAGCAATTTTTGAGCCAACTCTTGATTTCCTCCAACTTTTCACGAAATATTGTATCAACACTCAGTGTGATAGCAACTAGCAATATCCCCAATTTTTTATCCACAGCTCTAAAAAGTCTGGGCTAGCTGCGACTTTCCCTCCCAACTTTCAACATTTCAGCCAATTGGAGATAAGAGATTGATATGAATAGGCGATAAATATTAACAGCTGGTACTAGTAGTACTGCTTTTCCTCCAACTTTAACAACGACAATTGTAACCTTTTTCTCCCTTTGAGCAGGAAAAAGTTGGGGTTAAAATTGGCTGAAAAGTTGGTTGCTCGAAAAGTTGGTGAATCTGATAGCAGCTTTTGAGGAGAATGAAGTGAATATTACAACCTCGCCTGACAATGCAGTTGCTGTTCATGCTTTGTTAATCTCCAAAATGTAGTCGTGGGAAAAAAAAAGTAAACACCCCTTACTAACTCCTCAACAAATTATCGTAGAAGAAAGTTACTGGTACCGAACGATTGGAAATAAAGTCTACTTTTAAATGATGTATATAAAATTTGCTTAGGGGCCACCTATATATTAAAACGAACCATAACTTTGTTTTTTTCAATAGCAGTACCCAATTCTGACAGCATAAATGAACTCTACACCCTTCAATTAGCCTAAAAACGAATTTTTATGCAATTCATACCATAAGTTTCCAAGAAATTATTTTAAAACGAGCATATTTTAAGGGCTGTATCCAAATTGAAGTTCCGTACTGGATTGTTAACCGAGAGAGCCGCTTCCTTGATCAAGGCACCTTAAGCGCCACTCAAGGAGTCAATGAAGCGTGCTAGATTACAGTACGGCAGAATAAATTTCAAAATGTCTACTCACTTCCATTATAGACAGCCCCTTAAACCATCATTTTGCCATTTTTTAAGCATAATTTGAAAACTACTTGGAAGAAAAATGTGAAATTTTTGAATTTCCATAAAGCGGGACTTAATAAATCTAAATCCATCAAAAAAATTGTAGGTTGCAATTCATAATTTTTTCGAATATTAATTTCATAATTCATAATTTATATCATAAAATTATAAAAATTGCAAATTCAGCTTATTTATGTTTGGGTATATTAGTATTATTACCACGAAAAAATTAGCACATTAGGAGCATAATTTCGGGAGATATAAATAAAAATATGAAAATATAATTCAACATTAGAAGCACTCAATTTTGAATGTTTATAATTCAAAAACTTATCATTCAAATGACTTGAAATTTGGTGTCTAGGCATAGTTTGAACCGAAGATTTGAAATATCTCGTTAAAATTGGGTATTGCCATTGAAAAAAATGAAGTTTGGATTCGTTTTAATATGTCGATGACCCCCTAAGAAAATTTTATATACATCATTTAAAAGTAGACTTTATTTCCAATCGTTCGGTACCAGTCACTTTCTTCTATGATGATTTGTTGAGGAGTTAGTAGGGGGTGTTTACTTTTTTTTTTTCCACAACTGTACCTGCCAGGGAAGACAAAAAATGAGTTATCCAAAGAATTAAATTATTTGGAATTTTTAAATCCACTTTCCCTTATCATTTACTTGATTTAACCCTTTATCTACTGACAGTATTTATAAGTACCATTAAAATAACTTGTTATAAAATTCATTTAATACATCGATTAGTAGAAATACTGTTTAGAATGAGTTGTAGATGCATTACGTTATCTTTTCCCAAAAGCATTATTGGTTATGCAAAACAAAAAAGAAATTTAAAGGATGATTTCTTTTGCCTTTGCATCTTTTCAGCTTTCTTGGTGTTGGGGAGGGAGGGATTTTTCAATTCGGAAATATTTCTATTGTAAGAACATTATATTTGCACATTTCTTAATTCTACAAAATACTAAGAAAAATATTTTAAATAAAAGATATGAGTGGGGTTATAAATATTGCACAAAATCCCTATAAATTCAAGTTGAATTAATCCTTCTAAAATTTATCAAATGATTATGTAAATCTTCTAATGTAGTTTCAAAACTTCACGAAAAATGCTTTAGAAGATAAAATTTTTGACAAATTCATAATTCAGTACATAAAGGGTTAATTGATCATTTAATTACAATTGTTGTTGGTTTAATTAACTTGGTGTCCAATTTTAGAAGATAACTAAATTTGATTAATATTTTATATTTATCTTAATGTTCAGTATCTGCAAGTCAATTTGATCTATTTTTAATTTTTGTTATTTTAATATATATATATATATATATATATATTTATTTTAAATGTATCTTTTACTACTGATCAATTAACTATATTCAGGATAAATGACTTAAAATATTTTTTATGCCTGTGCAGAAATTTTATTTACCTTAATTTATTCTTGTTATTAGTTATTAACCTTATGAATTTTCTCATCTCCTTTTATTTGTGTATTATCTTGGGCATCAATCATATACATAGTTAACTGTGTTGTCTGTATTGTCCTTCTTGAAATATTGGCAGTTATCCTTCAAAAGCCATTCAATAAATTAGAAACTGTTTCATAAAAAAAGAATAATTGTTTAATATTGTATTATTTACAATAGTTACCATAGATCGTTAAAACTCAATTCCATCTATTGCACGACTCGAATGTAAGCGATGAATTTTGCAGTTAAGAAGTGCATGTAATCCACATTGTAGAAACATAGCAAACTTCTCGAGTAGTCATACTAAATATGCAGCCCTACAGCTTTTTATGTGCAGCGCTAGGTACATAATCATTAATCCATGCTTATACAGGTTGTCTGGTCTCAACGGTGTCCAATGGCTAATTCCTAAACCGTTAGTCATAGACATATAGTTCCAGTTACAAAAATGTTTAAAATCAGGTAAAGAAACATTTTAAAAGCGATTTGGGTCAATAAAAACATTTCTTAAAAAATTACGAAATTTAAATTTTTATACGGTCCCCTGGTCCTATAAGTTATATTTAGTAATTTTTTCCTATTACACTGACAAGTAAGACAAAAAAAAGTCCCATTCATATAACCCATTCATATAACGCTAAAATTGAGCGAGTTATGAAACTTTAAAAATGCATGACTTATGCCACTTTTCTACTCTGAAAACAAATGAGTTCGGCTTGGCTTTGAGGGATCATATACCAAGTGTTTAAAGTATTCGAAGATCTTACTTCATGTCTATCTGCACTTTGAAAAAAAATCCTACAAGTATTATGATTAAGTCTCAAATTGGCTAAAATAACATATGTTTTATTTTGTCAGGATTTGAGGCTGTTTCTCTTATGATTTCTTTTAACAAAAATTGTTTTTTTATAAGTTTTTATGTTACTTCAACAATCGTATGTATGTTTTTCCAGTTCAAAATTTGTACTCGAACTTTAACCCACTTTTAAATATCCGATCGAGATTGCATTTTACATACTGGCACAAATCCGATAACAATCTAATATTATTAAGATTTTTGGTGGTTACCATTTATACTTATTTTACAGGATAACACAAAAAATTTCGGATAGATTTCTGCCAAGGAGTTTAAGAAAAAGTTTTAGATTAGATAATACAAGACTGCGATTAATGGTTTTTTTTAACTTTTAAGTATTTTTTAGCCCTGAATCCGAAAATTACCTTAATTTTTAACCATCATGTCAGGATATTTCGCAAATCATACATTTTTAAATTTAAAGAATAACAAAAATCGAATGTTATAAAGTAGAGGAGATGGTTGTGTTTTTTAACTTTTGATAATTGATTTTTACGCACTTTTTAGCACTGAAAATGACCTTCATTTTTAACCATTACGGTAGAATTTTTTTGCAAATCGCAAATGAGTAAGTTAAAATATAGCGAAAATCTCATACTATAAAACATATGTAAAACATTTTTTATTTTATTTTATTAAAAAGTTTATTCGATATTTTTGCTTATCCTGGGATTCTTACAGCTAAACAGCTGAGTGGTCCGATAAGATGGGGGAGGAAATTCAATTTTAACATTGAACTTCTTAACTTTGAAATTTGCAGTTGGCGAAAAATCCTGATATGATAGTTAAAAATGAAGGTCAATTTCGGATTCAACGGTACAGAATATATAAGAATCAATTATCAAAAGCTAAAAAACATGACATAACACAACTTTTGCAGGATTGAGCAATCTAATAATATTTTAAAATACATATCATTTTGTAAAGAATTGAGGCTGTTAATTTAGAATCATTTTATTTAACAAAAATTCTGTTTTTTCTTTCTTCTTAAATGTTTATTACAAATTGTATATTTTCCATTAATATGCCAGAATGATTAAAGATTTCAAATTTATATTGCAATGTTAATTTTACTCCCAAACATTTTTATATCTGACGAAATTATATTCCGACTAAATTTGTGAATGACCCCCAATTTGCATCAAAAAATATGCTCCAACTTTAAACAGCTATTACTCAGTCAATTTTAATCGTAGAATAACGGGACTTTTTTTGTATTACTTGTCAGTGTAATGGGAAAATTTTACTAAATATAACTTATAGGACCGGGGGGCCGTATAAAAATTTAAATTTCGTAATTTTTTAAGAAATGTTTTTATTGACCCAAATCGCTTTTAAAATACTTCTTTACCTGATTTAAAACATTTTTGTAATTGGAACTATATGTCTATGACTAACGGTTTAGGAATTAGCCATTGGACACCGTTGAGACCGGACACCCTGTATAATTGATATGTGCATAAAAGTATTGAAGACCTTTACTGTTTTAATTTCGTGGGAAGACAAAATCTGTCCTGATATTTATATTTTTAAATTATGTTAAAACATATTAAATGTAGTTTTCTTGACCAAACGTTCATTTTTCACAGTCCTATATGTGTTAGTGCTGCTTACATTTTCTACTATCATTATTGCAAATTGATTTGTGCAATATATTTCTACAATTAACATAAAAGTAAAAGGTTTTGCATTCAGCAAAAAAGTGACTTATAGAAAATTTCTTGATTTTTTTTTTTTTTTTTCTTCTTTAAAGCTTGGAAATTCTTCATTTTTATGTTTTATATTTATTATATAACTGGCTAATACTGCCTTTTAGGGTTGAAAATTTATCACAGAAAAAGATGGCACCACAAAATTGTTACACCATTTTAAAACAAGCTTCACGGCCTGTTTCTATGACATGTGCAAGAGAAATCTACCACAAAGTTTGTTGTTTGGAAATAGTTGTTAAATTTTTTGGCAACATTTCTTCACTGACAAATGCTCAACCCTACTGATCGTTAATGCCTAATGTTGTAAACATGTTTTGCGGCCTGTGCGGGGGGGGGGGGGGGGGGGGGAAGGTTAAATACAGCTGCTCTAGAGAACTAAATTTCGGATATTTTATCCTTATCTCCTAAATTCAGTTTTTTATAAAATAAAAAAAAAATAGCTATTAAATAAAAAAAATAAAAAAAATTGGAAATCAGTAAAATAGTGATTTGGTTGAAGCTTATTTAGATCATGTTTATAAGATAACTTAAAAATATGTGAAGTGATTTATATTTTATAAAAAATTCTAAGCACAACTTCTGGTTCCAAGGAATGTAAGATCTCCTACAGTAAGGTTATGTTTCAGACATATTTGCCTATGTTTACTAGATAAGTTTAATGATGTATGAAATGAGATTTATATAATGTAACATTTATTATATGGATAACCTCTTCTCTCAGTGTATGTATTATAAAGATCTACTGTTTATAATAATATACTTTATATGTCCCATTACTATTATTTTTTGCACATATATATTAAATGTCGTTATTTATTAAATTATTTCTGTGTTTATATGTAAAATGTTTTTGTATCTATTATGTTAAAATCTGCCTGTCTGTATTTCACCTACTTATCCAAGAATATTGTGTGTTGGGTGATTAACCCATATTGGACCACACCGATTAAATATTTTTAAAAAGTTTTAAAACTTTGATTATATCATTAATATGGTGTAATTAAGTAGATACTAGCAAAATTTTGAAAAGTTTTTAATTTTTTAAGTAACTAGCTGTTCTATAAACAGGACATATTAGTAGGACACATAGTACGGACATATGAAATGCATACATAAAACTAATTTTATGAGCAAATATTTTATTTTACTTTAAAAATACTGTTTGTTGTACAAAAATACTCTGATTTCTCCAATAAAAAGATAATAACGGTAAAATTCTAGATTATAAGATCACAAGTTTTAAAGGATTTTTAAATAGATTTTTTTCAATTAAAATTTAATAGGTTACTTGTTTTTTTTGTTTGTTATACTTTTATGTATTTTAAAGATGTAACAAAATGCATCCAGAAAATCCTTACCAATTTTATTTTTAAAAATGTTTTATTAGCTGTCCTATTTATAGGACAGCAGTCCAATATGGGTTAAAATTAACACCAGTTATCACTGTGAATCCAGACCTGCCAACCTTTTGAAAATGAGAAATCGTAGCGCACAAAATTAAAATTAATCTGGATGTTGGTTGGTTTTTCGTGTTTCGCAGACATCTTTCGACATTCATAGAAGGAATAAGGTTTCAGTCTTCCAACTGAATATAGTACATTTTTTCCTCTGAATATTTTTATACGATTTTTAGAATTTCTTCTCGCAGCGTTTTTAACATTTGTAAAAGAACCCTGGCTCCAACTTTTTAGCCCAGTGCAGTAAAGTTTGGCGTAATTCGCAATTTTTCTCCCGCGATCATTTCAGGATATTCACAATTTTTCCCACAATCGTAATTCACATTTTTCTATCACGATTCTTTGTTGAAATCCGCACATTTTACCATGAACTTTTGACGAAATTTGCATTTTTTACTGCAATCCTTTAACGAATTTTGCGTTTTTTGCCACGGCCCTTTGACGAAATTAGTGTTTTTTTTCTGCGATCTTTCGGTGAAATATGCGTTTTCTTACTGCTCTTTCGATGAAATTTGAGTTTTCTAACTGATCTTTTAACGAAATTCGCGTTTTCTTTCTGCGATATTTTGACAAAATTCACGTTTTTACCATGATCCTTTGACGAAATTTATTTTCTTCTGCGACCAATTGACGAAATTGATTTTTTTTTTACACGGTCATTTGTCAAAATTTGCAATAGTTTATCGCAACCGATTGGCAAAATTTTCGATATCTTTTCACGACTAATTAACAAAATTCACTACTCGTTGCCACGACCTTTTGACGAAATTTGTAATATATTTCCCGCGATAGTTTATCAAAATTCGTAATTTTTGGCAGAATTCGCAATCTCTTTCGGAACTCTTAAAGAAATTAGCGATTTTATTAAGTGATCTATTGAAGATAATCACGATATGTTTCTGAGATCTTTGACGAAATACCCGATATTTTTACACGATCGTTTTAAGGAATTTTCAGTTTTTTCTGCAATTGATTCATGAATTTGGGAGAAATTCCATAAAAAAAAAAAATCGCAGACTTCCAATAAATTTCAAAATATATTCGCAGAAGAATCATACATCTGTGGAAGAATTTATGGGGGGAAATACTGCACAGCAGTTTTCATTTATGCAGGGCTTTAATTTTCCACGTGCAAATCATGCGATTTTGTACACTATTTCAAACCCTGCCCTTCAGAGAATACCCCCCCCCATTCCAGAAATTCTTAAAGTGGCATCCCTGTTTCTAAGGAAGGAAATTCTTGTATAAATATTTAATGAAACACTATTCACTCGTGGTTAATACACATAAAGAGGGTTTTATGTTAAGAAATTTGTTTTGCAGCCCAGATTTTTTTTCCCATGAGCAATTTTTAATGTCAGAATTTTTGGACTAATGACCAATTTTTTAAAATTTTGTGGAAAATGAATACTTTGAAAATTCGGAACAGAATCACTTTTGAAAAATATGCTATGTGGGATAAAAATCTCAACTAGAAGCAAAAAATACGTTCATGTTTTTTGCAAAAAATCATAGTTTAAGACTGATTTTCGTAGCATCGTAGTTTATAGGTCCAAATCGTAGAAACTACGATTTTTTCGTAGCAGTTGGCAGGTCTGTGAATCCAAGGATGTCATACAGAGTCTAATATTTTCTAATTTTTAATAACATTTTTGTAATTGGGGCAACAATAGTTCCATATTTGTGGATAAAAGTGAGAAGTCAGGAGAAGGATAAGAGTAATTAGATTTTTAACGTCATTTTCTCATAAAAGTGAAACTATTTTTGAAAGATGACAGCTAAAACACCTCTCAAAGGTGTTCTAAGTTAAGTGATTTTTTTGGCTAAAAAAAGGACTTCCTTTTTTTTCTTTTTCTTGTAAAGCATTTATTTTAATTGAAAAAGCAATTTTTTTTTATATATATAAATTCATCTTAATTCTCCAAAAGTTGAAAACAAATCTTAGAAGAACAATATAAGTTTTGACAAATAAAGTTTTGGATCAGAAAACGGTTATACAGAGTTGCCAAGTTTCTTGCTTTTTGCACACCAATTAGAAAAAAATCTGGTTCTGTTAAATCGCTGATATGCTTCAATTAAATAAAACAAAATTTTTTGTATTAAAATACTGGTATCCAAAAAGCCTGAGACTTGGCTACATTGTAAAAATGATTTATTTGAAATTGAGTATTTAAAATTATTGATATAAATTTTTATAAATTTATAATATTAAATTTTACCTCAAGAAATCAAAATGTACCATAAAATTGTAAATGCTACATATAGTTTCCATACAGCTAATGATTATTTTATTAAATTCTCTTACCCACAAATATTGTTTTGCTTGAATAAATTTAATAATTTTATGTTTGCATTCTCTTTCTTTTAAAAATATATAATATTAGGTTGAGCAAAAAGTTCTGGGAAATTTTTAATCTAATAATTACCAGAATTTTTATTGTATATAGGCAATATCAATATCTTACTCAGTATCGTATAACTCAATATCGTTTGTAGGCAATACATAATATAGGCAATATATCGTATCAATGCACACTTTTTCAAGGGCCGTCAACTTTAATCCTTTAATGAAGCTGAAGAAGCATGTCAAGTTTTTATCGATTCAAAGGAGCCGTCATGGTACTTCCAGCATATCCGGAATCTGTCAGAAATTTGTGGACTATGATGGTCTCTACTTTAAAGAATAGTCCTTATTGCTTTGTTGTTAATTTGTGCATAACAACGAACTTTCACAAATTTCCCAGAACTTTTTGCTCAACCTAGTATAAAGAATATTCATGACTTCCTTCTACATTTTCTAAAATAAAGCTCAAATATTGTAATATTATTGTCTGTGTGTAACCATTTTCTTTTAAAGGCCATTGCACTGTAGTTGTATCAAAATCGTATAACTTTCAAAATGCAATTTTCAGCAGGTTTTTTTACATTGTAAACATGATTTCTTGCTTTTAATAAAATTAATAATTCTTTTCTGAATGTAGAATTAAATGAAATATTTCTTGCTTATAAGAAATTTAATAAAATTAATAAATCTTTTCTGAATGTAGAAATAAACGAGATTTCTTGCTTATAATAAGAAACTTAATAAAATTAATAAATCTTTTCTGAATAGAATTAAATGATATTTCTTGCTTATAAGAAATTTAATAACTTCTGAATGTAGAATTAAAAATGATTTTTTTCCCCTTAAAAAATTTGAAAGTTATGCAGCCCTAATATAACACATTGAGTTATTATGCCAGCTAGTATATTAAATATTGTTTCTTTTATGTATATGTTCGATAAATTGGCCTTTTTCTTTTCGTATTATCTTTTTTAACTTTGAACATGAATACATAAATATTTCTTGAAAAAAGTTATCTAGATTATTCAATTTAAATTCAATCAATGAAGAAAGATAAAAAGTAAATTAGTTTTTTTTGGTGTTATTTCATCTAATTCTAGTACAGTCACTTAGCTCTATATATAAAAGGAGTTCTTGGTCGGCAGTCAGAAGCTTGCAAGGCAAAGGTAAAAAATAGTCAGTGTTATCAGTGTTGGATATTAGTGTTCTCATTTAGTATTATCCTAATTTATGCTTCTCTAATTAAGTTATACTTATCAAATTAATAAATGATACTCTAATCATGTAAGGGAATGCAATAAACAGCATTTTTTTTGTCATGAATGCAAACTAAAATTGTCACTGTATTCTTCCACACTGACTGCTGGAAATAATGTCAGGAAATAGGAAGACAGATCTCCTGTTAAATATGGAGCTCAGTGCGTTTGACTTAATTGAATTTTCGATTTTATTTAAAAACTGCAGATCGAAAAATATTAAGAAAAAGAAGAAACAACGTATAAAGGCACAAATAAAATGTGTTTAAAAGCATACAGCTGTTTCAAAACCTCTAAGGTTTCCTCATCAGTGCTTAAAATAAAAGTTAAAACTAAGACATTGTGTAGTTTTAACTTTTATTTCAAGCACTGATGAGGAAACCTTAGAGGTTTTGAAACAGCTGTATGCTTTTAAACACATTTTATTTGTGCCTTTATATGTTGTTTCTTCTTTTTCTTAATATATTGGCACAAAGTACAATCCTTCCCCACTTTTTATGGATCAAAAAATAGTCCTTTTCTTAAGAACTTCTAATGTGTTGTTTGCAGAGTCATATTAACTAGAATTACATACGGAATTATATAAAAATTAAAAGTAATTTTTGTCCATACATGTAAACTGAAAGTTTCATTGTTTACATCTGTGATGATGTGCAGATTTGAGGGAGTCTATTGTATTACTTGTTTATAAGGCTACATAAGAATATTAAAAATCTGCTTTTGTGTAAAACAAAATCTCCTCCAGTAGAAAAATGTTAATAAAGAAGAAAAAAAATGAGACTTAGTAGTTATTTTTACTCTAAGAATGAATAAACAGCAGTGTATGTATTGTACAAATGTATTTAAGATTTTTGTGTGTGTGTGTGTAGGGGGGGGGGGGGGGGGTATTGTTTTATCAGTCGAATTTTGATGTCAATATTAATTTTACTCCTAAACACTGTACGGTCGTGGGAAAAAAAAAAAAGTAAACACCCCCTACTAACTCCTCAACAAATTATCGTAGAAGAAAGTTGGGTCATTCCACATGAATTCAACCAATGGGTGTTGCAGCATAGTCACGGATTTTTTTGTAATTTTTTTTGTAGACAGACATAGTAGTGAAACCCTCAAATCTGAAATTTAAAACTAATTTGCGCAATATTCACTGAGATATACCCTTTTAAAAAATGGTCATCTTTACCAAATGGCGGCCACCTTGGATGCTATCCCAATGTCTATAAATGTCCATAACTTGACAACTAATGATTCAAATTTTATATTTCTGGTACCAATTTAAAGCTATTTATATAAAGAATGCATATATGATATTAAAACAATGGTAAATTTTTATTTTAATACTGTTTATTACATTTAAACAGAAAATATCACCCTCAAAAATTGGCTTACTGTAATATGCCATAAAAAAAATGGCCCATCATAAATTTTTTCCAAACTTGCTAAAAACATTGCTCCATATGTATACTTTAAACAGAAAAAAAAATTGGAGAGGTAAAATTTTTAATTAAAGAAAAATAGCTTTTTACACATAGGATGTCATTTACCTAACAGTGACTATCTTAAAACACGTAAGTATCTTTGGTTTAACAAATAATGGTTAAAAATATTTTTTTCTGGCATATGAATTAATGTATGAGCATCAATATATAAATAATTCAATTTAGAAATACCAATCAGCAGTTAATTATACTAAAAACACATACATATTAAAATAACAGTAAATTTTCATTTCAATACTTTTTATTTCATATAAAATGATAATATGTATAATTCTCAAAAAAATATACATAATGGAAAATATTTAGTAGGAAAAAGAGCCATAAAACATATTTTTTTGAAATATGGCAGAAATACTAGCTGTAAATCAGTTGAATTCAAACAAAAGATTAAAAATTAATATTAATGAGTTGACATTAGTTATTCAGTTCACTGCCAATTTCAATTTAAATGAACAAATCTTGACAAAATGAGTACACAAATCTTGTGTGATACAAATGTACAACAAAAACATCAAATATGTATAAAAGTAAGACTTAGATAAAACTTATATGAAACATATTTACATAAAATAAGAACAGGATACTTACATGGATATAACTTTATAATATATTGCTGAAAGGAACTTGATAATATGTTGTTGAAAATTACCAAGGATTTAATCTGTCTTGAAGTTTAAGAATAAGAGTTGAATTGCTGTATGCTCCTCTGGAGCAACAGTATATGTTCTTCCTGTAGCAGTCATTGGGGTAGACACTACTTTCATTATATGCTCATATGGAATCCAACAAACATCTGAAGATTTTGACCATGAATATGATGAACTAGGACCATGAGGATGCATGAACATAATTTTATAGTCATTGAATTCCTCGCAGTAATCTAAAATCTTACCAATCCACCAATTAACACCATATACACATGCAACATATTGTTCACTTTTAAATGTTTGTGGTTTGTCGGTTTCACTAAATCTCACAGTAGCAATAAAATTTGATGAGGAGCCTGATACCCTGGAAACCAGTATTTTGCCTTTATTTATTGGCACAAAGCTGTGATTAACCCTTGTTCCTACGATTGTATCTGCCTTTGCATACCTATCTGCTAATTGATTATTGGCAATTTCAATTTCAGATTTTGTTATAAAAAAACTTTCAATTCCTTTAACATATTCTTTTGCAAATGTATACAGATCAAATGCATTTAAGATACCATCTTTGAATGGACGCTGAAGAATTGCTTTGGTGGCCATGCGTTTTATGGTGCCGCCTATTCCCATCACAAGCTCCTTTTCCGTTTCAAGAGGCAAAAAAATGCCATTCAGCTTTCACACCATGGTCTTCTTCATGATGGCAGAGATTAATAAAATTTTTGTATTGGGCTGATGATCCATCACTAAAATATTTTATGTATTTAATCTGTGGAATTTGTGAAATTAAATAATTGACAATTACTTTTTGAAAAGCCCAAAATGTAGTAGTGTCATGAACTAAATGCTCACTTATTGCACACATAGGAATAGATTTCACAGTATCAGTGATACTCTCCCTTATATAAGCAAGAAAGGGGTGAACTGTAACCTGTTCTTTTCGCCAATGGATATTTTGAATAGCATCTTGCACAATGCAAGTATAGTTTTCAGAAAAATCAGCTGAAATAATTGCAGTTTCTGTATTCAATTCATCCCTTGTTTTCTTGAAATATAAACTTTGTGATTTTGCAAAAAAGTGGTATGAACATAAAGCAAGGAGTTTTGTAATTAAATCATCAACAAATTCACCAACAGGCATAATCACTTTTTTTAATTCTGCTCCATCAGTCTTTACCCACTGTTTATAAATAATATCATTACTCATTTCCAATTCATCTAAACCCATTAAATCTTTCTTTAAAATTTCAGGAGATGGACATTTATCACACCTGTGCAACATGCATTCTTCAGATTCAATGCAACAAACAAGTTTTTTTAGCAGTGATATGTAGTCATTGATATGAATAGCATGAAGCATAAGTTTAATATTTTGATGGTATACACACACACAGACAGAATGAATACCTTTGCTTCCAGCAGTAACACATTCTCTTGGACGTAGTGAGGAAAACTTAGACAATCCAATTTTTAAGTCATGTTGTTCTTTAAATGCAATATATAAGTCCTTTAAATTGTGCAAAATCAATCTCTTTTGTTTTAATATTCTGCTGTTTTCAGTTGGAACAGATATGAAATCTTTTTTTCCAAGACACATGCGGCTGTTATTATCATCATAATAAAAATTAATAACTTTTTCTATAACGTCTGGACTCAGTTTAACACTTTTTCTTCCACTAGGCATCGATAACATCCCTTCTGTTGTTTTAAACTTCCTTGCCTTTTTTACAAGATACTGTGTAGTATTAAAATAAGTCATTGTTTGCTGTATTGCCCATGAATCTGGAACTAGTGTTAGAATTTGAACTTTTTCTTTAAAACATGCGTTTGTAAACTTCTCCAATAATTTATCCATCATAGATGTGCAGTCAAGACAAGTTGTGTCTTAACTATTTTGAGGCTTATTTATGGTTTCAACACCTAATACTGTAGCTGCTTTAGTTGCAACACACTTAGTTATTTTTGAAACTTTCTTTTGCATGTAATTAAGTTTTCTCTTTGAGGTACGCCTACTTACCTTTATTGGTGATAACTCTAACAATTCACAACTTTTGTTTAATTGTTCTATTACTACTGTGGGTTCATTAAAATCTGAATCAGAGGGGCTTTCTCTTCCTGAGGTGGTTATCCTGTCAACAATAGACATTTTTTTCATATTTACTGATGAATAACAGGAAACACACAATTTTTTTTCCTGGAATGAGGATATCTGGATTTGTTTTAGACATATCTAATGATATTGTTTTTAGTGATTTTGCTCTGATGCTATTTGGATGTTTATTAAATGGATCACAACACCATCTCTGTCTTAAAATATACCATTTTAGATATTTATCCTTGTGAACCTTGCATATACTATTTCCATGGACAAAGCATTTTTCATCTGGTATTACATAATGCAATCTTTTTTTTAATAACTGCAAATCACGTGAAGACAATTGAAGAACAGGAATCAGATCAGTACTCAATGAAACACCAAGTTTCTTGCATACAAAACACTCCATGTCCACTGTAGAATCTTAAGCACAAAATAACTATTCTATGCCAGTGCATACTACATTGAAAACATCAACAGAAATGACGTTTAAAAGGGATAGTCAATTTTTTTTGTACATTATGATGTAATATTTCATCATACTTTAATTACAACCAATTGGAAAACAGATGACGATACAGCAGCAATCTTTTCCCAAAATTACATCAGCATACAACATGATGCAATAATTCATAAATTATGTCAAATATTTTTTTTATTTAAAATTTTATATATAATGCAGTTTATAATAAGCTTACCCACAAAAGGTTTCAAAAATTTTCAACAAAAGATTTGTTGGATACATTATGATAAAATTGCATAAACATATAACATGATGCAATATTACATCAGGATAGAAGATGATGCATTATTACATCATGTTTTGAATTCAAATAATAAGGAAAATAGATTATGCAAGATTAGCATTCATTTCATGAATTCTGTCATTCTTAGTATGTAAATTTATTGAAATAGAAAATACATAAACAGACATATTTATATCTGAATATTTAATGCAACTTGAATGGTGTAAATGCATGCATACAGCAGAATTTTTCTATAAAGTCACATACAAATGTAAAACTTTAAGTGAGCAATTTTTAAAGTAAGAAATAGAAATTTAGGTATAAAAATTGAATTTCTTGCATGGAAAACGTTTTGAATAGATTCCACATATACACATGCAGTAAAATCTCATTTATATATATTGCACTTAAAGGTTTTTCACAATTATACATTATATTCTTTATTTATTTTCTTATTTTCTTCAGTGTTAAATTTTTTCAATTGTACATTTTTAGCAATGACTTCTTTTTTTTGGGGGGGGGGGGGGGGAGAGGAGCAATTGGAGGGTGGTCCTACAAAAAACTTATGAGATTATATTTCATTATAGTTTTACATTAATTCAGGGATTAAAAATATTTAGTTTTGGCCATTATTTCTTAAATCAAGGATATTTACATGTTTTAAGATAGTCACTGCTTAGTAAGTGACATCCTATGTGTAAAAAGCTATTTTTTTTAAACGAAAAATTTTACCTCTCCAATTTTTTTTCTATTTAAAGTACACATATGGAGCAATGTTTTTAGCATGTTTGAAAAAAAAATTATGATGGGTCATTTTTTTTTATGGCCCATTACAGTAAGTCATTTTTTGAGGGTGATATTTTCAATTTGAATGTAATAAACAGTATTAAAATAAAAAATTACTATTGTTTTAATATCATATATGCATTCTTTATACAAATAGTTTTAAACTGGTACCAGAAATATAAAATTTGAGTCATTAGTTGTCAAGTTATGGACATTTATAGACATAGGGATAGCATCCAAGATGGCCGCCATTTAGTAAAAATGATCAATTTTCAAATGGCTATATCTCAGTCAATATTCTGAAAATTATTTTTAAATTTCAGATTTGAGGGTTTCATTACTGTGCCTGCCTATGATAAAAATTAAAAAAAAAATCTGACTATGGTGCAAAACTTTTTCTTTAAATTGGTTGATTTCACGTGGAATGACCCAGTTACTGGTACCGAACGATTGGAAATAAAGTCTTTTAAATGATGTATATAAAATTTGCTTAGGGGGCCACCTACATATTAAAACGAACCATAACTTTGTTTTTTTCAATAGCAGTACCCAATTCTGACAGCATAAATGAACTCTACACCCTTCAATTAGCCTAAAAACGAATTTTTATGCAATTCGTACCATAAGTTTCAGAGAAATTAATTATTTTAAAACGAGCGTATTTTAAGGGCTGTATCCAAATTGAAGTTTGGAACTGGATTGTTAACCAAGAGAGCCGCTTCCTTGATCAAGGCACCTTAAGCGCCACTCAAGGAGTCAATGAAGCATGTTAGATTACAGTATGGCAGAATAAATTTCAAAATGTCTACTCACTTCCATCATAGACGGCCCCTTAAACCATCATTTTGCCATTTTTTAGGCATAATTTGAAAACTACTTGGAAGAAAAATATGAAATTTTTGAATTTCCATAAAGCAGGACTTAATAAATCTAAATCCATCAAAAAAATTGTAGGTTGCAATTCATAATTTTTTCGAATATTAATTTCATAATTCATAACTCATATCATAAAATTATAAAAAATTGCAAATTCAGCTTATTTATGTTTGGGTATATTAGTATTATTACCACAAAAAAAATTAGCACATTAGGAGCATAATTTCGGGAGATATAAATAAAAATATAAAAATATAATTTAACATTAGAAGCACTAAATTTTGAATGTTTATAATTCGAAAACTTATCATTCAAATGATTTGAAATTTGATGTCCAGGCATAGTTTGAACCGAAGATTTGAAATATCTCGTTAAAATTGGGTATTGCCATTGAAAAAAATGAAGTTAGGATTCGTTTTAATATGTAGATGACCCCCTAAGAATATTTTATATACATCATTTAAAAGTAGACTTTATTTCCAATCGTTCGGTACCAGTAACTTTCTTCTATGATGATTTGTTGAGGAGTTAGTAGGGGGTGTTTACTATTTTTTTTTCCACGACTGTACATCTTTGCTTAATTCTACAGGCAGAATTGCGAATTTAGCGCATTGTTAAAATAATCTGGAAATTTTCGAACAGTAATCTCTATTTGAATGACTAACATAGTGCAGTTAAATGCAGCAAAATTTTTTTGAAAATCATGGTAGATATTCTGAATTTGAAAACATGTACTAAATTTGCACTAGTGCTTAGGATATCTACTTATAATAAAATCAGAGTGGATTTTTTAATGTTGTTTGCTTATAAATTTTCTTTTGAATGTTATTTGGGATAAACTAGCTATTTTTTTAATTAAAAATTATGTCATTAGTAAATTTTTTATGTTGGGATAGTTTGAAAGGGGGAGTGGGGGATATATATTTCTGCACTGTAAATTGAATTCCATTCCTCAAAACTGATATAGGTATGCCGAAGATTTTTGTACTTATTAGCAGATATGCAAAACTCACATATGCACTAAATCCTTAGATACTTTGTTTTAAATTTTTTTTTCAAAATTTCTTAACATAATGGTAGTTCAGTATTGTCATAAACGTTAGTTTTTTTTTACTTCAAATTTTTAAATTAACGGAAATATCTATGAATTTTTATTTATTTTTTAGGTAGCTTTCATTACAAAAAGCTATCTATTGCAGCCGTTCGGAGGAAAGCGATTTCAAAAAATTTTGGTATTTTCACCAATCATGACCCCCAGATCCCAAAACCACCCTCTGTTCAAATGTTGAGATATACATATATAGATATATATCTGATCTTTGTCACACTGTAACTTTGGTATTTATGAACCGATTTGGATGTAACTTCGTGTGTACATAGTACATACCAATGTCTCGACAGAGTTCATTGGCAATCTTCATCCGCCATCCTGTTTCAAAATGGCAGCCATTTAAAAAATTTAAAATCAGGTACCAAAAAATTGGAAAATGAAAAATATTTTTTTCTTATGTGTTAGACCTTTAATACAAAGATTCCGGAGTAGATTTTGCTTCGTCTATATCTAAAAAAATGGGCAGAGTTATAGCATTTTGAATTTGTATTGTGGCTGACATTTTGAAACGACCTGATTTTTGTCACATGATAACAGGCGTATTTATGAACTGATTTGGATGTAACTTGGTGTGTACATAGTACATACCAATGTCTCGACAGGGCTGCCATTTAAAAAATAAATTAAAATGATGTATCAAAAAATTTGGAAAATGAAAAAGATTTTTTTTTTGTGTGTTTGACCTTGATACAAAGATTCCAGAGCAGTATTTGCTTTGTCTATAGCTTAAAAAATGGTTGAGTTATAGCACTTTGAATTTCTAGCATGGCTGACATTTTGAAACAATCTGATATTTGTCATGCGATAACACGCGTATTTATTAACCTATTTGGATGTAAGAAGGCATGTGGATAGTATATAGCAATGTCTCAACCAAGTTCGTTGGTTATCTTCATCCGCTATCTTGTTTCAAAATGGTGGCCATTAAATTTTTTAAAAAATTATATTTAAAGTGAGGTGCAAAAAATTAGAAATTGAAAAAGGTTTCTTTCTTATGTATTTGACCTTGATATAAAGATTCCGGAGCATTTTTTGTTTTGTCTTAAAAAATGGCTCAGATATAGCAGTTTGAATTTCTAATGTGGGTGACATTTTGAAAAAATCTGATTTTTTTTGCCTGCGACAGCACTCGTATATATCAACAGATTCCGACGTGAGTGAGCATGTGCACAGGAATTACTAAGGTCTCGACCAAGTTCACTGGTTAGCCTCATCCACAATGTTGTCTTAAAATGGCAGGCACTTCAATATATCGCCGAATTTGGTTAATACATTATGGTAATAAGTTATTTTAAATAAAAGCAGCTTGGATAAAGCTGACTAATTTCTCGGAATTCTCATTCATAAAGATTTACTATTGATAAAAATTAGTATTGCATCTACTATCAGTTTCCACTAAATTCAGCTTTGTGTGTTTAAATAATATAAGCTGACTTTTAAAAAATAAGGAATATGAAAGCTGCCTCTTCCTCCCAGCACTGACCGGAAGGACTTTTTAATAAATATTTTGGATAAACTAATTAGGTTTTTTTTCATGTTTTTTAATTAAAGATCATGACATACTATTAAACTATTTTCTTTCTTACTCTTTCTCTTTATATATATTTAACACTATTTAATTTTCTGAGTTTGTTATTAAACAACAAACTTTGCAAAATACACATGGTAAATAAATTGTGTTTAATGATCAGGTTATAAAAATACTAATTTTCTACTACTCATTGAAAATTTTAAAATGATTAAAAATTATAGATATTTAGTAAAATATATCTAAGTAAATTAAGTTTTTTTTAAAAATCACATCACATAAATGAAGTCCATAATGATGACCTTTACTGATCATAAATGGTGCCATTCCTTATCTTAAATGGCTATGATCTTGGATCAGGACATTAGTGTTTTGATATTTTAAAACTAAAATACACAAATCTGAGCTAAAAATAACTTGATCACACTTAAGCAATATGAATATATAAAAGATTTATAGAATTAAGCATAATTTTTCCTATAATAATTTATATATACTGTACAGAACCATTTATCTGGAATGTTTGGGATCAGGTGTATTCCAGATAACTGGTTTTTCGGTTAACTGGTTGGGCATTAAAGCAGCATCTACTTCATAAGTTTTGTTGAATATATGTGGTTGTGGCATTATTTCTGATTTTAAATTATTAGATTACTTGAATTAAGAATCAGATGCAAGTAAGATCAAAAGTTAATCGGAGTTTGAAAGAAATTAATTTAGGGGAATCCCTTGGGAACGAAAATTCTTCTGTTTCCTCTGCATAAAAATAAAACATCTAAAATATAACTAAATATGTTTCCATTTGGGAAATACTAGATACTGTCATCAAATTATACAATTGTTTCAAGCAATGCATATTCCTAACTGGCAGTGTATGACACCTTTTTCTGCAAAGATTCTGAAATCAGTCTATTAGAAATGTCATTCTGGATAACTGGTTTTCTGGTTAACTGATTTCCGGATAAATGGTTTCATACTGCGTAAATATATATACTGGGTGTCCCAAAAATGATTGATGGATTTTAAAATTCAATAACTTGCAAACGGTGACAGATATTAAAAAAATTCTTGCAGGAGTGTTATCTAAAATGTCCGGAGTTTTTATGCTGTGATTCTCAGTTTTAGTTACAAATAGCATCGATAGATGGCGCTGCAAGCAATAACCGCTAAATCCAGGCTCAATTTTTCGGCCTCCCTCTTCTTCCATGCGAAAAAAGGAGATTAAAATGCATTGAATGGATCCCGATGTGCCAAAAATCAGGTCTGGACTGAGCACCTATTGCTCTCAGTGCCATCTATTGTTTGAAATTCAAACTTAAATCAAGAATCACTGTAAAAAAAAAAAAAAAAAAAAAAAAAAAAAAAAAAAAAAAAAAAAAACCTGACATCATATATAACACTCCTGCAAGAATTTTTTAAATATCTGTCACAGTTTGCAAGTTATTGAATTTTAACTTTCATCCTGTTGATTTCCTGTTCCATGCTGAAATATTTAAAATATGATTTTAAACTGTAGTTTACATAATATCTTTGTTCTAATCATCAAAAATCAAAGGATAATACTTTTTGATTAACAAAATGAAAGAGGCATTATTATTATTATGTTTTTTGTCAAAAAAATATTTTTTTTAATATTGTTTTTAGATATCATTCACATTCCATCATTTTTGAGGGGGGTTATATACTAGAAACAAGTAAAAACAGTGACAACTATTAAGGTTTATTCCTTTCAAGAGATTAATATGTAAAATCTAGAATTTTCTTAAATTTTTTTCCTTTTTGACCTGTGTGACAAACATCAATGAGTTCTAAAATTGCAAGAATGGAAGTTCCTGACGGCATAGATGGAAAAAAAAAAAGCAGGACAATGGTTTCTAAATTGGGACATAAAAGCAGAGCTGCCAACTGCTACAAAAAAATTGTAGTTTCTATGATTTGCAGCTTAAAAACTATGATGCTATGAAAATCAGACTAAAACTAAGATTTTCTGCAAAAAACTTTTTTTTCTCCAGTTGCAGTTTTTCAGTCCGTGCAGCATATTTTTCAGGGGTTGTTCTTTTCCGAAAATGTAAAGTATTTGGTTGAAATTTTTTTTAAAAATCTGTCATTAGTCCAAAAATTTGGACATAAAAAAAAAAAAAAAAAAAGAGTAAGGAAAAATAATCTGGGCTGGAAAGAAACTTACAGCATAAAACCCTCTTAATGGATATTAACCATGAGTGAATAGCGTTTCTGTAAGTATTTTATCGGGATTTCCCTTTCTTAGACGCAGAGGTGCCATTTCAAAAGTTTCTTCAGGGGAAGGGTTTGAAATAGTACGAGCGATTTCTGCTTTAAGTCCACTATTTTTTTTTTCTTTTATGGGATTTGTCAAAATCAATTTGTGAATTAGTCATGAAAAAAATTGAGAATTTCTTCAAACAATTGTAGGAAAATATCATGAATTTTGTCAAGGATCTCAGAAATAAATAGCTATTTTCTTAATTGGTCTCTGAAAAAAAAAATTGCAAATTTCATCAAAATATTGCAGAAAGGAAATGCGAATTTTGTCAAACATCATGGAAAGGAAAACATGATTTTCATCAAAAGATTGCAAAACAAAAAACTCTAATTTTGTCAAAAGATTGCAGAAAAGAAACGCAAATTTTGCTGAAAGATCGCGGAAAGTAAATGCGAATTTTATGGAAAGATTGCTGAAGGTAAACGCACATTTCATTGAAAAGTTGTAGAAAGAAAAGTTCTTCAAAGATTTCAGAAATAAATAGCTATTTACTTCAATTTTTTGCTCAAAAAAACGCAAATTTCGTATAAAGATTGCAGAAAGAAATCTCAAATTTGAATAAACAATCGATGAAAAAATATTGCAAATTTCATCAACAGGTCACGGAAACAAGAAGCGAATTTTGTTTGTTTGAACGAGGATTTCATCAAAGGATCGCGAAAGAAAAACATTAATTTCGTCAAACTGTTTGTGGGGGAAAAAAATCGTGAATATTGTGAAATGATCGCAGAAAAAAATAGTGAATTTTGTCAAATTTACTGCATTGGGCTGAAAGATTGAAACCAGATGATTCCTTTTAGAAATGTAAAAAAAAAAAACATAGCGAAATGAGAAGAAACTCTAAACATTGTATAAAATTTATAGATAAAAAAAATTACTTTATTGAGCTGAAATATTGAAACCATATTCCTTTTACAAATGTCAAAAAATGGCTGCAAAACACGAAAAAATACTAAAAATTGCATAAAAAATTTTTTGCAGATAATTCAAAAATAGCTGTAGGAATTCTGGATTCCTTTAACTACTATAGAAAATTCACTGCGAAATGCGGAAAAAAACTGGCTCATAAAAAATTAAAATAAGAAAACTGTCAAAGTCAAATAATCTTAACACTGGCTTTGAGGCACATAACTTCAGATATGGAGGTACCTTCCTGCCAAATCTTGCAGCTCTGTGCTCTCTTCAGGAAACATCGCACTCAAACATCTGTTTTATTATTATAGTTTTTAATCTGAAAGAATATACAGAACTAACATTTGAAAAATCATTAACCTGAATCTAACCTACAGGAATCTAAACTCAATCTGACCGAAAACAGTTAACCCAATTTGCAGCATATAAAGCAGCAACCAACCACTAGATTAATTTGAATTTTCTGTGCTACTATTTCTCATTTTCAGAGGTTGTCAGGTCTGTAAAAGCAAAGTAAACTAAAAAAAAAAAGTGGGGGAATCTGTCTGTAAGGGAATCCTGTCTTAAACATAAATTTCATTGTCCTTACAGTAAGAATACCATATAGTTATACATGCTAATACTTTTTTAGGGTCTCTTTCATCTAAGGAAAACAAATTAATCATACTACTCTGCCGATCTGTCTCAGAGTTGGTTCTCTGTATAAGTTAAACAAAGTTTTCCATTCTTTGAGCTGATAACATGAAAAATCATAAAATTAGGAAAAATTCCTATATTTTAATTAAATGAATTATTTTAATGACAACCAACCATTTCTGCAATTTATATGTTAAAACAGAACTTTAATTTGTCTCTCTTGCATAGGCTAGATGGCTCAGTCCTCAGATGGCTCATTTATCTACTATTCAAAAGGTTCCTGATTCAAAGTTTGCTGTTGAAGTTTGAAAAATTTTTTCCCCGACTAGATTTTATCTAATAGATTGTTTTACAAAAATTTTGGAATTTTTTACTATTTTAAGGGCAAAAATTGTTGAAAAGTATTTCATCGTATATTTTTCTGAAAACTGCAAAATTTTAAATTTGAGGTTTTTTAAAGCTAAAATCATGTATTGGGTATATGCAAAAGTAAGTTGTTTTTCTAATAGATGATGTAAGTGTTCTTATATATACAGTAGAAGATCTTTATAACGCAATTCTATATAACGCAATTCTCCATATAACGCACAACTTCTCAGATGTAAACAATGATTTTTGCAGTTAAAAAGCACCTGCATTTTCACATTGTAAAATATTGCTACTCTCTAGAGGACTAAATTTGACACATTAGTTCAACTTTATCTTCTAATTTAAGACCTTTTTACTGAAAAAAATGCTGTTATTACTATAAACATTTTTGAAAACGTTTAATATAAGGGATGGTTGTGTCAGTTATATTTGGATCATGTTTATAAAGTAAATTTAACAATGTCAGAACTATATTATTCAAACAATTATAATTTGGATAACTCTTGGTAACAAGGAATGCAGTATAAAGACATTCTAATGTATTTTGATATGTTTCAGACATATTTGGCCATGTTTACAAGGTGAATTTAATGATGTGATCCATATAACACAAAATTCTATATAACGCACAACCTTGCGTTTTTAGGTTTGTGTTATAAAGATCTTCTACTGTATTGTGTGAATCTGGTAATACATGCTAAAAGTCTGTTCATAACCTTCAAAACATGACATTTGATTAAAGTGTAAACAACATACTTTTTCATTTGATTTAAAATGGATAATTTGTGCCAAATAATCGTCATTTGGGAAGTTTTGTTATACTTTTATAAAAGAAAAGTGCTGCTGAAAGTCATCGTTTACTTTAAGGTGAACATGCTTTTTCTAATAGTATGTATAATGTGGTTTGGGCAATTTAGAGGTTTATTTGATGTTGAAGACTTGGAACGTGAAGGTAGACCAAAAAAATTTGAAAATAAAAAATTACAAGCATTATTAGATGAAGACAACACATAAACACAACAAGAATTGGCAGAAGCATTGAATGTTGATCAATCCTTTGTCAGTAGACGCCTTCATGGAATGGGAATGGTTCAAAAATTTGGAAATTGGATATCACATGAATTAACAGAAAGACAGGTAGAATGTCGAAAAATCACTTCTTCAAAGACAAAAAAAGAGTGTTTTAATCTGACTTGTGACTGGATATGAAAAATGGATTTACTACGAGAATACTAAACCTAAAAAAGCTTGGGTACAGCATGGTGAGCTGGAAAATCACAGCCAAAGCGAAATATTCATTCTGATAAGGTTATGCTTTGTAATTGGTGGGATATAAAGGTGTTGTATATTATGAGCAACTGAAACCTTCTGAAGCTGTTACTGGCGAAGTCTGCTGACAACAAATAATATGCATAGTTGCCATTTGCCAACCTCCCGATTTTTTCAATACCACTAAATTATTACAAAAATGTTTGCTTTATTTAATTGCAGAAATTTTGTCATTATATAAAACAAGTATTTCTGCATAAAAATACTGGTATTAAAAAAATCGGGAGGTTGGCAACTATGAATACGTTTGAAGCGAGCTGTTCAAGAAAATTGACCAGAATAGGAGAATAGACAGAATAAACTGATTTTGCAGCATCACAATGCAAAAGCACATACTGCAAGCTTTGCTAAAATCTACTTAAAAGGGTAGATCTAGGAAGTTCTATCCCACCAGCCATATTCGCCAGACATGAGCTTCTTCGGATTACTAATTACACTGATGTCCAAAATTAAGGACATATCACAAAATGCTAATTTTCAAGTACATGAATACTCAAAAGGAAATAATTTAATTCATATAATTACTATCTCTACAGCACAGCTAATCCATATAACATCTCATTCATGTCACACATGGTCACAAGTGTCACAGCCACTACGGTGAAGCAAAAAAATAATAAATTCCATACATCTCATTATGAGTCTCAAATGATCACTATATGTGACTCCACTGAGACGTCACTGTGACTGCTGCTTTGTGACGAGTCACCGTGTGACTTTACAATGTATTTACATTGTGACTCTCATGTGACTGTCATCTGCAGGTAAAGGTTAAAATTCCCGGTCGCCACCGGCCACAGGGCGACTAAATGTAAAAAATCGGCGACTTTATGATGTGCATCTGATCGCCAAAGTGGCGATCTTTATTTTTCATGTAATAGTACATGTCAGAAATGCCACTTTTCCGATTTTTTTATATTTTTTAATCGATCAGCGATTTCCGCGGAATCGTAAAAGAAAAAGAAAATCGCGGTGATGTTAACATTGAAGGCATTTGGTTCCGAAAATTAAAAAAAATTGGTCATAAATACGAAATTTCGGACATAAAAATATCGCGAATTTCGACAAATGGTCGCCGAAAGAAATCAATTTCGTCAATCATTCCCCAAAAAATCCTCAAAGAATCGCGGGAAAAACGCGAATTTCATAAGAATCTCGAAAAAAGACGCGATTTCCGTAAAAAAATCGAGGAAAAAACGCAAATTTCGTGAAAGGAATGCGTAAAAACCGCAAATTTCATCAAAGTGTCGCAAAATACCGCAATTTTCGTCAAAAGATCGCGAAAAACCGCAAATTTTGTCAAAAGTTCGCGAAAAAAGTGCAAATTTTGTCAAAAGATCGCAAAAAACGGTAAGTTTCGTCAAAAGATCGCGAAAAAACCATAAATTCGTCAAAAAATCGCAAAAAATGTAAATTTCGTCAAAAGATCGCGAAAAAACGCAAATTTTGTCAAAAGATCGCGAAAAAACGCAAATTTCGTTAAAAAATGCGAAAAAACCGCAAATTTTGTCAAAAGATTGCGAAAAAACGCAAATTTCGTTAAAAAAAATGCGAAAAACCGCAAATTTCATCAAACGATCGCGAAAAACCGCAAATTTTGTCAAAAGATAGCGAAAAAACCCGCAAATTTCGTTAAAAGATCGCGAAAAAACCGCAAATTTCGTCGAAAGAACCGCAAATTTCGTCTAAAGATCGCGAAAAAACGTAATTTTCGTCAAAGGATCTCAAAAAATCGCAAATTTTGCCAAAAGTTCGCGAAAAAAACCGCAACTTTCGTCAAACGATCGCTTAATAAAATCTCGAATTTTGTCGAAAGATCGTGGAAATAAAGTTGCGAATTTCGTCGATTGATCGTGGAAAAAATCGCGAATTTCATCAAGAGATCGCATAATAAAATCGTCACTTTCGTCGAATGATCGCAGAAAAAAATTGTGAATTCTGTCGAACGATCGGCGAAAAAATTGTGCATTTTAGCAGGAGATTGCGTAAAATAATTGCAAATTTCTTAAAACAATTTCAAAAATTAATTGCGAATTTCGTCAAACGGAAAATATTTTAGGCCTATTTTCAGAAAGAATTCTGATCTTGGGCTATGTAGTGACGTATTGGAGATGCGAACCAATCTTTGACCTCGGTCTTGTACGACATCGTTCAATAAATTCTCTCTTTTTTTTAATGTAATAACTGTTAATTGTTTTTGTTGGGGTAAGTAAACTGACACTATGGATAGTTTTGTTTTTATATATTTTAAAAGATGTCTTCGTAACATTAATATTTTAAAAACATTACTTTTAAAACTATTTAAATCTACAAACTACGATAAGTGGCCACTAACTTGACAGTAGTGGCTACTAAACATACAGCCTCTACCGGCCACTGGCTACTAAAGCAAATATTGAATTTTAACCTTTATCTGCAGGCTCAATTTAAAAGTCATTGTGAACGCTGCATCGTGATAAGTTGCCAAATGTCACATTAAAGTCACATGACTTTCAGGTGACAGAGAGACTACAGTGAAGTCACCATTGTGCTCTTTTGTGAAAAGTCACCATGTGATTATGTGATATTATTTGGTGACTTAACATAATGCAACGTTCATGAAGACTTTGAAATTGAGTCTAAAAATGACAGTCACAATAGAGTCACAATGCAACTACATTGTAAAGTCACCTGGTGACTCGCCACAAAGCAGCAGTCACATTGACGTCTCAGTGAAGTCACGTATAGTGATCATTTGAGACTCATAATGAGACATGTGGAATTTCCTATTTTTTGTTTCACCGTAGTGACTGGTGACACTTGTGACCATGTGTGACATGAAAGGGATGCTATATGGACTAGCTGTGCTGTAGGGATAGTAATTATTTGAATTATATTATTTCCTTTTGAGTATTTGCTTATTTAAAAATCAGCATTGTGTGACTGGTCCTTAATTTTGGACACCAGTGTATTCTAGTTGATGCAGTCAGCCCTTCAAGTCTTACAATTCACATCGTATGAAAGTATTAGCATAAAAAATTGGCTTGACGAATGGATCTCTTCAAAAGACGACTTCTTTGTACAGGGAATCTGTAAATTGCTACAAAGCTAAGGAAAGGTTGAGGCTTCTGACTGAGCATACTTTGAACAATGTACCACTTTTATGTACTTGCTAAATAGACATGAAATTTTAACCAAAAAAACGGAACTTACTTTTGCATATACCCAATAATTAAATATGCTTTTCAGATATACGAACATATGCCGTTACAATTGTCTGAAAAGTTCTTTAGTATTTTTAATTTGATTAAAATAGCTTCCTTATATCTTGTAATCATTTAAAAATTAAATTCAGGAGTGCTGCCATCTATGTTCTTATATATGAAGGATAAAAATGATAAATTAATGAATTGGATTTATTAATTAAAGGATAACATGTTTATTAAGTTCCACTCAGTTTATGCTAAAGCATTATAGGAAAAGTAATTTAAAAGAATTTGTGCATCATTAAAAACCTGGCCTTTTTGCATCCCATGCAGTGGTTGTGCAGGACAGGTCTTGTGGCTCCTGAAAATTGTGTTGTCCCACTTAAATCAGAAGACCTGGTAACACTAGCACGAACATAAATGGTACTTTGAATGTTTGTTCACTTGAGTGAAAAAATCCTGTGCTTAAAAATGGAATAAAGAGCTTATAATTTTTTTTTTATTATTAATGTAAAAAGAATGATAAAAAAAAACATGCACAGTAAAATATCAGCAGAATAATGAATTAAAAAAAAAAAAATGTATTTTTTGCACTACCCAGGTGTACGATGCTAAGTGCATTACCCCCTTTGGGGCCATTAAACACCCTGGACGGGTTCTCCAGGAGTCCTATTTACACTCTCATCTATCTACCTTTACTGCTGGTTAAGTGTGAAAGCCTTGGTTGAACACTCAAATGATATTCATCACAGAATTGCCAGTTTGGTCTTCATTCTTATTTCTAATATATAACAGGAAATACAAATTGTATTTTCTGATTTATTAAATGACAGATATTTTGTGGTTACTTAGTTAAAATTCTTCTTTAGGAAGTTCCAGTGTGAATTCAAAATGAAAATAGAGGCCAAACTGGCAACCCTGATTCACCACACCATCAATATAGCATGGCCAGAGGGATAAAGGAGGGCTACAGATATTATTTTTGTATAAAATCATTGTTTTATTTAATAGCAGAATTCTGGAATTTAAAAAAGTAAAAATTTAGCAATATTAAAAATAATTTTAAAATAATACAAAAATGCATCCTAATTAAGCAGGTGAAATAATTAAAATAATAATAACCCGAATATATCTGATCGTGAATGAAGTCTAGTAGCCTAATCAGATTAACAGGCTACTTCACTCAATTGGAAAATCGAAATTGCCCAACAGAGGGATAATGTTGCCACTTGTTAAGTGTTGCCCAATCACAAAGACTGACACTTTAAAATTCCAATGATATTTATTAAGCTTACAATTGACAACAGAATGGTCATGTCACAATATGGAACAAGACACTCTTCACCTTCAGGTGAATAGTGAGGGAAATGGATACCCCATCGGCGAAAAGTGACTAGGAGATAGGCTTCCAATTGCACCTTCTCAGAAAGCTGTTCTCAAGTCTAAAGAGATTATTTCCCAACATATTCTCAAAATCATATGTATATAGTAAAACTTCGAAAATCCGACATTGTCAGAACTAGAGATGTAAATTTTCCAGAAAATTTGAAGTGGCAGAAAAAAAAAAACATTTTTTTTCCAGGTTTTTTCTGGAAAAATTGATTTCTCATGAATGTTTCTCAAAAATAGGTTATATTTTCTTAAAAGATATAAAATAAACTTTTTTAATATTTATGCACACTAAAAAAAAATGATTTTCCCTTTACATGAATATATTATAAAAAAAGAAAAAAAAACAACCAGCTTTTAAAAGTTTATCCTTTCAGTATTAGAATTCTGACAATAACTTTTCTTGCTTAATTTAACACAAGTGTTTGTAATATATCATGTGTCTATTGAAATGATTTTTCAGTAGCAATTGTTTAATTATAGCAGTAGAGCTAATTTAAAAAATAACAGAATATGCAAATCATGACATCTGAAGCAAATAGTCAAGTAGTCATTATCTAGAAAACGTAATTAGATGTGACATATATTGTATCTAAAATTTGCATAAAATAGCACAAAAAAGCTTAAATTTGCATAAATTTAAATATGCAAATTTCTCAAAACCTGGACCACCTAGAGATAAACTGAAAGCATATTCGGAATCAGTACCAAAAACTGATCTAGAATCAACTAATTTTAGTTCTAGGACAAAACCACTGTTGTACAGTGATGTTTATTCAAAATATATAAAAATGTCTTACATTAAAAAAAAAAAAAAAATCTCAAAAATGCAAATGTCAACCAATTTCTAGGCTTTATTAATGAGTTACAAAATTAATAGGTTAGTGTAACCTGTTAACAAGCTGGTTATTTATGATGGGATCTGTTAACAGAAAGTAACTGTTTTTAACATCTCTAATACTGATCCAATTAAAGAGCCTGCATATTTGATTAGTTTGCCCTATGCTAAGAAAAAAAACAGAAGTTTGAGTATAAAACTAAGTCCCCAGGTGAAAGAGATTTTTTGTTAGCATTTGAGGTGTTCTATCGACCTCAGGACAGTGCAGTCTTTAAAGATTACTGTTCTTGGGACCTCCACTGAACAATAAATCCATTTGACTGTAAAGAGGTCCCAAGTTAATTACCTTCACCAATTAAGTTATTTGTATACATCATTTAGTCAATACGGGGCTGTTCAAATATTACGTAAGCATATTTTTGGCAATTTTTGGTCCCCCCTCCCCCCTTGTCAGCAAAAATAAGCAAATCGCAACCCCCCCTTAATAATTACGGAAGCAATTGCAACCTCCCCCCCCCCCATCTTTTTTAAACAATAATAATTTAATTCAAAAAAAATTAGGACTTAATTTAAATTATAAAAAGAAAAAAAAATGCTTGTTTTCTTTTCTTACAATTCTATTTAAAAAAATTTCTTAGATCACAATTTTAGAAGAACTAAGCCATTTGTAAAATTTAAATTTGAATATGCCCATATCTATTCTGATGCTGACCACGGCTGCTCAAGCCATTTTTCCATATCTGTTATGATATTGGTTTCCAGTTTTACTTGATTATCTTCATCGCTTTCTTTTCGGATGCAAACTTGGTCAACTTCATCTTCATTGATCCACTCAACATCTTCCATGAATTTTACGACTCACATAAGTTCATTTGCTCGACGAGCAGCAATTCTCAATGGTCGTATAAGGCAGGCTTTTTCGCTTTTTTCACTGTGTTGAATTTTTTTGTGTCTGTTTGCTGACTTCTGAAGATGCATGATATTGGCCACAACTTTACAAGTTCTTGCGGATAATTGCGACTTTATGAAAGGGCAAAAATAGTCATACGGCGTCTTTAAAAATCCCTTTGCTGTAATATTCAGATTTAAGGCCAGACAGAGACTTAAATCTATAAATTCCCCCTCCTAACTTGTAATGATGTCATTTGACGATTGTATCATTTTAATTGGAGGAAGAATGAATTGTCCTTTTAATATATGAAATAATCCACTACGTGCAGGAGAGCAACAATTCTTTTCTTCGTATTTTACAATTTGCAGCTAGTATTGACTTTCTTGTATGTGCTTCGAATACCAATCCAAGTCATAACGAATAAAGCCTGATTCGCCTGAATCAACATATGTGGCAGTAACAGGATAACCATCAATTTTTAATGAGTTCCAGATTTCTGTGAGAGTTTTACCAGCATGTTCAAAGTTATTTTGCTCCATTTCTTCATCAATAGTGCGACCATTCTCATCGAGATGGGAACCATAATGGTCATGAGGGAGTATAAGACCAGGCAATTCTCGACTGAATGGTGTCATTCACCTTTCTACTCGATTATATGAACTTCTTCCAGGAGCATTGCAAGCTATGAAAATTCCATATAAATCATGCTTTTAGAAATGATTAATAGCATGCTATGTAACTTTCTGGTAGCGGGCATTCTCGTCTGGACCTCCATCAACTGTAACTATGATTACAGGTTTGATGAAACCCTCTTTTGTTTTCACTAATTTTTCAAAGTCTTTGAGTGTTAATAGAGTTTCAAAATCCTGAGCATGAGTATTTGCTGTGGAAGAAAAACGTTGGACCAGAATAACCTATGGCTTTACTTTGACCTGCCATTTTGGGAGCAATCACAATACCAGCGTAAACAGATGGGATACGTTTGTGGCGTTCAGCAATGACCCAGTCGTGGTCAGGTAAGGATATACGATACTCCATATGCATCAGTATCGCAGCCTGTTTATTGGCTGCTGTAATTCCCAAAGGTATGCGTGCTTTGTCATCCTGTTGAACAAAAAACACTTGCATGGGTCCAAGAATTGAATCTAAAGTTTCCAAATATCGGTGACAGTCAGCCTGATCCCAAGAAAGTTTTACCGGCACTGTGGGGATATGTCTTCGACCCTCAATGGTTGACAAATTTTTTGGGAGCAAACGAAGCTTTGCTCTACTCCTACTTATTGCAAAACCAACATTTTTCAGTTTTGCAGTCAAGTCATCGAGAGTTTTGACACTTCGTATTGACTCGCTTCTTCTTTTTGAATCTGCAGCGCTTCCAATAATAGCTATGTCTGCTATTGCCTTAAGCAATAATGGTTGATCTATATTTAAACTTGGTCTTCCTATTGATTCCCTCAAAGCTAATTTTTTTTTTTAATGTCTGGATTATCATAGCAGATTTATTCAAGCTTTGTTCGTTTGGTGGTTCGATGTTTTCTTTGGTATTCAGCATTTTGTCGTTTCCTTTTTAAGGATTGTTTTCTTTTTTTAGATACTGGAAACCTTATTTATATGTTTCTAAATTTGAGAACTTGACATGGAGGTCCTTGGCAGCATACAAGGTATTGAAACTTATTTCCAGTTCTGAAATTTTTTTTTTTCAGAAGTCATCTGAATTGGGTTTTTATGCTTAGTATCAATTTGAGAATCCTGTTCCTTCTCTTTATTTTCTTCCTCTTATCCATCCCTAGAAATTACTTTCGATTTTGATTTGACGCTATCAACTTTAGTAGACAGAGCAACCTTTAACGTTAATCAATTTTTTCAACCTATTCATTCAAACTTTAATCAATTTTTTCAATCAATTCATTCAAACGTTAATCAATTTTTTTAAATGTCATTATTTAATCGTAATCTCATAATACAACTTAATTTATCATTTTTCTAATTGAATTTATTTATTACAAGGTTATGACTTAAAAATAAATATTTATAATAAAAAGAGTTCATAAAAATGTGTATTTTCAAATATTATATTTTTAAATACTCACTTTTCCTTAATCCTTAATTTTCATTCAAATATTTCACATTTACGTGAATTTAATTTCATGCTAACTAACACACTTGGCGACAATTGAGTCCATCTGACAGTAAAGTACTTAAAAATGAGACTTGACATTCATTGAAGTGTAAGATACATTTTTATCAATTCAATTGCATTACATTTCATTTTTAGTAAGGTACAAAATTTCTAAACAAAAGATTATCCGCTACAAAACTTACATATTTTTAAATTTTTTTCCCCCTTTGATGCATTAATTTTCTAGTTTTTTCCAAAGAAAAATAAGGTTTAACTTGGCTACGCCATATAGTTATAACTCGTTTTTTGACATTTTCTTGGTCTTTATTTATTGCCATACTGACCATGTTTCGCCAAGGCTACCAGTCATTTTATCTTATCTATCTTTTTCCAATTTTTACAATTATGTAAACTTAAAGTTATGATAAAATATATTTAAAATTTTAAGAATAAATTGATTATAATTACCTTTATAAAATAATCAAGAAAGACTGATTTCTTTTTTGTTGCCTTACGCAGTTTGTCCTCAATTCTTTTTAGCACCAATACCTCCAACTCTTTGTCAGTTTTAGAAGACTTTTTGTACTGCCGACACACATAATTAGTTTTACATTGGATATCCTTCAAAGGTTTATTTGATGCAGACGTTTTGAAACTATCAAAATTTATACAAGATTTCTCGAAATGAAGACATATTTCCGATTTAATTTATTTTAAACACCACTACACTACAGTACTGGGAGGTTTTCAAAACTCACGAGACACCAGATAGTGGAGCAGTCGGTCACTATGGTTATGGGCATATTTCAACCACTATATTATTCAACGACTTGGCAGAGGACGGGTGGAAACAAAGAAAATGGCATTTTACTTACATTTTGGAAACTTTCCTGGAAAACTCGTATTGTCACAATACAACATATCGCATCGGTCCATTCAATTCAATTGTATTCTGTTCTCATAATTGGAAATACAGTAAAATCTCTCTAAGGAGACCATGCATTGGACCTTAAAAAATCGGTCTTTTAGAGAGGTGGTCTCAGAATAGATGTAATGAATAAGCAAAGTTTCATGCAATACATATTACAAAATAGATATATTTTATTTAATTAGTTTATTATATTTCAGGCCTATGCAACTTTGAAGAAATCAATTGAATTTTGCTTTAATTTTAATAATTAATTATTTTAAACATTCTTTGATCTTAAGATATACATACATTTTAACGTCTGAATTTTGACTGTGTCCAGGACATGTTTCGATATTCTGCTGTAGCTGATATGTGTACTGATGAGGATGTGCGTTTGCACAGCGAAATGTCTTCTGTATATATTTTTAGTTTTTAATTAAATGTTTATATATATTTTTTAATTTCATTGTAGTCAAGTCTGTCTAATGTATGAAAATTAATTCTTTGATCTCTTTAGGAAAATTATTTATTTCAGTATCTAACAGGTATTGAATTCCTATCAATCTGTCGATTTTAATGATTGAATTTTGGATGTTGAATGGGGAAAATTAGTTTCACAATTTCAGCATGGAGCGTTATCCAAAATAAGGATAAAGTTTCTATCCTTTCTTTTTCTGTTTGGTCGTCTTTTTGTCAAAGTCATATAACCAATTTTCAAAAATGGTCGATGTCATCAATGCTAGCTGGACATTTTTTTCTGGAGAATTTTGTGATTCCCTAAAAAAAAATAATCGTATATTTTGGCTAAAAAGCTGAAAAGTGGTCTTTCATGGAGGGAGACAGGAAATAGTGGTCCTTTAATAGAGGGAAAATTAAGCCTATAGCCAAAAATTATGGACCAGAAATAAAGGGTCTTTATGTGAAGTGGTCTTTCACAAAGGTTTCACTGTAGTAGTAAGTTCTTAGAGATAATAAGCCCTTATGCATCAAACATGAACAGTCATCTCTAGATAAAAGAGATCGTTTATGTTTTCCTTGTGCGGTCAAAATAGCTGACATCAGAACTTCAAGTTTAATATTCTTTTGCTATTTCTTTTTTACAATTTGAAATTTTTAATGTTTTTTTTTTTTTTTTAAACAAGTTAAGAGATTTTGAAAATATCTTACGTAAGCATCATTCAAACACCCCCCTTCCCCTTGTCAGCAAAAATAAGCAAATCGTTAACCCCCTCCCCCCCCCTTAGGTGCTTATGTAATATTTGAACGCCCCCTACCCTACAAATAGAGCAACCCAAAAATGATGGCTTACCATTACGTGATATATATATGGTATTACTTATTTGTGGAAATCAAGGGATTAGGGTCCGATGATTCTGCTTTGGTTCCACAAATAATTCCATTTTTCCAATGTTTTTCTGTACTTTCAATTACTACAAAAACAGAGGTTATTGAAAATGTTACAAGTAGATTTTAATAAAACTGAGCCACAATGTACAACACATAGTAAGGTATAAAATATCATTAAAAGAAATTACCAGACGATTGTGGTATTTCAGAGATAACACAATTATAAAATAAACAAAATAAATGTGTCAGTTTGGTATTGGAAAAGTACCTTTAATATGGAGTATGATCACCTCTAGAAGCACCACAGCGATGTGTGATACTGTGAATTACATGATCAATAAGTTCACTGGGAAGTGCGAGCCATTGCTCTTGTAAAGCAGTTGTAAGCATGGCAAGGGCCTGAGGAGGGGGATTGAGAGCAGTGACACATCTTCCTAAAGCATGCCAAACATGCTCGATGGGATTCAAGTCCAGTGATCGAGCTGGCCATTCCATGCGCTGAATTGTTTGGTGCTGAATATATTCTTCTACGATGTGAGCCCAATGTGGTCTAGTGTCATCATCCTGTAACAGGAAATCATTACCTATTGCACTGGCATAAGGGCTCACATAAGCATCAAGAATGTCATCATGTGGAGGTCTGTACATCCGCCCAAAGAGATACCATCCCAAACACAGACGCTGCCTCCTTCATACGAATCTCTTTTACGAATGTTTGATGAATGATAGCATGTTCCCTGTTCTCTCCAAATCAAACAATGTCTACTATCGCTTTGAAGGCTAAACTGGAACTCATCCGTGAAGAGAACACGCCTCCATTGATCATCCGTCCAGTGGATATTCGCTGTGCATCACTCAACAGGTGTTATTGTTATGCTGTGTTTTTAATGATTAAAGTGACATGTATGTTAAAAACTCTCGTTTTTTTTTTTTTTCAAAAGTCAAAATAATTATATTTGTAAATCAAATTGAAAAGAAGTACCACGTAAAAGGTACCCTTTTAAAATAATTTTCTGTTCCATAGTACATTTATTTGATTTTTAAACACTTGAAGTTGGCAGGTGTGCCATGAGAGCTATATCTTAAGAAGTTACACAAGGAATTTTATCAAACTTCATCATATACAGTTAATGTGGATGACATTTTGGTGTATATTCCCCTACAGATGGTGTTTTAAGGTTCCATACTTGAAAAGTAAAAACGGAACCACTATAACACTACTATGTCTGTCTGTCTGTCACAGCCATTTTACTCGTAAACTAAGGAATGCGAAAATTTCAAATTGGGGGAAGTAATAAATACTACTCATCCACGTATTTGCAGATTATTAAACTTTCACAAGTATATTCAGGAAAAATGTAGAGGGGCTAGATAAGTTACTTGGAAAACAAAAAAAATTTTTTATGTATATATTGTGTGAAAGCTTTCGTAACACTGAACTCAAAAATATTTTTTTTAATTTTAGATATTATATTTTCAGAGATTGTCGAAACTGTAGTGCAAAAATATGTCTCCCCATCCCCCACCTCTATTTCCGAATCTACTGATATGAAAAAATTTGAGGTAGTAGACGTTAATTTAAACCTTGCAGGAAAACTATAGCGAAGGTCAGATGGGGGAGGAAGGGTTAGGTCACATAGTTTTTGAAAAAAGCGCCTTTTTTTGTTACACACAAATCTCAATTTGCGGGCATTCAGCAAAGGTGTTGAGGAGCGCTGGAGGTATGTATCGTAGCAGAAGTATAAAAGCATTGTTGATAATGATTTTCGAAAAAAATCATATGTCATTAACCGAAATATTAACCCTTAAAGACACAGATGGTTTGGATATACTTAATGACAGGGGAGGCGTACATTATGTACTATCGGCTTTAAAGACTAAATAACAGCTTTTAACAATTTATTTGCGTAATGCAATGCCCAGTAGCAATATAAAAGGAAGAATCTGCAAACTGTTAAAAAACATATTAATTTAATTAGAATTAATCGCATAAATACTATGGGATTTGCGACTACTTTGCATTAAGTGGATCTCTCAACACGCCTCCCGTTTCTTTAAATGTTAATCAAAAACCTATCTGGAAAAACGCTCCTTGGATCAAGGCAGCAATGTAACTTTGCGACCTCCTTTTGAAGCGCGCTTAGCACATTGCCAAGTTTAAACTTGAAACAAGGGTTTTGTTTTAGCTATTTTGTAAAAGAAAAGATTATTACTACGCTGAATTTAATTTTATGAAATGCCAAATAAAGTTTAAATCTGCACAACTTTTATTGTCAGTACCGAATTAAGTTAAACAGATTAGGATAAGATTAAGAAAAAAAAAGGTATGCAGAATAGCAATATTTGATATTATTTAGGCTTCATATATCTTAACTTTTATGGTATACTTATTCATGCTTTTCTAGTATATACCACTATACCCAATCCTACGCTGTATAGTTATTTTACAAAGACTTATTCTTTTAGCAAAGGTTTTTTTATTTAATAATACAGTTAATAATTTATATATTTATTGTACTGCACCTCTAAACATGTGCAATACTCGCACTTGACCGTTTATTTATTTATTTTTTTCCGAGGTTTTTATATCTGCACCTATTGAATAGAATTGTACCAAACATTTTATTATTTTTCTTAAAATCAGTATATCTCAATTTTGGCTTCGAACACTCAATGACAGGAGCTGCTATCCTATGCCTCCTGAAAGAGATTCCTTATCTGATACAGAATCAATTGATGTGGTTTAGCGAGCGTGGTTTGCCATATTATTTATTCCTAGTGAATAACTGCCTTTAAAAAGGTAGTTTATTCATTACTAGTTACTCTTGTAACTTTCATACACTTTTAAACACAATGTTGCTGCAATCTTTGTTTTGTATTTGTTATCTTTCAATATAGTTTTAATTGATTTTGCTTCTTTATTTGGAAATTTATAATTTTTAAAAATTTAATCAGTTTTGCGAATGAAATTTGCATTTGCGTGTAGTGCAATTGAATGCAAAATGATTTTTTATTTTATATTTTTTTAAATGTATTTTGTATTTTAAATGTACAGTAAACTCTGTCTAAGGCGGAATCGGTCGGGACTGAGAAAAATTTCCGTGGTAGACAATATTCCGGCTTATGCAAACCCCCCCCGCCCCCCCCCCCCAAAAAAAAATCCCTGGAAGATGACGATCTTTTATTGATTCTCCTGACTAGAAAATCGGTTGAAAACTGAAATTCTGAAAGTTCCTTTGTCTTTTTAAAGATAAATGAGAAACTTTATTCAATTTCTTAGTACTGCTGTAATACATTCATATTGGAAGTTTATACACACACAAAAAAAAAAAAAAAACTTCGAGAATGAGAAAGAACGCTATAATTTTGAATTTGAGTACAATCTTAAAGTATAATATATTGTACTTTCGAAAATACGTAATCATTTTCATAAATGTTCATTTTACTAGACATATTAACTTTTAGATGCAATTTTGCATATGAAAAAATGGCATAAGCATAAATTACTTAAAATTTAAAGTTTCTGTTCTTTTGAATTAACTTTTTTAAAAGCTTACGGAATTTTAGCTAACATGCATGCTCGACATTGAGTTATTTGACTTATCAGTTTTAAAGTTTAATAAACAAAACGCTTTTCATTTTTAAATTATCCTTTTTCCGCCTTATGCAAAATTTTGGTTTCGGTGGGACCTTAAAATCCTTTCCGTTTCCGCATCAGACAGATTCCGCCTTATGCGGCATGAATTAATGTAATTTTCTATGGGTTCGCCGGGACTTGAAAAAATTTCCGCGGTAGATAGATTTCCGGCTTATACAGAGTCCGCCTTAGACAGAATTTACTGTATTTTCAAAATACATGTATTTTGAATCTGTGAAATTTGAAAAGTATTTTGTATCGAAAACGTATTTTGCCCACCATAAAGTGGATAATAGAGTCAACTAATTTTATGATCTGAGGAAACTTCAACCAGTGGTAGTGATAATTTAATATTTAAGATGCTACCTTAAACAGAATTGCTACAGAAGCTGGAAAACACTGGATATTAAAAATATCACCTAAAAAACACTGAAAATGGAAGATTTAAAATTGTTTTTCTAAATTGAATTTTAAATTTCTTAGTTTTTTAGATCAAAGAAATACTGGTCTCCAACTCTCATGAGGAGGAAATGACTAACAGCAGTGTTTCTTCTTAATTTATGTATTTTTTAGGTTCATATGGATATAGGAAAAACACAAGGAATTTTTTTCCAGATTTGAATAGCAACCCTTTTTAATGATGTTTTCATACTGCTGAAAACAGTTCTTCATAATATATTTTGCATTTTAAATGCATATATTCATGCACTATAAGTTTTATAAAAGAGAAAACACTTTTATTTCAGCATGTATGACCAACGCAACAAATGCTGCTTTGGTATTTAAAATTAAATCTTGTCTTATGTTATAATTTCTCATAAAAAAGTTTTGTTTCCAAAAGTAAAAGTTGTTTTTACCTTTCAAACGTGCTTGTATTTTTATTGCTGGTGTATGTATTGGAATTTCTTAAACAATGGCATTTTTTTTTTTTTTTAACAATTCAGTTGTTAGCAATAGAGAACAACTTATACAAAGAGACCAGTTGAAATACTGCAAAAATTCATAGATATTGGAAATATAGTGAACTGAATTTCACTTGCTTTCTAGCTCGATAATAATGTTTGCCAATATGTTTTTTTAATTTTCATAACATTACATTGGCCTAGAAAAGAAAAAAAAAAATGGTATCGCTCACACATGCACGGTAAATGTTATTTCATACAGAAGCTCATGTCTTCAATATATTGTTCTTTTAATTAATAGTGTGTCTACCGCACTAGTGTTAAATGTGTTTCAAAATTACAAATTTGAATTTTTATAGAAAAAAAAATACCATATTTAATTTTTTCATGTACCAGAGTATTTAATGGATTATAGTTATATATCAACCACAGACATCTGTTGTAAATAAGTTATATTACACATTTGCAAAAGAAAAGCAAATTAATGGAATAGAAGTACCAATTTTCATCTTACCTAAAATCAGTTTGGACATTCCAAATATGGCACTATTGGGTTGCCTGAACTTGATTTTAGCAGCACAGACAAGGGAATACTTTCTTCATATGAAACATTTGTTTTTGAAGATTTAACATTTAATTTCCTACTCGCCAATAATTCCAATAAGTAGTAAAGATTTATTTAGAAATTTTTCTGTTAATTATAGTTAAACTAGAAGATAAATTTTGTCTCTTTTCTTTTAAAGATTTCTGTTTTTATCAAAAAGGTGCCAAGATATTTTCATATTAAATTTAAATTATGTGCCAAAAAAAACCATCTTTTACATAATTTTCTGTTAAGATATACAAATAACATTATTAAAGACACTGGATAGTCGAAAAGTCATTTTTATTTTCATAATCAAATACAAGTACAAGAATTTTTAGCCCTTTAAAGAGTAATTAATATATACTGTAGACTCAAATTTGCACAGCTTTAAACCAGAGGTTGTGTAGATTTTAGAAGTTTGCAGATTTCTAGTCACTGTTTTGTTTATATTTTTTAAACGTCAGGGGTCAGAACATATAGAATAAATTTTATTGTTCTTACCAGTATCTTTTGTCAATAATCTTCAAGAGACATTTTTATAAAATATGCAATAGGAATATATCATGAAGATTGTTGATAAAAGATGCTGATAAGAACAATAACGTTTGTACTGTATACTCCGACCCCTAGAATGTATTTAAGCATAGGAAAATATAATGAATGCTTACATTGAAAAATATTAAAATTATTAATTACATAAAATAATTATGTAAAAATAAAAATTTAGCTTTAAAACCTGAATCAAGCTTTTTTTTTATCTCTACTTTTTGCATTATTGTCAACCTAATGCATTTTCTTGATTTTTTTTTTCATTAAAAATATTGGAATAAGTCATATTGGGCAGAATTATGTATGAAATCAGCGGACAATAAAAATTACAGATTGAAACCAAAACAAACAGAAAAAGTAAACAAACAACTCCAACAGTTATTGTGCAAAAGCTACTGTTGCGCCATGTATATATATATTTTTTTTTATCTTAGATAAGAATATAATCTATACCATAATCATAAAATAATGAAATTTTATATCATGCTTATCTAGATTTAATAAACAAAACAGCTTGATTGATTAAAAAATGTCTTATAAACAAGATCGTGCTTGCCATTGACAGCATCTTGATTTTTTCTACACAAATAAGATCAATTTCGGTCATATTAACCAGAATTAATATTAAAATGCGTACATGATGAAAAAAATAAAAGTAAAAATTGAAACACTGAGAAACAAATGCAAGAAAAATAAACAATTCTGTTACAGTTTACACTTGCGAATATAGTACAGACCTACAAATATGGTGAATTTTTGCTATAAAAAATAGGATTTTTGCTATACACACTAATTTAAATCAAAAGTAACAATTTTATTTAGTAATCAATCAGCTGTAACAGCCAAAAGAGCATGAGTAAAAAATATTTTGCAATCTCTACTGGTTTCAGTGTCATTTTGAATTTTGTTCCTGCAACTAACAGTTTCACTGTTTAAATCTGAAGTGATACACATATTTAACAGAGTCATATATATGTTTTAATTTTTAATACTTTGGCGATTAGGATATAGGTTTATTAAACATTATGTTAGTGTAATGTATTGATACTCACTTTATTAATTTTTATTTTTTTAAAAAGATTATGAATTGTAACAAAAGAAGTCACACGTTATTTAAATGTAGGAAGAAAACTTATTATAATCACTTTAAATAAATTTCAAAACTTTAATCAAATACATTGCTATTTTTGATACAAAAATGCTGTAACCTAGGAAGCCTGGGTTGTACATACAGTAGATCTTTATAACACAAACCTGAAAACGTGAGGCAGAGTTGGGCAAAATACACCGACAAACCATTTTTGATACAAAATACATTGGTTTTAGAACCTAAAATACTTCTCAAAATTTAAAATACATGTATTTTCAAAATACATTTAAAATACAAGATACATTTCGAAATTTTAAGCATTTTTATGCTCTTGGGAGAGGGTGGGGGCTAATGGGCCTTCCCCTGGATTCATCATTGGTTGGGAATAAGTCACCGCATTAAACTTTATGAAACATTCATAACATATTGAACGTCATTTATATTATAACTGTTTTTACACACACACGCACACATATATATATATATATATATACACACACACCATGTTCGTAAATTCCAGCACAAATAATTTTAAATAAGAAATGAATAGTTATTTTTTTTATTTAAGAATGGATACATTTTTATTTAACAAAATATTTGTGATATTTTTTAAATTAATTTAAAAGCCAAATATTATACAATTTGAAAATCTCTGTACATTGAGCATTAATCTTGGTTTTCAAACTTAATACATAAATAACTACATGAGTCAATAATGAAACAATTGTCTTTGATTATTAGTTAGAAAACTATACAAAAATAATAGTTTAATAATATATTTTAGATTTCATTTTAGACAAACACAAGCCCATAATGACATTACATAATGATGCATCTTTGTAAGGTGGTATGTACTTGTGATTAAGAAAATTAACAACATATTTGTACATATGCATACTATATTAATAATTTGAAATTTGTTTCTGAAAAGGATTTCATTTTTGTTTTCGATTTCAATCGACACTCTAAAAAGAGCCGAAATACAGTTTATGTCTGAAAAACTTGCTCATCTAATTTATATCTTTACAGTGTTAATTATTTCGTAAACAATCTATATTATAAAGCAAAAAAAATGTCTGCAAATAACGTTAATGTCTTATGAATAGTCTCAATGACCTATGTTGTCATATTTAGGTCAAAACTGTTCTCACTGCTTTACATTATTTTTAATTTAAAACCCATTCATATATCTTATTAAATTATAATCGACCTCTCTTAATTTTTCCTTCCATCACGCACGATCTTTTCAACCCTGTACGGTTAGTAAAATCATTCCCATTCATAAATTGCTTTGCCATAGTACCGGATCGTACCAAGAGATGGCGGTTACGTGTCCATCTTCCTCATTTACATCTGCTTCAAGCTGATTTGCCGTTCACTATTACATCTATCTGCTTTTATTACGTCACTTCGACTTCGCACGGAACTTTCGAGTGACAGTTGCATTTCAACATTTATGGTTTCAGCAGAAAGTAATATTTTAACACCAGATGGCTTTTATGGTCATATGTAAATGAGTGTTTCACAAGATGGGTATATATGCGGTATCAAAGGGGGCTTAGCTTCGTTTTATTTTGTATAAGTTCTGTTGTCTCAAAAATGTAGAAGTTCACGTGCAGCCAGTAGTACGTTTGTCTACCATAAAGGCATGGCCAAGCAATGGTCATTATAGTTTTAAATGATTTCTTCTTAATTTAAAAGATGCTGCTCGTTCACTTAGCCAGTTCAAGAATATAATGACATAAGCTCTTCAAATATTTTTTTGTCTTTTCAAGTATAAGTGATGGAGAAAGAGAATAATTAGTAATTAAGGGGTCGGAGTCTCAGTTCAAATGTTTCGCCAGTCTTTTTTACTTCATGCGTGGTAGAGGTGGTTTAACTCTCATATTAAAGGTATATTTTTAATGCATGAACTCCCGGGGCGACATTTTGATAAAGATAATTTTTCTCTATACGACTAAAAGTGTTGTAAATATTGGCTGTGTCTCATTACTAGTTTTGGAGAATTTATTTGTACTTTGCCGATAGTTGGTTCACCAGGTTAAAGGTTTTATGGCATTTCTGAATATTTAAAGTTTCGGTGGACATTGCACTGGAGTTTTTCTTTCAAGTAAACTATTTTTTGCTTTATTTCTTTTATATAAAGTTTAACTATTATATATTTAGCATTGTAAGTTTAAATAAATTTTGCTAGTTCTTTTATTAAACTATTTCTTTTCTTACTCTGTTTATTACTTAAAATTAAATATTATAAAGTAAATGTTTTTGAAGTAAATGGATATTTAATAGTAAATTGTTTCTTAGTTAAAAGCTCTTTTTTTTTTCCCAATTAAAAGTAATAGATAATAAAGTTTACCTTTGTTTGACTTGTATCCCCCCCCCCCCCCCCCCATATAATTAAGAATTGTTTAAGGAATAGAACCCTTTCGGAGTTCTTGTTTTATCTTAATTAGTGATTGGGTACACAATGTCAATTTAACCCTTTTAATGATTTGCTCTAAAGTTATTGTTTTGAGCTTTTTTTAACTATTTAAATATATCTGATAAATTTTACACCCTCCGGGTTCCAGTGTACTGTTTTTTTCATGTTTTGAGACAACTTATTTATTAGATACAGGATCAAATGAATCCTTTGTTGAAATTGTCTTTGCTTTAAAAATGCTGCATTAAGCATTCAATCATTTTATTTACACTTGTTATTTTTGATTAATAAACGTTATTGTTTTTAAGTAACTTTGTGTCTGTGTTCATTCTACACACACTGGATGCACATAGTGTTTTTCTTTCAGCTTTTTTGGATTGTCTTTAACCTCTTTTTACCCTTTAGTCCTGTTAGGATTTTAGAACCCGTTATGACGCTCCCAATTTGCCATTGTAGGAATCTCTGCTAGTTTAATTGTTTTCAGACTGTCCGGCATGCACTTCTGTTCATGCTGAGCCATTATAGCTTTATGATCCTCATCACGTGTCATGCAGGACATCAACCTAAAATAAGTTTTTATTATTGGAAATTTTTAAATTCTAAATATTGCAAGATTTCAATTTTGACACCGTCGAATGGAACAAAAAATGCACTTTCTTAAACTATCTCAATTTACAGATCTTTTTATAGATAAAAAAAAAAAAATTATTTTGAAGTTTGAATTTATTTAAACCCATGATCTCCAAAATAACTGTACAATTCTATTATGGAAGATTATTATGGCAACACATTTGCATATAAAACAATGAAGTAATTCAGCAGCTGTTTGTTCAGTATTCCACAACTAAATTGCCATGGAAGATTATTATGACAACACATTTGCACATAAAACAATGAAGTAATTCAGCATTTGTTTGTTCAGTATTCTACAACTAAATTGCCAAACGAAATGAAAATGTCGCAAATAACTAAACCACGAATTTGACAGACATGTAATTGAACAACGTGCTTAAATACGGAAATAAAATAAAAAAGTTTGGTATAAATGATAAAATCTTTCACTATCACCCGCTGGCAAGTGGCTAATAAAGTATCAAAAATGCTTTTTGATGTAGTTGATTGGGAATCTGAGAAAATAAATGTAAAAAATCTATTAGTTGTCAATTAAAATTATTTTCATCTATGTTCTGTTCTACATGCTTCTTTAATCTTAGTTAGATCACTGGTCAATGTTATAAAATAAAAACATGACCGTGAGTAATGCTGATGCCATATTACAATAGCAACAAATACAGTTATAAATTCTTTTTAACAAATCAATTAACTCCTAAACATTGGCAGAATTTAAGTTTTACACTGTTGAATAGAGAAAAAATGTACTTTTAAATGCCATTTGTTTCAGAATTATCTTAATTTGCAGTTTTTTTAAATGGTTCTTAAAAAAATTTTGAACATGATTATTTAAAGAATTTGTCTATAGCGTGCAGCCGAATGCGGAAGAATAAACCACTTAATACAATGTAAAAAGTTAAGCATTTTTTTCTGGCTAATATTCAATAACAAAATTAAAACTTCATCTTAGATAAATAAATAAATTAAACACAAATTTGACAGATATATAATCAAACTAACACTGAAATGATCAGAATCAAAAAGGCTACTGTAATTAGTGAAATCTTTGAAGATTTCTTTAGCTATTAATCCTTGGCAAGTGGCTAATACGAAAATACCATTTTTAATAAATTTCAAAGCTTTATTTAAATGCATAGATGATATTTTCATTTAAAATTGCTTTTTGGTGTTAGTGGGAAATCCAAAATAATAAGTTAAACACAAAAAAAAATCTATTAGAGTTTTTAATTAAAAAGGATTTTCTTCTATGCTTTGTGTACCAGGCAATATGTTCTATAAGCCAGGAAGCCAGTGTTAGGTTTCCATGTGTACTTGTGGTTACTCATTTTTACTGTTTTCTTTTGAATTTCATCGAATGTTGCAAACAAACACCAGGATATTTGGCGAGGTGTGCAAGAGAACAACATGCAAAAATTTCCATGCTCCTTTATAAAGCGTGTTCCTCTACCTACTCTGCCTGTATACACGTGTATGCTTATGTATTTGACACTAAAGAGTTGCACCTTTGTTTTGAAGCATTAATTTTACTTTTCATTCAGTAATTTTCATGAAATTCCACAAAATATGCAATTCTCTTAATTTTGAACATGAATCTACTGTACTTCTACTGTATTACAAATGTAATCAAGAGATGCTTGTAAATGCTTTTTAGAAACTCCGTTATCTACTGTTTTTGATAAGCTTAAAAAAAAATTGCTTTTAGTTTTCATTAAAATGTGCACATAGACAGAAAAATAACCTAACAAATAAAATATGAAAATAAAATTTAAGGGACCCTTTTAGAAATAAAATAAATGTACATAGAATTAAAATTATTTGTTGAAGATAGTTTTTGTGAATAATTATAGCATTACATTCCAAAACAAATTTTTTAATAATACAGAAAATAAGTTTAGACTTGACTACTTCATTACTTAATAATAACACAAAAGAAAAAAATTGAGTTTAATCACATACAGAAAAATTTATAAAAAATTACCACTGTTCAAATATGCTGCACATAAGTTAAACATTTAGAATTGTTTTTTAACACTTAGAGGTATAGCAATTGCATAAAAAAAAAATTACTAATGCTTGTATGCATGTATCAATGCTTAATAATTAATACTTTTACATAATAAATTGGTATGTTCAAAAATATTTAAAGAATACAGAAGAAACATTTAAAATTAAATTTTATATTAAAATATGAAATAAATATGATGAAATATATTTTTTAATAAAAGGAAAGAGAAAGAAAAAATATTTTACTATGGTCTTGGATAAATTAGACATTGTGCTACAAATTATTACTACACTATCTAATTATTTTAGAGACTAAATGAAGACACACTTCTGTATTTATTAATTTGTTCAAAAACATCCTCTAGATGTATACAAACATTAGCAATTTTTTAATTAGAAAACATCTTTTTTTTGTTGTTTTTATTTTTGACAAAAGAAGGAACAATCAGTTTTGCAGCTCTTTCACTGAAATGGTCACTCAAAATGAATGCCGTGTCAGCTAAAACAATGGCAGCATTTTAATATTAAGGAAACCACTATTAACCTGGCAGGATGGGCGCGGGGAGTTTTGACACCCCACGCTCGAAAATTTTCGTCTGCTGTCGTTGAGTGCTTTTAATTTATTGTTTATTAATTTTTAATATTAACTATAATTTAACATTTCAGTTATTTTTCACGAGAAAGAGTGTAATTATCATGAATTTCACTAACAGACAGAATTCTAAAGTGTTTTTTCGTATTTATGCCATTTAATATGTTTGGGGTGTGCTGACACCCCATGCATGTTCTCGTGTTACTTTTCGTGGTGCCCATCCTTGCGGGTTAAGAGTGATTTACTTGTCAGAAGCAAGTTTCAGACAAAGAGTTACAGTCACATGGAGTGATACGAAACAAATTTGACTGTATGAGCATTTTTTAGTGTGACCATGTTTTTGAAAGTCATTTGATTGCCCGCTCTTTTGTATAGTCACTTTACCAATATACACAGTTTTTGCATATTCAGAATCTTTAAAAGACTGAGGACAACTTTTTAAAAAGCTTTCTTAGAAGGCCATATAATTAACTATTTAAAACTTGCCAGCCAAAAGGGGAATTACATCAATTATTCCATATACAGTATTTTTGGAAATATTAAATTGGCTGGCAATATAAGTAGACAAAAAATTAAGTTTACATTTCGTCAGAACAACAATATGCAATTGAGTTTCAACACATGAAAAATTGCTTGTAACATAATCTTTAACAGAATAATAGGGGGAGAGATCGGAAGCTGGTATTTGTTAAAAGTTTCTTGCTTCTTTCAATCCATCAAAATAGACTCTATAGTACAAAGAAGCTCGACTAAGTCCCATTTTTCTCTGTAGATCTCCATATATAGATTTTTTATTAAAACATCCTTTTTCTGTTTCCTGTAACTTTCTCTGCTTGTATTTGCATCGCTTGTTCCAGTAACTGGATCTAAAATTTCAAAATAAACAAATAAGACATTAAAAATCCAAAAATTTAGCTTCTACTGGCTTTTTTTTTTTTAAATCAAGAATTGAAACTATTTTTTTCATCAGGAGGGCTCTGCCTTTCCTGAACTCCTGTTAAAGATAATTTGTAACACATGAATGTAAAAAGAAAAACAGAACTAAATGCTCATTTTGTAAATAAAATTTGAAAATATAGGGAGGAGCAGGCCTCCCTTGTCTCTTCCCATGCATAAAGGTCTCTTCCACGGTTAAACTCAAAATGTTTTGTTAGCCTGTATCAGTACATACCATTTATGAAGATATCAATAGAATGCATAAATGTCAATATATTAAATGGGATTAAAATCATTGGGATCTGAATTTTGATTTGTACAGTGTATTCAGGGCAGCTTACCATAGGGTGCTTCGATACGAGAGTTACAACATCGATCGAAAGGTCCATTGTATGGTATTTACCAGCCTGTGATGCAGCACCATCATAGTAATATTGTCTTGTTCTTATGAATTTCATTATGTAACCAAATTAACTGAGAAATATTTTTGATGAGTTTGGCGGCTTACCAGTAACTTCAGTCACTTCTGCTGTACACGTTGGTTACTAATCGTTCTCACTGGTTTCTTCAGTAAGGTTGACGTCATCCAAAGGAGCTAATCTAAGTGACCAATCTCACTGATTACTTGACAACACTTATCTAATTGGCCAAAAGGCTGACTTTGCATTGAACACACTCCTACCTTCTCAGAATCGAGCTGATGTAACCGGTGAGATTGGTCACTTCGGTAAGCTGCACTGAACATGCTCAATGGACATATTTTCCTTAAAATTTAACCATTTTTACATGATTTCAATGTGAAAAGTGAATTTTTTTTTTTTTTTTTTTTTAGGAATTAAAAAAGACGTATTTTATGACGTCATATTGGAAATAAAACTGAGATTTTGAAATATTTGGTACAAAGACAAGTAGCATGTACAGAAAGCAGGTGAATATGACGTATGATTTTTATAATAAAAAGACATTTTCAAACATTGATAAATGAATCAAGAAGCTTCTAAAGAACAGGAAGTTCAGAATGGGAAAAAAAAAAAATCAAATAAATAAAAACTAAAATGTCTGTGGGTGCTCTCCGACTTTTATTTATTTAAAACAACTTATATGCATCTTTTCATTTTTAAGTTGTAGAATTTAATTTTGTGTATTTTGGAATTTAAAATCTTCCTTTCTCATAAATTTAAAATAGTTGTAGAAGTAAAAAGAACTTACTTAATTTTATAAATTGTATTATTAAACACATCGCCCAATTTCTTTCAAATTCCAAAGGCTAATAGCTATTTCTCTAACAGTTACTTTTTTTTAGTAACCATTTATTCATCGATAGGCCAAATATATATAAGTATATTTGAAAACTGAAGACAGCAATATATATAAGTTACATAAAAGTGTTTTATTTAAATCTAACAATAAGGAAAATTATCAGGGGAATAAGGAGGATGGGGCAAAACAGTTGTTTTCATTTTCGCAAGAAAGTCAGTGGTGACTAGAGATCGGTGTGCAGCAGCGTTGTCATGCAAAAGCACCCATGACTGCTCACAGCCCATAATTTTGGCCTCTTCTTCTGGACGGACTCACGCAAACGATGCAGGACATCTACATAAAGTTCTTTGTTGACAGTGCATCCTTCAGGGATAAATTCCAGATGAACAAAGCCCTGGATATCGAAGAATACCTCTAGCATGTATTTCCATTTAGAGCAATCCTGGCGGAATTTCTGCTTCTGTGGTGATTCTGAGCAGTCATGGGTGCTTTTGCATGACAACGCTCCTGCACACTGACTTTCTTGCGATAACGAAAACAACTGTTTTGCCGCATCCTCCTTACTCCCCTGTTCTCTCACCCTGCGACTTCAGCCTATTTCCTGAACTGGCAGGTCGCTTGCAGTGTCGTCGAATTCAATCTTCAGATAAAGCTAAAAGTGCATTGCAGGCTCAATTAAAGGACACGGCTAAAAATGGATTCCAAAAATGCTTCAATGACCTTTACAGCAGATGGCAAAAGTGTGATGTTGTGCAAGGATCTTATTTCGAAGGTGGATGCGTTTCAGCAATGTAATTTGTAATATTTTTACGGTTATAGCGTCAGTCCGGGAACTTTTGAATCCTACCACGTATATATGAAACTAATAGATAACATGCTAATTCGAATGAGACATTTTTGATAATCTTGACTCAACTGAAGCTTAATAAATATACATTTAAATTGAAGAATTTTCCATGATCAGAGGAACACTAATTTTGTATACTGTACTGCTAAAAAAAATAAAATAAAAATTGTTTCTTTCTCACACAAAGAAATTTTGATTAGGGTGCTCCTTTCATAAAATCTAATACCTTTAGGCGATTTAAAAAAAGTATTACATTTTAAAGGGTATATAACAATATGGAACTAATTCGTTTCTTTAAGAAATATATACTAATTTCTAAAAAATATATATATTATCGGGGACTTGACTAAAAAGAATCAAAGCTGCAGCTGCTGGAGCACCAGAATCTTTTCTTATCTTCATCAGATGAAACCCTTTTCTCAAACATCTTACAAATTTTTGGTAAAGGATAGTACTGCCCTGATTTCTTTTAAAGCAGAAAATGGTAGGGATATAATCCGGATGTTTTATGTCAGTATTTGGTCTACCTATATCAGAATAAATTAAAAAAAAAAAAATGAAATCTTGCAGATTTCAGAATACACAGCAAGAAACAACCAATAGATAATTCAAGTATTTATAATTTTGGACTAATGGGAAACATATATTAAAATTATACAACTTTCATTAATAATCCAATAGCAATTCATACTACTGTAATTTCAGAAAGAAAACCCGTGGTGCATATGTGTTTAAAAGTTAAAAATATGCTTACTATGGTGCTTCTGCCAGGGTGGCAGGGTTCCCCCCCCCCCCCCCCCCCTGCAGCGATATCTATTGCAGGGGTGATTCTGTTCCAAATTTTCTGAAAATTTTTAAAAATCTGTCATCAATTTGAAAATTCAGATATAAAAAAAATATTGCGATCTTCAACAAATGGTTGCCGATAAAAAATAAATTTTTGTCTATCATTTGCAGAAAAAATAGCTAATTTTGTCAAAGTATCATGGAATAAGGGAAAATTTTGTCAAAAGGTCACGGAAAAAACAAGATTTTCATCAAAGCATCATGGAAATAGCAAGAATTTCGTGAAAGAATTGCAAAAAAATGTGAAATTCATCAAAGGGCTACAGAAAAACATGGGATTTTCATCAAACAACCATGGAAAAGACATGATTTTCGACAAAGGACCCTGGAAAAAACACTACTTTCATCAAAGGATCGAGGGAAAAATGCAAATTTCGTGAAAGGGTTACAGAAAAAAAAAATGTGAATGCCGTCAAAGGGCCGGGCCGGGGAAAAATGCGAATTTTGTCAAAGGGCCGCGGAAAAAAGCAAATTTCGTCAAAGGATCGAGGAAAAAACAAATTTCTTCATAGGATTTTTCGATTTTCTTTACAGGTTTTTTATTATTTGGATACTTTTACTTTCCGAACCGGTTTCGAAAGTGAAAGTATCCCCGTTAAAAAAACTGGCAAAGGAAATCAAAAAAGTAGAAAACAGCCTTTGAGATCGACCTCAGCTTTCCAATTAAAAAATATAAAATAAAAATATTGAAATGCAAACGAGATACCTTAATTTTCTTCCATTGGATTAACATTAGCGAGTAGGTGTTTTCTCATAAGTCCTTAATCCATCCTACCCATGCAAAAAACAGATGCAGCAACTGGATACTGATTGCATTTTCAATTTGAAAATCTCATGAGAGCGAATGGCACATGTTTTTTAAATGATTTAGGATTTCACTCATTAAAGTTATGCTTTCTTTTACAACACAAATGGACATTAAAGGGTTAATAAAAAATGAAGTATTATCGTGTAAGAAAATTAGATATATTTAAAATAAATACTCCTTTTTCTCATTTTTGCTTCACGAAATATTTGTTGTTGAAACTGCTTCTTTTTCCACAACCACAATGAAACATTTATCAATGGGATGCTTACCTGATTCTCACAGCATCAGAGCTCTTGGAACTAAATAAACTGCAAGTTGTGGAGAGCTTTATTTTTCTAATGAGTCTAATAGTGGGCTGTTTTATGCGTGGCTATAATTTTCTTAAAACTTGTTATATTTTATTAAAACTTTGATACACAGCCTAATTTATTATTATTGCAACTTGCTGAAAATTTGAACAAAACCGGCCAATTAACAACAAAAATACCAATTTTTTTTTTTTTTTAAAGTAAGGAAAAGAAGAATTTTGCTTTAGGTTCTTTTTCTTTTAATCATTATTTCTGTTTGCTGCTCAACAATTTTTATCCAACAACGCAAAACTTTGACATATTCATGGAATATTTTTTACGCATAAAGGAATAAATTTGCAGGCATGCTACTGAAAGGATTTGGAATTGTAAAGCATGTTCCTTTTATCAATAAATAAAAACATTTGTGAATTGCAAAAAAACTTTAAAAATTGCCTAAAAAATTTGTGACAAATTAAAGAATACTCAAATTTAAAAATCATTGTGGAAGAAAATGTTAGGTCAAAAAATCTAAATTGGATTCCTTTTACAAATATTAAAAAAAAAGCATGAAACATGTAAAAAACGCATTGAAATCACTGTACGAATAAGAATAAACTTTACTGAAAAGAGGGTAATATTTACTATATTGGGATAAGATATTAATACTAATAATTATATTAATACTAATTAGCCACGAACTGTGAAAAAATTCTAAAAATTGCATAAAAAAAATTCAAAAATAGCTGAAGGAATCTCGAATAAAATTTATTGAATAGAATAAAGATAAAATTTATTACAGTGAAACTCGTTTAAGATACGAATCAAGGGATCGAGAGCATTTCGTATTTTAAGCGGGATCGTATCTTATCCGGATTTCATAGATTCTCGAGTAATAATGCATATAAAGCTAGTGCACATTGTTATTAATGTATTTTAGCCATTTATAACTCTCATTTTACCCATTTCTAACGATTTTTAGATATTCTAGGAAATTTGAGTTTTAGATTTTGAAATGAAGAATGGCTTTCTTTTTCTCCAAAACTTTATTGAATCACTGTTTGTACAATAACAAAATTTAAATGCCTTTATGCAATACTCTCTGCCAAATCAAAAAAAGACAATAAAACGAAATTTTTGTTAATCTTTAGAAAACAGAAACTAAAATATACTACATACTTAAAGAGGAAAAATAATAGATTTTCATAATTTATTTTTAGAAAGACAAACTAAATCTACGCCAGGAACAATAATTATTTGATACATTATCAAAATTAAAGTACATGAAGTAGTTTTAGTTTGTTGAAAAAAAGTCGTTTACCTTGGTTTGGTGCAACGTAGGGCGAGATTTTATCATTAAGTTTTCTGCCTTGTTGATGCGGTAGAAAAAAAATCTTCGACAGAGGGACCAGCATCCATCGAAGAGGCGTACCGTAAAGTAAGCTGAACGAGCTCATTACAGATGCGAATGATGGTATGGCTGGTACATCTGTTTCTTCATCTGCATCGTCTTCTGCTTCTCCTGAAAGCCTAGCTTCATCCGAACTTTTCACGTTTGAAATTATATCTGCGATAGAACGAACTTTACTTGTTGCAACCTGATCGTCAATTTTGACAAATGAGTCCCAATCTTTGCATTCTTCTTGATGCTGCCCCTCTTCTGCGATGTCAACGTTTTGCTTTGTCAAAGACTTTACAGAATCAGTTCTCAGTGGCGGTTGATGTTACGTCATCCCAGGACACACTCAGCAAATGCGTGGGGTCCAAGAGGTTAATAGGCTTACAGGTTGGGCAGGACAGTTTCTTTACGCGATGATCTATTTGGTGTAGATGACGTACAACGACACGACTTTTGTATTTCATTTTGAGAACATGAATTGTGCCTTAATCCAAGGATTGAACCATGCTAGTCGCATTGTGTGGTAAAAAGATTAGTTCGATGTTTTGTAAGCTGGGGATATCCTTGGATTGGACGGTACTGTTGTTGGTGAGACACAATACTTTCCTGGACTCTTTTTCCATTCGTTCATCGAACTTGCGGATCCACTTGACGAATATATCGATTGTCATCCATGCTTCAGCTTGACTTTCATAATCGCAGGGAAGATTTCTAGCATTTTTAAAACAGCGAGGATTCCGCGACTCGCCGATGACGAGGGGTTTTAATTTATCTGTCCCGCTCATATTTGATCCAACGAGAACAGTGATATGTACTTTGCTCGGTTTGCCTCCATTAAATCTCTCACCTTTAAATGCCATTTTTTTTTAAATCAGGCATTAACTTTAAAAAATGGCCCATCTCGTCGACATTGTAAATATTGCATCTTGAGTAATTTTTCAACAGCGGCCGCGGTCACGTTATTTTTCCAACAACTGACATCATCTACCTTTACAACTGTACACTCTTCGCACATGTTCCTGTTAAACTAAGCCGTATCTTTGTCTGAAGCAATGTGGCCAACTGTTGCTAGGCGTTAAATCCACTCAAAGATGTGTAGCAATTTCGCAGGCTAATGATCCATTAGTTGGGATGTTCGTCGATCGGGTTTGGGTGAACACTCAAATGAAATCTTCTCCAATTCTTCGAAATTTGCCACCTTAATTTTCTTTCTGCCAGAGCGTCCAGCTGATACACTGTTTTCCACTTTCTGTCTATTTTTTAACAGAGCTCGAAGTGTTGACTCGTATATTCCCACAGATTTGGCAAAGACAGTCTTGCTTATCACATTCTCGGCGTAGTTATTTCCTTTAGACATTTAATTTTTCAGTCAAAGAAAGTGCTTTTCTCTTTACTTTAAATATTACATAAGCACCATTTCGTATATTAAGCAGGTTTTTTGACATCATGGGACAAATTTTCTTCGTATATTAAGCGGGATCATATCTTATGCATACGTATATTAAGCGGGTAATTTTACACAGGTGTAATAGGCTGTTTTCAAGGGACCGAAAATATTTCGTATCTTAAGCGGGATCGTATCTTAAGCGGGCGTATCTTAAGCGGGATCGTATCTTAAGCGGGCGTATCTTAAACGAGTTTCACTGTATATATGGGTAAAAGATTAAAACGCAAAAAAAACCTGCTAAATTTTTCAAAAAAATTCAAAAATTGCAGAGAACAAAAATTACTGCACTAGGCTAATAGATTAAAGAAGAATTTCTGTTATGAAGTTCACAAAATCTCTGCGAAATGTGAAAAAAACTAAAAATCATAAAATCATAAAAAATTAAAAATCTGTGTACACATTCTGATTAAATTTTATCGTAAAAAGGACAAAATTTATTATATTGAACTAAAGTTTGAAATAGGATTCCTTTTACAAATGTTAACAAAAACACTGCAAAACATACAAAAAAAAAACCAAAAAAACGTTGAAAGTAGCATGAATGTTAAAATTTTGATGTATTTTCGTAAGTGCTGTGCTTCTACTGAATTTATTTTACATTTTAATGTATTTTCGGAGGTGCGTTACTTACGGTGGGTGTGGTGCATATTCCCAAAATTACTGGTCTTAATCGATCTCAGGATGTGTAGAACCGTCATTGTGTTTTGTAGTATTAATAGTGATAATGAACTTCTCTTAACAGTATCTTTGGAAATATACCTTAAAGTGGTTCTCATATTCACTGCTCAACAATGCGAAGCTTTCAGACACATTTTCTGAGAAAATTTTTAACTATAAAGGCATAAAATTGACAGGCCTGCCTATTGAACGCATTTGGAAACGAATAGCTTTTTCCATATTTGATAAATTACTTACAGAGATAACAGAGATTCCTGTCACGTGACTGTACGTTTTTCTCCTTTCCTGTGCCATCGCTTCCGGAAATTCGATTCAAAACGCTAATTTTGACAGTATTTTCAGAAAGATACATTGCTTTTATATGTGAAAAAAAATGACATTTACATAGCTTCTGAATAAGAATACCAGACCTGCCAACCTTTGAAAATAAGAAATCGTAGCACACAAAATTAAAATTAATCTGGAGGTTAGTTGGTTGGTTTTTCGTGTTTCGCAGCATTCTTTTGACATTCGTAAAAGGAATAAGGTTTCAGTCTTTTAACAACTCAATATAGTAATTTTTTCCCTCTGAAAATTTTTATACGATGCTTAGAGTTTCTTCTCGTTTCGAAGCGCTTTTTTTAACATTTGTAAAAGGAGCCTGATTCCAATTTTTTTAACCCAGTGCAGTAAATTTTGACGAAATTCGCGATTTTTTTCCCGCGATCATTTCAGGATATTTACAATTTTTTTTCAAAAATCATGATTAACATTTTTTTATATGATTCTTTGTAGAAATCCGCACTATTTACCACGAACTTTTGACGAAATTCGCATTTTTAACCGTGATCCTTTAACGAATTTTGCATTTTTTACAATCCTTTGACGAAATAAGTGTTTTCTTTCCACGATCTTTCGGTGAAATTTATGTTTTGTTTCTGTGATATTTTGACAAAATTCACGTTTCTACCACGATCCTTTGAAATTAATTTTCTTCTGCGACCAATTGATGAAATTAATATTTTACACTGTCATTTGTCGAAATTAGCGATAGCTTATCGCAACCGATCAGCAAAATTTTCAATATCTTTTCACGACAATTAACAAAATTCATTACTCGTTTCCGCGACCTTTTGACGAAATTTGTAATATTTTTCCCTCGATAGTTTATCAAAATTTGTGATATTTTGCTCAATTTTTTGAAGAAATTCGCAATTTCTTTCTGAACTCGTAACGAAATTAGCGATTTTATGCAGCGACCAATTGAAGATAATCACTATTTGTTTCTGAGACCTTTGACGAAATACCCGATATTTTTACACGATCATTTGAAGAAATTCTCAATTTTTTTCGCGATCGATTCATGAATTAATTTGGGGAAATTCACTAAAAAAAAAAATCGCGGACTTCCAAGAAATTTCAAAATATACTCGCGAAAGGATCATAGATCTGTGGAACAATTTACAGGGGGGAGGGAAGTACTACACAGCATTTTTCTTTATGCAGGACTCTCCTTTTCCATGTGCAAATCGTGCGATTTTGCACACTATTCAAACCTTGCCCCTCAAAGAACCACCTCCCCCCCTCCAGAAATTTTTAAAATGGCACCCCTGTTTCTATGGAAGGGAATTCCTGTATAAATATTTACAGGAACACGATTCACTCGTGGTTAATATACATAAAGAGGGTTTTACGTTAAGAAGTTTGATTTGCAGCCCAGATTTTTTTTCCCATGAGCATTTTTTAATATCTGAATTTTCAGACTAATGCCCAATTTCTTTTTAAACTTTCGGAAATGAATACTTTGAAATTTTGGAAATTTCAGAACTGAATCACTCCTGAAAAATATGCTGCGCGGGATAAAAATTGCAACTAGAAACAAAAAATGCGTTTGTGTATATTTTGCAGAAAATCGTAGTTTAAGACCGTTTTTCGTAGCATCGGAGTTTATAGGTCCAAATCGTAGCAACTACGATTTTTTTGTAGCAGTTGGCAGGTATTCCATACCTGCCAATCTCACGCGTTTCTGAAAAGAAAAGAATTCATAAATGTGACGAAATGTAGCTCCTTTGGATTTGAGAAAAGCCTTAAAAATGAGAGAAATATTTTCACAAATCTACGTTTTATTATATAGCTCAAAAGGTTATCATGTTTTTAATCCTTTATTCTGATGAACTACATTAATCTTTTTATGAATCCTTATTTCCATTTTGAAATGTCTGTAGACACGATGACTAAAACACTAAGTAATCGTTAATGATTACTATTGTGTGTCTTCTGTTTTGCGAACATCATAGTAATGTAAAATATACTGCAAAATGACCCCCAAAATATGTATGTAGTATTCATTAAAAGAATTGTAATTGTATGTTGAGAAAAACAGATTTTTTTTTTTTTTTTTTTTTGTAGAAATTCTGTTGGGCCAGGCCTGTTTTCACTGATTTTTGTATGGGCCGGGCCGAGAACTATAAAAATGCAAACGGGTCGGGCCAGGCTTGGGCTGAACTTCCAATTTTTACACTGGGCTGGGCCAAGATAGCTTTCGTTCAGGCCGGGTTGGGCCCGTGCCTGGAAATTCCGGCCCATGCAGACCTCTAAGTCAGACCTCAATATCTCAAAAACCTTGATATTTCGAAAAAAGAAATTTCCCTTGCATATCCCCTCAGAATATCTTTAATATAATACCATAGCTGTATATACTACATTTCAGAAAACACTTGTTCAGTCTTTTAAATCAAAATTCCATGAAGTGAAGGAACTTTACTATTTTACAGACGGCATCAACTGATGTAATTTGCAAAGTAAACCCTACTACACCAACTGGTCGTACATATACTCGGCAACAGGATGAAACAAACAAGAATGAAATTTTTTTTAATAGATTTCTTACAATCATGAAAAGAAAGTCTAATTTATTTTCGAATAAATAAATTAAAAAATTATTTTACTTTGTGAGGAGGAAACAAATATCTTGCATATAAATCAGAGAATGCATTTGACATAAAATGTAATATGCATGCATATGTAAAAATGAAATTGCCATTGTAATTTAATTTTTTCACAGCATATTTTCATCAATTTGCAAACATCTGCAAATTATCTGTATTTAAAAAGTGATCTATATTAAGCATTTATAAAATGATATAGTATAGTAGAAATATTAAGCCTTTCAAGGGCAAGTAATTGTGTTTTTGTAAGGTTGAATTCACACTGGAATTTTCAAAAAAAATTTCTTATATTTCGTAAAATAAGGAAAATCAACTTTACAACTATTTCCACCAAAGTTATAAAAGTAAAATTTATTTAAAAGTTTCCAGTACAAATCTTGATTAAAATTAGATGAGATATAATATATCCCACCACTATTCAAGGGGTTAAGTACATATAAAGTGTTAAGTATATATAAGAAAGATTAAACATGCATAATATAAAGGGAGCCATCTTGAATAAAAAAAAGAATGAGTTTTTATATGAGATATTTGTGTCTGATATACCTCACAAAGTTAAATAAATTTTTAATTTATATAGTATTCGAAAATAAATTGGACTATATCTTACAATATAAAAGGATATAAGGTATATATTCGTGAATTATCAAATAATAATATCCAACTTTTCATTTCTAATTGTTTATGTTCTAATATATGTAGAAAATAGAAAGCGTTATTTAAAATGTGAAAAATGTTAGTTTGTGGCACTTATATAATCTTTTTCATTACTTTGTCATCAGTTGAAAATAAAGATATTGAAATGCAAGTTAAAATTTTCACTTTACATATGACCTTCAACTTTATGTATCTTCTGATCCCATAGAGATTCCATCATAAAACTTGGGGAAACGTATAAGGGCAATATGAAGTCAATTTCAGAATTTTTTGAAAATTTAAAAAATGTCGCTTTTTGAGAAATTTAAAATTTAAATTTAAAAAGTAATAAATTTTAATAAATTTGATCATGTTGCATATCAAATTAAAGGCATAAAAAGAGCTTTAAAATGATATATAAAGCAAGTTTGTATCACATTTAGTTTTTGAGAAAATGGCAATTAAGTAACTCAAGATGTAGCAAATTTGAAATGATGAATGAAAAATGCTTTAATTAATTGTTAATAAAATTAAAATGAAATGCATTAAAAAAATAATTTTAGTGTTTTCTTTCATAACTATGTGAAGACACGCGATAAACCAAGTTTCATCAAAATCTGAGGGGTCAAGGAAGAAAAGGTGTGTTGATGTGACATGGAATGACTCATTTCTTAACGACGAATTGGATATTATTTAATCAAAACACGTATACAGTACAGAACCATTTATCCGGAATGCTTGGTTTCAGATGTATTCCGGATAACTGGTTTTTCCGGTTAACTGGTTGTGCATGAAAGCAGCATCCATTTGATAAGTTTTGAGGAATATATGTGGTTCTGGCATTATTTCTGATATTAAATTATTAGATTACTTGGATTAAAAATCAATGCAAGAAAGATCAAAAGTTAACCAGAGTTTAAAAAAGGTAAAATATGGGAATCCCTTAGGAACAAAAATTCTTCTGTTTCCTCTGCATAAAAATTAAAACATTTAAAATACAACTAAATATGTTTTAATTTCAAATGCTAGATGTTGTCACCAAATTATACAATTGTTTAAGCAAAGCCTATGTCAAACTGGCAGTATGTGATACCTTTTTCTGCAAAAATTCTGAAATCAGTCTATCAGAAACATCATTCCGGATAACTGGTTTTCCGGTTAACTGGTTTCCGGATAAATGGTTCCATACTGTATGTGTAATATAATTTTTAAATTATTAAAACTTTGAAAAGTGTAACTTGTTAATTATTAGTAGATTATGTGTAGTTTTTGATGAATCTTATTTTTTACAGCAAAAAGCAGTTTGTGAGATTAGATTTTTTAACTTTGTCAAAACATTGATAACTCGAAACCTCTAAATCTCTAATTTTTTTCTCTTCCCCACAGATTTGAGATATCAAGATTGTACAGAATGGACAAATACATTTCAAATTTAGCTGTATTTTAATATATATGTATATATATACATATATATTCGTAATTAAATGCCTAGTGACATAAACATAACAAAGATGAATACAAGTAACATATGATAAGCTATAGACTGACACAAAAATATGTCCTATTAATATTTAAAAAGATATTTTTATTAGTATTTAAAAATTTTACCATCCTGAAGTTGTCCATAAATACAAGATGAAGCAGTGGGAGTTCGTCTCTTTAGATTGCTTTTGTCCACAATTTTTTAAAATTTTCATCTTTCACAAAAATATTCTAATCTGGCTTCTTTTCTTTTATCAGTAACTACAATCGATCAAAAACAACTTCTCACACTTGACAGGGTGTGCTGCTTGGTGAAATCGAAATTTTCTGTCTATCATCAGTTTCTCTTTAAATCCTGTGATATCATGAAGAAATCTTTTATAATTTCCAGTTGAAGCAAAGTTTCTGATGTACTTTGCTGAAGCTGGTCACTTGTGGCCTTCATGATTGGCATTTTCATTTAAAATCTTCAACCCAAGACAAAACTTCATAAATTTCCAGTTTTTATCTTTTTAATGCAGATTTTGATCTTTTTACTTCATTGCATGGTTTTAATCACACATATCATCACATTACATTCTTCATTAAACTGTGTTGCTTTCATGTCTTATGACAAGGTTTTCTCGGTCACTTAGGGGCTTATTCTTCTCAGGTTTTTCACTAAAAAAAGGAAAGATTTTGAAAATGAGATATGGCATTTGTTAAAGCATAAATAAATTATTCAATCATGTTGCACATTAATCATATTTTAATTTATATAATTCAGCATATTAGGTTAAATTCTATTTAATTCTATTAAAATCTATTTAATATTTTTTGTTACAAATTACAATACAAATATATTTTAAACTGATATAAATTCAATGCAAAGGTTTTCAGATATTTAGAACACGAGTAAAATGGAAAAGAAAAACTGAAAATACTGTTAAAGAATACAGTATTTTATGGAATCTCAGACTGTGTCAAAACAAAGTAGATTCAGAAAAACCGCAGGTTCTCAGCCCATGGATGATTTAATTTGATGAATATTTCAAACACACGATGCCTACACTACAATCCCTTAAAAAAGCATTGTAAGATCAGCACTAATATGATTAGTCAAACTTAGCTTTAAAATTAGCATTGCATATTGTTAAACTCACTTTTCTCTCTAGAATAGTATACAGTTTTTTTCATATGAACTGAATTTTTAAAACTGAGTTGAAATAATGCCCAGGCAATGAGTCAAACCTAAGACTCAGGCACATAGCCAGGGAGGGCGCTGACGGGGTTGAATCCCTCCCCTCTCCCAAAAGTTTAAAAAGATTTTGCAAAGTTATCTCAGGTGATATTAAAAATTGACTAATGATTTTGTTGTTTTTATCTTCCATTACATTAAAACTAAGTACTTGTAAAAATATAAATTTATTCAATCACAGTTACAGTAATTCCTCATTACATCGCTCATTCTGATATATTGTTTTTTATTCGTATCTACTACTAAAAATGTTCTTAAAATGCAATTTTAACTTTCTTTATGCACAATAAATTTTGTTAAGTGTAATTCTGTATCATTAATTTGACTAAGAAAAGTAAGTGTAATATGCGTATGGCATATAAGTTAACTTTAGGAGTCGAATACAAAATATTTACTTGCATGTTATGATCTTCCTTAATTTTCTTTATCCTCATTATATCACATATATAGTGAAAACTTAGAGTGGTCAATGCTAAAATGTTTTATAGAGAAAGGAGCCAAAAACTAATAGCTGCATATAATGTAAAATCATGTGAAAATTAATGATTTTAAAGAAAGTATCTTTGAAAATGGTGATATACCTGTAAAAGACTTATTTAAAAAAAATAGTATCAGGAAATTTTGAAAAGGAATGGTGCGAATTAAAACGATAGGGTATCGAGAAACCTTCAAAGGTGCTATGGTGGTGCCCCTTGGGCTATTCATTTAACAACTTTCATGGCAATTCCGGATTTTTGAATTTTCTGGATTTTAGAGGTCTGTTGAAAAATATTTTTTATGACAATATAATAATATACAAAATGCAATTATTTTCCTAATGCAAATAAATAATGATCAAATTGGTGAATCTACTTATATACATAAAATACAAACTGAAATTTCATTCCGAACCTCTATATTTTTGAGTTCTGCTGCATGGATTTTATGCAGAGGCTGATAACAACAGGGGCAAGCAGGGTAGCTGCTCAGGGAACCAACTCTAAAAGGAGCTAGAGCTCTCAGCACTAAAAAAATCAGCTATGAGTAAAAATTGTGACAACAAAATGCTATGTGCCCCCCCTCCCACAACTGGAACTTTTAGTCCTGATTTTATGAAGCATTATAAAATACTTTAAGAAATTTAGAATTCATACTTCACATAGCAATTGGCAAAGTTCCCTTTTTTTAGTATGTGAATAAATGAAATAAAAATTTTCGGTTTCAGAAAGAATGAGCCCAAGCCCAAAAATCAAGCCTGAGCTGGTGACCGTCATGGCTCAAGCTAAGCCAATCTCATCTCTAACAGACAGATGGATGGACATATAAACTGAATTCACAATTCACAAACACTTTCAATGTTGGAATTTGCTAAAAAGCTTATAGATTTCATAAAAATAAACAACAAGCATAATCAAATTCAAGACTTCACATAGCAATTGGCAAAGTTCCCCCCCCCCCTTTTTTTTTTTACATGCAAATAAATTAAAATTAATAAGATTTTTCGGTTTCAGAAAGAATGCGCCCAAGCCCAAAGACAGGTATAAAAATCAAACCTGAGCTGGGGACCGTCATGGCTCAGGATCAGGCTAAGCCAATCTCATCGCTAAGAGACAGATGGACGGACAGATAAACTGAATTCATAAACACTTTCAACTACATTGGAATAGGAAAATGTTAAAAAATTTATGAATTTCATAAAAATTTGTCATAATTTTCATAAAAATTTTTTGAGGAAGGAGAGGGGAGTTATTAAATGTTATGTGGGAAGAACATGAATTCTGTCAAAGGATTGTGGAAAAACACGAATTTCATCAAAGGACAGTGAAAAAACACGAATTTCGCCAAAGAATCGCTGAAAAATTAGCTGCCACACTGTTTTCACCAGATTTTTCTGCAGCTGAGTGGCAGGTTAAACATTAGCTAGCCTGTTTATTAACTAATGTTTTAAGTGAAAGCATGTTAAAATTTGAATTCGACAACTAGCTAAGATTGCTGTTTAAAAAAATTGCATCAGAATTATGAACTTAAAATAGAAACTTTCATTTCAGAGTTACTTATAGTATTTGCATAAATTATTCATTTGATTCTCTCCCCCTCCCCTCCCCCCCAAAAAAATTAAAGCAGCATTTAAACAAAAATATCGACAATTTTATAGCGAATAATTTTGGGGAGTGCTGTAATTTTCTAATAACTTATTATATTTTAATAAAATTTTGTTACACAGCTTAATTTACTGTTATTGTAACTTGCTGAAAATTTGAACAAAATCGAACAATTAATAATGGAGATTTTTTTTCTTTTAATAGCTAAGAAAAAACGGGTTTTGCTTTTCGTTTTTTTTCTTTTAACTTATTTTTTCTGTTTGCTTGCAGCTCAATAATTTCTTTTTACAGCACTTACGCAAAGTGAAGTTGCTGACACATTTAACGAATCCTTTTTATGCTCAGTTTTGCATAATTGCGGCGTTTTAATAGAAAGGAAAGTAGATTCTCTTGTTTTCTTTAAGTGTGCGCATTTGCAAATGTAGTATTTTTTATTTTCAATAATGAACGTATGTATTTAATTTGTTTATTTTAAAACTTTCTTAGAACATTTTATTTTAAATAAATATTTACAGAATATATCAAATCGAGTACCAATTAACTTCTGTTAATAGACATTAATGTTTACAGTTAGTAGTGAAGAGATTTTCAAAAAAAAAAAATCTTTATACGTCTCTCCCAACTTTTGCCAATAGTTCATGTTGTCAAAATGATTATTTATCATTACTTATTTTCAGAATTTTACGTTGTGTTATTTAATTGATGGATTCAAATAAAAAATAGTGTTATTTATAATTCTAGCGTTATGTTTTATCTACTAAAAAACAACTTTTCAAAAGTAAAAAAAAAAGCCAAGCAAAAAAAAAAAAAAAAAAAAAAAAAAAAAAAGGTGAAAGTTGTGGCTAAAAAATAGTGTGATATCAAATTTCCAAGCTTATATTACGGTACTTATTTAACATTTTTTGATAAAAATTTACCATATGTAAGTCGAGTACCTAAGTATGCGTTGATAGAAAGCCTTTTCTCCTTTACTAAATACATCATAACGTGTTTCTGAAAATTAATTTTTTTTTAATTATGCATGATGGGCTTGGCAGCCATCTTTCCATATTTTACACAAATTTCTAAGCACTCAAGCTCGTAACATATTTGCATTATTAAGAATTTCGAACTTCTAGTTTTAGCTACAGACAGATAAATTAAGAAAGTTTTTTATTTTGGAAAAACAAATTGATTTTTACTGCTTTAACTAATTAATTAACCCCCCCCCTCCCCCTCCGAAAAAAGAGAATCATAAGATGAAACCTGAAGTTACTTCAGCTTTATTTTTAGACACAAATTTTTAGGCACTCATTTCCATAAATTAAAAGAATAAAATGTTTGCTTTAGTAACAATTTCGAACTTCCAATCTTAACAATGAACTTGTGTGCTTAGAAATTTGTGTAAAATATGGAAAGATGGCCGCCAAGCCCATCATGCATAATTTTAAAAAATTTAATTTTAAGAAACACGTTACGATGTATTTAGTAAAGGAGAAAAGGCTTTCTATCAACGCATACTTAGGTACTCGACTTACATATGGTAAATTTTTATCAAAAAATGTTAAATAAGTACCGTAATATAAGCTTGGAAATTTGATATCACACTATTTTTTAGCCACAACTTTCACCTTTTTTTTTTTTTTTTTTTTTTTTTTTTACTTTTGAAAAGTTGTTTTTTAGTAGATATCAGTTCTTTTTTTAAAACAAATGATATATAATTGAAATAATTGTACTAGCTCAAATTCAAATTAGTCCTTGTATAGACTTTATAAGCAGGGAGCAAACACAATATTATACATTTTGTTTACCTATCATTCATTTTTTATTGTGATTAATAATTTAAAAGTAAGGAAAGTCAATTTCTTCTTTCAAAGTATCAGTCTTTCTCAATTTATATCTCCTTAAAATTTTCTACGAAAGATGAAAATTTAGTAAAAAACAGAGTCGAAATAAAATATATATTTACAGGTAGTCTGTCAGTTAATTGTTTTTTCTAACTTTTTTTGCTGACGGCTTTGCAAAATAAATTTACCTTTACAAATACCTACGGCTAATCCAAGAATGAAACCCCGCAGGCATCTAAAGAATCGAAGATCTGTAAATCTAGCAATTCTAGACATAATAAAGGAACATTTTTGATAAAAAAAAATCTAAAAATTTAAAGATATAAACTGTACATATAACTTCATCTTCATTTAGATCGTGTTATAGAGAAGAAAGAATAAATATGTAATTTTACTCAAGTCTGTTTATCCATACCTGTTTGCATGAATGTGAGGATATTAATTTACTATAAAATTTCCCCTAAATTGATTATCTTTAATAGTCTATTATTAAAGCTGCATATACATTAGAATTAAATATTTTTCAGTTAAAATTTGCCTGAAATCTATAGTCTTATCGTTCGTCAAATTTTTTTTTTTTTTTTATGCCCAGACTCTTTTTCTGAACTCTGACAAAAGATCACAGACATATTGAAGCTCTCAGAATTCTGAATTATTCAATCAAAAGATCTACCTACATAAGTCTTGTTGCAGAATTTTCATTAGCTAAGAGTTGCATCAAGTTATACATCATGTGAATCTACTAAATTAATTTTGTGAAATACTAGATGGGAGCCATTGATATTTCCAGACCATTTGCCTACATTTTAAACTTGAGTCATTTACTACTATTCATTAATTTTCTATACGAATTAAAGAATTCGTTGTTTCCATGCCAACTGTACCTTTCACTATTGCTTGCTTATTTGTTTGTTTGATTTATTGAACATATACATCATATCACATGCGGATCACGGCGGGATTCGAATCTGCTTCCACCTACGCTCTCAAGCGATTAGCGGCATGGTGTCTTATCCACTCAGCCACGGTGGGCCACTATTGCTTTCTCTAATGCCCAGATACTCAAATTTAACCAACTGCACTTAGAATCATGGTCATAACAGAAAACATTTATATGTTAGAGCAGTGTTGCCAGTGGGCTACTTTTTTTTAATTCAGATTTCTTGATTGCCAGCACTTATTATAAACGGTAAAATTCCCTTTGTTTTCACCTTAATTAATATGTCATTAAATAAGGTGCATTTTACAATTTCAAAAAAGTGGTGCCAATCAAGTATCTGAATTAAAAAAAGTAGCCCATCTGGCAACACCATGTTAGAGTGGTGACATATGTACAATTCGTGTACTCATTTTCAATTTTTTGTCCAAAGTACGGTAACTTAGTTTTCAGTAATAGGCGAGGAAGATTTCAATTAAAGTAACCAGAAAAGTTAACAAACATTGGCTTCCTGATTTGATTTTATTCAAAATTGTTTTAACCAACCAAAGTTAATGTCCGGGATCCAGATAAATTTTTCTCTGTTAGTAAAGTTACATTGACCAATCAGTAGCCTCCATCCTTGCAGGCTTTTCGGTGTTTACTGCAAACATAAAAAAGTTCGGAAAAATGCAGACGTCTGATTGATCAATCTCATCCCGCTAATAGCGAAAAATCTATCTTGATCCCGGCCTATTCAACGCCCTTTAAATATTGGAGAAAGCCTTGACACGTGTCAGGAAAACGTCACACAAAGCAGGCAAAACAAAGAAGAAAACTCATTCATTGGCTCGTGAATATGAACAAGCTGATGAATGATATTGTTTCTTTGCTTTGCCTGCTTTGTGTGATGTTTTCGTGACGCGAGTCAAGACTTTCCCAAATATTTAGGAGGCTTTGGCTTATTTCACCACCATGAAGTTATGAAAAGAAAGGAACAGACATGTCAATCTTCCCGTGTGAAAAACTAGTTACCAAAAAAAACGAGTTCTTTCCCTCTCTTCTGCCTTTTCTCTCTTGATTTTGACCGATAGCAGCCCATTTAGCAGTCTCCAGTACAAGATGCCGCTATATACGGTGAACGCAGGAGGGAGGGTGTTAGCGTGACCAATGACATAATAGGCCAGTTTATGATGTTTAAAAGTCATACGGAGTTGGATCGAGGCTAACGAAAAAGACAGGCTACCGCGGTGGATCCGATTCTTCTTTTTTTACAAACCGCTGGAGTCACGTGATGCTCTTTTCACGCACCTTCTTTGGTGCATTCGAGCATCACGTGACTCCAGCGGTCTGTAAAAAAAGAAGAATCGGACACACTGCGGTAGCCTGTCTTTTTCGTTAGCCTCAGAGTTGGAGCATCTTTACACGATGATTAGTACAAAGCTGTGCGCCGATTTTTTTTTTTTTTTGTGTGTCCATTGCCGTGTACAGATAATCAACTCCGTGTGACATTATGAACTGGCCTTATATGTTGTTGGCCACAGTTTAGGAACAGCTACGAATGACTTTATCTATATCTACTCCGAGGTAAACGAAAAAGACAAGCTACCGCGGTGCTATAGCGCCTAGAATATATAGTGTGGAAATCGGCTATCCCAGTAATACTTTAAAAAGTGCTAAAATATTGGATCTCTTAAATTTCAAATGATGCTGAAATCCAATGAGTCGATCACAGCGATATCTGCAGGATATTTCCTAAAACTTTATGACGATTTGGTAACAGCGTCTAGAATACCTAGTGTGGAAATATTTTATTAAACAACTCTAAAAATTTGTATCCCATAAATGATCAACGATACTGCTAAAATCCCAAGTATCGATTGCAGCGAAATCTGCGGGATTTTCGTATTACATTTTGTATAGTCTAGCAATATCTTGCAGTTATAGAAAACATCCTGCAGATGTCGCTGCGATCTGTATATTTCAGCAACATCGTTGCACATTTAAGGATACAATATTTTAGCACTTTTTTAAGTATTACAGGGATAGCCAATTTCCACACTATATATTCTAGGCGCTATAATTTGGCCTAGACGCTCTAGCATTTTTTTTTTTAACATTTTATTAACATACATCTGACCTGTGTGCTTGGTGTCAAGCCCGCTGTAATAATACGATGTTTACTTTGAAAGTATATCACAGATGTCGCTGCGATCAGCTCCCTGGATTTCAGCGTCAGTGCACATTTAAGGGATACAACTTTTTAGCGCTGCTTGGATAGCAAATTTCCACATTGTGTTTTCTAGACGCTATAGCGGTGCATTACACGTGTCTCTTTCTTCTTTAAAAAATATCCTGCAGATGTCGCTGCAAATGACTGTTTGGAATTCAACATCGTTGTACATTTAAGGGATTCACTATTTCCGCGCTTTTTTAAGTATTGCTGAGATAGTCGATTTCTACAACATATAATCTAGGCCTATAACGGAGCTATAGTATCTAGAAGATACAGTTTAAAAATCGGCTTATTAAAAAGGTGCTAAAAAATTGTATCCCATAAATGTTGAACGAGGCTGAACGATGAATGTCGATCACAGCGACATATGGTCATTCCAACGTAACCAATTCAAAAGACATCAAATGAGAAAACGTTTCGCTCAGAGAAGATCTAGAAAATGTTGCTGCTATCGACATTTGTCATTCAGTATTTTTCAATATTTATGGGATTCAATTTTTAGCAATTTTTAAAGTATTACTGGAATAGCCGGTTTCCACACCATGACTAGGTAGATTTTTCTTTGTTATCGCAACGAGATTGACCAATCAGAAGCTAGAATTATTGCTAACTTTTCACTGTTTGCAAAAATGTACCTGGATCTTGGCCTATATTTCTAGACGTTATAACTGAGCTCAAGAATAGTACAGAAAGCAAACTCCGTATTTTGATACATTAAGGCCGGGATCCAATTAGGAAGAAGTGTGTCGCTAAAACGAAGTAGCGACATATGGCCAATAAAGGTTTATTGGTAGAAGTGATAAAAACAAATCGTTAAAGGTCTTTGCGAGCGTGTCATTATCGTCAGACTAATGCATATTGAATTATTTCCCTAGTCTAATAAAGCTCGTCCATGCGCGTATCGTCTAATGGAGGATATTCCAAATATGGGTTCAAGGCTGAAAAAGTCACGTGGTACCGGCAATTTACCTAAAGAACTTCTAACTGATGAGAAGGGAAACAGGAAACTACTACTGCTTTCTCCCGTGAACTGTTTCATTGGCTAGCGGGGATTTACATTACTTCGACGGAGCCTTCCCTTCTTTACGTTAGACTTTTTGCCTTGACCACATGATCATAACGTAGATAGAATAGCCTCTATTCAAGAAAGTGGATTGCCGTACTATAGCACCTAGAATATATAGTGTGGAAATTAGCTATCCCTATAATACTTAAAAGAGTGCTAAAATATTGTATCCCTTAACTGTGCAACGATGCTGCTGAAATATACAGATCACAGCGACATCTGCAGGATGTTTTCTCAAACTGCAAGATATTGCTAGTCTATACAATGTAATACTAAATCCCGTAGATGTCGCTGTGATCGATACTTGGGATTTTAGCAGTATCGTTGCACATTTAAGGGATACAAATTTTTAGCGTTGTTTGGATAGCATATTTCCACACAAGGTATTCTAGACGCTGTAGCCATACTTTCGGCAAAAACTTGAAATGAGCATGCTTCCTGTGCATATATCACCACTCTTATGTATAAAGGCTCTCTGTTATGATGTTGATTGTGAGCGCTCTTTGTTAAATTTCTATATTTGTGTTTTAGAGAAAGCAATACAGAAAAGTACTGTTACTATGGAAACAACAACTTCTTTAATATCGAAATGTATAGCAAAGGAGTTCAGAATCAGTGCCTTAAATAGTTTCGAATATGTATTGTCGTTATGACAATCAATACCCTTCCTGGATGTGGAAATGCAAAATTGTGTTCAACATAATGGAGGATATTCCATCTACATTTTGATCACGTGGTCAAGGTAAAAACTTCTATCGTAAAGAAGGGAAGGCTCCGTAGACGTGTAATGTAAATCCCCGCTAGCCAATGAAACGGTTCATGAGGCAAAGTAGTAGTATCTTCCCTTCTTATCAGTTAGAAGTTCTTTGGATAAATTACCGGTATCACGTGGCTTTTTTCAGCCTCGAACCCATATTTGGAATATCCTCCATTGGGCGCAATCTAGACAGATTTTTGTCTGTTAGAGAAACGAGATTCATCAATCAGAAGCCTGCATTTTTGTGAACTTTTTGCTGTTTGCAGAAATGCAGGCTATTGATTGGTGATTCTCGTTTCGCTAACAGCGAAAAATCTATCTGGATCCTAGCCTACATTTCTACAAACATTGCACTTCATCCACGGCACTAAAAAAATGACTCAAAACTTTCATGACATAGGCCGGGATCCAGAAACAGCAAATATTCTCAAACATGCAGGCTTCTGATTGGTCAAACTCTTTTCGCTAACAGCAAAAATTCTATCTGAATCTCAGCCATAGATGAAATCAATGCAAAAGGATAATATAAAAGAAAAGTATAAAATTTCTAAAATATTTTGGCGGGTTTATCGCTATTTGGCATAATTTGTAAACTTTAGAACTAATTAACAGTTTTTCGCTAATTATGAATAGAAAACTAATGTTTTTAAAGCTGAATTTTATAAAAGCACGTAGATTGAGTAAATATCTATCCAAAAATTTAATCCTTACTTTTTTCTGTCCATTATTTAAGTCTCTACCTCAATTGAAACATAAGTTGTGACGAAGAAAATAAATCTGTCATTTTCAGTATCTCGACGTTATTTTAAAAAATCTATATCTCTGTTTATAATTAATTTATGAGGATGCATTTGATCTCAAATTGAAGATCTTCTTTATTAGGTCCTTCTGGTGGTGGTTTTATTTTTCTGCGATGATTGCTTCTTTTGATATGGGAAATTTTACGCTGGCACATTTCGTCCATTTAACATGGGGAAGTTATCATCAGTATAATAAGCAGTTACGGTGTCTTGCTGTTATTCTTGGCGTTTGTTTGTTTGGCGGGGTTAGCATTTTTTTTTCAGCTTGGCTTGGCAGAACGACAGTCCTGCTTGATATTAAGAATTCCATCAAATATATTTCTACTTGCTGATACAACGCTGAAATGTGCGATGCAATTGGATAAATTCCCAAACCAAAAGTTATTTATTTTCATTATTTGAATTAAATTTAAAATTCTAATTTTTAAAATGGTTTTAAAAAATGCACAAAAATCTTCAATATGGCATCTATAGTAGTACATACACCACTTTCAATAAGTGCGGCTTATACGCCGGTGAGGCGTATACTATGGAATTTCAGGTTTTTTTTTTTTTTTTTTTACCATTTTCTGATGTAGCGGCGTATATGCCAGGGTGGCTTATCTACCCAAAATTATGTTAATATAAATATTGGCATTAACAAAGCATTACAATTGGCACAAGTAAAAAAAGCTGTAGCACGGTTGAAGAAATTACAAAGTAAAAATACAGAGTAAGTCAAAATGAATATAGCAATTACGAACGGTTATAACTATTTAATGGAAAAGAATTTATCGATAAGATTGACGCAGAATGTAGATGGAACTTCAAAATTTTATATACATACGTCATAGATGCTCTATGTGACTTTCCTTGGTCACACGAACAACATCTAGGTGGTAGTCCATTTCACACCATACATTCTGAAGCATTTGTTCAGTCACCGACGCAAGCGCATTACAAATGTGTACTTTGAGTTCTTCAATTGTTTTGGGCATGATAGGCACCCTGTCTTCCACATAACACCACAGAAAAAAAATCAGCCATTTTTACAGTCATAATTGGCCATTTTTACTAATGAGACGGCTGCAATGAACAGGTTTCTTGTTATTGCAAAGTTTCAAATTGTGCATGCGTAGGCTTCTGCTTCACTGCACTTGCCTTATGTAAAGAAATTTTGAAGTTCCATCTACATTCTGTGTTAATCTAATTGATAAATTCTTTTCCATTAAATAGTTATAGCCATTTGTAATCGCTATATTCATTTTGACTTACCCTGTATATCAATTGATATTATTTATTGTAAATATAAATGATTTTGTTTTAGTATTTGGCCGAATATTGTATTATTCAGCCAAGCCGAATACCGATATCAACTGAATATTTGTTGCATCACTACTTGCCAAATTCTCATTGCTGACAAAGAACCTAGCTTTGTCAAAACTGTTGCGAATACTAGGATCTGTGACATAGTTCCATGCTTTGGAAATTTCCGATGTGCTTTCCTGTAAGTTGATCTTTGGGATAAATTGATTGTTAACAAAGTTCAGTGATAGCTATTCCAGGGGTCTGTCGAGACTTTACTTCCAGCATCCTGTTTCTGTGAAACTGTGAGCAGCTTTTTACATTTGTAAAAAAACTAGTCATAATTTTTTGAATTTGAAATTGTTATATTCAGGTTCTTGTTTATATATTTTTAAGAAGATATATGTATGTAAAATACATACATTTTCTTTATATATGTAAAAGTGACAGCTCATACTTTACTTTTAAATGATTACGACTGTGAAATGTTCAGTTTAGAGATGGAAAATTTTTGAGAAAGGACTATTTTCAAGACAAAGAATTTTGTGAAGGGTCCTGTTTTGAAATTAATAATTTTGTGAAGCGTCTTGTTTTGACCTGAACAATTTTGTGAAGAATCCTCTAAAAGACCCAATTTTTACTTAAACAGATCCCTTGTATTCACATTATTCTCTTGCAATTATTTTGAAACTTTTGATTACCCCTTGATCCATTGGCTGTAGTTTTGATGTAGTGTTAGATTAGTAAAGTGTAACATTTTTCACTTTTTGGTTGATTTCCTTCGAATGGGCGGGACAATTGTAAAAAACGAGAGCAATTTGGTGACACTATGCAATCATGTTTGTCAAACTTTTTAACCTATTTTTCACAAATTTCTGATGTTATCTGAGATTTGTGTGTCGGTCATAATCAACCTCCAAAGATTTTGCGCCTTTTAAACATCTTGGATTTTTGCTTTTCCCAATAACTAAGGGTTTCAATTCCTGACGTCCAGTCATATTTGCACGTAACATGACAGTTATTTTTGCTTTGCTTTTTTTCTTCTAAAGCATTTTCCTTTTAAAATTTTAACGTCTTTTGAGGCAAACATTGAAAAAATAAAGCCATCTTATCGGCATTAACCCTAGAATACTAACCTTTATATTTAGTACTTAAGTACTAACCATGCTTAAAATTTATTTACTCCATAGTTAACCCTCCGACCAGTTTGGGTGTATTTTTCAGTCTCCCAAAAACAACTTAAATCTGTTGTAGAAAAAAATATGTTAAACAAAATTGTATTTTAAAATGTATTTCAATTAAAGGGGCATGAAGTGTATTTTAGAAACAAACAGGGAAAGAAAATTTAAATTAAGATTATTTTTATAAGTATTTTTATGAAAATGCAGGAAAACTCTCAAGACGCTCGGAAGGTTAAAATAATTTAAGGCATATTTTAAAAAATAATTCTTATATTTTATATATATATATATATACACACACTAATACATTTAAATTTACGCAGAAACACTACCATTCACTGCATATTGGTGTGTGCATTTCCTGGATGTTCGAGTAAAATTTACGCAGGTTAGTAGTCTAGGGTGTGTATCCACTTCAAAACTGCCTCATCCATATCTTCATAGACATGTTTTTAAACATTTTTAACAAGAATTCGATGAATCATAATTTTGTATCTTATCATGATTTTTTATTATAGCTGATAAGCTGTTTGGAGGAATTCCAAATTTTAAAGCAATATCCTTTTTCTTTATGCTTCTATCCACTTTACCAAGAATTAAATTTGTTAGATGCTCAAGCGTCTTTTGCTTTGACATTTTCAAGCTACAAGAACAGAAATTACCAGCATTACTGATCTAGAATCTAGAAAATGGTAGTTCAAGGACATCGGGACATGGGACAGCTCCATTGAGAGTTAAAAGGGGATACTGAAAGTTTGCACTTCCTGAATGAAATGCTAAGAATGACAGTGATTTTACTGCTCTTGGCGAGTTAGGCACCCGATAAACCAGTTCAAGGTCATTGATCATCATAAAATGAGTTAAAAGAAAGAATAAGTTTGAAATGCTCAGAAATATTTTGAGAAATAAGCAGAAAAAACAATTTAGATCACAAGAAAAAATTTGTAAATAGAGAATGCACTTTGCTATTTGGAGGTTATTTTATGAAGAAATTCGCAAAATGTTCTTGGTTCCAAGGAAAACTTGCAAAATAGAGGTTTAATAGAGGTCCAACTATTTGATAAATACATATTAGAAAATTCCTATATATTTATTAAAAGAAACAATTTACATTTTAAAAATGGCATGAAAATATGTATAAAGGGGCATTAAAATAGAGAAAAGAATTCATGCATAAGCTATACCTGTTCCTAAAATTATCTAAAACTTGATTGATATACACATAAAGCATAAGTGTACATTTTCTAAACACAGTGTTTTGTAATGCCGTTGTTCTGCCCAGGCAGATGAATTTTTGTAATCTCTAACCCAAAGGAAGAATATTGCCCATAGCGTCATTATAAAAGTCCTAGAAGCAGCGACATTTTTTAACTTAACCATTTTATAAAAGCTGATTTTGAAAGTGTAATTGATCTTACTTATCAATCTTGAAAACATCTGCCAGCTGTTGCAACAGCAGTGGATGATGTCACAGGAACCAAAAAATGCTACAATCAAACGCAAAAGCAAGATAACCAATTATAGAAGATCGTCAATGTTTGTGATAATATCATTCAATCTCCCGTAACCCAGTAATCTTTTTAAAAGAGAGCATATTAGCATGTTTTTATAGGCTGTGGAGTATGAACAGGGATTGTGAAAAAAAAAAAAAGAGTTGCCATTATCGAAATCTTAATTATAAGGGCTTTTTGAAAAATAAAGATACAACGCAGACGATAGGGGAAAAAAGTTTAAATGAGCATGTTGGCAACACAGATTATAACCTTGAACCTTTGACTATTTCCCTCACAGTCATTTGTTAATTCTATGGTGATTCTGCTTTGTGCAGCAAATGCTTAGAATGGCTGTTTCAATTAAAAATCCCGCCAAATGTGAAGTTCGATCAGTCATACGTTTTCTTCATGCAAAAGGGAAGCAGAAATTCACAAAGAAATTGCTTCTGTCTATGGGAACATTATGAATCGAAAAATGTGACGAAATGGTGTTGTGCTTTCTCTAGTGGTAGGACCAATGTTCATGAAGAACCCAGAACAGGTAGACCATCTGTGATCTCTGATGCCCTTCTTCAAAGAACGGAGAAAGCAATTTGAGCAAATAGGCATCTCACAATGAAAGAGTTGCATAAAATCATACCTGAAGTGTCTATGACAACTCTTTATGAAGCTGCGACTGTGACCATAGGGTACCATAAATTGTGTGCACATTGGGTTTCGCAAATGTTAACGGAAGAACACAAAAAGAACAGGATGGGCTATGCACCTCAACTTCCTGATGTGCTATGCAAAAGCAGGTGATGAATTTCTGAATCACATTGTTACTGGTGATGAGATGGGGGTTTATCACCATACACCAAACAACAGTCCATGCAATGGCGCCATACGAATTCCAATTCAAAACTACTTCAATTTCAGCCAAAAAAATCATGGCTTCTGTATTCTGGGACAGACACTGCATTTTTCTGATTGAATTCATGCCTCCTGGTAGCACAATTAATTCTCAATCATATTGTGAGACTTTAACACGACTTAGACGTGCAATTCAGAACAAACATAGGGATATGCTGACAAGTGAAATCTGTTTGCTTCATGACAATGCTCGTCCCTCATGAGATGCTTCAAACAGGGTTGCTACTCATACAGGAGAATGAAATTCCCTGACTTTTCCAGGTGTATTTCAAGAAAATTCTTGTCTAGCAGTGCAATGCGTAGTGGACATGCTGAGGTAAAACAAATGTTATATCACTCAAAAAGGCTAAACTTTCTTGAATAGAGTTGCTACTAATCAAAAGCTCCTTTCCCAATAATTCCACTCATGCCCTCTCAAAAAATAATAACCCTTTGCGGTTTTATAATTCGAATTGCTCTTTTTAATAATTTGTGATCATTACAAAGCTTTCATATAAAATTTTCTATAAACTGCACAAACTTATTACACAATATTTGTGCATGGAGTCATCATTCATTTTGTCAACCGTATTGCGAAATCCCTAATGTTCAGATAAACTATTTTCAAAAGGAGGCAAAAAGAGAAAGGAAGCAAACATTTTAGAGGGGAGATGGAAGCTTGTGATAATTATTTATTGTTACTTCAAAATGACTGCTGGAGAAAGTTTTAAAATCTGTGATAATTCTTAAAAATGTAAACATTTGCTATGGTGGATGGGAAAGGGTTGAGAAATGAAAGTGGAAATTTTTGACAAAAAGTTAATTTAGATGATTTTTTTCTTTTTTTAATTGTGGAATTTGCCAAACCATAGAAGATTCTGGCAGTGCAACGATCAAACTTTCTCGGAGATCACAATGAAAGTTTATCAAATTCCCTGACTTTTCCAGATTTTGGGAAAAAATATTGAAATTCCCTGACATTTCCCTGATTTATTTGGCCAATTTCCAAATTCCCTGACTTTTCCAGGTTCTTCAGGTGGTGTAGCAATCCTGTTCAAAGCAAAACACTACTCAAAAAATTCAAGTAGGAAGTTTTAAGACATCCGCCATACAGTCCGGACCTTGCAGGGGAAAACTTCCACAACAACGAGATCAAAATTGTAGGAAAAAAGGCGGAATTTTGAGGAAAAAAAGCGGAAATTCATTGAAATAACAAAAAAGCGGAAATCTGCCAAAAGACTGAAAATTCTCATCCCCGAGGTTTTTAAACACTATATATGAAGATGCGAGTTTCAAAACTCGCCTTATCCAGAAAATCAAATTTCGGGAAGTCGTGAAAAACCTCTGACGGCGTCCATTGGTTTTCATTGTTAACCAAGATTTTACAGTGCCACAAATACACAACAAAACTAGTTTTCTTTCAGATTGTAGTGTTTTTTCAATGCAGGTTTAACAATAGAATAGATTGATAGGGGAAACTCGATTTTTTAAATTTTGGATAAGGCGAGTTTTGAAACTCATGTCCTCATGCAGTTATATAAATAGTTTAAAAACTTTAATTTATTCTAACATACATGCTTAACTATTATAGATAGCTTTTAAACATGTAAACACACACTCATTAGAATGAAGGAAAAAAAAAAGACGACTTGAAAAAGAAATTTACCTCTGCATCATAACACTGTGTTGATAGAACCTTCTCTGACTGACTTCTTGCATTCGCTCTTGTGACTAGAAAAGTAATAAAGCACTAAATAAACTTATTTAATTTACTCAGAAATAGTATTTACATACATACATCAGACATGTTAAAAGTTATCTTATGTCAAATCTTTAAAAGGGGAACATAGAGGGTGGGATTTTGTCCACAAACAATTTAAATCTGAAATAAATACCAATAAATTTTAAAATCATAATTTGAAGCTTAAGTTCAGATACAGAGTGCTAAACTAAAACTGCCACTATAAAATTGTTACAAATATATTTTTTTAAATACACAGGGGAAGGATATGAATCGCAGTTTACAGATGATCAAAAAGATCATAAAATTTTTGTTGGAATGTGCTAGAAATTTTTATTTTCAATGCATTTAACTTATTTATCATAAAAGTATGAAAAATATGACCTCACCCGAATGTAACCCCCCCCCCCCCTCCACACACACCAGGGTTGGCAGGTTTTTACAGTCATGTCAAAAACCCAATTTTTAGTAGTAGTTTGTTTTTACATTTTATTTTTTTTTCATTCTATCTTTAGTATTAAGTTGTTTCACATGACATATTCAATATCAAAAAGACTAAAGTATATTTATCTATCCCAGAAAAACAAAAAAAAAAAAAAAAAAGAATTGCATTAGAATATACATATTCATCTCGGTTAGAAGATCTCTACAATAATCTTAAGCTATTTGGCATATTCTATAAAAATTATATTTTTTGAAGATATTCTTTTAAAAAATGTGTATAATTTCAGCAGAATGTAGTACATAAAACTAAATAGCTTTCTCAGAAGCTTTCTTAAAGTGTTAAATCCAAATTGTTACTGATTATTTTTATTTCTAAACAGTAATAAATGAAATTAAATATATTTTAGTAGTTGAGAATTACATCTTTCAGGAGAAAGGAATAAGACATTCTTCAAAGTTAAATCTTGTAGAGATTAAAATTTGCAAATCAATATTAAACTTCAAACCATATGAAAACTCAATTTTTAACTATATTTTTGTTAAGTAGTTTATTTTTGTCTTATCATTTCCTTAAACTAAATAAATAAGTAAATAAATATTTTTAAGCAGAAATGTAGATCCCTAAAGATTCATTAATTAAAAAGTTAACCGCATTAAAAAATAAAACATTTAAGAATCTCTAAATTTAATAATAATTTTAAAGGTAAAAGATTTTTACTCAATCATATGTATGCAATAAAAATATGCAATGTGTTATTTCTTTCAATTCACTTTAAATAATGCCTAAATAATTTTTACTAAAATGGATACAGGACATAAATAGTTTGTCTTTATGTTAGCTTTAATAAATTTTGATTTAATCCCCTTTGCGCAGAGCGTCTTTTACAGAATTTTTAATCTTATCACCAGTATTTTAAAACAATTTTTTGACTAGATGAATCGAGAAAATGCCTTGATTAAATAAGGAAATATTTACAATAAAGAATAACTGGTAGGAATAATCATTGTGGAATATTATTCTATTCTGTTTTTTCATATTGTTTTGTTGTGTTAAATTTTAAGTCAAAGAGCTTTCATCTGAAATCAGGTCCTACAGGTTTGTATAAAAATTTTATTAATTCAAAATTTTAAGATCCCCCTTATTGAAGCGAAAATGAAAATCATAATTGAATTTATGAAATACATAAGATATGCATTTTAAAATAGCATATCTAAAAATATTCAAATTTATTCAATGACCACAGTCCATGCTTGACATCTATTGTCATATCATATAACAGCACTTTTGCAACTCTAAAATAATTTTAATAAAAATTAGGGACGCACTGAATATTCGGTATCTATTCAGTATTTGGCCATGTTACCGAATATTTGGTTTGGCCGAATATCAAACTATTCAGTATGCAGAATATTTGGCTTGGCTGAATAGCAAACTATTCGGCCTGCTGAATATTCGGCAAACCGAATACTTAAAAAAACTTTTTAAACATATTTTTAAAAACCTTATACAACTTCTACGTTTAACAGTCAACTTATAAAGATACTCAGAATAATTAGATACAGAACTATATTTAAATAAAAGAGAATGTTTTTATATTATTTATTTGCTGTTTGTTAAGTATTAAACCAATCACGAGGATTTTCGTAAGGATTAATTATGTACAAATGCAATTTCCTGAACATTGTCCAGTAAATAATCTATTTTTTGCTAAGATTTTAAGAACAACGTTTACAATCTCTGAAAATGATTGCCCACTCCAGACACTGATCTAGGATGCATTTAAAAACTTCCTTGCTAAGTCAAAGGGATTAGAACAGTTATTCTTGTTAAGTTGCCACCATATAAAATTTGAATAGATTGTATTATTTATTTACTTTTATTTTAGTCTCTTCCTGACAAACAAATAACATGATCCTGTACAATTTTTTCACAATTTCTCTTTGATTTTAAAATGTTTGTTTTAGAATTTAAGAAAGTTTTATTCAAAGCAGATTTTTTTTAGCATAAAGTTTACTTGAAAAAAGCTCTTGTTTATCTGAATAAAAGTTTGTTTTAAATATTATGTAAAATTGTTTTAAAATTTAACATTTTAATGCCTTTAAACACCGAAATATAAAAGTATTCGACAAGCCAAATATTCGGTATTCGGTCTAGCAGTTACTATTTGGCTAGCCGAATATTCGGTAAGCCTGTAGGCCGAATATTTGGTATTCGGCCAAAATCACTATTCAGTGCATCCCTAATAAAAATGTATGTTGAATATTATTTAATAATTATAATAACCTTTTACAGTAGACTCCCTCAAATCTATACAGCTTGGGACCAGAGGTTATGCGGATTTCAGAATTTTGCAGATTTCTGGTCGCTGCTTTGTTTACATTTTTTAAACCATAATTAAAATGTAATAATGCAATCGAAATTATAATGAATGCTCGGAATATAGTAAAATATTAAAATAATTAAGTAAAGCAATAAACTTAATAAAAAGTAAGATAATTTAAAAATGATTAAATTATTAAGAGTAAATGTCAAGTAAAAAATTAATAATGTATAATTAAATATGCATAATAAACATAAGATACATTTTCCTTGAACTATTAAATGAAACTTTCCTCCTAAAGGTATCCTATTAATTCGCATCAAAATTATAAAATAAGGAAGTTTTATTTCAGGTTTAGCCAGTCATATAACCAAAAAAGCTTGATTAACATGTTGAAGGCCAAGTCCATTTTGTCTGTCTTTCCATTTGGCCCGCGAAATAAGATTCTCGTTACACAATCTATAAGTGTCAGTCACCGATGACTGATGCAGCCTAAACGGAAAGTTGAGTGTCAGTCATCAGTGACTGACGTGGCACTCAACGTGTTAATACATAAGTATGTTTGGTAAAATAATTGTGACCAGTGATATCTGTAATGTGTTGATTTTTTTTTTTTTTCAGAAATAAATTTATACTTCCTGCATGAAAAAGCTTAAATTCAGTCATATTAACGAAAATTACATATTAAAATGCCTACAGAATGATATGAAACTAAAAAATTCCATAATGTTGTCATTACATCTGAACTAAAAGTTTCAATGTTTACATCTGTGATGATGTGCGGATTTTAGGCATTTGTGGATTTGAGGGTTGCGGATTTGAGGGAGTCTACTGTATTATCATTTAATATTAATGTTCATTGCATAATTATTAAGATGCTACATGGCACAGAATGACATACATTTTAAAAGCAACGTTAAAAACACCAGAATAAACAAAAATTTTCGCAAACTAGTTTCGGTAGCGTTCAGTGTACCGTCCTCAGTGCAAAGAATAACAGAAATGAGACTTCGTGAATTCCATTATTCGTTTTTCGAAATTAAGGAGCTATTATTTCTTGCTGAAACTTGTCTCTCACAAACAACTTTTTCATTTCAGGGCAATTACTACAGACAATCTGACGGGAGCCATGGGTTCACCCTTGTCACCTATTCTTGCAGACATCTATATGCATTATTTTGAATGCTCACTTTTTAATCAATTCTCGTTCCTGTTCTGGTTTCACTATGTTGATGATACAGTGAAACCCGCTTAAGAAGTTTCCCAAGGGAGTGGAGGGGAAAAACTTCTTAAACGGGAAATTAGCATTTTTTGAAAAAAATCAATAGTTTAAATATTGATATTTAGAAGAGGGTTTATTTTACCTTAGTACAATAATACAAAGAGTACTTTCTATAAAATTGAGTTTTCTTAAGAAATTTAAATTAGTTTGCACACTTAAAAAATTAGCTAATAAAGTAAAAATACATAATTACCTTAGAAACTCTTTATTTAATCCAAGACAAGAAATTTCTCTTTAAGAGTGATTTGATATGTTTTTGCAAAAAAAAAAAAAAAAAAAAAAAGGAAAAAAAAAAAATTCGTTTATAGTTTAGTTTTTTTTTTTTTTTTTTTCGGCAACCTTTAATCAATAACTTTTCTTCCATAACTTCATATTTTCCTCTTTTCACATTTTTAATTTTACGAGATTTTTCAGAACAATTTAAAACGAGATCTCGTTTTGCTAGAATTCTATTCAGAGTAGCCACTGGTATGTTCAACTTCTTTGCAATTTCAACTCTTGTTGTTTTGGCGTTACTATCAACTTCTTTCAAAATTTTGATTTTGTCTTCAATTGACAAGGCTTTCCTTGTAATTGCCTTGCCCGACATTTTTGGGGAAAAAAACCCAGAATTTTTTGTCCGTGTATTTTCTAACGAGAAAACTTTGATGTTATGCACTTTACACTGACTTAAAAACTGCGAAAGGAATAAACCAAACGCAGATTTGGTACATTACACTTATGGAATATGGTGGTGGGAAAGAATCTGTTGTAACTATTGAACTGAAAGAACCACCCATCGGTAGGGTGGAGCAATTCCCTTTTCTCTTATCAGTCACTATTGTTACAGTGACGAGAGGCCCATCCTCTACCCACATTCCATTTCCATCAAACATGTTAAACAGATTTTAAGGTGAAATAGAGGTGACCACATCTGCTATCAGTCCTAAACATTGACCTTTTTGAATAGCGAAGAATAATAAAGAAAGAGATTTCAGCACAGAAAATAAAATAATAATCAAAAAGACAAAATAAACGAGCTTTGAAAGTAAAAATGGAAGGAAAAATAAAACTTTTTGAGCGGGAAAGAGTTTCGAACAAAGCTTCTTAAACGAGTTATTTTAGTGTTGTAAGAATAAGAGAAAAATGGGAATCGAAAATATAAACTTCTTAAACGGGAAAACTTCTTAAGCGGGAACTTCTTAAACGGGTTTTACTGTATTTCACTTTAACTGACACCTCTCTTCACAATATTGATAATATCATTAGCATTATGAATTCAATCGATAACAATATACAATTCACTTATGAAACCGAAAGTAATAGTTCTCGCCCATTTCTGGATACCCTTGTCACACGTACTGTGGACGGTTTCTCTACTTCGGTCTATGGAAAAAGTTTTGCAGTTTGTCTGCCCCCCCCTCCCCCCATGCTCGCTCTTGTCATGCCTCCCAGCTGGAAAATGGCAGCCTTTTTTACTTTCATAAATCGTGCCATTCATCTTTGTTCTATTTCTCACTCACTTAGGGGAGAAGGGGGCTAGTGTGGACAACTTGAATAATTCTGTTATTTTTTAGTTAATGTTGCTCTGTAAATTTTTGTAGATTGACAACACTGATATACACTTCCATGTGTAATTACATGAGAATACACTTCATAATTCATTTGCAATTTATAAAAAAAGGTTTTTATGGTGAAAAAGTAAATTCATGGTTTGTTTTTTAATTACTAATTTAGACTATTATATTCATTATTTCAAATGAAAGGGTTATTATATTATAAATGAATCTAATCAGTATATTTTTTGATATTCACTTTTGCTCTGCATGGTTTACATTTACCAGTGTTAGCCCTAAAAAAATAAATGGCACCATGGGGCTAGTGTGGACACATGGTGGTGGGGCTAGTGTTGACATGTCCACACTAGCCCCATCCAGCTTTCAGTTGTAAAAACATTATTTAGATATATAAATATATCACATTTTATGCTATTTGTATACTAAATTAGATTCATTTGTGAAGTAATAACTGAATTTAAGTGTAGAATACACACATAGTAGAATTTAGTTTGATAAAAAATTTTCATTTAAATTACTAATGCTAGTCCATTATAATAGCATAGGTAGGATGTATCCTAGAGTAAATTATAAGGGTTATTTTCTTGTTGGTGCTCCGATTGAAAGTCTAGATTTGCCTTCGACAAGCGGATGGTAGGGCTGGGCGATGTCTGGAATTATATATCATTATAAATCGGCATCTTTATACCATGATATTTCGATATATCGATATTATGACATATGAACAAACTAATAAAATATCAAGTAACATATAAAACTGAACAAAATAATAAAATATAGTTGGGGGGGGGAGGAGAAAAAAAGCTTTTTTTTTTGCGTGCTCAAGAAGTCAGAGACAGAGCAATGAAAATGAGCGGGCGCGCTTGCTGATTTTCAGAAAATAATTCAGAAAATTCAAAAATTTCTGTAAATCTGCTAATTGTAAAATTCCTACCTTGGACTATCCTCATCTAAATTTTCAGACTTGTATGTGTGGTAGATTTCGTTAGCCATCGCCGACACACACACAGGTAGGGCGAAAGTTTCTTTTATTAGTATAAATTACAACATTTAATAAATAAATACACTTATTCCAATGAAATTATATATAAGCTATTTAAAATTACTGTTAAAGTAAAATTTATTATTTCCCGGTATACACGTAAAAAGAACGCTATATCGGAATGCACAATCTAAAGAGGCGAGAAATGTGTGGCTGCTGTATTAATGTAATATATGCTGCCACGGGCACTGGCTAAGAAGTGTGTGGGAGGGCCACTTGCCACTGCATTGCCGTGCATTCTGAAATTTAGTAAATCTTCTTTATATTTGAAAAAGTAAAATTTAATCTTCTTAGCAGAAAATTAAGGGTTAAAAGAAAAAAAGTACTAAAATTTCGTTGAATGAGGGAGGAAAAAAAATGTAATAATCCGGCTATAATCACTTCTTAAATTTTTTATATAATTCTTAAATTCCTACATTGCTTTTTGACTGGTATGTTTAAACATTGTCTAATATGGTGGCGTCTCCGACAGAAAATTCTTATTTTATTTAATTTTTATATTCTTCATTAAAAAAAAAAAAAAAAAAGCTCTGCCTATGCTGCGGCCCACAATCAAATGTCTTTCGAAATTTACCTTATCCTTCTGTTCGTTCTTCCAATTCCGAAGCCCATGTATGCTGTATATATGAAGCGTTATAAATATTTTTTTTGCAACAGCGGATTGGGATTTTAATGAGTCACTGTCCCTTCCAAATACTGGATATGCAACGCACTATCTTCCGCACCCGAGAAAGGCAGAGAGAGAGAGGGGGGGTGGGGGGGGCGAAGAGAGAGAGAAATATACCAAGACCAAGTGCATATCGCACGACGCGCAGCAAACAATCATAATCGAACTTCCAGTTTTGCTAAATCCAATCCCTTCGCTTAAAAATAGTTCCACGGTTGCTACTCTTTTGTAAAACAACAACTTTTTTTTTTTTTTTTTTTTTTTTTTTGCTGACTTCTATTCTAATTATATTTTAAGCTCGGTACTAACAATCCACAAATACAATAATTTCATTTTGTGCTTGTGTCAGGGTGCAATTATTATTGTGAAAGTTATCTTGTGTGTATTTTTACCTGAACTGAAATATTTAACATGAATCCGAAGCGAAGTGAAAGAAAATTAATGCCACATTTTCATGTGACTATACCGTAAAATAGACTACAGTCACGCCTCTCGTTTTGAATTTAAAAAGGAAAACATTTGATTAAAAATATTCTGAATTAAAAAATACATCTTTTCCTAACCTTTAAGAGTCTATTTCTTATGCTTGTGCTAGCAGGAAAGTTGGATAAGAATCTGTTGCCTTTTGACCAATGTCCACTTAACGGAAAAAAAACTATAACCCCCCCCCCTCCCCAAACACAGAGAAAATTGCGTCTCTCCTTTTATTGCCAGCACACAAACTTTAACTACTTAATTTTTCTGCCATGTTTGTTATTTTGAATTCTGGTGACATTAAATAAATAAACAAACATCTAATTGTTCTCTCCCACTCCCCACAAACAAATGATGCCAGAGGCAGTAAAATACCAAATACTCACATATAGCACACAACTGTCGATTTTTAAAAGAAACCGTGAGGAGAAAAAAAAACGCGCTTCACAGAAGTAAAAATATCTGCATTAAAAAGGACCCTAGAATAGACATTAATAAATATTATTATGGAAGTATTATTTCACTTATTCAATTAAACCGCCTGTTGCAAATAAAATATATTTTATTTCTTTGTCGCCCTGATTATTCGCACATTGTTGAAAAACAAAGGGCAAATATTCATCAACACGGCTGAAATCTAAATACCAGAACGAAATTAAAATCATGGTATCTGATCTGTAGCATTTTGAGCTTTACACCGTCAATACTGCAAAAACAACATAAATATCCGCCGACGACAAATGTAAGCGAAAACCAGATGTATGATATTTATCACCCATCCTATAAACATAGAAAAGATAACTTTTTCCCTTTTTCAAGAACCGTTTAGGCTGTGGGAAATCATACCGTTAATACCATGATAATATCGGCAACTGAGGATTCGGTATTTAATAAAACGATTGAAGCTGGGAGAATCTTGAGGAGTCGTCATGGTTTAGGTTATGGGAAATCATACCGTTAATACCATGATAATATCGGCAACCGAGGATTCGGTATTTAATAAAACGATTGAAGCTGGGAGAATCTTGAGGAGTCATTACGGTTTACAGCACGATTATGATAATCGCGGTTTACATCACGATTATGATAATCACGGTTTACATTACGATTATGATAATCACAGTTTACATCACGATTATGATAATCACAGTTTACATCACGATTATGATAATCACGATTTACATCACGATTATGATAATCACGATTTACATCACGATTATGATAATCACTATTTTCATCACGATTATGATAATCACTATTTACATCACGATTATGATAATCACTATTTACATCACGATTATGATATTCGTGATGCACCATTATATAAGATTTTTTGATATCGTTATCACGATTTATATTTTATATCGATTTTATCGATATATCGCCCAGCCCTAGCGGATGGATGGTGAAAGAACTGTTTCCAGCTGTTTTACACCATATACAAGAACACACAAAATCTGATATTGACCACCCTGTTTTTTTGCTTCTCAATAATCATAATTCACGCATTTCTCTTGTAGCAATTACACATATGTGAAGGAAAATTACATTGTGTTACTGTCTTTCCCATCACATTCCTCCCATAAACTTCAACCCCTAGATGTTGCAATTTATGGTGCATTCAAAGGAATGTGTAAAGTTGCATATAATGACTGGATGTTAAATTATCCAGGCAAAACAGTATCAGTCTGATATTCCTTCCTTAGCAGCAAAAGCATATCTAAATTATTTACACTAAGTAATATCATATCAAGATTTGCAAAAACCTGGAATTATCCCATTAAATTGATTAGCCTTTTGAGATGATTACTTTTTTTGAAGCTATATTATCGACCGTGAATGTCCAGATACTACAAAAGATTAGGTAAGCACACAAGAAGACAGTGGAAACAGCCTTTTGACTTGGAAGTTGATGAATTAGAAATTGAAGAAATAGAAATGAGTGAAAAAAACAATCAAGCCTGGAGATTTTGCATTGGCCCAAGTTTCTTTAATTTGCAAGAAGTCCAGCCGCAGCAGATTTTATAAATATGGAGCAGTTATTCAAAGTCTGTTTCTGTTGTCAAGTATGAAACAGTGCCTCAAGAGTATTAGCTCTAAGAAAAACCACTTTATTTATATTGAAAATGATGTTTCACAAATAAACATCATTGAAAAACTCTCATAGCCAGACGTTATTCAAGAAGCCATCATGCTTATTATGCAGTTTCCTGGCTGTGTAAACACTAATGAAAAACATTTAGTTGCTTTGACAAATACTTTAACCTTCCTTGTAAACAAACTTAAGATTTTAAGATAGGTAAATACATCCATACATTTTTATTTTGACCAGTGTTTTGTACTTTTGTAATGTATTTAATTTTGTCTTTGAAATAGATTCATAACATACCCAACTGCAGTCCTCAGTAATAACAAAAAAATATTATGTATAACATTAAGTTATATTTTATTACGATGAATATATTTACTATGTTGTTTAGGTTCAAATTTATTTTATAATGGTTTTGCAAACACTTATAAGAGTTGTATTACATTGTCTAAATCAGTATTCTAGCTTGTTCACACTAGCCCCACCACATGGGGCTAGTGTGGACAAAAAAAACTTAAAAAAAAAAAAAATAAATTAATAAATAACTGTATTGCCAAATAATTTAATATATCAACCAAATCAAAGATAAAATAGTAAATTCTTGTAAAAAAAAAAATACTTGAAGTGTGAAAAATGGTATTTAGTACACTTTTTTGCGAAATTTATAAAAATTGTCCACACTAGCCCCCTTCTCCCCTAATAGTGAAATTCAATATCTTAGAGCTATTGCGATTGGCAGAGGTTACAGCCCTTCTATTATCGATACTGCTTTATGTAAACTACAGCAACCCATTCCCACAAACTCAAATCAGTCCTCTTCTCTCTCCAGAAGCAGCATTGTGTTACCTTTCTTTCCTAAATCCAGCTTTTCTGTTGCCAAAATTCTTAGCATGACTTCAGAATAATTTTTACCCCTACGAATAAGCTCACCCTCTCGAAACTCAAAGACCCTATTGAGTTATACAACTCATGGGGTATCTATAGCCCCAGTGCAGTCTTTCCTACATTGGACAGACCAAACGGGGTTTAAAATTTCGTATTAAAGAACACCAACAATATATTCAAAAACAAGAAACCAATAAATCTTCAATTGCTGGGAGATGAATCACTCTTTTGATTTTAATTCAGCCAAAATCATCTCTAAACCCACTTCTGTACACGAACTTAACTTTCTTGAAGCATTTCATATCTATAAAAATGATAACAATATTGTTAATAGTGAATTTGCTATTCCCCCTTTATCAGATTGCTGGAAATATTTCATAAAATCTTCTTTTGCTTAATCACTACCTTTTTTTTTTTTTTACTCATTTCTGGTGGCATTTTCTACACTAGTCTCCCATTGGCTGGTACCCAGGTTTTCCTGTTACCCCATTGGGTAATGAACTTCCCAATTGAATCCGCTTCTCCTCTATTTAAATGAGCACGTGTCCGTTATTCTTTGCACTGAGGACGGTATGCTAAATGCTACTGAAACTAGTCTGTGAAAATTTGTTTATTCTGGCGTTTTTAACGTTGCTTTTAAAATGTATAACGTTCATTGTAGTTAGTAAAATGTATATTAGTGGAGATTATGACAAATATTGTTCTTTCCTTTCACTCTTGTAGCTATTTTTTAATTTTTCCCATTTAGGAAATGCTCTTCTTTTAAATAAATTTAACAAAGTAATTGTGAATAACAACAAGAACAACAAGGAAAAATGTACAAATGTAAAAATCTACAAATGTATTGTATGCCACACTTACACTATAAATTAGAGGAAAATCGAAAATGATAGGTTTCTGATGGAATAAACCAGTAAAAACGTGGTTTTTACGGCTTTCATGTCAAAAATCCAACCACGACACACACACACAAATTTTCATTTTTCGAAAAAACTTTTGATTTTCTAAGCTTTGTAAATTAAAATACTTTTTTTTTTAAATCTTTAGTTAAAGAAAAAAAAAATATCCATTGTTTCTTTCTGCATAGCAAAACACATTATCCACCTAAAGTTGATCTGATTGTGTAAACATTCGACATCCGATTTCACGGAGCGAGGTGAATAAGCAAAAATAAATCACAGGTAATTTCCTACTATTAATATAATTAATTCGCTTGGTTGGCGATTCTTTTTTTTTTTTTGCAGCTGATCAACAAAATTAGCGATGTTTGTTTGTGCAGTCTTGACGAAGTTCGGGATACTTTTTCTGCAATCTTTTGACGAAATTTGCATTTTTTCTCCCTGACTGATGGATGAATTATTTTTTTTCTTGCGATCGATTGATAATTTTTCTGATATTTTCCAGCAACTTATTGGGACATTGAGGTTTTTCTTGTGATCCATTGAAGAATTTCGAAGGGGTTTCCTGCGATCGATCGAAGATTTTCGCTGCTTTCTTACTGTGAGTAACTGAAGGATTTCGTGATTATTTTCTTTTCCTGCAATTGATTAATATAATTGCCGATATTTTCCAGCTACCTATCAGTGAATTTTGTAGGTTTAATTCTTTGGACCGATTGGCTAATTTCCATAGTTTTTTTTAAACGTCTACGAATTTCGGTATTTTTTCCTGGATGTGATTTTTGAGGGAAGAGTCCCATAACCTGTGCCGGAAGATGTGGCGATTATTTTGGTGCGCTTTGTTTGGCGATAAATGTTTCGATCTGGTTTAAGTTTATTCGTCGGATTTCGGATCGTTGGAACGGCTTTAGGGTTGCTTTTTTTCGGAAATGCCTTTTTAAAACCGGACAACTGGTTGACGTGAGATCTTGAAGCTTATTGGTTTACTAGTATCACGGGAACTGTTAGTCAGATAATTTTGAATTCGGTTAGATAAGAATTTGCTCCGATGCCACACTGACACTTGCATTCGGACTACTCTCTGTGCTGGTCGATGCAAGTAAAGTCTCGTTAATTTTTCCAAGATTGCGGAAAAACATCATTTTTAAATCTTTATATTATTTATAAATCAATGATTTTACACCATTTTTAAAAAGAGAAAATGATGTAAAAACATGGATTTATAAATTACATAAAGATTTAAAAACGAAGCTTTTGCGCCACTTTGAAAATTTCTTCCGATGCAATTGCTTGAATTTTAGCAGCATCCTAAATAAATCTAAACATGTGCTTTTTCAGATGAATAGTTGGTACCCTGTTTCAGACCCTAAATGGGATCATTTTATAAACATTAAATTCTTACTTTTTTTTTTGTGTGTGTGTGTAAGCATTTTTAAATTATTTTTATACGTTTTTTCTATGTTCCATCTTTTCTATTATTTCTTTAAATTATTTTTATACATTTCTATTTTTATACATCTTTTTTATACTTTTTTCTTTTTGGTAGTTGTGAGCGGGATTTTACCTGCATTAAAAATAATAGTTTTTGAAATATTGTTGAAATTTATAAAAAGTTTCTGGCCAGTTTTTTTCTCTTTTTTTATTGTCAAAAATGTTTTAAGAACGGGGGGGGGGGGGGTCAGGGGGGCTAATAACAAGTATTAATCTCAAAAGGGACATTTATTTAGAATGCTGCTAAAATTTGTGTAATTGTATCGGAAAAAAATTTCCAAGATAGCGCAAAAACTTCGGTTTTAAATCTTTGTGTAATTTATAAATCCATGATTTTATATCATTTTCTATCTTTAAAAATGGTGCAAAATCATTGATTTATAATTAATATAAAGATTTAAAAATGATGTTTTTCTGCAATCTTGGAAAAATTTTCATGTCGCCAAAACGGCATTTTGGCGAGATTTTTTTTCGCCAAGGCACAGGATATCTTCCGGCACAGGATATGGAACTCATATCCCATTTTTGAATTTCGTGATTTCTTTTCTTGCGACTGACTGATGATTTTCACGTTATTTTCTAGCAACTTTTTTTCGAATTTTGCGGGTTTTCCTGAGACCACTCAGCTATTTTCGAGGCCATTGCTGACTGTAAGTGATAAGTTTCTAAAAATGATAACATTTGTCTTGAAAAACAAAATTTTTTACCGGAAAAATTTGTATTGAAAATGTACACTTTTGGGAGAATGACCAGAAAGCACACAAAATTAAAGAAGTAAATTTACCTTTGATTCTTGAAATAATCTTTTCCTTTGTACTAAAACTCAAAACACATCTACTAAAATGGAAAATCTGTGTTTCAATCACGGAGGTTTCATAATCTGTGGTTTCAAAAGTCTGACGCTGACGTTTCAAACGTGTTAATTCAGGTGTTTGCTTGGTGTCCATGTTTTTGACGTCATACCAAAATGCCCTATTTATCGCCCTTAAATGTATAAAAAAACTTTATTATTTTCAAGCAATTGCCTATAAACACACACACCTTTTTTATTTTATAAATATGTATGCATTTCAATCCATGATTTATCTCTATTTAAAAAGAATTCTACAACTTTAAAATCGTCTCCTAACATGTTTTTTTTTTTTTAAATAAAAGTATTTTTTATAATGTTAATATTTTATTTCAAAATAATTAAATAATAATATATATATATATATATATTTATTTATCAAACGTCGATAAATGCAAGCAAAATATCAACAAATCCTCCACACATCAAAATAACAGAATAAATACTCATTTTTTTAGCAAAATTTTTACCAAATACACTATAATATTCTTCACAAATGCAATAAAGAAGCTCTAACACAGAAAAATACTAGAAACTTACTTATTTAAATGTCCTATTGTTTGTAAACAATCATAAAAGTTACATCCGAAATGGGCTTTTCACATGCTTTTCACCTACTTTGAGATGGCGATAAGAGCAGCCGAAAAAATGTAAACATTCGAAATAAATTTTCGCATCTAACTTTTCGCCAAATACGAAAAGAAGTGTTCCAGAATACAGTTTTCCCTTTTGTATGCCACGATGACGTCAAAGTGATGTCGCGAAGGGGGGCGTTCCGCCAAATTTTCGCATTCGGACGATGCGAGAATACGGGTTTCGCTGCCGACACAGAACAGCGCCACTTTTCGCCCTATAGTTGGTTTGAGCACAGAGAAAGGAGATTCCATACTCTGTGGGTTTGAGTCGCGATTAGGGGGGTACATAAAAAAAGGGTGCCTGTATAAGAGAGTGGTGATATATGATTCTCTCAAGCTGAACGTCTCACGAACCGCAGACTTTAGAGGGCGCCAGAGGAAAAACAGATAGAGGGTCCTGTTCAGAACAAAGAAGTTGGAACATGTATTCCTTCTTCCATGGTAATGTAAAGCCCTGCTGGCTAATGAAACAGTTTATGAGGCAAAGCAGTAGTATCTAGAAGTTCCTTGGGTAAATTACCGGTATCACGTGACTTTTTTCAGCCTCGAACCCATATTCGGAAGATTCTCCATTGGGGCGCGTTCAGAGACCGAAACACGAGTAACTCGGAAAATTGGGGAACGACGTCATACTAGTGGAGGATATTCCATCTCCGTTTTGATCACGTGGTCAAGGTAAAAACGTCTAGCGTAAAGAAGGGAAGGCTTCGTAGACGTGTAATGTGAATTCCCGCTAGCCAATGAAACAGTTCATGAGGCAAAGCAGTAGTATCTTCCATTCTTATCAGTTAGAAGTTCCTTGGGTAAATTACCGGTATCACGTGACTTTTTTCAGCCTCGAACCCATATTTGGAATATCACCCATTCAGTGATTCCGGTTGTTATTTCGAAGATGAGCGATTCTCCCCTCAAAATTCGGAATTCAGGCATTTCGAATATCCGGAATATCTCTTACTTTTTCCCCATGGAATAAGGAATATAAACTATCGTTTTCAGCATCATTGCACATTTAAGGGATACAATTTTTTAGCGCTGTTTAGATAGCAGATTTTCACATTATTTATTCTAGGCGCTGTAGTTCGACGGATAGAACAAAGGGATTCGTTCTCTACTCATTCGTGAGTACACTCTCAGATAAACTTCTCAATTTGCACTAAATGATTCCTCATTTTTTAACAAATAATTTCCGTACTCCTAGAAAACATATTTTATCCGCGAAGTCTGAAAAAGGGGAAGAAATTCCGTTTTTTCCCAGAACGATGCGCGTTATCGCTGAAATTTAAATGCCCTCATTCGGCCTAAACAAAACAATAACGTGGAACAGGGACCGAATGAAAATGATTTGCTTTTATTTAAGCATTCTAAAGTAGTATTTCATAGTATTATGAATTAAAAACTGTATTATTAGAAGTTTCTTCCTTTTTTTAGGAAAGAATGCCGAACGTAGCGGATTTTTGGGTTACATTTTTGGCGTCACCTCCAGCCACCACACTTCATCTCTATTCTTTCTCTTTACTCTATGAACCTCCATGCAAATATTCCGATAATATTTGTGGCAACATTTTCCAGACCGATAGAAAGTCGTATGCTAAAATGAAAATTACGTGTTGTGCCGTCTGAATCATTTATGTTGTGTTTTGGTATGGGGCGAAATTGCGAAATGATGTTCTGTGTTGTTTTTATAATATATTTGAATTGTGTTATAGTGACGTCTTTTTATTTACCTGGTTTGGCTCCTGTAAATTATTGTAATGAAAAAGAAGCAACTGGAAATTGTCAGGTACATATTTATTTTCTGTCTTTATTATGGCGATCATTTAATTTTTGCTTCTATTAATTTCCTTTACACGGAAAAAGCTAAAAATTAACGTGCCAATTATTATAATGGTGGAACCGCTTACGTCTGAATATTTCCAATATATTTTTTCTGTATTGTGTTTATTCGCTAGAATCCCAACTCATAGTTTGGCATTGTTATGAACATCGCCAAACTTGGCGTTTTATGAAGGTGTGGCCCAGGTAGAAAAGAAAGACGTAGGGAAGCAAAGAAAAAAGTGTGAATAAAGTAATTACAAATTTAAAAAAGTACTTCCAGCACTTTCAATATTCGAAGATATTCCATCTTATGATTTTGTAACAAAACAGGAAAAAAAAAAAAAGTCCAACAAAGAGAAATATTAATGTAGTTCAGACACATATTTTTTAAATGTTAGTGTTCACATATTGAATGTACATTCATGTGGTATCAAAGATTTTAATTAGTTTAAAATCTTTAACATGAGACTGCTTGACAGGGATCTAAAACATATGCATGGCTTGAAGTTCAGTTCAGACTCTCCAGGTCTACTATAATTTTATTAATGCGTAAGACGATATTAATAAAATAGATATAATCATTGTACTATTTTCAAAATTTTATTAAATGAAGGTTTGATGATAATCCTAATAAATATTCTGAGAAGGAAAAATTTATGTGAGTTGAATTAGTTTTTTTTCCACCATACTCTTGAAACTGGAGAAACATATGTGTTTGTAGCCTTCACCTTATAATGCTTGTATTGTTTCTGAAATCATTGCATTTAGGAAATGGATCACAATTTCGGGTTGGGGTGGATGGGAGAACTGAAAGTTTTGAAATTGCAGCCCATTTCAAAAGTTGTATTATTTCAGAGCTGTGCAGTAACTAATTAGAAAATAAATGAAATTACAGATTACCATTAAATTATAATTTCACCACATGCATTTCTAGTGTTTCTTATTGTTTCTCAAATGTCCAGTTACTATGTAATGTTAAACAAGTCAATTTATTTTTTAATTACATCTTCAAAACATATATAATGTTGTCTCTTGGCCAATTTGGCCGGGCACAGTGCCCGGAAGCCCTTTTTAACTACTTAATGCACCCGGCAGCCATTTAATTTTTTTTTGTGTTCAGTAGCCTTGTTAATTATTTAATGTTCCTGGTAGCCCTTACTGTCATTTTTGAAGTGTCCTGTTAATTTCTTTTTCTAGTTGCAGGAGAAAAAGATTGATGAAATCAGGGGTGATTCTGTTCCAAATTTTCCGAAAAATTAAAGCAGTCATTTCTGAAAAAAAAAAAAAAAATCTGTCTTAAATCCGAAAATTCGGACATAAAATATATCGCGAATTTCGACAAATGATCGTCGAAAAATATCAATTTTGTCATTCTTTCGAAGAAGAATCGCCAATTTCGTCAAAGGATTGCGGGAAAAGCATGAATTTTGTGAGAGGATTGCGAAAATAATGCAAATTTCGTTAAAGGATCATGAATTTCGCCCAGGGATCACGAAACAAAAGATAATTTCATTAAAGAATCACGGAAAAATGCAAATTTCGTAAAGGATCGCGAAAAAAACCTGTGATTCATGTCAAAAGATCGCGAAAATGTGGAAAATTTTGTCAAAACCTGGGAAACTTTGTCAGAAGATCGCGAAAGAAACAGCAAATTTTGTCAGAAGATCGCAAAAGAAACAGCAAATTTTGTCAGAAGATCGCAAAAGAAACAGCAAATTTTGTCAGAAGATCGCGAAAAAAAACCAGCAAATTTTGTCAAAAGATCGCGGAAGAAACGGCAGATTTCGTCAAAGGAGCGCAAAAAAAACACGTAGTTAGTGCTGGGAGTGCATCCCCCCGCCGTATTTCCAAAAATGAGATGTGAATTTCCGAAATTTTATTTTCACTCAGAATTTCACTTAACGAAAATAAAATGTAAATAATAAACAAGACTCGCTAAAGTGGCAATCAGTAATCGTTGTATGAGCGCTCCGCGCTCATTAACCGAAAGAAAAAACATTAGATTCAGCAGCTCTCGCTGTGTAGCAATCTCAAAATTCAGCAGTTCTCGCTGTGTAGCAATCTCAAAATGTACAAAACTCATAAGGCAACAAAACATACATAAAATTATCAGCATACCTTAACAGACATCTGCTTTCTTGAAAGCTTGGCTTAGATGCTGTATGTTACCTGGCCACTATTTTGGATTTCTTCGTGATTTTTTGTTGGCGGTGTTTGTGGATATGGTAACCATTTTCTGGTAACCATGTTTTTATGGGAGATTGTGTTTTGATGCATATTCATTTGATTGAATATGGCTTGTGATATCGTGTTGTTTGTCAATTATTTTTATGTTAAATTTATTGGATGTATTTGATTGAATATGGGTTCTGTAGTCCGTTTAAATGCTCTTGCGGAAGTAATTAAGAAATATGAGGAAATTTTGACTAATAAAGGAGGTTTGTTTACTGTGCATCAGTGCATATTCATAAGCCTATTTTGGAAAATAGCGGTGATGGTAGCAGGTATTTCATACTTGATCTTTCAAAAAAGCAGATGTCTGTTAAGGTATGTTGATAATTTTATGTATATTTTGTTGCCTTACGAGTTTTGTACATTTTGAGATTGCTACACAGCGAGAACTGCTAAATCCAGTGATGTTTTTTTTTTTTTTTTTCGGTTAATGAGTGCAGGGCACTCATACAATGATTACTGATTGCCACTTTAGCGAATTTTGTTTATTATTTACATTTTATTTTTGTTAAGCCTAACATGCATATAAATCGGTGCTTGGCGACATTTACTACTTGGCAGAAAAGAGGTTTTTTCATGCCAAGAAAAATTCCAAGATGGCGGCCCTGGGAATTTATGGCATTTGTTCTGAAAGCTCAAGCATGAAATACCTGCCAGCATCACCGTCATCTTCCAAAATAGGTTTATGAATACGCACTGTATACAAACCTCCTTTATTCGTCAAAATTTCCTCATATTTCTTAATCACTTCAGCAAGAGTGTTTAAATGGACTACAGAACCCATATTCAATCAAATACGTCCAATAAATTTAACATGAAAATAATTGACAGAAACACAACATGATATCACAAGCCATATTCAATCAACTGAATACGCATCAAAACATGATCTCCCCAAAAAATCGGGGTTACCAGAACATGGATGCCATATCCACAAACACTGCCAACATCGCCAACAAAAAATCACCAAGAAATCCAAAATAGCGGCCAGGTAATATACAACATCTAAGCCTATATGTCCATTGATAACAGGAAATAATTCGTAAATTTCATTATTTGGTCGCAGGAAGTATTATAGGTGTGATCCAGTCCAGATTTTCCAAAAATTAAAAAAAATTGGTCACCAATCCGAAAATTTAGACATAAAATATCGCGAATTTCGACAGATGGTCACAAAAAATTTTTTTGTCATTTATTTGCAGAAAAAACGCCAATTTCGTTAAAGGAATCGCAGGGAAAATGCAAGTTTCGTCGAAGAATTGCAGAAAAAACGCAAATTTCATCAAAGAATTGCAGGGAAAAATGCAAATTTCATCAAAGAATTGCAGAAAAAACGAAATTTTGTCAAAGAATCATGAAAAAAATGTGAATTTCATTGAAAGATCGCGAAAAAAATGTGAATTTCATTGAAAGATCGCGAAAAAAATGCGAATTTCATTGAAAGATCGTGAAAAAACAGCAAATTTCATCGAAAAATCATGTAAAACCACAAATTTTGTCAAAAGATCGCAAAAAACCACAAATTTTGTCAAAGGGCCGCAAAAGAAATGCATAGCTAGTGTCGGGAGTGGATTTCTTCCCCCCTCTGCTGTAATTTTTCAGAATTTTTTTTAAAAACTCAGAATCACCCCTGGTATCGTAAAATTAGTCATATGAAATTTTTAAAAAGATTATATCCACCCCCCCCCCCCTTTAAAAATCACGTAAAAAATCCCTCCCAAAATTCAAAAATAGCTGTAGGAATTCTGAATAAAATTTATTGAATAGAAGACAAAATTTATTATATTGGTATAAGATTGAAACTTGAGGGAGAAAAATGTTAAAATTCACAAAAACTTCCAAAAATTTTCCGTACTGGGCTATAATAGATAAAAGCAAGGATTTATGTTGCAAATTTCAAAAAATCTTTGTCAAACGAAAAAGAAAACCACAAAAAATTCAAAAATTGCTATATGAATTCAACGGGAGGGGGGGGGGGGGGGGGATTCTGAGTAAAAAAAAAAAAATCTGAAATTCACCTCAAATTTTTCTGAAGATTGCAGGAGGTGTGGAGGGGGCAAATCTCCTCCCAATGCTAATTATTTTTGTTGCAGGTCAGATTTTTTTGGTTTGGATCCATTTCAGGCTGAGTGTAGATTCCTGCAAGTTTGATTCAGTTTATCCCGATTTTTCAAAAGTCAATTACACATATTTCTGATTAAAACTTATACCTATAATAAAACATAAATGTTTGTGTGTACATGTGCTGTTTTCTATAGAAGTCACTGCATCCACATTTTTTTTCTGACCCTTTGACAATTTTTTTTTTTTGCAATCTTTTCATGAAGTTTGTATTTTTTTCTCAACCCTTTCAATTCAATTAGTGTTTTTTTCTGCTATCTTTTGACAAAATTTGCATTTTTTCCTGCGTACGATTGACAAAATTGATTTATTTCAGCAACCATTTGTAAAAACTGGTGTTATTTTTCCTTGATATATTTTTATGTCTAAATTTTTGGACTGGTGTCCGATTTTTTAAAAATTTATGAAACAAATGCCTTAAATTTTCAGAACAAAATCAGCCCAGGAATTCAGATTAAAAATTTGTTGAAAAAAATGACAATGTACTATATTGAACTAAAAGTTTGAAACTGGATACCTTTTATAAATGTGGAAAAACAGGGTTGTTATGATTTTGCCCAACCCAAAGAACCCGAGTGGGTTTTTTCTGAAAAAACCCAAGTGGGTTTTTTCAAAATTTCAACTTTAGATTGCATATAATATATTTATATTACATATATATTGTAATATATTTCTTAATATCAGTACACCACTCATAATGTTTATCACCATCACCCCCATACCACAAGGAAAATAATGTCCCAATTATACCCATGACAATTTACTCCAGTTACTAGTTACTCCAGTTTCAAAAGAATAGGGATTATGGAAGGGGAGTTTGAGATGTATGATACTGCCCTGTTCTTGGAAATTCCTCCTCATTGTCCTGAAGTATAAGAAGGAGAGACAAGTACAACTCAAAGGGGAGGGAAGTTTATATTGTTATGTTCTTGAAAATTCTTCCTTATTGTCCTTTCAGTTTTTCAGTGAGTGGGGAGAAGAATGCTTTGAAAAGAGAAAATGGAAAATTCCTATTTACCCCAGGCTAAGGGAATGTTACTATGCCTAAGAAAGAGTATAGCAACACATTTTGGAAGGCAAACAATTCAAAAGAAAAAAACAATCTTGCAATCTATCAGTAATCAATGTGTTTTAAAATTCAATTTTTAACAAAAATTAACTTTTTCTAGAGAAAATATTTATTATATATAGGCAATCACTTCAATTAAAATAAATAAAAATACTTTATCTTTAACAAAATATTAGTTTAAAAGTTCTGATTCAGCACTAGTTTTAGTACAGTACTTTAATGATAGTTTTATTGTTAAAATTATTACTAATAATCAATTTATCTAAAAGCAAAGCATAATTTTGATTATTGCCATTGATTATGTATATTCGTAATCAATTACCTACTATAAATTTAGTAGTAAGTACTTTTTTTTTTTCAAACATTCTGAACCACCTCCTATAACACCAAAAAACCCAGTGGGTTGGGTTTTTTCTGAAAAAACAAAACCCAGTGGGTTGGGTTTTTTCTGAAAAAACCCGGGCTTTTAACAACCCTGTGGAAAAATCATCACAAAATGCCAAGAAACACTGAAAATAGGAAATTTTTTGTATTTTGATGTATCTTTGTAAGTGCTGTGTTTCTGCAGAATTTTTTTTAATTTAATGTATTTTCGGATGTGTGGTGCTTATGGTGGGTGCAGCGCATATTCTTGAAATTATGATAAGTAAAAATATAAATGAGATTTATGTTTGAGGTTCCAGGTTTACACTTAAAAATAAATGAATGGAAACGGATGGGAAAAATTAAAGATTGTATATTCTACAAATTAGTATTTTATTCAATTAACCATCTATTGATACATGGTTTAATTATGGTTGATTCGTAATTGTAGATAATTCAATTAAGAGTTATTTACATAACCGTATGATGTAATTAATGATTATTTCAAATTACCATTGTTTCATATAAGCAGATGATTCAATTAATTGTCAATATTAGTGTTCCCGCTAGGCCATTTTTGAAGGGTGCAGCGAAGGTCAAAATTAGCACCGGCCACAGGGCCAGTAAATGAGAAAAAGTGGCCAGTCAAAAATTGTCTATCAGCGGCCACCTTCCGGCCACTTTTTTACTAGAAGAGAATAAAATTTTCTTGCATTTCATCAAGGATTCTGCTTTTTTTTTGGTTCCAATATATTTACATTAACATATTTATTTGGGCTATTCAGTTTTAGATGAATACTTATAGAAATTTTACTGTTTAGTATTTTTAAATAAAAAAGTGGCCACTAGTTTTAAAAAAGTAGCCACTTAAAAAACTAGTTCTACCGCCCAGTGGCTGCTAATGAAAGTTCCCAGTTTTGACCTATATGCAGCGCCCTGCCTGTTTTAAAATCGGTAAAACGCGCCCTGCCGTTTTTGAAATCGGCAAAACGCGCCCTGCCGTTTTTGAAATCGGCAAACTGTGCCCTTCATGTTTCAAAAATGGTCAAGTGTGCCCAGAGTCGTTCAAAGCGATTGCTTATAATTTTCCTCGTTCCATAAAGTTTGAGAAATACTTCTTCAAAAGCATCCCGTTTCTTCCTACAAATTCATCATAGCTTCCAGCTAAATTATGTATACTTTTTCGCCTTCTATCTTGTGGGTGGTAGCCCTGGGTGGTCAATAGTGATTCACCAAGAAAAGAGAGGAAATAAGATACTCTACGGGAAGTTACAATTGCTTTGTCCAGTAGCTATTGCACTGAGATGCTATCTCTTGAGATCCAATTCTGGATACTTAAAATAAAAGAAGAAAGAAAAGAATCTTCTTTAAATTTTTTTTTTTTTTAAATCTCGGAACTTTTCTTCCCACGCTATTTCTGTGGTTAAGATTATTCATCGGTCGTACTACTGTACAAGCATGAAACAACAAAGACAAAAGGGCAAAAAAGAAGTTATTAAGAAGATGATGACTTTTAAATTCCCTACCAGATAAAAAAAAAAACTCCTAGCATATGACCCTGCTTCTTTCTGTACTTCGGAGCTCTGCATTAAAAAAAAAAAAGAAAAAACTCTGCCCTGTCCACACAAGCATTGAAGTACTAAAAATTGTATGTTCGGACCCAGCCTTCTTCTTAAAGAGGTCCCAGTGCAAGAAAAATTTTTGGGGCACTGTATTTTTATTTAAAAAAAGAAAAGAAAGAAAAAAAACAACTCTCGTCAGGAAGAGGAGGGGGGCGGGGTTATAAGCAGAAGTTGCTAGTTACTAACCCAGGTGTATACATTTTTCAGAAGTTTTTTTCTATTTAAAGGTATTTTAGTCTTCTTGGAGGTCTCTATATAAGCACTAGTCTTGCGTACTTTGCGCCTATTGCACCTTTCGTATGATTAGTATATGATTTCGAAGAATTATGCAAGCATGCCAAACAAACTATAATCTTTTAATTATCTTTGTTGTGCAACTCTATAAGTAAAGTTTTAACCTTTTAATAATTGAATTAAAAACCCAGAATAAGAAATTTTCATTTTATTTCAACTCAGATTCGAACTCAGAATTTTCTTATCAAGTATAATGCATCTAGGTGTCTATTTGTTCAAATGTTTCGTTTTATACCGGAAACAATATTCACGATTTCCTTTTACAAAACTGGGTTAGACAAACTTAACCCCGCGTCCCCCCCCCCCCCCCCCCTCCAACATTGCTTGTCCAAAGAAAATCAAACGACTCAAAGGAGAAATATGAGCAAGAACTTTTCTACTTCTTACCACCCTCGCCCCCAACTCCGTCAGTCATGTCTAATATTTCAGAAAAGCTGCATCTCCTTTTTTAAACTAAGAAGACTGTGTATGGTACCAATATATAAATATCATATGAATGGAAAAGATAACCAGTTTCCATCATAATCCCAACATTTAGAAAAAAAAAAAATATTCTTTCACTTTTAATTTACAGATGCACATATTATACAAGCATGAAACCATGTTAGCAAATTAAGTATTTTACATTACTAGTGTTGACTCTAAGCCGCTTTAGCAGGGCGCAGCGCCCGGCGGCCCTTTTTATTGTTATATGAGACTACTCATATAACTAGTGCTTAAAAATAATCTATTACTTTTATAAAGCACTTCAATAATACATCCTAAAACTAAGCAGATATAAATTTGCAGTAAGAAGCATCCGCGGAAAAAGTAAAACCCTTACTATGCAGAGAGAGAAAAATGGTTGTTTTGCAGTAAGTGTAAGAAGAAATGATGACCAGATAAATAAAAATAAAACTTAACTTTATTAAAAATCTTTCATAGTAAAATATGATATTATAAAAATATATGCTTTGAAATTAAATAAGCAAATATTGCCTAACTTCATTTCATGCAGAAAAGAAACGCAATAAAACAATGCTTTAAATTATCCCTCCGGAGCTCATGCCATAATTTATTCACTCAAACTCAAATTGTAAAAGAAAAATGTCACCTGAAGTAAACGAGATTACCACTTTATATCATCTTTGAACATGAAGAAAAACATCGTAGAACCAACAAAATTATGAGAATTCAAAACGTCTAATCAGCAACTCCATCGTACGTAAAACTCCATAACACATATTTCATATCAGTCAAATAAACATCAGAGCGGCAGACATCAAACACCGAAGGAGAAACGAACCAGCATGTGCAAAAACAAACGTTCAACTAACAGCTGTCAATGCTGTCCCTTTTTATCCATATCATCCCTTTTTGAAAAAAAGTGCCCTTTTTTAGAATAGTGTTCCCTTTTTGAAAAAATGTACCCTTTTTAGGTAGATTTCGTATGAAATACTACCTATTGGGATCGTTCCTATGTTGGAATTTCTGAAATTTTTTTGCAGATCTACACCGATCATGACTCCTAGAACCCAAAACCACCCTCAGTAAAAAACTTTATATATCTATCTATCTATCTATCTATCTATCTATATATATCACTTTCTTCTGGACACGATAACTTTCGTAATTCTGCACCAATCTCTTCCAAACTGACACATAAAATCAAAGGGCATAAAATCTCGGTCAGGTTCGTTAATGGGCAAAATCGGACCAAGGGGAGGGAAATAGGGAGGGGTTTTGTGAAAACCGAAAACCCCCCATAACTTCTTAATTTTTGTACATATCAAATCAGTTTAAAGTTTTTATTACTTCTAAAAATAGGGCCAAAAATTTATGTATCATAGATTTTTGATAAAGTTAAAAATGGGCTCAAGGGGCGCAAAAAATAGGGTTTTTGGGAGAAAAAAATTCATAACTTCGTCAATTCTCAAGATATCAATTCCAATTAATTTTATTATAAATCTCCTTAATATTATCTACAACTTTTATATTCACATGTTTTTGATAGGACCAATTCGTACCGCAAAAAAAAATTAAAAACGAAAACAAAAAGGGGGTTTGAAGAAGTAAAAAATCCATAACTCCATCAATTCAAAAGATTTCCCCATGAATTTATCATATATCTTCTTAATATTGTCTACAACATCTATACAGACAAGTTTTGGATAGGACCAATTCTTACAGCAAAAACAAATTAAAAATACATAGCGGTTGAAGAAAAAAATCATCTAAGTAAGGGTGTATTCAAATCCAAACTGCGTATTTTCTGACTCATTTTACAATTCATTTTTGCTCTCAAAGGCTTCCAATTGGTACGTTTTCTTACTCAGAAACTATATAATGTACCGTAATGGCCAATATTTTGATAGAGGCAGAGTATATTTTTAAAAAATGCTGTTAAAGTGGGCATTTTGAACCGAATTTCCCGATGCGGATTGTGTTGGAAAAATCATTGCATTAAGGATGCACTCAAATCCAAACTGCTTATTTTCAGACTCATTTTTAAATTCATTTTTGCTCTCAAACGCATTTAATTGGTAAAGTCGCTTATTCAGAAACTATATAATGTACCGCAATGATCGATTTTTTGATAGAGGCAGAATATATTTAAAAAAAATATGTCAAAGAAGAAGGCATTTTGAATGGAATTTCCTGAAGCAATTGTGTTATCACTTTCTTCTGGACACGATAACTTCCGCAATTCTGCACAAATCTCTTCCAAACTGATACATAAAATCAAGGGGCATAAAATCTCGGTCAAGTTCGTTAATGGGCAAAATCGGACCGAGGGGATGGAAATAGGGAGGGGTTTTGTGAAAACCGAAAATCCCCCATAACATCTTAATTTTTGTACATATCAAATCAGTTTAAAGTTTTTATTACTTCTAAAAATAGGGCCAAAATTTTATGTATCACAGATTTTTGATAAAGTTAAAAATGGGCTCAAAAAATAGGGTTTTTGGGAGAGAAAAAATTCATAACTTCATCAATTCTCAAGATATCAATTCCAATTAATTTTATTATAAATCTCCTTAATATTATCTACAATTTTTATACTCACAAGTTTTTGATAGGACCAATTCGTACCGCAAAAAAAATTAAAAACGAAAACAAAAAGGGGGTTTGAAGAAGTAAAAAATCCATAACTCCGTCAATTCAAAAGATTTCCCCATGAATTTATCATATATCTTCTTAATATTGTCTACAACATCTATATAGACAAGTTTTGTATAGGACCAATTCTTACAGCAAAAACAAATTAAAAATACATAGCGGTTGAAGAAAAAAATCATCTAAGTAAGGGTGTATTCAAATCCAAACTGCGTATTTTCTGACTCATTTTACAATTCATTTTTGCTCTCAAAGGCTTCCAATTGGTACGTTTTCTTACTCAGAAACTATATAATGTACCGTAATGGTCGATTTTTTGATAGAGACAGAATATATTTTAAAAAATGCTGTTTAAAGTGGGCATTTTGAACCGAATTTCCCGAAGCGGATTGTGTTGGAAAAATCATTGCATTAAGGATGCACTCAAATCCAAACTGCTTATTTTCTGACTCATTTTTAAATTCATTTTTGCTCTCAAACACATTTAATTGGTAAAGTCGCTTATTCAGAAACTATATAATGTACCGCAATGATCGATTTTTTGATAGAGGCAGAATATATTTCAAAAAAATATGTCAAAGTGGGCATTTTGAACGGAATTTCCCGAAGCAATTATGTTATCACTTTCTTCTGGACACGATAACTTCCACAATTCTGCACAAATTTATTCCAAACTGATACATAAAATCAAGGGACATAAAATCTCGGTCAAGTTCGTTAATGGGCAAAAGCAGACAAAGGGGATGGAAATAGGGAGAGGTTTTGTGAAAACCGAAAAAACCCCATAACATCTTAATTTTTGTACATATCAAATCAGTTTAAAGTTTTTATTACTTCTAAAAATAGCGCCTAAAATTCATGCATCACAGATTTTTGATAAAATTTAAAATAGGCTCAAGGGGCGCAAAAAATAGGGTTTTTGGGAGAAAAAAATTCCTTACTTCGTCAATTCTCAAAATATCAAATCCAATAATTTTATTATACATCTACTTAATATTATCTACAACTTTTATATTCACAAGTTTTTGATAGGACCAATTCGTACCGCAAAAAAATTAAAAACGAAAACAAAAAAGGTGGGTTGAAGTAGAAAAATTTTCATAACTGCGTCAATTCACAAGATATAAAATCTCCATGAATGTATCATATATCTTCTTAATATTGTCTTCAACATTTCTATAGATAAGTTTTTGATAGGGCCAATTCTTAAAGCAAAAACAAATTAAAAATACATAGCGGTTGAAGAAAAAAATCTTATTATGGGTGCATTCAAATTCAAACTGTCTATTTTCTTACTCATTCTTAAGTTCATTTTTGCTCTCAAACGCATCCAATTGCTAGATTCTCTTATTCAGAAACTATATAATGTACAGTAATGATCGATTTTTTGATAGAGGCAGAATATATTTCAAGAAATGATGTGAAAGTGGGCATTTTGAACAGAATTTCCCGAAACGATTGTGTTAGAAACGAAAAATATTGCCCTACTGAGAAAATAATTGTTTATTAATCAAGTTTTAATTAATTGAAAGAAAAATAAAAACACAGGTCGCTTATAAATCTTTTCAAAAATCATGTCAGGCATGTTTCATATTTTTTTTTTATTAAAAATTAATCTGAAAATGTGCCAGAAAATTTCGAGTTGTTGAGTATGGAAAAATATTTTTTTAATATCGCCTGATTTTTTAATATCGCCTATAACATGATTCTGATAAAACCAGCTATTTTATAAAAAGGAAATAAAAACTCGTCAAAAGCAGACAGATAAAACTGTTAAAGTGGATTTATATCTAATAATGATTTAGTTTTTGTTGGTGAAATTAGTATACTTAACTTCGAAATCTACCTCTGCCTGTAGGCCGGGCCGGCAGGGATTTTTAGAATAGTGTTTGTTCCCTTTTTGAAAAATGTACCCTTTTTTTGGAATAGTGTTCCCTTTTTGAAAAATTTCCGCCCGACAGCCCTTTTCTTCTAGAGTCAACATTACATTACTTTTGAATGCAATCGAAAACTGACATTTGCAGTAGGACATACAGCTGTTAGGTTGTTTAGTATACAAGGAAGAAGACATGCCTTATTTTTGATAAACAACGTAGAGCCAAAGTGGCACAATTAACGCATTCAACTTTGCATTTTGTTGATATGTCAGCAGTTTTATCATAATTAGCAACTTCTCTTTATTTTCAATTTATGCATTTATTAACATACACTTGGTGATGCCAGATTAGATGTCTGCACAAGCCAAAATTTCCAGGCCCAGAGCGGGCCCAACCCATAGAAAAAAAAAATTGGCCCATAAAAAAAAAAAAAAAAAAAAAAGAATGACCAGTGTAAAAGTTCAGCCATGCCCATACAAAAAAATTACTGGCCCTTCCCAGTATAAAAGCTAAATTTTCAGTACACGAACCGACCCGGTACGAAAAATAGTTAAAACCTCAGCCCGACGTGTTGATGTTGTTTCTGATGGGATGGCCAATTATCTACATGAGGGATATAGGCCCGAGGGGGCATGTCCTCCGTTAGGGGTCTTTTTAAGGGAACCTAACCCGTATTTACGCAAGGAAATCAAAGGTTCGGAAAAAAATACGGAAAACTCCAAACGATTAGACCGACGGATCTCGGCACGAGACCGGCCGACTGAATTTCTATGTGGTTAAAAATTGATTAGTAAGAGTTCTGATCAAAAATACTTATTTTATTAAAATTGTTATTTTTAAAGAAGCGCCTTAGACTGCGATATATATATATGGGTCATTCCATGTGAAATCAACCAATTTAAAGAAAAGTTGTTGCACCATAGTCACAGATTTTTTTAAAATTTTTATTACAGACAGATGTAGTAGCGAAACCATCAAATCTAAAATTTTAAGATAATTTGTGCAATATTGACTGAGATATAGCCTTTTGAAAATTGATCATTTTTACCAAATGGCGGCCATCTTGGATGCTATCCCTATGTCTATAAATGTCCATAACTTGACAACTAATGACTCAAATTTTATATTTCTGGTACCAATTTAAAGCTATTTGTATAAAGAATGCATATATGATATTAAAACAATAGTAATTTTTTATTTTAATACTGTTTATTACATTCAAACTGAAAATATCACCCTCAGAAAATGACTTACTGTAATGGGCCATAAAAAAAATGACCCATCATAATTTTTTTTCAAACTTGCTAAAAACATTGCTCCATATGTGTACTTTAAATAGAAAAAAAAATGGAGAGGTAAAGTTTTTCGTTTAAAAAAAATAGCTTTTTACACATAGGATGTCACTTACTAAGCAGTGACTATCTTAAAACATGTAAATATCCCTGATTTAAGAAATAATGGCCAAAACTAAATATTTTTTAATCCCTGAATTAATGTAAAACTATAATGAAATATAATCTCATAAGTTTTTTGTAGGACCACCCTCCAATTGCTCCCCCCCCCCCCGAAAAAAAAAAAAAAAAAGAAGTCATTGCTAAAAATGTATAATTGAAAAAATTCAACACTGAAGAAAATAAGAAAATAAATAAAGAATATAATGTATAATTGTGAAAAACCTTTAAATGCAATATATATAAATGAGATTTTACTGCATGTGTATATGTGGAATCTATTCAAAACGTTTTCCATGCAAGAAATTCAATTTTTATACCTAAATTTCTATTTCTTACTTTAAAAATTGCTCACTTAAAAAGTTTTACATTTGTATGTGACTTTATAGAAAAATTCTGCTGTATGCATGCATTTACATCATTCAAGTTGCATTAAATATTCAGATATAAATATGTCTGTTTATGTATTTTCTATTTCAATAAATTTACATACTAAGAATGACAGAATTCATGAAATGAATGCTAATCTTGCATAATCAATTTTCCTTATTATTTGAATTCAAAACATGATGTAATAATGCATCATCTTCTATCCTGATGTAATATTGCATCATGTTATATGTTTATGCAATTTTATCATAATGTATCCAACAAATCTTTTGTTGAAAATTTTTGAAACCTTTTGTGGGTAAGCTTATTATAAACTGCATTATATATAAAATTTTAAATAAAAAAAATATTTGACATAATTTATGAATTATTGCATCATGTTGTATGCTGATGCAATTTTGGGAAAAGATTGCTGCTGTATCGTCATCTGTTTTCCAATTGGTTGTAATTAAAGTATGATGAAATATTACATCATAATGTACAAAAATATTTGACTATCCCTTTTAAACATCATTTCTGGGGCTCTACCACAAGCGCATAGAGTTCCTTCAGAAGCGAGAAGAACCCGAGGTCGAATTTACATGTTTCCTGAAAAATTTTTCCGATACACAGATTAAGTGCTACCACGAAGAGCTCGGCAAATAGCTCACGGATTCTAGAATCATTTTCAAGTAGGCATCGGAAAAAACTAGATTGACCACTTCAGTTACGAGACAATTCTCACTGACCTTCCCTCTTTTTCTCCCGTTTGAAAAGAAAACAAATGTTTAATTTTGCTTTCTGTGTTTATTAAAAATGCCATCTACACATACCTAATTAAGATATTTTCATAATCTTTTTTTTTAACGAATGTGAAATATACAGATTTTTAGCTGTTAAAAGCTCAAAATCATACGACCGGTAGATCTTTAGAAAATGATAAATAAAAATGAAATTAGCTTTTTTTGACTAAGCGGGAGCTTTTTAAAAAAAATAATAAAAAATTAACAAATTACTCTAGAGATATTTAATAACTATCATAAGAAAGGCCTTATTCTAAACTTTAAAATGATATGAAAATAAATTTTTTGTGAGTTTTTGTTAAGTAAATATTAGCATAAATACCCAAAGATTTCAAGAAATTCTGCTTAAATACAAAATAAACGGGAAAATATTTAAGCTTTGAAACTCATTTTAAACACTAATAATAAATGTACTTTGAAAATATTGCATGCAGTTTTTAGTAGATTTAGATTGATGCAGTATAGAGTCTGTGTTTGTAATGAAAATTCAACGCAAAATTAAAAAAATAAATTCTAATATGAATTTAAAAAATAATAATTGCAGTACATATTAAAGTATAGTTTAACAAAATATCGTGTGTAAGTTTATTAATTTCCTTTAAATAAACAGTGTGTTATGCTAAGAAAACTCTAATTATACAATAGTTGTCGCATAAAAAAAATAGCAAAGAAAACATGCTGTGCTTACTAGAAAATAATTGACTAGATATTTTTGCTAAAACTTCTTTATAGTAAATATAACATTTCTGAAAATATCGAAGCCCATGTGTGCACTATCCTTGTTTACCCAAATAAATCAAATATTCAAAATTTCCAAATATTTATTTATATAGATTATTACATGTTGTATCAATTTTAAGATTTGTTATTTGTTGCTTAAATAACAAAATACTTTAGTAAATAGATAGATAATTTCTTTTTAGAACAAGATAAAAATATTAAATTTAAAATTTTTGCGCAAGAAAAAGAAAAAAAAAGAAGTAAATATCTTTGGAAAGTATTGCAGGATTTTGAATACTTTAAGATACTACATTTTTTATACTTCATATTTCATTGGATATAAAATAAATTGTAAAGTTTCTAATAACATAAAAAAGCAACTTATTTCATAAACTTTACAGTAAATTTAGAAAAGATAAAAAATATATTATTTGAAGATGATGTGAATCAGTCTTCTTAGATTTTTATTTTTTTGTCTCAGTCTTTAATTTCTATATAAAACTAATATTTCAAAATATAAGTTAAATATTACTCAATCTACACACACACACACACACAAAAAGAGGACTCTCTGGCGATCCTAATATTAAGCTTTATTTAATATCAAAACTTCCTTTTTTTTTGGTTAATTTGAGCAATAATTATTTTATATTCTGAAAAAATAGTTTTATAATCAAAGGCAGAAAAAAAAATGAAAAGTGAAGAAGACTGATTCACATCATCTTCAAACAATATATATATATATATTTTTTTTATTTTGTTTGAAAGTTTTCGAAATTTATTGTAAAAAAGTTACGAGGAAATACATTGTTTTTTGATGACCTTAGAAACGTTACAATTTATTTAAATTCCATAATAAAATATGCCGTTCAAAAACATGCAAAACTTTCCTAAGACTTTTTCTTTCCGAAAACTTTTTGATTGAATATTTTGATTTTGTACTAATCGGAAATTCTCATTGGTTGTTATTAAAAGATTTTATATATTTATATATAGATATATATATTATACAACAAGTCATTAAAATTGATACAGCGAGCATTTAATAATTTAAAAAAAGAAAAGGAAAATCTTTTGGAAATTTTGGATAATTATTTTGTTTGAGTAAACAATGATAGAGCGCACATGGGCTTAAATATTAGCATAAATGTTATATTTAGTATACAGAAGTTTTAGTAAAAATATATGGTCAATTATTTTTGGGGCATATGCAGCGCTTGATCACACTGCTAATTATTTGTGCAAGAACTATGATATAATTAGCTTTCTTGGTATTACGCGTTGTTTATTTAAAACAGATTAATAAGATTGTGCGTGATGATTTGTTAGATTATGTTTTAATAAGCATTTCAATTACTTTTTTTCAAATTAGTATTAGTTTTTTTATTTTAAGTTAACATTTCATTTTAAAAAGATAGCGTATCAGAAAGAAAAATCAATCTAAATCTACAAAAAATTGTTTGCAGTATTTGCCAAAAAAAAAAAAAAAAAAAAAAAAAGCTTATTATTAGTGCTAAAAATTAGTTTCAAAACTTATAATATTTTCCCAGTTATTTTATATTTAAGTAGAATTCCTTGAAATTTTGGCGTATTTATACCCATATTTGCTTAAGAAGAACTTATAAAACTTTTCTTTTTATACCATTTAAAAATCTAGAATAAGATCTTTCTTATGATACCAATTAAATATTTGTAGGTTAACATGTTAATTTTTTATTAATTTTCAAAGAAAAACCCTTGCTTGGTTAAAAAAACAAATTTCATTTTTATTTTCCATTTTATAAATAACTATCCGTCATATCACTTTGAGATTTTGACAACTGAAAATCTGAACATTTCACTCTCGTTTAAAAAAAGATTATGAAAATATCTTAATTAGGCGTGTGGTATTTTTACTAAACAGAGAAAACAATATCAACCGCGTTAAAATCTCTCCCCAAAGACGCACTTCCGACAATATATGCTTTTCTCACTCCCGTCAATGGGGTCGGAAGTTTTCGTGGAGATCTCGATGACAGTAATCCAATGGAAGACGTTCTCGATTGTGTCGTGGTAGCATTTATTTCAGGGTCATCGGAATGCAACGTCACATCGGGAAATGCAGAAGATTTTACGAGAAAGGGGAGAATTCGATCTGTTCGTGGTAGGCCTCCTGTTGATGTTTTCAATGTAGTATGCACTGGCATAGAATAGTTATTTTGTGCTTAAGATTCTACAGTGGACATGGAGTGTTCTGTATGCAAGAAACTTGGTGTTTCATTGAGTACTGATCTGATTCCTGTTCTTCAATTGTCTTCACACGATTTGCAGTTATTAAAAAAAAAATTGCATTATGTAATACCAGATGAAAAATGCTTTGTCCATGGAAATAGTATATGCAAGGTTCACAAGGATAAATATCTAAAATGGTATATTTTAAGACAGAGATGGTGTTGTAATCCATTTAATAAACATCCAAATAGCATCAGAGCAAAATCACTAAAAACAATATCATTAGATATGTCTAAAACAAATCCAGATATACTCATTCCAGGAAAAAAATTGTGTGTTTCCTGTTATTCATCAGTAAATATGAAAAAAATGTCTATTGTTGACAGGATAACCACCTCAGGAACAGAAAGCCTCTCTGATTCAGATTTTAATGAACCCACAGTAGTAATAGAACAATTAAACAAAAGTTGTGAATTGTTAAGAGTTATCGCCAATAAAGGTAAGTAGGCGTACCTCAAAGAATAAACTTAATTACATGCAAAAGAAAGTTTCAAAAATAACTAAGTGTGTTGCAACTAAAGCAGCTACAGTATTAGGTGTTGAAACCATAAATAAGCCTCAAAATAGTAAAGACACAACTTGTCCTGACTGCACATCTATGATGGATAAATTATTGGAGAAGTTTACAAACGCATGTTTTAAAGAAAAAGTTCAAATTCTAACACTAGTTCCAGATTCATGGACAATACAGCAAACAATGACTTATTTTAATACTACACAGTATCTTGTAAAAAAGGCAAGGAAGTTTAAAACAACAGAAGGGATGTTATCGGTGCCTAGTGGAAGAAAAAGTGTTAAACTGAGTCCAGACGTTATAGAAAAAGTTATTAATTTTTATTATGATGATAATAACAGCCGCATGTGTCCTGGAAAAAAAGATTTCATATCTGTTCCAACTGAAAACGGCAGAATATTAAAACAAAAGAGATTGATTTTGCACAATTTAAAGGACTTATATATTGCATTTAAAGAACAACATGACTTAAAAATTGGATAGTCTAAGTTTTGCTCACTACGTCCAAGAGAATGTGTTACTGCTGGAAGCAAAGGTATTCATTCTGTCTGTGTGTGTGTATACCATCAAAATATTAAACTTATGCTTCATGCTATTCATATCAATGACTACATATCACTGCTAAAAAAAACTTGTTTGTTGCATTGAATCTGAAGAATGCATGTTGCACAGGTGTGATAAATGTCCATCTCTTGAAATTTTAAAGAAAGATTTAATGGGTTTAGATGAATTGGAAATGAGTAATGATATTATTTATAAACAGTGGGTAAAGACTGATGGAGCAGAATTAAAAAAAGTGATTATGCCTGTTGATGATTTATTACAAAACTCCTTGCTTTATGTTCACACCACTTTTTTGCAAAATCACAAAGTTTATATTTCAAGAAAACAAAGGATGAATTGAATACAGAAACTGCTATTATTTCAGCTGATTTTTCTGAAAACTATACTTGCATTGTGCAAGATGCTATTCAAAATATCCATTGGCAAAAAGAACAGGTTACAGTTCACCCCTTTCTTGCTTATATAAGGGACAGTATCACTGATACTGTGAAATCTATTCCTATGTGTGCAATAAGCGAGCATTTAGTTCATGACACTACTACATTTTGGGCTTTTCAAAAAGTAATTGTCAATTATTTAATTTCACAAATTCCACAGATTAAATACATAAAATATTTTAGTAATGGATCATCAGTCCAATACAAAAATTATAAAAATTTTATTAATTTCTGCCATCATGAAGAAGACCATGGTGTGAAAGCTGAATGGCATTTTTTTGCCTCTTGCCACGGAAAAGGAGCTTGTGATGGAATAGGCGGCACCATAAAACGCATGGCCACCAAAGCAAGTCTTCAGCGTCCATTCAAAGATGGTATCTTAAATGCATTTGATCTGTATATATTTGCAAAAGAATATGTTAAAGGAATTGAAAGTTTTTTTATAACAAAATCTGAAATTGAAATTGCCAATAATCAGTTAGCAGATAGGTATGCAAAGGCAGATACAATCGTAGGAACAAGGGTTAATCACAGCTTTGTGCCAATAAATAAAGGCCAAATACTGGTTTCCAGGGTATCAGGCTCCTCAACAAATTTTATTGCTACTGTGAGATTTAGTGAAACCGACAAACCACAAACATTTAAAAGTGAACAATATGTTGCATGTGTATATGGTGTTAATTGGTGGATTGGTAAGATTTTAGATTACTGCGAGGAATTCAATGACTATAAAATTATGTTCATGCATCCTCATGGTCCTAGTTCATCATATTCATGGCCAAAATCTTCAGATGTTTGTTGGATTCCATATGAGCATATAATGAAAGTAATGTCTACCCCAATGACTGCTACAGGAAGAACATATACTGTTGCTCCAGAGGAGCATACAGCAATTCAACTCTTATTCTTAAACTTCAAGACAGATTAAATCCTTGGTAATTTTCAACAACATATTATCAAGTTCCTTTCAATAATATATTATAAAGTTATATCCATGTAAGTATCCTGTTCTTATTTTATGTAAATATGTTTCATATAAGTTTTATCTAAGTCTTACTTTTATACATATTTGATGTTTTTGTTGTACAATTGTATCACACAAGATTTGTGTACTCATTTTGTCAAGATTTGTTCATTTAAATTGAAATTGGCAGTGAACTGAATAACTAATGTCAACTCATTAATATTAATTTTTAATCTTTTATTTGAATCCAACTGATTTACAGCTAGTATTTCTGCCATATTTCAAAAAAATATGTTTTATGGCTCTTTTTCCTTCTAAATATTTTCCATTATGTATATTTTTTTGAGAACTATACATATTATCATTTTATATGAAATAAAAAGTATTGAAATGAAAAATTATTGTTATTTTAATATGTATGTGTTTTTAGTATAATTAACTGCTGATTGGATATTTCTAAATTGAATTATTTATATATTGATGCTCATACATTAATTCATATGCCAGAAAAAAATATTTTTAACCATTTGTTAAACCAAAGATACTTACGTGTTTTAAGATAGTCACTGTTAGGTAAATGACATCCTATGTGTAAAAAGCTATTTTTCTTTAATGAAAAATTTTACCTCTCCAATTTTTTTTCTGTTTAAAGTATACATATGGAGCAATGTTTTTAGCAAGTTTGAAAAAAATTTATGATGGGCCATTTTTTTTTTATGGCCCATTACAGTAAGCCAATTTTTGAGGGTGATATTTTCTGTTTAAATGTAATAAACAGTATTAAAATAAAAATTTACCATTGTTTTAATATCATGTATGCATTCTTTATATAAATAGCTTTAAATTGGTACCAGAAATATAAAATTTGAATCATTAGTTGTCAAGTTATGGACATTTATAGACATTGGGATAGCATCCAAGATGGCTGCCATTTGGTAAAAATGACCATTTTTTAAAAGGGTATATCTCAGTGAATATTGCGCAAATTAGTTTTGAATTTCAGATTTGAGGGTTTCACTACTATGTCTGTCTACAAATTTTTTTTTTTAAAAATCCGTGACTATGCTGCAACACCCATTGGTTGAATTCGTGTGGAATGACCCATATTTAATGAATCTATTTGCATATATGTTGATCATTAATACCGTTAATCCATATTCCATGTATTGGAGAGTTAAAAATCGGAAAAATGCTATAGAGTAAAATCTCCTAAGACATAGGGAAAATATAGGGAAAAAAATATATATATAAATGTGTTATAGACAAGTTCCCATATTAGCAGGTGGTAAATGTATTATATTCTTTTCTCACATATTGTTTATATTCATTTTGCATGGATCAACACATTTTTCCATTTAAGAAAGGATTCCGTCATTGGCAGGTTCATTTTTCACAGGTTTTACTGTATTTTATTTTTATTGCCTAGCTAGGTGGGGAGGCCTTCTACTATTGTTTAAAAACAATAAATTTTAAAGTTTAATTGTTGAATAATGGTGATTTAAAAATACGTACATTTTTTGGAAGAACTTTTAAATTTCGGCCGTGCAACATAAAAAGAATGAAGACAGTCCCAACATGAAAAAAGTAGGTTAGGCCCGAGCCGATCCTTCAGAAAAAAGTAAGGCCCGAGCCCAGCTCTGTCTGGAAAGAGTAGTGACTAAGCCCGGCCCAAAGAGTGAAATTCAGGCCCGACCCGAAAAGAGTAAAGACCAGGCCCGAGTGTCATGAATGAAAACAGTCTCGAACCATCTCTTCCCAGAAATGTCTTAGCCCCCTTAACCCTTTAGCATGCGATGTCCATAAAAAAGGACACCTAATTTTAAGAGTACTGGCACCAATAATATTTAATTAAAATTTTCCTTTTATAAATTACAGGAAAAGTAGCAAGTTTTTATTTTCTAATAAATTCGATTATAAATTCCTGTGTCAATTCATCATTTTACAAACAGAATTATTCCGCGCCGGAAAGGGTTAAACAATGCTCTTCAAATACTCAGAGCAAAGATTCCAAATTCAGATGTTATTTTGGTACGAAAATGCTTTTATGTATCAGCCCAATAAGGCATTTTTCAAATGTCTTTTTCTGAGTGCGCCATTTCTTTTCTGAATAAACTATGTTATTTTAAGAATACATTGTGCCATTTTTTGAAATGTGCTGTTTCTTTTACTTTTTTAATCTTTCAAGACTCCAACTATTAACTTATTTGATATGATTTCAAATATGAACAAAATTAATAAGCTAAAAATAAACTTAATTTATGTAATAAAAATGGGATTCAAACAGTCCTGAATAAATTGTAACAATAGTTTTCAAAGAAAATATTTTGGCAAGAGAGATGGCGAGCCAGCTATGGGGCGAAGATTACTATTCAGAAATAGTAGTAGTACCACCTTGTGCACAAACACGCTATGGCTATTGGGTAGGAGATGGTCCAAGATAGATCAAAATTTATGAATTGTATGAATCTAAGTATGTTTTTGCAACTTGCCAATATTTGTATGAGAGCAAAATTTATGAGTTGAATGAATGTAATCTAGGTATTAATTTTTTTGCAACTTTGTACGAAGTTTAAAAGATAATTAACCCTCCGTCGGTCGCAACTATGGGACTTATCGAGTACGGGCTCAATGCGCCTCACAGACGCCTGTTAGAAAATCGTCATTAGCAATTATTTCCCGCAATTCTAACGCTCTTACAGTAATCAGTGACCTTCATTAGGATGTACTAAAAGATAATATTTCAAATTTTAAGGGAAAAAAACTCGTATTACACTCGAAGTAATCAATCCTGTGCGCTGTATTAGTGGAGAGAACGGAAATAATTGTGCTGTACTTGTCAGGCCTGTTGCGACTGACAGAGAGTTAAGCATTATAAATAATTTTAATGTTTATTAAAGTATCCAATTTTCAAAAAAAAAAAAGAAAAAAATCCTAATAAAATCATTTTTACACAAATCTATCACAAAGGCTACAAAATTCTGGCGAATTCGAAAATCAAGTCCTGGTGATGAACTTTTGTGATATTACTGGTCTATTTTATAGTTTTTTTTTTCCCCTTCATCATGTTTGTTTCTTTTTTCGAATTCATTGGTTCTGATGAAAATTCTGTGGTGGTTCTTATCCAGCGGAATAGCTCCAGGGAAAATGTCTCCCTGTATTTGCTGAATGCCCCCTGAAAAGTTTCTATCTAATTAGTTGTATCTATTGGGACGGGGATGTATTTCGGTGGAGGGGGGGGGTGTTGTCACCGTCTGTTTTTTCCCCTTTGTACAGTATACTGCATCTTATATGTACAACAATAGACGCTTTTAAAACAAATGAGACTTCAGGGAAGGGGCTGGAAGCGGCTGAATACTGAAAAGATCAGGAAGCAGTGTTGTGAAGATGCGAGCATTATAAATATCTGTGTGTCTGGCAAATTCCGCGCACGTTTCTCTGATAATAAAAAGTTAAAATGCCTTGTGCGGTAGGTAAAGAATACAGGAAGAGAAAAGAAAGATGTCAGCAAAAAATGCAAGACCAAATACTGCTTAAACACAAAGATAAGTTATTTTTCTTTCTACTACATAGTGACCAATATTTTTATTATTATATTTTGTTTTAATGGCAGAGGTAGTTTAAAACCTCAATGATATAATTTAATGAAAATTCAGAAGCATGCAGATTTTACTGTTTATGTTAGTGTCTTTTTTATTATGTGAATTTTTCATGAATTTTTTAATACGGTGATTAACGTTTTTCCGTGATCTACGTAAAGATGAAAATAAGGAATTTTGCTTAGTGGCCACTGGCCGGTAAGTTGATATTTTTTAGTAGCCAGTTACTGGCTAGTGAGAATAATTTCTTTAGTCACCAGTAAGTACATTTATGTCACTGAATATTTAATTTTAAAATATATAAGTTTAAAGTAAATAAGTAATTTATGTAATAAATAAAAATATTTTAATTCATACTGTTTTGAATAAACTTAAGATACTAATTTCCAATCTATTTTAAGTTTTAAGTTAACAGCAAAGTTATATGTAACATGCTTATATAGTCATACATGCTACATAAGTCCACTATACTTAGGTACTTTTCAAAATTAAAAAAAATCTGAAATTTACAGCAAATTTTCTGAAATGTAAAGGGGGGGGGGGGGGGGGCTGAGGGAGGTCTCTTCTGGCACTAATTATGTACTTTTTACAAGATACTTTAACAAAATTCGCGTTTTTCCGCGATCTATTGGCGATGTTTGTGTTTCTTCCGCGATGCTTTGATAAAATGTGCATTTTCTTCACGATCTTTTGACAAAATTCGTGTTTTTTACGTGATCTTTTGACAAAATTCGCAATTTTTCGTAATTTTTTGATGAAATTCGCGTTTGTTTTCGCGATTCTTCGACGAACTTCTTTTTTACGCGATTCTTTGACAAAATTCGGGTTTTTTCTGCAATCTATTGACAAAATTCGCATTTTTTTTTGCGAACTATTGACGATATTTGCGTTTTTTTCACGAACTATTGACGATATTTGCATTTTTTTCGCGAACTATTGACAATATTTGCATTTTTTTCGCGAACTATTGACGATATTTGCGTTTTTTCACGATCTATTTATGATATTTGTGTTCTTTTCGCGATCTATTTACGATATTTGTGTTTTTTTCGCGATCTATTTACGATATTTGCGTTTCTGTTCGCGATCTATTTACGATATTTGTGTTTTTTCGCGATCTATTTACGATATTTGCGTTTTTTTGTGATCTATTTACGATATTTGCGTTTTTTTCGCGATCTATTTATGATATTTGTGTTTTTTTTCATGATCTATTTACGATATTTGCGTTTTTTTCGTGATCTATTTACGATATTTGCGTTTTTTTCGTGATCTATTTACGATATTTGCATTTTTTTTGCGATATATTGACGATATTTGCGGGATTTTTTTCACAATCTATTGACGATATTTGCGTTTTTTCGCGAACTATTGACGATATTTGCATTTTTTCGCGATCTATTCACGATATTTGAGTTTTTTCCGCGATTCATTCACGATGTTTGGGTTTCTTTCGTGATCCTTTGATGAAATTTATGTTTTCTTCCGCAATCTTTTGACGAAATTAGCGTTTTATGCGATCTTTTGACGAAATTAGTTTTTTTCTGCGATTCTTTGACGAAATTCGCGTTTGTTTTTCGCGATCTATTGACGATATTTCATTTTTTCCGCGATCCATTCACGATATTTGCGTTTTATCTGCGATCCATTCACGATATCTGCGTTTTATCTGTGGTCACTTGACGAAATTTGGGTTTCTGAGCGATTCTTTGTCGAAATTAGCTTTTTCACGATCTGTTGACGATATTTGGGTATTTTCGCGATCTTTTGACAAAATTCGCGGGGGTTTTTTCTGCGATTCTTTGACGAAATCCCTTTGGAAAATCCTGCATTTGGCCGGTACTTTCCATATTTTTAGTCGCCAGTTTTTCACATTTAGTCGTCGAGTGGCGACTGGCGAGTGCTTATTTTCATCTTTAGATCTACGGTGATTTTTTTTTTTTTGAGTGTGGGTGGTGGACATTGGTAAAAGGAATTCAACTTCAAACTTTCAGCCTAATATAATGAGTTTTGCATTATACGATTTTTGAATTCTTAGCAATTTTGAATTAGATTTTTAACATGATTTTCAGCGGTTTTTCACGTTCCGCAGAGATTTTTTTTTATTTTTTACTGTCACAAAGGCTTATTATGGCTTCAAACTTTTAGCACAATATAGTAAATATTTTTCTCTGCGATTTTTCAATTTTTAGTCATTTTTAATGTGATTTTTGAGATTTTCAGATTTTTTTCGCGTCCCGTGGCGATTTCTTGACATTCGTAAAAAGAATTCAATTTTAAACTTTTACCAAATATGGCAAATTCTGTCTGTTCTCTTCTGAATTTATAGTGATTTGCATCGTTTTTTATTTTTTTCACTTTCATTAAAGGAATTTTGTTTTAAACTTTTAACTTAATATAGTAAATTTTGTCCTGTTTAATTTTTGATTTTTTAGTAATTTTAAGTGTGATTTTACTGTTTTTTCGCGTTCAGCTGTGATGTTTTGACACTCGTAAAAAGAATTAGATTTCAAAATGCCTAATATACTAACTTTTGTCCCCTGCGATTTTTTAAGTTTTTCGATTTTATTTTCACTGCGATTTTTAGTATTTTGCATTCCGCGGCTTCCCCCTCCCTTTTTTTTTTTACATTTGTGAAAGGTATTTGGTTTAAACGTTTAGCGTAATATAGTACATTATATCTTCGTGACTTCTGAATTTTTAGCAATTTTTCATGTTAAAAAACAGATTTTTTTAGATTTGTGAAAGAATTCCAGTTACAGTGTTTTCAGCCCACTGTACTAAATTTTGCGATCTGTGACTTTTTTAAGTTTCATGGCTATTTTCCCACACTAGTTAAAAAAAAAAAAATTAGCCCAATATAGTAAATTTTGTTCTCTTTTCAATAGAGTTAGTTTATTTGGAATTCATGCAGTGAATTTTTAATTTTTCGCGATTTTTATACGGGTTCGGGCAACATCGGACGAGTCAGCCAATTAAACAGATAAAAATACATTTAGGAATGGTAATGATTTCATATTTTTGATAAGCTGTATTAAAAAAATTTTTGGTAATTTCTAGTTCATATTTTTATGCTAAAAATCCTCGCTTATACTTTTCCATTATTTCTTAATCTGGGACGCAACCTTCCACATTTTAGCAGATTTCAGATTATTTTTTTAATAATGTATCTACTATTCTCCCCCCCCCCCTTCTGAAATTTCGTTTCCTCCCCTTAACCCTTTATGTCCCAAATTATGAATTGGCAAAAATTTCATCTTCTAAAACGTTTTTCGTGAATTTTCGAAACTACATTAGAAGATTCACACAACCATTTAATAAATTTTAGAAAGATTTTGAAAAATTAAAATTAAATTTGAATTTATAGGGATTTTGTGCAATATTTATATAACTCCACTCAAATCTTATTTATTTATTTATTTTTTTTTACTATTTTGTTAGAATAAGGAAATGTACAAATACAATGTTCTTACAATAGAAATATATCCGAATTGGAACTTTTAACCCCAATCTTTAAATGTCAAAAAAGCTGGAAAGATGCAAAAGAAAAAGAAATCAGCCATTAAAAAATGTTTTTATTTTGTGCAACCAATAATGCTTTTGGAACAAGATAAAGTAAATATCTATAACTCATTCTAAACGGTATTACTACTAATCGATTTATTAAATTAATTTTACAAGTTATTTTAATGGTACTTTAATGTACCATTGGTGCATAAAGGGTTAATCAGCCCCACAGTTCTATGTAAAATTATTTACTTTATTACTTTCTCTGTTTGGTTTGTTATTTTATTATATAGTAAAAAAAATTATAAATAAAGTATAAATATAAAGTATTGTAATAAATGTAAAGTATAAATAATCAATCATCCAATCTAATCTACTTCTTCTCCCCCCCCCCCCCCCCACCTCCCTCCTTCTCCGAAGGTTTAAATCTTTAAAACTCTAATTTTTTTTTTTACTTGCAACTCTGTTTGTCACTTCATTGTGACAATAAATAACCAATCATCTAAATTCTGCTTCTCTTTCTTATCAAACACATGAAATTTAAAGGCTTTTATTTTTTAATATTTTTTCTGTCCTAATTGTTAAAATTTTACTATTGGTAAATAATTCATTATATAATCAACCTCCTCCCCCCCCCCCCCAAAAAAAAAAAAATCCCGAAAAAATTTCCTTTTGTCTCTTTGCCCCCACCTCTACAGCTCACAAAGCTTATGATCTTTAAATTATATTTGGTGATTTATTGTAATAATAATTAATTGGTCACCCATCTAAATTTTACTACCCCTTAAAATTTCTGCTTTACCCTTAAAACTGCTAGTTTATGGGAGTAATAATTTGTTAGTTTTTTATTTGAAACAAAATAACTTACCTAGATCTTTGAAATATCAATTTAAGAAAAAATATATATATATATAATCTGTTACTAAATGTGCGAATGAACAATGAGTTTGTAGTAATGTATAATTCTTATATCAGTTTCGAAGGTCTACATTTTCTCAGTGTCGAAACTTGGGGGGGGGGCATGTGTCCCGGGCTCCAGAATGAAGGCGTGCCAAATGAAGATTTTGTTTGTTGATTTTTCTCACTCCATGTTTAGCACTGTATTGTTAAAATTGTCCTGTCTGGGGTATGCCAAAGCACAGAAGAATCTAAGGATATGGCATAAGGATGCCATATAAAGCAGAATTTTTTTCAATTCCATTTTCAAGATTTTAATGAATCAATATTTGACAAAGTAAAGTAAATTAAAGTAGTTCAGTATTACATATTTTATGATTACATATTTTAAATTTTAAAACAAGCCGGCTATTAGAAAATTAATAAAATTTTCTTTGTAAAAATCCTTTGCGGAGGAGAGGGAGGGGTAGGTGCATGCCAAAATGTATGTTTGCCCCAAGTGCAAAAAAGGCTAGTTTCGGTCCTACATTTTCTGAAGAAACAATGCCCTTTTTTGCTGAAAAAAGTGCCCTCTTTCAGCTTCAACTGTGCACTTTTTGTGGCTAGCACCCTGCCCTTTTTTTTTCTAGAGTGAACACTAGTCAATATAAGCAATTGGTTCAATTCATCATCTATAAGCAGATGATTCAAGAAGCAGATTATAATTAATTGTTGATTTACATGCATAGTTGATATAAACTTAATAAACATTTAATATAATAAATTTTATAATATTGAATTTATATTTTATATCTAATTAAAAATGTATTTCTTTCAGTCTCGTGTTATGCTTTATGTGAATAGGCTGAATTCTGAAGAAGTTGTAATTCCATATGAATATAACCAGTAAGTAGATGCAATAACTAGCTTATAGTAGTATGTAATAACTTTTTCTCATTTATAATAATGTTTAATAACTGTACTCATATTTAAAATAGAGCTGTATGTAAATGTCTTATTTTGACTTAACTATTTATTAGGATGCATTAAGTAATGAGATCACAAATGCTACAAATATCATTCCTAATATTTCATGTTCTTTATAAAGCAAACTGTAAGTGAGTCAGTCATTTCAAAAATTATACCTACAAGTAGCTGGTTAAAAAATTTTCACGAATTAGTAACAACTGTTCTACACACAAATGCTAGATTTTAAGAATTTTTTGTACTTACAATACTTCTTAAATCTTTACATTTGTATGTCAGTTATTTATTTACATAAAAATAAAACACTTTGGACTCATGTTGTTTTGCTATAAATAGAATTTAGTACCCTATACAAATAATACAAAAGAAAAGTTTTAATCATATTTTTTTAGTAGGTATTTCACGAAATAGACATAAATCATTACCATCTGTATATTAAGGGTGATGCATAGGTTCCAACTATTATGAATTTTGAATACCACTATTTCTGATTAATATTTGCTATATTAAGTGACATAATTCTGTGTTTAAATAAGGCAAAGATTACTATTAAAAAAATAGTGTTATTTAAAATCCATACTTCTTTGGCACCTACTCAGGAACTACTTGCAGATTCGCCCAGAGTCTGCCATCTTAGATTTTTTCTTGGCATGAAAAACCCATTTTCGCGCCTAGCAATTGTCGCCAGTCATTTATAGTGACTTTAGGCTTAAAAAACTTTGAAAAATCAGAGATTAAACAATTAAAGAAAAGCAAGTAAAAAATATTTTTTAACAGAAATCAGTAATTTTCAGAAATATTTTTTTTTCTTTTCTGGAGGTGACGCAAAAAATGTAACCCAAAAATCCACTACATTCGGCCCAAACACAATAACATGCTTTCCTAAAAAAAAAAAAAGAAGAAAACTTCTAATAATACAGTGTTTAATCTCTGAATTTTCAAAGTATTTTAAGCCTAAAGTCGCTATAAATGACCTTTTTAAAGCAGTAGATTAAACCAAATACAGTAGAGTTTCTAAAATCTGCAATCTTCTGAAATCCGCTTGTACAGTCAACTCTGTGAAATCCGCACACTTAGGGACCGAGGGTTTTGTGGATTATGCATTTTAGTGAATTATAGATCATCCCTTTGTTTACATTTTATTTTTTAAAGTCTGACTATAAATTAGGAACAACTATACAAGAATTACAATTACAATGGACAAGAAAAACATAATGAAACATTGGTTTAACATATTTAATAATTAAGATTAAAGAAAAGTTAAATTATACAGAATTTTTAACTGATTATTCATGTTTTGGTTTGTTGTCAGTAGTAATTTTTTTCTGTAGTCTATGAACACTTATTACTTCTTGCTCCAAGATAGCATTTTGTAACTAAAGGAAATTTAAATATTTATATCCAATTTATACTTAAATATTTATTCATTGGAAAATTGATAACTGAAAAAAATATGTACCAAATTTAGCTTTTGAGTTAAAATTTTACTAACAGTTTTAATTGTTTACATTCCAACATGTAGTGCGGATAACAGATATTTGTGGATTATAGATCGGCGGATTTCACAGAGTTGACAGTATTTCAAAACGTAAACAATGAAATTCCCAGTTGAGAAGTATTCTTTACAATTTTTATTCCAAATATCAGCGAATGAAACTAAAATTATTTTTAACATGTATGAGAAAATGGCAATGGCACTGGATATTACACAAATAAAACGCTTTTATTTCACAGAAACCTACACACACAAAATGTAAAACAATAGAAATTAATGTGAAGTGTAAACAAGCCCACAAAGGTCTTAGTAATGGCACCATCTATCGGCCACTATAGAAAGTAGCGAATTAATTTTACATTTCATGTAAGGTTGGCAACACTCATTTCATTATTGTTTTGCATTTGCTTTCAGTTGTATAGACCAACAGCAAATAACGACTGTTTACAGAATTCAAAAGAAACTTCATCAAGAGAAAATGAAAGTTCTCAAGCAAAGAACTATAGGGCGATTCTCCCAAAAGTGAACCATACGCTCAAAAAATAAATGATAAAATTTTTCTTTTTTATTCATGGCTAATTAAAGTACATAGTCTGAAAAGTATACTTAATTCATGTATTTTTAGGGTTCCGTACTTAAAAAGTAAAAACGGAACCATTATAAGATCGCTCTTGTGTCTGTCTGTCACAGCCATTTTATTCGTAAACTATGGAACGTGGAAAGTTCAAATTCGGGGAAGTAATAAAGACCATTGACCCACATATTTTCATATTAATAAACATTCATAAATATATTTAGTAAAAAAGTAAAGGGGCTAATTATGCTACTTGAAAAAAAAAAATCTTTTCATTGTATATCATGTGGGGTATCCTGTGAAAGCTTTTGCAACGCTGAACTCAAAAATACATTCCTTTTAATTTTAGGTATTATATTTTCAAAGATATTGTTGAAAATGTAGCGCAAAAATATGTTCCCCCCATCTAATTCCGAATCTACTGAAACTAAAATTATGAAAAAATTAGAGGTAGTAGACATTAATATAAACCTTGCTGGAAAATTATAGTGATTAACCTAGGTCACATAGTTTTTGAGTAATTAACATTTTTTTGTTATACACAAATTTCGATTTACGGGCATTCAGAAAAATTGTTGAGCATCGCTGAATATACCTATTGTTGCAGAAGAATAAAAGCATTGTTGATAATGATTTTCAAAAAAAATCATCGGTAATTAGCCGAGATATTAACCCTTAAAGTCACGGTCAGTTTGGACATACACAAGGACAGGGGCGACATACTCTATGCCTAGTTAACAACTTTTAATGATATATATGTGTAATGTAATGTCCAGTAACAGTATAAAAGCAATAAACGTCAAATTGTTAAAAACATACTAGTTTAAGGTGTCTCAAGACTCTAAAAAGTGGAAAAAATGAAAAAAAGACCCTTTTCAACAAATGTCGTAAAATGTATATGATTTTAAAACACAATTTTAATTGGAATGAAAGATATAAGTATGTTCTTTTGTTTCATGTATTTAAAAAATTGCAAGATACAGAATTAGTATTTATAGGGGGGTCGAAACTGTTAGACATTTGTCGAACAAAAAATTGGCATAACAGTTTACACGCAGGATTACAAAATAAATATTGCAACTAGAATGAAAATTTTGGTGCTTACTTATACTTCAGATTGTAATAATTTCCCTGAACTTAAATAAATTGTATTTAAAGCATTTTTATATTTTTAATGCAATGTTGCATTTAGCTAATACAAAATTTTGAAAATTTCAACAGTAAAATCACCTAAAAAAATATTTTTTTGAACAATAAAAAGAAAATTTTAGGTTCAGTTTATACAGACTAACATGAATTATATGTTTTGAAAATTTCATGAAAAAATATTCAGAAGTTTTTGAGGTATCTGCGCGTTATGCCCAAAAAACGCCATTTGGAAAATAATGACTTTAAAGTTTCAGAAACGCCGCTTCAGCTATTGAGCGTGTATAATTCTAAAAGCCGAAACTTTTGTTCTAATGGGAATTTCAAGGAAACAATTATATCAAAATATTCAGAAAAGATAGGAGTTTAGCATCTAAAAAAATTAAAATTTCTTAAATTTTGAATCTTTAACACCTTAACAGTGGCATTTGTTTTCTTACAAAAAAAAATTAAAAATAGGGCTGGGCACCACTTTTTCCATACTAAAATATTTACCTTACTTAATTGAAAAATATCTGACAATCAATAAAGATAAATTTACAGTTATAAATTAGTGGTATCAAAATGCTTTTAATAACGAAGCAAACAAAGTGTTCTTGCCCGAATCCAGTTCGGGCCGCACTGTTAAGGGGTTAAGAGTCCTGCGACCACTTAATCCTTTCCGGCACGGAGTAATTCTATTTATAAACTTATGTAATAATGAACTGACACTAGAATTTATAAACGAATTTATTAGAAAATGTGAACTTGCTTATTACGTACATGATAAAAGGAAAATTTTAATTAAATATTCTTGGTGCTGTTTGTCTGTTTTGGAATTAAAATTAGGTGTCCGTTTTTTAAGGGCATCGCCCTTGAAAGATTTAATTAGAATGAATTGTATAAATACTGTGGGATTCGCGATAGTTTGCATTGATTGTATCTCTCAATACGCCTCGTGTGACTTTAAAAGTTAAACACCTATCTGGAAAACCGCGGCACTGACCAAGGCGGCGTTGCAACTTTGAGACTTCAATTTGAAGCGCGCTTAGCACAATGCCAAATTTAAACTTTGAGCAAAGGTTTTGTTTTAGCTACACTGTAGAAATAAAGGTTGTTACTATGCTGAATTTAGTTTCCTGAAATGCCAAATGAAGTTTAACTATGCACTGCTTTTATTGTCAGTACCGAATTAAGTTCATCATAAACAGATTAGGATAATATTAAAAAAAGAGTTCTACGAATAGCTATATTTGATATTATTTAGGTTCCATATCTCTTTGAACTTTCATTGTATACCCATTTACACTTTTCTAATATATACAGTTATACCCAACCCTACGTTGTATAGTTTTTTACAAAGTCTTAGTATCCTTTTAGCAATGTTTTTTTTCTTTTTTTTTATAATACAATTACAAATTTATAGATTTATTCTACAGAACCCTCTGTGTGCGAGTAATGCTTGCACTTGACCGTTTATTTCCATATGTTCATGAAGGTCAAAATTGCTGTTTACAATATTGAAATATGCATGCATTCATACACCTATACTTCGTTAATCTCTATAAACAAATATACAGCATTTTTATTCAATATTTGGCTTTTCAAAGTAGCTGCAGGTATATTTCTATTTAATTTAATAAAAAATTATTTTAATTTTTTCAAATTGTAGTTTGTGATTTAAGATAGTTTAAAGTGATGTTCCGTGCATCACATTAGAACTGTATTAAGTTTTACTAGTAGTAGTAATGTTTATTTTAGATGGAAAACATTTCTGATTTGCTTTATACTTTTAAAAAGAAAAAGATGTACATTGTTAAAATAAATTCATGTTAATAATTTTTCAAATTATAAGCATTTTAAATTTGTCCCGTGCATCACACACCCTTGTCCTGTCATCACTTATGTTAAATTTTGTAACAAAAAAAAAAAAAAAAAAAAAAAAGACAAATTTAGAAATTTTAAAGCTTGGCATATTTTTATGCTAAATAATAATAAAAAAATGCAAAAATGATGGTTTTGATTAAAAAAAAAAAAAAAAAAAAAGAAACCATGCATCATCATGTTCTTTAACATAAATCCACAAAATTGTAATAGAGATGGTTCATTATTTAGCACAAATTTCATTCCATGGAATATTTCTTTCTTCAACAAATAAAACTGTTATTACTGGTATTAAAATCTTTACAAGGTTGTAAAAATCAGAAGCAGAATGTACAATTGCTTGCTCATAACTTTTTGACAAACAAGTAATTTTGCTCTTCCACCTATTCTATCTACGTCACTTTCCCATGTGAAGTAGCAAAGTATTTTCAGCTAAAAGTCTTCTAGTATATTTCTAGCTAAGTTCTTGAAAGAAAAGAGCAATAAATTTATTCTTGAATTCAGATGATGTGTCGTCTGTCCAAATCCCTTCAATTTTTGTTTTCATCTGAAAAGAGGTTCCAAATTAGAGTAAAGTAACTTAATAAAAGCTCTGATTGTATTTTTTCCCTTTTCGTTTGCATCCGAACAAATTTAAAAATTTGAACAAATGTCCTGAGAGAACATAGCTGCTGTGAATAAAGTCACACTATGAATTTAATTTTGATATTCACAGTTACAATTCATAGCAAATTCTTTCTGAAAAACTTTTATTTTGGGGTCCCTTATCATTCTGAAATTCTTAATTTTGAATTTATTTAATATTTAAGCGGCAAGTGACTGAATAAAAGGTTTATTTTAAGCTTTATAAATTGTTGTCAATGCAGCAGCCTTTCACATTAGATCTTAATTGCCTCCCCCATCTTTTGCCCATTGTGTCCATATAACTGTATTTTCATCCGACCCATCATTTTCAATCTTATCTCCATGAGAACAATCACTACAAACACCTTGCCAGCAATGAGAATTCTTAGTATTATTACACAATTCTTCATCCGGAATTTCAGAATTATGTGTTATCTTAATTCTTAAGACATCTTAACTTTAGAAAGAAAGTCTCACAAATCATACCTTTGCATTGTTTGATACATGTCAAAATAAAACATATAAACATTTAGAAAATTTACTTTAAAAACAAATTCAAATTATGAATACATTGGTGCCATCTATTGGCAGTTATTTTAAGTAATTAATATCTCTATCAAGTGGAATACATGATTAGTATCTTTTTATCATGTATTCTCATAATTTAACATCCTAAATATGTTGAGAAATGTCATAAATCTCAGGTGATATGCAAACAAGTCAGACTTGTCCCATGCATCACATCCATAAAATCTACATAATCTATTAATTAATTTTTAAGATGAACTTAATTACTGTACCAGATCAATCAACTAAATGTTCTTTCATTACAAAAAAAGTACTATCAATAAATCCATGAAACATCACAGAAATTAACGTTAATACCATATGATGTATTTATTTTGATTTTCTGTGAGTCCCGTGCATCACGCATACATTTTAATTTCTTCTTTATTCAGTTTTTAATGTGGGAATAAAACAGCATGTCTTTCTGAAGTAAAAGTTAAGGTCTTATTCCTCATAATTATCAAAGTATTTAATGACTTTAATTTCGGTAAAATTTAAGGGTTTAAACACATGTAAATGTTCAGTGCATCACGTAAGAATCGCCCTATACAAGAAATGTTTAAAAATTATAATAAAAAATAATTTTGGGTAAATAATTTTTTTTTTTACTTAGAATTACCTTGTTGTCTTTTTCTCTGTGACCATTTAACGAAATTTGCAATTTTTTTCTCATGATCGTTTGATGAAATTTTGTAATTAAGGAGATTCGCAATTTTTTTCCTGACGAATTACCAAAATTCACATTTTTTTCCCCCGCTGATCATTACATAGAATTCACGATTTTCTTTACACGACTTTTACTCCTTTGCCAAATTTCGCAAATTTTACTTTTTTTCTATTGACAAAAATGAGTCTGTATTTGTTTCAGAGATTTTTTTGACGAAATTTGCGATTCTTTTCCATGATCTTTTGTCGAAATTAGTCTTTTCTTTTTCTGGCCAACTGTGGAAGTTCTTGATTTTTTGCACAATTTTTGATTAAATTCTTGTTTTTTTTGTGCAACTATTTGACCAAATTCGCTTTTTTTTTTCTTTGTCTGTGAGTGGTCGACAAAATTTGCGATTTTCTTTCCGTAATCATTAGGCAAAATTTACAAGTTTTTTTTCGCAACAACGAACATCTTTTTTTTTTTTTTTACAACCAGTTGTTATCTGCGATTTTTTTTTTTTGTTACCAATTGGCAAAACTTGCAACTGTTTGATGAATTAATTTTGTGGAATTCCCGAAGAAAAAAAAAAATCGTGATTTTCACAAAAAAAAATCGTGGACGAATCATATGCCTGTGCAAGAAGTAAATTTGTAAGATTCCATCCAAACAAATTTTTTTATTATGCACAATTTTCCTTTTTTTGCGTGGGATTTGCAATATCCCACACATTATTTCTAACCCTGCTTCTCAAATAAGACTTTGCTTCCTTCTCTCCAAGAAACTCTTGAAATGAAAGGCTTGATGGAAAGTAGTATCGGGGATGATCTTCAAGAAGTTTTTACTTTCCTGGTTTTATGTTTCCTGGTGCTGTACATATTTTTTTATTGTGGAAGAATCAAGCTTGCTTACTTCATAACTTAAACATTAGGGCCTTATTTTCTGGTTAACTTACTTCCTCATTTGAAGAAATCCCTCTATTTTTTATTCAGTGATTTAAGCATAAGCATAAACTGTGAAATAAGATGTGGACATTCATTAAGTCCTTTCAGTTGTTATGGATACATGTTTTCTTCCTTTTTTTTTAAAGTGGGTATGTGACTATTTTGGCTACTTATCTTGTAACAAATGCTACTATTTTGGCTACTATTTTTTTATTGGAGGCTACTAAAGCTACTTATTTTCAGTATTATTCAGCAGTGGGAGCCCTGTTGGGGGTGCTACATTTCAAAAACCAATTGTTCCTCCCCAATTGTCCAGCAGAATAAAATAAATAATTTAGAAATGCATTTATTTCTTACAATTCATTAAAAATCTTAAGTAAGCAATATTGTTATTTGAAATATATCAATAAGAGAATACATAAGGGCTAAAGGGTTTTAAAGGCTATTCCCCTCTATCCCATATAAAAACTTCATTACAACATTGTTTATTTTAAATCTCAAAAGTATATAAATCCAATGATGATAAATGCATTTGAATGTAAAAATCATCATTACAACAGTAAAATCTTGTGACAATGTATCTCTGGGGACCACTTATTAAATTTTCTATCAACTGAAAAATTCATTAAAGTGAATATTTTTATAATGAAATAGGATAATAGGATTTTTTTAACAATTCAAATACAGTAGACTTCTTCAAATCTCCAAACACCTGAAATCCACTCAACAATGATACAAAAACAATGATACTAACAGTTAAGGTGTGATGTAAAATTCCAGGTTTTTAAATTTTTATATTATTAAATACACATTTTAATGTTTAATTCTGCTTAATATCACTGAATTCATGCTTTCTCACGAAGAAAGTATAAATTTATTTCCAAAATCATTCAAGATAGCACTGCTATCAGCGGCAATTGTGATCTTTTTATCAAATACATTTACCGTATATACTTGTTTATAAGTCGACCTCTTAACTTTTGAATGCAAATTCTGCATAAAATCAAAAATCTGCCTATAAGTTGACCCCCTCCCCCCCCCTAACCTTTTATTTCAATTTTTCTCAAAATCAAACAGTTTTTCAGGATTTCAGTGAGCATTTCATTTTGGATGATTCGTTAACTTCAAATAATGAATTAGAATGCGAGGGAAAAGATATTTATAAATCCGATTAAAAAAAAAAAAAAAAAAAGACTGCAGCCGAATTTACAAAACTGTTTGGAAATTTGGATGATTATGATTTGGACGGATAGCATTTGAAATGCAACATCACATTTTCTTGCTTGTGTGTAAAAAGTTTGTGTATTTTTTTTAATAAATGCAGCAGCGTACTGAATCACAAATATAAACCATGTGTCTTGCTGGCAAGATGCTGAATAGTGGCCGTCAGCCTTTTCCTTACTTTAGGCTTAAGAAACGTTTTGTGTTGGAAGAAAAGACGGGAGAAAAACACACGTGATATGCTAGTAGTGTTTCCCCCAGAATAAAAAAGGGCAGGGTGCTCCTTCAAAAAAGGGCACTTTAACCGAACAAAAAGGGCGCTTCAGCTGAACAAAAAGGGAACTTTTTTAAAAAAAAGGTTTTTGAAATTTTTGTTTTGATTGCTGTTTATTTGATTGTCACAAATTTCGTCAAAAGATCGCGGAAAAAGCGCGAATTTCGTCAAAAGATTGCAGAAAAAGTGAGAATTTCGTTAAAAGATCATTGAAAAAGCGCAAATTTCGTAAAATGATCACGAAAAAGCACGAATTTTGTCAAAAGATCGCGAAAAAACACAAATTTTGTCGAATGTGTTGACCAATTAAAACATTGGCCAAACAGAGTTGCTGTGGTTAGTGTGGAAGACTTAAGATACCAGTTCTAAAACAAATTCATTTTATTTGAAGCAAGATGATATGATATACAACATAACAGCTGTACTTCGCCGTCAAATCATAATATAAAAATAAACTAATATCTAATGATTCTACATTATGACAAGTTATACAAACGTACAAAATTTCACGAAGCTACTAATCCAAAATCAGTCCAGACCTTTATACACCCGGTAACAGCAATTGTTTTGCATAAAAACTGTTGCCAATCGATATATACAAACTTACTCAGAATACATCCGAAACTCCGATCATGCGAACGCAACTTAAACGCCATTGGCTGCAAACTATGACGTCACAAGTCAGCCGTTCACGGCGAAAGATGAGATACCGAAATCACTGCTACTGACAGTTACTCAGTAACGGCACTTGCCTCAAAAGCTAATACGCATGAATGAAAATGCCGGTCGTTTCGGATGTAAACAAGAACAAGAGAGGGTGAAAAATTAACGTGCAACAATAGGAAGTAAATACTTTAAAGATTTATCATTCAAGTTAAACTTTACTGAATGTTTAAATAAACAATTGATGCATAACAATCGGCCTCCTTTTTCACCATCTCTTGAGCTTTACAAAAATATGGAAAAGGTACAAAAAATTACAAATACATGAAAAATTCAAAGAGTTCAAAAATGTAAAACTTCAAAAAGTTCAACAAAAAGGTTACACTTTAAATTCAAAAACAACAATCTGATCAATGTCAGGTCATATAAGACTTTATTGGCAAGGCATTGACCAGAGTGAAGAACATTGTAGTGAAAACTATAACCCCCCAATAAAACTTTAAATATCAAAAATACTTTTACAAAATTTCAATAACTGCTCTTTAATCTGTGGCTTTGTGAAGCTGTCTGCAAGATTAAATTTACTAGCAATATATCTAAGTTTAAATACTTTATCAAAAACTAGATTTCTAAGAAAAAGATACTTTATATGAATATGTTTGGTTTTCTGATTTTCAAAAGGAGAATTAGAAAAAGCTATTGCAGCTTGGTTATCACAGAACAGAGTACAATCCCTCAAGTTCAAGTTAAGCATCTCATTTAGCAAAACATTTTTGACCCAAATTAATTCTTTTGCAGCTTCAGTTAAACTGACATATTCAGCTTCCATGGTAGAAAGACTTATACATTTTTGTTTAAAAGTCTTCCATGATATGGGCGTTTCATCCAGAAACAAAATATACCCACCCATAGAAACACGATCGTCTCTGTTTGCTGCAAAATCTGAATCTGAATAACATGAAAGATTTAATTGACTGACTCTGGATAACTCAAGTTTATATTCTTTAGTATATTTTAAATAACCTAACAATTTTAGTAAACTATTCCAGTGAGTAATTCCAGGATTTGATTGAAATTGGGATAATAAATTAACTGCATACATTATATCAGGTCTAGTTCTCCCAGCTATAAAAGACAAACATCCTATAAGATTTCTGTATGGAAACCTAGACATAATTTCTATTTCTTCCTTAGTGGAAGGTGAATCTTGTTTTGACAAAACCAAGCCCTTGGGAATAGGTACAGAGCTTACAGGAAATTTAAATTCTGCAAACATTTCACAAACTTTCTCAATATACGAGGTTTGGTGAATGTACAGGTGATTTCCTATCTCTTCAAACTCTATGCCCAATAGCTTTCTGGTTGTCCCCATAATTTTTAAATTAAAATGTTTTTGCAGCAAATTTAACCCATAATCCAAGTCATCTTGAGTTTTACCAAAAAGAACCATATCGTCAACATAAAGTAAAAGAATCAATCTGGACTGAAACACGTATACACAATTACACCAATCGAGTTTATGAAAATCTAATTTGGATAAAACATCATCCACTTCAAAGAACCACTGTCTGCCAGATTGATGCAGACCATAAATGGCCTTATTCAACTTACAAACTTTATTTCTTTCTTTAATAAAACCCTCAGGTTGGTGCATGTATACAGTCTCATCCAGATTAGCATAAAGATAAGCGTTGTTGACATCTACCTGGACATTAACCCATTTTAACAGACATGAAAATATGGCAAAGAATAATCTAACTAGCGAAAAACTTATGACTGGACTGAAAACTTCCTCATAATTTTCTCCTTTAACTTGGTTGAAACCTTTTGCTACCAATCTAGCCTTATACCTAACTATTTCATTTTTCTCGTTCCTTTTTAAGGTATACACCCAACGGTTACCAAGAATCTTAGCATCTTTTGGTGGTATCACAAGATCCCATACATTACGCTCATGCATAACATTTAACTCTTGGTTCATTGCGTCCCTCCAATTTGATGCTTCAGGTGTTTTAATGGCTTGATTGTAGGTTTGAGGAATTTTAATTTCAGTTAAGTTGGCCTCACCTATATTTAAAAGATTAGTTACATTACCAGATTCTTTATTTTTACTGCTAAAATCAAACAAGTTTTTATCACATTCTATTTTATTTGTTTTACAATAATCTATTAATTCATTAAAAGATCTAATTCTAGTATTTGTTCCTTCTATGCCATAATAAATGTCTGTTTTATCCTTTCCTGTTTTACGTGTTACTGCCTTACGGGTCCATGGAATAGATCTACAAGGTTTTAAACTAAACCGTTCTGAACTCAGGTCTTGATCTGACACACTAACTCTTTCAATGTCATTCCCCAATTGAGGTGTATTCTCAGGTTCATCAAAAATATCTCCATCTTCTGGAAAGTCAAAAAGTGAAAAATTAAATTTTTGTTCTTTTAGTTTTGAAACGACATCTACCCCCCTTTTAGTTTCATCAAACTTAACGTTAATAGTTTCAACAACTTTATTTTCCTCTATTAACCAAATTCGGTAGCCTTTTGTTGTATGAGCATACCCACACATGATCCCTAGTTTAGCTCGCATATCAAGCTTCCTTCTGACCTGCCTGGGCACTCCAACATATGCTACACAACCAAACTTTTTAAAGTGAGAAACCGAGGGTTTTCTGCCTGAATACATCTCAAAAGGGGTCTGTTTATTTTGTTTGTGACAAACCCTATTCCAGGTATATGAAAAACACATTAAGGCTTCAGCCCAAAATTTTTGACACAAGCCACTAGCATTGAGGAGAGTTTTTATACCATCAAGAGCAGTTAAATTGAAACGCTCCGCAATGCCATTCATTTCTGGGCTATACGGATTCGTTTTCTCGTGACCAATTCCCTGCTTTTCTAAAAAATTCTCAAAATCTTTGTTACAAAACTCCATGCCACCATCAGTTCTGATAGAAATTATTTTCTTATTTAAGTACCTTTCGGCCCTACTTTGGAATTTCAAAAACGTCTGAAATACATCAGACTTATTCCTGATGGTGTACACAGTAACAAAACGAGAAAAATCATCAATGATGGTAAAAAAATATCTACTCCCCCCATGCGATGTCACCTGTAAAGGCCCGCACAAATCCATGTGTAAGAGCTCCAGAGCAGCTTTAGACCTTACTTTATTTATTGCCCTAAATGATGTTCTTTTAGATTTTGCAAGTTTACAGGAGATGCAATCCTCGGCTAACTTTGACAGCCTTGGAAGTCCTTTAACACTTTCATTTTTACATGTGTTAATTAAGTATTCATTATTTACATGGCAAAATCTTTCGTGCCATAATTCATTCACATTAATTTTTTCAGAATGATTAGCTGAAATGTCAGCCGAGTTGCTTTCTCCTTTACACATGGAATTATAATGAGAAGGTTTTAAAAAATACAAATCATTTTTTCTAACTGCATAAAATAACCAATTCCATTCTTTGTCATATACTACAAGTTTACTTTTACTACCTACAAAATTTGCTCCCAACTTTTCAAGTTAACTGCCAGACAAGAGATTCCTTCGTAAATTTGGATTATATAAAACATTTTTTAAAATAATCTGATTAAAACTGCCATCTTTACATTTTACAAAAAAAATTTACAGTACCCTTTCCCTGAACAGGACTTTCTTTTTCTCCAACAGCAAGTGACATCTGCATATTTGAAACAGGTTCAAAATCCAAAAACAAATTTTTGTTATTGCAAAAATGAGCCGTAGCAGCTGTGTCAAAGACCCAGCTACCACTTTGGCCAAAGTCAGATGAATTAGCTTCATATGGAGAAATTTCAATTAAACTAGCCTCTTGTTCAGAGAAAGTACATTTTACATTATTACATTTTACTTTATCACAATTTACTTTACTACATTTTACATTACTACATTTTAATTCAATATTACTAGTTTCTGAAAATTTATTTTTAAATTGAGAATTTCTAGAATGAGAGCCTTTAGGTTGATAATTTTTAGATTGACCTTTAAGTTTACAATTAGCAATTAAGTGACCATAAGATTTACAACAATAACAAGGACCTATTAATTTACTTTGCTTAACATTCTTATTTTTAGAAAATTTACTTTGATTTACATAATTGTCAGATTTATAAGATTTACCTGTTTTACATTCAGCTATTTCACCAGAAAAAGCAACATTATCTGCAAGGTCTCTCTTTGCTAATTTCAGGCGGTTCTCCTCTAGCAGTAATTCAGATTCAATCTTGTCTGGAACAAATTCGGTATCTGGCCAACGATAAATCGCTTGTACTGTTGATTGGAACTCCTCTGGTAAACTCCGGATCATCTGATACCCCAAATACAGAGGCTGTAATGTATGTCCAACTTCCCGAAGGCGTTCAGCAGCTTGCTTCACTCGGCAGAGGAAAAGGCCAAGATTCTCACTGGGATTATATCGGACACTAAAAAACTCATCCAGCAGATGTATCACCCGGGCTCTTGTAGTTGGTTCAAAATGATCTTTTAAAATTCTCCAGGCAGCAGCTCCACTAGTTGTACCAGCGATTAAAGGCTTAAACTCAGGCGATAAGGTCTGATAGATTATTGTATACGACCTAGCTTTTCTTAAATTCATCTCGCTTCTTTCCCTCCAAGTCAACTGGTCTGTTACAGGAACTGTTTTATCATCTTTCCCTGCTTTCGGTTCCGACGATTCCCCTGTTTCTTTCACCTCACTTTCTGGATCAGGATTCTCAATGTAGTCCCATGCTCCAAAATGCATTAACAGGACTTTCACTTCTATCTTCCATGTTTCCCAATTCGTGGAGGTCAAAAGAGCAATGTTAGATAATTCCATCTTTAACACGGCCTCCGTCGAAGCAATTGTAAACACACTTCAACAATGTTGGTAAGGTTCACAAAAAAACATCCGAAGAATTGACGAAAACATTACGAAAGTCCATGGGAGACGTCGGAAAAATTCATAACAAACGCCGGAAAAAAACGTCATTCAGAAACATCTGAACTCCAGCAAAGAGGTACATCTTTTAAGAAACAGGAAAAGTTCATCAGCGCTTAGCAGAAAAAAAACATTTTCTTCACTTCCACAGGGCCACTGGGCCCATAACCTGTTGACCAATTAAAACATTGGCCAAACAGAGTTGCTGTGGTTAGTGTGGAAGACTTAAGATACCAGTTCTAAAACAAATTCATTTTATTTGAAGCAAGATGATATGATATACAACATAACAGCTGTACTTCGCCGTCAAATCATAATATAAAAATAAACTAATATCTAATGATTCTACATTATGACAAGTTATACAAACGTACAAAATTTCACGAAGCTACTAATCCAAAATCAGTCCAGACCTTTATACACCCGGTAACAGCAATTGTTTTGCATAAAAACTGTTGCCAATCGATATATACAAACTTACTCAGAATACATCCGAAACTCCGATCATGCGAACGCAACTTAAACGCCATTGGCTGCAAACTATGACGTCACAAGTCAGCCGTTCACGGCGAAAGATGAGATACCGAAATCACTGCTACTGACAGTTACTCAGTAACGGCACTTGCCTCAAAAGCTAATACGCATGAATGAAAATGCCGGTCGTTTCGGATGTAAACAAGAACAAGAGAGGGTGAAAAATTAACGTGCAACAATAGGAAGTAAATACTTTAAAGATTTATCATTCAAGTTAAACTTTACTGAATGTTTAAATAAACAATTGATGCATAACAGAAAGATCGCACAAAAAGCACGAATTTCGTCAAAAGATCGCGGAAAAAGTGCGAATTTCGTCAAAAGATCGCAGAAAAACACGAATTTCGTCAAAAGATCGCAGAAAAAACGCAAATTTCGTCAAAAGATCGCAGAAAAAACGCAAATTTCGTCAAAAGATCGCAGAAAAAACGCAAATTTCGTCAAAAAATCGCGGAAAAAACGCGAATTTCGTCAATTGATCACGGAAAAAACTCAAATTTCATCTAAAGATCGCGGAAAAAACACTAATTTGGTCAAATATTTTCAGAAAAAGCGCGAATTTCGTCAAATAATTGCAGAAAAAACGCGAATTTTTGTCAAAGGATCGCAGTAAAATGCGAATTCCGTTAAAGTATAGCACAAAAAAACCCGAATTTCGTCGAAAGATCGATGAAAAAACGCGAATTTCGCCGAAGGATTGCGAGAAAAAACACAAATTTCGTCGAAAGACAGATGAAAAAACACGAATTTTGTCTAAGGGCCACTGAAAACATCCATAATTAGCGCCGAGAGGAGATCGTTCCCCGGCATTCCCCTCTGCTGTAACGTTTCAGAAAATTTACTATGAATTTCAATTTTTTTTTTTATTTAGAATCACCCTGATTTAGTTATATATTGGAATTCAGATTTTTATGCGGAAGGAACAGGGGAATTTTTGTTTCCAAGGTATGCTCATAGACTACTTTCTCAAAAACTCAATTTTTTAATTTGTTTGGATCAGATTTTTAATCTGTGTAATATAATAATTGATTTGATATCAGAAACAATACTACAACCACATATATGGCGAAATTCAAGATTTTTTTCCACAATCGTTTTGCTAAATTCACGATTTTTTTCCACTATCGTTTCGCGAAATTCACAATGTTTCTACGATCGTTTAGCGAAATACACGATTTTTTTCCACGATCGTTTCGCGAAATACATGACTTTTTTCCACGACTGTTTCGCGAAATACACGACTTTTTTCCACGACTGTTTCGCGAAATACATGATTTTTTTTTCACGACCGTTTCGCGAAATTCACGTTTTTTTCCCGCGATCGTTTCGGTTATTTCACAATTTTTTTCCACGATCGTTTCGCGAAAATCATGGTTTTTTAACGATTTTTTTCCACGACTATTTCGTAAAATTCACGATTGTTTACCAGGATCGTTTGTCGAAATTCACATTTTTCCTCCGCGTTCTTTTGATGAAATTAGGGTTTTTTGCTTCACTTGATTGCCGATTCTTTTTCTGTGACCAATTGATCAAATTGACAATATTTTTTCCCGGCCGATCAACAGAATTAACGATCTTTGTTTGCGCAATCTTGACTAAGTTCGTGATAATTTTTATATTTTTTGACGAAATTTTCATTTTTTCTCCCTGATCGATGGATGAATTTAATTTTTCTTGTGATCGATTGATGATTTTTGTGATATTTTCCAGCAACTTATTGGGACATTTTGAGGTTTTTCTTTTGATCCCTTGAAGAATTTCGAGGGTGTTTCCCGCAATCGATCGACGATTTTCGCGACTTTTTTACCGCGACTAACTGAAAGACTTCGTGATTCTTTTCCCACGGTTGATTAACATAATTGCCGATATTTTCCAGCTACCTATCAGCGAATTTTGTAGGTTTTATTCTTTGGATCAATTGGCCAATTTCCAGAGATTTTTTCCCCTCTATCGTGTACGAATTTCGCTATTTTTTTCCCTGCGAATGATTAACAAATTTCGCGATTTCTTTTCTTCCGACTGATTGATGACATTCGCGTTATTTTCTAGCAACTTTAAGGCAAATTTTGAGGGGGTTTTCTGGCGACTAATCGACTACTTTCGAGATTTTCCCCCCGTGACCTACTGGAGAATTTCGTGATTGTTTTCCTGTGATCGATTAACATAATTGGCAATATTTTCCTTCTACATATTAGGAAATTTTGCAGGCTTTATTCTTGGGACTGATTGGGTAACTTCCGGGGCTTACTGGCGGAACTCACGGTTTTTGCTTCATGCTAACGTAAACGAATTACACGATTTTTTTCCGTGAACGATTGACAGATTTCGCGTTTTTTTCCCCGTGAACGATTGGAGAATTTTTTTAGTTTCTCGTGCGTTAGATTAATGAAATTCACGATTTTTCCCGCGTCCGGCTGAAACAGTTGTTTTTCCGACCGACTGATGAATTTCACAATATTTTCCCGCGATTGACAGACTTTTTTTTGCGATATTTTTGCGCGACCGACTGATGAATTTCACAATATTTTTTCACGATCGATAGACTAATTTTGCAATATTTTCCCACGATCAATTCTAGAATTTCAGATCCATCGATCGATTGCAAATTTCCGGATTTTTTTCGCGACGTATTGTTAAGATTCGTTAGTTGAAACAGGCCGAGGGCAAAATTTTGCAAACCCAAAACGGGCAGGGCACGTTTGCAGTTATATAAAAATGGGCAGGGCGCATTTACAGCTATAAAAAAAGGGCAGGGCGCTGCGCCCTCACGAAAACGCCTAGGGGAAACACTATGCTAGGAGAGATTTGCCAAAGTGAAAAAGTAATAAGTAAACAAAAACACATCATAGAAATATCTTTTTTAATAATAAATTATTTGTATATTTTATTTATTATTCATACTCATAAAAATCCAGAATTTTGCAGTATTTGCAGTTTTTTTACTCTCATATAAGTCGACTTCCCTAATTTACGTGCAGAAAATTATCAGAAATTCCTCGATTTATACGCGAGTGTATACGGTAACTATTAACTAAGCTTTTTTGGTTATCAAGTCTGGCTAAACATGAAATAAAACTTCATTATTTAAAAAAAATTATGTAAATTATTATTGTATGCTAATGAGACGTGTACAGACCTGCCAACTGCTGCGAAAAAATCGTAGTTGCTATGATTTGGACCTATAAACTACGATGCTACAAAACTCAGTCTTAAACTAAGATTTTTTTCAAAAAACACAAACGCATTTTTTGTTTATAGTTACGATTTTTATCCCGTGCAGCATATTTTTCAGGAGTGATTCTGTTTTGAAATTTCCAAAATTTCAAAGTATTCGTTTCCGAAAGTTTTAAAAATTGGTCTTTAGACAAAAATTCAGACATTATTTAAAAATTGCTCACGGGGATAAAAAATCTAGGCTCCAAAACAAACTTCTTAACATAAAACCCTCCTTATGCATATTAACCACGAGTGAATCGTGTTTCTGTAAATATTTATACAGGAATTCCCTTCCTTAGAAACAGGGGTACCATTTTAAGAATTTCTGAAGGGGGGGAGGTGGTTCTTTGAGGGGCAGCGTTTGAAATAGTGTGCAAAATAGCACGATTTGCATGCGGAAAAGGAAATTCCTGCATAATGAAAACTGCTGTGCAGTATTTCCCCCTGCAAATTCTTCCACAGACCTATGATTCTTCTGCGAGTATATTTTGAAATTTATTGGAAGTCTGCGAATTTCTTTTCTTTTATGGGATTTTCCCAAATTAATCTGTGAATTGATCGTGGAAAAGATTGAGAATTTCTTCAAACGAACATGTAAAAATATCGGGCATTTCGTTAAAGTTCTCAGAAACAAATAGAGATTATATTCAATAGGTCGCTGAATTGCGCCTATTTTGCGTGAGATTGCGCAAAAAATTACAAATTTCGATAAACTATCGAGGGAAAAATATTGCAAATTTTGTCAAAAGGTCGTGTAAACGAGTAGTGAGTTTTGTTAATTGGCCGCGAAAAGATATCGAAAATTTTGCAGATCGGTTGTGCTAAACTATCATGAATTTCCACAAATGACTGTGTAAAAAAAGCAAATTTTGTCAATTTGTCGCAGAAGAAAATTAATTTTGTCAAAAGATCGTGGTAAAAACGTGAATTTTGTCAAAATATAGCAGAAAGAAAACGGAATTTCGTCAAAAGATCAGTAAGAAAATGCAAAATTCATCGAAAGATCGCAGAAAGAAAACACTAATTTCGTCAAAGGATCATGGTAAAAGCGCAAAATTTGTCAAAGGATCGCAGTAAAAAAATGCGAATTTCGTCAAAAGTTCATGGTAAAAAGTGCGGATTTCAACAAAGAATCGTTATAAAAAAATGTGAATTACAATTGTGGGGAAAAAATTGTGAATAGCCTGAAATGATGGCGGGAAAAAAATCGCGAATTTCGTCAATATACTGCACTGGGCTAAAAAATTGGAACCAAGCTCCTTTTACAAATGTAAAAAAAAAAAAAAAAAAAAAAAAACTGCAAAACGAGAAGAAGCTCTAAAAATTTTCAGACGAAAAAATTCACTATATTGAGTTGAAAGAATGAAACCTTCTTCCTTTTACAAATGTCAAAAGATGGCTGCGAAACACAAAAAAACAACCAACCAACCAACCTTCAGATTAATTTTAATTTTGTGTGCTACGATTTCTCATTTTCAAAGGTTGGCAGGTCTGCGTGTATCATGAATAATTCGAGAAAATGTATCTCACCATTAGTTATTTATTATTATTTACTTGACCTTTATTTTAAATGTATAATCTATTTTTTAATTTTTACTTTATTACTTATTTTATTATTTTACTTTATTACTTATTTTATTATTTTACTTTATTAATTATTTCATTATTTTACTTTATTGTGAGCATTCATTATGATTTTGAGTGCACTATTATATACAAATTATTCTTTTAAAAATGCAAACAAAACCATGATCTGAAATTCACAAAATTCTAAAATCCGTACAAGCTCTGGTCCCAAACTATGCAGATTTGAGGAAGTTTACTGTATTTGCTAAACTGAAAATTCATTAAAGTGACATTTGTTGTAACAAGATTCTACTGTATTTTCTGATTCAGTTGAATATTTGTATTCTTATTTATGTGTATTAAAATGAAATATAAATCTTTATAATAGTTTTGACTTCTGTCCTGCTGATGAATCAGAATCGCCTGTTGAAAACCTTGGGCAAGTAGTATTTGGCGAAAGAATTCGTCCATCTCCATATAATGTGAGTGTTTTTATTCATAAAAACTATATCTTTGATGATTTTAGTGATTCTATATCTTTTGATAATTTTAGTAATTTTGAATCGCATTGTTAGTGAAGTACTGAGCTAATTTTGAAATTTGTACTGAACTATTTTTTTTAATGTATGTTTGATTATAAAATAAAGCATTATCTGTTAAATGAAAATGGGTTGAAAATCTGAATGTTGCAATATTTTTGATATAAGTATATAGTATTAGAATTTTTCTTTTGTAATATTTTTTCTGGCTGTGTATTTCCTTGAACAGCTTTTTGAAGGATATTCACCTGAGATATGTTAAGCACAGGGCTCTCCAATGTGGTTTCCCACAAGTGCCATGGGTGTCTTTGGAGGTATGGTATATTTGGAGGTTTGGATAATATGGTATAAAACCATAATGTTAAATTTTTCAAGGAAAGTTTCTGTGGAAATCAAGGCTGAAAAAGTTACAATTTTTAATAGTAAGAATCATTATTGCTCATATAATATACTCATTTAAGCTCTAAAATGGATAAGTAATCCAGTTTTTATGCATTTTAAATATATTTACAGGAAGGAGAATCCTCTGTGTTTTGGTGAATTTAAGCTTTTAATTTTATCCAAATCCTCTCCTTTTATACAAAAGACATCTGTCTTCCCCTTTACTCATGCCTCACCCAGCACACAAAGTTAAAAAATTTTAAAACTCTTTTCCTACATTTTCTGCTCTGTTACTATTCTGATGATATATAAATAATCCTTCATCAAAATTATCCCTACCCCTAATATTTCTGATGTCGCCCTTTGTCTTCTACAGGATACAAAATTAAAATATTATTTTGTAAAGATTGCTGCTCTATTGATTTCATTGCACTATCGATAATTTAAAAATTGACCATCTAAATTCTGCTCTTCTGAAATTTTTGCTCCCCAGAAAAGAGGGAATTTCTAAATATTGGAAGCAAAGCCCCCCCCACCAAAAAAAAAACAAAAAACATTTAGCTGTTTTCATCCCTGTTTTAGTCTTTTCACTTTCGTAGAAAATACAACTTATTATAAGAAATTCTTGATTTTTTTTTTTTTCTGTTAAATCATGCACTTCAAAATTTCTAAAAATTTTTCATTTATAAATTCTTATGCTTCTGAAAATATTCTGCTAAACAAATAACATATTCGAATAGACATCCTAGTATTTATTCTGATATAGTATTTATTTCCAGATAAGCTTCTTAATAGATGTTCCTTGTGCTCTCGTATGTCAGAAGAATTACGATTTAAAGAATCCTGACGATGTTGCAAAACTGAATACACTAAAAAAAGGGATGTTGAAAAATTATCAGCATCATTGGTAAGTATTAGCAGTTGATTATGTGGGTCATTTCCAACATTTGTGTTAAAATAGTATGTATATTCAGATATAAAATTTTCTTTAAAGTATTAAAAAATATATTCATTTTTAGTTTGTAGCATAGAAGACTTTGAACTAAATTTTAAAAAAAATTCAGAAAACTTGACAGTGTATAGAAGAACAACATATTGTAGCTAAAAATCATCAAAATTTAAGCATCCATTCAAAATCTATGCATGGTCATACATTTAATATATACTCCTTTGTTGAAATTGGTTAACATTTATGGAAAATCTCTTATCCAGCTATACAACTCACTATATTACCAGGGTTCGTGATTTTTAAGAAGAAAAAAATCAAAATCTGATTTTTTTTTTATTTTAATCAGATTTTTTTTATTTTTTTAAATCCTCACACAATATTATTTTATAACTTTTAATTTATATAGTAAAAATTATATACACATGTAGTCTATATAAGTATTACCAATATATATATATTAATATTACTAGTGTAAATGCCCGTCCTAGGATGGTGGGTAAAAATTGTGTTTTTCACTTAAAATTTGAAAAACTGATAAAAAAAAATAATTGACAATATGGAAGCGTTTAGATGATCAAAGTTCGGCTAGTTTATGTTCTAATAAACACACAATTAGCATTTACAATATTTCTGGGTAAACCAGGTTTTCCGGCTAATATACTATAACAAAATTAAGATTTTTTAATAAAACAAAAATTTAATAAATATGCAATAAAAGTGCGTAATTAAAACAGTCTGCTGCAACTATTGAAATAATACTATTTTTTTAAATAACACTTTAAAATTGTATTTTATCATTTACCCCCCCTTCTTCCCCCCCTCCATTTTTAGAAAAATATGTATATTGATATGTATATATCTCGGGTTGAATCCCAAACGTCTAATCCCCTAAGCTTTTTTTTTTTAAGTTTAAATTTACATACACCTGTATATAGAAAAGGAAAATATAAGTAATGTATAATTTAAAAATAAGTTACAAAATGCCAGGATATTATTTCGGAGGGGGGGGGGGAGTCTAATCCCCTAAGCTTCTGTCCTCCTGATGCAGAGCTATAAATCAAAAATTATTAATTTTACTTTTCGTATAAATATTAATTTTTTACTTTTAAAATATGGAATGTTTTAGTTTAAATTTACATACACCTGTATACAGAAAAGGAAAATATAAGTAATGTGTAATTTAAAAATAAGTTACAAATTAATAAGTCTAAAATATTTAAATTGATTACTTTTTTAAAAGAAAGTCAATTTTATCAATTTTTTGCAGGGAAAAAAAGGATATTTTTAAAAATTCCATATCATTGTTTTCCGTGAAACTTTATATGAGAAATAAATTTAAATTTCTTACATGTCGCAATGAAAATTTAATATGATTGCAACTTAATACTTGAAATAATCTCAAGTGACACTTGGCGACTTATTTTGGTGGTGAAATGCGAATAGCCTTCTGATTTGTTAGGAAGAAGTGTCTACCACTGCTCAATTATCGGGACTTATAACCTTGAGAAGTAATCGCGAGATTCTTGTTTCTTGTCAACCAATGGGAAAATGGAACCTTTCACCCTTGAGTCTCTTCCTCGGAGACTGGTAAGATTGATGGGTTCGCCCCGGATGCGTTACACTGCCTTTTATTATATAGAGATTACACAGTTTACATAAATGATTAAAATTGTAACATTTTAGGCTATCAACACATTATATTATACAAAATGCATGAAAAACTACAAATCAGATGTCAAAAATCAATTCCACCTTAGGTGAAATAACTGCACACCTTGAAATTTTAACTAATTTTGGAATCAAGTTAAGATGTTAACTTTTTAAGTGCTGGTACAGAAAAACGAGTTTAGCAGCTAGGGATGTAACGAATATTTGGCCCTTGCATGGTTGAATATTGAACACATATTCGGCCGAATACCTGTAGCCAAATATAATTATATACTTTGCCGAATAGTCTAAGATATTTGGTTAAATAAGTTCCAGAAAATCAAAACAACATGTGATTTTAAATATTTTACTAATATAAATGCATCAGTTGAAATTACTTTCCTAGGTGAATCAGGTAAGATTGCTTTTCAAGGTGCAATAGTGCAGTTGCAATAGAACATGAGACTTATTCTGAATAGAATGAACTGGTTTACACCAGAATCCCATTTCAGCAGACTTGCCACTTGCTGACCAATAGGGGATCAGAAACCCCTCAATCTGTTAACCAAAGTTCACTTACCAAGAACTACCACATATAAGATTAGTCTGTAAGAATAAGATTTAGTCTGTCTATTGTCTGTGTGAACTACTTCAGGAGGCATCTCGTTGTGAAATATGGGGTGGGGGAAGTATTATGAGGGGCTTGTTAATTTTGAGAGAAAGAAAAAAAGTATATCTTAGTAACAGAAATGAATAATTGTATTTTAATGGAATGAATAATTATATTTTAAGAAAATAAAATTTTTCTTGGCATACAGAATGTAAATTTACCAAGTTTGAGTTGCATGAGAATGGATATAAAAAGACAGAGGACACATGCAAGTTCTTATTTTTGGGGGATAAAATGATTTTACTAAAATAAAAAAAGTTTCATTTTTACAGAAGTAATGAGTTTCTATTTTAGATTATATATATATAAAAATTACTAGAACTATCTATGGATTAAATAAAAAATTAAATTATTATTTACATTTTTGAAAGTCATATATTATCATATTGGCATCAAAGTATTTAAAATATTACAAAAAAATACATTCAGCTGTTATGATTTTTCAACACCCAAACAAAAAATTAATTTCAATTAGTCCTTAACATAATTTTTTTAAAGACAGTATTTGGCCTAACACACAATAGCTGAATATTCGGTATTTGGCTATTCGGCCAAGTCACTATTCGTAACATCCCTATTAGCAGCTACAGTTCCTAATTTTATAATGCACCAAACAGAGAGCTGAAAACAACCGTTTTGCTGAAGCAGATGAAACTATTGCAGTAAAAAGCTGGTTGATTATGAATTTTTTAAGTTTTTTATCCTTTTCGATAACTGTAATATGTGTCTTCCACCATTCTAAAGCACAGAGTTATTTCACTACGTATATTAGATTGAGACAAAAATTCGTTGGATGGTTGATTTTATTTCAAACGTTAATGTAATAGGTATCACCAAAGTAGAGAATTTCTCTTCAGCGGATATTTTCTCAGAGCTTGTTAATTTTTCTCATGGAGATTCAAAAGATAGGATAAGAAATGTGTTGGGCTCAATGCTTGTTTGTAATGAGCAAAGCCATACAGTTTTATTTTACTTAAACGTGCGGAAGTTTTTCTAAATAAGTAATAGGCAAGTAAATATTTCATTTAATATATAGTCCAGGCAATAGGGAATTTTACCTAGCAAAATTAATGGTAGTTCTGGAAATCAGCTTACTTTATGTTTTTTGGGTCGCTGAATCCGAATTTGTAACTTCCCACCAAAATTTCCCTCGGCACCCCCCTCCCCCCCCCCCCCCACCAAATTTTGGTAAAAAGCCCTCCCAAAAAGGTTTTTATTAAAAAAATCAATTTTTTTACTGTTTTAGGAAAAAAGTATCTAGAGATTCAGAAAGTAGACAAAATTTGCAGCAAATTAGAGATATATGACATTATGACTTAGGATGAAGGGGAAGGGGGATCTGCCTCGGAACATGCACCGTGGTGCTGCGTGAACTAAGTTGTGCAATTCCACTTAACCACTCACACGTTTACATTCGCCCTCCCATCTCCCCTCCGAACTTTCTGTATAAGGTTTACTTTAAGTTTTTTTGGGTCGCTGAATCCGAATTTTTAACTTACCCCCAAAATAGTTGTTTTTAACTTAAATTTCTTATTGCTTTAGGGAAAAAGTATTACAAAATTTAGGAAGTAGACAAAATTTGCAACAAATAGAATATATGACATTATGACGTAGGATAAACGGGGAGAGAGGGGGCTGCCTCGGAACATTCCCCATGCGCTTTTCTCGAAAATAAAATTTTTTCAAAAAATCAATTTTTTGGGGGGTTGCCAGGTGAAATTTTGGTGGGACGTTACAAATTCGGATTCAGCGACCCAAAAAACATAAAGTGAGTCAAAATCCAGAACTAATATTAATTTTGCCTGGTAAAATCCCCTATTGCCTGGACTTCATAACTTAGTGCACGTAGCGCTGCAGTGCATGTTCAGAGGTAGCCCTCCCCCTCCCCGTTCATCCTACATTGTAATGTCATAGATCCTATTTGTTGCAAATTTTGTCTAGTTTCTGAATTTTGTAATGCTTTTCCCCTAAAACAATAAGAAATTTAAGTTAAAAACAACTATTTGGGGGGGGGGGGGGGTTCGGGGAGAAAAATTTTGGGGGGAAGTTAAAAATTCGGATTCAGCGACCCAAAAAACTTAAAATAAACCTTATAGAGAAAGTTCGGAGGGGAGATGGGAGGGCGAATGGTAAATGTGTGAGTGGTTAAGTGGAATTGCGCAACTTAGTTCATGCAGCACCGCACGTATGTTCTGAGGCAGATCCCCCGTTCCCCTTCATCCTAAGTCATAATGTCATATGTATCTAATTTGTTGCAAATTTTGTCTACTTTCTGAATTTCTAGATGCTTTTTCCCCAAAACAATAAAAAAAAAATTTAATAAAATAAATGATTAAATGATTTTTTTAAATAAAAACCTTTTTTGGGGCATTTTACCAAAATTTCGGGGGGGGGGGGGGGGGGGGGGTTGCCGGGAGAAATTTTGGTGGGAAGTTAAAAATTCAGATTCAGCAACCCAAAAAACATATAGTAAGCTTTTTTCCAGAACTACCATGAATTTTGCTAGGTAGAGCCCCTATACGGTCTCTATTGCCTGGACTAATATTCCTACTTAGATTTCCTTACTGTTGCAAGTTTATTTTACAATTTGATTCAAATGAAATTTGAAACCATTTCTTCCAACCTTTACATTGAACTTTACTTTTTGACAAAGATAAAGCTTTATCTTTTTAAAAATTGTTTATCTGTATTATATAAAACTAAATTATATTAAAGTACATTAATATGTTTGTTTACATCTTGAATTTATTTGATTTAAATCATTGATTAAAAAAAAAATATTGATTCAAATCATGATTTTAATCACAATTTAAATTAAAAAAACCCTGTATATCATCGACATTTTTCTGAATTTTCATTAAATTCAGCAGGTCTTATCAGTTGCCTGATATTGTTGACTTTTAAATTGTAAAAGAAACTTTTGTTATCGGTTATGAATGCATAGTTAAAAAATATTTGATACAAATGCTCTTATTTTTTCAAATACAGTGAAATACGTTTAACACGAAATGATATAGCAGTCCGGTACGATGCAATTTAATACATTTTTGTTCTTTTAACACAAAACAAAAATCGTTTAACACGAAAAAAATTCGCTTGCGAGCTAGTTAGTTTAAGCTGAAATTGGTGAATTTTGTGTTAAAACTATTGAATTTTTGGTGAAAATCTGAGAATTTCGTGGTTTTTGTAATTTAGCTTATGTTTTATGAGCAGAATGACTGAGAGATCGGTGCGAAAACAAGCTGCTATTTCTCATCAAATGAAGATGAAGCTGCTTAATGAAATTGATGAAAAAGAACGACGAAAACAGAAATCTGCAAAGAGTTTTGCATTGGCAATTCTACATTATCAACAATAATAAAAAACAGGGATCCCATTACGTTAATGTTTGCGCACAGTATGTTTAAACCTGAGAGAAAAAGTATGAGAACTGCTAAACACGAAGATTTACAGGCAGCTTAACTTATTTGGTTCAAACAAGCTAGATCTCAGAATGTTGAAAAAGATATCTGATTTTTTCCCCCAAACAAAATATTTTGTTTACTTGCTTTTTATCCTAATGGTTGCAACTTACTGGTAGCTAAATAGGAAATCGAAATAAAATTTGATGACATCGAAAATATTAGTGAGTTTTGTTCTTTTTTTAAGAATCTTTTAATGCGAAAAATTTTTTTGGCCCCCTCAGTTTCACATTAAACGTATTTCACTGTATTTAATATACCATAAAATTTTGAAAATAAGCCCCTCCCCCCTTTGACAACATGAAATATTTGCAAAAGTGGAGAGGGTCTTACAAACAAAATTTTTATTAATTTCCTCAATACTGACTTTTAACATTAATGCCTATTAACAGAAATTAATTGACATTCCATAAGTATTTTAAATAAAATATTCTAAGAAAGTATTAAAAAATTTAAACAAAAAATAATTAAATAATCCTCTAAGTAATATCTCCTCTTTAGGTAGTGAGAAACTATTCAAATTCCATACTTTTATGTATAAAAGAATGTGAATGTGCCAACAAGTTTGTGTTGTTTGAATATGGGAAAAGGAAATTACTGAGCTGCAAGCTAACAGAAAAAATTAAAAGAATGAAAAGCAACACCTGTTTTTTTCCTTACTATTAAAAAAAATACACTATATGGCCATTAATGACTTATAGCCAGACACTTTCAATTTTAGACATTTTGTCTAATATTTAGAATTATACTTGTCAGATTCTTCTGTAATTTCAGGATTAAAAAGAACAGGTTTGACCTCATATTTATCAATTTTGATTTGATTAGGGGGCCAACAAAAAGTCAAAGAAAAATAATACTTGGGATTACCCTGCAAATTAAAATGCACAAAATGATCTGTCAGTGCAGAATACAAATTTGTGGATACTGTACATGTTTACTGATTTTTGTAAGAATAGCATGTATATTCTTGGAGATATTGCAATTTAAAAAAAAGAAAAAAAATCATGCATGTTTTTAGTTTATCATGCAGGATTTTTAACCAAATTTAACACGTTTCAGAAAAATTGGTAAAATGTAGTAGAAACAATATAGTGCAATTGGAATATAAAAGTATTAAATATTTTATGAAATATGAGGAGTTGTATGAAATAATTTTTATCTGTGCATGCACGAACGATAACAAAGATTTTTTTACATAATTTAATAGTCAACTCTATGGGCAACTCATAAAAAAAAAATCCAGAGAAATATCATGAAAGATATCGCTGATAGAGTGAGCTGATTTTTAGTGGCTTTCTAAAAGCAGCTGAATGATAAGGGATTTTCCATAAATTGTCAATTTTAATTTTTTTTAATTTCATTTTTTTTTAAATTTCATTTTTTTTTCATTTTTTATTGATGCTTTGGTTCTTTTTGGATAACCACCAGGTTGAGCATATTCCATGATAAAAAGAAGTATCAAAATCTAAGCATTTGTTCCAAATCTACTCATTGATACTCATTAAATACTAACTTTTTTCTGAAAGTCAGTTAATAAAAAATGACAATTTGTGGAAAATCCCTTATCATTCAGCTGCTTTTAAAGAGCAATTAAAAATCAGCTCACTCTATTGATGATATCTTTCTGAATTTTTACGATATTTGACTACTTTTTTAGGAGTTGCTCCATAGATTTTATTAAATTATGTAAAAAATCTTTATTGTTTGTGCATGCAGAGATAAAAACTGCTCATATTTCATAAAATGTTTAATACATTTATATTCCAATTGCAGTGTATCGTTTAAACTACATTTTGCCAATTTTTCTGAAACTGGTGTTAAATTTGGTTGAAAACTGTGTGTGATATAAGCTAAAAACATGCATGAATTTTTTGAACTTTTTAAAAAAAATTGCTATATTTCAAAGAATGTACATGCTATACAGTATCCACAAATTTGTATTCTGCAACGATAGATCATTTCGTGCATTTTAATTTACAGAGTGATCTCAAGTATTACTTTTTTCTTTGATTTTTTTTGTTGTCCCCTTATCAAATCGACGTTGATAAATACAGTACACTCCCTCTAATCCGCACAGCTCGGGACCAAGGGTTTTGTGGATTATAGAATTTTGCAGATTATAGGTCATTTCTTTGTTTACATTCTAATATTTAAAATTTATCAACAAATGCAGTGATCATACTGTAAATAAATAACACAGAAATGAAAGAAAGGGCTTTTTTATAAATAAAAAGCTATATTCAATGTTAGGAATACATTTAAATGATATAATAATACAAAATTAATGGAAAACATTTCTATTTATTTTTAAATCTATCAAAGATCACAGTGATAGTGATTTGCTTTATAGTTTTTAATTTATGCTATGCAATTTAATCTTGAAGCCTTTTAAGAGTCAGGATTTTCTTGATCAGTAACAAAAGTTTGTTTTTTCTAAGAAACTAAGATATTTATCCTCAAAAGCTAGCCCCTCTTTGCAAGAAATTTAATCTTTTATATAGCCAACAAATTTGTTCAGAATATAGCAGTTTAATAGTTATTTATAAGATAAAGAGAACATTTCCTTCTAATGAATGCAAAAATGCATTAAAAATTCCTTAATAGATTCATTAGGGTAGTCAATGTGCACATTATCTTGCTTAAAAAAGGAAATTTTAAATGTTTGTTTACATCTGAAATATAGTGCGGATTATAGGCGTTAGCAGATTATAGAGTTGCAGATTAGAGGGAGTGGACTGTACAAGGTCAAACCTGTTCTTTTTAATCCTGAAATTCCAGGACAATCTGACAAAAATATTTCTAAATATTTGACAAAATGCCCGTTCATTAATGGCCATATAGTGTAATTGATATTTCCGTTGCCAACTGACAGATTTCATTAAAACTTCAGGCAAGTTTCAGTAATAGTAAATTAGGCTATTTAACAAATTTTTATTAAAATATAAGTTATTAGAAAATAGAGCAACTGCAATGGAAAGGAGAGGACTATCTGCAGTTTCTGCTGTTTATTCAACTTTGTTAAATCAGAATCAGAAGTCAAATGTTATCAGAATCAGGTCATCAGCTTTGGATGAATAATATGTTTCATTATACAGAAGGAAACTGTGTATAGAATTTTTTTTTATTAAAGAAAAGAAAAAAGTCACTACTTTTTTTTCTACAAAAAAGGGCAAAATATTTTGGGGGAAAAAAAAATAGATGTTGCAAAGAAGATACATGGAAAAGGGATAGGACAATACATGGCACCCTTTGAAAAATGCCAAACGGGATCAATAAGGAGCTTAAACAAAGAAACTAATCTTGACACTAAAAAATTTCAGTTTCAAGGGGTGGATGAAAACACATTTTTTTGAAAAATGAAATTCATTGAAATTTGGGGAGGGAGGGCGAGATACTTTTGGAATGTTATGGTATTTATATTCTAGTTGCAGTACCTTGTTTCTTCTGCACTTTTGTTTCCTGAGAATAATGTTAAATTTGCTTGAAAACCCTGCATGCTATAAATCGAAACCATGCAGAAATTCTTTTAATTTTTTTATAAAACTTATGGAATATGGATGTTATTCTTATATAAATGAACTCAAATGTTACATAGGATCAACATAGGTACCTGCATACGCTACAGAATATTTTTCAGTGTGATTGCAAATATTATTTTCTTTATTAAATTTGTTATTGGTCTCTTAACTACTCTTATGAGTAACATTTCAACAAAAAATGTGTGGTCAAGCATGCTGTATATTCCCCTGAATTTTAAGAAGAATCTGTCAAGTATTTCGTTAAATATTTGACAAAATGTCTAAATCAAAAGTGCCTGGATTCTTTTCATCCGATAGTGTAGTTGAAAAAGTGTTTTTAAATTGTCTAGCTGTTCAGTTTCTGTTCATGTTAAAAAAAAAAAAAAAAAAAAAAAAAAAAAAAAAAAAATATCTTTAAAATCTGTGAGGCTATTTTCCTTTAAATAATTAGTGTAATTACAAATATGTCAAGCCACTAATTTGTCTCGCTCAAAATGTAAATTTTATTTATATTTCTTGTTTCGTTTGACAATCACTAGTAGGAATGACCGAGCTAAGCTCAGTCAAAATTAGCTTTGTGTTTATCTCGATATTTTATCCCCACTGAATCATTCTTGCTGTTTTAGATGCAATTATCTTGACCCTGAGCCATAAGTGACACAAAATGACCTACTAATCGAATTTTTTTGAACATACAACCTAACATAATGCTCTTCTCAAGCCTGAAAACGATGAAATATAAAATTTAGTGAAAATCATTAGTCGTTTTCTAGATAAAATAAGCTTGACCCACGTTGATTCAAAAATGACCCACTAACCGAAATTTATCAAACATGTGTCCTATTCCAATGGTCTTTTTGTACTGTGAAACGGTATAATAAAAAAAATTGTCAAAATCGTTTGAACCTTTTTGAGTTACAGTTAGCTTGACCCTGACCCATTATCACCGAAATGACCCACTAATAGAATTTTCTTGAGCATGCGCCCCAGCCCAACAGTTTTATCTTGTCCAGAAACGGTGTAATACAAAGTTTATGTCGAAATCGTTTGAGCCATTTTTTAGATACAGTTTGCTTGACCCTGACCTATTGTCATCCAAAATGACCCACTAATCGAATTTTCTTGAGCATGCGACCCAGCCCAGTAATTTTATCTTGTCCAGAAATGGTGCAATACAAAGTTTTGTCAAAATCGTTTGAGCCCTTTTTAGATACAGTTAGCTTGATCCTGATCTATTAGGACCCAAAATGACCCACTGATTGAATTTTCTTGAACATGCAACCCTGCACAATGGTCTTATCATGCCCGGAAACGGTATTATACAAAATTTTGTCAAAAGGTTTTATACCGCTTTTTAAATACAATTAGCTTGACCTAGACCCAAAATGACCCACTAATCGAATTTTCTTGAACATGCGACCTAGCCCAATGGTCTTCTCGAGCCCAAAAACGAAAGAATACAAAATTTAGTCAAGATCGTTTAAGTCATTTACATAGCTGCCAACTTGTACGGATTGGCCGTACAATGTACGGATTTTGTTCTAATTGTACGGTTGTATGGATGAACAGTACGATTGTACAGTTTTGCACGTGAGAAAAACGATTGCTGAAAAATGTTAATTCTGTCAAAGATCGCGTGAAAAAAACGCTACTTTTGTCAAAAGATTGCGTGAAAAAGCGCTAATTTCGTCAAAGATTCCTTCAAAAACGCTAATTTCTTCAAAGGATCGCGAAAAAAACACTAATTTTGTCAAAGGATCGCGAAAAAAACTGCTACTTTTGTCAAAGGATCGGAAAAAACACCAATTTTCTCAAAGAATCTTGAAAAATTTTCGAAAAAAGAAAACGCGAATTTCATCAAAGATCGCAGGAAAAAAACACTAATTTTGACAAGGGATTGTGAAAAGTACGTGAATTTCGCCAAAAATCGAGGGGATACACGAATTTGTTCAAAGGATCGTGAAATGAACGCGAATTTCATCAAAGTTCGTGGGAAAAAACGCGAATATCGTCAAAGATCGCGGGGAAAAAAAAGAATTTTATCAAAGATATTTGAAAAAAAGCAAATTTTGTCAAAGAATCGCGAAGAAAACGTGCATTTCGCTAAAAATCGCGCAGAAAAACACTATTTTTGTCGAAAGATCGTGAAAAGAACATGAATTTTGTCAAAAATCGCAGGAGAAACACTAATTTTGGCAAAGAATTGTGAAAAGAACGCGAATATCGTCAAAGATCGCGGGGAAAGAACACTAATTTCGTCAAGGGATCGTGAAAAGAATGCGAATTTCGTCAGAAAACGCGTAAAAATGCTAATTTCGATCAAAAATCTTTGAAACAAAGCTAATTTCGTCAAAAATCGCGGGAAATAATGCGAATTTTGTCAAAGGTCTCATTAAAAAACGCGAATATTGTCAAGATCACGTAAAAAAACGCGAATATTGTCAAGGATCACGTAAAAAAACGCGAATTTTGTCAAAGATCGCGTAAAAAACACTAATTTCGTCAAAAGATCGCGTAAAAAACACTAATTTCGTCAAAAGATCGCGTAAAAAACACTAATTTCGTCAAAAGATCGCGAGAAAAATGCGAATTTCATCAAAAGATTGTGAGAAAAATGTTTATTTCGTCAAAGATCGCAGAAAAAACGCTTTTATCAAAAAATTGCGAAAAAAATGCTAATTTTATCAAAAGATTGCGGAAAAACGCAAATTTCGTCAAAAGATCGCGAAAAAATGCAAATTTCGTTAAAAGATTACGAAAATAACACAAATTTCGTTAAAAGATTACGAAAATAACACAAATTTCGTCAAAAGATCACGAAGAAAACCGCAAATTTCGTCAAAAGATCGCGAAAAACCCCGCAAATTTCGTCAAAAGATCGCGAAAAACCCCGCAAATTTCGTCAAAAGATCACGAAAAAAACGCAAATTTCTTCAAAAGATCGCGAAAAAAATGCAAATTTGGTCAAAAGATCGTGAAAAAAACATTAATTTCGTCAAAGGATCGTGAAAAAAAACGCGAATTTTTCACAGGATCATGGAAAAAGTCCGAATTTCATCAAAGGGCCTCGAAAAAACTCATAATTAGCACCGGAAGGGAATCCCCCCCCCCCCCTTTCCTCCCCAATCCTTTGGCTGTGTAACCTTTCAGAAAATTTGCTGTGAATTTCAGAATTTTTTTTTTTTTAGAATTTCCCATGCAAAAAAAATTTCTTTTGATATCTCACGTTTTTATTTTGAAAGAAAAAAAAAAAAAAAAAGACTATACATGAATATAGCATAGAAAATGTTATGAAGTATTACTTTTTTCATTGCATGTGCATATGTTATGCATTTTTAAGCACCCAAGAATACGTCATAAAAATTGTAAGGATTTCAAAATTGACATGTTGGCAGGTATGCATTTATTAGATACAATTAGCTTGAACCTGACCCATTGGGACCCAAAATGACACACTAATAGAATTTTCTCGAACATGTGACTTGGCCAAATTCTCTTCTCATGCCCAGAGATGGTAGTATAATACAAAATTTGGTCAAAATGTTTTGAGCATTTTTTTTAGATTCAATTAGTTTGACCCTGACCCATTGTGACTCAAAATGACCCACTAATTGAATTTTCTCGAACATGTGACTTAGCCCAATGGTCATCTAATGCACAAATACGGAATATTACAAAATCTTGTGACAATGTCTTGAGCCATTTTTTAGATATAATTAGCTTGACCATGACCCATAATGACCCACTAATCGAATTTTCTCGAACATGTGACCCATCCCAGTGGTCTTTTCGTGCCCGAAAACGATAGATTATAAAATTTCGTCAAAATCGCTAGAGCGGTTATCTAGATAAACTTAGCTTGACCCACGGTGACCCCAAAATGACCCACTAATCGAATTTTCTCAAACATGTGACTTAACCCAATGGTCTTCTCATAATCCAAAACTGTAGAATATAGTTTAGTGAAAATCGTTAGAGCCGTTTTTTAGATAAAAATAGCTTGACCCACAGTGACCCAAAAATGACCCACAAATCGAAATTTCTCGAACAAGTGACTTAACCCAATGGTCTTCTCATAATCCAAAACTGTAGAATATAGAGTTTAATGAAAATCGTTAGAGCCGTTTTTTAGATAAAAATAGTTTGACCCACAGTGACCCAAAAATGACCCACAAATCGAAATTTCTCGAACATATGGCCTAGCCCAATAGTTTTCTCGTACCCAAAAATGGTTGTATACAAAATTTAGTCAAAATCGATTGAGCTGCTCTTTCGATATAATTAGCTTGACTGTGACCCATCCCAATGGTCTTTTCGTGCCCGAAAACGATAGATTATAAAATTTCATCAAAATCATTAGAGCCGTTATCTAGATAAACTTAGCTTGACCCACGGTTATCCTAAAATGACCCTCTAATCAAATTTTCTCGAACATGTGACTTAACCCAATGGTCTTCTCGTAATCCAAAACTGTAGAATATAGAGTTTAGTGAAAATCATTAGAGCCGTTTTTTAGATAAAAATAGCTTGACCCACAGTGACCCCAAAATGACCCACAAATCGAAATTTCTCGAACATGTGGCCTAGTCCAATAGTTTTCTCGTACCCGAAAATGGTTGGATACAAAATTTAGTCAAAATCGATTAAGCCATTCTTTAGATATAATTAGCTTGACCCTTACCCATTATGACCCACTAATCAAATTTTCTCGTACACGTGACCCATCCCAATGGTTTGTTTGTAACAGAAAATGGTAGGGTGCAAAATTTAATCAAAATCGTTACAGCCATTTTCAAGATAAAATTTACACACACACTCAATTTTTGCTTGCATTATAGTATAAGATATGGTGGAACTGCTGGCGGATATTCAGAAATTTTAAAGGAAATCTTTCATTGGATTTGTTGTGAGCTGCAATGATTGATTTTCAAACTTCTGAATTCAATGCTTTTTAATCGTGTAATATATATGGAATTTTAAAAGCAAAAATTAAACATTTATAAGTACACTCTGAAATAAATGTTATTTATGCTTATAAGAAATTTCTATTTTATTGAATGTTGCCATGTTTCATATCATATATAACCAGCAAGAAATTGAATAATAAAAAAAAAAAATATCTCTGATCACCATATATCATAAACTTGAATTGATCAGTAGCTGTAACAAATGATTATGTAGACTTGTACAATATATTCATCTATTTGTGTAAACATTTCTTTTCAAAATTAAGAAAAAAATCCATAAATTTTTAATTGATAATATACAGGGGAAATGATAAACAAAATTGAAATGTCTGTACACCAGTGGGCAAACTGCCACCACAAAAAATACTAGTATTCCTTTTCTTTAATGACAGAGTTTCTTTGATTAAATAAGACAAAGAATACAATTAAAATTTAATGGTGGCAAATGGGCCACTGGTACACAGCAATTTTGTGTCTGATTTAACACCATTTCTAGAAAACTTGATAATTGCTGTAGAAATATGCTACAATTAGTAAATGAATATAATGAGTGTGTGTGAATCATAGAACACTTTTCCTTTCATAATTTAATAGTCAGCTATCTAGAACAATTTATATAAAAAGGGCAGTCAAATATAAAATTCCAGGAAGATATCAACAATGTAGTACATTTCAGTTATTTTCTAAGTATCTGGATCATAAGAGATTTTCCACAAATTGCCATTTTTCATCATAAATCACATACAACTCATATTGCAACTTTTAGGATTTTTTGTTAACAGTATTTTCAAATAGTAATTTTTATGTTATTTGTTTGGAGAAATTTTGTGATTAAATAAGATAAGCAGTTATATCTTTGATAAATGAGTTAAATCCATGTAATTTTTTTTAAAAGTTTTTTCTGCTATAAATTAATTTAAAAAATATATCTAAATTTCAACAAATTGTTTAGTTTTTATAAAAATAATAACTAACTACTGTTGCAGAGAAACACAAAAGATACAATTCTACTGAAAATCTTGTTTTTATTTCACCTTTTTATTTAACTTTATCTGTCTTGGTTAAATTTTATAACCAATTTTTGTCTCACTGCTGTTGAACTGATTTTCTTCAAATGTTGCACAAAAGTTCTATGTTGATGACAATGCAGTATTTTTTTATTGTCAAAGCCATCCCTCATCCAAGGGCAAAAAAAAAAAAAAAAAAAAAAAAAATACATTTTTGATTGAAATCAAATATCTAAACCTACATAATTACAAATATATACATAATTTTGGAAATTTTCGTAGAAAATCAAAAACAACCAATTTTGTTTAACTTTTGCACACAAGCTCATTGTCAATGTCTGTATATATTTAAACATTTTGCGGTATCTTTTGAGGGACCAAGGACAAAATTTACTACTATTACTTTTTATCGGATCCTATCTACTGAACTGATTTTGTTCAAATTTTGCATGCAAGTCTATTCTCCATGACAATCTATTAAATTTTCGATTAAAAGTATGCTACATAACAGGGTTAAAAAAAATTTAACATGTCCAGTCAGGCATGCAGTAGAGAAAAATAGATGTCCAAATAACAAAATTTACATGCCCAACTTTTTCCACATCTAAACTTTGTGGCTATAATTTTAAATTTGGTAGATATCATATAATATATATAAAACAGTAAAGGATATGCTGAATATTTTTTATTGAATGGAATGTGAAATTCTTATCATTAATTTTTTTTTTTTTTTGAATAAATGATTCTCATTTAGTAAATAAATTACGTTACAAAACTAATTAAACATTGTTTTATTATAATAAAAGTTACATCGTGTGCATTCGATTGCTAGTCTTGAGAATCTTCACTAATATGTCACGTACTTTTGGCAGTCGATTGCCAGTGCTCGATAGCCAGTTAGGGGGGGTCGTAGGTACAAGTGTCTAGTCAGAGCCATCAGTGCTTATTTGCTAAAGTTACTCATAGTTCCATCATCATAATAAATCATTTTGAATAATATAAGCATGTGGGTTCATCTCTGTATTGAAACAGAATATTTTTATTCATGTATTCTGCAATTTTTCATGAGGTTTTTGAAATTTTAGCGTTATGTATCCTTAATAACTTATTTGAGAACAGGCTCCATCTGCCTCAGTGACCCCTGTTAGAAGAATAGTACCTAAATGTTATTTAGGAAGCAAAAAATATGTTTAACCCACATTTATTTTGAGCTATTTAAATAAACCGTAAGTGTTAACATAAAATATCATTTAAGTGACTTTAGAATCACTGTGCTAAATTTTTATGTATAAAAAATAAGTAATTTTTATGTTGTACCCAGTAGCAGAAACAGCAGGCGCTGCAGAGTATTTTAAACCTTGCAGATTAATCTACCAACTTAAAAATGCTGGGCTTAAAACAGCTGAAATTTACTTGAAATCTCTAGATTTATCCTTTTGTTGCGTCCTTTTATTATATTTAATTTATAAATGCAAGTTTTGCTTATTTATATGAGTTTCAGTTCAGTTATTTCTTATGATAGTAGACTTAGTCTAACATAGGACTGGGCGATGTAGAAATTTCTTAAATCGATTTATTATCCATCTAACATCGCGATTTAGTGCTAAATCCCGATTTAACACCGATTTTACATTTTAGAATATGGACGCCTATTTTTTAATTTTTAGTGACAAAATACGGTCTTTATGCACCCCCCCCCCTTCCCTTCTGCATTATCATGGAAGACGGTAGTATTCCGAGTAACGCAGCCTTAAGCCTAAAATCGTATTGTATCGTTAAAATCGTATCGTATCATAGAATTCGTAGATGGCAGAACTCATATATACAGCTAACTCGACATCAAAGAAAACGCGAAAAGCCGTCTTTTAATAACTCAGCAGATATGTCTTATTGTTCTGAATTTTCTAGAACAGTCTTATATCTGCAGTCTATTCGTATACTGAAATTTTTACATTTCTACGTGCAGTATATTTTGAGATCTAAATAGCCATTTTTAAAGGGAAAACGTTGGTATGATATCGAGGAAGTTCCTAATTTGAAAATCTCAAAAACGGTTCTAACGATTATTTTTAAATTGATACATAATATAAATGTGATTAAGGCAAGGTTAATAACACTTTTCTTTTTTCTGGGAAAACTCTCGTTCGTTAAATAATTCGATTTTTTTTTCTCTCGAAAATGACACAGGCGATTTTTTAAAAATCAAATAAATATGTTTCAGATGAACCAAATAACAATTTACTTGTTTCCAGCAAGACTCTTGTTCGTTTTATAATGCGCATGAAAAATCAGACTATATTTCTTCGCCATTCTATGGAAATTTCACCGAAAATGCATGACACTGTATTCATACACATGCTTTCTTTTAAACTACTTTTGGGAAGAAAAATTTTGTCTTCCCACTGGCTGAGTGGTTAAGGGCCATCGTCTACTGATCTTAAGATAGGCAGTTCGATACTCCCTGGTATGTGTTTTCACATGTAAATGTGTTTTTTTTTTTTTTTTAAGTCTGCTAGTTGACCATTATTCACAGTTCCTTTGTAATTTTTTAATTGCTATTAAGTTAAATAAAATTACAATTATAATGACGCCAATTTGATGATGATTATTTCTTGGCAATTTTTCAACAATAAAAATATTACCTTAAATTTTATAAATATATTTAATTTCAATCACTTTACAAAAAATATACATTAATAATTATTATTTGAATATAAATCACACGATCAGAAACGTAAAAAAATAATTCATTTCAGCTCTTCTTTTTATAATATCATTTTTTATTATTATGACGGTCAATCAATATATAATCACTGACATCCATAATATTATTATTATTATAATTATTATTTTCCTTGCATAAAAACTATTGGGATGTAATAATTCTTTTATAATAAATAATTTAGTTGAAATGTTTTATTTATAAATATCAATGAAGTTTGATAACCCCGAGACAATTGTTTTTATTTAACTTTGCAATATTTACAGTTTACATAATAAGCATATCAGAATTCTGGTGTCGCCATCTTTTGACGCAATTGCGTACTACATTTTGTCTCTTATTCGGAAAAAAAAAAAACTAACGCTCTTCGCCGCTTTGAAAGAATCTCTGGTGACTAGAGGTCTATTTCGCAAATATTAAGAAAATTACTGCATACAAAAATATTAAAATGGGTAGTATTATAGAGAAATGTTTGATAAAAACGTTGAAGTAGACAGTTTTTAAATCGAAGAATTATTTTAAGAGATATTTAATGTTAAATCTGGATAAAATTGTCTCATTAAAAAAGTCTCATAGGAAAAAAAATATACATGGGAAGTTAATCATTTTCATTCAATTTAACCATTCAATAGAAACTCGAAGTTTGCAGAGTGCATTTATTATTTTTAACTTGCCTAATTTTTTGACGGTTTATTTCAATTTTAAATTAAAATTTTCAGAATTTCCAGAAATATTTTTTACATATTTTAGAAAAGATTATTTTAAATTGTTGCCGATTGTTAAAACAGTGCAAAGAATAATATATCCTTTAAATTAAAAATTTATTCACACGTGATTATTATAAACAGAAAAAAATCCTTTTAAATTAGAATTAAATGATAACGTGTTAAAAGCAGGAAAATATTAAACATTACGTCATAAAAATTGTTTTTACACATGCTTACTTAAAATGAAAGAAAATTATAAAATAATCAATTATTTTCAAATTAGAATTAAATGATTACGCATTAAAAGCAGGAAAACATTGAAAATTACGTCATAAAAATTATATTTACACGTGAATATTAAAAGAAAAAGAAAATTTTTAAATAATAAATTCATTGATATGTGTTAAAAGTCGTAAATGGAGGAAATTATGTCATATTGGCCAAAGTGGCCAAATAATAATATTGCAAAACAGTTTAAATTAAAAAATATATTTATATGAGAGATTTATTTCAAATTTCGAGATGATATTTTTAACTATAGTTGCCAATTTTAAGGTAGCGCAAATAATAATATTATCTTTCTAATAATAAAAATATTTTCAGTTGAATGTTAAAAAGAGAAAGGAAAGTTTGGTGAAAATTATGTCAGATTTAAAACGTTACATTTAAAATCTCTTATTTAAAATCATTTTCTTATAGCGTTGTTAAAAAATACCATAAAGCAAAGACTGTTGACTTAGTTCCTTTTATATTTGGTAATTTTCAAATGTTTAACTAATCTTATTTAATCAAGCACGGAAACAGCAACTAACATCAGCTGATTCGGTCTTGAAATCCCTCAGTAAAAGGGAAACATGTTTACAGTAAGATCGCCATTGATTTTTTAATTATACAGAGCAGCCTCGATTATCCGAGCTAATTGGGACTGTTAGTAAATCGGAATCGGAAATCTCGGTTAATAGAAACTGTGTGTAAAAACTCGCCGTGCTTGTGAATTTAACATCTTTTTAAAAAATATATAGAACGTTTTTTAAATAATAAAAATAAATATATGTAAAGTTCTGTTTCACAGCTTAACAAATTTAAAAAGAAAATCAACTGCCAGTAGTAAATTTTAAAATGCAAATTGAAAAATTTACGAAAGTTCACACAGCCACTGGAAACAAAGCATTGTTCGCTATTGACTTCTCAGGGTCCAATGTTTCTTTGGAGTTGAGTGCTTTTGGGGGCAGAAGGGCCTGTATAGCACGGACAGTGAGCTAAAGAGTGTGGTTATTTTTAAGGTTCATTCAAAAGGAAAAAAAAATCCAGACTTTGTTATTGGCTCGGTTAACAGAAACCTCGATTAATCGAAGCTCGGTTAATCCAGGTTCTACTATAATTCAATCTTCCATAATCTTTTTAAAGCAGATCAAATTAATGGACTTTAGCACAAAGTCACATAGCTGATAACTGCCATGCTTGTTGGCCACCTTTTTTTCAAAAAGTTTGCTTCACCTTATTCAATTAATGAGATATCTCCGATAAAATAAGTCACATTTTCCCGTTCTAAAATACTGGTATCCAAAAATCGTAGCATGTAACTGACACTAAAAGTACTCATGGAACTAGACTATTTTAAGTCTGATTTTTATTATAGACTATATAAAATTATTAAAAATATATATTATGATAGGAACTAACAGGCTTCGTCCGCTATTTACGTTACGGATATAAAAATCATGTTTTTTTTTTTTTTTTTAGGGAAAAAGAAATAAAAACCTAGTTGACGATAGGTTTATAAAGACACATTTTGTATTTGTTATATTTCCGGGGATGAGGAGGGGGGGGGGACTATTTTGATTAAATATCGCAATTAGTCCACATGGCAGATATAATTATGATAGACACTAGCGGGCTTCACCCTACTATGGCACCTTATGGGTCCAGCTTCCATAACTCAGAAACTACCTTTCGGACATCAATGCAACAGATTCCAAACGTTATAATTAACTTAATAATCACCCTATATAGCATTAAAGTAAATTTATGAGCCCAGTGGCAGAAAGTTTTGTAGCTGTCTGCGACAAGCTTTTAAAGTTTCATAATCTGTCTGCAAATTTTGCATGTCATTTAAAAAAATAAATAATAAGTTAAACTAGGAATTTTTTATCATTCTATTTGAAACATGGTAAGCATGATGCATTCTCATTAATTTTGCTTATAACATTTCATCATCTAACTTCTTGTAGAATTTCTAAAGTGTGAAGGATAAGCAGAACCACACATAGGCAATAACAATGCTTTTAAAAACCTTCGGAAACTTCAGAGGCCTCAAGCGCAAAAAAGCACAGAGTTTTTTCTAACACCCTTGAATGAAATCTGCGGCCATTTGGGGAAATTATTTTTTTGTAATCCTTTGGTGAAAATTCGTATTTTTTCCATGGCTTTTTGACGAATTTATCGTTTTTTCCGCAATTTTTGGACGCAATTTGCGGAGTTTTTTTTTTCGTGACCCTTGACAAAATTCGAATTTTCTTTTCTGCGTGCTTTTGAGTAATTTTTTTTTTCTTGTAATTCTTCGGCGAAATTCACATTTTCTCCATGGCTTTTTGACAAATTTCGCGTTTTCCCCGCAAATTTTTGGACGAAATTTGCGGAGTATTTTTTTGCGATCTTTTCACAATATTCGCGTTTTTTCCACAATCCTAAGACGAAATTCACGTTTGTTCCTCGATCCTTTGACGAAATTTGTACTTTTCCGCATTCCTTTGATGAAATTTGCATTTTTTCATGATCCTCTGACACGTAATTTCGCATTTTCCGCGATCTTTTGATGAAATTTGCATTATGTCCGCGATCCTTTGACGAAAGTTGCGTTTTCTTCGCGATCCTTTGACAAAATTCGCGTTTGTTTCACGATCCTTTGACGAAATTTGCGTTTATTTCACGAAATTTGCGTTTGTTTCACGATCCTTTTCCGAAATTCGCGGTTTTTACGCGATCTTTTGCCAAAATTCCCGCTTTTTATGCAATCTTTTGCCAAAATTCGCGCTTTTTACGCGATCTTTTGTCGAAATTCGCGTTTTGTACCCGATCTTTTGTCGAAATTCACGTTTTTACCCGATCTTTTGGCAAAATTCATGCCTTTCACCCGATCTTTTGCCAAAATTAAAGCTTTTAACGCGATCTTTTGCTGAAATTCACACTTTTTACGAGATCTTTTGCCAAAATTCACGCCATTAACACGATCTATTGCCGAAATTTGCGCTTTTTACGCGATCTTTTGCCGAAATTCGCGCTTTTTATGCGATATTTTGCTGAAATTCACACTTTTTACGCGATCTTTTACCAAAATTCGCGCTTTTTATGCGATATTTTGCCGACATTCACGCTCTTTACGCGATATTTTGTTGAAATTCGCGCTTTTTACGCGATATTTTGCCAAAATTCACGATTTTTACCCGATCTTTTGCCAAAATTCACGCTTTTACGCAATTTTTTGCCAAAATTCACGCATTTACGCAATCTTTTGCCGAAATTAGTGCTTTTAACACGATCTTTTGCTAAAATTCACACTTTTTACGCACTTTTTTGCCTAAATTTGCACTTTTTTATGCGATTTTTTGCCGAAATTCGCAATTTTTACGGGGGAAAATTGTCCGAAAGTTGCGGACAATTTTTTAAATTGACTTCATTAGTGCAGACAATAATTGTCCGCAAAAGATTTTTTGTGTCCGCGACTATGTCGCCGTGTCGCGGTGTTCCTGCCACGGGGTTTATGAGTACTGCATACTATTTTTTTATCGTAATTTCTGAAGAGAAAAAATTATTTCGGCTCCATTCTTAGGTACTGGTCTGAAAAATTTTGAAAAAGGGGGGAAGGAGGGGACATGAGACTGCTGTTTGTCAAACAACACAATGTGGTCTGGCTTATTCAACTTGGTTTTTGATGACTTCAATTGGAAGGTGGTTTGTTTAAAAGAGTGCGTTCCCTGCCCCATGAAAATTGGAACTATTGGTGCACCATCTATGTAAGGATTTAATAATTATAAATTAACATTTTGGATTTATTAATTTAAGGATAAAGTGTTTTTAAAGGAATATCAAATGAAACCCTCTGTGCGATCTGCGATTATACTTACCCAGTTGTTTTTATATACAAACTGCTATAAGGAAAATTGTAATAAAATAGTAAAAATTAAATCTGCATTAAATTCCATAAGTATCTTTTTTTTAATCATTTTATCACTAACCTCAAAAAAGTAATGATATCAATGCAAAAACCCTTGACGGGTTAAAAGTTTCTGACGCAGCACTTTATCTTATGCTCTAAGAATTTTAAATATGGAACTTAAAAATACTGGTATCAAATTTTGAGTGACGTTATGCTATTTCTTAAAAAATATATTTGTATTTATTTCATCATTTTATTTTTGTTTTATTTATAATCGCATGTGCAAAAGTTATGTTCAACATGAAAAGCTGCATAAAATTTTATTCGCTGTTGCTTTACCATTTACATCTCTCATAAATTCAAAATATGAGTTTTAAAAAATATGATATAAAATTTAAGTGACGCCTTGATGTGACTTTAAAAGGTTTGTTTTAAAATTCAATTTAAATTATTTTTGATTTGGTTAAAATATTTTTTTACATCTACACAATACTTTTAATTTTCCAATTCACTGTTAAATATATCACTTTCATTGAATCTATACTATGCATTGAAATGTATTTATTTCAATAAATTGATTTATCTTTTGTGTCACGCTATTCAAAATTGTCAGTAAGATTTATGTAAATGGTTTATTTGCGTCAAACTATCCTTTTTCATACATTTCATGTAGTTTGGACACAATGACGCAAAGAAACCATTTACATAAATCTTACTCACAATTTTGAATAGCGTGACACAAAAGATAAATCCATTTATTGAAATAAATACGTTTCAATGCATAGTATAGATTCAATGAAAGTGATATATTTAACAGTGAATTGGAAAATTAAAAGTATTGTGTAGATGTAAAAAAATATTTTAACCAAGTCAAAAATAATTTAAATTGAATTTTAAAACAAACCTTTTAAAGTCACATCAAGGCGTCACTTAAATTTTATATCATATCTTTTAAAACTCATATTTTGAATTTATGAGAGATGTAAATGATAAAGCAGCAGCGAATAAAATTTTATGCAGCTTTTCATGTTGAACATAACTTTTGCACATGCGATTATAAATAAAACAAAAATAAAATGATGAAATAAATACAAATATATTTTTTAAGAAATAGCATAACGTCACTCAAAATTTGATATCAGTATTTTTAAGTTCCATATTTAAAATTCTTAAAGCGTAAGATAAAGTGCTGCGTCAGAAACTTTTAACCCGTCAAGGGTTTTTGCATTGATTTAGTATACTTAGCTTTTAATTTTTCAAATACCTTTCAAAAGAGGTATATTTTACACATTAAAAAAAAATCTGAATGTCCCAAAACACTAGTTTTTTTTTTTTTTTTTTTTTTTCCATTTTAAAAATTAGTGACCTATTTTAATACATTTTATAAACTCATTCTTTAAGAAGTAATAGAATAGAAAATGATTTTTTTTTTGTCTGGCTTGTTATGCCTGCTACAATCTAAATTACTTAAGGGGGTTGGGGGAAGGGCGACAACTTCCCCTAGCCCACCCAAATAGCACTTCATTGCTAAGAACATACACACACTTTTTTTTACAGACACAGAATTAAAAAGTTATTGAGGTAAAACAGAAGTGGATTCAAAGAATTTAATGATGAATTTAACTGTTTATTTACCATGATGAGAAAAGTAGTAAAAAAAGGGAGGGGGGAGGGGAAGATATGACAAAAAAGGTGCAATTTTATATCTTTTTAACTTTTAGATTATAATAAGATTAGTTTAACATAAATGCTGACATTCATATAGTGGATGCAGAAGGATTGAGTCTTGGAGCACATTACTGAAATTGCTGATTTTTTTGTGCCTGTTGTGGCACCCTGTAAGATTAGTAATAAAATATATCTCTTTTTGATGATAACAAAATGTGAAAAAAGCAGAAAATCGCAGATCTGCAGAAAATTCTAATGAATGCTCCCTCCACCCCTCCCTCATTCTGCTGTAAAAATCAAGTTACTTAACTCATTACAGAACTTTATTAAAGTATTTTTAATTAATTACAAAATAATAATAAATTAAAAATAAAATATTCTCATAATACCCAAACATATGAAAATTATTTTTTCATCAAAATAATGCATAAAAAATATAAACTAAATTTGGATGAATTTGGATATAAATAGTGAATCAATTTCAGCAAGATACTCAATCCATGCGGCTGGTGTTGAAATCGGATGTCAAATCCGATGCATGACTATTTCAAAATATTTTAGTTAATAACAGAATAATAAAAAATAAAGAATATATATTAAAATATTACCCAAACATGGGAAAAATGAATTTTTCATTAAAAGATTGCATAAAAATAAAAACTGAAATTAGTTGAATTTGGATTTTAAATATGAAACTTTATTTTATTTTTTTAACAATAAATACTTAATCAATTTCAGAAAAAAAAATCTTATCAGCAAAAGAAAAATATTTCACAGCCAAATCGAAATACACAAAACAGTGCATGACTACCTATACTTTAAAATAATTTCATTAATTACAAAATAATAGAATATAAAAAATATATGTTAAAATATTACTAAAACATGTAAAAAATTAATTTTTCATCATAAGAATACATAAAAGTATAAATTGAAAGTCGATGAGTTTGGATTTTAAATATGAAACTTTATTCTTTTTTTTTAACCATAAATGCTCAGTGTCAGAAGAAAAAAAATCTTGATGCAGGATTCTACTTTTAAAGTACAGTACAGAACCATTTATCCAGAATGCTTGGGGTCAGATGTATTCCAGATAACTGGTTTTTCCGGTTAACTGGTTGTGCATTAAAGCAGCATCCATTTGATAAGTTTTGTGGAATATGTGTAGTTGTGGCATTATTTCTCATTTTAAATTATTAGATTACTTGGATTAAAAATCAAAGCAAGAAAGATCAAAAGTTAGCCAGAGTTTAAAAGAAGGTAATTTATGGGAATTCCTTAGGAACAAAAATTCTTCTGTTTCCTCTGCATAAAAATTAAAACATCTAAAATGCAACAAAATGTGATGACAAAAAATACTAGATGTTGTCATTAAATTATACAATTGTGTCAAGCAAAGCCTATGTCAAACTGGCAATGTATGACATCTTTTTCTGCAAAGATTCTGAAATCACTCTATCAGAAATATCATTCCGGATAACTGGTTTCCAGATAAATGGTACCATACTGTATTTTAATTAATTACAGAATAATAGAAAATAAAAAAATACATATTAATATGTTACTCAAATATGTGATAACTTAATTTTTCATCTAAAGATTGCATTAGCATATAAATTGAAATTCGATTAATTTGGATTTTAAGAATTAAACTTTACTTTTTCCTTTCAACTTCCAACCATTTAAGTGCTTAATTTCCAAAAAAAAAAAAAAAGAAATCACATTCCAGTCTCAAACTCTGAATCTCATTTACAAAATAAATAAATATCAAATTTTACTTAGTCGTTTTCTTAAATCATCTTTTTCTTAAATCGCCTTTCACTTACATCAGAAAGCATTGAGGCCTGTATGTTTTCTTAAATCGAATCCTGCTAAATCGATTTAACACCAGCTTGCCTTGTTTTTCTTAAATCGGAAACCATTGAGGTTTGCTTAAATCGGATCCTCCTAAATCGATTTAACACCAACTTGCCATGTAAGCGGTAGATACACCAAAGTAGATAAATCGGTTTTCCGATGTTAGCTCTGAATCAGTATTTTGTTTTAAATCGGTTTTCCGATGTTAGCTCTGAATCAATATTTTGTTTTAAATCGATTTAAAGCCAATGGCTAAATCACGATTTAAGACAATGGCTAAATCGCGATTTAAGACATTAGCTAAATTGCGATTTAAGACATTAGCTAAATCGCGATTTCCGCTGTTAGCTTAAATCGATTTAAGACCAATGGTTAAATCAGATTTCCGATGTAAGCTTTAAATCGATTTAAGACCCAGGCCTAGTCTAGCATTGTTAGGTTGCAGATAAATTTTAGTTTGCTGCAGACTGACACAGAAAATTCTTATTCTGGGTACAACTATTTTTCCATTTTCATCAAATGTTATGTGCTCTTAACAATTAAGCTTTTTTCAGATTTTCTGGTCTTAATTTCATGGTTGTTGCACTGCTTCTTCCACTTGAATGCCTTTCCCATTGGAAGGAAAAGCAAATTATCTGAAAAATGGTGGTATCTCTCAGGCAAAAGGCTCCTATCTGCAAAATTATCTTGTGTGGGATTTAAAATTTTGTGTGCAAATATTGCTGTGTAACCATAAATTTCAGGCCTTGCATTTAAAAAAAAGAAATTCTCATATGTGACAACACTTATTTGTATATATATATATATATATTATTTATAACACAAATACTTTTTTCTTCTATCTTTATAAATTTAGGATATTTAGATATATATTTATGTGTATTTTAGGATTGTTGATACTATGCCTGTTACTTGGTGTTATCAGATAGAAGGCAACCAAGTTTTCTGCTCAACTGGCTTCCCGATGGGCTGCTATGTAAATTCTGTTGGTTTGAGAAAAGATGCTTGTATCATGAATGTAAGATAATTCATTTTTGCTGTTCATTTTACATTGAATTTCTGAATAGACATTTAGGTTCATATGCAGTAGAATCTTGTTACAACGAATGCCACTTTAATGTTTTTTTCAGTTTAACGGATATTTGAATTAAAAAAGAAATCCATTATAAATTTATTCACTTTAGTGAATTTCAGATTAACAAATTTTTCAAGTTAACGGATCTATTGAAGTCTTATAAGGAAAACAATTTTTATTGAAAAATTAAAATTCTGAAAGAGAACTTTTTTTTAAGTTATTATTATCATTGCCCCACGATCTTCAAATTTTCAACGTTCTTCTTAGTTTCTTCTGTTTGCCTTACATCCATTAAAAAATATATAGGACATCCAGAGAATTTATTTTTACAGTAATCTCTTGCTTTAGCTTTTGGCAATAAATAGCTGTACCTATTAGTGAATTTCTTTTGGAGTTAAATTTCTTTTATTAATTGTAGAAAACAAAAAAACAAAGCAATTTTCATGGAAAGGAAAAATTAATATTATACAGTCAGTAGGTGTTCCTAGAAGGCAGGTAAATGTGATGTCACTTTGTGTTCTATGATCAAAAGAAGCTCTGTCGTACATGGGAATTTCTAAAAATCCTTTATCCCAGAAAAAAATTGTTCCCAAAACATTATAGACAACGTTGGACAGTGATGCCGCTGTACTTGAAAAAACCTGGGTCCCCGGGACCCAGGATTTCCAAAAATCTGGGTCCCTTTTTTACAAAAGCGGGTCCCCATCAATAATAATTTATATTTTAAAGGAATAAATGAAAGTTGTTTATTAAGATAAATGAAATGCATTAATTATTGTTTTAACAATAATTAAATAATGAATTAAAACCAGCATTATTTGCACTCAAATAAGATATTTTTAAAAAATATTAAGAGAAATTTTCTTTACTTTTTTAAAAGTAAAAATGCAAGATACAATTTTAATTGTAAAATAATGTTTATTTGAGAGTAGAAGATACCAAGTTCCACTAACAAGTATCACTAATGTTCGCATTCTTTTAAAAAGAGAGGCAAGGTGGGTTTATTGAAAAAGATATTTTTGCTGAAAAAAAGAACACTTATGTTAAGTAAAGGTGTACTTTTCGTTGAATGAATGGGTGCTTTCATTATTATACTTCCCATTGAATTATTTGTCAGCATAGATCTGTGTTGGAATCAGACATTTTCCTTGGAAGGGAAATTTATATCTAAATCACTAATAAGCATCAAATCTTAAATGTTCTGAAGGCGGGAGACATTTCAATGCAGTAAGAACGAGGGGGGGGGGGGGGGGGATTTTTACTGGTCCACCTAATGAATATAAATATTATCAAAGTACACTGAAATCATGCTGTATTTTTAAGAATCTCATAAAAAAGAAATTAAATCCCATTTTATGAATTTTCTACCTATAAGTTCAGTTTGCACATCTTTTTTGGTGCTTTGACTAAATTCACGTTTTTTCCGTGTTACTTTGACGAAATTCGCGTTTTTCCGCGATCCTTTTGTTGAAATTCGCTATTTTTTCGCGAGTCTGTCATGAAAATCGTGTTTTTTTTCGCGATACTTTGACAAAATTCGGCTTTATTCCGCGATTTTTTGACGAAATTTGCTATTTTTTCACAATCTTTTGTCGAAATACACTATTTTGTCTCAGCCTTTTTACGAAAATAGCGTTTTTTCCGCTATATTTTCACGAAATTTGTGCTTTTTTCGCGATCCTTTGACGAAAATCGGCTTTTTTACGTTATTTTTTGACGACATTTGCTATTTTTGGGGATCCTTTAATGAAAAACAATATTTTTTCGCGATCCTTTGACAAAAATAGGCTTTTTTCCGCGATTTTTTGATGAAATTTGCACTTTTTTCGCGATCCTTTGACAAAATTTGGCTTTTTTCCCGCGATTTTTTGACGAAATTCGCTATTTTTTCGCGATCTTTTAACGAAATACACTAATTTGTCACGGCCCTTTTACGAAAATCAAATTTGCGCTTATTTCTGCGATTTTTTGACGAAATTCGCTTTTTATTTCGCGATGCTTTGACGAAATACGCTATTTTTTCGCGGCCCTTTTACGAAAATCGCTGCTTTTGTGCGATATTTTGATGAGATTTACGCTTTTTTCGCGATTCTTTGATGAAAATCGTCTGTTTTCCGCGATTTTTTCACGAAATTACGCGTCCCATGGGACGCGTAAGAGCTATTTTTTTGCGTCCCGTATCCGATTTTTCGCATAATTTACGCGCTATAGCGCGTCCGCGGCATCCCTGGTTGGAAAATATTGAAGTCAAAATCAAAGTAAATTTATTCCTGGAGTGCTGTGGGACTTAATACCCATCTTTACGTCTAATAATAGTAAAGATAATAATAATAAGTTACATTAATGGTATATATCAGTGAGAATTTTTCAGCATTCAGATATATCAGATAAATCATAATTTCTTTATTTAAATGCTCACTTTTAATACAATTAAGTTTTTTTGACAATGTGTACCACTTTCTATTAAGGTTTACACAAATCTTTACTTAATTCGAAATGAAATTATTATTCTTTTTTTTCTCCCAAATCGAAAGTATCTATGCAGTGCAAAATGAAACACATTAGATTGCCACACAGCTGTATAAACTAAATAATGAAATCTATAAATTTTGTATTGTAAACATAAATTCATTTTTATTTATAATCATATGTACTTCTAAAAAGTATTGACTTTTTTGTCTTTTTTTTTTCTTTTAGAGCCAGTTCAAGCAACCTGATACTTTTTATTTATTTAACCATGTTGATATTACTATTAAATACCATAGTGGGGAAGAAGAATCTTGGGGTGTTGGATTCAAAGACAAGGGTGGTAGAATAATCAGAATAAAAGTAAGACCAAGAAGGTAATTTTTCTCACCCATTTTACAAATTATTCTTGATTTATACATGGAGAAATTTAATTTTTGTGTTTTATTGTGTATTTACTATAAGAGATAGTAATGTAATTTTTTTTTTTTTAAGATTTATATATATTGCCTTAAAGACATCAATATTCAGTAAATATCGATTGTTTGATATATCAGAATATTTTTTTTATTGCTTAATACTTTAATACACAGAATGATTAATTTCTGTTTATGTTAAGTAATTGTCAGGTTTCTGATGCTAGTGAGCAGATAACTAATTAAGATTACTCTTATCTGATATTATCTTTTACTGTTTACTATTTCACCTGTTTCACTTTCTGTGTACTTGGGATTTGAAGTAATATATTTCCTTATCTAGAAGTTGATCAGAGCTATTTTAGTTAGATAGTATGTACGAACAAGTTCATTGTATTCCCTTTCTATTCAAGAATGCATACTACAGGTAAGACGGACAATTTCATCTTTTTGTAATGCTAATTCCGCTTTGGAAAACAGATTCTCAGCTGAGACTGAAATTGCAATAACAGCTAAGCTTAAGGGTGTATTCCGATCCAAACTGCTTATTTTCCGATTCATTTTTAAATTCATTTTTGCTCTCAAATGCATCAAACTGGGAAATTCTCTTATTTAGAAACTACATAATGTGCCGTGCTTCTCAATTTTTTGATAAATGCAGAAAATACTGTATTAAACGCTTTCAAAGTTGGCGTTTTGAACCGAATTTTCTGAAACGGGCGATCTGGGAATGAAAAAAATGGTCATACTGAGAAAATAATTGTTTAAAAATCAAATTCTAATTAATTGAGCTGAAAATGAAATCACACGGCACGTTAAACATGTCTTCAAAAATCACCCCGAGCAAGTTTCATGTTTTTACTTTTAAAAATGAGTCTGAAAATGTCTCAGAAAATTTCGAGCTGTTGAGGGTGGAAAAACATTTTTTCGAATACACCCTTAAAATGTCTTGATAAAGCATAAAATTTTAGTTAAATATGTTTTGGGTTTTCCTAGATTTTTAAAAGATTCCTTTGATTTTTAGCTACAAGTATTGGCAAATACATAGGTCTCAGAATCCAAAATTGCAGAAGTTATTTCAGACCTGAAATTTTCAAACCTATTTTATTATCTGACCCTGTTGATGTTGAAGGCTGAATAATTTCTTATGATAACATATAATTTTCTTTTAAAGTGGTATTTTTAGGTTTAATTTATTTATTACCAGTTTTGTTAATTTTGGTAAGATATCTCCAAACAGCCCTTTTAAGTGCCATATTGCTTTCATGAATGTACTTGTTCAATAGTAATTAAAAAAAGTTCTTTAAGCAAATCTACAACATTAACACATTCTTGAAATACACAATAATTCACTTATCAGATAAGATTCACAAGCAAATAAAATCAAAAGACAAATAATCCCTAAATATCTTTGACACATTGGCAAGCAGAAACATCATTTGTGATAATTGGATTAAGTAAGTGTGCATCCTTTTCCCTAATTTCTGATTTTACTAGTTATGTTTAGTCAAATTTTATATAAATTATGGGATACTTTTCTGATTGCATGAAGGATTTTATTTCATTCTAAATCAAAAAACACTCTACACTTTTATAATTGACTTTTCTTTTGCTATCCTCTCATAATTTTCAAGATAAGGGCGATAGCATCCAAATTCCACCATTAGGAGTACTGTAGTCACTGTTATATGATAGTGCATAGTTATTTTACTATAGGTAGACACTTGTCTGGCAATTCTAGACTTATCTGAGTTATTTGTGTGTACTAAGTTTTGTACCTTGTTTTTTTTTACACTTTCCAACAAAGTTAAAAAGTGTTTGACTGCGGTTTGTCTGTCCGTCTGTCTGCACTCTAACTCCCGTAAATATATTCGGATCATTCTAAAATTTTTGGATGTTAGTGACCTCTACCATAGCACAAACCCCATTTCAAATGAAGTTTGTAGCATGTTTAGTTCATTTACAGGGACAGTCAAAAGTTTTCTGTTACATTACGGCCTATGGGAAAAAATCATTTAAAATGATTTTTAATGATGTTACATGCTTTCAAACATAATAAAATTGATATGCATTTACAAGTGCACTAAAATATGCATTCTGTAGAATATGTGGTGCAAAGAATAATTATTATTTATTTACAGGGCCGCAGAAAAGAATTCCGTTACATAATGATATAGGGGTTGAGAGAATTTTTTCGGCATATTTTAATTACGTTAAATTATTTCATGTATAATGAAATTGATATATGTCACTGATGTTTACTATAATTTATTTCATGTATAATACGAAGTGCATAGCATTTACAGAGACGCGCAAAAGATTTCAGATACTATATTGTATCCGAAGTACTGTACGGTAGCGATGATTGCTGGAAATGCATTTTTAATTGTGTTATGTGCTTTTGTGTTTCACTATATTTATGCATTGTATATGGTGTGTATAAATGCTGTAATTCATATACAGGGCTACACAAAAGAATTTGTAATGGTTACTGGGTATGATTGAAAATTGCTTAAAGGTGGTTTTTAAATGAGTTATGCATTTTTATGCTGAACTGCATTTAGTTTACTTAGAAATGTTTGTAGAACATAGATAAAATGATATACAGAGTCACGCAAAGAATTGGATACATGGCCATCTATAAATAATTTCTGGAAATGTGATTCTAGTAGTTTTAAGAGTGTTTTACTTTGAATTAAACTTTAGCTAAATAGTGGCATGTAATAAAGGTACTAGGTTAACTACAGGGTTGTACAAAAGTATACAAGTATTTTTCCATATATTAATATAAATTGCTGAAAGAGAAATTTCAACCTGTTATGTGTTTTTGTTCCAAATTTTCCAAAAATTCCAAAAAATTAAGGCAGTCATTTCCGAAAATAAATAAAAATCTGTCATAAATCAGAAAATTCGGGCATAAACTATATCAAGAAGTTCGACAAATGTTCGCCAAAAAAAACAATTCCGTCAAAAGATCGCAAGAAAAAAAGGGAAATTTCGTCGAAGAATCGCAAAAAAAAACACCAATTTTATCAAAGAATCGCAAAAAATGGCAAATTTCACCCAAAAGATCGTGAAAAAACGGGAAATTTCGTCAAAAGTTCGCGAAAAAAGGCAAATTTTCCCCCCCAAAAAAGGCAAATTTCGTCTAAAGATCGCAAAAAAAGGCAAATTTCATCAAAAGATTGCAAAAAAAAAAGATAAATTTCATCAGAAGATTGCAAAAAAAAAAAACGATAAATTTCATCAAAAGATCGCGAAAAACCTGCAAATTTCGTCAAAAGATCATGAAAGAACCGCAAATTTCATCAAAAGATTGTGAAAGAATCGCAAAAATTTCATCAAAAGATTGCAAAAGAATTGCAAATTTCATCAAAAGATCGCGAAAGAACTGCAAATTTTGTCAAAAGATGGTGAAAAAACCAGCAAATTTCATCAAAAGATTGCGAAAAAACCCGCTAATTTTGTCAAAAGATTGGGGAAAAACCCCACAAATTTCGTCAAAAGATTGGGGAAAAAAACTGCAAAATTCGTCGAAAGATCGCGAAAAAACGATAAATTTCATCAAAAGATTGCGAAAAAATGCAAATTTCGTCAAAAGATCGCGAAAACTGCAAATTTCATCAAAAGATTGTAAGAAACCCGCAAACTTTGTCAAAAGATCGCAAAAAACGGCAAATTTTGTCTAAAGATCGTGAAAAAACAATAAATTTCGCCAAAAGATCGTGAAAAAACAATAAATTTTGTCAAAAGATTGTGAAAAAACAATAAATTTCGTCAAAAGATTGCGAAAGAACTGCAAATTTCATCAAAAGATCGTGAAAAAACCTTTAAATTTCATCAAAAGATAGTGTAAAAACCTGCAAATTTTGTCAAATGATTGTGGAAAAAACCTGCAAATTTCGTCAAAAGATCGCGAAAAAACGGCAAATTTTGCCAAAAGATCAGAAAAAACCTGCAAATTTTCTCAAAAGATCGCGAAAAATGGCAAATTTCATCAAAAAATCATGAAAAAAATGCAAATTTCGTCAAAGGGACGCGACCAGTGGTGGGATTCAGCCGGTTCGCACTGGTTCGGTAGAACCAGTTATTAATTTGTGGTGAGTTCAGCGAATTGGTTGTTAAAATGATACTTCAAATTTGAAAACCGCAGTTACATTAATTAACTCTCTTTAAATATTTATCTTCACAACAGTGTTTTCTAAATATAATACTGACATGTTCTGATTTATTTCATTTAATAAAATAATGTTTCATTTGCAAAAAGAAATTCCAGATATATCATCAAGTGCTTATGGCAGCTACTACCAAAAAAAAATTAGAATCAATTGTGACTAATTATAAAAGACGACATTGGCGAATGTCTCGGTGAAAATTGCGGCTTTGGTCACAAAACCTAACATAAAACATGCATTAAAAAATCCAGAAATCAAGCACCTACCACTGACAGGAGCCAATTTATCGAGATTAACTTTAAAGAATTTACAAGCATTTACTACCAAAACAAGTTCTGCAGCTTAAATTTCTGCTATTTTTCTATTTGTATTGTATTATACTGCTTTGATGCATTTTCTGATAGAAAGTTTGATCAGAGTTTCATGATTGCCGAATATTATTTAATAAATTACGTCCTTTTATAGGAAATGTGTCAAGAATTTTTTTCACTATACCAAAAGATCAAAGTTTTTAATCAATGTTCTTATAACTATGGAAAGTTTTTCATAATCTATGTGCGATGCTTCATTTTCCTTTAATGTTAATGCATCAAAAATCATTCAGTCAGTGGACCGATTGTTATATTATTTGAATCACACTACTGGGTATGAACAGTGGTGGGATTCAGCCGGTTCACACCGGTTCAGTAGAACCGGTTGTTAATTTGTGTTGTTAAAATGATATTTCAAATGCGATGATCACATTTACATTAATTTACTTTCTTTAAATGTGTATCTGCACAACAGTGTTTTCTAACCATAACACTGTGACATATTCGGATTTGTTTCATTTAATAAAATGTTTCATTTGCCAAAAAAATTTTTTTTTATCCATCAGTCCTGTAAGGATCAAATTTAACTTAAAAAAATTACATATGAAATTTTTAAGATTTGAAGAATTATGGGACATACATCGGCAGCCTAGTACAACCTAAGTAATATGGCATATTTGTTGAACATTACAATAAATACTTATTTTCGTATAAAAAGTACTTTGCTTTGGCTGCTTCTTTTGAAAATATACGGAATGTTCCCTTTTATCGTTGAACAATAGCTAATGAGCCACTGGCGCTAACTTATATGGGCCCATGGGGCCTGAGCCCACCCAATAATTTGCTCTTAGCTCACCCAATTTCCTTTATTCTATGTTTTGTTACTTATATATTTTTTAATCACTGGAAAAATAATTATTCCATTGAAAATCATTTTGTTTGAAAACACAATAAGGATAGCAGTAACAGGCACACAGGACCCTAGCCCAACCCAGTTAACCTAACCCAAATAATCCAGTTACTGTCTCTATATGATAGAGATAGTAATCCAGTTACTGTCTCTATATGATAGAGATAGTAATGAATGGTTACAATGCATGGATGTATGTACTGTGCAAAGAAACTATTTGTGAATACATTCAGACTTATCCTTTTTATGTGTCTAACTTTATAGTCTAAATTAGCAAATAAATCCATACAAAAGTTGTAATGCTAGGCTGTTTTCAAATATTGGCTATTTCCTGAGAAATTTCTAAATTCGTTTTTCATCCTAAATGCACGAAAATCGTAGGTGTACCAAGAAATTAAATAGTTTCTATTTATTTATTTATTTATTTTTAATAAGATTAAATTATTTTCAGAACATGCCGTCAAAGACTTTTAAACTGATTTTTGACATGCGTCATTTTTCAATTCTTTGAGTTTTAGTTTGTAGTCATATTCATAGTGTATAATAGTAAATATTAGAGTCCATAAAATGAAGGCCTCATATGAGAACATAATTTAATAAAATCACAACTTTATATTCTATTTTTAAAAAATTCTAACTTCACTATCGTAGCATTCCGACCTATTGTCTTATCTTCAAAGAAAACAAAATGCCCATGTCATTTTTACCCTAAAATGGTTGAGCCCATCCAATATTTTTGAAAAGTTCCACTGCTTATGACTAAATTGTTAGATTTAGTGTTATACTTCCAACTGCATTTCATTAAAACATTGTTCTTCATATCTTAGAAGTAATTTAAATCAAAGTAGTTATTTTAGTAAATGTAACAAATTTTAAATTTTTATAAGATCCCTGCATCTTACAAGTTTTATTTAGAAAAATATTTTCCATGTTCATAAAAATGAAAAAAACATTGTAATGTCTAAACTTGCCAAATCATGATACATTGTATTTTACGAATTTCCTGTGTTGCCTGGTCCATTTTTTTTTTTTTTTGTACCAAGAAATGGTAAAAATTAATAAGATTCTAAATATCACAACTCAAGAAGTTTTGCTCGTGCAAAAATTTGTCTTGCTTGTTATAGCATATGGATAATGTTTTTCAAAATATGTTATGGGACACAAAGGATCGCATAAAAACTTAAATTTTGTAATTTTTTTATAAACAAAATACGTTTTTTAAGATGATGAAAAATAACATTTGTAATTTTTTTTTTTTAATTAGAAGTATTCTAAATTTTACGATTTAGGAATTAACTCTTGGTCAGTGATATGGAGCGACGCTCTACACATTTTATAACTGATATTGCCTTGATGACTGTATATTTTAAATGAAATTGCTCATCTTTCAAAACCAGTGAGAACAAGAAGTATAAGCATCATAAAGAAGGAAAAACTTATGATAAAGTTTATTTAGTTTTTTTAAATGCTTCAGAAGAAAAAAACACTTACAAAAGAAAGATGATGAGGGTTTTATTACTTACAAAACTTTAAAAAATATCAAATTTGCAGAAGATCATAAATGTGTTTAAGTTCAGGAACATGTTTTTTTAAACACTTAACGAATAAAAAAAAAAATGATAGGCTACTGAATTCTGAATATTTGAAACAAAGTTGTTAGTCAATTTGAATATAGAAATAAAATACCTTTTTTTCTCCATCACATTGCTCAAATATTGGAGAAGTAATACTTCCATGGAAAGCGGCTGAGCTAATTTATATCTAATAACACTTGCAATAAATATTAATGATTCTCGATAGTATTTTCGTTACTACTAGGGACCTCTGCCCCCTACAAGCTACCCACGCCAACCCCCGTTCAGACACTGCAGACTCTAAAAAACACTAATTTCATCAGCTTTAAAAAGATTGCGGAAGATTGATTTATAATTTAAAAAAGTGGTGATCTCTCTGTAAATGGGTTTGCATTCATTCTCTTTGATTCGGGGAATTTTAAGGCTGAATCAGCGGCTGTTAAGAGATCCAATGGCTGTTTTTGTCTTTGATTAAATAAGATCAGTTAAATATTTGAAAATAAAATAATATAAAATGAACTAGGTCAACAGAGTCTGTCTCCCGGTATTTTTTAGCAGCGATATTAAAAAAAAGTTGTTTTAAATAAGACATTTTAAATGTATCATTTTAAATCTGATGTAATTTTCACCAACGTTTTCTTTCTCTGTTTAGTATTCACATAAAAATAATTTTCTTGTTAAAAAGGAAATATTATTTGTGCTGTCTTAGAACTCACAACAATAGTTTAAAAGACCATCTCAAAATATGAAATAAATGGCTCGTGTAAATACATTTATAAATCTAATCTGTTTTGCAGTATTATTATTTGGTCATTTTAAATATCATGTAATTTCTCCTATTTACTGTTTTTAAAGCATATTAAATTTATTATTTTAATGTTTTCTTTCACTTTTTAATATTCATGTGAAAATACTTTTGTTGCTAGAAAGGAAATACTTTTCGTTTGTGCTGTAGAATTGGCAACAATAGTTGAAAAGATTATCTAGAAATATGAAATAAATATACCGTGTAAATATATTTTAAAATTTAAACTGTTTGGCAATATTATTATTTGGCCATTTTAAATGACATAATTTCCTCCATTTATGGCTTTTAACGCATATTAATGTATTTATTATTTAAAATTTTATTTATCCTTTAAAATTCACTTGCAATTACTTTTGTTGCTAGAAGGGAAACATTTTTATTTGTGCTGCCTTAGAATTGGCAACAATACCTTAAAATATCATCTAGAAATGTGAAATAAATGTGTTGTGTAAATATATTTTAATTTAAATTGTTTGGCAATATTATTATTTGGCCATTTTAAATATGACGTAATTTCCTCCATTTACGGCTTTTAACACATGTTAATGTATTTATTATTTTAAAATTTTATTTCTCTTTTTAATTTCACATATAAGTTTAGTTTTTAGGACGTAACTTTCAATATTTTCCTGCTTTTAATACGTAATCATTTAATTCTAATTTGAAATTTTTTTTTCTGTTTATAATAGTCACTTGTAAATAAAGTTTTAATTTGAAGGAAATATTATTCTTTACATTGTTTTTACGACTGGCAACAATTTAAAATAACTTTCTAAAATATGTAAAAAATATCTTTCGAAATGCTGAAAATTTGAATTTAAAATGAAAATAAACACTCAAGAAATGAGTCAAATTAAAAATAATAAATGCAGTCTGTACACCAGGAGCTTCTAAACGGAAAAAAAATATTCAATTCTGCTCCGATAAAAGTTTTTTAAAGGAACAATTTTGACCAACTTTAACATTAAATATATCTTAAAATAATTATTCAATTTAAAAACTGTCTACATCAGCGTGTTTATCAAACATTGTTCCATAATACTACACACTTTCATACTTTTGTATGCAGTAGTTTTCTTAATAGTAACGAAGAAAGATCCCTGGTCACAAAAAATTCATTTACAGGGGCGGCAACAGCATTAGCATAGTTTCTTTCAGAAAACTATGGAGTTTTTTTAAGTATTCAAAAGCCTAAAAATATTGTCAGAACAAGTGCTGCAAGTTCAGCCAAAACGGAAAAAGAGTACTCAAAGATAAACTTAACATGGTGAGAGAAGAGAAGTCTACTAACTATTTCTAGTGTATCGAACTTAGCCTAATTTCCCTACAAACCTCTAAAAGAATGTAAAAGAATGGGTTCCTATTTTTATAATGAATGTATGTTAAGAAAGAAACACGCATCGATAATATTGAAGTAAATACAAAGAATATTAAAAGTGAGGATGCTTATCAAGAAGCATACGTAAATATCTCAAATAACACAAGTTATTTAATGTGTTAAAATTCCTTTTCTGGACTATAATCTAGTTTTTTCTACATCCTTTATTCTTTTATTTAAGTATTAACTATATGTATATAGTATTCTCAAGACAGTAGACTTCAGCAATATCTCGAAGTCTTTATTGATGCAGTTTCTGATAGAAATTTTGATCACATTTTCATGATTGCCAAATATTTATTAAATAAATTACGTCCTTTTATAGAAAAACATGTTTCAGAATTTTTTTTTTCACTATACCAAAAGACTACAGTTTTTTAATAATGTTCTTATAATATTGGAAAGCGTTTCATAAACTAAGTGTGATGCTTCATTTTCCTTTCATGTTTATGCATCAAAAACAATTCGGACAGCGAACCAGTTGTTAAAATAATTTGAATCCCACCACTGGGCGTGACACCCCTCCCCCCATATATTCAGAAAATGCGATGTGAATTTCCGAAATTTTTTTTTCACTCAGAATCACCCCTGATTGAAGGTTTTCTTATTACAAAAAAATTTTTAATTACTGTTCTTAGCATTGAATGGAGATAATGTAATGTGCAAGAAAATTTCTGGTGTACAGAGATGGATAAGATACCTGTCTCTTCATTTTCTCTATGTAAATTGCAGGAATTGCAGACTTGTTCTAGTGTTTGCACATCTTTTAAAAGAATGTAATTTCTTATAAATTGTTGAGCCCTACCTGTGTCCGAGAGGTTCTGCTCTCAAAAGCTGGTAGGCAGGATGTGCTGGGTTCAAACCCAATCTTGCCCGTCGGCCTAACCGTTTGGAGTTTTTGTGCTTTTCTTTGAACCTTGGATTTCCTTGCGTAAATACAGGTTAGGTTCCTTTAGAAAGACCCCCCATAGATGGCATTTCCCCCTCTTTGGGCCCATATCCCTAGTGTAGATAATTCGCTGTCATAAATAACACCATAACTAAAAGCTGTTGATGCATTGCTAGTAAGTTTATGGAAACTTTTCCATTATAGACCTGCTAAACATAAAAAAAAAAAAAAGATACAAAGTGATGTATATGCTATTGAGATACTCAAAAGTCTGAAAGTAACCATTAATAGATGGCTTTCTCATGGCCTACCAGGCAAAAGGATTGTTGAACGTGCCAATCTCTTGTAGAAACTTTAGATGCTATATTTCATAAGATGAAAGAGCCAAAAATGAAAGGAATTTAAGAACAACTTTTGGATCCAGATAACTTACTCTATATTCTTTTCTTGCTAGATATTTTAAAAATTATTAAAAAATTAAGCACACAGTTCCAAAGTCCAAATATTATGTTCAGTAATGTTGGTGACAAAGTTTTGATTGTTGTCTGTCAAGTGGATGAGTTTGTTACTAATTTATGTACTGCTGGACATTTAAAAGAAATTAATGTTCTCCTACTTTTTGCCAAGAAACACATTGAATTAAGTTTGAAAACGAGAAGAAACAAAAAACAAAAGTTAAATTCTGTTAAGATTGTAAAAGATTTTAGAGAAGGCTTCAAAAAACTTTTCAGAGATGATTTTAAAGAAGGGAATGAAAAATGCATTTAAAATTGACAGTGAGGCATTGGGTAATTTTGATTTATTCAGTTCTTTTAGATTTTAAATTTAGCAGCAAAAAATGGTGCTGATAAAACATGTTTGTTATGCTATTGTTTTATGGACAAGAGCAAAAGAACGAATTCCAATGTGCACTTAAAGTGTCCCTCCCTGTTATTGATGGTGCAGCCACTATTAAAGAAGTTCTTGCATGTGAAAAAGAAACAGCTCCTGCAAAGATAACTTTCGATTTTGAGAAATGAATCGTAGCAAAAACAATTTTAAGTAAGGATCGGCCAAAACAGGTTTTTAAGGCTGAAACTGAATGCGAAACCGAATTTCATCTCAACTTTGGTGATCTTCCTATTTTCGGCCGAAAACGAAAATGTCCAAATTTTTTTTTTAAGTAATTAAATTGTATGTATTAAAGTAATTAATACATACATAAATGTACATAATTATTAATAAATTATATCTATTCATAAAATATACATAATTATTAATTATAGGTGTGGCCCAAATTGGTTCTCTGTGCCTTAGACAGAATATTTTAGCTATCTGGATAACCTGGAAAAGTCAGGGAAATTTATATGGACTGGAAATATCAGAGAAATTCGCCATTCCTGAGAAAAAGTCAGGGAAATTCGAAAACTCTGAGAAAGACTTACAAAAATTACTGAAACTTCCAAGAATAAATTTGGAAAAAAATTATTACAAAACTAAGGATTTGAAATTGCAGCACCAGGAAAATAAAATTTTGCTGTTTATAAGTACTGTAAAGAGTATTTCAATCTGTTATGCAAATAACTTTGTCTTCATCTTTTCAATAATATCTTGTAAGTCAGAGATTTCAACTCCAGCTTCACTGAAACTTTCTACTGAATGTTGTAGGATTGATCAGATGTTTCAGTCTGTTTATACTTATCTCTGTTTTGAAACTGAACATTTATTAGCTTAATTTATTGAATTTTTATTATTTGTAATAAAATATGTCGAAGCAATCTCTATTTAACTGTGACTGATATGATAAAAAATTTCATTCTAATTGGCCAAAATATTTAGCATGTAAAATGTTTCAACAATTTGTAAATTTTGCAAGAATTTGTTTAAACCTTCACGGCACAATTTTTTCGATTTTTATGAAAAAAATTATTTGAAATCTATATATCGGTCTAATAATGGGAAAAATAGTAAAAAAAAAATTTTCAAATTTTCAGCTAAAATTTGATATTTTATGGCGTGTACCCTATGTACACAATTAGGGTTTTAAAATATTGTATTGCTATATTTTAAAACTAAATGAGCTTAAATGAATTAATTTTATCTGCTTAACACTCTGCAACTTTTTTTATATTAATATTTTTAAGTATTCCCTAAAAATAATGAAAGTAAATTTTACCTTAATAGCTTGATTGAAATTTTTTTTGCCTCCGAAGAACAAATTCTAATTTTTTGTCAAATGCAGCCATCTGACATGGACAAAATAAGTGTTATTTCATTCTTTGGACTGTTCTTGATCAGGGATAGCGATCATATTGGCCAAATTCATGGCACATAATAAGAATGACAGTGTTATTAGGTATGTGCCAGATATGACACGTCGTGCAGTGAAGGGTTTGCAGTTTCAAACTGAAAATTTTCTATTACTGTTATGTCTGCAGCTTTTAATGAGCATGTGAAAAAGTTTAGTTATATATATTCCATATTGCTTGCTTTATGATTTGCATTCACGTCTTGAGTCAGTCATGACTGATAATTATAAACAACAAAGTTCGTAGCAATAAATAGTCTCATTTGAGCCAATAAAGCTCAAATCAATGAGTAATGTTGAAAATTTCTGAAGGAAAAAATGAGATTTTTTTAATACTGATAGTTTCGGTCCGGCTGAATTTCCAGCCTTTTCGGCGAAATTCAGATTTTGGGTCGAAAATGAAACCAAATTTTTGGTCATTCTCTACTTTTAAGAAAAGATAAACATGAGGAGGCAAAGCAAATATTTGAAAATAAAATTACTACAATTGAAGCTATGAAAATTATAAGTAGTGCTTCTTCTAATAGCTTTCTAAATATGGTGAACCTGCTGGCCCTTTCCACAATCACGCCTTCTTCTACAACATCTGTAGAAAGACTTTTTTCACACATGAATTTGTTTGCACTGATTTGAAAACTTCTTTAAACCAAACTACACTTGATAGGCATTTAAGAATAATTTTAAATGGACCAGTTAAACTAATCAGTAAAGTATGTGAAGAAAAACTGGCAACAGTTGCATACTATAAAGGACCAATAATAACCATTCAAAGGATTTTTTGTGTTAATCTTCAAATTAAATCAATAAGAGCAGTAGCAATAAAAAAAAAAAAAAATGGCATATTCAGAAATGCAATTTTTTTTTTCACCTTTCAATTTTATTTGTAAAATATTTTTTCTACCTTTTTAAAAAACAGATAAGCAAAGAAAAGTATATTTTGAAATATTTTTCTTGATCTTATTTTTTTCTTAATATGATGAAGTCAAGACTAAAGTAACCTATTAAATAAAATTAGTTCTTATTTCAAAAATATTGTAATGATTTTGTGTATATTCCAAAATATTTTATTTTGCAAGTCCTTGTTTTGAACCTAGTATTTTTCAAAAAGAAAATGAATCTTTAGCATTAAAACTTAATTCTTTTCTATCTGTTGATTTGATGGTTATATTCTAAGTTTACATTAATGGAATTTCAAATGATCTGGTACATGAATTTTATTCTTACTTTTATACTTATAAGAATTATGATTTTAATCTCTGCTTTATACTCTCTTATTGCACCACAAGGTATGAGTTATAGATTAATTTTCTTTCTGAACTAGTTCAGTTATATTGTTCAATTATATATTTCTCCAACTATTTAGTGTTTTTATTAATGCATAGCTTAAAATTGTAATTGCTCTTTTAACATTTACATTTGTTTTTTCTTTCTGTAGCAAAAGTTATGTGCTTTAATTTACTCACAAAAAAGTTCTATTGAAAATTAATAAATAATGAAATCACTTCCATATTAAATTTGCTTTATGGGACTAACTGTTAACCATGCACACTTTCCTTTATTTATATCCGAAATTAATGATGAATTTTAGAGAATGGTAGATTATATACATGGTGCAAGATCTCAATCTATTAACTGTTTTCAGTCTTGGAGAATTCTTTTACTATATATATATATATATATATATACACATTATATGGCCAAAGGTGACCAGTCACTTGCGATTTTAGATATTTTGTTAAATATCTAAAAAAATACATGAGGAATTAACCTGAAACTGCAGGAGTGTAAACAGTATAGTATAAGTCATATATTTCTGTGAAGATTTTTTCCCGAAACCCCATAGAGGACCGTCAACAAATTGAAAAAAAGAACGAATATCTTTTGGATAACCCTGTAAAAACTAATGTAGCAAAAGCGTTCAAACTCGAGGTTATTAATAAGTGGCTTATTGTAATATACTGTGTTTATTTTTTTTTTAGGATAGCATGTATACTCGTAGAGAAATTAAGGTTTTTATAAAAACAGTCCCAAATTTTGCCAAGTTTTTTGCTTATAATTTGTAGCATTCTTAATATAAAAAAAAGTTCTTTTCAGAAAATATGACAAACAACATTGTACACAATACTCTGCAATCAGAATTAAAAAATAATTAAAATTGTATGAAAAATGAGCAGGTTTACTAAAAAATGTTTTACTGCGCATGCGCGAATGCAATCAAAATATAATGTACATAATGTATTAACTAAATGTATAGAGCAACTTTTGTAAAAGTCTCAAACACATAGTTTGAAAAGTCTGATAATAATCGTTTATAGAATACGCTCAAAATCCGTTGTTCCCAAAATGAAGCAAAAAGATGAGGGGATGTATCCATATATCCATTGATTAGTGCCAGTTTAGCATACGCATTATTGCACGTACTACTATATTTGGATACAGCCCCTCATCTTTTAGCTTCCTTTTGGGAATAATGGATTTTGAGCTTATTCTATAAACGATTATTATCAGACTTTTCAAACTATGTTTTTGAGACTTTCACAAAAGTTGCTCAGTACATTTAGCTGATACATTATGCAAATTATATTTTGTTTACGTTCAAGCATGCACAGTGAATCATTATTTTGTAAACCTGCTCATTTTTCATACAATTTTTATTATTTTTTCATTCTGATTGCAGAGTATTGTGTACAATGTTGTTTGTGATATTTTCTGAAAATAACTTTTTTTTATATTAAGAACTCTGCAAATTATAAGCAAAAATCTTGGTGAAATTTGGGGCTGTTTTTATAAAAAAAACCTTAATTTCTCTACGAGTATACATGCGATCCTCACAAAAATGAACACAGTATATTACAATAAGCCACTTATTAATAATCTCGAGTATGAACGCTTTTGCTACATTAGTTTTTACAGGGATATCCAAAAGATATTCATTGTTTTTTAATTTGTTGATGGTTCCCTATGGGGTTTCGGGAAAAAGTTTTCACGGAAATATGACTTTTACTATACTGTTTACACATCTGCAGTTTCAGGTTAATTCCTCATGTATTTTTCTAGATAGTTAACAAAACGTCTAAAATTGCAAATGACCGGTCACCTTTGGCCATATAGTGTGTATATATATATATATATATATATATATTAGGGTGGTCCTTAAAAAATTAAATTTAAAATTTTCTATGGGGCACCCTCCTATTTTGTTCTATGTATAAAATAAAGACCTCCACAAAAATTTCAAAATTTTAAAACATTTTTTAGGGGTCGCTACCAAGGTTTGAATTTTTTTTTTTAATTAAAAATTGACATATTTTGTAATCTAATAATATATTATTAATACAAATTCATAGTCATTGCCAAATGAAATCATGGTATGATATGAGGCTGTAAAGACTGTCTTTTGTTTCAAGTTTCAATATATTTACACAACCTATTGTCCGAACACAGTCAGGAGTATTTCATGTCTACACTCTATTTCACCTGAACTTGGCCCCATTGTGAAAGGTAGAGAATCTAACATTCCGCCTTGAAAAATAGTTCTCCATTATTGTTTAATCTTAAATAGCTAAAATGCATAAAAATTTATAAGATAATATTTATAAATTATAGAATTTGACTTTTTGATATCCGTAAAATGTCGTACTTAATGGACATATTCGTATCAGAAGACGAGCAAGCAGAGGCCAAAACTTAAAAAAAAAAGTTTTCGGCAAGCGTTCTTTTGACTGTTCACTGGGATTGCAAAATTTTAGAAGACATTTCAGGATCTGAAACTGTAGACAGATTAACCATTATTGTTTCAAGTAAAGGTATTGACCTGTTGCTTGTTGTTCCGAAACTTCAATCAGGATAGTTCAAGAGGCAATAGCTTCTGCTGGTAACGTAATATTGGAGTCGTGGGAGTACCGAGCAAGTAAAATGTATGATTTTTTATATAGCCTTTGTTAATACCGGATTATCAAGAAAAGCTTGTGTTCTGGAGCAGAATATGAACAAAGAAATGATTTGGATTGCCATCATCATATCCTTGAAATACTGTTTTTGTTCTTTATCTTTTGAATGAAGTTTATTGTATTCTTCCATGAGTGCTATATAACTTTCAGCTACATCATTAACAAGTTTGACTGAAGTCACTAATGCCTTACATGTCTTGTAAGATTCATTTTTATTCTTATTAGCTGCATCTGTTTCAAAAAAGTCTAAAGGTAAATCCATAATTTAAAAAAAAACCCAGAGTGCTGTTTGTTAGAAAATCTTGCAAGCTATTTTGAAGATTGACATCAGGATCAGCCCGTGTACGTTTCAAAGGTTCATAATTTTTCTTCATTTTTCAAATGTCTTCGAAAAATGCAAAAGCAACTAGTTCTGTGAAGTACAGAAATGTCCTAGGAATTTCTTCAAAGCACACAAAGAAATTATTTCGTTTACATTTTCGTCTTTTTTCAAGCTCTTCGGGAGCAATAAATCATTGGGCCTGATACCAGTGTGAATGTAGATTTTCACAACAAACGAGAAAACTTGACAAACTCCAGATTTTTTCTACTTAGAGAGTTTAAACTGATCTCTAAATAAATAAATCTTGAGCAAGTAGATCACCTTCACCATTCATGGAGCCAATGCAATCCCCACCTGGAGCTCTAATGTAAACACCTCTTTCGGGTACTGCTCCTAAGAAAATGATGGCAAGGCCTATCGGTTCCTTGTAATCGTCCATTGGTTGAAAATCTCTAAGATGATTTTGAGCAAATTCTGTAATTTTGGACGCATTATGTATTATTTTTTCCATTGATTAAATTGTCAGTTATGAGAGTCTGAAATATGCCATAATCGATTGACATCCACGAAATTTTAAATCGTTGGAATAATGGTATGTCCGGTCCGCTTGAAACTCCGAGAGACTTAATAACAACTTCCTCAAGCATAATTCAAAGGATGTGATGATTGCAAGCCAAACCATTTCTTTGTTCATATTCTAATCCAGAACAGCTCAAGCTGCTCCTGATAAACAGGTATCAACAAAGGTTATATCAAAAGTCATACATTTTACTTGCTTATACTTACTTACTTACTTACACAATGGTGCTACAATCCATGTAGGATTTTGACCTCCCTCAATATACTTCTCCAGACCTTCCGATCTCTGGCCTTTACTTTATAATTTATAATTTGGTTTTCTGCAAGATCTTTTTCTATCTCTTTTATCCAACTCTTCCTGGGTCTACCAATACTTCTTTTCCCAATTAAATTACCACTATAAATCTTCTTTGTGCTTCGCTCATCCCTCATTCTGATTAGATGGCCTAACCATTGCATTCTTCTTATTTTTATAGTATTTATTATATCTTTTTCATTATATAACTGTTTTAACTCCATATTTGTCCTTATACGCCATGTATTGTCTTCTTTAATAGGTCCAAAAATTTGCCTTAAGATCTTCCTTTCCCAAGTGATAAGTAGCTTTTCATCTTTTTGTGTAGTGGTCCAGGTCTCACTTCCATAAATTACTATTGGTTTTATAACAGTTTTATAAATTTTAAGTTTGGATGTTTGAGATATTAGAGATGATTTTAGAATGTTTCGAAGAGAAAAATAGCATCTATTTCCTGCTGCAAGTCGGGTTTTAATCTCTGCTTCTACCATATTATCACAGGTGATCATAGATCCTAAATATTTAAATTCTGATACTTCATTAAATTGTAATTCATTATTTATTGTTAAAGCTGCTGTTGCCTGTGATTTCACTCGGTCCATTTTCATGTATTTTGTTTTTTCTTTATTAACCACGAGGCCTAGTTTTCTTCCTTCAGTGTCTAATTTATTGTATGTTTCAATCAAGACTTTCTTATTCCTAGCAATTATATCAACATCATCTGCAAATGCAAAGATTTGGAGGGAGCGATTCATAATAGTACCACCTCTGTTGTTGTAAATACTTCTAATTATTTTCTCCAGGCATAAATTAAAAAGAATTGTCGAGAGAACATCACCTTGCTTTAGACCCGAATTCACTGCAAATTCTCTTGAAAGTCTTCCCTGTACCTTAACTTTAGCTTTTGTATTTTCCAGTGTTAATTTTATAAGCTTAACTATTTTATCAGGTATTTTAAATTCCTTTAATATTTCAAATAACGTATTTCTGCTTATACTGTCATAGGCCTGTTTAAAATCAACAAACAATTGGTGCAAACTAATGTTTTGTTCATAGAATTTTTCAAGGATGTTCCTGATACTAAAGATTTGATCCACTGTTGATCTTCTTTTCCTAAAACCACACTGATAATCACCTATCACCACTTCAGCATACGGTTCTAATCGCTTTGCAATAATCTTTGCCAACACTTTATATGTAACATTTAATAAGGCTATGCCTCTGTAATTCTGGCAATTTAAGATATTTCCCTTTTTATGAATTGGGATAATAATAGCACCATTCCATTCATTTGGTATATACTCATTCTGCCAAATCTCTACTATTAGATCATGTAACATTTGTACCAACTTCTCTCCGCCATATTTTAATAGCTCAGCACTTATCAAATCTTCACCAGGTGCTCTTCCATTTCTTAATTTTACAATAGCATCCCTTACTTCTTCTACAGTTGGTGGTTCACAGTTTTCTTCATTCATGTCATAATCATTATGATTAGATTGTATTTCTCTTTCGTCATTTGACTGCCTGTTTAACAAATCTTCAAAATATTCTGCCCATCTATCTGTCACATTTGCGTGTCTTCCAATAAGTTTATCATTTCTGTCTTTACAAAAAAGGGTGCGTGGTTGATAGCCCTTTTTGATGCCTTTAAGCTTTGAATACATTTGGCTTATATCACCTAATACTGATAGGTCTTCAATTTCTTGAATTTTACTCTGCTCCAAAACTCGTTTTTTCATACGTAACAACTTTTGAGTATTTCTTCTAATTGTTTTAAAGTGATTTTCACTCTGTCTTGTTCTATGTTTCAGCATTTTTTCTCTTGCTATATTCTTTTCCTTAATCAGTTGCCAACACTCATCATCAAACCATTCATTAATTTCCCTCCTTTCTTCCTTTCCAACTACTTCCTCAGCAGTTTTTAATATGATATTTTTGCATTTAGCCCATTTACTATTGATTATATCTTCCTCATTAAATTCAGCATATTCACTAGCAATTCTTTCTGTTAATTTACTTTGATAAACCTTTCTTCTCTGCATGTTTAGTAAATCTTTTGTTTTAAATTTTACTTGCCTAGTTCCTTTTGCATCTCGAAATTTTGTAACTCTTTGTCTGTATTTCATAATAACAAGGAAATTATCAGTATCTAAATCCGCACCTCTGTAACTTCGTACATCCATAACATCACTAGCATGTCTTCTGTCGATCATAATGTGGTCAATTTGGTTTTTTGTCTTTCCATCAGGAGAAATCCAAGTTTCTTTATGTATGTTCTTATGCTCAAAACATGTGCTACTTATGATTAAGTTGTTAGAAGCAGCGAAGTCCACAGCTCTTATTCCATTTTCATTACTCAAATCATGTAAACTAGATTTTCCAATTGTTGGTACAAAAGTGTATTCTTTTCCAATTTTAGCATTAAAATCACCTATTACCATTTTAACATCATGTCTTGGTATCTTATCAAATTCAATCTGTAGTGTTTCATAAAAAGTATCTTTTTGTTCGTCCTCGGTATCTTCCGTTGGTGCATGGACACATACTATTGAAATGTTAAAAAACTTTGCTCTCAATCTCAAGATACACATTCTTTCATTTACATTGTGAAAATCAATAATATTTTCTCTAAGGCATTTTCTGATCATAAATCCAGTACCATGCGTGTTTCTTCTTGTGCTTGCACTATCAAAAATTGTAAAATCACCAATATCTCTTATCCCACTCTCCTTCCATCTTACTTCCTGTATGGCCAATATGTCCAGTCTATAACTATCCATCTGACTCTGTAGTTGCTTCACTGCACCAGCTCTGTATAAACTTAAAACATTCCAAGTTCCAATTCTAAAATTCATAAGCCGTTTTCCAGTTCCAGCCCGTTTTACCATGAAATGAGTCCGTCTAACATCTGTATTTAAGGGCTTCGCAACAAGGTTTTTTTTTCCAGGGAAAGGTTGTCAGCCTTTCGCCCAACCCCTTTTAGTCGCCTCTTACGACATGCACGGGTTACATTGGGACTATTCTTTAATGCCGGTCACCACACGGCATTTTTCTTGCTTATAATCTCCACAACTCCAATGTTTCGTTAACAGCAGGAGCTATTGCCTCACTTGTTCCTGATTGAAATTGTGGAACAGCTATTTAAATGGTCAGTACCTTTACGTGAAACAATAATGGTTAATCTGTCTACAGTTTCAGATCCTGAAATGTCTTCTAAAATTTTGCAATCCCAGTGAACAGTCAAAGGAAAGCTTTCCGAAAAGCCTTTTTTTTTTTTTTTTAAGTTTTGGTGCTCTGGTACGATTAATAGAATACTCTTCGATACGATACTCTTTGATAAAAATATGGCCATTTAGCATGGTATTTTACGAATATAAAAAAATCAAAATCTATAATTTATAAACATTATCTTATAAATTCCTACGCATTTTAGATACTTAAGATTAAAAAATAACGGAGAACTATTTTTCAAGGCGGAATGTTAGATTCTCTACCTTTCACAATGGGGCCACGTCCAGGTGAAATAGAGTGTAGACATGAAACACTCCTGACTGTGTTCGGATAATAGGTTGTGTAAATATATTGAAACTTGAAACAAAAGACAGTCTTTACAGCCTAATATCAAACCATGATTCCATTTGGCAATGAATGTGGATTTGTATTAATAATATATTATTAGATTACAAAATATGTCAATTTTTAATTTTTTTTAAAAATTCAAACCTTGGTAGCAACCCCTAAAAAAACGTTTTGAAATTTTTGTGGAGGTCTTTATTTTATACATAGAACAAAATAGGAGGGTGCCCCATAGAAAATTTTAAATTTAATTTTTTAAGGACCACCCTAATATATATAACCAATTATTGCATTATTTATACTAATCTGGATATTCTGTTTATGTATTGTGTAGTATAAAATAATTGTAAAAAAAAAAAAAAAAAAAAAAAAAAGATGGAACAAAAAATCTGTCGAAAAATTAAAAAGCCTCAATTTTGGGAGACTGGGCATAAATGGGTTAATTGATGTTTTGTGAAATTACTTTTTCACAAAAATAATAATTAAGCTCATAAAAATATAATCCTTGGGGGGGGGGGGGGGACCTGGACAGACTCCTGCATATGTAAAGAACATCCAGAGCTCAAAATTTCTGTTTAAAAATCATTTATCTAAAATGTGCTATAAATGTAAATAAATGAGAATTTTTAGATATGAAATTCTATTTCATTAAATTCTGATCAGTAATCATTTATATTGATAACTTCTTTCTCTGTGGTGAGTGGTATAGTAAATCTATTTTGTGCTTGGTGTAAATTGTTTCTTTTGCCTTCTATCAATTGCTGATATCTGGGTAGCAAAGACTGCATGTACAGATAATGCGTCTATTAGGCTTGGTACCTAGTGTCATGGCACTGATCACATCATCCTTGCTGCTGCTCTGTGTTTAGTTAAAATTTGTTCTCATCACTTGTCACTTAATGACTTGGATTTACAAAAATATTGCATTTCCCTCTCCCCCCCCCTCCTCTTTAAAATTTTGCTATATTGTTTGTTTTTAATCAACATGCAAGACTGACGAATAATAGCTTTGTATAAGTTTGTGTCTTTTAAAACTTAAAATACTGTTTGTTTGCTTTCTAAAGAAATGTTTTATATGAAAGTAAAAATAAAGAGCTATTGAAATTTTTCTATAAACATTCTTGTAAATTTAACTTAGGTTCTTTAAGGGCAAAAAATATTTTTTCCCATTCAACAACATGAAACTTTCTGCCCCACTTATAATACTCATTTTTAAATGTAAAAGCATAACACTTAGATGTGACATGATCAATGATTCTTTTTGAAATCTGATATTTTTTTCATTTTTTGATAAAGGAATGCATTACAGTGTACTGCATTTTGAGGTATATAAAATACTTCTTTTGTATAAGATGACAAAATTAAAACAATTTAAAAAAAAAAAAAAGTATAAATGAAAGTAAAAACCTTTAGGAAAGTAAAATTAATATGAAAATAATAGTTTACAAATTACTTTAGAACTTCAGGAACACATAAATGACTAATTAGTAGAATTAATCTGTGAAAATATTAATTTTTAAAAATTGAGTATTATTCTTCATATATCAGTTATGTTAGTGAATGCCATTAATTTATATATACGACGACTTTCTGTAAGTAGAAGTAACTTGACTCGGGAACTCATTATGAGTTGAACATGTTCACATTCAGAGTACTAGGAGATCAATAACTATTTCAGGGGCTCCAAGATCCATATAATTATTTAAAATCACATCATGGGTCCTAGAAGGAGAATTGATACCACAATATCTGTGTTTTTCATGCGTGCTACTTTTTTTTACTTTTGATCTTCTAATTATTTTCCAGCAGAGGGAGAATAGTTGAGAGGTTTTAACTTTTCTGTAAATGATTAGAAGCTTTTGCTGGATGTCTGGGGCTTTGACCACAAGCAAGACTTGGTCAAGCCCTTGATGTAAAAAATCCTGAAGCATTTGCAAATTGCACCTAGCTTTTAGTCAGAAGTAGATAAACTGCCTCCCGGGTCCGTAGGCTAGTTTGTTTTTGAAGCACTCCTCCCTAAGCTGTGTATTTCAGTGTTTTCTGTCATTAAAAATTGAAAGAAGTTGTTTTAGTGCAGGTAAACATTGAAATTTCATAAAAGTCAAGATGTCATACTTCGGTAAGTTTTGGTCATAAAAAAATTGAAATTTTGAAATTTCCTTCCTAGACATAGAAAAATATTTTTATAAATATAAATTATTAGCACCCAGGGACCATATAAGAAATTAAATTTCATATTTTAATATGCATACAGCCCCTTTATAAAACAAAAGCTGTACTTGATTTGTAGGCTTTTTTGGAGTTGGAAGAATGTTAAACATTGCAGTTTAAATGGTATTTGCAATAGCCTCTATTTTGAATCACCCAATATGATGAAATTCTGAGAGCATTTCTGAATATTGTGCATATACACTGATGGACAAAACTTAAGGACCACTATTATTTTCAACGATTACAATTAGAAATAGATCTGCAGCAGCATGCGTAAATTTGCATGAATGCAGGATGTACTCTGTTTTGTGAAACTTATACAAATTTTGTACTTCCGCATTTGTCGATCACGTTACAGCAGAGATAAGAGATTTTAGGCAATCGGTGGCTGCTGTGAGTTGTCATTAGATGTAAAAATTGAAGGAGGTGGAGTGAAGCTTGAACATTAAATTTTTGAACATGTCATCGAGGCATCATTTAGATGATATTACTCTTGGAAAGTTGGAAGAAGGATGTAAAATGAGAGATGTTGCCTGTGAATTTAACATTGCACACAGTATTGTTTCTAGGCTATAGGCGACATTCCAAAAGAGTGGAATCTGTACTAGATGCACAGGAGGAGGTTGTCCTAGCAGAATTGAAGAATTCTACATTCAAGATGTCCTGCTTCCACATGTTCGACTTTTTCGAGGTGCTGTCGACGAAAAGTTTAGTTTTATGGATGATAATGCACCTTGTCATCGCACACAGTCTATACAAGATTGTCTTGAGGCTGAAGATATCCATCACATAGACTGGCCAGCACGTTCCCCCTGATCTGAATCCCATTAAAAAAGTAGGGATGTCTTGGGGAGATGTAATGCTGCTTGACAATTTCCCCCTACAGACAAGGAAACCCTCATCCGTGCAGTGAATGAGGAATGGGGCAACTTGCCTCAACGGCTATTGAATCATGTTGTTTTGAGTATGCCACACCGTGCTGAAAGTTGTCTCGTATTATATGGTCGCCACATTCCTTATCGATATGGCACTGATGATTGTTAATTGTATTTTGCTTTCTTTGTACAGTCATGTTTTCAGGCAATATTCATGTTTTAGAAAAAGAACCTCTGGTAATACCCTGTATACATCCTTTCAACAAAATTTTTATATTAAATCCTGTGTAACACTCTGTTAATACTATAGTTTGCTTCTTGACACACAATTTCACGTAGATTCTCATTTACATGTACATTTCTTCTTGGTCCTTAAGTTTTGTCCACCAGTGTATATATTTTTTTCAGAATGGATTTACAGTACATAAATTTAAAAATTAATGTATTTTATTAGTCCGATGTGAAGGAAAAACCTGAAAGGAAATCTTAGCACTCTTTTCTTCGAGGTCCCTAGGCTTCAGCCTACCCAGCCTAATGGGTAATCTGCCTCTGCTTTTAGTTTTTTGCTTGAAATTGGGTAGAATTTAATACCTGAGAGTATATTTGTTGGACCAAGAAAATAGCAAGGTTCAGAATTGGACATTGAGTTAGGAGAGATTTCAAATAGGACATTATATTTTAAGATTTAAAGTGGAATTTTAATATTTGAATACCTTTCTTATCCCTCCTTTCAAAATATCTACCAAGCTTGCCTGCATTACTAGTGTGACTCCACTGGGAGACCAGAATACAATGTTATCTAATAAGTAGTTTTTAATTGATAGTAGACTTTTGATTAAAAGTTCAGATTAATACTTAAGATTTAAAATTTAAAGGTGGCAGTTTAAGATTTAAGGCTGTAGGTTTGAGTTCTAGGTTTGCAGACTATGTCTATAAACTTGAACAATAGTTTAATACATATACAGTAATAATAGGCTATAACACACAAGAGGAAGCTTGAGTTAATAACAAATATACTCATAAATGAGGACATGTGTTTCAAAACCCGTCTTATCCAGAAAATTTGGGAAACGCACAAAAAACCTGTAACTGTGTCCATTGGTTTTCGTTGTAAACCAAGATTTTACAATGCCAGAAATGCTGGATAAAACTTGTTCTTTTGCATATTGTATTTTTTTTTTCAGTGCAGGGTTACTAGTATAATAGGTTAACGGAGAAAACAGAATTTTAAAAATTTTGGATAAGGCGAGTTTTGAAACTCACATCCTCTCTCTCTCTCTCTCACACACACACACACACACACACACACACACACACACACATATATATATATGCATAATATATACTGTATTTTGAAATAAAGTTCTAATAAAAGTATAATTTGTATCATATAAATATGAGAAATACCAAAGTGAGTATTAAAAAAATTTATACTCCATTGTATAAGATGGATACACTCCATTTTTAATGAGTATTTTAAGAGTTAAAAAATGAGTCTTATGCCCTAGAAAGTATAGTATAAATGTAAAACATTCAGTTTCGTAGTTTCATAAAAAGAACATTGGGAAATATTATGCATTCACAAAAAAAAAATGGGTTCAGGAATGCAAGTTACCAGTTTAGATTTAAGAACAGACTTAGTAGAGTGTTTTGTGAAGATACTATTAATTTTTTACTTCTGTTACATATTATTTTTAGTCTGTATTAATAATTTCATTCTTACAGTTTGAAGTATCAACTTGAAAAAGGTTGTTCTGATGCTCCTCCCATGGACATTCCAAATACTCTGAAAGGAAACAATCTTACCATAAATTACACTTATTCAGTTACTTTTCTTGTAAGCATTTAATTTTTTCCCTATTTTCATTAAATATTTTGCTACTTGATTTTATCTTGTAAATTAATTTTATTTGTTGATTTTCTTTTTTACAGATACTCATATGCATGACTTTATAGCTTTCCATATCTGTTTATTTAAAACAACTATCATGACTATAAAAAAAAAAAAGTAAATATATACAAATAATTCAGCGGAAATAATCTTACCATAAGTTACACTTCTTCAGTTACTTTTATTCTCAGTATTTTCAATTTTTTTTCCTCTCATATTTTCATTAAATACTCCACTCTGAGGTTTTGAACTTACCTGTCAGCAGCCAGTTTTCACCATGACATGGATGCCTCTTTTCCATTGAATGTTTTCTGTTTTTTTTTTTAAATTTAATTTTATCAAATTCTCTATTTCTCTGGATTCTCCTTCAGAATTCCGTGATATTTACTGTTCTTTTTTTCTTTTTTCTATTGCCCATAATAAAAAAAATATGAATTAAATATAGAGGTCACTTTTCCACGGATCTACAAATTTACGTTTTTTTTTTTCCAAGAAACAATCTGCATTGTCTGTGAAATCAAGAGAAAAAATTACGTTGATGTGTGTCACGAATAAAGTCAGCAGTGACAGCATGATGCAATTACAGGGGTCGATGCAGGTTTTTTATTCTTGAGGCCCATTTTGTGAAAAGTAAAAGTTATTTTTGTGAATTTTATAATATTTTTGTGAAAAATAACATTTTGCAATGAAAGTTGAAATCCAGTTACTCAAATTCGAACCAAGAATTTATTAACAAAAACTTCTTTAAATCCCTTGCTTAAAGTTTTTGTTTTTCGAGACTTGATTTTATTTACAAATTACACATTTTAAAACAGTTTTTATGAAAAAGAATGTTATGAAAGGGGCCTATTTTATTAAAAACAATTTTGTGAAGGGGCCTGTTTTATTGAATTTATTTTTGTGAAGGGGCCCATTTTATTAAATTTATTTTGTGAAGGGGCCCATTTTATTAAATTTATTTTTGTGAAGGGACCTATTTTATTAAATATTTTTGTGAAAGGGCCCTAAATAGGCCCCAAATTTTGCCTGGATCGACCCCTGAATTAGCTGGCGGCACAGAAAAATTTTGAAAATTCCCAAGGACAGAAGTAGGACGGAAAGATATCTGAGGACGAAAAAAAAATCTGTTATTAGATTTCTCAAGATTCGTGCAAAATGTTTAAGAATTGGACAAACTCCACTTTTTGATCATCCCGCTTAAAATTTTGGTTAGAATCTGAAAATCCCAGCTTATATTTTTATCAGACAATATACTTTTCCACGGAAACAATGTGATTTCTGTCTAAGAACCATGGAAGAAACGCTTTCTGTCAAAGAATCGCAAAAAAGATGCGATCTCTGTCAAAGGATTGCGAAAAAGACGCAATCTCCATCAAAGGATCGTGAAAAAGATGCAATCTCTGTCAAAGGATCACGAAAAAGACGTGATCGCAAAAAAGGACGCAATCTCCGTCAAAGGATCGCGAAAATGACATGGTCTCCATCAAAGAATTGTGAAAAAAAAAACATGATTTTCGTCAAAGGATCGCGGAAAAAATGTGATTTTTGTCAAAGGATCGCGGAAAAAATGTGATTTTTGTCAAAGGATCGCGGAAAAAATGTGATCTCTGTTAAAGGATCGTGAAAAAGACACTATTTCCATCAGAGGATCGTAAAAAAGATGCGATTTTCATTAAAGGATCGTCAAAATGCTAATCTTGTCAAAAGATCATGTAAAATATGTGGATTTTGTCAAAAGATCGTGTAAAATATGCAGATTTCGGCAAAAGATTGTGGAAAAAACATGAATTTTGTCAAAGGACCGAGGAAAAAATGTGAATTTCGCCAAAGGATCACAGAAAAAAAATGCGAGTTTTGTCAAAGGATCTATGAAAAAACATGAATTTCATTAAAATGATCGCAGAAAAATGCAATTTTCGTCAAATGGTTGGGAGAAAACACAAATGAATGCTTCCTATTTTTGTAAAAGAAGATATCCAATTGCATTCTTGATATAAATCACACACTTTTTATTGTTTTTTTCTGAGGGGAGGGACAGAGGGCAGATTAAGTTTTTTGACAAATAAACTGAAAATGATCCGAAATTTGAAATCGCCGAGGTCTGCAGTTCCAGGTTTTTGATTTTGTACTGCATAAGCACAATGTGGTGTGGCAGCACCGATTCGATAGCAAAGTGTTTTCCGATATTTTGTTATATTATTATTTTTTTATGTCTCTCATATTAGTTGATCTCCTCACTTTGAAGTTCATTTTTTTTTCTCTAAAATATGCGGGTATATACAGTATAGATGAATTTTTAGATCAATCACCTTACTACAAAAAATAAGAAATAGGGCAGGATTTTTTTACAAATTAAATTTAATGATTTTAAACTTTGCTGGATGGGTGCTCAGAGGAGAAATAAGAACTTTTGGAGAAAGGGGTGTAATTTAAATAATTGATTATTTACTGGTTGTTATTACTGAGCAACAAATTATCACAATTTTAAACTTTTTGTGCTGGGGGGGGGGGGGGGGCAGCACATAAATTTTGCATACTTATAGCAGAACACTTGCGATCACATGAAATTTCATAAAAGTTTCAAAAATTCTTATGTTATTTACCCCTCCGGGATCTAACTTCTGTATTTTTAGCAATTTTTCTAACCTCCACCCTTGTCATCCGAGGTGCACCTTTCTAACTTTTGCCAACACTCCTTTGATCACTCTTTCATATTATGCACCATAGCTGTACATATTTTAGTTCCAATTTTAACTTCCAGGGGGTGCCTACCTATCCCGGGTGCTATGGGCCCTGATCCCTTCGACTTACATATCTACGGATAGTTTGTAAAATTGACTTTTGTTCGGATAAATTTTTGTTTAGAATAGAGTGCATTTCCTGGTTGTGAAATGTGGAACTAACAGATTTTGCAAAAGGATAAAGTGTTTTGAAAGTAATATTAAACAAAACCCTCTGTGCGATCTGCGATCACACTTAACCACTTGTTAAGAAATTTCCTTTGATGCATTTAAATTGAAAGTAAAATAAAAATGAAAATAGACCTTTAAAATCAGCTCATGATTCTTTCGTTTCAACTTTAGCCAATTGTCCCTCTCCATTATAACCCCCATTATATTTTCTTTGAACAATAGAAGTAATCCTATTGCTACCGTTTTGAATGAATTTCATTAAAATAATTTACATTAAAAATAAAAAAAAATAAAAAAAAGATACCTTGTGCGTGTTCATCTGCAAATGAACAGTTTTAATTGAAAAATAAATATTAAAATTGGTTATCTAGAAACTATACAAATAGTCAGAATCATCTCGTGATTTTTCTTTTAGACATAATTCACTCGCTTCCTAGCAATTTTGCAAGCCATACAAAATTTTTTACCATTTTTTTTTACTACAATTTTGCAAACTGGCTGATCAATTTAAAGTGAAGTTGGCTAATTGCGGGCTTTTGGCCGCAACATATATACACACTGTAAAACCCTGTTTTTATATTTTTGTTTGACTAAAAATCCAAACAGTTGGGAAATATAAATTCAGATAAAACTTTTTCTGTATGCATATTTTGTTATATATTGCAGAGAATATAAATTTTAGAGAGAGAAAAAGAAACTTATATTCTGCTGATATATTTAAACCTTTTTATTGGATCCTTCAAATATACAGTTTTTAAATTTAGTAGTTTATTGATAGAAAATTATAGTAATAAATTTATGTATTTTAAAATAGCTTTTATATTTTGGTTTAAGACCAAATTACTAATTTAATATGTTTTCCCTCCAGAAAGATAATTCTGTGAAATGGTCTTCACGTTGGGATTACATATTGGAATCCATGCCTCATACTAACATCCAGTGGTTCAGGTACATATTTTCCTTATATGACATGTCGCTCACCTGCAAGAAAAGTGACACATCTCAACAAAAGTAAATTTCACAGGAGAGGCAAAAGAAAATTGGCATGTTTTTACTGTAACATGAAATTATAGCACTCTGCTCTGCATGCAAGAATGAAAACGTGCATAAGTGTAGAACAGTTGAGAATGAAACCATACAAGGAGGTTTGGAGGGTTCTGTAATTTTACCGTCCCACACAATCCACCTCCTCTTCTGTGCTCACAAATGGACATATAGCATAATAAAGTCATTTTTCATATAACTACACTTGTGAAACTTTTTGTGTAGCAAGACACACCTATGACAGAGCTATTAGTGGAATAAAACACAAAATAAATTTTTGCAAGATGTGTCACTTTTCTTGTGGGTGAGCAATATGATATCTCAGCTAATGTAGGTAATTCATTCCAGAATCACAAAAAAAAAAAACTTTTTTAGCCAAATTATTCACTAGCTAATTGATTTGTTAGCCGAGATATCACTGTATTTTATAATTCTGTATAACCCTGATTTACCAATTTCTTCAGTTTAATGAATAGGTTTTAATTTTTCAGACTAATCTATATTTATTTTCATGTTATATGATCCTTATTTTAACCCTTCATTGCATCACGTGCCACATCAGGCACATACCTAAAAATACTGCAATTCTTATTATGTGCCATGAATTTGGCCAATATGATCTCTATCCCTGATCAAGAACAGTCCAAAGAATGGAATAACACTTATTTTGTCCATGTCAGATGGCTGCAATTGACAAAAAATTAGAATTAATTCTTCAGAAACAAAAAAAAGTTCAATCAAGCTATATTAAGGTAAAATTTACTTTCATTATTTTTACTGAATACTTGAAAATATTAATATTAAAACAGTTGCAGAGTGTTAAGCAGATAAAATTTATTAATTTAAACTCATTTAGTTGTAAAATATAACAATACAATATTTTAAAACCCTAATTGTGTACATAGGGTACATGCCATAAGATATCAAATTTTAGCTGAAAATTTGAAATTTAATTTTTTTTTACTATTTTTCCCATTAGACCGATATATAGATTTCAAAAAAAAAATTTCATAAAAATAGAAAAAATTGAGCAGTGAAGGGTTAACAATAGTTTTTCCCTTATTTAATGATAAGTTTTATGATTTAAAAATATTTTAAACTTTTTCTCGATAAGCAAAAACATTAGTTTTCTTCTCTGTTGTATACCTATTGTTGACTGAACTAATAATAGGATAAGCTGTTTGCAGGATTATTGTATGTTCAGTGGGTATTTGAATATGGATGAATATTTATATAATGCAATTGAAAGTCATGTCATACAGACTACATTTAAGGAAAGAGTAAAGCAATTGTCAGTAACATATTTTAAAAGTAAATATAATAAGTACTAAAAAAAATACACAAATAAATACTATTTACATAGCTGCCAATTCTTCCGAAAAATTGGCATGTTTTCCGATTTTACGGGCGTAATGCGTTTTCTTCCGCCTTTCGTCATTTTCTTCCGATTTTCAGCCTTTTCTTACGCTTTTTACGCGAGTTTCGTCAAGGATCGCGAGAAAACCCGAAATTTCACGAGAAAGACGCAAATTTTGTCGGAAGATCGCGTAAAAATACGAGAATTCCCCCCAAAAAGCGCGTAAAAACACGAATTCAGTGAAAAGATCGCGAAAAAACGCAAATTTCGTCAAAAGATCGGGTAAAAAAAGCGCCGTCAAAAGATCGCGTAAAAACACTATTTCCGTGAAAAGATCGCGTGAAAACGCGAATTCCGTCAAAGGATCGCGGAAAAAACGGACGTTTCGTGAAAAGATCGCGCGAAAAACCCAAATTTCACCGATGGATCGCGGGAAAAACCCAAATTCCGCCGAACGATTGCGGGAAAAACGCGAATTTCGTCAAAAGAGTGCGTAAACAACGCGTAGGGGTGATTTTGGTCCGAATTTTCCGAAAATTTAAGGCATTCATTTTCCGAAAATTTAAAAAAATCGGCCACCAATTCGAAAATTCGGACATAAAAAATATCGCGAATTTCGACATCTTCACTGAAAAAAATAAATTTTGGCAATCGTTTGCAGAAAAATCGCCAATTTCGTCAAAGGATCGCGTAGAAAACGCTAATTTCGTTAAATGATCGTGAAAAAAAAACGGCAAATTTTGTCAAAAGATCGTGAAAAAAAAGGCAAATTTCATCAAAAGATCGCGAAAAACGGCAAATTTCGCGAAAAAAACGGCAAATTGCGACAAAAAACGCGAAAAAAACATAAATTTCCTTAAAAAATCGCGAAAAAAACAGAAATTCCGTCAAAAAAATGCAAAAAAAACACAAATTTCGTCAAAAGATCGCGAAAAAAATACAAATTTTGGCTAAAGACTGCGAATTTCGTCAAAGGGCCGTGGAAAGAAACGCATAGCTAGTGTCGGAAGTGGATCCCCACCCCCTTGCTGTAAATTTTCAGAAAATTTGCTGTGAATTTCAGATTTTTTTTTTCTCAGAATCACCCTTAAAAAAAAAAAAAAAAAGAAAAAAGAAAAGAAAGAAAAATTTAGGAGTCAGAAGTTTTAAGTGTCTTTTAATGTGAAAGAAGTAATTTTTAATATATTCAAGTTATTCTTTTTTGTCATAATATATATTGTGTAATTGCAAATTAGTGAATATTTTATTTGAGTTTCTCTTTGAAATTTGTTTATTTATAAGGATTCAGCTGTTTTTTAATCCTTACTGAAAGTGCTATAAGACTTAAAAAATCTTCTGATTTTTCGCCAAAATCTTCTGATTTCTTCTGATTTTTTGTCCAAAATCTTCTGAGTTTTACCGAAATTTAGTTGGCAAGTATGTATTTAAAAATAAATAAATACTAATGGTAAGTAAATTTTTCAAAATTTAATAACCAACTTTTATCTAATGTGTTTCTGTTTAAGATAATCCTGGTACAATTATTTTAAGGTATACTTTATAATTATTAAATCTAAGTTTGAATGCATGTACACATTTCCCTTTTTCAGCATTTTAAATTCTTTTAATATTACTTATATTCTTACATTTTTATATTATATTTTTTAATTAACATATTTCTTTCTAGTATATTGAATTCACTTGTGATTGTGCTCTTTTTAACTGGAATGGTTGCTATGATACTACTCCGTACACTTCATAAGGATATAGCCCGTTACAACCAAATTGAATCTGCTGTAAGTACTTTTTTTTTTCTTCTTTCAGAAATAGAAGAAAATTTAAATTTATTTTATAATGATTATAACTTTTTATATGCTTGAACATCAACAATGCTGAATTAGAGATCTGTACGAGACGGCTCAGGCCTATTTTCATTCACGGCACACGGGCCGGACCATACATTTTTCTAAAGGCTCGGGCCGGGCCTAGTCAACTCTTTACAGGCTGGGGCCTTACTTTTTTCCTGAAGGTTTAGGCCTAACTTATTTTTCCTGCACAGAACTGATACTGGTTTCATTCCTAATCTTAATGGTCTAAAATTTTCATTCCTAGTTTTGACCCAGCCCGTATGAAAATCATTGTCTCGGCGTGGCCTGGCCAGGTCTGTTCAAAGATCAGTAAAATTAGGCTTGGCACAATTTTTTTTTTCAAAAAATGCATGCATTTTTAAATCGCCATTATTCTACAATTAAACATTCAAATTCATTCTTTCTAAAGAATAGTAGATTTCTACGCTTATTAAAATATAGCAAAACGTGTGAAGAAGAACCTGCCTATGACGGAATCTTGTTTTAAAGTGAAAAACGTGTTGATCCATGCAAAATTAATATCAGGGGTCTGTCCAGACTTTTCTCACAGGGTCCTGTTTTTGCGAAATTGTGAAGCTTTTCTTATTTTTGTGAAAATTCTAGTCATAATTTTGTGAATTTTAAATTATCGATCTTTTCATGTTCTATCCTTCATATATAAAAAGCTAAGTAATATGCTCTTTGGTGAGTTCAACTGCTTACTTACAGGCCAGATTTTATTTTTAAATGACTAAATTTGTGAAAGCTCAATTTGAAGGTGAAAACATTCTGTGAAAGATCTATTTAAGTGACAAATAATTTTGTGAAGGGTCCTGTTTGGGGATAAAAAAATTTGCGAAGGGTCCTGTTTTAAGATAAATTATTTTGTGAAGGGTCCTTTAAAGGACCTAACATTTTCCTAAACATATCCCTGATTATACTACTACGTAAGAAAAGAATATATAATACATTTACACTTGCTAAGAATGGAGCTTGTCTATAACGCATTTTTTTTTCCTTTTCTATGCAATTCCATCTTAGATTTTACTGTATAGCATTTTTCAGATTTTTAACACTTCAATACATGGAATATGGATTAACAAAATATTAATGATAACTGAAACACTTACATACAAAAAATAGAGATTCATTAAAAAGTAAATATTGCACCCTGTGGCACTTCTATAAAAATGAAGATTATATAAACATGAAAAGAAAAGTTAAGATAAATATTTTTGGACTGAACTCGTACGAGACAAATTTTTAACCAAATCGGCATAAAAATCAATGTTTTGTATAAATTCACTCGGGCTGGGCTCGTGCCAAATTTTTAGCTGTTATACCGGGCCGGGCCAGGGCAGGCCAGGCCAATATTTTTTTTTTGTATGGGCCAGGCCGAAATTTTTTTTTTGTGGCCCGGGCCTGGAAATCTCGGCCCATGCAGACCTCTATGCTGCATAGCTACCAACTTGTACGGTTTGGCCGTGCAATGTACGGATTTTGTAGTAAGTGTACGGTTGTACGGATGAGCAGTACGATTGTACGGTTTTGCGCATGGGAAAAATGGTCGTGGAAAAATGGTAATTTCGTGAAAGGATCATGGAAAAAATGCCGATTTCGTCAAAGGATTGCAGAAAAAAACATCGATTTCGTGAAAATATCGTGGAAAAAACGTCGATTTCGTCAAGGGTATGGGTGATTCTGATCTGAATTTTTTGAAAATTTAGGGCATTCATTTCTGAAAATTTCAAAAATTCAGTCACCAATCCAAAAATTTGGACATAAAAAATCGCAAATTTTGATAAACGGTTGCCGAAAAAAAAAAAATTTTGCCACAAATTTCGCCAAAGGATCGTGGAAAAAACGCAAATTTCATCCAAGAAACACAAAAAAATCACAAATTTTGTCGAAAGATCGCGAAAAAACAGCAAATTGCTTTAAGAGAGCACGAAAAAAATGGAAAATTTCGTCGAAAGATCGCGAAAAAACAGCAAATTGCTTTAAGAGAGCACGAAAAAAATGGAAAATTTCGTCGAAAGATCGTGTAAAAACAGCAAATTTTGTCGAAAGATCATGAACAAACGACAAATTTCGTCACAAGATCACAAAAGAATGCCGAATTTCATCATAAGATCGCTAAAGAGTGGCGAATTTCATCGACAGATCACGAAAAAACAGCGAATTTCACCGAAAGATTGCGAAAAACGGCGAATTTTGTCAAAGGGCTGTGGAAAAACGCATAGTTAGTGCCGGGAGTCGATTTTGTCATCCCCCCCTCCCCTCCTGCTATAACTTTTCACAAAATTTGAGGTGAATTTCAGAATTTCTTTTTTACTCAATCACCCGTGGTCAAGGGAATATAGTATAGAAAATATTATTATGAAATGATATTCCTTTTTTCAATGCATATGCATTTGTTATGTACTTTTTTAAGTACAGAAGAATACGCCGTAAAATTTGTAAGGTTTTCAAAAATGACATGTTGGCACGTATGATGCTGAATTATTTTTGGCTGTTAGAATTAAAATATTTCTGTCGAAGAAAAAAAAAAAAACTATCATATAAATTCTAAATCTTCATTTTAGAACGAGGAGAAATGATGCATTTGTATTAGCCGACATGCCATTGGTGGACTTTGGAGCTCTTTACCATATACTTTTTGTCTCAGTCAGAAAATGTTTAACAAATTGTCCTTAGGAGGACATTCTTTTCATTTGTAGCTGTTTTTCTCTTCAGATAAACTCCATAAGAAGATCCTAATATTTTGGCAATGACAAGTTGTTCCACTATGCTTTTTGCGCTCTATATTTTATGTATGTATGGCAGTTTCAAGATCATTTGAATTGTATTTGGGGTTAACTTTACAGAGAGTTGTATAAATAGATTGTTCAGTTTTTCATCAGTCAGAATAAGCAATCAATCAATTTTTTAATGGGCTTATTTAATTTTTTAATGTAGTGGCACTAAGATCTGGGACCATAAGAAATGTTTGGCTACAAATGTCCCCAAATATCCATTAGAGAGTAAGTAATAAAAGTATTGCCAAACAAAATTAAAACTTTTCCTGTTTCCTTCTCACCCACAAAACATGAGTTTAACAGGCATGCAATCAAACTGTATGTTAAAACACAGAAATAATAAAGGTTGCTGTAGATTATAAAATTTTGGTAATTTCTTTGATAATTAATTGCCTGAACTCTGGCTAAGTACTGGAGAAACAAATGATACAAAAAGGGTTGGTTCCAGAAATGAGCAATAGATGTAGAGAGATTGCTGCAAACAATTCCTAGTAAAAACATAAATTAACAAAACAGCTTTGCAGATGATGTATATTAGTTAAAGATTGCAAGTGGTTTAAGCAACCACCAACTGTCATAAATCCTGAATGTTCCATATGACATCACTTGAAAAAAAAATCCCTTCATGCAAACTGTATAGACACAGTTAACTATAAAAACATTCAAAGCTTTACAGAAATGGTCAATGATTTTTATGAGACTATTGTTTGACTCTGCTTCATTATGAAAGTTATACATTAATGTTGAAAACACTTCCTGTGTTCGTGTCCTCTGATAGTGTATGGCATCTGGAGAATGGCTTCAAGGAGACTGGAAGTTTCTCTGGTCGATCAAGATGGTACATGTAGAATGCAACTGGCTGAAGAGCTTACAATGGCTATTGATGGACAAACTTGCCACAATGATTCAAGAATCTATAGTTCTCTAGTACTACTAATACTGCAGTAAGACAATTAGATGTTTCTTGTGTTATCACACAATTCCATAGGAGCCAAGAGGTATGAATTTTGAATACCAAATTTTCCTATATTGATATTATTGAAACTCAGAATTCTACTATTAAATAAGATGATTATGAGTAAGTGGTATTCAAAATCTCTAATTCTTGGTGCTTATGCAATGCCAGTGGTTACTTCACTATGGTGAGCATATTAAACCGTGCCAGTTACTTGTCTTTTGACAGCTTCCTCATTATCCATCATGGCTGCAAAGAAATTTTATTAAATTGTGCTTTTACTAGATAGTTTGCAGCATCATTCTTTTCCTATCAACCATTTTTTAATTATTTTTTTCCCTGTCATCCATTTTCATTTGTTCTGAAATGCATAACCATTTCACTGTTTCTATGATCACTGTTTTTTTTTCTCAACAGTGCTCTATCATACTTTAATTCAAACACCTAGTATGTGCAAAGTTGAATATTTAAAAGAAAAAATATTTCAAATCTTAGGGAATATATATTTTTTTACATATGCTTAATTTTTACATGCATAGTTTTTCTTTAAATTTCAGGATGATGCACAAGAAGAATTTGGTTGGAAACTTGTTCATGGTGATGTATTCAGGCCTCCTCGAAAAAGAATGCTCCTTGCTGTATTGCTAGGCAGTGGTGTACAGGTTTTCTTCATGGCATTAATTACGCTATGTTAGTAAAAATTGTATCTAATAATATATATATATATATGTTATCATTGACTAATTCCTAATCCATTACTTTTAGAGGTATAGTTCTAACTGCAAACATGTTTGAAATATAAACCCTTATATCAAAAGCCCTTAGTTTCTAAATTGTAATTTTTGTAAAAGTTATGAAATTTAAATTTTTATATGGTACTTTGAGGGTCCTGTTAGTCATATTTATAAAAACTTTCTCTATTCTGTAAGAAACAAAATTTTCTTATACCAAAATTTACTGAGTTATGATACTTTGAATTAAATTAAAAAATTCAGTATTCTGTAGCCAAAAAAAAAATATATATACATATATTTTAGTGCTGTGTTAGAAGTTTGCATGGGCCCAAATTTCCAGGTCCAATGTGATATAAAAGCTAAAAGTTTGGCCCGCTATAGCCCATATAAAAGCTAAATTCTCAACCTAGTTTGGTATAAAAGCTAAGTTGAGCCCTTACAAAAACTTAATTGGCTTGACCCAACTACATTTCTAGAAGACATGCTGATATTTCTGAAGAAACAATTATCCTACAATTAAAATTATCCAAAAAGCACACCTACTTATGCATAGATTTTATTTTTAGATTGCATTTAACCCTTAACCGGAAACGTGAAAATCCCATGCAAAAACAGAACACTTAATAATTTACCAAATAGTGAACTTAAACATTTAATCTTTAATAGTAATGCATTAACAGGACCAATTTTTTTAATATAACAGCATAAAAATAAGTTTTGAATGCTGGAGAGAGAAAATATTAAGGGTAGATACATAGACGCAAACATCTCACAGACAGTACGTTTCCGGTTAAGGGTTAAAATAATGGAATATAAGATAATTACAATATCAATGACCACTTAGACAATTAAGTATGTAAAAACTGAGAAAAATAATCATTAGACAATTATATTCAAATGAAGATTCATTAAGAAAAATCAACATAGTTTAGAATGAATGAAAACAACTGTAAAAGAAAATCATAATTTTAAAGCTCTACACAGAAAAAAGTTAGATATTTAAAATATAAGTCTAATTTATAACCAAATTAACTTTTAAAGAGTTTGCTAAACAAATGTACATCATCACTATAATTTTTATTAAAATAAAAATAAATAAATAAAATGCCAACCCAATATGGAGTCAGAGTTCAGAATTTAGAGGTTCGCATGGCCGTGGCCAGATTTCTTTCATTGGAATCGTAATGGGCCAACCCAAGGCTTCATTATTCCCGGGCCGTGTCAGGTATCGGTAAAGGACTGTACCATAAAAATTTAGGATATTCTATTATTCTTTAACAAAAGTTTTCGATAACAGTACTCTGCCATATTGCAATTTAATTTAATAAATTGCAGGGCCTTTTTTTATTTACTTTATAGCATGTTTTAATTATGATATTTTGAAAACTCTTTTAGACCAACATGTGTGCCATTGTCCCTTGGATTTTGAAATTTAAATAACTAAATTCTTTATCCTCTGATTTAAAATAAATATATATATATATATATATTTCTTTGTGACACAAAATAATTAAACACTAAGAGAAACAAGAACAAAATTTTTTTGACACAGCACTCTGAGCCCCTCTCCCAATAGAAGACAATATTTGGTTATTAAAAAGCAGTAAACCTATGTTTAAAATGCACAAATAATGCATGAAAAGCAGCAAGCAGCTGTTTTGAATCTACAGCAAGATTCTTCTTCAGTGCAAGATAGGGAAAAAGGAACAGCGTGTTAGAAAAAGCAAGGCTGAGCAAAATGATAGACAGAGACCCGCTGCCTTATAATACCCTATGCAGGTAGCAAAGGCACAGAAACAACCAATGAGAGAGAAGCAGTGGAAACGACTTGGCCAATATAAGAAAGGCCACACTGGCAAGAGATTTGGTAAATACCCCAGTTATTTAGGCGATCAATGGGTTGTTTGAGATTTGAAAAGTGATTTTATTATCAGGAGAAAAAAAATAACATGGTGACACAATGGTAACACAGCTGAAGTATTAGTTGGAATTAGAATGCTTTTCAGAATGGATGGATTTTGTCAATTTCTTATAAATAGAATCAATAATATTAGAGGAATAACCACGATCAACAGCAATAGCTTTGAGGTAATTAAGATCAGCACTAAGTAACTGAGGAGTGGAACAAATGTTGGTAGCCCGAAAAACAAAAGTACAGAAAGCAGCAAATTTCTGGTTAGGGGGATGAGAAGAATGCCTGTGAGGTGGGAGACTGACAGCGAAAGGTTTACGAAAGATGGTAGTTTGAAAGCCATTTTCACAACGAATAACAAGGACATCCAGGAAAGAAAGACAGTTATTGGTCTCAATTTCAGAGGTAAATTGAATGCAGGGATCAATGGAATTCATAATAGAGATAATATGATTAATATCCGAACTTATTTCAACCAGGACATAAACATCATCAACATAACGAACATAGAACAGAAATTTTAAAATTTCAAAAAGTTTGACCTCAAAGTTTGACTCTTCTCTTGCCAGTATGGCCTTTCTTATATTGGCTAGGTTTAGATTTCGTTTAAAAGAGCATGAAGGTTATGTTAAATATCAGGAGTAGGACTGGGCAATATTAGGATTTCTACATCGCGATGCATCATTGAGGCTAAACCGCGATGTTGCGATGCATCACGATGTTAGACTAGGTGTGGACCTTGTGATTAAACTATTGTTTTATTACAAAAAAAAAAAAAAATATCGCAAGTCATAATAGTTCTCTTTTAATATCTAAACTTCAAAAGCCAACTGGGGAATATATATATTAACCAAGAAAGTTTTAAAAAGTAGTAGGGAAGGGGGATGCATTTCTCACTGTATGTGTCCATGATTCAACTGATAACATGAAAAGTGACCCCCCCCCCCCTTATTTTTTTCAAATAATTGTTCTTCAAAACTCCAGATTTCTAAGTGATGGTGAATTCCGGGAGTGGCCTGGGTGGAAAAATTTCCCCTTAGAGCATTAAATTGTCTTTGATTTGCGAATTGATGCTTGGTAATATATTAAAACTGAAAACTGCTCCCCCCCCATATTTAAGATTTAAAAGCTTTAATTGTATATAAAAAATAATCATAAATGTAAAGGATGTAAAAGGATTATCATATAACAACTTTAAATGGGATTTTGTTCAGAAAGCAAAAATGTGGATAAGAATATTATGTGTTTGATTTACAAAAACATTCAAACTAAATCCATAAAAAAGCAGCATTCCTTTATATTAATTTCTATTATTTTTTAAATATAAACTTCAAATTAATTGCAAAATAAAAATTCAGAAGAGGAGGTCTCTTACTCCTACCAGCACCTAAGAATTAAATAATTTGCAAGTTGATACTCCTTCCTTTTTATACAAGAAAATTTCCTGCAAAAAATGCTCAATATTGAGGCATTGAGGTACTCAATATTGAATACTCAATATTGAGGTAAATCTGCTAATAATTCATTTCATAATATTTAAAAAATCACAAAATTATAGTAAAATTTATAGATCTATATGTTTTGGTTTGAGAAAACATATGTATAAGTAAAATAATAATTAATCTGATGGACGTAAAAGGATTATCACATAGTTACTTTTTTACAAATTAAAAATAAATAAAATTAAAGTAAAATGTATACACTGAGATGTTTAGGATAGAAAAAATATATTTGTACATAAAGAATAATCAATACTTTAAAGGATGCAAAAAGATTGCCATATAGTCACATCTTGGAAAAAAAGATCTCGTTTAAAAAGGAAAGAGGAAACACAACAATCAAGCACAAAATTACTTATCACTTATCCTAGCACTCTCAGCCCTCTTTAACTCAAATGCCAAATACTTTGCATACTGATCCCCTTCTCCCTCCTCATCAGAAATTGTTTGCAAAATACCATGTACAAAAGTAATGAAATTTAGTGGAATTGTAAAGAAGGGAAGGGTTGTAAAGGGGAAGGGAAACTATAAAATTAGAGTGCACTTTATATCTTTAGATATTTAAGATTTAAAATATTAAATGTACAAAAAGAAATATTCACTAATTTAAAGGATGTAAAAAGATTATAAATACTTTGTTTTTTAAATTAAAATATAAAGTTCAATAAAATTAGAGTAAAATTTATATATTTTGATTTTAAAGATTGAAAAAAATATATATGTACATTAGAAATAATCATTAATGTAAAGGATGTACAATGATTGTCATATGATCTGATTACACCTAAATATGATTTTGTAATGTGTTTATAAAGCAAATGCTCAAATAATATTGAAGGGTTGTAGATTACAAAAACATTAAATCTTAATCATCAAAATTAACATCAAGGATTAAGTTACATTCTAAAACAGAGTTACAAATCTAAGAATATTTATTTCAAATTAATTAAAAATACAATAGATCCTACAGTTTAAGAAAAAAATTTTAAAGAAGTAATTTGAAATATTTAATAGAAAGTCATTCTCAATCTTTGATATTAATAAAATACTTTGTAGTTAATTAATAAAACTAAATTCAGTCTTAATTGATTTAAAACTAATATGAAGTAGTTTTGAATAAATAATTAAGAATAACACAATAATTCTGATTTTCTTAAAATATGTTACAATATCATTAAAAAATAAACTAAAATAAAAGTTTCTTATTAAAGATAAGTTGATTAAAAAAAAAATTAAATGGATCATCATACCAAAATAAACAAAAGAAAGAATCAACCCTTCTTTTCTTGAGAACACAAGAAAAATCAGCTGCCACTATCACATCACAGGCCATATTTTCTTTTCAAATAAACATCAACATCATTAAGTTATGCCTCGCGTTATACTACTCACTGTTCATCATACAGCTGGTATCGATGTCTCTGCCTGCTATTGTTTATTCACTTCTTGAATGGGGAGAGAAACCGATGTGTGTTTATTCAGGATGGGAAGAGAAACGAAACCGATGTGTGGTTATTCAGTATGGGAAGAGAAACGAAACCGATGTGTGGTTATTCATGAAACCGATGTGTGTTCATTCACCAAACCGATGTGTGTTTATTCAGATTCAGGATGGGAAGAGAAAGGGATGGGGAGAAAAAAATCCGGTTTTATGCTGAGGAAGGAACCTATGTCTTGATCGTCACCGATGTAATTTGATGCATCGGTACGGCTGTAAAAGGATTATAACATGGTTACCTTCTTTCTACAAATTACCGGATACTAAGGACTAAAATATAATGTACAAATATATCCCTTTTATAAAGTTTAAAAAAAAAAAATCAATAAAATTAGGTTAAAAAATTTATACTGATATGTTTAAGATTGAAAAGATATACATGTACATAGAAAATAATCATTTTTTTAAAGGATGTAAAAAGATTTTCACATCTAAAAAAAGGACTTCATGGAAAAGAAATATGTGGATTAACTCTTAACAATCAAGTATTAAATTTTATAAAAGATTAAGAAACTAGTTATAAATCTAAGAATATTCATTCCAGATCAATACAAAAATTGAAAATTCAAGGAAGGGACCCCCCCCCCCCCCATTTTGGGGGGAGGGGTGGTGAAACCAATAAAATTGCAGTACATGTTATATCTTTAGCTGTTTAAGATATAAATTTTTAAATGTGCAATATGAAATAATCATTAGTTTAAAGGATGTAAAAGGATTATAAACACTTTCATTTTATTTTAGTTTAAAAGTAAAACTCAACTAATACAAAAATTGAAGACTTGAGGAGAGGGTAAGCAAATTTCTCCCCTCCTGGCACTCTTTCTCCTTAATTTAAATCAGTGAACCGGTTTCATTCCAAACGATCACCGATTTTCTGTGCATGCACATTTACTTCCCATGAATGTGGAAGTTGATTTTCGTGAACCGGCAATCATGGGTTTCAGTTATGTCTCCACATCGGTCAGAACCGATGTCTGGCGATCGGTGAGATGCATTGCAAAACTGAAGCACCGACGACTACTTAAATCATTTGTAAATTGCCCCTGCCTTTTTTATAAGAGGAAAAATTCCAAGTACTCCATTTCATAAAATTAAAAAATCCATAAAATTATAATAAAATTTATAGATCAACATTTTTATGATTGTGAAAACATAAATGTATTTAGAAAATAATAATTAAAATAAAGGATGTAAAAGGATTATAACATGGTCACCTTCTTTCTACAAATTGCCAAATACTAAGGCACTGAAATGTAATGTGCTTGCCTTTAGGAAATATTTCCCTTTTATGAAGTAAAAATAAAAGAAAATCAATAAAATTAGATTAAAATTTATATACTGGTATGCTTAAGATTGAAAAAATATACATGTTTATAGAAAATAATTATTTTTTTAAAGGATGTAAAAAAGATTTTCACATCTTAAAAAAGGACTCAGTTTAGAAAAGAAATACGTGGATTAATTCTTAGCAATCAAGTATTAAATTTTAAAAAAGATTAAGAAACTAGTTACAAATCCAAGAATGTTCATTTCAGATTAATAAAAAATTGAAAATTCTAGGAAGGGGTGCCCCCCCCCCCCCCCAAAAAAAAATCTCCCTCTTAAATTGAATGTTAAATAATTTGCAAACGGGTTTTTCCCTGAATTAGTTCTGCAAAATAAAGGATATTAAGGACATGAAATGTTGTAGACATTTGTAATTTTTTCCATTTATGGGGGGGGGGGGGTGAAACCAATAAAATTGCTATACATTGTACATCTTTAGCTGTTTAAGATATAAAATATTAAATGTGCAATAAGAAATAATCATTAATTTAAAGGATGTAAAATGATTATAAATACCTCCATTTTATTTTAATTAAAAAATAAAAATCAATAAAATAAGAGTAAAATTTCTATATTTACATTTTTAAGATTGAAAAAATATATAAGTACCTAATAAATAAAAATTAATTAAAGGATTGTCATATGGTCACACTGTATGGGAATTAACAAGAAATTGGATTTCAATTTATTAAAAGTAATGAGGAATATTTTTAAAATAAATAACTAGAAATATAATAATTAAGATGTTATCAAAATATGGTACAAAATCATTGAAAAATAAGCTGAAATAAAAGTTCCTTAAGGGGGTCCGGGACACATTTTCAAAAAAGTTGTATTTATTGAGTTAAAATTTTGAATTTTTTTGTGATGGTTAACCATATCATTTGTAAACAAAATCAAATGATAAAACTTCTCATAGCTTTTTAAAAAAAATTTTAATTTAAAATTTATGAAAAAAGTGGTATGACTTAAAATCGTTATAACTCGAAATATTATTTGTAGAATTTAAATTGTTTTTCATTTAAATAAACAAATATATATTTTTTAATTTAGAGCCAGCATTTTAAAAAATATTAATTTTTAAAAAAATTAAAAATATTTAACGAAAAAATTACAAAAAAAGCAGTGCAACTTTAAAAAAAAAAAATCATATTTTCAAAAGTAAATATTTTTTTCAAATATGCTGGCTCAAAAGTAAAGTAAAATAATTGAAAATGATATGTTCCGAGTTTCAACCCTGTATCTTTAACAGTTCTCGAGTTATAAGAATTTAAATATGAGAAATGGTGAAAAAACCTATCATGAAGAAAAACACAATTTTACAAGATCTCGTTTCCTTGTTAACCATATCTTGAAAGGCGGATTTTGAAAACAAACCAAAATGAAAAAATTAATATTTCCAGTTCTAATTAAGACAGAAACACGATTTAAACACCATTTTATGCAGAAAACAGCAGAAAATTTTTTAATCTAATTAAAAAAAAAAAAGATGGAAGATTTTTGTGTCCCGGACCCCCTTAATAAAAGTAGTAAAAGATAAAGTAATTAAAAAAAAAATGGATGCAAATGGATTATAACACTAAGAAGCATTTCTTACTAAAACTTACTGCATCAATTGTTGCTATTTGTTATATTAATTGATTGACTACAATAGTTTTGCTATAATACATATTAAATAAAAAAACACAGAAAATGACTCATCTTATCAAAATAAACAAATGAACCAATCTTCTTTTCCTGTCAGTACAAGATGAAAAATCAGCTGACTCTAAATGTTATAGCACATGTTCAGAGTCAGAGTAATGTGGCCTAGGGAAAATGTATATTTTGTATCATAGTATTTTCTCAAATGAACTTCATGGTACTATTCATATAGCTAGAAAAACAGGATTGAAAATATGAAGCATGCAGCCATTTGTAATTGGTATCAATTTTGGATTACGTTGTTTATCTGCTTCAATGATTGAAGGAGAAACCAGTCGCTCCTTACTCTGCCATCGGTTTTGCACATAATCGATGTCTAGCTATGCACGAGTTGCTTATTCACATCGGATGCGAAAACAGATTTCCCTGTACTGTCCCATTCATTTGTGATCCCGATGTGATGCATCGCTAATTCAAAGATCAGGAAATTGGTTTGACGGTTTATGATTTACATCGATATCTTGCGATGTATCGATGCATCGCCCAGTACTAATCAGGAGCTCAAACATTCTTCTACTGCTCAACATTCTTGGTCTTCTCAACATAGGTTTGATTTTTCCTCAGCCACCATTATCCAAAAATGTTCTTCTAACCTTGATCTTGATTTTTGGGAAGCTTACCACGTCATTAAAAATTCTCACTCTTTAGTCAGTGACTTATCTAGTACTCCTAATTTTCCAAGTATTTGGAAAGCATTAATTTAATTTCCCCTTTTTTGGTTTCCTTTTCTCTCCTTCTCTGGTAGATGTCGCTACTTGTCTACCCAGTCGTTTCCACTGCTTCTCTCTCATTGGTTGTTCCTGGCGCCTTTGCTACCCGCATAGGGTATATAAGCCAGTGTGTCTCTGTCTATCATTTTGCTCAGCCTTGCTTTTTCTAGCAAGCTGTTCCTTTTTCCCTAACTTGCACCGAAGAAGAATCTCGCTGTAGATTTGAAACAGCTGTTTGCTGCTTTTCACACATTATTTGTGCATTTTAAACATTGGTTTACTGCTTTTTAATATTCCTGCACAAAGGCTTTAATTGCTATTTTAAAATATTTGGTTATGTTTTTCTTGTTTCAAATTAATCTTAAACACTGGCTTCAAGGGGCCAAAGCCCCCTTGGAGAACCTTCTTAATTGTTCTGTATAGATTTTTATATCAATATGTTTAAAATTATCTTCTATGAGGAGTACTAGCAAAAAATACTTAATTATGCTTTTTTTAAATGTTTATATTACTTTTTTTTTAAAGCATCCCAGTCTGTTTTTTTTCTTCTTTTTAATGCAGTTTTATCAGGGTTTTATTTTGTGTTTTGTCGTTTTTTTTTTTTATTTATTTTTTTTTTTCCACATTAGTGAAAGTAATCGGGTTTTAAACTTTTAGCTCAATATAGTAAACTAATTTATAACCTCCCGTTAAAAATAGTGGAACATTGATCTGCATTTCATCTTCATAACACTTCATACAAACAAACAGCATGAAGATTTTATTGAAAGGTTTGTGTTGTAGAAATGTACATTTTAAAAATGACAAATGATTTCTACAAATACAAACGATGAGGATATTTTTTTTACTCTATATTCAATTCCTGAACCAGTTTGATTGGCCAAAACATTCATATTAAATATTAAAAAAATAATCCGTATGTGAAAGTTTTTATAAAAAAATGTGTTATCATGATGCAATCATTTAATGATTGCACAAAACATTAAAATTTTGTTAGTTTTAAATTCTCTAAGTCAGCAGTTCCTAATCCATGGGTTGTGACCTACTGGTGGGTTGTGCTATGTGTTTTTGTGGGTCACAGAACAATTGAGATTTGCCACAAAAATATATCTTTTATTTCACCAGTTTAAAAAATATAACACAATATTTTGCAATTGCAATAATCATGAAAGCTGTTAGCTTAAATTAAAACTTCGTGAGAAGGCAGTTTTCTTAAACAATCAGTTGGTATTAAGTAATCATGACCTTGTTGTGATATATGACAGCAATCACACAATTGTTATGGCAACCATGCACCTCACTCTTTAGCAGGGATCCGTGCACACACTACCTGCAGTTTTACATCTCTCATTGTCATTTTCTTGTTTGTCCTTAAATTGAAACAGTCTTTCTCTGCTTGTGAGAGTGAGTTATTGTTTGCATTTTGTTTTGATTGAGAGTAGATTTAGTGATCCAAATGATGAGGAACCTTCAACCATAACTTCTCATAATAGTAAGTGTGAAAGTGTTACTGAGCCACAGTCAAGTATTTGTAATTACAATGTAGGCAATGCGAAAAAGCAAAAGATGTGTCTGCAGAAGTATAAGCCGGATTGTTTGGAATACAGGTTTGTGTTTTCAGGACTGAAGAGGAGCCAATAACCTCATTGTGTCATTTGTTGTGAAAGCTTGTCCAGTGCAAACATGAAGCCATCAAAACTTGAAAGACACTTATCAACCAAGCTTTCTGAGTACACAAGTAAGCCTATTGAATTCATTTACGTACATAAACATTATCTTTTGACCAAATCTAGAATGAAAAGTCAGTGTCAGGCATACAAAACAAACAAAGTACCATAGCATCTTACCAGTTATCCTTGGTAATAGCAAAGCAAGGAGCTGCTCATACACTGTAGGTGAGAAACTTATTTTATCAGAAGCAAAAATAATATCTAATACATTGTTTGATGAAAAAAATTCAAAAACAGTAAGTGAAATCCCCTTATCAAACACTAGTTTAAAAAGGAGAACTGATGAAATGTCTAATTGGGTCGAGGAAACAATGATTTCAACTCTGAAGCAAAGTGATTATTTTTCACTACAGCTTGATGAAAAGCACAGATGTTGCTGGTCAGGCAAATTTATTAGCATTTGTTCGTGTTCAGTTCAACGATTCTGTAAAAGAAGAAATGATGTTTTGCAAGTCTTTGCCTACAAAACTACGGGAGAAGAAATTTTTAAATGTGTTGACATTTTTTATAAAGAAAATGAGATTGATTGGTCAAAATGTGTAAGTTTGACAACTGATGCTGTCCGTTCTGTCTGGCATTTTTCAGGTTTAGGTTGCCAAAGTTAAGTCAGTAGCCCCATCAGTGCAATGGAGTCATTGCAGCTTTCATCAAGAGGCTCTCGCAGTGAAAGGCTTGGATGAGTGACTAAAGAAACTGGACGATGCTGTGAAAATTGTTTAACTTTATTAAAGCACAGCCTAAATATTCAAGATTGGAATGTTGTGTAACGAAATGGGCCGTGAACACAAATGTTTCCTTCACTGTGAAGTTCGATGGCTGTCGAGAGGTAAAGTACTGTCAAGATTATCTGAACTACATGACAAACTAAGAATGTTTTTATTGGAGCATGATAGTGACGATAAATCCATAAGGTACTTTATTGAATGTGTTTGTGATGAGAACTGGATGCATTTTGCTTATTTGGCTGATATTTTCAATGTACTCAATGTAATGAACTTGACACTGCAAGGAAAGGATGTCTATAGGTTTTATGTCCAGGGCAAAGTCGATGCAATAATTAAAAATCTTGAATGATGGACCTGCAAAGTAGAAAAAAATAGTTCTGATGTGTTTTGTGTCTTGCATGACTTCCTTGAATCATACAGAATAAAAGTCAACAAGAAAACAGCAAAAACTATGAAAAAGCACCTGGAAGCATTGGTGTCTGGCCTCAGGTAATTTTTTATTGTTTTCAGTAAATTATAAGTAAGTTATAGGCCTCATTTATTTTAAAATATTATTTATTTATTTCAAGTACCCATAAGGATTTTAAATTTTGGTTTGTGTTAAAAAGTGAAATGTTTTGTATTTGTTTGATGAGCGTTACTTTTGGATAAGAAATTTTTTTGCAGAAGAACATTTGAAAAGCCCCAAATTTGTCAACACCTGACTCTTTAATTGAGCTATCTTGCGCTTCCTCTTTGAAAACAGTCTTCAATCAAAAATCCTTAATTTCCTTCTGGATGAATATGTGACCAGAATATCCAAAAATATCTTAATCAACTTTGAAATTCTTGATGGCATTCAACAGGACATACTTGTGTGAATGTGCTTTTTCTACTTTACTGTTTTTGAAAAACAAATACAGAAATAAACTATGTGTAGAAAGTGACTTAAGCAGTTAAAATTAAGTTAAAGTTAACCAGTTTTAACCCTGAGATGCCCTCATCAGTAAACACCATTGCCAGAAATCTCACTGATTGTAAAGTTGTGTTTTGATAATAATTAAACATATTTTTCATAATCTTTGTAATAGTTTGTTGTTTTAAGTGTTACCATTTCTTGTTTTTGTTGATAGTGCATCCTTCATACGAAAATTTGCCCTTTTCGTAGGTTAGTATAGTCAATAGCATATAGAGGTCTTACAACAATTCCCATATTGATGATAGATCCTCATATTAGGTGGGTAATGAAAATCTTTTTTACTTAAAGATGGGTCGCATACCAATAAAGGTTGGGAACTGCTGGTCTGAGTTAATATAATAGTATAATAGAGTTGAATTTTAACATTTCTTAAGGAACAAAGTAACTTTTTAAAATATGTAAACAAAACAAATAAATATGTATATATAATTATATTTATTAATATAATTTATATATAAAGGATAATAATTTTAAACATGTATATTTTAGTAAATTAATTCTGCTAATTACTATTTATGTTACTAAATTTCTAATATAAAAATATTTTTAATGAAAATTTTGCAGGTATTAGTATTATATTTAAAAAAAAAAAATAAACATTCATTTAAAAAGGTAGCTTAGACGTGACAAGAATTATAAATTTTAATTTCATTAACAGTATTGAATTTACAATAAGAATTTATAAAGCAACTGATAATAAATATTTTTATATTTGAAGTATAATACTTAATTTTAAAAGATGAATACTTTAATAAATTAATTCTGCCAATTATATGTATATGTTACAAAAGTTCTGAAATTAAAATATTTTTAATGTAAGTTATTATTAAATTTTAATTATTAACAAAACACTTTATAAGTGATGTGAATTTTAATATTCAATTTTATTAACAGTATTGTATTTACAATGAAAATGACAAAGCAACCAATAACAAATTAATAAAGATTTTTATGCATCAAGGATTATTTATAAGATTAAAACTTTAATAAATTAATTCTGCTAATTTTATATTTATCTCTGTCTAAAGTTCTAACAAAAATGTATTTTTAATGTAAGCGTAGGAGATTTATTACTTCATTTTACTAAATGTTTATTTTATAACTTTTAAAAAAATTAAATGAATTTTAAAATGTAACAATTGAAATTTATTTAAAATTAAATTCTGTTTAATACAAATTTAATTGAATTGTTTAACTTTATTATAATTTTAATATAATTATATAATTGACAGTAAAAGTAATAAAGATCAAAACAAGACTCTGTAAAAAGTAAAAACGTCAGGGAGGACAGAACATGCAAAATTAGAATTACGCATCTAGGATCTTAACCAGCCCTTGCCTTAACCACTGAGCCAGATCATTCACACACAGTTTAGCATTTTATTGCCAAGCCAATGGCAGGAAGCAATCCAAGAGTCAGTTGGTGCATGTGCTGTTTAATGGAAGAATTGTTGTATCTTTTTGCTCATCGTTACGTTTATTTTAGTATATTAAGTATATACTTTAATATTTTTCAAAATATTTAAAGGCTTTAATATGCTTTTACAAATATTTTAAGTGCAGATTCGGATGTTAATCAGTATTTCTTTTAAATGAAATGCTCCAAGGGTCATTCATTTGTTTCTAGATTTGGAATTCGTTGTTCTGGCTGAATGGAAACAGTGTTTGTTTTTAATAGCTGGTTATCCATTATTTTTAATTTAGAACTTAAGACATTATAATTGAATACTTTTTTGAATGTTATAGAGAAAATGAAGGAGAATAGATGTGTGATATAAAGCAGATTTTGTGTATATTTCCACAAGTTGTACAATCAGAATACTTACACCTAACATGGCCACAATAAGTTTGTTTTCTCAAGGATGAGTAACAGCTGGTATCGTCATTTCACTTGCCCATACTTGCCAACTGTTACACTTTAGGTGCAAAATTTGCACTTTTTGACCATTTTGTACACTTTTACACTTAAGATACTTATTTTTATACTTTCTTGCAAAGTTTCTATTTTGTTTCATTTTTCTCACTTCAAATTATGAATTAATTTTTATAGTTGCTTTTAATAATGATAAATTCTGAATGGGAAAAGGATATTTAATATTGTCAGATGATTTAATTCAGGTTTCATTGTCAAAAATCACCAGAAATAATCTTTTCATTTTCATTGTATGTAAAAATAATGTTCTCAATATATTTGCTTAAGAGAACAGCAAAAATTGAAAAAAAAAAAGACTTTAAAATTAGTTTCTTAATGAGTCTGATAAATGGTTTTCATGTTATTCTCATCAAACTATCTTTGTAATGACCACCGCTATAATATTTAGCAATATTTATGTATTATGTAATCAAAAACAAAAAAAGAAAAAAAATTGAAATACTCTTCACACATCATTTTACACTTTACTATTTTCAAGCGTTGGCAGGTATGCTGCATATCATATAGATTTTTCAGAATTCGTACAGTGATTTAGAATTTTGTAAGAAAAATTTTATAAGATTTTTTAAAGTCTTTTCATATTTTGCAGCAATTTTTTGACATTTGTAAAAGAAATTGTTTCAAACTTTCAGCCTAACATAGTAAATTTTGTTTCCTGCGATTTTTGAAATTTTAGTGGTTTTTATGCAATTTTTTAAAATAGTTTTGCTGTGATTTTTCATTTTAAAAAATACCTATTAGCAAAATATTCAGATTTTGAAAAATTCCAAATTTCGGACATCTGGATTTTAGACTTCATACTGTATAGTAAAATCTTCTAAGACAAAATCGCATAGATATGTTCTCTTAGCAGGTACATCATCTGTCATAAAGTTTTAAATTTCTTTACAAATGGATGACTATATTCATTTTGCGTGTATCAAGATATTTTTCCATTTAAAGGTGCGTTTATATGCTTTTTATCAAAAATCATTCTTGAAAGTCATAAATCATTCCCCTATTCTTTCTTTTGTAAAATTTCTGTGTCATCAACAAAAGAAAGAAGAGGAGATGATAATTTAAAAGGCATCCATCACTGACCTCCTACCTCTAGACTCCCAACAGAAGTTATAAAACATGAAAGGGAGCACCTTACCATATCAAACATTGCGATATAAAGAAAAGTAGTCTGTTCAATACCTATTCCTTTGAGCTACGGGTTAATAAAATTTTTAAAATATGCTAGAAAAACAGTATAAATGGGATTTGGGGACTGTCTGAAATTTAATTATGTAATTAACATATTTTTTAAATCTCCCATTTAGGCTGGGGGTGTTGGGAAGATTTTCCTCCATCAGAGCTCTAGGGCTGTTGTTTCAACATGCAGACACAAGAAATGACATTGCAAAGCTATTTTAAAATAACTGTAACTGTAAAAAGTAAACAGATTTTAATCAATTACATTATTTAGACGAGTTCTAAGATTATTAAAACATTTAAAAATTTTAGTAAATGAGAAAATTCAAATTTTAAAACTTATAAATGAAACAGATGCTAAAAACATTTAATTTTTTTTAGAAATATTTAAAACACAACAAACTTGTCAGTCTGCTGAATTAAACACAAATTTAGATCCCTTGGAATTAAATTATTAGCATCTCTACTTTGGTTCTGAAACACTGGCTAGTCTGTAATTTGGAAGTTCTGCCACCTAGTGACAAATCACACTATTCAAGTCCTTTGTGCTCTGATGGTAGAAAATCATCCCACCACTTAGTTCTATCCCTTGTAATTATTTAAATTTTCAATTTAGCAGTTTGCAATTACCAACTTTAGCCTGGCCTGAGCTTTAAAAAAAAAAAAAGTCTGTGCCCGACCCTGAAAGAGTGAAAGACCAGGCTTGATCTGATCAGTCTCGTAAATGAAAATTGACCCAAGTCCGGCCCACAGACTTGTACCATACAAACCTCTATTCTCGATTTAATTTCATAAAACTCAAAGTATCATAACTCTAAGTTTTGGTCTAAAGTAGTGATTTTTTTTTTTTGTTTTAGAGCACAGAGAAAAAAATTAGTACAAAGAAAAAGTACAAAGAAATTTTTCCTAATCGTAACTCATAAAATGTAGGAATTGTGTAAAATTTAAATTTCGTTAACTTTTGCAAAAATTGAAGAAAAATCAGCCATCAAGCATAGATTATGGAACACCTTCCAACACTTCCAGAATATTTAAACAAAACTCACCATTTAATAAGGCAAATAAGATACCACAGTAAACAGTTTAGAAAATGCATAGCATATTTGAAAACTTAGATTTCAGTCATTACTGTCCATAGCCGGGAAAATACTCCAATTCTTTTCTACAGCCCTGCATTGATCTATAGATTTGTATAGATACTATGTAGTATGCTAAAATTTAGTTTAGTATGAAAATGCTTTATAGGTTGAAAATTCACTTTCAGCAATTTCTATTTCATATGAATTCTTTTGTACAGCCCTGTATATTACCTACAGATTTTTATGCATAACACATATTAAGCTAAAATTTAATTCCGACTAAGACAAGCTTAAAACTACTGAAATCACACTTTCTGAAAATATCATCCAGATCTTTGCGTGGCCTGTATATGATTTTATTTATATTCTACAAACATCTCTTAGTATACTAAATATTTTTCAGCAGGAAAATGCATAGCTTGGTTAAAAACCACATTTAAGCAATTCATGCTCATACTCAGTAATGCTTATGATTTTTCTTCATATTTTGTTAAGAAAGTCTTATGAGGGTTTCGAAAGATGCAGGAAAAAAAAGCCATTTTCCACTATGAGATGTTCTATGACATCTTTTAAACACAATTGGAAAGCTTTGTAATTGCAAACAAGTGCCATTTTTTATGCTTACCATGTTTTTTAAATAATATCTTGGCAAATTAACCAAAAATGAAGTATCGGAGTCTCGGGTGCATTCAGACATGCCTTGGACTATCCTCATCCAAATTTTCAGACCTCTATGGATGGTAGATTTTCCTACCCCATTTCACACAAGTACACACTCTTTTCTTTTATTAGTATAAATAATGGCGATGAATGGTATCCTTAATCTGTGAAATGTATAATCTAGTAAAATGAGTTGCCATTAAAAAATGTTATGTGAAAGTGTAAATGCATTCATGAACTATTTTTTAACAATCTTTTAAGCTTTTTCCAACAGGGCATTTTAATTTTATAATTTTTCTTGAGAACATTTTAATTTTTTATAATTTTTGAACATTATATATATATAAAAAATTCTTACTCTTTGAACATTAGAGAAATATTTTTCAAATATATTTTTATTCCTTAGAAAAGTTCATATAATTTTTACAGCAGTCCACAACCTTTCCATTATAATGGCATTTCGATTTATATATATACACACACACACACATATAACCATTAATTAAACATTACCGACCATCATCAAAAACCGCAATATTGTGAATGATTGACTACAAAAATGGACGTCACAAACCAACAATATAAATTACATAACTAGAAAGGTAAAAAATCATAAAATGAAACTTTGCAATGATAAGAATGAAAAAACTAATGGAATTTCCTAAGGGAGGTATCAGATAACTACAAGTAGAAATCATATAGATAATACACAAAGATTATGCGCTTTTGCAGCAAAGATCTAAGCGTATAGTATTTAAAAGATTGCTAAAACATTTAGCTACCTAGGTATATATAAATATATATAAGATACCAATATTAAGGAAAAAATAATTCAAAATGAATTGTTGCATTCAAAATGAAAAGATATCATAATAAAAAACATCATAAATATATATATATATATATAGAGTCAGGTGGGGGAAAGTGGGGGTAAAATCAGGCTTTTTTTAGAGAAGGCCCAAAAACCAAGCTATTAAATTTATTTTAATGAAACTTTTGATGCATTTTATATACATTGGATTCATATAGATTAGAAATGAACCATAACCGTTCAATTTTGTTAGATTGTTTCCTCACAGTGATACATTTAAAAAAGCATGTTTTGATACCCCACTTACCCCATGGTGGGGTAAAGTGGGGGTAGTTCCAAAATTGGGGTATATTTAAATAAAAATATGTAAATATTGTTTTTAAAACAAGAATACACTGAAATAAAAGTATCTTAATTATACTTAAAGATAGAAATGCACAAAAAGAATATAATTTTTACATATTATTTAATTTAAAGAAATGTCCATGGCTATCAAAATTAAGTTCACTTAGTCTGCAGCATATATTGTTGAATTCTACATAATCTTCATCATTAATAGAAGGAAAGTGTGATAGTCCCCCAATGGTGAATTGGACAAACACTTTGTTATAGAATCACTAATTTCTATCACTTGGCCGATAAATTTAACTGATTGACTTTTTAACCGGTACTCAACTTCTACCCATGAACCTTGCTTTATTTCTTTATAAGTCTACTTTTATATTATCTGTTTCATTTCTTTTACTTTTTATAATTACTCTGCTTTTTGGATGTTTTTCCTTTCCTTTTCTTGATGGAATTGTTTCTTTTCTTGTGGTGAGTTTATTAAGCATTTTTTATGTCCTTTTCTATGTTTGCTTAACCAGATTTTTTCTGATAGTCACGTTCTTCAATAGCCAACCTTTAGAAAACAGTTTAATTGGTTAAAACCTCACCACTCTTGCTTTGTAATTATTTTATTATGTCTATGGTTATTTTATTATAAAATATAGAGAATCAGACATTTACTAAAGTTAACACAGAGATAAAAAATATCCCTATCATACAACACTCAGCTAAGCCTAAGCATACCCCCAAATTACCCCACTTCAGAAAACAATTCATAATAAATAGAATTATAAAATTTATTGTTAACTGTCTATGTAGAACTGTACCTGAGATGTCCCTCTACAAGTACAAACTAAAATTAATAGTTTATGACAGTTAATAATGATTTTAGAAGAAAGTTCTTCAGAAGCTTAAACTAAAATGCCATATGCAATGAGCATAAACAAGATAGTTTGTAAATATTAAATTTGTTGCAGTTTCTAAAACTAAAACAAAAATGTTTGCCATAATCTCAATGTATGTCTCTAAAAAAGAATTAACTAAATATCTTAAATTAAAAAGCAATAAAAAGTGTTTTTCAATATACCCCCACTTTACCCCATGGGCCCACTTTCCCCCACCTGACCCTATATATATATAATAAATGCCTAATCTGATAACCTGTTATTAATATTTTATCCAGGATGATATAAAAGAAAAGATCAGGAAATGATGCCTTTCAGCTGCTGATTACTTCAAATGGAAACAAAAATCTACACTTCCTGATTATTGCATTTTGTTGCCACAAAACTTGACATATATCCAATGTAGAAAACACATCAGTTGTTTACACTTTACCTAAATGAAATATGGTGATTTTTAAAGCCTAATGACTGGACTTTAATATGCCATTGGCTGTTGTAACCTGCCTACACTACTTACACCATCTATTATAAATCCTTTAAAATTAAGTTTAGTACCCAATAATATAGTGTGTTGTCAGGTAAATTAGGACAATATTTAACAAATAATGTACTGAATCTTCTAAATATATAAATCATTAAAGTCATGTGTAATAAATTGTAGATCTTTTTAATACCAGCAAATTTATATATATATATATATATTTATGCATTTTATACATGCATTTCTTTTATATTATTACATCATGATAACATTAAAAATATTTGCCTTTAGTTTTTGCCTGCCTTGGTTTCCTCTCTCCAGCTAATCGAGGTGCTCTTATGACATGTGCCATGGTATGTGCATTTTATTGTTTTAATTTTTGCCATTTATCTTATTTCTCATGTTTTGCACAAATCATTCAAAAAGTTATTCTGACAGTGACAGTCTTTTTAAGTATTTTAAACTGTTGTAATATTTAATCATATTTAAATATTCTAATATTCTAGTTTTTCTTTTATATTTTTTGATAAATACATTAAATTTAAATAATCAAAAAACCCGACTGCGCAAAAAGAGAAATAATTATTTCTCATCAATGTGAATTATATTACTTACCTATTTTTTTATTTACTTGTATTGATGACTTTTAAATTGTGTTTAATTGTTAGTTCCTATCTATAAACACTGTTTTGATGAGGTCTATGATGGTTAGAGTTGCAGTAAAGCTAGATATCCTACCTACACAACTTTCAGGTTCTATAATATTTTAACAAAGCTTCTGACTATAAAATAGTCAATGAAATATAATCTTCATTTTGAAAGACCTATCCAATGATATGCCACTCAAAAGGATGCGTAAATTTTTTTTTTCGTCTCTACTATCATTTTGTATTTTACGGCCACCATTTTGAATTTATAAAGTAAAACCTAGCCTATAACCATCAGGCAGTTAAGATGAATCGATAGAGACTTCATTCATTAAAATCCATCCAACTGTTGGGATGTTTCGAGGGTATAACGAAATCCACATACCCAGATACGCGTGAAACACATAACCCTTCTTTTCAGTCAGGTAATAAATGTAATAATGTTTTCTTTTAATTTTTGTCATGTTAGAATGCTTTTATTTCTCCCTAGCCCTCTTTTATTATAATTTTTTTTTTCTGCATCAAAAGAGGAATATTAATTGCTGCATGATTCTTATGTGTAACAGAAATCTGAATTACTGAGAGAACATTTTAAGGATCTTCATATAATGTATTTAAAGTATTTGAATAAAATGAAATCTAAGATATAAAACATGTATTAATTGCTTATCTAGTTTTCCTGAGTTAACTCTGTTACATTATGTACGTTTTGTACAAAATAATTATTGTGAGTTTACTTGTGCCATAGGATCATTGGTCAGGTCCTTTTTTATTTCCTCTAATAAATTCAATTTATTTTTCTGCTATGATGAATGATTTTCACAGTGTTCTGTTTTCAACACACCAGTTTTATTATGCACCCTTTTTGTTCAAACTTCGTCCTCCATTCAGTTAATTTATTCATCTGCTTTGAGGCTATAAGATAGTTTTGGCGAATTCAGACAGCATAAAAATTTCAGCTTTTATATTACAATGAACTCCCATTGGTACAGACTTCCAAGGAAGCCATTTTTTGTAAGCACTGATCAGTCTGCAATAAATGATATAAAATAATTCCTTTCATTGAGCAAATTGAATTCAGTTTTGGGCAGAAATTAAATAGATATTAATGCTATAATAAACAACTTTTTCTGTAATTCAGTAATTTTAGTTAAAAAGTAAGTTATTGACAATTTGTCAATACAGAAGAATAAATCACTAAAGGTAAATTATATAATGATATTGCCTTCCTTACATAATTTAACTTTAATTAAAGAAATCTCTCACTTTTCTTTGCGCTATTGAACTATGATCTTTTTACCTCATCATTTTGCAGTTTTGTAACTCACTCGAAAAATTTGGTATGTTATATCACATTTTGATTGGGTAATATTGGCAAACAAGCATTAGCAATTTTGGAACCTCTCATGTTTTTGGTGGTAAAAAGTTTTCTTTCTGCTCATTATTGTTACTGACAATTTCTCAATCTCTCAATAATCAAAGTTACATCAAAGCTGCTTTTGAAAAAAATAATGTACAAGCCAGTTTTAATTCTGCTAAGTCAGTTTGTGTAAAATATGTCCATATTATCCAATGAGCAGTATGCTTAATCATCACCCCCTCCCCCTTAATTGTCACAGTTTTATTCACATGAAATATGGCCACTAATGCCTTGCGTGCAACGATTAAGACTACTGTCCCTGCAGGCAAAGACACTCGCAAGCTAATACTAAACCTATGGGGAGGTTATTTTCTAATATTTCATTTGCATTTCGACATTTTAAAATAATTTTTTTTGAATTGGATAGCTGAGGTCCATCTCCACATCGCTCCTTTTTTATTTTTCGATTCTGGTTGCAGATATTTTTTATAAAGTTATTTTCACTTTCAAAACCAGTTCTAAAAAGAATTGTCATTCTAAAAAATATCGGCAATCAAAATCGAAAAAGTAAAAAAAGAGCAATGTAGAGATGGACCTCAGCTATCCAATGAAAAAAAAGTTATTTAAAAATGGTGAAATGTAAATGAGATATTAAGAAAATAACCTCCCCATACGTTTAGCACAAGTTCACGAGTGTCTTTGCCTGCAGGGACAGGAGCCTTAAGGGGTTAAACTATTGGTTCCCAACCTTTTGTTGCTCCGCCCCACCAAAACATCTCTAAAATGATGATCCCCTCCCCCCCCCCTCCCAACTCCAAAACATATATTTCTGAGTATTTAAAAGGGGGATAAATTGCACATGGGAACCACTTAAACAATAACAAGTTATTTCAGATTTTTTTTAAAGCTTATGAAACAGGCATTTTGCCTGTCACAAATGTTTTTAATATAACTGTATAAAACAGAGAGAGAAGCAATTTCCCTTTATGCCATAAAGAGTTTTGTTGTTTCTTGCCAACTTACTTTAGTGTAAATAAAAGTGTTGTATAGTCTTGCTTTTTTTTATCTTCACAACGTTTCTGGAAGAGGCTCTCTCACATTTGGTATTAAATTTAATAGTGTTTATACATTTTATAATAGATTTTAATAACTTATTAAGAACTAGTGAAATATTTTTCATTATAAATAACACACATGATTTTACACAAGAACTAAAAAGCTTTCTTTCCTGTTGTAACTGGCATGTATAGTTATATATATATATATATAACTTGTTATAAAATTGATTTAATACATTAATTAGCTGTAATACAGTTTAGAATGAGTTATAGATACATTACTTTATCTTGTTCCAAAAGCATTATTGGTTACACAAAACAAAAATGTTTTTAAAAGGATGATTTCTGTTGCCTTTGCATCTTTTCAGCTTTCTTGGCGTGGGGGAGGGGGGAGGGATTTTTCAATTCGGAAATATTTTTATGTTTCTATTGTAAGAACATTATATTTGTACATTTCCTAATTCTACAAAATACTAACAAGGAGAGGTCCAACCTTTTTAATCACATATTTTGATTATTTTAATATATGTTGTAGGGTAGAGACCCCTTAGTGTCACGTTCAACGGATTTTATAAAATGCTTCTTAGTTCTTGAAAAACCGGGGGGTCTAATATTAGTACACAACTTAAATACTTACTTTGCAACCAAAATGATAGGTTAGTCGTAGCTCCGTTGGCATGGCGTTTGCCGGTTGATCCGAGGGCCCGGGTTCGATACCTGAATGTGCTACATTTGTTTTTCTCATTTTTTGTTTTATATAGTTGTAATTATAATTTAATAATTTCACTTAAAAATTTTAACATCATACATTAATTATAATGTTAACAAACTTAAATTTATCATTTCTTATTTGTAAACTATTATTTCTCATCCATTAAAGAGGTTTAAAAAGAAATTGGATCTATTATTGAATGATAAAAATTCTAAAATCGTGATAAATTCTGTTGTGGTGCTATCTAGTTATGATAATATAAAAGAATATTCAAATAAAATATAAATAAACGCAGAAAGAAGATAAAGGGTGAAGTAACATAATTGAAAGCGCAAGCATACTTATTACAAATTTAAAAATCTTTAATATGCAAAAAATTGGTTGTAATTTAATTCTGATGCTAATTTTTAATATAATTATGCTTGTTACTTTAAAAGCAGAATAATAGTATTATCGCATTGACTTCCTTTGTTAAAGCAATGCGTAAATGATGTTTCTTTAAAATCACAAATTGACACAATTGCTCAATATCATTGCATCGATAAAGAATATATGAAATACATTTTAAAAGTGATTTTTTAAAAAAAAATAAAAGTTGTATGATGTTTTATTACAACTATTTAGTTAAAAGTAAAAAATTAAATAGATTAAAATTATAATTGGCATACAATATTAAAAATTTTAATTGACAATGAGATTATTAAGTTATACTTACAAGTAAATTTATAAAACAAAAAATGAGTAAAACAAATGTAGCGCATTCAGGTATCGAACCCGGGCCCGCTAATCAGCCAGTAAACACCATACCAACTGAGCTACGACTAACCTATCATTGTGGTTGCAAAGTAAGTATTTAAGTTGTGTACTAATATTAGACCCTCCCGTTTCTCAAGAACTAAGGAGCATTGGATAAAATCCGCTGAACCTGACACTAAGGGGCCTCTACCTTACAACATATATTAATATAATCAAAATCTGTGATTAACAAGGTTGGCCCTCTCCTTGTAAGAAAAGTATTTAAAATAAAAGATTTGAGTGGGGTTATAAATATTGTCCAAAATCCCTATAAATTCAAATGTAATTATTCCTTCTAAATCCTTCAATCCTTCTAAAATTTATTAAATGATTATGTAAATCTTCTGATGTAGTTTTAACAATTCACGAAAAATGCTTTAGAAGATAAAATTTTCATGAATTCATAATTTAGTACATAAAGGGTAGTTTCACGTGTAAAAGTTTCTTTATGTGATATATAGCAAAACGAATGAAAACACAAATTTTATTCAACATATAGTCGAAAATTAGCAATTTTAAAAATATGAAGTACAATAGTAACATTACAGCACAATTTATAGCTTCGGGCCCAAAAAGATTGTGGAAACTTTGTAATAGTAAACACTTTGCCATTTCAGTTAACGTTCTATTCGATCTTTCAGGGGTGCCATTCTGCTGAGGGGTCAAAGGGGAAGAAAAGTCTCATTTTATACCGCATTCTTCGATATATTTATCAAATTCTTCGCTGCAAAATTTCTAATCCATTATTGGTACGAAGAAATCTTATTTTCTTTCCTAGTCGGTTTTCAACTTCTGCTTTGTATTTAACAAATGCATTCTTAACCTCATCCTTGGTTTTAAGAAAACTAACTTCAATATATCGTGATTTATCATCAATAAAATTAACAAAGTATTGGGATCCTCCATGGGAAGGGACCCTCATGGGCCTACACAGGTCTGAATGAATCCGAAACAATAGATCATTACTTTGAAAATGTGATTGTTTAGGAAAAGGGCGGACAGTTTGTTTACCTTGAATACAAACTTTACAATCTTTAAGAGACTCATCATCATTGAAATTTAAATTTCTAACCATATTATTAGATTTAAGTTTCTTTAAATCAGACTCATTTAAATGTCCTAACTTTAAATGCCATTTTACAAATTCACTTACCTGTGCAATTGCAGCTCTTTCGGTGATTGGATGCACATAATATAAATCACCTTGACGAACAGCTTGTACTAGTATAGAACCATTAAGCTCAATTATTTTAGCATATTGTTCTTTTAAAAGCACAGAACGATTATTAGCTGTGCTTTTGACCTTGAAATCAAATTACATTTTAACTCAGGTACACACAAAACGTTCTTAAGTGTGAGATTAGTAGTCCCACTACCGTTAGGCACTGTAATGAGAACTGTTCCTATTCCTGTGATTTTTGCAGTTTTATCAACTGCAAGCTGTATTGTAGCATTCTCACGAGGATGAAATTCTGTAAATAAATTTTCATCTTTGCACATATGAGATGTACAACTGCTGTCTAAACACCAAGCAGTAGATTGATGATATACATTGTTAAATGACATACTAACTGGTTCTTCATAGCTAATCATTGAACCTTGATTTCCTTTATTTAAAGATGCAAGTTTTCTGTCAGCTATTTTCTTTCTACATTCATTAGCTTTATGCCCAATTTTAGAACAATAATTGCACTTGAAATTATGATAATTTCTTTCTGCAGAAAAATTTTTATTCATATTAGTTTTCCATTTTTCTTCTTTTCTTGATTATTTCTCTTGTTTTCTATATAATAGGCATTTTGTGAATCATGAGTTGTTTTTCCTTTTCTAGCTCCCCATTCTTCTAGCATCTTAATTTTCAAAGAATCGGATTTAGGTAACCCATCTCTCGATTCTATAGCGCATCTAAAATTTTTGAAATTCTCAGTTACACTGTAGAGTAGAAGAATTGATAACAAATCATCCACAATTTCTATTTCCATTCCTTTTAATTTATCAACAATCTCAAAAAAGATATTTAAATGTTCAGACATCGTTTCACTGAAACTCATCTTTCGAAACAGGAGCTGTTTTAACAGAGTTGCCTTCTTTGCAGGACCTCTCGATTCATAAACTTATTTCAATTTATTCCATACAGAATTTGAAGTCGCACAATGTTTAATGTGGTACAATTCACTAGGATTTATAGCCAGAATTATATCAGCATGAGCTTTTTGATCGGCCTGGAGCCATTTCTTTTCATCAGCACTACTTTTGGCCGGTTTCTCTTCTTTGCCATTTACATAATCCCAATGATTATTTTTTATTAATACAGCTTCGATTTAAAGCTTCCAACTATCAAAGTTGTCTTTACCGAGCTTTTCAATTGTCGTAACGTGATATGATTAAACAAAATATCTCGCAGCCGTAAATCAAAACAGTTAAAGGCAGAACGTAGAAGAGTTCTTAGTTTTGGTTTAGGCTTAAGACTTTACGATTCGAAAGTTCGAATTAAAAAAAAATTCTGCTATTTACAGCGCAGTGAGTAGCGTCTTTGGTACCCATAACCTTTGTTGGTTTTGGGGGGCACAAAGAGTTAGCAGAATAGCTCAACGTAGACATTTATTAATACTAACTCGAGGACAAAAATATATACATAGCTTAAGTGCGACTAAGCACTGACATGTTTTTAACAGAACTGAATAATCTCGCTCGCAGAGCAGATTTGGAGAAACGTCACTGTACGCGCATGCGCTGAAAAAAAAGGATAAGATAAATGGACGTTGTATTCAAACATTTATAATTTAAGTAACTGATATGTTTGCTTTTTATCAGAAGTTTCACTAAAATATTGGGTAGAGCATTTATTTTTACTCTGTCTCAATTTTTTGAAAAAATAACAGTATTTAGTATTTTCTAATTCTTTTTTTAACTACATAAACATTAAAAGTTTTCATTAACTTTATTTTTTTCAGTCTCATTTTAAAACCTTAAACTTAAAACTTGATGCTAGTAGCTAACAATTTATAATATTTTTTAATTACTGTAATTTTATTTTAGATTTTCATACATTATTTAATTATTAAACCATGGATTCCAAGGTAATTTCTTTTATAATTCTTATACAGGAAAGAACGACAAACTTTTCTTTGTACACACATACACATATATATTCTTGATAATGATCAGAAAATATAGCAAACATTATAGATCAGTTCAATTTATTTGATAAATCCATGCCAAATATTTTTAATATAAATTTAGTATTTTTTTTAAAAATATTGTTACTAAATTTTATTTAATTATGAAGCATTCAAATAACAATAATAATAATAAAAAGAAATACGAATCATATAACTTCTCTTCCTGAAATAAAATATCACATTATTAAAATGAATTGTCGGCAGAAAGTATTACATATGCATGCCAAATATTTTTAATATAAATTTAGTATTTTTTTTAAATATTGTTACTAAATTTTATTTAATTATGAAGCATTCAAATAACAATAATAATAATAAAAACAAATACAAATCATATAACTTCTCTTCCTGAAATAAAATATCACATTATTAAAATGAATTGTCGGTAGAAAGTATCACATAAATGCATGCCAAATATTTTTAATATAAATTTAGTATTTTTTTAAAATATTGTTACTAAATTTTATTTAATTATGAAGCATTCAAATAACAATAATAATAAAAAGAAATACAAATCATATAACTTCTCTTCCTGAAATAAAATATCACATTATTAAATGAATTGTCAGCAGAAAGTATTACAGAAATCATTCTGCCCGAACCCATGTTCTCTATGAAAATTCACAGCTTTAAACTGACTCCTTAGATCACTGGGCTAACCAGATCTCTCCTTACTTTTTTCTACAATTGAACAGGTTCTAGATTTAATTTCATGCATACGTAAATATGTCAATTTTGCAGTGAACTGAATTGTTTCCTTAGCATTTTAATATATATTATCTGATTAACCAGATATACATCTTAAGGAGAGACAAATTAACCAGAATCTATTTTACTTGGTTTTATAACAGTTTTCCCATGTTTCCTAATCATTTTGCAGTGAGTGTCCTGTACACTATTTTTAAACTTCTAGCATCAGTATTTACAAATAGGAATAATTGCCTAAATTTAATCACATAAGTTATGTTATTAAATGAGACTGAAGATTCTATTCAGAATTACTGGAAGGAAAAATTAAAGAATGTATGCACCCTATACATCATGTATATGTGACTTTCATCATTAAAGAATATAAAAATTTTAAGAACTCTTTATTATTACTTTTCTTTTCTAAGAACATAAATATTTTATAATAATTCTTAGAAATTACTTATTTTTCCTTAAGTATTAAAATGGTGCTCAAATCAAAGCAAATTTATTATCACTTTATATTAAAGAAGAAATATCTGAAATCAAACATTAAAAAATAAAAAGAATTTTTATAATTCTATATAAAATTATCTTTAAAAATTATACTTTGCTGAATTGTAATAAAACACTATATGTAGATTCTCAGTGTATCCATTTTGGTTTTCATATTTCATTTATATTAATTTGCATAGTGTAACAGTATTGTAGCCTGATTCTAATTTATATGTAAGACTGCATTTAATTATATATGCTTTGAATTATGCTTTACCTGTAATGGTTCAGTAATTATACTTATATTATTTGTTACTCAACATCAATGACTCTGCAATTGTACTTTTATTATTTCTTACTCAGCATCAATGATTTATAAGTTTTTATGCTGCATTGTTTAAATGTTGACCTTGTTTTATGGATTAAGTTAAAAATATTACTTTCTATTCATATTCATGCTATCTATATTATTAACCCCTTGGCATCCAGACATACAATGCATACGTCCTGATTTTATCATAGATGACTAATGGACGTACAACGCTTATGTCCATGTGGAATATGAAAATACAAATTTATACTAAATGCTGGTATATACAACCATACTTGGAAAAAAGCTGTCTTGGTGTCAAGGGGTTAAAGCACACACACACACACACACACACACACAAAAATTAAGACTGAAATCAAGATAAACACATAATTAAATTCATAACTTCTTCCATTTTTGATTGATTTTTGAGCAAGGTCAGAATAGCCAAGAGGTCTAATTTGTTAGATCTAACAAGGAAGGTCTCCATACGGCCATATTCAGAAAAATCTGAAAAAATTACGAGGTGTTCTTCTCATATGGATATATATGTTTATAAAATTTTTTTTGGCGGAACCTCAATAAAATGTTCGAAAAAAAAAAAAAAAAATGAAAATTTCGTTTATTTGGCGATTAAACGAAATTTTGAAAAATACTTTTTTTATGTCGAATACTCTTTAAGATAAAAATGTTTCATATTGAACTTGTTTAAATAAATTTAATGTAAATAACTTTAATTTTGTCAGTTTTAGTTTAACTATAGTTTTATCATATACATACATAAATATTTATAATGAAAGTTAACTATCAAATTTTATGAATTAAAACCAAATTAAAATAAATTAAAATTTTTTTCAACATCTCAAAATTAAGTCCAATTGAGCACTGCCTATTCAATTTTGTTGCCATGGAAACAACTACTCCTTTCATACTGAAATGAATAACTGTAACATTCTTTATCCTGCTTTTTTTTTTTTTTAAATGCTTAAATATATGAAAATATTTTTTATAAATGCATACCTGCCAACTGCTACGAAAAAATCGTAGTTGCTACGATTCGAACCTGTAAACTACGATGCTACGAAAATCGGCCTTAAACTACGATTTTTTTTTGCAAAAAATACAAACGCATTTTTTGTTTCTAGTTGCGATTTTTATCCCGCGCGGCATATTTTTCAGGAGTGATTCTGTTCAGAAATTTTCTAAATTTCAAAGTATGCATTTCTGAAAGTTTTAAAAAATTGGTCATTAGTCCAAAAATTTGGACATTAAAAAATGCTCATGGGGGGAGGGGGGGGAATCTGGGCTGCAAAACAAACTTCTTAACATAAAACCCTCTTTATGCATCTTAACCACCAGTGAATCGTGTTTCTGTAAATATTTATACAGGAATTCCCTTTCTCAGAAACAAAGGTGCCATTTTAAGAATTTCTGGAGAGGGGGGGGTGGGGGTGGAGGTGGTTCTTTGAGAGGCAAGGTTTGAAATAGTATGCAAAATCGCACGATATGCGCACGGAAAAGGAAAGTCCTGCATAATGAAAAATGCTGTCCAGTATTTCCCACTGCAAATTTTTTCACAGACCTATGACTCTTTTGCGAATATATTTTGAAATTTCTTGGAAGACCACAATTTTTTTTTATTTTATGGAATTTCCCCAAATTAATTCGTGAATAGATCGCGGAAAAAAATGAGATTTTCTTCAAATGATCGTGTTAAAATATCGGGTATTTCGTCAAAGATCTCAGAAACAAATAGTGATCATCTTCAATTGGTCGCTGGATAAAATCGCTAATTTCGTTAAGAGTTTAGAAAGAAATTGCGAATTTCATCAAAAGATATCGCAAAAAATCACTAATTTCGATAAACTATCGACGGAAAATATTTCAAAAGGTCATGGAAACGAGTGGTGAATTTTGTTAGTTGATCGCGAAAAGATATAAAAAATTTTGCCGATCGGTTGCGATAAACTATCGCGAATTTTGACAAATGAGCATGTAAAAAAAATCAATTTCGTCAATTGGTCGCAGAAGAAAATAAATTTCGTCAAAGGATCGTGGTAAAAACGTGAATTTTGTCAAAATGTCGCTGAAAAAAAAATGCGAATTTCGTCAAAAGATTAGTAAGAAAAGGCAAATTTTACCAAAAGATCGCAGAAAGAAAACACTAATTTCGTCAAAGGATCATGGTAAAAAACGTAAAACTTTTTCAAAGGATCACGGTAAAAAATGTGAATTTCGTCAAAAGTTCGTGGTAAAACCTTCGGATTTCAACAAAGAATAGTGATAGAAAAATGTGAATTACGATTGTGGGGGAAAAAAAATTGAATATCCTGAAATGATTGCGGGAAAAAAAATTGCTAATTTCGTCAAAATTTACTGCACTGGTCTAAAAAACTGGAACCAGGCTCAAAAAAGAAAAAAAAAAAAAAAAAAAAAAAAAACTGCTTCAAAACAAGAAGAAATTCAAAATTCTAAAAATCATAAAAATTTTCAGAGGAAAAAAATTACTGTGTTGAGTTCAAAGACTGAAACCTTATTTATTCTTTTCGCGAATGTCAAAAGATGGCTGCGAAACCCGAAAAACCAACCAACCAACCAACCTCCAGATTAATTTAAATTTTGTCTGCTACGATTTCTCATTTTCAAAGGTTGGCAGGTCTGTAAATGAGATTGTTTTTAAAGCAATAAAATTAACAAGCAATATAAATAGTATGTAATAAAAATGTATTTATTAAACTCGGTCATTGTTAAGTTTAAATTCATTAAATATTTTTTACACACATTCTAAAAATCAATTAACAAGCAATTCTCAGGTGCATTAAAATCGTTTGCTTTGGCGAGGAAAAAAACTTGCTCACCAAATAGCGTGATGCTTTCGTCTTTTCGCGCCAAATACTTAAAAGTATTTTATTTTTTTACAGGATTTCTAGTATAATTCTGCCGCTAAATTTGACTGATCCTTTATTACATATATAAGTAGTTTAATTGGCATTTTTTTTCAAAATATTCTGAGTATGCCCAGTAAGGAGACTTTCCTTGTAAGCTCTAATTCTCGAAGGAAGTGTGGATTCAAAACTCTATTCTGGCAGAAGCTGGTTCTATAATATTGTTGTCATTCAGATAATTCATTTCAATAATGTCAACCAAATATTTGTTATTTCGGAAAAAAAGTTATAAGATTTGTGTTTTTTCTTTAAATCCAAATGTTTTACTATTATTATTAAGTAAAATTTAACACCTAACAATATATTTTTTTAGTTTCTAATTTTTAAATTAAAAGCTTTGGCATGTAATTATCAATAACATCTGCATTTTTGGTATATTTTTAAGACAATAAGTATACATAATATAAAGAAAATTAAGGGAGGTGAGAGATTATTTTCTGTAAGAGAAGGAAAATATTTGTATAAAAACTATAAAAGAAATTAACTTGATAGCTATTGTTTTATGTATGAAAATAAAATTAAAGTAAAAAAGAAAAGAAATATAAAGCAGTTAGTTGCAAACAGCAAATTTTAAGTTCAGGCTGTTAAAGTCACTAATAAAAATAAAATTACTGAAATTTTAAAGGTTGCATGGTTTAAATCTTAAAAAAAGATCTAATCTAAAAAAAGAAAAAAAATGTATATATATATATATATATATATATACATATATACAGGGTGATTCATAAATATCGAAACAATAGGCTATTTCCTTAAATATTGGCCCTAGACCCATACTTCCAATTGCAAAGTATCATAAAAAAAGGTGCAAAATTTAATGACACAAGTTGCAACTCTATGGGGGGTCTATTTGAAAAAATACGAAAATTAAATTTTTATACGGCCCCCGTAGTGTAAAAATTCCAATCGGGAAAACTTTCCTTATCCATTCCTGAATTAAACACAAAAAATTGCATCTTCATATCTGAAAAACTCGCAGAGTTATGGCCATTTAAATAATTCATCAGGTTTTAAGGGATTAGACACAAATTGAAATGCGTGCAATCCAAGAAACAATATTACTTTAAGAGTTCTAGGAAACATGTAAAAAATATATTTGTTGAGTTAGAATTTTGATTTTTTTCTGTTTTTGTGATGGTTAACCATATAATTTGCAAAGAAAATCACATCCTAATATTTCTAATGAAGTTTTTTAAAAATTTAACTGATTAGTATTTTTTAAGCGGATTTAATTTAGAATCTTTATAACTCGAAACACTATTCATCGGATTTAAAATTTTTTTTCATTTAATTAAGGAGGAAAGTATAATTTTAGTTTTGTTTCAGAATTTTTTTAAATATTAATTTTAAAAATATTAAAAATATTTATTTAAAAAATTATGTAAACTTATTTTTTAAAAAATCGTATTTTCAAAAGTAAAATGTTTTTCAAATTTGCCGGAACAAAATTAACATAAAATGATAAAAAAAGATATGTTCCAAGTTTGCACCTTTTTTATTTACGATTCTTGACTTATGATAATTTAAAGACAAAAAATGGTAAAAAAAAAAAAAAAAAAAAAAAAATATGCAGAAAAAAAGCATTTAAAGTTTTAAACATTGATTGGCTCCTAATAAAATGTTTAAATGCATTTTTAAAAAATGCACGTGAAAATCAACTTTTTTCTGTAGCTTAAACTTCCGATTCAGTTTAACTTTTTCCGTTTTACAGTTTAACGTTTTGTTTCCACCTCTTTTTTGTACTATTTAAATGTCCATAAATAAATGTTAAATGTGTAATTTGAAACAATGCTTTTTCTAACATGCCGATTAAGAGTTTTTCATAATTTTAGCCCTCACTAATTCAGGCTTTTTATCATCCCGGCGAGGCCGTTAAAAAATCTATATTCTGTTGCTGGGCCAGACCCGGGATTGGCAACTTTTCTGAATACTCGGCCTGGCCGAGCTTAACGTAATTTTTCATACCGAACCGGGTGTTGGTGTGATTTATGACAGCCAATTATCTGCACAAGAGATATGGGCCTGAAGAGTGAGAGTGCCTTCCGTGGAGGTCTTTCTAAGGGAACCTAATTCGTATTTACGCAAGGATATCCAAGTTTAGCAGAAAACCACTGAAAACTCCGAAAGATTGGGCCGAAGCGCACGATTGGGTTCGAACCCAGCACCTCCCATGTACCAGCTTTGAAAGCAGAACCTCTCGGCCACTGGTTATACCGAACTGGGACTGGCTTCCTATTCCTAGGTCTCCCTTGGGCGAAATTTTCAGTCCCGGTCTCGAGACAACCCGTATTAAAATCATTACCTATGACTGGCCTAATCCGTGCAAAAATAACTAAAATTTGGCTCAGCCCCAAAACTTTTACAACAAATGCATATATTTTTAAATGGCCATTATTTTACAATAAAACTTTAAAATTCATATTTTTAAAGGATAGTATATTTTAAGGCAAAAAAATTAAAATACAGTAAAACTAGTAAAAAAAAATCTGCCTATGACAGAATCCTTCCTTAAACGGAAAAATCTGTTGATTCATGGAAAATGAATATAATAATACCTGAGAAAAATAGACTACATTTACAACTCCTAAGAAGGGAAATTGTCTATAACGCTTTTTTTTTTCTTTCCTATATGATTCCATCTTAAAAGATTTTACTTTATAGCATTTTTCATTGTCTCCAACACATGGAATATGGATTAACGATATTAAAGGAGAAGTGAATCATTTACATATAAATAGAGATTCATTAATAAAACATAATCACAGCTTTTGGCGCTTCTTTAAAAATAATAATTATAAACCTGTAAAAAGAAAAGACATAAGTATTTTTGGTTAGAACTCCTCCATACGAAACAAATCTTAACTATATCGATGTAAAAAACTATGTAGAAATTGAGTCATGCTGGGCCAGGCTATGATTTGAACTGTTTTCCAGGCAGGGCCGAACTTTTTGTCCTATGGGTCGGTCTGGGACCGGACCTAGATATTTCGACTCGTGCAGACCACCGGCATACTTTGAAAACAGGTTTAACGTAAAATCTATACGCTACCTATTTCGTGTCCAAAGGAGAGGCACTGTCTTATATCGACTTTTAATAATGTACATTTTGTGGATGATCCCTATCTTGCATTCAAAATGAGTCAAAAACTCGTCACTCGGAGGCATGGATAAATGGTGTAAGTCACGAATTTTGGATTTTGATATCTGTGAATTTTGAAGATATCGAGATGAATTTTTTTGTGTTCAATTCAGGAATGGATAAGAAAAAATTTCCTAATTGGGAATTTTACTCTATGGGGGCCGTATAAAAATTTAATTTTTGTATTTTCTCATATAGATCCCCCATGGAGTTGAAACTTATCTCATCAAAATTTGCACCTTTTTTTATGAAACTTTGCAATTGGAAGCATGTGCCTAGAGGCAATATTTAAGGAGATAGCCTATTGTTTCGATATTTATGAATCAACCTGTATATATATATATATATATATATATAGCACAAAATTCTTTCACTTCATTAATTGAGGCAGTCAGACTGACAGTACTATCGATCATGCTAAATCTGAAGAAATCACTTATAAGCAATACAATATTGCAATGTTGTATAGCAATGTATTGAGTTTTCAATACTTAATAATGAAACAACTTTCTAAAAAACCAAACCTTTTTTGTATGGAACTGTCAAGTTGTTTACCATGAAATCTTGATGGGTACTATCTAGTCAATAATCAAGACAAAATTAAATTTTTCTGAAATTTGATGACTGACTGATTTGATGCAATCTTGTAGAAAATGTATTAATGAAATTTGTACCTTTTTAATTTTTACTTCTGTCTTTTATATATTGCTAGTTGTTTTGATAAAATTGTTTGTGTTGATAAGGATTTATATTTTTGCTATTTTTTATTTTGTAGGTCTTGTATGTTTGCTTAGGCACTCCGGCTGGATATGTTTCGGCTAGAATGTATAAAGGTAATACATTAAAATTGATTTGAATTGAACAGTAATTTTATGTTGGAAATAAGTCAATGACCCCATTCATTACGCAGAGAAAGGCTGTTATAACGGAAGGTCAACAGAATGAAAGTTTTTTCCAAAATGTGTTTTTATGTGTTAAATCAAAATGAAAATTTTAAGATAAGCGATAGATGTTGATGTGAAAATATTCATTGCTTTATAAAAGACTAGCAGCCTTCACCTGCTACGCTGGTCGGTTTCTCTAAAAGAATCTTTAATCAAACAAAATATATCTAACAAAGATTTTTAAAAAAAACAAACCCTTAACATGTAATCAAATATCCATAATTGTTGTCTTATTCATATAATCTTACATTATTCAGTTCAAAGTCAATGTTGGTGACATAATAGACAAAATAGCTCTAAAATCACTGAAGTACTGTATTTAACTATTTTTAAGTAGGTTTGTTATCTTGAGTTTATCGCTTCTATCTAAAACTGCTGTGAGATAATGTGAAATGTACTATTGTTTTCGACCACACCCTTTTGAGGGGGGAGGGGGGATTTCTAAAATTGCTGAAATATGTGTTTATTTTTGAAATAGATTTGTCCTGAATGTCTCCCTCTTACCTGCTGAGATATGGCAAAATGACCTACAACTTGCTACCACCCCATTAAACTCCCTTAAACAGGAATTTCTAAAATCGATAAAATACATATTTTAGTAGATTAGTTATCCGGAAATTTATGCCTCTATCTAAAACTGCTGCTGGGACATGGCGAAACAACCTAAAAGTTTGAAGCTTGAACCTCCCCCCCCCTCCCTTTTAATCCTCTTAGGAAGAGTTATGAAATATATGTTTAATTATTTTTTAATATATTTGTTATCCTGAATTTCTCGCTCCTACCTAAATTGGCTGATGAGATATGGCCAAATGTCCTAAAATTTTGGACTCCCTCCTCCATTAACCTTCTTAGGGAGGAATTTTCAAAAATTGCTCAAATACACATATTTAACTATTTGTTAGCAGATTTATTTTCTGTAATTTCACGCTCCTACCTAAAACAGCTGCTGAGATATGCCAAATGTTCTAAAATTTTCAAATGCCCCCCCCCCCCCCTTTAACCTCCTTAGGGGAGAATTTGTAAAACCACTAAAATATGTGTTTATTTTTTTAGTAGATTTATTACTAAAATAAGTGTTTAATTATTTTTTTAGTAGATTTATTTTCTGGAATTTCACGCTCCTACTTAAAACGGCTGCTAAGATATCACCAGATGTTCTATAATTTTCGACCACCCCCCTCCCCTTTAACTGCCTGGGGAGAATTTTCAAAAATTCTTTCTTAGTGCACGCTTATGTCATAATAAGTACTCAGCCCCCCCCCCCCCCCTGAATTTTCATGCTTCAGTAGTTTGGGCTGCGCATTGATTATGAGTAAGTCAGGACAAACTCTTTTATATACAGCTCCAAGTCATAAAATTAGAATAATTAATTTTATTTGTATTTGGAATTGCATTTAGCTTTATTTCAGGGTAGTACAATTGAAAAACAACAACGGTTGATGTTTGAATAAATTTGCATGTTATTAAAGAAAATTAAAACTGTAAAAGATTAAGTTTTGAGTGAATATTGTATTTTTCTAAAATTATTTTAATTATTCAAAATATTAGAATACTAAAATAGGTGGTTCAATAAATCAGAATACTTATGAATTTTTCTAATTGGTTCAGAATGTTGCATAAATTAAGCATAAAATTAGCTTCTGCAGGACTTCTTGTTAAGTTATAAAAGCACTTTGCATCATCATTGTTTTCATTTTGTATTAAACATGGGTTGTTTGTCCAACATAAGAGTTTACAAAGCATTGTATTATTGATTTGCATAAAGAAGGTCATAATCAGCAATATATCACCAGTTACTTAAAAAGCTCTCAACCAAGTGTTAGTAGAGTAATAAAGCAGTGTTTTAACGATGGACATTTTGAAAACAAGCATCTGAATAGTGACCAAAAGCCAGAAACTACTCAGAGAGATGATAGAAAGCTAGAGTATTGCTTAAAAAAAGTTTTAGAATTGTAAGATATTTGTATCGAAAGTGGAAAGAACACAATTTTGATGTGAGTAAATCTACAACACTAAGATGTCTCCATAAACTTGTATTTCAATCTTGTATACTAAAGATAAAGCCCTCATGAGTATTAAACAGAAAAGGGAGAGAGTGAAGTGGTGCAAAAAAAGGCTTTTATGGGGTCTGGATGATTGGGGGGGGGGAGGGGAAGTTTAGTGATGAGTGTGTTTTGCATAACATATGGTGATCAAGGTGTTTGTGTATGGTGAATGAAGCAAGCAGCATATGACAAGGACTGCATGAAATGATCAGTGAAATTTGCAGCCAGTATAATGATATGGTCCTGGAAGGTTATGTATCATTAACAAAAAGATTATTTTTTAGATATATCAGGAACCCTTGAGTCATGATACCATCGTCGGAATATCTGTGTGGTGATGATTTTATTTTCCAACATGATTTAACACCTTCATGTAGGTCAGTGTCCACCAAGAACTGGCTTAGCCAACACCAAATTAACATACTTCCCTGGCCAGTTAATTCACCAGATTTAAATCCAATAGAGAATTTGTGGGGAATAATGAAGAAAAGACAGTAAGATATTGCACCAAAAAACAAAGTTGAGCTCATTTCCAGCATAAAGTTGATATGGTCATGTCTGGGAAGAAAACATTTTGAACAACTTGTAGCTAGCTTGGCAAAGCGAGTTCGTGCCATTATAAAAAGTAAAGGTGATACTACAGAATATTAAATAACTATTTTTCCCTTATTTTAAACATGTATTATTTACAATGCATCATTCTAATATTTTGAACCAGGTAAATGGTTATTCTAATATTTTGATTTTTATCAAGTGTAAATAATTATTTTAATTTTCGTATTATTTCCTTTAATTTTTATGCGAAAGGATTCTACAAAGTATCAAGATTCTTAAAATATTAAGTTTTATCCTGTATTACTTTTTGTATAAGCGATACATAAAAAACCTTTTTTTCACAATTCCTTTTTTTTCTATTATTCTAATTGTTTTACTTGGAGCTGTATATATAGATTTCTAAAATACATTAAAACTGAAGTCTCAGAAAATGTAATACTTGGGATATTTATTTATTCCCTAATAAAGTAAGAAATCTGAAATTTATACTTAGTTGACATATATTTCCCATTGAAATAATCAAATTTTTAATGCAAGAATTTTGAGATATCTGAAGAGCATAGTTTCTTACTGAATGAAGATAATATACTATATCTGGCAAACATGGATGATAAGTAGTCATCAGAACGCAGCTCTGAAATCTGAGAAATGACTTATTAAACATATTTTACTGGGTAGTCAAACAACTTTCTTAGCATCCACAGTGTTTCTCAATTCACATGGCGGCATTTTGATGTCCAATTCTTATTGCTATAATTCTGGATTAAAAAATCCAGTGTCCTCAAAGCAGGTTTTGATTGCACTAATAAAATAAATTTCCAAAATATTTTATCAGTGAATTTAAAAAGAATTGCTAATTTGGGGAAGAAAGACCTTTTTTTTAAAAAAAGGATAGTATTCTCTAGCTTTTCTTACACTCCAGGAATGTTACTCGAACATTAGTAGGAAAGCAGGAAGGTCTCATTATATTAGAATGTTTAGTCACCTTGTCATTGTACTGGATGTATAAATAGCTGTATTAATAGAATCCTTTTTTACTAGCTTTTGGAGGTATCCAGTGGAAACTGAATGTTCTTTTAACATCCATACTTTGTCCTGGGTATGTAGTTGTTTTCAAAATATTATAGTTGTTTTCCTTTCTTTTCTGTTTGTCCCACTGTGGAAATTGCATTTCCTTTTATATTTATACTTTGTAGGTGTGTGTTTGTACTTTTTTTCATGATGAATTTGATGCTATGGGCAAAAGGAAGTAGTGGTGCTACACCATTTACAACACTATTGGCATTGCTCTCATTATGGTTTGGAATATCACTTCCTCTCACATTTGTTGGTGCTTATTTTGGATTTAAAAAAAGAGTAAGTTTCTTTTTTTCATAGATAATTAATTTTTTATTTACTTGTATTTTAGACATTTTAACCATTTTATATGGCTAAGTCAATCTTCAGTATAATTATTTTTGTTCATAGAATAAAGTAGAACAATCTGAGCTATATGTTACATGATTTTTATTCTCTGAATAAATTTGTCAGTTTGTAAAATTATAGTACAAGAATAGAATAAAACATCTTTTAATACGTTTCTTTGTTATACATCATTATCAGATGGATGTAGATTTTTTCTGGTCCCAAAGTGTTCCTATGTATAACAATATGAAAATATTTCTTTATCTAGTTATCTTTTCTTTTTATATGTCACTCTAATTTTTTTTTTTTTTTTTTTTTTTTTTTTTTTTTTGTGTGTGTGTGTCCAAGAAAAATTATTGCTTATTTTGTTACCCAAAATTGTGACTTGTTTGTTCTAATCAAGAGATATGTACATAAATAAATTCAACACTGGTGCAATTAAAATTATAAAACTATAAAACCTCATTTTTTGCATATACTGAATCTAACCCCAGCTATATGGTAATTTGTCATTCAGCAAAAAGCAGGGTGTATTTTTGCCAAAGCTTACCTTTTAATCCCAAACAATTTTTCTGCCCAAATATAAATAGAAACTGCTGATGCTACTGTTTAGGGCATTTTGCTTATAATGGTATGTATGGAACTTAGTGCAATGTGTTGTAAATTTGCTATATGACAAAAGTACTTAGTATGTATGAATTAATAGCATCTATAGAAGTTCATGTGAATAATCGCAGTTGCAGTGAGAGCAATGCTTAAGTGCTTGTATGTCTTATCTCTAAATTTGAATAGTTTTTTAAGGCTGTTCTTAAATCCAAAAAGGCAACTTTGGCACAAGTTTATCTCATTTTTGTTCGGAAACGCAAGAAATTGGCATGTGTTGTTATTCAGAAACTACGTAATCAAAAAATCTTTTCCACTTTTTTGGTGAACGTAAAAGATCTTTCAGAAAATACCATTAAAGTTGGCATTTGGAACTGAATTTTCTGACGAAAGGAGAAAAACTGAGGGGAAACCAATGAGAGGAGAAAAACTGGTTATCATGTGACCCAAAATCGCGTATAACTCATTAAATAATTTATTTATCAAAAAATGAAAACTCATTTCAATTAGTCAATTCTGCCAATTTTATGCCGTTATGTTTAAAATTGAGTTAGTAAATGTGTCAGAAAGTTTCTGGCTTGTTGAGCAGTGCACTTGAGAACTGCCTAAAATGCATTTATGCTCACTAAAGCTACTTTATAAGTGAAATTCCATAGCCAAAAAAAAAAAAAAAAAAAAAATTTTGATATTATACAAAACATTCTCAATTGCACTTAATACATTTATCTTTTCTTTTTATTAATTTGCTTAGTTCTTTTGTCAAAGTTATATTTTATGGCATCATGTTTTTAATGCTTTAAAATGGCAATACTTTTCTTTGTGTATGTGTCGCACCAGTAGTGCGCTGAAATGAAATATTTAATAAACTGTTTCTGTTAATTTTTACATTTGCAGTTATTATTAAAAGGTTATGAGTTGAATGTTATAATTTTAGGAGATATGTATGTTATAATTTTAGTACATTATCAGTTAAAAAAAAACTGATTTTGGGTTCATATTCAGTTCACTGCCAAACTTTTTTTTTTTGTAAATAAGTATCTCTGCCTCAGACATTTCATCAATTCAGAAGTGTTATTCAAAGCTACTCACAATGGAAATTTCAAATAAACTGTGCTCTGAAAGTAAGAAGAGTATATCAAATTGCTAATGGAGCAAAAATTAAACTGGATGATGAAGCAGCTAATACTGAGAAATAGGCAGTGTCATAGCCAGGGGTGATTCTGTTCTGAATTTTCTAGGTTCTTCCTTACAAGGTGCTTATTTTCGACGCCTCTCAAAATTCGCAGAAAAAATTGCGAATTTGAAAAAATATCTCGATGTCGAAACATAGCGGAAATAGATACTGTCGTCAATCAGTGGCTGAAAACAAAACAAGAATTTTGGCAATTGGTTGCACAAGAAAATCGCAAATTTCGTCAAAAGATCAGAATTTCGCCTGTAAGTCACTGAAAATAATAATCGCGAATTGTTAAACGATCGTGAAAATGACCGCTATTTTTATCAATCGGTTACGGAAAAAGATTGCAAATTTCAGCAATTGATTATTTTAAAAAATCGGGAATTTTGTCAAACGATTGGGGGGGGGGGATTGCATTAGGAAATTTTGCTAGTCAGTCACTGAAAATAGTCATGAATTCCCTCAAAGAATTGCTGAAAAATGCAAACTTTTAAGGATCACAAAAAAAAAGTGCCAATTTCGTCAAAGGATCTCAAAAAAATGCAAATTTTGTCAAAGAATTTTCTTCAAAACTGCGACTTTCGTCAAAGAATTGCAGGGAAATGCAAATTTCATCAAAGGATCGTGAAAAAAAAACTTTTCATCAAAGATAAAAAAATAACCCTCTAATTTCGTCAAAAGTTCACAAATTTTTTTTTTTCAGAAGATCACAAAAAAGAAAACTAATTTTATCAAAAGAATGTGAAAAAATGTGAATTTCATCAAAGAATTGTGGAAAAACGTAATTTGTTTCAAAGAATCACTGAGTTAGTGCCAGGATTGGATTCCACACACCCCCTCCCTCTGCTGTAACTTTTCAGAAAATTTGTTCTGAATTTCAGAATTTTTTTAAAACTCAGAATCACTCCTGGATCTATCAAAACAATTAGCAAAATTCGTCAAATGATTGTGGAAAGAATCTTAAATTTTGCCAAATGAATGTGAGAAACATCATGCATTTAATTAAACAATCATGGGAAAAAAAATCACTAATTTCGCTAAATGATCATGAAAAAAATCACAAATTTTGTATGGTGGTCGCAGGAAAAAATAGCGAATTTAGTCAAATGATGTGGAATTCCATTAATTAAACAAAATCACCAATTTTAGCAATCTGTAGCGGCAAAAAAATTTGCAAAATTCATCAAACAATCGAGCAAATAAAACTATTTTCGTCAAATAATCATTGGAAAAATTACAAATTTCTTCAATTTGTTGCAGAAAAAACATAAAATTACATCAAATAAGCATGCAAATTCAGTAGATCTCTGATCTCTTCAATTGGTCATAGAATTACTTACTTTAAAATATGGCTCTTATACCATTTAAATAAAGCAAATGATTTGGTAAGGCTCCAATAATAAATCTCCACCTTAAAGAATTGGCATGCTACTGTTTATTATACTGAAAGGTTGGCAGATCTGAATAACCTCTAATTATAAAAAAAATGTTTATGCTAAGTTTTTTCTTCAATATTGAAGCGCATGTGCACATAAATGGATACTTATTTTTTTCTAAATATGTGCTTATAAAGTGCTTACAGGTGCTTATTTTTAGAACTAAAATGTTACTGCTCACCCTGAAAAAGTTTCTTGTGTGGGTGGCTTTTGCTTAAGGCTGTTCTAAAATAATATTGTTTGTTGCTCAATAACATGAAATTTTCTTATACATTCTGACAGTCATTTTTCTGTTTTATTGCAAAACATTTGCAGTCATGAATATTGAAGAGATTGAGAAATGAATAGCATTTTTCCATTTTTCAATAAATGTATTACACCATGAGTTATAATTGATATCTACCAGATAAAGAAGCTCTCACTTTTTTTTAAGTTTTTGTATTAGAATTCCATCAAATTCTGAAAATTTTTGAATAAAAATAACCTGTATTCTTTGATAGACAAATATTTACATAAACATGCAAAATAAACATTATTGTTGCTATATCTATATTGCCATCTTTTGAATGAATCTAACCGTTAAAAAAAACTTGTGCATCTGTTACATAGACATGTTTTTAATACAGTGATTCTATGATACCCTCAGCATTTGCATTTGTCACAAAATCCAATTAATATATTACTGGAGATGGGAAATAGTTATCTTTATTTAACAGGTTACTTCGTTCCACACTTGCACAGGTAACAGGTTCCAGCAACCTATTATTTTTGTAACACATAACTAATTGCTGTATGCTGTCAACTGATGTTTTAATTAGGCCTTTTAAACCAAGTGTTTGAAATAATGTTGGGACATAAGTATCAATGCTGTTTATTAAGCTGGTTATTATTATTGCTGGTTATTATTGCTGTTCTATTGAGATGAATCCACACTATTAAAATCAGTTTGTAGTTAAAAATTTAATTTTTGCAAGACAAAAATTTGCCTAGTTATGATACTTTCAATTTCATACATTTTCGGCATTTTCTGGCACTAAAAACGTGTTTTTCCATTTATGGTGACTAAAACGTTGAAAATTCATAAAATTTTAAGTAACATAACTCAGTAAGTTTTGACCATAGCAGAATAAATTTTTGCTGTTTTACATGTTAAAACATAAGAAAACTTTTTCTAAATAAAACTTATAGGACCAAGTCATTGTATAAAATTTGTAATTTCTTAACCATTTAAAAAGTAAATATTTTAACAAATCGATTTTTATATGATGCATAGAAATCATTACTTTTCTTATTTACATAACATAAATGGTAAATATATTGCAAAATTCAATAATCATATATCCTAGATCAGTGTGGTCCAACCTTTAGTTACCCGAGGGCCAGTCAAACTTTAGGATAGGAATGTGAGGGCTAGAGGCATTCCAGAAAGAAAACAAATTAAGTATTTTATTCAAAAAGTTTTATTAAAATTTATAATATAGTTTAATATTCTACATTCTGCAATCAAGAAATCAATATGATGATTGGTACTGCTTTCCTCAGTGCGTTGAATATGTCAATACCTTTTTTGATGTTAATGATTTCAATTTGAACAGTTTTTTTCTTCATGAATTTCAAATTCTTTGTTCATTGTTCTGATCTAGATAAGGAACTGGCTGATGTCAGCTCATCTAGAGCTAGAGAGTAAAATTCACACTTTTCCAAACTGCCCTTGAGAGAATCTGAAACTTCACCATCCATAATCATTAATTCTTCTACTTGCTGTCTGATGAGACAAGGAAACTTAATTTTTAACCATTTTATTATCTCCAAATGAAGCTGTCATTTTTACAGCCCATCTCTTAATGAGCTCACCATCCCTAAAAGATTTTTCACTTTTAGCTATTACATATTAAGATACCTCATTGCCTTTAACCCTTCATTGCACCACATGCCATATCTGGCATATACCTAAAAACAGTATAATTCTCATTATGGGCCATGAATTTGGCAAATATGATCTCTGTCCTTGATCAAGAACAACCCAAAGGATGGAATAACACTTATTTTGTCCATGTCAGATAGCTTCATTTGACAAAATATTAGAATTTGTTCTTTGGAAAAAAAAAAAAAAAAAATCACGCTATTAAGATAATATTTAATTTCATTATTTTTATTGAATACTTAAAAATATTAATATAAAAAAGTTGCAGAGTGTTAAGCAGGTAAAATTATTTTAAGCTAATTTAGTTGCAAAATATAATACAGTATTTTAAAACCCTAATTGTGTAGATATGGCACACACCACAAAATATCAAATTTTAGCTGCGAATTTGAAATTTAATTTTTTTTTACTATTTTTCCTATTATTAGACCAATATATAAATTTCAAATAATTTTTTTCATAAAAATAAAAAAAATCGTGCAGGGAAGGGTTAAACCAGCAGTGTTGGATGGTTGCAAGATATTCTTCTGTCTAGTTAGTTTCAGCTTTAAATTATTAAACACACAATTTCTGACACTTCCCTGATATTCATCGTATTTTCATTTATGAAATTTGGTTTAGTATCTACTCATGTTTTACTCCTTCGAAACAACTAAGGCTTGAGAATAGATAACACACTGTGGTTTTCCATTATGTTGAACAAAAAAGTAACTTTCTTGGCACTTTGACTGAAACTGTCATTTCTTTTCTTCAACTAAGTTCCGCCATTTTAGGTACTGCTCTCACAACGATGACGACAACAATCTCTCATTGTACTATATCTCTCGAACAACCTCTCTCGTCAAAAACAACCACTTCAAACTGCCCTGCGCTCCGAAACCTTCCTGAAAATCCTCAGCAGCTGATGAACGCTGGCGAACTTATTGACAGCCAATCACTAGCAAACACCCGTCACCTGTGTGCGGGGCCTTTTCTCGCCTTTCCCCACCTCCCTCCTTCATGAAAATACTTAAAATTTTAATTTAAATAAACACGCCACGGATCATAATGGTCGAAGAGTGAAGTTTCAATATGGTCGTTATTAGGGAAATGAAGATTGTAAGGTGCTGTTGACGTAAACTAAAAAAAAAAAAACCAAAGAGTGTAAACGATTTTTTTTTTAAATGTTAATTTTTTTTTTCAGTAAGAAGGGCGAGGGCCAACAAAAATGAATAGGTGGGCCACATGTGGCCCACGGGTTGGACACCACTGTCCTAGAATATACAATATTTAAAAGAATAATAAAAAAAAAGATAAAACTATTAATTTAAAATGCATTTGTAATATAAATGTAATACAAAGGGAAAATATTTGTAGAATTAATAACGTATCTTTTACATATTTTTAACATGAACATATTATTTTTAAAGACAATTTTTTTCGATATATTGGATGTTCTTCATATTTTTACTAAAAAATGTTTCATGAAAATTTCAGACTTCAGATTTTTGCTGCATTTGCACATATTGGGATGTCCTTACTCTCGCTCTTGTCCGAATTGGATCTGTGAAAAAGAAATCCTCTCTATTAAAATAACTCAAATTTTCATACACAGAAGCTCGCAAACGTATTGCATCCAGAACCCCATCTGCAGGTGTTTCATATTCTAGTTTATTGAAACAATGTTCCAAATCCATAAGACACATAGGCACTCAAACTCAATCCTCTTTAATTGCTGATACATCTGCTTTATCATCTGATGCTGCTAAAAAAGAATTCCATGATAATTCCTGTTTTTTACAAGCAAGGAAATTTATCGCAGTTAAAACTTTTGCTACATTCATCACAGCCTACCACAGTAGAATATTTTGATCCTGCTAAACATAGTCATTCTAGATTGTAATCATCATCACTGCTTGTCACCACAGATTCATCTAAAATTCAGCCGAAAAATCTTCTTCACAGTCTCCTAGCAAATTACAAAAAACCCCTAATATTTCTGTAACAAAGCAAGAAAAACAAAAGTCATGTGCACAGAAAAAGAAAATTTCTCAAGAACCTTCGCAGTGGAAAACCATTAAGAAAAATCAACAAAATCACATACTGAAGCAGTACCTACAAATTTTTACCATATTCTTTAATTATCTGTGATTTTTAAACTTGTATTATATTACATTTTATACTTTGTATTATTATTTTTTTCATAACTGTTTTCTTTTCGCTTTTTTTTTTAGATTGTCTTTTAGCGATAGTATTTTGACTTTTATTAAATGGTTTTATTTATACATTCTATCATTACTGGTTTTTTTTTTTTTGCTCATGTTATTTTATCACATGCTTTTAACTTATATTTCTGTGTTTTTATTTTAACCTTTTTCTTGCCGCAGCATGTCCTTAATAGGACTTTGCCATTAAACCCTAATCAACCAACCAGCATAAGCACAATTTGATTGTTTTTGGATCTTATTCATCTATGTGTTACTCAGAATTTGAGTGCTGTAATTCCAAATGAATGCACAAAATTCCATAAAATTTCATTTTTAGATGGATGTAGATTGATAAATTGTTTCCCATTCGATTCTGTTTAAATCACCCTACAAGTGGCACTGCTATTATGTATTCTTCAGATGCTTGATATGTAATTTCACAAATTTAATATGGGTAATGCTTATTGATAAAAACTGAGATGATTTGATTTTGGCTTTGATCCCTAAACAAGAGGTGTGGGCACTGTTATCCTATGTTTGTTATTTCCAATGAGTATTACAGCTGTATTTGAACTTTTATTCTATAAAAAGGCACCAAATTGTATAATTGTTCAATTTTAGTTTGGAATATCAAACAGACACCCAGCTAACCTTGATGATTTGATAACCTCATCAAGGTTAGCTGGGTGAAAAAGTTCGACCAGAATCGTCCGGGATAGCTCAGATGGCAGAGCACTGGCGGCTTCAGCCAGGAGGTCCCGGGTTCGAATCCTGGTCCGGACATTTTTCGCCCAGTTGGAAATTTACATCTAATATGATTTGTTTACCATTTAGAATAATTGTGTTAATATTAATCTAGCATGAGCTTTTTGCTTACAAAATTTCAGATGTTTTCTTCATCTACTATTTGTTTCAGTATTTCGTTTATGCTCTACGTTGCGCTATATCAGAATCGGGGAAAGTGTGTTGCGATGCTGACCTAGCACCAGGCACCGAGCTGAAAAAGCATTTAATTAGTACTGTAAGCTATTAGTATTCATGCATTTGGGGTTGATGAAATGCAAAATAAATTTTTAGCACCACACAACAAAGTTGCCCATAACTAGGGGATAAAGATTAGCGCCAAGCAAGGACACTCATCTCAAAAGAAACGATTGAGGATGATTTTAGTGAATATTGTTCTCTTTTAGAAGTACAAAATTGAATTCTTAATTAAGGCAAATGAACAAAGACACTGGCATTTAAAACCATATGTTATTTAATTAACAGGGACTTTTCAATAACATATTAATGCAATATTAGGATCCTGCATAGTAACAGTGTTATTTATCCTAATACGTTAAGTAATGCCCATCCTTATATATATATATATTACCCGCTTATGTATATTTTGGTTACCAAAATATTTTAAAATTTTTTATCAACTTTCAAAACTGTTTGATGTTTTTTTTTTATTATTCTGAAACAAAGCTAAACCATGATAACACAACAGTTAAAGAATCAGTAACTGTTGAAAACTTTTATCATATTTTGGTAATTTTTTTATTACAAAATTTAATTTTGAGAAATATTCTTTAAAGTTGCATTTAATGGCTAAACATTTTACCATTAGTAACAACATATTTTTTTACAGACAATTGAACACCCTGTTCGAACTAACCAAATTCCTCGACAAATTCCTGAGCAGTCGATTTACACACAACCAATTCCGGGTATTGTCATGGGTGGTATTCTTCCATTTGGTTGCATATTTATTCAACTATTCTTCATTCTAAATAGCATTTGGTAAGTTTTACATATTTAAAATATATTTTATGTTTATATGCCATTATGCCAAGTTGTATGCAATTTTTTCCAAGTCAAACATTTGGAATCGGAAATTTTTACTTAATAAAATGCATAGCTAACATCTTTTATGCTTTTTTATTACCGTTATTTCTGAAAAGTAGTTATGTTATTTAATTGCCATAATCATATGTTTAAATAAGGCAGATTATTATTTTTAAATATTGGTAACCAAAAAAGAATAAAAGTTAGCAACTATGATTTTTATAGTGTAAATATACTAAAGTATAAATATTTGTATTTAAAATGTTTTGCCAGTAACAAGTAAAAAGTTTTGAAAACATTCTCCAAACATGCATTATATTTTCTTTAAATTTAAAATTTTAAATAGCACTTCCCTTTTCCGTGAGTTTATATTTTCCTTTGTCATAAGTTTTTTTACCCAGTTTTATAAAAAAAACCCACAAGAAACTGGGTTCCACTGTTTGCATATAAAATATGTATTGAATTTAGACTTGAATAATTCAAGTTATTGAATAGTTTGAATATACAATTATTCCTTTTTGAAATTTATATGATAAGTAATGTTAAAAAGTTCTATGAAAATCAAAGTTTTGATTATGTGTTTGGATAATTTAAAGATACTGGCATTCAGTGGAAAAATTAGAATACAGTGTATCATGTATTTAGTGAATAAATATAGCTATAGCTGTAATAATAGCTATATCTCATCAGTACAAAAAAAATATATACCTTTGTCCTTTGTGATGCATATGTATTTCTATTTTCAAGAGTTTTTATTAGTAAACTTTGGTATTTCATTACTGAGAAATGGCTTGGTAAAATTCAAAGAGAAGACAGATTTTAGTACTCCTAGGTCTGGACATGCAGCTTTTGTTTCACTTGTCCAGTGGCTGGGCTTACACTGCTTGTTGATCCATACTTTGAATAGTATCATCCCAACAGAATTTCAAAGTTATTAGTTACTAGTTTCTGAAGTTCCACATGCGAGATGCATGTGGGTCATTCGCTGAAAAGTGGCTGTTTTATATTGAGAACAAATGAAATTTCTCCAAAATAAATTAACCTTACTTACTCTAATTAAAATCATGATTTTTTTAAATGTGTTATTACATTACATGTGTTATTACATTAGTTTAGTGGATTCATATCATAGCCTCATATATTAAAATTATGAGGAAGTGGTTGCGAAAGAATGATGAAATATTTGGAAAAATCACTTTGTATGAAAATGATTAGGTTTAGGTATATATTCAGTTGCCAAATATCTTTTGAAACACATTTTCAATAATATATTAACAGAAAAAGAAATTTTATTTGTTTTTATTAAAGTTATAGTCAATGACAGAATGATAGGTAATAAAAATACTTACTGTGATCTAATACTTAAAACCCATGTGCAAGTTATTGAAGATTGTTGAGCAAAAAACAAGATGAGTTTATTGCTTTACTCCTATATAAACTATCCTAGACCTTTATAATGTATATGCTGTCATCTACTGGCTAAACAGAGACAAGTTAATAGTAAAGTGAGGAAGGATGTCAATTGCTAGGGATAGGGCTGCCATTTGCTATTAAAATGCCACTATTTTAAGCTCAAGGAGACTACAGCAACTTTCTTAAGTGAAATGAGACTCAAAAGCAACTATTTCTGTAAAATAGGCAACTATTTTATGAGTTAGGAGACTGACTTAAAGAAAAATATATGCTAGGTTTTCTCAGTAAATGTAATATCTGTAGGAAATATGGAACACAAATAAAAAAATTTATTTCAGTACAATTTGATATAGTTCAAAATTTCAAGACATTCTTCAAACAGCACTTTTTCATTTCCATTGATTTTCTTCCTAACTTCATTTTAGCATTTGCATTTTGTTTCCTGAAGGGGGAAAAAAAACCCCTTTTGATATTATGATTTTTCGATACACCATCAGAGAAATTAAGCACAAATATGCTTTTGAACATTCCTTTTAAAACTTTGAAGCTTAATTTTCTAATTTATTAGATATTTTATACATTTACTTTTTTTTAATCATGTTATGAGTCCAATTATCAGATCTTGGAACTTATAGAAACTGAAGACCAGAATTTTTATGAAATATTAGAGATTGTTAAGGGTAAATAGACATTTTTTTAAAAAATCACTACCTACCAAAAGAGGGAGCAGAGATCCATCTTGGAATTTTTGAAAACAGATAAATTTTGCAGAATGTCTAATATCAGCATATAAATGTGAAATAGGAAGACATTTTGAAATGAAAGTTCTTCCTGTTTTTCCTCCTCACCTTTTTCTCCATGTAAGGTAGATGGGGGTGAGAGGGGAGAAACATTTTACTGCATTTGCTATGACAAATTGTTTTTTATTTATTTTGGACATGTATAAGTGAGGTACCCAAAAAGGCAGCACATTTGTTTTTAAATAAATTCTATTTGAAATCACAAGAGTTCCAGTTCACAAGAGAAAATCCAGAGTTCAATTACTGGCAGGGCAAGTTCACTCAACCTTTCATCCCTTTGGAGTTGATAAAGTGATTATCAAGGAACTAAGCACTGCTTAGGAACTGAACTCTGGGAATCCCACATTAGGTTGATTGCCTGACTTACTTGGACATATGCTGTGTGGGGCATCCCAGGACCCATGGTCCCAGAGTTGGGCACCATAGGCCTGGCAAACACAAACTTTTAAATTATTATATTTTTTATCTTTTATTATCTTGAATTATTTTGATCAAATTAAAATTTTATTACATATTTATATTTATGCTACACTTTTTACTCATTTTTTTTAACTGTATCTATTATGGATATCTCTATTTATTAGACGAAAATATTTGGTCCCATCGGTTTTCCTCAATAAGGTTTTACTGTATTTTAATTTCATCTTACTTATACTATATAGCATTTAATAAAATTGCCTTTGAATATATTTTTTTGCTAGACAATTTTTATTCAATTAAGGCCAATATGGTCTATAGTAAATAAACTAAAAATAATAAAAACATAAAAACTGTTATTCAAAAGCATGAAAATTTTTATTTTGAAGCTTACCTGTCATTTAGAATGCCAGTGGTTGCACTTTCTATTGTTTTTATTACACATGTACTGTGCAAAAAAGCATCTGCAAAAGATTTAGTCAAGCATTTGTAGCCACAAAATTTTTATAATTTACTCACATTTGTTAGTAGAGCTTGTTTAATTTGTTATAAATGTTATTCTTTTTTTTTTTTTTAAAGGTCCAGTCAAGTGTATTACATGTTCGGATTCTTATTTTTGGTATTCATCATTCTTGTTATTACGTGTTCTGAAACAACCATTTTATTATGCTACTTCCATTTGTGTGCTGAGGTAAGTTTCATTTTACAAATGCTTGATATTTTTTTTTCTTGGTTAACCTTTGAGGTCTTGCATCCTAATAGAACCATTTTACATTTACTATTAGTTGAGGATGTGAGTTTCAAAACTCTCCTTATCGAGACAATCAAATTTTGGGAAATCTTGAAAAGCATCTGTGTACATTGGTTTTCATTGTAAACTAAGATTTTACAATGACATAAATAGAGGTTAAAACTAGCTTTTTTGCAGATTGTTGCATTTTTTCATTGCATGTTTACCAATAGGATAGATTGATAGAGAAAACTCCACTTTTTAAATTTTGGATAAGGCAAGTTTTTGAAACTCATGTCCTCAGTTTATCTTTAGATTACTTATGTTATTATCTGCATGTAGTAATGATGGCACAAATCTTTACATTTACTGTAATCACCTCATTTATGTTTCAGCTTAAATGAAGTGCAGGGGTCTATTGCTTCTTTTTGAAGATTATTGATTTACATTATATATCCAATTTAATTCTGAAAAAAAAAAAAAAAAAGATGACAAATATATAAGAAATAATTAAATACATAATGCTATAAACTTTTCAGCATCTTATAAGGTATAATATTTGACAATTTTAAAATCATTTTATCAATTCTTACACTTCTCAAAAAAATTTATTATTTCCTTAGAACTCATAAATTGTGATGAATGAAATATAAATTTTTTGTTCCGTGAGTGATAGGATGTTTCGCTAACTTACAAAGATTTTTTTTTTTTTTTTAGGAATTTGTGTAATTTAACTCTAGAAACATGGCGAAATTTACTCAAATTTTTAAAAAATATTTTGCACCAGAATTTTTATTTTAAATTATTAAGTTATTTATTTAACTAGTTTTTTTCCTTTATCTTTAAGTTTTATAAAAAAAAATTCATCTTCAAACCAAAATATTCATTTAGTAACAGTGAAAATGACCGCTTGCCATCTTTCTAGTGTTAAAAATAAAATAATTTAATTCTATACTGGAAAGTGTTCATTCCTGTGATAGGCATGGCTGAGAATCTGATTATTAGATTCTAATGTCTTATTTTTAAATGTTTTCTTAAACTATAGCATTTGTTGACGTTTCTGAATTTTTGATGTAAGTACTTCTTACATTCCTAGTCGTCTTAAAACATTGCTGACAGTGCATGTTATGTCTTATGTCTTCCAAATATTTTCTCACAAATTTCAGATGGTGACTGATTACACAAATTGTAGTTCATTTCATCAAAAGTTCAATAGTTAACCCTTATAGAACAATTTTGCCAATTTCAGTCATATTTCAAAATTTTTAATCTAGCACTCACTATAACCAATTTAAAAATTACATAAAAGTTGTTTTTTGCAGCTGAAGATGTCTATGTATTTAAATGATAACACTTATTTTAATTTAAACAAGTAAAATATTTCACCACACTTCTGATAAAATGCCGTTTTCCCTGAATTTTTTTCTGCTGATGAGTAAATTAATCTGATTTACTTAAATATTAGTTATTCTGTATTAACAAGCAGTTATGTTTTCACTTGGAATTTTAAAGGAATATAGTCTCCAAAAGTAAGATGTCATTGTTTAATAGTTCTTAAAAAACAATATATTGGTTGTGAAGTTAGTATTACTTAAATGAGTTACAAAGAAGATGACAGCCTACTGTTCATCATAAACAACAAGCAATTAATCTGATTAAAACTAATAAATTTTAATATAATTTGGATAGAATAAAACCCCAAATTTATCTGCATATGTATTTTATTTATAAAATGTGACATTTTTACTCCAAATGTAGCAAAATCATAAATTTTATTCTTTTTGAAAATTGTCTGCCTGTATATCATACATTCTAAATTTATTTTAATGTATATGTAGTTGTCATAGTATTGGACAAAATTTTATGAGTCTCCTTTCATTGTAAATATCAGATTATTTATGCAAATAAATTATTCATTCAAATGATTAAAATGTGGAAACAAACCTAATTTTTTTTCTTTTTTGTAATTATCACTTTTTTGTTTGTTTAAACATCGAGTGAACAAAAAATCAGAAAATATTTCAAAAGTCAATACTTTGCAAATGAATAAGATACAAAAATGCAGTTTCAGAAGAATACGGAATATTAAGCAAGATTTTTTTCTGGCAAACATAATATTCTAGTCTGTGAAGTAGCAACATATTTACATACTCTTTTATTTACCGTATTTTCGGGTGTATAGCCCACGGGTTATACAAGAAAAAAACACTTAGAATAGCCCCTGCGACTTATACACGGTGCGGGTTATACAAAGATTTTTTAAATAAAGAAACGGAAATCGTGATTTTTCTACAATATTTAAACCCCAAAAGATTTAAAAAATCATCGAAATTTGGGAATTTTTTTCACTATGCCACAAAATTTAAAGAATTTTCCCGTGTTTGTAATATTTTTTTTTTTTACTATTGCAAAGCATTATAAATTGTTAGTTTTTATTTTTTTTTTTAAATGAAGAAACTTCATTACGTAAAATCCTGATTGTAAGCCCTCCCCCCTTTTTAAAAAAAGAAAAAGCAGTTAAATTTGGGAGGGAGGCTTATAATCGAGATTAAAAAAAATTATTTTAAAACCTGTTTTATCATTAACTTAGAAGTAAATAAGGTAAATACAGGGGCGAGAATCTTCCATATTTTGGCAGTTTTCCGATTTGTAAAAAGAAAAAAAAAATCTAAATTCCCCCCCCTCCCCCCCCCCCAAAAAAAAAAAATAAATAAATAAAATAAAAATAAAAATAAAAGTAAATAAATAAATCCCTCCCAAAAAAAATCGAAGCAGAATTTAAAAAAAATACCTTTTTTTTTTCAAATGCACTTCTTTATTTGTTATTTTACTGCAACAATATTTAATCAATCATCTAGCACCCCCCCCCCCCCCCCTCCAAAAAATATTGCTTCCCCCTTTGTCCCCCCCCCCTCTGGTACCAAACTTGCATAATTTAACCTATAAAACTCTTTAAATTTCTTAATACACAATATGGTATAGAAATACACTATAGTTACAATAAATAATCTATCAGCAAAATTATTGTATCTCCTGACTCTCATATCATGATCCCCCTTCCTCCCTGCATCTCATGCAGTTTAAAATCTGTAATTTTTTTTATTTCTGCTTGATTTGTGATTTTGCCGTAAAATATTTAAATAACCACCTAAATTATTTCACACCATCCCCACAAAAAATGTTTTACTTTCTTTTTTGTTCCCCTCCACCTACTCCAACACATGCAGTATACTTAAAAACAATTTTTTTTTTTTTTTACTCTATTTAATTATAAAATACACATGTAATTCAAGGGTTAGAACAACCAAACTGCAGAAAATCTTTTGCTTTCCTTCTGCATATTTAGAACCCCCAAACACACACACACCACTATTTGGGAGGAAGGATGGAGGAAAAATTTCAAAGAGGATGAAGATTTTAGATGAGTGAATTGTAAGAGATTGTGTAGATGAGATTTTATATCAATCACCTTGCTACAAAATACAGTTGAACCTCGGAAAACTGGACATCCAAATTCTGGAAATCTCTAAAATCTGGACATTTTTCTGATTTCAGTTTTATTAATTTTTAAAATAAGACTGCTCTTTCATATTTCTCATCAAATGCAGTTAAATTCTTTCAAATATAAACCCTAAATAGATAAATATAGTTATATTCTGGTATATTTTTATAATGATTGACCATTAATTAAAGACTTTAATTGTTAAAAAAACTGGAAAATTAAAAAAAGCATAAAATTGAAAGACGTTGATGACTGGAAGCTTCATATATTTTAATTCTAATAAAATCCACTAAAGTACATATTTATAACTAAAGAAACAAACATGCAATCTCATTTTCTTTTGATTGAACTGAAAGAAACACACTTGATAGTCACTCTATTAACACCTGCTACTTCTGCAACAGAATGATCAACCGAGTGACACATTTCCCTATGACCTTGAACCGCACATTTGCTGATCTCGATGTATTTGTTTCAGTTTTGTTTCTTTGAAAAGAACTTGGAATACAGTAGAAAATAAGAAAACGAGTTTTTTTCGAGTTCGGGGGAGAAAATTTTGGGAGGAATTTAAAAATTCAGTTTCAGTGACCCAAAAATCTTGTAAACCAGAGAAAGTTCGGAGGGGAGATGGGGGGGGGGGGATGTAAACGTGTGAGTGGTTAAGTGGAATTGCGTAACTTAGTTCACGCAGCATCATGCGCATGTTCCGAGGCAGATCCCCCCTTCCCCTTCATCCTAAGTCATAATGTCATGTATCTAATTTGTTGCAAATTTTGTCTACTTACTGAATTTCTAGATACCTTTTCCTTAAAACAATAAAAAATTGATTTTTTTAATAAAAACCTTTTTTTTTGGGGGGGGGGGCATTTTATCAAAATTTGGGGAGGTTGCCAGGGGAAATTTTGGTGGGAAGTTAAAAATTCAGATTCAGCGACCCAAAAAACATATAGTAAGCCTTTTTCCAGAACTACCATGAATTTTGCTAGGTAGAGCTCCTATACGGTCTCTATTGCCTGGACTATCACCACTACGCATATTTTCTTACAAAACACTTGGAAAAGTTGGTGAATTTCGTTCTCTTTTATGAGTTCATTCATGAGTTCTTTTATGAGTTCATTGAGTATGACATTTGAACATTCAACATTTCAAAATTTTGCATATGATTATTTTAACTTTCAGATATGTGATTATCTGTAGTATTTAATTTTTTGAATTTACAATATAATTTTGACTTGATCTTTATAATTTCATGTGTTAAATAATGTAAATATATCTTTCATATTATTAAATTTCTAACTTTATTTCGCTACTTTTTGACTTTATCTAGAGCATAAATTTCAGCATTTTTCCTAAATTGATTGTATCTGTGTTTTCAGGATTATCACTGGTGGTGGCGTTCGTTTCTTACAAGTGGCTTTACAGCTTTCTATTTGTTTATATACTGTATTCATTTCTTCTTCACAAAATTAAATATCTCTGATGCTGCATCAACATTTTTGTATTTTGGATACACTTTGCTTATGGTCTTCTTATTTTTCCTTTTGACAGGTAAGATAGCAATCATTTACAGTTATTACTTTTTTATGTATTGCTGTATGTATTCTATAAATTAAGACTAAATGTACTGTAGATCACAAAGCTGTGTGTGCTGCCAATATAACCACAAGTATTCTCTGGATGTACTACAGCTATTGTAATTGTCATATCCTCTGGGAACAATGCAGTTTATTTATTCTTGGTTAAAGTCTGTAGACTGTTTTATTGGACGCACATTTGTTTGGATATCTAGGTGGTATCCTACTGCAGATTTAAAAAAAAAAAAGTTGTACATTGCGTTTATAAGTGTGACATTGATACATTTAGAGGATACTTTGTAACTGTACAGGCTGATTTCGACCATCTTAAGGATATCTGATATCCTAAACATAATGTCTTGGATGTTTTCAGGATATTAGAGAGTTATATGTGTTGATGCATTAGGATAGGCCACAAGAGGTAAATTTTAAAAAATTGATTTGTTAGGTAGAAAAAAAGAAAAAATAAAAAAATAAAAGGAAAAGAGAAAATAATTTTAGATTAATTAAAATTAGGAGTAATAAATGATATATGTGATTTTTAATATGAATTAGAGAGGAGATAGGTTTACTATTAATAATGGCCATGATTGTTAGTGGTTAATAAACATTGCATGTGAGATGTAAATAAATATAACTTGGTAACTTCATGGTAAAATATAAATAATAAACTTTAGACTCACCTGAACTAAGAAAATACTTCTTGCCTGAAAATTGCATGTGGAACATATTTAAATTGTGCCAAGTGTTATATATTTACTTTAGAACGTTTATAATTAATTATTCTTTAATACATAATTGTAATAAATTAATTTGGCACTTTGTGATAATATTAAGAGACACGTAAATTAAAACACAGGAAAATACACAAATATATTTAAATAAACAATTTCCTTTATTAAAGTATTATTTTAATTAAATGGGAGGAGTGGGAGAGAAAACGAGATGCATCTGTTCTTTACAATTATAATATCAAAATGTTTCATTATTATATTCGAATATATTTAAATTTTTACTCTATAGAATATCGAAGGTGCATAGAATTTACTTCAAAAACATTAAAGATAAATTGATACTGATCATTCCAACATCGTCATTCGTTATTATCTACAAATGAAAAATAATCAAATTAATAGATTACTGCTGTAAGAGTTCCACCACATAGTTCACTTTTTAGTTTATAGAGATGATAAATCCTACATTTCATGTCGTAATATACAATAAGACTACTGCAAGATTTATATATCCAAAAAGAAAAATCATTTCGGAAATCTTGTTAGGCCACGCCCAGAAAAACTGTAACCTTCATACCTGTTCATAGCATCTTGGATCAAATATCACAAACTGGTAGATCTAAATTTATCTTCATAATTGCATATTCACAATATAAAGGACGGATGGCGTAGGACGGCCCATATTTGAATTCTTTATGCCGATCGTTGAAACACATCCCGAAATTTTTCTTCTTCATCATCTCATTTTAAAGAAACCATTTTATGACGTTGGTGACAACAGAACTGTACATAACGAGGTTGTGAAACCAATTTATCCAATACCTTTACAAATTTTACTTTGATGTAAGATTTAACTTTAAGATTATTTTTAAGTAAGATATTAAAATGCCAATATCAAGTGAAGGACCCGTTTAACCCGACGCCAATATGCCATGAAAAAGAAAAAGGCGGAGCCGCCGAGAGCGGAATACATCCGCTCGCCGTAGAATCCAGGCAGGAAGAGAGCAATGCTATTGCAAAAGAACGCTATCAAAAAGCCGCTGTTAGGAACGGACGTTGTTGATTGGCTGATTTTAAAAAAACGATGCCACAGAGAGTAATAGAAGTGTTTGAATAAAACAACTTTAAATGATGAATTTTAGATTTGAAAATTATTATAAAAATATTCTATTACAGTAGAAAGTATTAATTTTAAGATTTATTATTTTATTATTGATAATTTTTTGACGATCTTTTATGGCGATTAAATTAAAATTGTTTTAAAGTGAAATTTAACTGAAAAACGAACTTAACGAAAATTAATAAATATTTAAAGGTAGAATTTAAATTTTAAAAGTAAAGAAGTTTTTTGATTTAATTTAAATATTTTAAAATAGCTTTTTAAATTAATTTTAATTGGAAAGGATGTTATTACATAACATTTACCTTACCCCTAAGGAAAAAAAAAAAGCATTAAAAAAAAAAGTTATTGCCTGTGGCATCAAGCAATTGGAACTTTCCAAAACTTAAGAACAAAGCCAAAATCAAAAGGAATTATCTGCCCCAGTTTTTTGGACAATTGACACATATCAACATAAACACAACATAAAAATGTATAAAAATATATATAAAAATAAATACGCTTGCGCCTACACATAAAATATGTTATATAAAAATATAAGTATACAAATTTTTCTAAAATCTTTGGCATACTCAAATACTGACATAACAAATACAAATAAACATAAATTCGTAATGCAAACACATAGAACCAAAGATGAAAACACATAGAACCAAAACAATGAATTTTTACAGGAAATAGATGTTCAGGTAATTAAAAAAAATTTCACCATGAAGAAACCCAAGACATTCTCCAAGACTTCAGTGTATTGCACAAAAGTGAGGATAAGGTAAGTGACCTATGTATGGCTCTCACAACAGAATAAATAATTTAAAAAGGGCAAAACAAAATAGTATATGTACGTTACTATTTATCTAGAACTTTTATAATATATAGCAAATCTGTATATATACAGAAAAAAGATTCTAACAATTGAACATATTCAGTAAATTCAGCTTAGAAATCTGAGTTTTTTAAAAAAAATTATATATGTCCAATATTACAGGAAACTTTTTAAAATAATAATAATTAAATTTCATAGTATATTTTAATTTTTCAATTTATTTCATAAAATTTTTCTTAAAAAAATATTGGCATTGAAATGTTAAATGCTGAGGAAGTAAAGTAAAATAGCAGCAAAAATAGATTGCAATATACAATCTCTTCATTGTGTACACAGGTCAAAAACGTAAGGCAGTTGCCCCATAGTATGACCTTCAACAACAATGGAATGACTGATCTAAGTCTCCTAGCGTTATACCAAAAAAAATATTTACAAACACAAACAAACTATTCCGCTCAATTTGACAAGTATACTGCCCATGATGTCCAAAATAGACATAACTGCACCGTGAGGGACTTATTGGAAGGTTAAATTACCCAAGCTAAGCCAAGTTTACCCTCTGTGTGTGCTCATCATAACTGAATTGGACCAGGTCAGCCTGAGGGGGAAAAAAACAAACATTCTACACCACAAATAAACAAAGTCCTGTCATTCGCCTAGATCAGTCTAATATATATTTTTATATACATTTCATTTTATTATATTATTTCAATTTTTTTATTTTTCATTTTTATATTTCATTTTATATTTTTATTTATCATTTCATTATTTTCATTTCAATATTTTATCATATTTTTCATTTCCTTATTTTTCATTTTTATATATTCCTATCTCAATTTTATAAGCTATAGGGTACCTTTTAAATTTAACTAACTTTATCATTAAAAATAAAATCCTCAGCAAAATAACAACATTATATTCTCTCAAAGTCCAAAAAATTGCTATTGTAAGTGAATAATAAATAAATAAATTTGAACTTTAGCTATAGCATCAAATAAATATTATAAAATAAATGGATTTTATCCGAAGTTTCCTAAACCGCAGAACAATACTGGAAGGCGGAGGAATGTCATATTCCTTTGTGTCACGACCCTTAACTAAATGCCAGCGAGAATTACGAGATTCTACTGCTCTGGATTGTAACGCAAAACGAAACAATCATGGCAAGAAAAAAAATCGATAAAATAGGAATTAAAATTTAAGTTATTGCATCCAGAAATTGCGACTGGACTCTCTAAACTGTCTGAGACCCAGAAATCTGGTGGCGTTCAAAAGTACAAGGACAGGGTTAACTTGACTTTATAACAGAAAAAAGAGCCCCAAATTTCCAAATAAAGAGTAGTCTGTTGCCACAAAACACTGGATTTTTCGGTTTAATATGCACAGGCTAATCCACAAAATCGTTGTGTACAACCAGAACTACAAAAAAAGTATTAACTAAAAACCGGTGGGTAAAACTAAATATGCTATAGCATGAAAAAGAAATAAAGGAATTTTAAGGGGTAATATTAAAATGACATGAGAGAATTGCTTATATTGTCAGTCAATATTGTTTAATAAATATTAATAAAGTTTGGAAACTAATATAATTTTCCTATATTTATATCTATATCTTTTATAAATTATTAAATTTTTAAAAAAATTTAAGATTGTATGTCAAGAGATCTATAAGTATAATTAGAAAGTTAAATGATATAAAGGACATATATAAGTAAAAAAGCAATAAATGCAAAATGACCATAATTTATCAATTTAATGTAAAATGAAAATTAATAGTTGATATGTATAAAAAAATTGTAGCAACATGATACTGATAACCAAAATAAAATATAATATATTAAAAAATTAAGTTGGTGTAGTTTGTGTCTATGGTAAATTTTAAATGATAAAATTATGACATATCAAGAATCTGAATCGTAAAAACAAATAGATCCCAGCACGCTATTACGTACTAGCACACTGCCTGTTTTGGCCAGCAAAACATAAGACTACTCATTTATAAATTCAACCTTAACCGACCATGATATATCAATAAAATGCAAAATGAAAGTAAAATGCAATTTTAACTTTTTATATATATTAAGTAATTTTTTAAAGAATGTAAAAAATTCATAACATGTATTAAAATTTCTCAAAATAAATCAAATAAATTTTCTGTTATGTAAGGAATTTTCCTGAAATGGAAAACCATGCAGAAAATAAAATATAAATTATTGCACTAGGATAGAAAGATCAGATTTAAATAATTTCTATATAATTGAAAAATTTATTCTCAGAATAAAATTGAATATTATTTGTATAAAAAATGTTTATTTAAAATTTTATTTTATCCTAATAGAGAGCCACAATACTCCTAAACCTATGTAAATGAAAATCAAACCTGAAAAGTTTATTTTTAAAATTCTTATAGTGCACAAACTTGGGAGTAAAAAAAAATTTCACCAAATGAATTGTGATTCATTCAAATCAATGCAATTGTTAAAATGTCTGGATCAGGGACATAATAACAAAATGGAGGTAAAGATTGATCAGGTCTCTACAACCATACACCGATTTAAGAAATCGCAGAAAAAAATATAATTTTTTGGAATATTGACCTTGTAATCAATTAATGACATTGTAAATCATTATTTCAAAATCATCCTTATATATTTAAAAATATGTAAACAGAAAAAAAAATTATTTGCAAAATAAACCTTTTATAGTCTGATATTTATTTTAAAAAAATGTAACTTCAGACATGTTTTAACTCAATATGTATGTAATAATTTCAAAATATATATATTAAACAATAACAAATGTATATATAGCAACAATTAAGTGTTTTTCCTGAAGAAGTCCCAGAGAATGCATGAAAAATTTATATATTCAAATCATATCCGAAATTATCTATTGAATTTTAAGAAATAAACAATACTGAAAGAAATAACCCAGAAAGAGTCCCATTAAAAAAATGGAAGTCGAAAGTTTGGCAAAGGCACCATTAATGTTAGGTAGAAAAAAAAAAATAAAATAAAATAAAGGGAAAAGAGAAAATAATTTTAGATTAATTAAAATTAGGAGTAATAAATGATATATGTGATTTTTAATACGAATTAGTGAGGAGATAGGTTTACTATTAATAATGGCAAAATGATCGTTAGTGGTTAATAAACATTGCATGTGAGATGTAAATAAATATAACTTGGTAACTTCATGGTAAAATATAAATAATAAACTTTAGACTCACCTGAACTAAGAAAATACTTCTTGCCTGAAAATTGCATGTTGAACATATTTAAATTGTGCCAAGTGTTATATATTTACTTTAGAACGTTTATAATTAGTTATTCTTTAATACATAATTGTAATAAATTAATTTGGCACTTTGTGATAATATTAAGAGACACGTAAATCAAAACACTGGAAAATACACAAATATATTTAAATAAACAATTTCCTTTATTAAAGTATTATTTTAATTAAATGGGAGGAGTGGGAGAGAAAACAAGATGCATCTGTTCTTTACAATTATAATATCAAAATGTTTCATTATTATATTCGAATATATTTAAATTTTTACTCTATAGAATATCGAAGGTGCATAGAATTTACTTCAAAAACATTAAAGATAAATTGATACTGATTATTCCAACATCATCATTCGTTATGATCTACAAATGAAAAATAATCAAATTAATAGATTACTGCTGTAAGAGTTCCACCACATAGTTTGCTTTTTAGTTTATAGAGATGATAAATCCTACATTTCATGTCGTAATATACAATAAGACTACTGCAAGATTTATATATCCAAAAAGAAAAATCATTTCGGAAATCTCTTTAGGCCACACCCAGAAAAACTGTAACCTTCATACCTGTTCATAGCATCTTTCAAGTATCACAAACTGGTAGATCTAAATTTATCTTCATAATTGCATATTCACAATATAAAGGACGGATCATATTTGAATTCTTTATGCCGATCATTGAAACACGTCCTGAAATTTTTCTTCTTCGTCATCTCATTTTAAAGAAACCATTTTATGACGTTGGTGACAACAGAACTGTACATAACGAGGTTGTGAAACCAATTTATCCAATACCTTTACAAATTTTACTTTGATGTAAGATTTAACTTTAAGATTATTTTTAAGTAAGATATTAAAATGGCAATATCAAGCGAAGGACCCGTTTAGCCGACGCCGATATGTCATGAAAAAGAAAAAGGCTGAGCTGCCGAGAGCGGAATACGTCCGCTCGCCATAGAATCCAGGCAGGAAGAGAGCGATGCTATTGCAAAAGAATGCTATCAAAAAGCCGCCGTTAGGAACGGACGTTGTTGATTGGCTGATTTAAAAAAAACGATGCCACAGAGAGTAATAGAAGTGTTTGAATAAAACAACTTTAAATGATGAATTTTAGATTTGAAAATTATTATAAAAATATTCTATTACGGTAGAAAGTATTAATTTTAAGATTTATTATTTTATTATTGATAATTTTTTGACGATCTTTTATGGCGATTAAATTAAAATTGTTTTAAAGTGAAATTTAACTGAAAAACGAACTTAACGAAAATTAATAAATATTTAAAGGTAGAATTTAAATTTTAAAAGTAAAGAAGTTTTTTGATTTAATTTAAATATTTTAAAATAGCTTTTTAAATTAATTTTAATTGGAAAGGATGTTATTACCATTAGGCTTATTAAAAATCAAGAATGCCACTTTTCTGCAGATAAAAATCAAGGATGCCACTTTTCTGCAGATTTCTGCTTTTCTTGTAAGTCAACAATTTCTGCAGAATCATAAAAAAAAAAAATTAAATCGCGTTGATGTGCATCAGGAATAAAATCATAGATGGCCTGATGCAATTAGTCATTTTTGGTCCCTCTCATTAAATTTGTAGCTTGGGGATTGATTATTCAGAGATGTTCTTAGAGGGAGACAAAAGATATGATGTGCTCATGATTCTTCCACAAATTATTATTTTTTGGCTGAGTTCCACTAACTGAATTCGTCAGTTGATCACGAAAAGAACTCGAGAATTTCGTGAAAAGATCATAGAATAAAATTACAAATTTCGTCAATCAATTAAGGCAAAAATTGCAACTTTCATCAAATGGTTGGTGAAAAAAAATTGGTAATTTCTTCAAACAATTGCGGGAATAATCATAAATTTTGTCAAATAATTCCATGCTACTTGGAAAATAACAAAAAGAGCAAAATATGTGTGAAAGTAAAATTTATGACATTTTTCATATCCTTTATGTGTGAATTTTGTAAACTATATTGTATTTTATATAAAATAAATATATTGACGAATTTCTTATGTTAAAATATTTTATAATGCTTTCTGTCATAAATATATTGCATTTTCACAGTTTAGTTGAAGAAAACTGCATGTCAACATGTACCATTTTATACTACATTAACATTCTTTAACCCAAATGTAGAGTTTCTTTTCATGTAGTTTAATTAGAAGCAAAGCACATAAATATTAAATAGTTAACTATCATTTTTATATGTATAGTATAACTTTTCAAATTTACAATTTTTCCATGAACGACTATGAAAATTTCAATTTTTTTTAAGCAATCTCTTGATGAAATTAATTTTTTTCCACAATTGTGTGGTGAGGTTGATTTTTTTTTTTTTCCTATGATTGTTCAACAAAATTTGCAATTTATTTTTGCAAATGTTTGATGAAATTTGAAGATTTTTTATGTGACCTTGATGGTGATTCCTTTCTGTGATCCTACAATGAAATTCGCAATTTCTGCAATTGTTTGAAGAAATTCAAAAATTTTTTTCTATCACTGATTGGCAGATTTTACAATTTTTTCCACAATTGATTGACGAAATTAAGAATTTTTGTTTCTGAGCGGTCGATGAAATTTGAGATTTTATTCTGCGATCATTCAACAAAGTCTGCAATTTTGCTCTACAATTGTTCGACGAAATTTGTAATTTTATTCCCGGATCACGTGATGAAGTTTGATTTTATTCCACGATCGTGTGATGAAATTTTATTCTATTCCATGATTGTTTGATGAAATTCGTGATTTTATTCCATGATCATTTGATGAAATTCGTGATTTTATTCCACGATCATTTGATGAAATTCGTGATTTTATTCCACGATCATTTGATGAAATTCGTGATTTTATTCCACGATCATTTGATGAAATTCGTGATTTTATTCCACGATCATTTGATGAAATTTTATTTTATTCCATGATTGTTTGATGAAATTCGTGATTTTATTCCATGATCATTTGATGAAATTCGTGATTTTATTCCACGATCATTTGATGAAATTCGTGATTTTATTCCACGATTATTTGATGAAATTCGTGATTTTATTCCACGATCATTTGATGAAATTCGTGATTTTATTCCACGATCATTTGATGAAATCCGTGATTTTATTCCACGATCATTTGATGAAATCCGTGATTTTATTCCACAATCATTTGATGAAATCCGTGATTTTATTCCACGATCATTTGATGAAATCCGTGATTTTATTACATGATCGTTTGATGAAATTCATAATTTTATTCCACAATCATTTGATGAAATCCGTGATTTTTATTCCAAAAATTCATAATTTTATTTTGCAGTCATTTGACGAAATCAGCAATTTTAATTCCCGATCATTCCTCGAAGTCTGCAATTTTACTTCATGATCATTCAATGAAATTCTCAATTTTATTCCACAATTGTTCAACGAAATTCCCGATTGTATTCTGTGATCGTTTAATGAAATTTGCAATTTTATCCTGAAATCGTTCAATGAAATTCATGATTTTATTCTGGAATGAAATTCATGATTTTATTCTGGAATGAAATTCATGATTTTATTCCCCGATCATTCTCCAAAATACGTGATTTTATTTTGTGATCATTCTACAAAATTTGCTATTTTATTCTGTGTTTGTTCGACATGTTGTTTCCTTAAACAAGCTTTTGACCCATTTGTTTCATTAAAGTCTCTCAACATATCTTGCAATATCTTTTATTTTCATTCATTTAATCATATTTTATTGAAATATCTTTTAAAATCAAACTTACCTTTCTTAATCAGGTTTCGTTTTTAATCTATCTTAGGTTTCATCTGTTCTTTAACTTAATTATCGAACTGCTATTTACAGTAGACCTTTAAAACGATCCTATATCAGCAGACAAACTGTTTAATGACATAGTATGCCTATACGCTCACAGGTGGCATTGGTAGCATATGTGATCATGTTGTTTTTCGTCACTCCCATCACCCCTTTTCTGTAATGGACTGTTCCAGATTGTTTGAGAAAGGGGGCGCTGTCACGGCACATGTATGACCTTTAAGAGTATATGTAGTGCAAGAATTCATTTGGTCATCGCTTGTTTGAAAAGGTTTTAACTTTAACATTTCAAGAAAATGGGAGCAAACTTCCATGCTTTCCTAGTCATCATCACATCTTCTAGCTTTTGAATCAAATAAGTTATGTTTCTTCTTTTGGAACTTTGTTTAAATAATACTTATACCTTTCATCCTAATAATAAATCTTTATACCATAGTATCTGGATAAGAATTTTACATGAAAGAGTACCTACAATGTTTTGTATAAAAGTCTGTTTACCTTTTATATGCAAGAATCTTTGAATAAATGCTGCAGTTTTATAAACCTTTTTGTCATCTTTAATAAGTGAACATTCTATTTTTACAGTGGTTTATTTTTAACTTTCTTCATCATCATACTGCATATTTTTACTTTACATGAAGCTGGCTTATATTAGCAAATGTTAAAGTTTTCTACATACGTTTGTTAATCTGTTATGTGTTACCAGATGTTAGAATAATATGGATTAACATAGGCCATCACATATTACATCACAACAGTCAGCAATTTTAGTCTGCAATCATTCGACGAAATTTGCAAATTTGTTCCACAATCGTTCCACTTAATTCATGATTTTTTTGTGCTATTGTTTGATGAAATTAATGATTTTTTTTTTCAGTGACTGATAGACTAAATTTGCGATTTTTTTTCTGCAATCGTTACGAAATTCGTGATTTTATTCCATAATCATTTCATAGAATCAAAGATTTTTTTCTGCAGTTGTTTGATGAAATTATCTGGGTTTCTTTGCGATCAATTGATGAAATTTAAGTTTTTTTTTTTTTTTTATCTGTGAGTGGTAGATAATATTTGCAACTTCTTTTTAAGCGATTTGTTGGCAAAGTTCATTTTTTTTTGTTTGAATGATTGACCGAAATTTGCAATTTTGTTCATGGACTTCTTCACGGTCCACATAACACAATTTTTTTAAAAAAAATTCTATGGAAATTAATCAATTAACTAACAAAAGGTGAAAGTGTGGTATTCCTGATTACTATTTAATTTTATTGTTGTTCTGTTTAACAATTCTGCTATGATTATTAATTAGGGATGTAATGTATATCTGTGTTATTCAATCCTCTTTCTGAATATTCAGTTGGCTGAATACTGTTGAATATTTAGCTGAATAAGTAGTTCAGGCAATAGAGACCGTATAGGGGCTCTACCTAGCAAAATTAATGGAAGTTCTGGAAATTGGTTTACTTAATTTTTTGGGTCGCTGAATCCGAATTTTTAATTTCCCTCCCAAAATAGTTGTTTAACTTCAATTTCTTATTGTTTTAATTTAATAAGCTTAAATAATTGAAAAAAATGTAACATTCTGCTGCTACTGTTCTTATACTCAATTGTACTATTAGTTTGTACTACATGCAGATTCTGTTATGTACTATTTGTTTGTACTACATGCAGATTCTGTTATGTACTATTTGTTTGTACTATACACAGATTCTGTAATTTCTAAAGTACTTATCAGACAAATTTAGTAGGCCATGAACATAAATTTAATTCCAGATTCAATAAAAAAAAAGTGGTTTATTACAAAAACGAGGTGAGGGAGCCAGAGAGATACATGACTTGAAGAAAGTGAGAGCAAGGGGGGGGGGGGTGTCCGATCAGGAATCACATCAGATATTTCTGCGTACTTCATCTCACCAATAAAAGTTACAATTTTTTGGTGGCTAATTTCTGAGAGAGAAATTTAACATTGAATACATTGGCAGACTATTGTCTTAGCCTTGAATGCATTTTTAAAATCACGTAAGAATTTTAGACGTTGCACTTCTACTATAAAAGGTGGGACTCTTGACAGAATACTTTGGAATTTTTTATTGCAGTTTAGCGAGCCAAATAAGGAAACGTTTATACTTTTTTTTTTTGCCTAGCAAGCTAAACTGACATGGGATAGAGGCTTTAGTGACTATGGCCATGAAAAGATTTAGATAATGAATCAAAACTAAAATTCTACCAGATGGTTTTTTTAACGGCTAACTTTGGAGGGATTTTATATATGTTGTCAAAATACAGATAGGGAATGGTATTTAAATAAATGTGGTTATGCTATAGGTTTATTAAGATAGGCTTATATGATTTTGAATGAAGCTGGAAGTTAAATTAAATGAAAAAGGGGGAAATTTTAGGATATAATAAAGGAAAAGGGAGATTTTATTAATATACAGTAGATTTCTGTTACAATGAACTACATGGGGCCACTGAAATATTTTGTTGTAACAATGTTTTTGTTGTAAAGAAATTACTCCTATTTATCTAATGAATTACATATACACATAAACTAATTATGTAAGATAAATTTACCTTTTATTATAGAAGATTCTAATGGAAGACTGGTTAAGTTAACATAGAAAAAGTTAGTAAAATACAATTCAATATTAAAAATACAAAATTATGGACTAACCTTTATTTAGTAGTACATTATTGCAGAAAATCTGCGATTTTAGTTTGTACAAATGAATGTCTAGTTGATGATAACAAAAACATGTGCAAGAAATGAATGTGAGAAAATAATCTCCTCTGGAACATTCTTTTGATGGGAAACAAAAGCGAAGCATGACAGATTTTCTCGAAGCATGAGAGAGTTTCCGGAGCAGTAACTTTTGAATAGTCGGTGACATCAATATCGTCATCACTGCTTTTGCCTTTTTGTCAGTCTAATGTATTTTTAATGGACAAAATGATATCTTCATCAGACACTTTAGAGCATCTTTGAATATTGTCATCCACAGATAAGAAATCCTCAAAATCTACCTGATCAGGGATTGATGTTAATTTTTTTGCCAGCCTTCCAAATTGTGTTTAACTCAGAGGACTTATCCAAATCTAAAATTTCTGATTCATTTTCTTCGGTCTCAGTTAACCAGGCCTGTTTCCAACAGTTAGAAATTGTTTTCTGGTTAATTTCTTGTCCTGAACCAGAGATAATTTCAATAGCTTCTTTGAGATTTATTTTTGGCCTTTCACCATTCTCTAAGCCGCAAAAGAGCTCTGTTAGTGAGATTTTACAGCACGGATGATGCCTTGATCTAGACTGTAGAATAGAAATGCAATTCGGTGGAAAGTACTCAACTTGGTAGAATAGAAATGCAATTCGGTGGAAAGTACTCAACTTGGGATTGGGGGGGGGGGGGGGGAGATTATTATGAGGTATGCAATTATCAATCAGGAGAAGATTTTTTTGTTTTTTAGCTTTTATTTCTTTGCCAAATTGTACTAGTCAATCATTAAAGATATCTTGTGTCAGCCATGCCTTCTTATTGAATTTATAATCACAAAGCAATGAATAACAGTTCTTAAAGCAACAGGGCTTGCCAGAGTGACCAACAATTAATATTTTTTTCTTCTCAGTTCCAGATTTGTTACAAAAGAGTGCTGTAATTCGTTAATGCATTTGTCGCCTTTAAATGTTACTGTAAAATCCTGTTAATCTGCCTCCCCCTCCCCCCCAAATGTGATGAAAAATCATAAAATAATCAGGGGGGGGGGGGGCACTTACTCGGGATTTTTTTGCGATCTTTTTACAAGATTTGCGGGGTTTTTTCAGTATATTTGACAAAATTTGCAAGTTCTTTCACAATATTTGACAAAATTTGATGAAAATCTCATTTTTCCCGTGATCCTTTGGCAAAATTCACGTTTTTTTGCGATTTTTTGTCAAAGTTCTCATCTTTCTGTGCGATCTTTTGACGAAATTCACATTCATTTTGTGTTCCTGTATCGAAATGCACATTTTTTTGTAATCGTTTGACGAAATGTGCATCTGTTTTGCGATTCTTTGACGGAATTTGCATTTTTTTTCTGCGATCTTTTGATGAAATTGGCATTTTTTATGCTATATTTTGACAAAATTCGCTCTTTTCCACGATCCTTTGACTTAATTAGCATTTTTACTGAGATCCTTTGATGATATTTGCATTTTTTTTGCGATCCTTTGACAAAATTTGTATTGTATTCGCGTCTCTTTGATTTAATTTGCGTTTTTTTTTTCAGTGACTCTTTGATGTAATTTGCATTTTTTCTGCGATCCTTTGATAAAATTTTCTTTTTCTTTTTTTGCAATTCTTTGACGTAATTCGCATCTATCAGCCATCTTTTGACATAATTTATGCAATCGCATCAGCAATCTTTAGGGGGTGCTTTTTCAATATTTTTTAAAAATTTCAAATTTGTTTATAAAATGGGGGGGGGGGGGGGGGTGTGACCGGGAAGGGTGGATTAAGGGGATTTTACGGTAATGTTTTTCTCGGTTCAAGTTGATAAAATATTCGAGCTTTGTCAGCATTGAAAACATCGGAGCTGTCTTTATAAGGACAGCTACTTCTCCAGCTCTCCATTCATTTACAGTCTTTGCAGGTACATCACTTGCTTCACCGCAAATTGATTTCATTACAATTCCATAGTGAGTATAAAAGCAATTGAGCCATCTGACACTGGCTTGGAAATTTTCAATACCAAGCATTGTTTCGAATTCTTGAGCTTTATCCCTTATCAGAGGACGGCTTATAGGTACATTGTGAGAACAAACACCTTCGAACCATTTAAACACGGCTTTATCGACATCATGAAATTGGGACAGTCTCATTCGTTTTCTATGGGAACTAGTGCTTGCATTTTGGAATTACCTCTCAATCTTTTCTTTATCTTTATAAAGTTGATGGTGTTATTCCATAGTTTTTGGCCACATCAGTTTTCCGCAATCCTTTATAAATCTCAGAAATTATGGCTTTCTTTTCTTCCAACGAATATTTTCATTTTACACAAGCCATTTTATCAATGAACGAAGTAAGAAATATACTGCAACAGGTACCGGTGATGGAGATATCTCAGAATAAGCACAAACACTCCTTTCACAGTGAAGTCTACCTGCTGTCTGTCAAGTGATCATTTTGAAGCATACAGGCTAATTAAAGAAAAGGAATTCTGGAAAAGAAGTAGACTAAAGAATAAAAAGAAAAGTGCCCAGTTAAACTGATTGCTTTGAGTTCACAGACTATTTACACTAATCGTATATTATAATCTTATTTCAAAGAACAATGCCCTCAAAAAATAATTTAAAGAAGGATTAGCCCCCACCATTCTGTTTCCCCTCTTTATACTTAACCAATGAGCCTCTGAATCTCATCAGGGAAGCGCCTTATCAGGATAAACTGGTATACTAAATTTGAAGCAAATAGGACAGAAAAACCCATTTATCTAAATTAAGAGAGAGGGATTAGCCCCCTGTTCCCCCTTTATACTTAACCAATGAACTGCCATAAGTAATCAGGGAACAGCTTCACCAGAATTAACCTATTTACAAATTTTGATAGAAATCAGATCATTCTGCCTGAAAAACCCATTTATCTAAGTTAAGGAAAGGGATTAGACCCCATTCTACCCCTTTATACTTAACCAATGATTCCCCAAAAGTAATCGGAAAAGCACCTTATCAGAATGAACCTATTTACAAAATTTGATGCAAATTGGGAAAATTCTACCTGAAAAATATTACCTAAATTAAGGGGTAGGTTGCCCCCTGTCCCCCCCCCCCTTTATACTTAACCAATGAACCCCCAAAACGAATCAGGGAAGTGCCTTATCAGAATGAACCAAAGAAAAAAAATTGAAGCAAATCTGATATTTCTATCAAGAGTTATCGCATTACGTACACACATACAGAACCTGCAGGCACATTAGCTTTCAGGCTTTGATAGCCTGTGAGCTAAAAAATAGCAAAGGGGAGATGAATCTGAAATAGCACCTGTCCCCAAAACAACAATGCTGTTTTTTTTTTTTTTATCTTCGACATTCTATTCAAAGTATATTTCATTTCTGTTAAGCAATACAATAAAAAATCTTCATTGAACTTTTTTTTTAACGGAATTCCCAAAAAAATTCACTTCGTTAAATTGGAATTTTTAATACATTGGGGTTAATGCACTTGGAAAAGGAGATTTATCAAATTTCGTAGTAACGGGATCTTTCGCTGTAATAGAATTCGTTGTAACGTAAATCTACTGTACATGATTTTTGATGATATATCAGTGTTTGCCTTTAAAAAATATATTATGATTTATTTCAATAAATTGTTTCCTTTTTTAACAGAATATATCTCAATTAAAATATATTTTAAGATAGTTTTATAATTTCATTCTTTAATGTAATTATTTCCTCAGAAAAATCCGCCAGTTACTTCAGTACATTGTTAAAATTATTGTAAATGCTCAGTATATAACTGTCCATAAAAATCACTTGAAAACATCAAACTAATTTAATTTTGCTAAAAGTGATTAAAAATAAATTTAAAAGGGGAAAAAAAAAACCTTTATTTATTCAGATTCAACATGTTTCATTGCTCTGATGGCTACATTCTCAAGAACTACTCATATGATTTTTGTTTACCAGTTTTCAATTAAAAAAGTTTTTTGCAAAAATATTTGTATCATTTCAGTTCTTGTGAATGTTGCCATCAGAGCAATGAAATATGTTAAATCTGAATAAATAAAGGTATTTTTTTGCCTTTTTAAATTTATCACTTTTAGCAAAAATTAAATTAGTTTAATTCTCAGTATGTCCAGAACATCACTTCTCTATATCCTGCATTATGCTTTTATGAAGACTTTTAATACATGTGCATGAAAGTTGAATTCATTCTATTTTTGAGCAAGTGTGTTATGTTCTACTGCAACTAGTGCCATTGATATGATATTAGGTATGTTTGTTCACAGCTGAAATAAGAGCAGCTAAATGGTGTCTTTCACTCCTCCCCTCTACACAAAAAGTAACATTCTAAATTTGAGCATGCTCCATAACCAGTGGTCTAGAGTGTGAAATTGGCAGCCCTTCCTGTAGAACCACATTGCTAGGAAATGTTAAAATTTTATAGTACTAGTAGTGTTTCTTCTTATTGAAAAACGAAATCATTAGAATCTGCTTATAATTTTAAGAAAGCCAATTTTATAATATGCCAAGGCATGAGATTTCTGTAACAGTATTTTCCATTGAAATGTGTTATCTATAAAGTATCTCTTGTAATTTCCTCTTTCTGCTGGTATCTGATTTGCTCATTGTAGATAAGTGGTTAAGAAGTTGCAGTACTTTGCAATCTACAGAATCACTTGGCATATTGCTGCACTTTTCTTTTTATAATTTTCATGTTGTGATTGTATATTAAAATGTTTAGTTTTGTTAATATTATATATATATTTATATATTATTTTTGTTTTAGGCTCTGTTGGTTTCTTTGCATGCTTTTGGTTTGTAAGAAAAATATATGGTGTGGTAAAAGTGGACTGACTTATGTGTTTGACTCTTTCTTATTAATCATGATGCACATGGTTTCTTCTTTTAAGAGGCTCTGAGTTTTAGAGCAGGTGTGATACTGTGTTCAAAACAGAACTTCTAATAACAAATTGTTATTCTCAGCAGTGCACGCATGTGCTGGTATTCGAAATATTCTGGTCCTTGTATATTTTTCACAATTTGAATACATCACAGGAATTTTGCATGGTAGAAGGTATTTCATTAATGAATGTAAAAAATTCTTTATATTTCAACACTTGAATGAAAATAATCAGTCCTTTAGGGTTCCCACTGTCCTTAAAATGCTTTTCAGAATTCCTTATTTTTATCTTTCATGTCCTTTAAAATTGCTTACATTTTTGATAAGGCATGTGATTTTACTATAAATCAGAAGTTATGTAGTTTTTGTGGAACTCCATAAATTGTTTTTAAAAAGAATTACAAAATCGTTACTTTGAACATTGCTGCACACATGCACACACAAGAAATAATTCCAAAAAAGTGATTTAGAAAATTTTTTCTATGTTTCTTAGTGTCAAGTTCATGAAAATTATAAAAGTAACAAAAAAGTTATGAATTTTGTGACTTGTAAAAGTCATAATATTTTTTGCTTCAAAAGGGTTTAGCCTAGAAACTAAAATCCAACTACATCTACAATAAGAATGCAAACATTTCTGTTAAACTTACTTTATTAAAATTTAAAACCTAAAAGGAAATTAAAATTTTATGATATGCTTTGCATATAATTAGATGTCTTTTATCTTGGTAATAAACTTCAAGTATGAGATATTTCAGCTAATTTCTTCTTTCAGTAATCAACTGTTTGGTTTAGTAATTCATTATTATTATTTTCATAAAAAGTAAAATAAATTTGAGTATTCTTTCAAGGCAAACACATTATGAAGAAATATTAAAGGATAAATATTTAAAACTCTAAGCCAGCATTTTTTGTTGTTGTTTAAGAATATTATTTTTTTTATAGTTATGTATAGTGAGCCCCTAAAACATGATACAAACAATAATACTTCAAATAACTCCTAAATGTACCTGAATATTGGTTTTTAAGATTTTTTCCCATTAAAATAATCTTTTATTGAAATATTCTTACTCACCGTGATTATTTTTGTAACAACTTTTTTAAAATAATATATGTTCCTTGAGTAGGAAGTTTTAAAAAATTAATAATTCAACTATTTTAATGATGTAGTTTTTAAAATATAACTTTAATTTTTTATAGATGTGTTTGTTTCTGCTATTAAAAATAATTTAGTCAACCTATTGGAATCATTCTATCGCTAATGTTTGTCATGCAGTAGTTTGATATATAAATCATATGACAAGCTCTGCTGGATCATAATGATGTTTATATATTTTTTAAAAGTAAAATGTTGGCCTAATGCTTTTTTAAATACTTCTAAATTCAGGGATGAGAGTGCTCCAACCCAAAAGGTTGATTTCCACCACTATATTTTAATAGTATTCTTTGCTTTTGAAATTCTGTCATTAAATAAGTCGAGAAATACCATAAAATTTTACTGGTAGCAAGCAGTCGTTTGGATCAGAGTGCTCTCATCCCTGTAAATTGTTTTTGTCAAATAAAAATGTTGTTGTGTGCATTTTTCTGCTGATTGCAAACAGTTCTTTGACTGATGTAGGATTTATGCTTTCATATGAGAAAAATTCATAAAAGAATGTTTATTTTAATTGATTTTTATGATTAGACTGCTTTGAATCAGACTAGTAGTAATTGTAATCATAATTAAACTACAAAAACTGTTACTGCATTGTAATTGTAATCAGTAAGTTTGTTTTTTAAATAATCACAAAGAATTATAATCAAGAATTTTTTCTCTTAAGTACAATCATACTTCCATTACGTAATTGCACTGTAATCTGTATTGAAAAGCTAGCTAACTTGAGTATATTTCTATGTAAGATTGCAACATATTTCCCCTTCTTAAACCACATTCCATTCAAAATACTTACTCTTGTTTATTATTTTGTTGAAATCATATAATCAAATAACCTAATCAAATATAATCGATTGCAAAATCTGTTATCATATTGTAATTATAATCAGGAAGTTTGTTTTTTAAATAATCACAAAGAATGTTTTTCTTTAATTAAAATGTTATTTTCATTATGTAATTTCTTTCTATAAAAGATTGCAGCACATTTTTTTTCTTCTAAACCTTTCCATTCAAAATATTTTGCTCCTAGTCTTTATTTTGTTGAAATCATTTATAATGTAATAAAATATAATGAACTACAAAAACTGTTATTGTATTATAATTATAATCAGAAATTTTATTTTTTAAATAAGTGCAATGTAATCACAAAAAATGTTGGCTCTCATTATAATCATAGTACCTTGATACTTGTAATTGCACTGTAATCTATATTAAAAAGCTAGGTAATCGTGATTTCTTTCTATGTAAGATTGCAGCTTATATCCCCTTTAAAACCATTTTCCATTCTAAGAAAGCTTTTACTGTTTATTTTGCTGAAATATTACCATAATATCTTTATTTTTAAAGTTATAGACAGAAATCCAGGTTCAACTTGAAGATTAATTGTAACTCGACCTTAGTTGCTTAAAGAAAATTTATCTCAACATGTAGTCTCACATCTTAAAGTTGTAAGCAGCATATATGCTATGTTCTGTATTTTATATATATATATATATATATATATATATAATATAGAACAGTTATATATATAAAATACAGAACAGTTGCTCAGCTCAATACAGTTGAATTTTAGAATCACTAGTTCAAAATTTACACAGTGCAGTCATTCTGAGAATCTGTTGAGCCAAAAAAAGTGTGAAACCATTAGGATTTTTCCATTAAGAAGCAAACCAGGTTGCTTGTCACTAATTTAGTCAAAAACATATGGAAATATACAAAATCTTTAAAGATCATAGATGTACTGGTAATTCTGATTGTACAGGTAAACAAGGTGACATGACTTTTCTACTCAAAATGAAGCAACTTATGTTTCATCTAAATGCGACAAAGCAAATATCCAGTGAGAAAGCAAATTATGATGGATGCATCAAATCTCTTAAGCAGCAAGTTTTTGGCCGAAAACGAAAGTTCTAGAAACAAAAGAATATTCTGAAACTGAATGAACTATAAGAAATGAAAAATAATATTGATGTCTGCCTAAGATGAATTTTGAATAGGGAAATGTAAAAAAAAAAAAAAAATTATGATACACATTGCAAATTTTAAGAGGGAATAAATTAAATGGAATAGAAATTTACAATAGAGTTAAAATAATTTAAAATATTTTATATTTATGAATTTGTCAGTGCAAACATCAAAATTTGAATATTACACAAAGACAGCTAAAAAATAATTTAATGAAAGATTCAAGGGCTATAAAATTTGTGTAATCAAATATAGAAATAGACTTGTTCAGTATTCATAAATCAACAAAGAAATTTTAATCATAATCTAAATGTAATTATATTGTATATTCTGAAAGATAAATAACAAGTAGAATAATCATCTAATTTTCACAAGTAGAAGTATAACAATCTTTTCTTCAAAACTGAAAGCAACCATAATTGATTTGTTTTCTATAATCAACTCTTAGTCTGCTCTGAATCAGACTTAGACTTATAGATGGGGGATACAAAGAACCTAGCATTGATAAGTAAGGTTTACTGTACTAAAGCCAGAAAGCAGTCCTAAAAAAGGCTTGCAGTAGAAACAAAATTCAGCAGACACCTAACAAGAATATCATGAAGCTCCCTAGGCTCAATTATATGGTAAGGAAAGTGCTCAAACATATAAGCAGAAAATCCCTTGCTTCCCTGCTCTGAACAGGGCCCGATTATCAATGGGGCAAACTTTCACCAGTAAATTTTAATAGAATCTTTTGTCTTATTTAAACACTGTATTCTTGCAAAATTAGTATCATGAATAAGGCAAAAATCAATTTTTACAGGTGGAAGTTTACACCGTTGGTAATCATGCCCTGGCTCTGAACCATATACTGGCATAGGATTTAAATCTGATTTCTCAATCATCTTTGTAAGCATTTCAATATAATTTCATTATGTTAAAAACCTTTTTTTAAATGGAAAAAGAATGGGAACCCTTTCAGAATCATTGTTATATTTATTTCTGTCATTGGGATACAATGGTCAGTATAAAATTTCAATAGCATTCATATGAATAATTACTTAATTCTTTTGTCAATTGCAGATTCTTTTGTATAGTGTAGTCACTAATAACTGAAAAATGTTCTTTAAAATAATTTTTTTTATTTTATGATAAAATACATTGATGCCAATTATGTAAAATTGAATCTTATTTTGTTTTTATGGATGTTTATATAAAATGTTGAAATATCTATTTATTTGATTAATTTTTAAATATTTTTATTTAAATGTGTTTTGTCCAATGTTTGACTTTCAATCTAGAGTGACAGAATTTGACTATTTATTTTGCTATTTTCTATGAATTCCTATTGTTAACTATTGTCTCTGTTTGCTGTCAAATTTCACTTTCTTTCGCATGAAAATAGTATTTTTTACATGTATGTGTACAGAACAGCTTTTATGTAAATGAATTTGTTTTGTAGTTAATGAATGTAGCTAAATTTATGATTAATAAAGATATAATTGATGATAGCTCGTGAATGTTTTCTTGTAAACTTTTCTGTAGTTATGAAAATATTAGTAAATATCAATTTTAAAGTTAATTTATGATTTACCTTTTTCTAAAATTGTTTTAATTGATAAAATTTGTGGTACCTTCTCTCAGTATGTGAATTATTTTCTCACTGATCACAAATATTTTGCTTTTCAATTTAAAAATTTAGATTTTGCTCCTTTTCTATCTCATGGGCATTTACTTGGAATTTCATTAAATCTTATTATCACTATATTGATTTATACAAATTCTTATTTGTACATCTTGTCTAGTAAATAAATATATATTTATTCTCACATGTATCTATTTATCAAAAGTATTGAAATATCAATAGAGTGATAAACATTCATATTTTTCAGATCTTTACATATGAAAGAAAATAAAAAAAATAAACCCTTTTAAAAAGGAAAATAAAAATAATCCCCAATTGCCTTTTCCTAAAATACTAAACCCAACATTTAAAACTAATTTGCCCATCATAAACATCTTTGACATTGATGTTTAAAAAAAAATTGTTGTTTACTCAAAACCATAAATCATAATCAGCTTTCCTCATTATTACAGTTATTACACTCATCTCATGAAATTAAACTACTGTAAAATCCCGATTGTAAGCCCCCCCCTTTTTCAAAAGAAAAAGCAGTTAAATTTGGGAGGGGGGCTTATAATCGAGATTTTTTTAAAATAATTATTTTAAAACCTGTTTTTATCATTAATTTAGAAGTAAATAAGGTAAATACAGAGCTGAGAATCTTTCATATTTTGACAGCTTGTGCGATTTGTAAAAAAAAAAAAAAAAATCTAAAATCTAAATCCCCCCCCCCCCCCCCCCCAAATAAAAAAAATCTAAGCAAAAATTTTAAAAATTTACTTTTTTTTTAAATGCACTTCTTTATTTGTTATTTTACTGCAACAATATTTAATCAATCATCTAAGCCCCCCTTCAAAAAATATTGCTTCCCCCTTCCCCCCCCTCTGGTACCAGATATGCATATTTTAACCTATAAAACTCTTTAAATTTCTTAATACACAATATGCTATACAAATACACTATAGTTACAATAAATAATCTATCAGATAAATTATTCTCTCCCTGTCTCTCCCGACTCTCATATCATGATCGTCCCCCCCCTCCCCCCCCTCCCTGCATCTCATGCAGTTTAAAATCTGTATATTTTTTAAATTTCTGCTTGATTTGGGATTTTGTCATAAAATATTTAAATAACCACCTAAATTATTTCATACCCCCCTCCCAAAAAATGTTTTCCTTCATCTTTTTTTGCCTCCCCTCCCCCCCAAGCATACGCAGTATATTTAAAAACAAATTGTTTTTACTTTATTGGCTCTATTTAATCATAAAATACACATGTAATTCAAGGGTTAGAACAGCCAAACTACAGAAAAATCTTTTGCTTTCCTTCTGCATCTTTAGAAATCCCCCCCCCCCCCCCCCCCATACACACACTCACCACCACCAGTTGGAGAGAAAGGATGGAGAAAAATTTCAAAGAGGATGAAGATTTTAGATGAGTGATACTTGTATGAGATTATGTAGATGAGATTTTAGATCAATCACCTTGCTACAAAATACAGTTGAATCTTGATAATCCGGAAATCTCTAAAATCCGGACATTTTCTGATTTCCGTTTTATTAATTTTTAAAATAAGACTGCTGTATCTTTCGTATTTCTCATCAAATGCAGTTAAATTATTTCAACTATAAACACTAAATAAATAAATATAGATATATTCTGGTATATTTTTATAATGATTGGCCGTTAATTAAAGACTTTAATTATTACAAAAATGGGAAAGTTAAAAAACGGTGAAAAAAAGAAAGACTGGATTTAAAACGTTGATGACTGGAAGCTTCATATATTTTAATTCTAATAAAATCACTAAAGTACATATTTATAACTAAAGGAACAAACATGCAATTTCATTTTCGTTTGATTGAACTGAAAGATAAGCACACTTGATAGTCATTCCATTCATTAACACCTGCTCCTTCTCCAACAGAATGATCAACCTAGTGACACATTGCCCTATGATCTTGACGCGCACATTTGCCAATCTCGATGTGTTGTTTGTTTCAGTTTTGTTTCCTTGAAAAGAACTTAGAATGCAGTAGAAAAATGAGAAAACAAGATGAGTTTTTTTTTTTTTTTTGCTATCTTTTGACAAAATTCTCGTTTTTTTCCCTCTTTTCCCGCAATCCTTTGCAAAATTAACTTTTTTTCAGTTCGCAATCGTTTGAAAAAATTGGCAATTTTTTCTGCGATTCATTGACAAAATTGATTTTTTTTTTTTTTTTTGGACGATCATTTGTCGAAATTCATGATATTTTTCTGTGGCAGACTGACAAAATACATTATTTTTTTTCTCACTCTTGACGAAATTTGCGATACATTTTTTTTTTTTTTTTTATCGTTTGTCGAAACTCCGATTTTTTTTTTCTGCAACCTATGACGAAATTCGCGATTTTTCTCAGCGAATGATAGACAAATTTGATTTCTTTCTCCCTTTAATTGATTATTGAAGTTCGTAACTCTTTACAGCGATCAGTTGAAAAAAAAAAATCTCTAATTGTTTCTTAAATATGTGACGAAATTCATGATATTTTCTCATGATTGTTTGAAGAAATTCTCTAAATATATTCTCAGAAGAATCGCGCAAACTCTAGAAATGGCACTAAACCTTCTCAGATAAAGAATTTGTGATGTAACTGCACGATTTCACTCATATTTAACATCCATTAAGAGGATTTTATGTTAAGAAGTTTGTTTTCTTTTCCAGATTTTTTTTTTCTGAGAATTTTTTTAATGTCTGATTTTTTGGACTGGTGGCCGATATTTCTTTAATTTTCGGAGCCGATGACTTAAATTTTCAGAAAAATTGGAATAAAATCACTTCTGTATTATTTATTGAGTACTATATTCTAATTTATTGTGTTTTAATATGTATATTTATTTTCAGCATAAGTGTTATGTTTTAGTGTATCATTCCAATTTTATAACTTAATTCGGGAATGTAATTGTCGTTTATTTGCACTAGGGGAAAAAATGCATTTTATATGTTATTATATTGCCATGAAAAATATTTTTTAACAGATCTCCAAAATCCAGAAAATTCGAAAATCCGCAATCGTCGTGGTTTTTCCCACAAATTTTCTGAAAGGAAGGGGGGGGGGGGGCCTTATATTTGGGAGTGTAAAATAAAATAAAAAGTGCTTAAAAGTGGGAGGGGGCTTACTTTCGAGGGGGGCTTACAATCGGGATTTTACGGTATATAATTATGTTCAGAAGATGAATTCAGATTAATATCCAAACAGGGAATCCAGAATTACATTTAGATAATAAAATTTAATCAAGTTTCCTCAGTGTGATAGTTATTTTGAAGTTCAGTTCATAAAGTCAAGCTAACTAATTTTACTTAGATTATGTCAGAATAGGAAGGTGATGACTACAATTAAGATCATAATTATGATCTTTAATCAGTGTCAAATTTTGAAATTACTGTGAGTGATAAAATCAGACCCAAATCAAGACTATTGCTATCTCAAAACCGCACCATTAGATATTGAACCAACCGGTAGTAAAAGCAGGGTTGATAAAACTCAAGATTTTTTTTTTTAAATCGAAAAAATCTGATTTATTTGATTTAAATCAGAATTTTTGATTTTAATCAGATTTTTTTTATTAATACACTGACGGAAAAAAAAATCCCAACACCAAGAAACACTTGTGTTAGATAAATGAAAATTAGCAGGCATGTTTATACATATGAAAGATGACATCAATTAGAATTTCGGGGATAAGTGTGGCTCTAGCAGCGCCACTCAGAACTTACAAATCAGATTTGCTTTAAATGTGTGCTGTAAAATTCGTGAGCGTTATTTATCTTTGAAATGTGACGTATTTAGTTGATGTTAGCCAAGAATGCCTTTAAGAAGACGAAAAAGCCATTATAGACAGCTCACCGAGATGGAACGAGGTCGCATAATAGGACTACAAGAAGGTGGATTTTTTTTTCCACGATATTGCAGAAAGACTCGGCCAGAATGTATCCACTGTGCATGATTGTTAAGAGCAGTGGTCAAGGGATGGTACTGCCTCAAGAAGACCAGGTTCCGGGCGGTCTCGTGGCACTACTGAGAGGGAAGACTGCTGTATTTGGCATACGGCTGTGGTGCATAGTACTGCATGTGCAGCAGAAATTTGAGCTGCAGTTGGTACCACAGTGACACAACAAACTGTTAGAAATTGATTACTTCAAGCACAGTTCTGAGCCAGGTGACCTGTAGCACACATTCTGCTGACTCCAAGCCATTGCCATTTGTGATGACATTGGTGTCAAATCAGAGCTCATTGGAGGATGGAGTGAGGATCTGTTGTGTTTTCTGATGAAAAACAAACACAATATATCTCCAATCCGTCCTCCAATGAGCTCTGACTTGACACGAATGGCGTAGGAAACGGCAATGGCTTAGAGTCAGTGGAATGCACGCTACAGGGCACTTAGTTCAGAGCTGTGCTAGAGGTAACCGATTTCTAACAGCTCGTTGTGCCACTGTTGTACCAACTGCAGCTCAAATTTCTGCCAAAGATGCAGTACGATGCAGCACAGCCTTACGCCGAATACGGCGGTCTTCCCTCTCAGCAGTGTCATGTGGCCGCCTGGAACCCAGTCTTCTTGAGGCCGTACTATACCTTGACCACTGCTCCCAACAATCATGCACAGTGGATATATTCCAGCCAAGTCTTTCTGTAATATCACAGGAAGAAAATCGACCTTCTCGCAGCCCTGTTACTTGACCATGTTCCAACTCGATGAGCTGTTGATAATGACTTCGCATTCTCAAAGGCATTCTTGGCTAACATCAACTTAAAACGGGGCATTTTGAAGATAAATAACGCCCACAAACTTTACAGCATGCATTTAAAGCAAACCTGACTTGTAAGTTCTGAGTGGTACTGCTAGCGCCACACTTATGCTCAAAGCGCGAAATTTGAATCAGAAATGGGCAAATTTGCAATCTGATTAATTTGTAATCTCATTACAATGTTTAGTGTTTTATCATGTAAGAGATTATAATTTCAATTACATGTTAATTATAATCTGAATTTGAGATTCAATTAACATTGTAATTGTAACTATAAATGCTATGATTATCATTATACAGGATGTTTATAAAGTCCCGGACCCATTTTGATGTTTAATAACTCATAAAAGAATAAAGATAGATTAAAATTAATAACATAAATGGTTAGATAGACTCAAAAATTTTCATGACCCTTGTCAATGAACTTCCACATGTGCCCCCTTCGTCGCACAGAGAATATCAAGTCGATAGTCAATTTCACGCCAGGTAGCGGCAAGCATGTCAGACATGCTTGCCTGTATATCTGCGGCAAGCATGCTGACATGCTTGCCGCTACCTGGCTTGAAATTGGCTATCGACTTGATATTCTCCATGCGACGAAGGGGGCACATGTGGAAGTTCATTGACAAGGGTCATGAAACTTTATGCCGACATGCTTGCCGCTACCTGGCGTGAAATTGACTATCAACTTGATATTCTCCGTGAGACGAAGGGGGCACACGTGGAAGTTCATTGACGAGGGTCATGAAACTTTTTGAGTCTATCTAACCATTTATGTTATTAATTTTAATCTATCTTTATTATTTTATGAGTTATTAAACATCAAAATGGGTCTGGGACTTTATAAACACCCTGTATAATTGTAATTATAATTGAGAAAAATATAATTAAGATTATGTGCAATTATGATCTGAATTTGAAATTCAATTAGCATTGTAATTATAACTATAAGTGATATGATTATCATTATATAATTGTAATTATAATTGAGAAAACTATAACTATGATTACGTGTAATTATAATCTGAATTTGAAATTCAATTAGCATTGTAATCATAACTATAAATGCTATGATTATTTTTATATATAATTGTAATTATAATTGAGAAAATTATAATTACGTTTACGTGTAATTATAGTTTAAATTTGAAATTCAATTTACATTGTAATCGTAACTATAAACGCTATGATTATCATTGTATAATTGAGAACTTATAATTACAATGACGTGTAATTTCAATGGAAATTCTTTTATTAAGATATGACTAACTGTAATGCAGAAGATTATGATTTTCATTACGGTGCGGTAATGCTGTAACTGTAAAATTTTAGTTACAATTACGTGCAATGTGAATGGTAAATTTAGATTGATTTGATTTCAAATGTACTTGAGATGATTATAATTATTACGTTGTTATAATGGTAACTAAGAAACTTAGTTACAATTACGTGTAATGGAAACAGCACAATTTCTAATTAATTTTATTCCAACTGTAATTGAAACTGTACTTATTTATGATTATATTCTTTTGATGAGAATGAAGGAATTTCAGGTACAATGACATTATAATGAGGATGATATTTGATGTTATACATTACAGTTAGTATTTTTATGATAACGGAGAATTTTCAAACTAGGATAATCTATCAATATTTTACTGAAGCTGCCCTCCTCCCTCCCCAATATTTTAGTGTATCATAAATAAAATGAGCTGGTAACTTAAATCACTTATAACTGAAACTGTAAATACTGTAGGACACTCGTATTTTGTTTGGTAAAAGTAATCAGAGGGGGGGGGGGGGGGTCATTTTTTTACCGGAGGTCAGTAAATTTTAGTATAGCGCAAATATAAAGGCCTAATAACCAAAAGCTCTTGTAACTCTGATATAAATTGTTGTAACCCAGACAAATTCGGTATGGTAAATGCAATCGTTTTAAAGGCTAAAGGGTTTGTCGATTTTTATTAGAAGCCCACCATATTTTAGTATATTATAAATACAAGTTGCTGACAACTTAAAACAGTTATAACTCGAACTGTAAATATCGTAGAACACTCATATTTTGTAAGGTAAACTTAATCTTTATAAAGGTGAAACATTGTGGGCATTTTTATCCCCAGATTTCTAAATTTTAGTATAGCACGAATATAAGGTCTAGATAACGACAAATACGTATAACTCGAATTCAACTTGTCTCATCGCATCTCACACAAATTTCATATGGTAATCGTAATCGTTTTCAGAGGGTGTTTGTTTTCTATAGCAATTCTTCCATATTTTAGTGTATAAGGTGCTGACAACATAAAACAGTTATAACTCGAGCTGTAATTATTGCAGAACACTCATATTTTGTAAGATAAACGTAATCTTTAGAAAGGGGAGACATCGTTATTATTTCTCAGTTTAAAGTTCATTGCTGATTTAAAGTTTAATACTTAAAAATTCAAATTTATCGAATTTCAATTTATATGCTAATATATTGTTCTGATGAAAAATTAATTTTCCATGAAACTAATGCATAAAAAGGTAAACTGAAATTCTATGAATTTGGATTTTAAATATAGATTTTTTGTTTTGTTTTTACAACCATAAAAATGGAATCAATTTCAAAAAAAGATTCTCAATTCCAAACAGGACCAAGAAAAGACTCCCTCTCCCCTTTTAAAATAATTGCTTTTATCATATGAAATTTGTATGTTCTGTGACAATTTGGATCCGAGTTATAAGTTTGTTTAACGGTCCCTTATATTTGTGCTATAGTGATAGTTGGGGGCTTCAGTTAAAAACACCGACAATGTACCCCTCCACATTATAAAGATTACGCTTATCATACAAAGTATAAGTGTTTTACGATAATTATAGTTTGAGTTATAATTATTTTAATTTGTCAGCCTCTTATATTTTTGATATACTAAAATATGGGAGGGCTTATCTAAAAAATCTATAGAGCCTCCCCCCCACCTTTAAAACTGTTACTTTATCATATGAAACATGTGTAGACAATTTGGATTTGAGCTATATGTGTTTGTTGATATCGGCCCTTATATTCGCGCTGTAGTAAAATTTATGTGGTTTTAATATATATATAAAATAAAAAGACTATCAATGTCTTCTGTAAAATTATATCACTTTGTTGGACCAAAATAACTAGGAACTGAAATGGCACTGGGACCGAAACGTCGGGATCGAAGCCCTGTGACCTAAACAGAAGGAACAGTCTCAGAACCGAAATGTAGTCATAGATGGTTAAATTTGTGTTCCTTCATTTTCAACATTGCACTCTGAATCATCAGATTATCTACAAAAATTTAAATACATTATATATAATTACTTATACCACAGAGATATTTAAGATCTGTAGATTAAAAATAAAGTGAAATTGTCCGTTCAAGAGCAATAAACAGTTTTTTACATTTTGTAATAATTTAAACCTTATATATTGACTTTTTTCTGTGTATAAAATTTATTAAAAAAACAAAAATCTTATTGTTTGTAAAATTATGATGTATGCACTGTAACAAGCACGTTAAATTCAGTGCATCAGATCTGTATAGTGCGTTTTTAGGGTCTGAATTGAAAAAGTAAAAAAAGAAAAAAAAAAAAATTCTAGAAAACGAGTAATTACGTAAAAATAACTAGATAATTAGTAAATACGCAATTCTATTTAAAAATTTCTATTATGTTTTTACAACATTATAAATTAATACTTACTGACATATAATTAGTTACATATAATTTAGTTACATTCTTATAAACGTAACTGGGATTAACTTGCAATAAATTACAAGTAATTTTCATATCAATTTTAAAAATGAAATTAGAATTCACTCATAATTGATTGCAATTTAATTTAAATACATTTCATAGAATGTAATTTAGATTTAGTTATATTACATTACATGTTAACCAAATTGTATTCTGAACAAACATAATTAACATTAACTTGTAATACATTAGAATTTAATCTAAAGTATATTTAAAAAAAATGCAATTAGAATTAGCTCATAATTGGTTGCAATTTAATTTAAATACATTTCATAGAATGTAATTTAGATTAAGTTGTATTACATTACACGTTAACCAAATTGGATTCTGAACGAACGTAATTCACATTAATTTGTAATACATTAAAATTTTATCTAAATTATCTTTTTAAAGATGTAATTAGAATTTACCTATAATCCATTACAAGTTAATTGAATTTTATAACTGAAAAAGTAATCGGAATCATCTTGTAATTGATTACAGGTTAATTGTATTATATAATTAAAAATCGAATCTGAATCATCTTGTGATCGATTACAATTCTTGAACCTAAATAGTCTGAACTCTTGTTATTTATTTAAAGATATTTGCTATGCACAAAATAAAGTATTTCCAAAAATTACATTATTTCCAATTAATTATAATGAATATTTAATAAAACTTAGGAATTTTAGAGCATCTAATTTATGAGGGATGAATGGTTCTGATGATGAAAATGTCATATTTGATAAAAAGGATGCATTCTCTTATAGGTTCCAAAAACGTGATGGCACACGGTAGAATTTTTTCAAACAAACAACCAATTTCTGGATAGGTTTCCACTGTATGAAGGCATAGTAACAGCCAGAAAATACATAGCAAGGGTTTATTAGGACTTCTCAATGATGTCATGACCCTTAGAGTTTCTATAAAGCTGAAATATTTTAGTAAAATTTTGTCAATATGACTTCATATTCAAAGGTTTTTCAAAATGAATTTAACTGTACAATATTATAGAAGCATGGGTTTTAAATTAATTGTATTTCCAAGGTTTTTGTTAATTATTTTACATTTCAAAAATTTATAACTTGCGAGATGTTAAAATGATTTATGTGTATGTCTAATGGTAGCATCAACTAAATGCATTTTTAATTGTGTTTGACAAATTTTTCGATTACTGGATATTTATACAAAAAAAAAAAAACTAAATTTCATGTGTTAAAATGATTTATAATAACTCATTTCGGCTTGAGTTGCTGCAAAACATTGAGAGTGAGCAAAGCGCGCTAGGATCGTGTATTGACTGCAATGTGAATTGCGTTGTTAGTTGAATTATACAATTAAAAATTGAATCTGAATCGTCTTGTAATCCATTACAAATTAATCTAATTAAATTTTAAAAGATAAAATGAGAATTGTTTTGTAATCTATTATACGATAATCAGATTATACATTTCAAAAGCGTGATTGAAATTATTTTGTAATGCATTACATGTTAATTGCATTGTGAGGAGAATATAATGTATCTTAATCTGTAATTTCATTACTTTGTAATCAGATTCTGCCCATCAATGTCACCTTTCAGATGTATAAACACGCCTACCAAATTTCATTTATCTAACACGAGTCTTTCTTGGTGTTAAGATTTTTTTTTCCATCAGTGTATTATTTGTGTACTTATTTATGTACATGCATGCATTTATTTATTTTTCCTGTATAGATTTACACATTTCTATTAATTTCATTACATTTCTTCAATAAGAATTCAAGATATTTTAAATAAAAATTTAAAATTGTTGTAAACAAATTTAGAAGATTCACTTGAAACTTAAACCTCTTATTATTCTACTATTAAATTTAAATTGTTATGCAGATATCTATGCATGTTCTGTGCATAAATTTCTAGTTAATTTAAAGTTATTTATTTTTCATTAATATATTACTCTAATAATATATATAATATATAAACACATAATAAATTCAACAAAGAATTTTAAATGTATATGTATACTCCATTGCTTATTCAGATTCACTAATGTTATCTTTATCACATAGACTGAGAGTTTCTTTGTATATCACTACACAATTTGCATATTGCTATTACACATTTTCCAAAAATAGTATTTTTTTTCCTTTAAAATAAGGCCACATTGGATCTTTCTTTCTGCGAACAATTTTTCTTATGTATCAACAAATCCAAAAGCTCTCTGTAATTGTACCTAGTATTAGTAAATGGCATTATTGTTTGAACTTGTGATTCAGACTATACTAATCTAATGATTGACAAAACAGTTATCAGATGAAAAATAATCACATAACTGAAAGCTTAAAACTATCAATTGTCAGTGTTATCTTGCCCTCAGTTGTTGATAATTTCAACAATCAATTATGCTTACTGAACAGCAGGAATGACTGCTTAGCTTAGAAATAACAGGGATTTGTTTAGGAAAAATTTGAATCCTTTAAAGGGCCTTTCACAATTTTTTAAATATTTAGACAGAACCCTTCACGTAAATTTTCATCTTAAAACAGGGCCCTTCACAAAATTCTTTGTCTTCAAAATAGACCTTTCCCTTAACTTTTTTGTTGCCAAACTTAATTTCGCAAATTATTTTAAAATAAAATTTAACCTGTCACAAAACAGTTGAAGTCACTAAAGTACCTATTACATTTTTTTTAAATAATAAACAAATGATCTTAAAAACATAAACAAGAACCTATATATAATGATATATTGAAATTCATAAAATCGTGATTAGATTTTTCAATAAAAAAAATTCGCAGGAACAGAACACATAAATCCTGTACAGGCCCATGAATACAGTAATTATATTTTCAATTGCAGTAAGCAATGAATTCTCAGAAAAGGAGGAAAAAGGGATTAGTCACATCTATTAAAGTATTTTCAGTTATAAAATTCCAATATCTATATTCTGTAATTCTGTGTTAGACAAATGGTCGAGATATTTATTATGTTATAGTTCAAGTATTGATCATATTACTATTTGATCAATATATGAATCACCAACATATGGGATACAGTAATTTGCAGGTCTATGCAACTAAGCATAAAACAAACTTGTGAATTGTATGTAATCTGCTTCAGATAAAGTAACTCTGTACTGAAAGTACTATTATATTAAATACATTATTTTAAATAGACTTAACTACACTGCTCAAAACAATTAAAGGATATTGCAGTTTTAGGTGGATTTTGTATCTGGTAAACTGTTTAGCTGATTGATACATGGTCGACAGACATAGTAGGTTATATGAGAATAAATTACACATGTTTGGCATAAAAAAATGCATTTTATTGCGCATTTGTGTACTAAAGGAAAAAAACACAATTTGTGCATATGTGAAAAAAAGAATAAGAAAAGGTGTTTTCTTCAAAGAAAATCATTTTCAGTAGGGGTATGGTTTCCACGGGCGGCCAGCAACGTTGAACACCTTTGAGGCATGGACTCAATGAGGCTATTAATGACGAGTTGGGGTATTCTGCCCCACTCTTCCAGAAGAGCTCTTTCCAGTTCTTGGAGAGTTTGTGGGGGTTGTTGGCGGCCAGAAACTCGTCTTCCTAGAGCGTCCCAAACGTGCTCGATTGGATTCATGTCTGGAGAACACGCTGGCCATTCCATTCGAACGATTCCTTCCTCGAAAAGGAAATCCTCCACCAGGTTTGCACGATGTGGCCTGCAGTTATCGTCCATTAAAATGAAGTTATCCCCGATTGCTGCAGCGTAAGGGACTACAATAGGTCTGAGGATCTCATCCCTATATCGGCGACCAGTCAGAGCTCCATCTCGAATGATGTAGAGGTCAGTGTGCCCGTCAATGGAGATGCCACCATACACCAACACTCCTCCACCGCCAAATCTGACACTTTTGTGCACGAACGCAGTATTATTCCTACTGCCACGGTCCCTCCAGATGAAAATACGCCTATTATCTGGATACACAGAAAAACGGGACTCGTCAGAAAACAGAATATTGCTCCATTCATTTCTCCTCCATTTGACATGCTCGGTTGCCCACTCCCTGCGGTCGCGACGATGCCTTGATGTTAATCTAACACATACCATCGGTCGGCGAGCATACAGACCTACAGCATGGAGCCGGTTTCGGACAGTCTGAGTTGAAATCGTGGTGCCTGTAGTCGAGCGAAGGTGTTGTTGGAGAAGAGTAGCATTCATGGTTCGGTGTCTCCGAGCTGTTAACGCTAAATACCGATCTTCATTGGGCGTTGTTGCCCGTCTACTACCTTGTCCTGGTCTTCGGCCTGCACATCCACTCTCCAAAAAACGGTTCCAGATCCTGGAAATGACACTTTGTGACACTCCAATGGCTTGCGCTACTTCGGCTTGAGTTTGGCCCCCTTCTAACCTACCAACAATTCTCAAAGCTTCTGAATCTGTCAAATGACTTCGCTGAGACATCGTACTCATCAAAACAAAGCAATCACTGAATGCCGATCATCCTTGTCTTCATTCTCTTTTATCCAGTTGAAAGTCAAATTTCATTCGCTGCCGCTGAAGCGACGTTTTTGACAGCGAACTCAAAATTTGCATACTCCACAGTTTGAAAACCAGAAAAATTTGCATTTGTGATTATCTTCTTCTATTTTCGGCAAAAAAAATTTCGTTTATATCTTTATTTTATATAAAACTTCAAATATCCTTTAATTGTTTTGAGCAGTGTATAACTCAAGCATTTAACTGCAAAAATGAAGTGATCATTTAAAAATGAGAGCATTTATCAGCATTCTTGGGGAATGCACTATGGATTGATAATATTTTTAATAGAATTGCATGTACTTTAATAAAATAATAGTATTTTGAACTTGTAAAAGTTTTTAATGTTATTAAACGGTAATTTTTAATCTGAAATGAATGATGACTTTTCTTATAACATAAATGATTAATTTGATTCTTATTTAGCCTGTAAATATCAATATAAAAAAAAAAACTGATTTAAATCAAAGATTTAAAAAAAATCATTTGATTTAAATCAAACAACCTTGAGTAAAAGAACTGCCTACTTTGCTAGGTGCCCTTACTGGGAGAAGTTAGAAGTACATCAACAAAAGCACACTGCATAACTGAAGACAGAATTTCTCCCTCAAATTACTGATCAGCCCTAGCCACAACTCTTCCATGTATCTTCTAATAGAATGATAATGCAATGACTTTCTTCTATATCTCAGGCTATTGGAACTGATCTTAAAAAAAGATTATCATGTAACATCAAAAGAATTGAAGATGAGGTCCCAAATGAACTTGCCTCTACCTTTATTTATCTCATGACTATTTAGAAAGAGAAATGGTGCTCTTTCATACATATCTTACATATATATCTTTATTTATTAAAAGCACTAAAATATCAACAGAGTGTGAAGTATTCATATTTTTCAGAATTTGATACTATTTTTTCCTTTTTTTAAAATTCTTTTTGTGAATTGTGAACATTTTTCCTCTTTGATGATCAATCTCTAAATCTCTACCATCTAAGCTTCCTAAATGGTCCATCTCCTCTTGCTAGGTCTGTTTACTGTTTATTCTTAAAAATGGGTAAAAAGGTATCTAGCACACAAAAAACAAAATTTGGGGGGCCAAATGCCTATAAACAGACTTCATAATGGACAGATGGACTATTAGGGAAGCTTGGAGATAGGGATTTGCAGGTTGGTAATTAAAAGGGGAAAAGTATGTTTTGGAAAAATAAGAAAAAAAGGGAAAAAAAGTATGAACCTTTGGAAAAAAAGAGAATGCTGCAGTCCATGTGGATATTTCAATGCTTTTAGTGTCTCAATTATGGCTTTAGTGTGGCATTTTCTATCTTGCAAGTTCAAAAAGCTATAAAATGTCTTCTCATTTAATTACAGGAATGAGAATTGTTTTTTCTCACAGCAGCACATGATAGAAAATTTCTAACTTCAAAACTTGATACTTTTAAGGCTTGCATCGAAAAGAAAAACTACTAATAGATGAGGTTTGCTATGTAAAAGATTGAAGTGCAGAAGAAAAATACTTCAGCTAAAATCACAGCAGCTTTATTGAAAACTTGGTAAGACATCAGGAAACATACATCTTCAAAACAGTGTAACATATGAGAAGTTCTTTCTGTCTATAACAAGTGGCAAACATTTCAAAAAGCCAGCACATGCTTGTTATTTTGCTCAAACTCCTAAAAATGTAACTCTTGCAATTTGCAAACACAAACTTGCAGTTTTTACAACTAAGTAATACTATGAAATTTACCAACCAATCGACCAGTGTAACTATGAAATTCACCAACCAATCAACCATTATAATCATGAAATTAAATGAAAACTGCTAACTAAGATATAAACATTCAAGATTGATGTCAGCATGTTTTTGAAGTTTTGTGTTAAGAAGGCTAGTTTAATTATTTTGTTGGTGAAATTTCAATTATGTACTTTAGATGAAATATACAGTGTTCATACAAAACTCCATTGAAGAATTTAAAATTAGAAGGTGGGGTTCTTCCAGTAGAGCATTCTGTGTTTTGACAAATTTCTGTATTCTTACAAATTACCAATACAAAGTGAACAGAAAATGTCTATTATCCTGTTGACCACTTTCTGTGTGTATATAAAAAACAACAACGACGACAAAAAAAAAAACACCAAACTAATATTTAAGCATTTAATGTCAAATATGGATGATTGTGGGGTTTCATTTAATTGACATCAGATGCATTTACATGTGTTTATTATGTCAAGAGATTTTGTATTAGATGTTTTATCAGTTTTTTTTAGTGATATTTTACAAATTTATTAGTTCTTTTATTAATTAAAATAACAATTATGTCATTAAATGATCATGTCATGATAATAAAAGAGAAAAGGTGCTGAAAAAATATTGTGATGTATAGAATTGAATTTCAACTGACGTTACAAACATTTAATCACAAGCCGAAACGATAACTAAGAATTTTTCATCTCACTTCACATAATATCTGGCACCTTGAAATCTGTAATTAATACTGTTAGATTATTTGTAAATTTTTAAGCATATAAGTTTTTTTTTAAAGGTTCTGGAAGTCTAATTTTTAAGAATGTCAAATTAGCCTGATTTTATTTAATTTTCTCCTTTTGATATGCTATAAAATTCAGTTGCTATACAGCTATTAAATAAAAAAAAATAGGATAAACAAGACATACATAGTATTTCAAAATTGTAAAAATAATAAAGAAAAATCTTAAATTTCAACATTTCCACAAAATGCCATAAAATAATATACAGAAAATTCTGAAAAGCTGAGGGAATTATTGAAAAAATTACAAAAACATTTGATTAATTTAAGACATTGCATAGCAAAAATTTTTCTATGCAATCTTTTGTTTAAAATCATCTGAAGGAATTACATTTTATATCTGGTATGTCACAACTCTCATATAAAAGCACCATATTCTTATGTTTTTAACTCTTAATTTCATTAATATTCTTGCATATAGAAGTTTTTAATGAATTCTTCAAATAGTTTATTTGGCATTAGAATTTAGCGACTTTTTTTTAATGGAAGGGGTTGATGAGACAATAGACAAGTACCAAAATTTGTTATATGTTATGTGTATGTCTTTTCCACATAGTCTTTAGGGTAGAGTGAAAACCTAAAAGAAAAATTTCTAATCCAAAAACGCAAGACCGCTCAAAAGTTGCATTTCATATGAGTGTTAAATTCTTAGTTCAAAATTGATAAGATCTATTCTTTATTCTTGATTGGATGTTCTTTATTCTTTATTATCTATTCTTTAAATAAAAAATAAGATCTTACCTTGTGTGTCCTCAAATTCTTTGTCTTCATGAATTGATAAAAAAACTCATAAATTCGTACAGAAAAGTTCAATATGCACAAAAATATATTATTTACACGTGCTAAAAATGTTACATTTTAATCTGTTTCATCACAACAACTTAGAAGCTGAAAAAAAAAAAAAAACACAAAGAAAAATTAAATAACCAATCACAGTTCATAAAAAGTGAAAGAGTTCAAGGTTAAAGGTACCATATACTGTGGTTTCAATAAAATGTTTGAATGATTAAGGCTCCAATAATATTGTTTTAATGTTGATTAATATTCTTTTTCCACACTCTCCCTTTTGAGTTCACCTACGGGACAGAACTCAACTTGAGTTATCACTCTACTCGAAGTCTGTCAGGTGGCCATGCAATTCACCCACAGTGAGTAGTCAGTCCTGCAGTGCTGCATCACTTTCATTTTCGTGTTCTCCACTTACCTCCTCTTTCTTTACAGGCTGAACCAGCATTCCGGATCCAGTCTTCAACTTCACTATTGCATCATTCCATGCCAATTCAGCCAATTTTTTTATGGTTTGTAACCCGACCGACAGGGATTTGGGTGAAACTTTGAGTACATAATAATTCTATCTTGATATGAATCCATCAGAAATATTTCCTTCCTAGACGTCATAGTTTGTGAGATATGGGAGATCAAATTTTTGGATTTTTCTCAAATCTCGCATTTCTGATTCTGTATTTTTAGACTGCAGTTCCATTTTCAAAAAATTGCTTCTCTGGATCTAAAATGCAAATCATCTTTAAAATATCACTATAAGTACATCAAAAGATGCAGATTTTAATAAAAAAATATATAAAAAATTAATTTTAATTATTTAGTGCCAAAAAATTAAACCAAATTTGAAAGTTATGGTTATTTCCCCAAATTTTTGTGACTTTACAAAAAAGGCTCTACACAAAAAAGCAAATAAAATTTCCAATTTCTTTTTCTTTTAAATAACAGTTTACATTTTTGGCTTTCTAGTTATGAAATAAAAATGATGCCTTTCTCATGACTTATGTAAAAATTTTGGCATATTTTGGGAAACCACTAATCAAGAAAAAAAAATTGCCTAATTTTATCTGTAGTACCTAAATAACTACTGTGGTTCTTTTGACTTGTTGAATATATTATTCAATGTTTCTTTCTTCTTTTCTTTTACAAAGTAAAGTTTTTGCTTTGCTTTTTTTCTTCTGAATAAAATTGGGGGGAAAAGTCTATGACTGCAGTCTATCACCCCTCCAAATTTTGTGCATAATTCTTATGATTCATTTATTTAACTCATTCATATATTTTCTTTTATTATAAGTATTTTTTAAATTTAAACAATCTCTTAATTTTGTTTTTACAATATAACTGTAAACAAAAAAATCTTCTTTTGGTATAAAATAAGAAAATACAAGAATGACTTTTTACCAATCACATTTTCAATATGTTTTTTTCTGTGTGTGTGTGTGTTTGAATTAAAATACTTTATTTGTATTTAACATTTTTTTTTAACTTTCTATTTTATTATCTTGGATAATTTTAATCATTTTAAGTATTTTTTTTATAGTTTACATACCTTATATTTAACAAAGCTAAGTTCATTTCTGTAGGATGAAACATATTTCTACACCTGCCTTGTATAAACACATTCTGACAAAGGCAGGATAAAATTTTTTAGTAAAGGCAGGTGTTTTCAAATCTGTTACTCAAATTATTATTAGTCTGCTGTTTCTCATAATAGAAGGACAATTTAATTTTAATTGTGCTGCAAAAGAAAATAATAGATGAATTCAAAGTAATTGATTATGCTGCAAGGCCAGTCATGACAACTTCTGAAAGAAAAGAGAATCTTGTCAATGCCAGAAATAAGAAGCGGTAAAGCAGTGGTGGAAAATTGGCGCAGAGGTGGAGCCTATTCACACCACTAAATTTTTATGGTATTATTCGGTTTAATAAAAATTCAGAAATTTGATCATTAGATAAGAGGTAAAATACTACTATAATTTACTGGTGTCAATAGGCTCCACCTCTGCACCAATTTTCCACCACTGGGTAAAGCCACAGGTCCAGAAACAATTGAACTAATTGAGAAGTTTTATAATTGTAATGAATATTGAAGAATCATGGCTGGAAAAAAATGTAGTTAGCATTGCTATGAATGTACTATGTGCTGGACAGATAATTACACCTGTTTATTTTCTATTTAATTTATATCCAAAATTGTTAATTGGTCCAAATCATCCAAGCAACCTCATAGCAAATTGGTATATAATTTTATATACCTTAGATAAATTCAAATAATATAAGTGATCGTAATTACCTAATTCTAGTAGAAGAGCAACGCGAAGCATTAATAAAATTAAATTATAATTCGCGTCAAAATGTAATTATTAAATTTAAATAATTACGAATAAAATTAAGAGTTTGCGTTGTGAATTATTTAGACTAACTCTTCCACCTATGAATTAAACTAAAATTTTAAGCTGTAAAAATAAATTGACTCACCTTAAACATTATCAATTAAATAATTACAGAACTTTTAAAAACTTGATTAAATATTTTATTTACATTGAACACAACTATATACAGAAAAACATAATATTAATTCAAAAAATAGAAAGCAATACTTTTGTTTGCTTCTCATTATTTTAAGTATATTTAATCTTTAAAAAAAAGACATTTTCATTTTACTCTAATTATTATATATTTTTCTTTTTGCTAAAAGAATAATTCTCTTTCATTTCTAAATTACCCTAATTTTAATTAATTATCGGTTTTGTCAGATCTCAGATTACTCTCTACCATAAAATATCAGAAAAGTATTTTTATGATTTTTCATATGATCTTAAGTGGTAAAAGAAAAAGTTTAACATAGTACCTTTTTTTTAATATACGGGATGGTGGCCTTTATTCATCAAACTCAGAGTTGTCGCGTTGCTTAGGATCATATTCATATCTCATCCGGAATTCGCTTCGTATCAGAGCGGCAACATCGGGATGGCAGGATGCATAGCTACGGACCTCTGTAGAATAATCCTCTTTATTTTAACATCAGGAAGACATCCTCAATTTGGCTTGCTTAGGCTCACTCCGAGATGTATATCAGGAAGACATCCTCAATTAGGCTAGATTAGGCTCGCTCCGAGACGTCCATCTCGCCTGGGCATTACTAGGGCTTTCAGGATTCATGGCACGGGCTTTCAGGAGAGCTCCTGCGTCCTCTACATCTTTTTTCAGACTCTCTTTTTCAAACCTTATTCTTCTTGCACCCCAACTCCTGCAGTGGGTGGAACTATTTTTGTCTAGTCCACTGTTATTGGATGTGAGAAGATTTTTATTATACTTCGATAGGCCTATTAGCTAACAGTCTGCAAATGGCCCCTTACATATACTTTAATATTATTATCTGCCTTAAAGTTTGGGTGGTCTGAAAAGCCATAAATTTATCCCAACACTTTTATTAAGGCCATAAATTTATTCCAACGTTTTTATTATTTTACGATTTCTAATTATACACCACTTTCCATTGGCTTGTCATAAAACGACACCATGGCGTCTGGCTATTGTTGTTGTCTGTGATCCGATCTCTATTCAACATTATACATTCATTTTACAATACAACAATTTTTTAAAAATATACATTTAATATTTAAAATCAACTTAATAATTTTTGTATGAACTTACACTCCTATTTTACTTAAATATATAAACATTATAATTTTACACTCATAATTATATTTTATAAAAAAATATTTATACAAACAGAAATAACCAATTACGCAATTTTACTTTGATTTAACCAACATGGTGCGGGAACATATCATAGTTATATGTTGCCCAGCACTATGCACAAAAGCAATTGATATTGTATGTATCTAAAAGAGTTGTATTCTCTTTTTAAGCAGGAATTTCCAAAAAACTTGAGGATTATAACTCTAGGTATTCAATCCAGTATTAGCAGCACTGTTCTTTTAAATGAATTTGTGACAAGCTTAGTAAAATATTTGGAAAATGTTATTCCGCTCTTTTATAATCAAAGCTAAATCTATTTTCCTAAAAGAAACTAAAGCAAACAAAAAGCTATTGTTTTGTTGGCTTTCAGCAAAAATTTTACTTTTCTTATTCAAGATGAGGTTTAAAGTTACCATTGGGCCAAAGAATCTGCACTCTTCATTCAACTGTTATGTACACTCTAGACTCTATCTCTCAGTATTAGAATATTAGCAAGCAATACAATACAGAAACATTTATCCAGAATGGTTGGTGTCATATGTATTCTGGATAACTGATTTTCCTGGATAACTGGTTGGACATTAAACCAACATCTATTTGATCAGATTTGAAAAATATGTGACTATGACAATGTTCTGATCTCAAATTAATTATTTGACTATTCAGAAAGTATATATTTTATATTTTATATGTTTTTTATATTTTTTATATTTTTAAGCATGTTTTTTATTCAGAAAGGATCAGCTCCAAACAAGATTGGACATTAATCAAAGTTTAAAAGAAGGCACTTTATAGAAATGCCTTGAAAACAAAAACTCTCCTTTTTCCTACGCATAAAAATCAAAATGACTAATATATAACTAAATATGCTTCTATTTCAAATCTTACTAGTTGGAATCAAGTTATATCATGCATGTTGTAACATTTAAAGCAATGTACATATCAAACTCAGACTGTATGGCTCATTTTTCTAAAATAAGTCAACTGGAAATATCATTCTGGATAACTGGTTTTCCATTAACTGGTTTCTGGATAAATGGTTCCATACTGTATCACATTTTATCTTATGATATGCAGCATGATGTCACACTTGTGTGTTTAACGCAGAAGGAAGTGATATGATTTGTAAAGGAGATATTTCCTGATGTAAAGAAAGTCTTTTACTTTAGTGATGGGTGCTCGGGGCAATCTAAAAATTCATAAACCTTTATCAAAATGAAGAGAATTCCCCTTAAGATATTTAACAATTGTTTTGGGAGACATCAATTTTGAAATACAAAGACAATAGTGTTTTAGATATTAAATCACGAAGATCTTTTGGTATACCGATGTTTTGTCATGTTACTATGTTTGGAGTTGCAGTAAGATAGGAAAAATGAAATGTATATTAGAAGGTTCTCAATTTTGCTTAATCATAATAAATATAAGTTTAAAATTGCACAAAGAAAGAATGTTGCAAAGTACGTAAGTCTAAGTGATACTGATAAAGTATGTCATTTATTTCTGTATTTATATTTAGCTCAGTTCTATTTTTGAATTTCAATCTTTTAAATACAGTAGAAGATCTTTATAACACAATTCTATATAAAGCAGTTCTCCATATAATAACACACAACCTCTCAGATGTAAACAATGAATTTTGCAATAAACCCCTTAACAGTGACATTTGTTTTTCTTACAAAAAAATTAAAAATGGGTCTGGAAACCACTTTTCCCATACTAAAATATTTACCTTACTTAAGGCCCTACTTCAGTAATGCTCCAAGATAGAGCGGCTAATGTTATTTCAATGGGAGAAATTTATAACTCTTATTTTTTTGCATTTTGCTCGAATTTGATATTTTTTGTAGCTTTCAAAAGCTGTACTCTTAAACTATGCACGCCACTTTAAAATCTTATTTATTTTTTTAAATTTTAAGTCTTTCTAGATGCTTTATTTTGCCTTTACTACCTTATCCCAAAAAATATGTTGGACTTTTTAAAATTTGGTAAAGCGGCATGCATAGTTTAATAATTAAGCTTTCTTAAAATGCTTTTTATTTTGATTTTTAAAAAATTTAAATCTATGCTACATTTATAAAAAAAAGTTGAAACGCTTTCATTTTAAACACATGAGCATGCTCCAAGATCCGCCCTTACAAGGTTACCGCCTTAATACAGGGGGGGGGGGTTGCAGACGATATCTGTTTATTCAGAGGGGAGTCTGTAAACGGGAAAGTCTTCTTATAGTGTGAAATTTCGCCTGTGGCTATTTTCTGGACAGGATGCAACTTTTAGGTGTCTGATAAAAACAATTTTCCTTTCGTGGGCAAAGAACGACGTTTCATTAGAAATGCGCTCCTGAAATGATCAAATTATAAATAGATGTTGATTTCAGACGGTTTGTTTTTCTAGGCATCTAATCTAATAATAAAGATAAAGATTGTTAAAAAGCATTATTGATTTTGAATAAAAACAGATTTATCATGGTTATTATTTTTCTTTCTTACTTTTGAAGTTTAATTTCCAAAAGATTTTTTAATTGCATACAACATAAAAATGAAGAAAGTTGCTTATTCTCAAAAGATACTAGAAATATTTTTTGTCATCTGCACTCGATAGGGGGGGGGGGGGGGGAGAGAGAGAGAGAGAAAGAAAATAACAATGGTTACTAGTGTCGTTAAAAATTAATAGATATATGCGGCGAATAAATACATTTGTATTTAAATTGTCTATAATACCTTTTTTTTCTATCATTTATTAGGTTATTCTTACTGAGTTAGTTTAAATGTTTCTTTCATAAAACTTAAACATTTGTGCTATACAGCAAACTAACAGATAACTATTGTACAATTCATTATTAAATTGGATTACACAAATTTAAAACTTAGAAATGTGTTTCTCAAACTTTAAAGAAAGATTTCTTTTCACTGTTTTACCGAAATTTTCGGTAATTTTCAATCGTTTAGCAAATAAATTCCATTGCAGTGAAATCCGCATTCACAGATGATATATTTCTACTTAGTGTATATGTTGTTTTTCTTTTCTTTTCTTTTCTTTTTTCCTTTCTGAAAAGCAATCAAATAATTTTTAAGGTTATTCTAAACATTTTGATAAAATAATGAGCATATTTTGTTGCAATTCTAATCAGCAGTGAGTGATGCTAAGAGGCTACTTCAGTCGCGTGAACCCACCCACTCACTAATGCTAATCCTATGGAAGAAATTTATAACGATATCTAGTTCCATTTCAATATTTTTAAATGATTTTTATTGCATTGGATAGCTGAGATCGATCTGTACAAAGGCCGTTTTTTACACTTTTGATCTTGATTGCAGAATTTTTTTATGGGGAGGCTACATTAGTAAAGCGAAAAGACCCGTTCGCTAATGCTAATCCTATAGAAGAAACTTATAAAGGTATCTCGGTTGCATTTCAATATTTTTAAATGATTTTTTTGCACTGGATAGCTGAGATCCATCTGTACAAAGGACGTTTTCTACATTTTTGATCTTGATTGCAGAATTTTTTATGGGGAGGCTACATTTGTCAAGGAAAAAGACCCGTTCGCTAATGCTAATCCTATAGAAGAAACGTATAAAGATATCTCGGTTGCATTTCAATATTTAAAAAAAAAATTATTGCATTGGATACCTGAGTTCGATCTGTACAAAGGCCATTTTTTTACATTTTCGATCTTAATTGCAGTATTTTTTATGGGGAGGCTACATTAGTCAAGAGAAAAGAACCGTTCGCTAATACTAATCGTATAGATGAAATTTACAAAGATATCTCGGTTGCATTTCAATATTTTTAAATGATTTTTATTGCATTGGATAGCTTAGATCGGTCTGTGCAAAGTCCGATTTTTACATTTTTGATCTTGATTGCAGAATTTTTTAAGGGGAAGCTACTTTAGTCAAGCGAAAAGACTCGTTCGCTAATGCTAATCCTAAGAAACTTATAAAGATATCTCGGTTGCATTTCAATATTTTTAAATGCTTCTTTTTGCATTGGATAGTAGAGATCGATCTGTACAAATGCTGTTTTTTACATTTTCGATCTTGAATGCAGATTTTTTTATGGGGGTGTTTTCACTTTCGCACCCATTCCGAAAATAAAAGTGTCCTCACTAAAAATATCTGTAACCAAAATCGAATAACAAAAAACGGCCTTTGTACAGATCGATCTCAGCTATCCAATGCAAAAAAAAAAAATCATTTAAAAATATTGAAATGCAACCGAGAAGAGGCTACTTTAGTCTACTGGAAAGACCCGTTCGCTAATGATAAACCTATAGAAGAAATTTATAAAGATATCTCGGTTGCATTTCAATATTTTTAAATTAATTTTTTTTGCATTGGATAGCTGAGATCAATCTGTACAAAGGCCATTTTTTAATTTTTCGATCTTGATTGCAGAATTTATTATGGGGATGCTTTTACTTTCGAAACCGGTTGTGAAAATTAAAGTGTCCTCACTAAAAATAGCTATAAATAAAATCGAAAAAGCAAAAAACGGCCTTTCTACAGATCAATTTCAGCTATCCAATGCAAAAAAAGTCATTTAAAAATATTGAAATGCAAGCAACCGAGAACAGGCTACGTCAGTCACGCGAAAAGACCCGCTCCCCAGTGTTGCCAGATTGGGGACTTTTTGTCACCAGATTGTTGATTGTTACCGCTTTTCTCAAATAGAAATATTCGGCGTATTTTTACATAGAATAAACGTTCTGAAAAATAAGGCGAATTACACTATTTTAAAAAAGTGGTGATAGTCAAATAATTTGAATTAAAAAAATTCTCCAATCTGGCAACACTGCCTCTCGCTAAAGTTAGTCCCATGGAAGAAATTTATAAAGATATCGCGGTTGCATTTTAATATTTTTAAATAATTTTTTTTCCGTTGGATAGCTGAGATCGATCTGTACAAAGGCCTTTTTCTACTTTTTCTATCTTGAATGCAGAATTTTTTATGGGGGTGTTTTCACTTTCGCACCTGTTCCAAAAATGAAAGTGTCCTCACTAAAAATATCTGTAAACAAAATCGAAAAAACAAAAAACGGCCTTTGTACAGATCGATCTCAGCTATCCAATGCAAAAAAATCCTTCAAAAATATTGAAATGCAACCGAGAAGAGGCTACTTTAGTCTACCGGAAAGACCGGTTCGCTAATGATAATCCTATAGAAGAAATTTATAAAGATATCTCGGTTGCATTTCAATATTTTTAAATTATTTTTTTTGCATTGGATAGCTGAGATCAACCTGTACAAAGGCCATATTTTACTTCTTCGATCTTGATATCAGAATTTATTATGGGGATGCTTTTACTTTCGCACCTGTTTCGAAAATGAAAGTGTCATCACTAAAAATATCTATAACCAAAATCGAAAAACAAAAAACTGCCTTTGTACAGATCGATCGTAGCTATCCAATGCAAAAAAAATATTGAAATGCAAAAGAGAGGAGGCTACTTTAGTCTACCGGAAAGACACGTTCGCTAATGATATTCCTATAGAAGAAATTTATAAAGATATATCGGTTGCATTTCAATATTTTTAAATGATTTTTTTTTTCATTGGATAGATGAGACCAATTTGTACAAAGGCCGCTTTTTACTTTTTCGATTTTGAATGCAGAATTTTTTTATGAGGATGCTTTCACTTTCGAAACTGGTTCCGAAAATGAAAGTGTCTTCGCTAAAAACATTTGTAAACAAAATCGAAAAAGCAAAAAACGGCATTTGTACAGATCGATCTTAAGTACCCAATGCAAAAAAAAAAAAAAAAAAAAAAAAAATCATTTAAAAATATTGAATGCAACAGAGAAGAGGCTACTTTATTCTACCGGAAAGACCCGTTCGCTAATGCTAACTCTATAGAAGAAACTTATAATGATATCTCGGTTGCATTTCAATATTTTTAAATGATATTTTTGTATTGGATAGCTGAGATAAATCTGTATAAAGGCCGTTTTTTACATTTTCGATCTTGATTGCATATGGCTTTTTATGGGGGTGTTTTCACTTTCGAAACTTGTTCTGAAAATGAAAGTGTCTGCACTAAAAATATGTGTAAACAAAATCGAAAAAGCAAAAAACGGCCTTTGTGCAGATCGATCTCATCTATCCAATGCAAAAATCATTTTAAAATATTGAAATGCAACCGAGAAGAGGCTACTTTAGTCAAACGAAAAGACCCCTTCGCTAATGATAATCCTATAGAAGAAATTTATAAAGATATCTCGGTTGCATTTGAATATTTTTAAATGATCTTTTTTTGCGTTGGATAACTGAGATCAATCTGTAAAAAGGCCATTTTTTATTTTTTGATCTTGATTGCAGAATTTTAATCTGGCTGCTTTTACTTTCGAAACCGGTTCCGAAAATTAAATTGTTCTCACTAAAAATAGCTGTAAATAAAATCGAAAAAGGAAAAAACGGCCTTACTACAGATCAATTTCAGCTATCCAATGCAAAAAAATCATTTAAAAATATATATGGCTATTTCAGAGCGAAAACACCCGTTCGCGAATGCTAATCCTATGGAAGAAATTTATAAGGATATTTCGGTTGCATTTCAATATTTTTTATAAGTTTATTTTGCATTGGATACCTGAGGTCGATGTGCACAAAGGTCGTTTTTTACTTTCTCGATTTTGACTGCAGATTTTTTTTTTTTTCGGGATGCATTCACTTTCGAAACCGGTTTCGAAAATAAAAGTGTCCTCACTAAAAATATCTGTAAACAAAATCGAAAAACAAAAAATGGCCTTTATACAGATCGATCTCAGCTATCCAATGCAAAAAAATCATTTAAAAATATTGAAATGCAACCGAGAAAAGGCTACTTTAGTCTACCGGAAAGACCCGTTCGCTAATGATAATCCTATAGAAGAAATTTATAAAGATATCTCGGTTGCATTTCAATATTTTTAAATTATTTTTTTGCATTGGATAGCTGAGATCAATCTGTAGAAAATCCATTTTTTAATTTTTCGATCTTGATTGCAGAATTTATTATGAGGATGCTTTTACTTTCGAAACCGGTTGTGAAAATTAAAGTGTCCTCACTAAAAATATCTGTAAACAAAATCGAAAAAGCAAGAAACGGCCTTTGTACAGATCAATCTTAGCTATCCAAAGTAAAAAAAAATCATTTAAAAATATTGAAATGCAACCGGGAACAGGCTACGTCAGTCACGCGAACAGACCCGCTCGCTGAAGCTAGTCCCATGGAAGAAATTTATAAAGATATCTCGGTTGCATTTTAATATTTTTAAATGATTTTTTTTTCATTGGATAGCTGAGATCGATCTGTACAAAGGCCGTTTTTTACTTTTTCGATCTTGATTGCAGAATTTTTTATGGGGGTGTTTTCACTTTCACACCTGTTCCGAAAATGAAAGTGTCCTCACTAAAAATATGTGTAAACAAAATCGAAAAAACAAAAAACGGCCTTCGTACAGATAGATTTCAGCTATCCAATGCAAAAAAAAAAAATCATTTAAAAATATTGAAATGCAACAGAGAAGAGGCTACTTTAGTCTACCGAAAAGACCCGTTCGCTAATGCTAATCCTGTAGAAGAAATTTATAAAGATATATCGGTTGCATTTCAATATTTTTAAATGATTTTTTTTCATTGGATAGCTTAGATCAATCTATACAAAGGCCGTTTTTTACTTTCTCGATTTTGACTGCAGATTTTTTTTATCGGGATGCATTCACTTTCGAAACCGGTTCCGAAAATAAAAGTGTCCTCACTAAAAATATCTGCAATAAACAAAGTCGAAAAAGTAAAAAACGACCTTCGTACAGATCGATCGCAGCTATCTAATGCAAAATAATAATAATAATAATAATAATAATAATAATTTTAAAATATTGAAATGCAACCGAGATATTTTATTTGAAAAATTTGACCCACTTTTAATAAGTTACTAAGAATTATAAAATGTGTCAATTTTATGCATCTTAATGCTAAATGTAAGAGTAGTCTCTAGAAGCATTTTGCGAAGATAAGAATGCCGACTCTGCAACACTTTTGTTAAATATTCAGGTAAGTTGGAAAGACACAACAAATCAGTTTTTGGCAGAAAAGTAAAGATGTATCGCCTCATTTATAAGAGTTTGTTAAAATCACATATTAGACAGAAAATTAATGTTTTTAATAAGTTAAAAAAATGTAAAATAAATAATTGCTAATGCTCTGCCAGTCTTTTTTCTTGGTCCGCTTTTTCTTCTAATATATATATATATTTTAAAAATAAAATTCAACATTTTAAATTTCTTTTTATGTTACCACTATCAGTGTATTGTCAGGAAGAAGTCACAATGGTACAACTTGAAAATATTAATTATAAATGTTAATTTAGAAGCTCAAACTGACACCAAGTCACCTGGGTCAACCTGTCCCGATTACGGGGTCACTTTTAATGTCCCCACGTCACTTTTTAATGTTCTGATAGTGCAGAAGTTTAAGAAACGTTCAAAATTTTACCGAATCTTAATTTTTGTTTCGTACGAACTAAAACACAATATAGCCTAAAGAATATCTACCATACAACGTTCCTTAATGAAGCCATAAAATTATAAAAATGTAAAATTATTAATTAGAGAAAGAAAGGACAAAAAAAAAAATCAATTTATAGATATAAATAGAATTAATTGATTAACTCGACATAATTTTCATCATTACAATGAAGACAAACATAAAATTTGGTTATGTTTTCGATAGGACCAACTATTACAAGAAAAAAAAAGTGGGTTGAAGAAGAAAAAAATTCATAACTTCGTCAATTCACAAGATATCAAATCCGTATAAATTTATTATACATCTTCTTAGTGTTATCTAAAACTTTTATATTGACAAGTTTTTGATAAGATCAACTATTACGGCAAAAAGAAAAAAAAAATGTATGTGTGTGTGTATAAGAAAAAAATCACATTTCCCTTAATCCGTAAAATTGTTGGTGAAATTAGTACTTAACTTTGAAATCTACCTGTGCCTGTAGCCCAAGCTAACAGGGATTTTACTATAATTATGATAGTTATAAATATTTTTACAACAGAGCAGCATATTTGATGTGGGTAAACACCAATGTGTCTTCATTTTTTAGAAAGATTGACTGGAATAACCAGGAATTCAATTAATAAAATAATTCCTTATTATTAATTAATAATAAATAAATTAATTAATAATAAAAATATCTGTAAACAAAATCGAAAAAGCAAAAAACGGCCTTGGTACAGATTGATCTCAGGTATCCAATTAAAAAAAAATCATTTAAAAATATTGAAATGCAACCGAGAAGAGGCTACTTTAGTCAAGCGAAAAGACCCGTTCGCTAATGCTAATTCTAAGGAAGAAATTTGTAAAGATATCTCGGTAGCATTTCAATATTTTTAAATTCTTTTTTTTTTCATTGGATAGCTGAGATTGATCTGCACAAAGGCCGCTTTTTACTTTTTCCACTTTGACTGCCAAAATTTTTGTGGGGATGTTTTCACTTTCGAAAATGGTTCCGAAATTGAAAGTGTCCTCATTAAAAATGTTTGTGAACAATATCGAAAAAGAAAAAAGGGCCTTTGTATAGATTGATCTCAGCTATCCAATGAAAAAAAAAATCATTTAAAAATATTGAAATGCAACCGAGAAGAGGCTACTTTAGTCAAGCGAAAAGATCCGTTCGCTAATTCTAATCCTATAGAAGAAATTTATAAAGATATCTCGTTTGCATTTCAATGTTTTTGAATTTTTGATTTTTTTTTTTGCATTGGATAGGTGAGATCGATCTGCACATAGGCCGTTTTTTACTTTTTCGGCCCAAAATCTGAGTTTCGCCGAAAATTCGTTTTCGGCAAAAATTCGGCTGGATTAATTTTTATCATTAGGCTAAAAAAATTTAATTCATTTATACAGCCCTGTATATGACACACCGTATCCCCCCACTCCCCGCTTTCACACTTACCCAATAGTGCATAAAACTTTGTAACTTAATGTGTATCATAACTAAAACCGTACTTTCCAGCTAATAGACAGTAATTCTGTGTTGTATCCGATAAATTTTGTGTGTTCCTGTAAAGGAACGATAAATGATACGCACATCACATTCTACAGTAAGTATATGGTTATGGCGTGAAACCACAGTAATGTATATCATTTTCATCATACTTGAAGCAGTGTATCACTTTTGTAAACAGTTTTTCTAAGTAGACTATGTATTATGCAATGGAATTCGTTTGTGAGGTGCTGTAAATGAGTAATAAATGCTTTGCACCTCATAAATACGTATCAATTTTCTTATGTTTGAAATGGGGCAACATTATTAAAATGTACTTGATTCTTTCTCATTGACCGTAATGCATAGCTGCCAACTTGTACGGATTTTTGCTACCACTAAAATTTAACAGAAATTTCAGCCTTATTTAATTATCAACATTCACTGCAATTCGTCGATTGAATTAGGCAAAATTTTCTATTAAATTTTAGTGGTAGTAAAAATCCGTACAAGTTGGCAGCTATGGTAATGTAACGGCATATTTCAAATTTCGCACGTTTCAATTTCAATAGAGATCATCACTAAATGCCAATAACACCCTCATTGGAAAAGGAAATTTCCAAATTTATTGTTTCATTACATTTTTTAAAGCTGTTAAAAAATTACATAAAAAATAAATAATAGAGCCTCAACAACGTGAATCTCTCCGATACATTCTAACATAAAAACTTTAAATTTGCTGACGTTTAATGTTCACTCGAATATCGTTTTACATATATATTAAATATATTTGGAATTATAATAGAATTGCTTCCCAATGATAAATGTTTCCTGATTTCTGTGTTTAAAACCAACTCAAATTACCAACTTTGACATTGTTTTCAGAAGTCTTTTGCCTCCATGAGAAAAAGAGAAAAAGTATTTGATTTTTTAATATCTGAATAAGAATATCGGTAAATTTCGTGCACTTAAAAATATGCATATGATTTTGAAAATGTGTTGGTGAATAACCTTTTTAGACTTCAGAACAACTTTCCAGGGGTCGATCCAGATAGAAATTGGGGCCTATTCACAAAAATCTATTCAATAAAATAGGCCCCTTCACAAAAATAAATTTAATAAAACTGGCCTCCTCACAAAAATAAGTTTAATAAAATGGGACACTTCACAAAAATGAATTTAATAAAACTGACCTCCTCACAAAAATAAATTTAATAAAATGGGACCCTTCACAAAAATGAACTTAATAAAACGTGCCCCTGCATAAAATTCCTTTTAATAAAATAGACCCCTTTGTAAAATTCTTTTTCATAAAAAGTGTTTTAAAATGTGTAATTTTTAAATGAAACTAGATCGCGAAAAACAAAAACTTTAGAAAGAGGATTTAACCCTAGAACTACCGGAAATTTTACTCAAGTTTTATAAAAACATTCTACACCAGAATTTTTACTTAAAACTATTTAATTTGTTTATTTAACTTATTATTGTCTGATTTATACATTTAGTTTGTTTTGAAGAAATTTCTGGTTTGAATAAATATTTTGAATGTACATGTCGGGTCCAATGGACCCGTCTGGTAGACGGAAGGTTAAAGAAGTTTTTGGTACAAATTTGAGTAACTGGATTTTAACTTTCGTTACAAAATGTTATTTTTCACAAAAATATAGTAAATTTCCCAAAAGTAACTTTTACTTTTCACAAAATGGGTCCCAATAATGAAAACCTGCGTCGAGATCTGCTTTCTCAGAAGGTGTAATTGGAAGCCTGTCTTCATTCCTGTCTGCTAATCACTTTTTTCCGGTCAGGTTGTCTAAAATACCCCCCCCCCCCCTGTTTGCCTGGAGGCAAAGAGAGCCTATTTTTATGCTGTGGGATGAACATTTTGTTTGTCAATTACATGCTTAGGAAATATCATTGGTCTTTTAACGTGCCAATCTTTGTGATTGGGATACGCCTCCCATGTGGCAACGCTTAAACTAAAATGGGATTTCGGTTTTTCAATTGAGTGAAGTAGGCTCTTAATCGAAAAATATTTGACAATCAATAAAGATAAATTTACAGTTACAAATTAGTGGTATCAAAATGCTTTTAATAACGAAGCAAGCAAAGTGTTCTTGCCCGAATCCAGTTCGGGCCACACTGTTAAGGGGTTAAGAAGTACCTACATTTCCACTATAAAAAATTGCTACTTTTTAGAAAACTAAATTTGATACATTAGCTCAACTTTAGATCCTTAATTTAGAACTTTTTAATGAAAAAAAATGCTAGTATTACAATAAACATTTCTGAAAATGAGTAATATAATGAATGATTTGATACAGGTAATTTGGATTGGACAATGTTTCTAAAGTAAATTTAACATTGTGTGGAATAATCTATATTATGCAAAAATTTATGAACTCCTGTTAACAAGGAATGCAGTATAAAGATACTCTAATGTATTTTGATATGTTTCAGATATATTTGGTCATGTTTACGAGATAAATTTAACAATATGTGAAATGTGATCCATATAATACACAACCTTGCATTTTTAGGGTTCCGTTATAAAGATCCTCTACTGTATAATGTTTATTCTGATTTTTTAGTATAAAAATTTTGCATATAATTTAACAAATTCTTTATTTGTTACATAAAAAAAATATTCTAAATTTTTAAAATGTTTATAAGCAATTTTATTTAATGTATTAGATTTAATTAATGATTATTTCAATTTTAATAAAAATTATGTCTTTCTCCTAGATTATGTAGAAATTTTGCCCTGTTTTGGGAAATTGCACCAATCAAGGAAAAAAAATATCTGTGCTCTGTGGTACCTAAAAAATTACTGTGGTTCCTATGACTTGTTGAATTTATTTAATAAGTGCTTCTTTTTTTTATTTGCAAAGTAAAGTGTTTGCTTTGTTTTTTTTTCTGAGTAAAATGAAAAAAAATCTATGACTGCAATATCCCCCGCCCCTCCATTAAATATTGTACATAGGGGAGGTGGGAGATGAATGGGACATTTTTACAAAAATGTTTATTTTTAATACTTTTTAAAAGATATTATCAATATTATATATTACATTTCATATGTTAGGTATTTGACTACATCTATGCACCATATTTAGTCTAGATTATTGTTATACAGTAAAATATTATAAAATTTAAAAAACGTTACTCTCTGTCCCAATCATCTCTATAGCAGGGATGAATGGGGCACTAATAGGGATGGATGGGACACTAATATTTTTCTCACTGTATTCAATGTTACCTAGTTAAAATGTATAATTATTAACTTATTTGCATTTATATTTGTAATATATGCTCTTACAATATGGCTATTATATCTCAGCGTTGCTAATCACTTCTTTTACTGCAGTTTTAACTTGTAATATAAACTTCGACTGTCTATCTGTTCCCCTCTCCCACTTATGAAACATTTTAGATACGAAATGAAAGTGAAAAATGTCTTTGAAATACGGCATAGCCAATATTTTTCATTCACAACTTATTAATAAATATTAATTCAATGTATCTTAGATATCATGCACAAATGCAGGGGTCGTACTTGTCCTGAAATTTCATGACCGGGAAATACTTCAGTACCAGTACTTTCTTATGGAAAAATATCTTCTTAAAGAAGGCGAAATTCTGTCGTTTAACCTAGATTTATTTTTCTATAAACAAATAGTGATATATGTCCTGAAAAAATCCTTTAAGCGTACGATCCCTGTAAATGAAATTATGTTAGGGGAGGTGCGAGTGGGAATTTATTTAAGCACAAGTTTCAAATTCAATATAATTTACCCTATCTGTTCAATAAACATATACTACTTTTAACAATTTTATATATTTTGATAATGTTTCAATAGCAATTTTTTGATAAACCATTTAACCTTTATTACAATACAATAATTAAGATTCAATATAATTTTTAATAATAAACAACCTATATAATACGAGTACAGTTTAATACTAATAATTAACTTAAATCATTAATTTATAGACCTATATAATACTTTTTAGATAATAAATAAATGTTTTAACATCTCTATGGATAAAAAGACAGCCTCATTCATCCCCATTTAAATTGTCCAATGGAATCTATGATACATAGATTCCATTGTCCGCTATTTTGCCTCAGAAATTATCTTGTCACATTGGTTAATATGCACTCATTTTATTTACCAATATTGAACCTTCAAATAACAACAACTCTACAACATATCTTATTTGTTTATATTGCATAAAATATTTGACTACTTCAAATTAAAAAAAATGTTACTTTTAAGCAGAGTTTCAAAAAATGGAACTTCAAAAAAAATGAAAAGAGCCATGTGGTTTTGCTTTTGGTTCTAAAGCACACTATGGTAGTGCTATATATTAGAATAGAAATCAACTAAAAAAAATGTTCATTGCATGAAATATTGAGAATGTCCCATCCATCCCTTGTCCCATTCATCTCCCAGCTCCCCTATTCCTTACATCTTACCATTGTGAAAGTATTTATAGTAATATACCACTGAATCCAATGATAAGATTGAGAACAACACAATTTCAGATAATGTGTGATATGTACCAATACTATACTTTACAAATTTTCCACTGTTATAAAAATAAACAAATCAGTCTGATTTTAAGGGTTCATTTTAGAAAATAAATCTAAATGATTAATAAATTTAAATTTAAAATGTGCAGCAATTATTTAGGTGCCATAAGCAAAGTTAGAGATTTTTATCTCTTGATAGGTACAGCATCCCAAAATAAGTCAAAATTTTTGCATAAGCCATGAGAAAGACATCATTTTTATTTCATAAATAGAAAGCCCAAAGTGTAACTTTTTACTTAAAACAAAAAGAAATTGGAAATTTCATTTGCCTTTTTGTGGAGAGTTTTTTTTTATAAAATGATAAAAATTCAGAAAAATAACCATAACTTTCAATTTTGGTTTAATTTTTTGGCCTTAAAAATTACAAATAAATTTTTTTAAATTTTTTTATTAGAATCTGCATGTTTTGATGTGCTTACAGTGATATAAGCACATTTGGATTTTAGATCCAGAGAAACAATTTTTTGAAGATGGAACCACAGTCTACAAATACATCAGAGATGTGCAATTAGAGACAAATTCACAAATTGGGCACCCCATATCTCACAAACTATGAGTTATAGGAAGGAACTTTTTTTTATTTCTTCATATCAGGTTAGGGCTAGTATGTATACAAAGTTGCATCCAAATCCCTGTTGTTCGGGTTACAAGGTCTGGTTGAATTGACATGGAATGACTCTAATCCATACAATACCGTCTTGACTTGGATAAAGTTCTATAATTTTTCCAAGTGCCCAGTTTATTCAGCTGGAATTCTCATCCCAGATGAAGACAACATCCCCAACACACAAAGGTTTTGCTAGTTTGGTCTTTCCTATTTCGGTTAATTCTTGTAAAAACATTGCAAGAGTTATTGTTCTAAGATCTTCATTGTTATCAGTTACATAAGTTAAAGGACATGAATTTATAATAATCACAAATCACTGTCAACAATTCTTCATAGTTTAAAGATGATTTTCCTAGTACTCTTCTTAACATTCATTTCAGAATTTTGACGAGTCTTTCCAAAAATCCATCCCACCACAGTGCAGAAGGTGGAATTAATTGCCAGTCTCCATGTGAAAAAACATTAACAGTTTTTACTTTTTCAAAGTCAATCGCTTTTAATAAATTATAACATCCAATAAAATTTGTGCCCTTTTCTGAATATATTACTGAAGGGCGACCTCGTTTAGTAATGAACCTTGTAAGTCAAAGAATAAAACTGTCTGTCGAAATAGCATTTAAAAGCTCAAAATGTACTGCTCAAAAAATTGTACATGTGACTATTAAAATCCAGACTTTCTTCAAATAAAGAGGGTCACACATCTACACCTGTTATTTAAAATAAGCAGCATCCTGCACATGGCCAGCAGGTAATGCAATTTCTTCTACTTCAGGTGGTTTTGATGAGTGCCTTTTGCATACAGTATATTCATTAATTACTTTTTAATTGATTTACAACTCTTAGAAATCAACTTCAATCAATCAGTACCCAATAATTTTCTATTAGCACAGTCATCAGAAATGGTACACCACAATGACTGTGTTCTAGGTGTTTCGAAAATATTAGGTTGAGCAAAAAGTTCTGGGAAATTTTTATCTAATAGTTACCAGAGTTTGTATCATATATAGGAGTACTAGTTGTATATCTATAGGAGTTCAGGAATTTCGGCTCCAAAATGCCTATTGAACAGTATGATTTGCGCGCATTGATCCGGCATTATTGGAGAAAAGATCTAACGATTCTGAAAACCATCCATGAGATTAATGAAGGTGCTGGTATGGTGGCAAACTTCTTATTTCAAGAAAATCCGGAATCTGGCAGAACGATGGCAGAAAGTTGTGGACTATGATGGTCTCTACTTTGAAGAATTGTCCTTGTTGATTTTGTTGTTAATTTGCCATAACAATGCAACTTTCACAAATTTCCCAGAACTTTTTGCTCAACCTCGTATAAGCTGTTATACGATGTGATGATTTGAAGGTAATAATACTGGTAATCTGAAATTAAATTCATCTTATCATTGGAAAATTTTCGTTTTTACTCTTATGATACCTTCCAAATATGTAAAAGTGCATAAGCATTTCAGTTTTTAATCATGCATATTCACAAATGATTCCTTTTGAACTATTTTCGATAAATTGCCCCTTATGCCCCATATTGCCCATAATGACAAATTCAAAAATTACAATTCCTATCTCAATAAACGGTTGAGTGCGAGTATTACTTGTGCTCAGAGGGTTCCTTACAATAAATATATGAATTATTAACTGTATTATCAAAAGAAATTGTTGCTGAAAGAATAATATACAAAGAAAATATAAAAAAAGAATAACTATACAACGTAGGGTTGGGTATAGCTGTATATACAAGAAAACTGTGAATGGATATACCATAAATGTTCAAAGAGATATGAAGCTAAATAATATCAAATATTGCTATTCTGTATAACTCTTTTTTTATCTTATTCTAATCTGTTTATGATGAACTTAATTCGGCACTGACAATAAAAGTAGTGCACATTTAAACTTCATTTGGCATTTCATAAAACTAAATTCAGCATAGTAATGTATTTTTTCTTTTTACAATGTAGCTAAAACAAAAACCTTGTTCAAAGTTTAAACTAGGCATTGCCCTAAGCGCGCTTCGAATGGTTGTCGCAAAGTTGCAATGCCACCCTGGTTCGTGCCGCGTTTTTCCAGACAGGTTTTTAATTAACTTTTAAAGACACGGGAGGCATATTGAGAGATCCACTTAATGCAAACTAGTTGTGAATCCCATAGTACTTATGTGTTTAATTCTAATTAAACTAGTCTGTTTTTAACAATTTGACATTTATTGCTTTAATACTGTTGCATACTACTACTGCGCATTGCATTACACAAATACGTCATTAAAAGTTATTATCTGGTCTTTAAAAGCCGATGGCACATAGAGTACATAGAGTAAGCCGCCCCTGTCATTATGTATCTCCAAACCGTCTGTGTCCTTAAGGGTTAATATCTCGGCTAATTATCGACGATTTTTTTTCGAAAATCATTATCAACAATGCTTTTATACTTCTGCTACGATAGGTACATCCAATGCTCCTCAACATCTTTGCTGAATGCCTGCAAATCGAAATTTGTATGTAGCGGAAAAAATGCGCTTTTCTCAAAAACTATGTGACCTAGGATAATCCCTATAGTTTTCCTGCAAGGTTTAAATTAACGCCTACTACTAGTGGCATAGCGTGGCGGATTTCGTTTCGGGAGATGTCCAAAATTTTTTCTTCAGGTTATATATAGTAAAACTTGTCAAGATGAAATCGCAAATATTGGTGAAAAATTCCATTTTACATAGGTGTTCGTGTTTGCAGGTGCGTGTTAATTGTATAGTATTCTTTTCGATAGTACCGTGGAACATTTCCGTTTAAGACAGCATTTCGTTATAGGCGGGTTCCATTTTTACAAGTTTTGTGTATTTATATAAATATACGTATTTATATTATATTAATAGTAAAACCTGTCAAAATAGTAATTATCTCTAACAGAATTCTGCCTTAAATGGAAGCGTTACATGGTCTTAATATGCATTGCCATACAATTAAATTTGCTAAAAACCTGTCTGAAAGGGGATTTTCACCACTCTTTAGTGAAACACATTAAAACCTCTGAAAGTGGAATCTTTCTATAACGGACTCCTGTTCCAAACGGAAGAGTTTCAGGCTCTCAACGAAACGAGCAACAGATCTTATTGCAATAGTGTATCTTAGAAATATAATTAATTACACTTTTTTTAAACGGAAGCCTGTCTAAAATGGAATTTTTTTCCAGTCCCTTCCAATCACGTCTTGAAAAGATTGACTGTGTATGTATAATAGAAGTATTTCCAGTAACTTTAAGAATTTAGGTATATCCTTATTTAATTTCTTAATTTTGAAAAAAGCATTGATAAAGAAAAGTAAGATCAATCTCTATAACTGCATCTAATAATACATTGGAGTTACATTAATGTTTATCAGTGAAAAAGATTTTACAAACATTATGATGTAAAAAACTGAGCGTATATGAAGAGTATTAATTTATTTAGCAATTATTAGTAATTTATTTAAATCAAGTTTCATAATACATAACATTTGCGTACAATAAAGTTAGGGCCAAGTGGTTAAGTTTAAAACAGCAATTTCCATGTTCAATTTCTTACCATTGAATTAAGAACTTGCGCTGTATAATAAACATTGGATAATGATTTCACATAAGTGTCAGTGAGTCGTTAGTTGCGAGTTTTTGAGATAAGGTTTTAATCTTTCAGAAAAAATTCTTGCAATTTCAGCTACACAAACTAGTAATGTACGAAGCACATGCATGAAATATAATTCATGCCAGGGCAGTGGTGGAAAATTGGCGCAGAGGAGGAGCCTATTGACATCACTAATTGTTTATTGTATTCTTCACCTTAATAAAAACTCGGAAATTCTGTCATTAGATAAACTGAAAAATACTACTAAAATTTAGTGGTGTCAATAGGCTCCACCTCTTCGCCAATTTTCCACCACTGCCAGGGTTACCAGTTTGGCCTCCACTTTTAATTCGAAATTTCAAATTCACACAGGAAATTTTGAAAGAAGAATCTTTACTTTTTGTAATCACAAAATTTCTGTCATAAAGCAAAAAATGCTATTTTTATTTTCTGGTGCGAATTTGGATTTTCTTAATAAAAACGGGGGCCAAACTGGCAACTCTGGTTCATGCTGGAAGAAATAGTTTTGTTACAGTTGTCTAAAACAGCCATAATTCTTTTTGGTTTCTATGTTTCGCAATTTTTGATACCATATTCGATCTAATTGTTGTTTCCAATATCTGGTCGTCTTTGGAAGTAACATTTTTGTAACAAATTTATTTGTGATGGATTAACACGCTTCTGGATGTATCAGAATGTGTAAAAAATAATGGTGGTTTCAGTTATTGTACTTCACAACCAATTTATTTTAGATATTTCGAAACAGTTTTAGAGCATTCTCCAAGTTTAGCAGTAAGCTCTGGACTTTGGTCCGTGGATTAGCTTCAATTCGATTTCTTATTGTTAAAGACAACGTGTCACCCAAGACCTTCTCCATACACAAAATTATTATTGCCACCGTGAAATTTCTTCAAGCAATGTTAAACTGGGCGTTCACAATTAGTAACTGGGGTCAAAGGAAATGTTGAATCCAGATATTTTTGTTGTGTGGGATTTCTGCAGCTCTGGAAGGGACACTTCGGAGTTCCGTGGAGGGCGTTAAGAGCATTAATAAGCATAAAATCCCAAATCTTTCATTTGCACCCTTAACACTAGAACGCCCGGAAATTTTACTCAAGTTTCATAAAAATATTTTACCCCAGAATTTTTATTTAAAATTATTTGACTGATTTATTTAACATAAATCTGCGTTTTTAAAATTTAACTTATTTTGTGAAAATTTTTCTGGTTCCAAATGACATTTAATCATATGGTCGGAGTCGAATAGACTCCTTCCGGGCGTTCTAGTGTTAATCCATTCGGGACCAGCATATTTTACATGAATTTTATTCCTTTGACACCACCTTTTGTCAAATAATTAAATTTAGTTTATCAATCGAGAAAATGTCTTAATTAAATAAGGAAAATTTTACTTTTAATTTTTAGTGGTATTAAAAACAAGTTCTGTAAACACATTTTGAAGAGGCATATATGCACCCATGGTCCCGGAGGGGTTAAACAACTTGACATGAGGATCAAAAACCTCATCTCTAAAGTTTTCAGCATTCACAGTTACACTGGTAAAAATGTGTAGGTCAGTATGGCCATTCAAAATCATGCCCACCCATACCATGATTCCACGAACTTTGTATAGGTCTTTGTATTGCCTTTCACGGATGTTTGCAACTTTATTGCATGTGTTTTTCCCTCCATATGATAACACGTCTGCAATAATTCTCCAAACAAAATCAGGATTCATCGGTAAACAGAACTCGGCTCCACCCCGTGGTACTCCAATGAGCATGATTTCTGCACCGCTTTACCGGGCACATTTCGCTGCTGGAGTTAGTGGAATACAAATAATGGGTTTCCTTTTATGCAGCCCTTATTAATACAGCCTGTTACTAACAGTAAATGTGGCTAGTCGAGTTCCTGTTGCTGCATCGAACTCCTTTGCAATCTGAACTGACATAAATTGCCTGTTTCTTTTAGCAATCGTTGCCAAATAACGGTACTGAGAATCTATTGTAGCACGTTTTTTACCTTGATCTGGTTGTCTGTGTACATTACCAGTGTCTGTTAACCGTTTCCATATTCTTAGCATGACGCTTTTGGCCATTTTTATGTATTTACAGACCTCTGTGAGTGTCCGTCCTGCTTCCATTCTACCTATCGCACGCCATTTCTCGCAATCGGTCAGATGTCTTCTGGACAACATATTCCACCTACTGCAAGAGAAAATTTTAACCAACTACGCGTACAATCCTTGAAATTAGACTTCAAATCACCCACATACAATCCTTGAAACTAGAATTCAAATTACCCACATGCAGTCTTTGAAATTAGATTTCAAATCACCCACGTGCAATCCTTTTCACACGTGAACCGAAGGAACGGCCTGAAAAATTTGCATATTTTTCTGTAGCAAAGGTTAATCCCATTGAACTATGTGATAACGTTGACATTGGGTTACCAATCAATCACCTTTCATTGCAGTTCCCTTAATAGAGTTAACACAAAGCCCCTTTTTATGGTTATTCCTTTGTTTTTTCTCTCCAGTGTATTTTGAAAGTGGTAACAAATAACCAGTCCAAAAATAAAATTACTTTTATTAATTGCTTGCAGCAGATTTAAAATAATTGATAATATTGACCGTTATAAAGTAAACAAAGATAAGGGTCGCGAAACTCAACCAATGTGCCATTATTGCGTTCGTGTAAACTCGTCTTTTCCCACAAGTCTCGGCAACAGTTGGTCCCATCGAAGTCCAAGATAAAGAAGTTTTACGTTTAATCTAGTTACACAAAATTTATGTAAACGGAATAGCAGGTATACTTGCATAGTTATCCTTCCGTCTCGGGACATTAAAATGTTTCCGTTTACGAGAGGATTCCGTTTTCACAGCAAACCTGCCAAGAAGGAATCACAATTGGAACAATTTTCATTTCAGATGGGTTTAAAACGTTAACTAGCATAAATATATAGCGTTGTTTTCGTCGAATCTTGAATTGTTTTCCTTTGAGATAGGTCATCTTCACAGATTTTACAGTAATACATTTATGCTCTTCAGAGGTGTACTGTAGAGTGAGTACGTTTTATCAGTTTTAATGGATAATATGTGAATGGAAAGTGTTTATAGCAGAAAACTGTCTAAAACGGAAATGTTTGTAGTCCCGTCGGATGACATACCTTTGAATTATACCTTCTAATACGAACACCTGTTTAAAGCGAAATTTTTCATAGGTTCTTTGTGATTCCGTCTTAGCCGTTTTTACTGTTGTATCCATGATTCAGTAAACTAGTTCTTCGTTCGAGTTGGGGGGGGGGGGGGGTCCAGACACCCTGGACCCCCCACCCTCCCTTGGTTACGCTACTGTCTACTACCTCTATTTTTTTCTTAATTTTAGTTTCAGTAGATTCGTAAATAGAGGGGGGGGGGGGATCATATTTTTGCACTATATTTTCGACTATATCTTAAAAATATAATACCTAAAATTAAAAGAAATGTATTTTTGAGTTCAGCGTTACCTTTCACACGATACCCCACACGATATACAAAGAAAAGATTTTTTTGTTCAAGTAACTTAAAACTTAATTATCCCCTCTAAATTTTTCCTAAGTATATTTTTGAATGTTTAATAATCTGTAAAAATATGTGGGTCAATAGTCTTTATTACTTCCCCCAATTTGAACTTTCCACGTTCCATAGTTTACGAGTTAAATGGCTATGACAGACAGACACCGGAGTGATCTTATAATGATTTCGTTTTTACTTTTTAAGTAGGGAACACTAAAAATGTAAGAGACATAACAAAAAAAAAAAAAAAAAAAAAAAAAACAATTAGAAAGTTAAAAAGTACTATAGATTTAGAAAGAAAAGATATGTGCACTCAGGTATGATAAATATTCCTCGTAGAGCCAAAATATTTCAAACCAATGCAAGAGATGTGTTATTCTTTTTAAATGTGAATTTTCTGCGAAATTGGGACATGAATTCTTTTCAGTGGTCACTGGCTGCCCGAAATACCCAAAACCAAAGCAAGACATGAGTCGTCTTTGCAAAATACAAATTTTCTATGAAAATCGAACAAGAATTATTTTAAAGTGTACAAAAATCTCTCATTATTAGATCAGAAAATGATAATATGCACATGCGACGTAACAAGTGTTAATACATGCAAGAGAAATAAAAGGAAACCAAATATAGGTAATCATTAATAAATTTGTATTGTAAAGTAAAAGCTAATTTTTAGAACTCTGGAATTTTTATCTGCAGGTACGTATTCGGCAAATTTATTTCTCCTGTTCTTTGTATCGCAATTTCCTGCGTATACGCCGCGGTTTAGTTATCGTAGCTTTTTCATACCGGAAATTTTATTTAAAAAATTAATTCAAATAAATGCTAAGCAAAAGCAAGTCGCATTTTATTTTAAACAAATTCTGGTAGGAAATTGAATTATCTGAGCTGCGGCGTATATGCGGGAAATTACGGTAGGTTAGTGTTTTAATTTAATATTTGAGTGTTGAGATAGCGACTTTCTCTCCAAAGAAATATTACATAGGAGATGATAATCTATATAGACATTGTAAACAAAATGTGGCAGAATCTACACGTTAGTATGCTGTTCAGTTTCTTGTAAGTCCTCATACAGTAACAAAAACCATCCGTACAATACTTTGACGACTCAAGGAAATGGTAAATACTACAAGCCCTCCATATTCAGGTAGATTAGTAACTTAAGCAAGCAGAGGACATTTCTAGTTTAAGCATTAGTCAATCTAGGAATCAGTATGAGAAAAATCACCAAAGAATGCGGCATAGCACATTTGCGTGTATGAAAAATACTACAAGCATGGTGTCCATGCTTTTCAGGGCTTATCACATCAAAAACCATTGACGGGAGACATTGAGCGGCAATTTGACCTGTGCAATTGAATAACGTACAAAGTCGAGAATGATACAGGCTTTCTGTCTAATATCCTTTGGACGGACAAAGCAACATTTCACCTAAACCAGCGCAACACATAATAATAGAGCTTAACCCTTTGAGGGGCAAGCAATTACGTTTGTGAAATGCTGAATTCCTACCGGAATCTTTGAAAAATTGTATTTCAAAATAAGTAAAAGCAATTTTACAGCCTTTTTTCCACCAAAGTTAGAAAAGTAAAATTTAATAAAATTTTTCTGGTGTGAAACTTTATTAATCGCAGGCGGTATATAATATATACCGGTGCCCCTCAAGGGGTTAAACAATCCTTCTTGGGGTCGAGTCATCCAACATCGGTGTTCTGGTCAACTAAAGTGTGGTGAGACATTTTTAAGAACCACGTATTGGGACTCGTGACGTTTGAGAACTGATTAACGCTAGAACGCCCGGAAATTTTACTCAAGTTTCATAAAAATATTTCACCCCAGAATTTTTATTTAAAATTATTTAATTGATTTATTTAACGTAATTCTGCGTCGCTTAAGTTTAACTTATTTTTTGAAAAAAATTCTGGCTCCAATGGACATTTAATAATGTGGTCGAATCGACTCCTTCCGCGTGTTCTAGTGTTAAATGGACAGGGATACCTCCAATGATATGCTTTCCCCCCCATGTTATGTAACTTGTGGTTTGTGGTAGAAATATAAACCTGAAGCAATTGCAGATTAAGTGCTGACCAGAAGTATCTTTATGACATTTGCGAAGCAATTTCTTCAGGTGACTGTTCTTTGGATTTATCCCAACGACATCCAGGAAAGCTGTCTCTATCTCACTGAGTAACAACAAATAAAATTTTACTGGTCTAACTTGGAACTGAGTCTCATCCTTCTGAATTGCATGTCTGAATTTATAGTAAGAGTCTATATATATATATATGCCAGTGTGGATTGACATCAAGAACAATTCGTGTTGCAAAGATTGAGCTCACCACCTTTTTCTAACCATAAAATTATCCCAATATCATAATCTTCGCCGGAAAAAAGTTATAGATCCCATAATTCAACACAATCCATATGTTTGTCATCTAGAAAATTTACTCTTGGCGATGATTACCAATGGATAATAACTACGTTCGAGAATTGGGCTTCAGATGAATATTGCTAGTCAGAAAACTTGTTTCAGATAGAGTAAAGGTTTTTCAGATTCCAGTGGTAAGCTTTGATGCGCAAGATTATATTGACTTTATTCAATGGAAAGACTGGAGTTACATATCCTCAAATTTTAGAACATGTGATAACTGAAAATATCAAATCAAAACCTCTATTAAGAAAGTAAAAGCTGCTTCTCTAGAATTTCTCCAATTTCCATGCCATATGCAAGCTGTCAAAAGTGTATTAATTAAAAAAGACTTAATTAAACTATGCAGAAAGGTATTTGAACAGTATTATTTTGACTCACACAGAAAATTTATGTCAGAAAACAAAACTTTAGAAGTTCTTTAGAAAAGGACTATTTTTCGATCTGAAGTCACTAAAATTTTAAATAAAATCGAAAATTCAATTAAGTCAAACGCACTGAGCTCCATATATAACAGGAGATCTGTCTTCCTATTTCCTGACATGATTTCCAGTGGTCAGCATGGAAGGATACAGTGACGATAATTTTAGTTCCCATTCATAGCAAAAAATTATGTTTATCACTCTCCCTTATATTACTAGAGAATAATTTATTAATTTTATAATTAGAGAAGCCTAACCCAGATAGCATGAACATTAGCAGCAAGTTTGATTTTTTCTGACATTATCTTGCCGGATTTTTTATTTGTTAAAAAATTTAAGTCACTGGTTTTGTTGTAGTAATTAGCTATTTTTACTCTGTAAATAATATATATGTATATACGAAACACTGCTTACCGCTCTCTTCTTATACATCTGAGCTTGTTAGCGTCCACATGAGAAATGAGGAAGATATATATTGCACCTAACCAGTTTTCGACGTCATAGCTATACCTGATTGGTTGAAGGGGTGGTCATGTGATGTCACCTTGACTGATGATAAGCAACTCCTCCTACCGATAGGTTGCCACTAGTTTGATTGATATGTATGCAGGGTTGATAGAGGCAGCTACCTAGTTGGCGTCCTCCTCAATCTTTCATCTGGTTCTCGCCAAGTGGTAGGAGGAAATTAGAACAGATCTGTTGTTAGATGGAGATAATTTTTAAATGAAATAGGTTTCCTAATTAAAATAATTTGTTTGATTAGTAGATTCCAAGATAATCAGTCTACTTACCTCTGTGATGATACTTGAGTTTGAGAAGTAATGACTGGTTGATGATTGCCTTTTAGAACCCTGATTTAATTTATTTTTATCGACCGAGTTCAAGAACCAATCACTGGTCGATGTTAAGAACCTCGATTTAATTCAGTTTGATGATTGGGTTCGGAAATCATTGAGCGATTGGTGGCTCTAAACCAGATACGATGTTTCGAATGAATCGCGACTCTTAGAACCTATTTGAATTTCAAAACAATTTGCGTTTGTTAATGCGGAAAGTGTCAGGTTTAGGTTGCCTTGGGGTGAACACCTGATTAGCATAAATAACGGTGAAATTTTTTGATCTGCATCATTTGATGATTTGTTCTACTAACGATCAGACGTGTCTTTCAGTGCTCGCTGCTTTTCCAGTAATTCATTTGTGAAGATTGTTTTCTTTTAAGAGTTAAATATTTTTTCTTATTAATCTATTATGGATGCTGTTATGCCTTTGGACGAAGCCATGCCTTTGGAAAGTTCTGTGTCTAAGAAGAAGAATTTTACTTGTCTTAGTTGTAATAAGACATTTTCAACTATTTCTAACCTGAATGAGCATTTCAAGATACATTCAGGTGAAAAATTTTTCACATGTGAAGTATGTCAGAAGTCTTTTAGCCGCAGATCCGATTTGAGAAGAGATTCTAAGACTCATATTAATGATGAAGCAACAACTTTTAAGAGCCATTATTTTGAAAATCAGACAAGTGTGATAGTTGTATTTTTTGTTTTGCTTGATTTTTTTTTATGTTGAAGTAGATCACATTTAATGAATAATGTGCAATTTTGAAGCCCTGAAAAAATTTCCCCTTCCCTGTAGAAAATGTCAAAGTTCAAGGTTGTGACCGTCATTTTTCATGAAAAGTGAAATGCGAGTATGTTTGCAGTGCTAAAGCTTGGTAAAGCAACGACATCCCAAAATTCTTTTGTGATGAAATATTAGTATAAAACTACCTGCTTAGTAGACTGTATTCGTTTCCATAGGGCATTGTTATTTTACATTGTTATGTTGCCTCAAAATGCAATGAAAATGACGTTTTTGTCCGTTTTCCGCCCGTATTTTCTTATTTAAGCAATAGTACCCCAAACTTTTTCTTATAGAATATCAAAGTGTACTACTAGGACAAGCTAAATAATATAAAACTTTACCGGAATATTGCTGCTGTTAGCAGGAGTAGTCTGTTAAATATTCAAAAATTTCAAAATAGGCAGCATTTCAATTAGTCTTTTCTCAAAACAGCATCACTGTTCAATAAAACAAAATATATCACGTAGTAGTTGGAAGTATGTACAAACACATGGAAAAGAAAAAAAAAGTGGGGCGTCGTCATATTTTTTTTTTTTTTAAATAACAAAATTTACAAAAATTCACAGTCAAAATGTCCCGTTTAAATTTCCCTTTTTTCCATTTAGAACAAGGAAGGGAAATGAAAAAGGGATATTTCATTTTCTCATAGGGAAAAAACATAGATAGCGGAAAGAGAAACGGGATGTTTCGTTTTCTGAAAGGGAAAAAGTATGATAAATGACAGTCTTTTTTGTGCCTTTTGACATTTTGTTTAATAAAAATATGACGAGACGCCACTTTTTTTTCTTTTCCATGTGTTTGTACATACTTCCAACTACTACGTGATATATTTTGTTTTATTGAACCGTGATGCTGTTTTGAGAAAAGACTAATTGAAATGCTGCCTATTTTGAAATTTTTGAATATTTAACAGACTATTCATGCTAACAGCAGCAATATTCCGGTAAAATTTTATATTATTTAGCTTGTCCTAGTAGTACACTTTGATATTCTATAAGAAAAAGTTTGGGGTACTATTGCCTAAATAAGAAAATACGTGCGGAAAACGGACAAAAACGTCATTTTCATTGCATTTTGAGGCAGCATAACAATGTAAAATAACAATGCCCCATGGAAACGTATACAGTCTACTAAGCAGGTAGTGTTATATTAATATTTCATCACAAAAGAATTTTGGGATGTCGTTGCTTTCCCATGCTTTGGCACTGCAAACATACTCGCATTTCACTTTTCATGAAAAATGACTGTCACAACCTGGAACTTTGACATTTTCTACAGGGAAGGGAAATTTTTTTCAGGCCTCCAAAATTGCACATTATTTATTAAATGTGATCTACTTCAACATAAAAAAAATCAAGCAAAACAAAAAATACAACTATCACACTTGTCTGATTTTCAAAATAATGGTTCTTAAGCGTGATGAGCATTCTCAAGCTTTTTTATCAAAGAATAATCTATCGTTAAATTCTCTGGATCAGTGTTGCCAGATGAGCTACTTTTTTAAAATTCAGATTCTTGATTGGCACCACTTTTTTGAAATGGTAAAAAACGCCTTGTTTAATGACATATTAATTAAGGCGATAACAAAGGAAATTTTACCGTTTCAAAAAGTGTTGGCAATCAAGAAATCTGAATTAAAAAAGTAGCCCACTGGCAACACTGCTCTGGATGTTAATATAGCATCCGAGGAACCTTTCAAGACTTTAGCTGTTGACAAGAAGATCTTTGCATGTTCAACTTGTGATGAGACCTTTTCAACCTCTTACGACTTGTTTCAACATATGAAAATACACCTTAATGACAAGGTATACATGTGTGATTTGTGTCAGAAATCATTTAGATTTAGATCTAACTTGCGAAGACATTTGAAAACTCATAATGAGCGATCTACATTCAAGTGCAACAAATGTGATCAAGTTTTTACACGAAAGGACAATTTGGTACAACATATAAGATCACATGAAAGTTCGAAATTCTCTTCCCGTGAATGTGATAAAATGTTTGGACGAAATTAAGAGCTGAAACAGCATATACGCACTCAACTCTCTCGTGCACCTCTTGTGAGTGTGAAACGGAAAAGGATTTCATCTAATGTAAAATACAAAAAATTGAAGCAGAATCAATCAGATGTACTTAATATGTTTAAAACTTTCATGCTTTATCCTGATGAACATGAAGAAAGTGATTTAACTGTGTTTCATACCCACTTACAAGCTGAAATTCAAGAACATTTAACAGATGAAGTTCAGACTAAAGGTGCTATTAAATGGTTTATGGTGGAAAAAATAGCACTTGAACGTATGACTGATAACGAGAAGATGGAAGAGATTCAATCCTATATTCGATGTCAATGTTTAACAGAACTTACTGAAGAAACTATTACGCAACACACTGAAGAAGGATTCTCTAAAATTTTAAAATCCTTTGAAGAATTTGTGCAAAGGACTTTTGGCATTTGGTTTTTGTGGGTGGACTTTTGGCATTTAAGCTAAACTTTGATTTTTCAAAACATTCTGAACATGTTTCTCATTATATCCCTTATGAGAGTGATATCTAGCAAGGTAATGTTGAATGCCCTGTTTCCCTTCAGAAGATACTTATTATCGAAAAACTCAACAGTTTACGGATCAATATGTTTTGACATGAAGAGGATGAAGTTTGTCCACTGTATATATCTGACAAGGAGAGGGGCAACCTTGTTAATCACAGATTTTGATTATTTTAATATATGTTCTAGGGTAGAGACCCCTTAGTGTCAGGTTCAACGGATTTTATCCAACGCTCCTTAGTTCTTGAGAAACCGGGGGGTCTAATAATAGTAAACAACTTAAATACTTACTTTGCAACCGCAATGATAGTTTGGTCGTAGCTCAGTTGGTAAGGTGTTTGCCGGCTGATCCGCGGGCTCGGGTTCGATACCTGAATGCGCTACATGTGTTTTTCTCATTTTTTGTTTTATAAATGTACTTGTAAGTATAATTAATAATCTCATTGTCAATTACAATTTATAATATTGTATATCATTTATAATTTTAACCTATTTAATTTTTTACTTTTAAGTAAATAGTTGTATAAAACATCATAAAACTGTTAATTTTTTAGAAATCCCTTTTAAAATGTATTTCATATATTCTTTATCGATGCAATGATATTGAGCAATTGTGTCAATTCGTGATTTTAAAGAAACATCATTTACGTATTGCTTTAACAAAGGAAGTCAATGCGATAATACTGTTATTCTGTTTTTAAAGTAACAAGCATAATTATATTAAAAATTAGCATCAGAATTAAATTACAACCGATTTTTTGCATATTAAAGATTTTTAAATTTGTAATACGTATGCTTGCGCTTTCAATTATTTTGCTTTCACCTTTATCACCTTTCTGCTTTTATTTTTATTTTATTTGAATATTCTTTTATTTTATCATAACTAGATGGCACCACAACAGATTTTGTCACGATTTTGGAATTTTTATCATTCAATAATAGATCCAATTTCTTATTAAACCTCTTTAAAGGATGAGAAATAATAGTTTAAAAATAAAAAATGATAAATGTAAGTTTGTTAACACTATAATTAATGTATGACATTAAAATTTGTAATTGAAATTATTAAATTATAATTACAAGTATATTTATAAAACAAAAAATGAGAAAAACAAATGTAGCGCGTTCGGGTACCGAACCTGGGCCCGCAGAACAGCCAGCGAACGCCGTACCAACTGAGCTACGACCAACCTATCATTGCGGTTGTAATGTATGTATTTAGGTTGTGTACTATTATTAGACCCCCCCCGGTTTCTCAAGAACTAAGGAGCGTTGGATAAAATCCGTTAAACCTGACACTAAGGGGTCTCTACCCTACAACATATATTAAAATAATCAAAATCTGTGATTAACAAGGTTGGCCCTCTCCTTGTGAGAAACAAAATCTTAATGGCATCAACTTATTATTAGTTGGTGATGGTGAAAAGCAACCCTATTGCCTAATTAGAAGCTTTTCAAGACGTTTAGGGGATCTGACACATCATGAGCATGTTGTGTTCTATTGTTACAGATGTCTTCATTGGTTTTCTAGAGAAGATTTGCTAAGTGACCACACCGAATTCTGCAAACAACACACAGCACAGAGAATAAACTTGCCAAAAAAGGTGAAAATATACAATCTTTTACGGGAATCCATCTACAGCCTCCCGTACCATCTGTTGTGTATGCTGACTTTGAGAGTCTTCTTAAACCTATTGCGCCGGCTGCACCCTCCGCCACACCATCCTATACTGAAAAAACAACTTACCATTTTCCATGTGGGTATGTTTATGTTGTTGTCGGACCCAATGGGAGATGTGTGTGGAAAGCAAAAGTTTATCATGGCAAAGACTATGTAGACCATTTTTTAAAACAGATGCTGAAGATAAAATATTAGGATGAAAATTATTAAATATTGAACCTATGAAGCTTTCACCTGCACAAGAAAAAGCTTTTATAGAAGCGGAATTTTGTTTTATTTGTAAGCAACCATTATGTGGAAAACATGTTCGTGACCATGGTCATGTGACAGGTGTGTACAGAGGAGCTGCACATGTGAGATGCAATCTAAACGTCAAACAAAGCAGAGACATTCCTGTTATTTTCCATAATCTGAAAAACTATGATGGGCATCATCTAATGAGCAAGATTGGTAAATTAAAGATCATGAAATTAATGTGATTACCTCCTCTACGGAAAATTATATAACTTTCAAGTTAAAAGCCGACAAGTCTTGTACAGATGATCTTTATAGATTCTTTCCAGTTTTTAACCCACTACTTAGAAAAGCTTGTTAGAAACCTTCATCCCGAGCAATTCACCATATTTGAAGAAAATTTCCCCGAAAATAGTAATTTGTATATGCTTATAAGAAAAGGGGTATACCCTTACGACTACTTCACCTCTTTTGAAAAATTCGATGAGAAAGAACAACCCTCCCCCTACAGCATTTTATAACTGTCTCACAAATGAAGATATTCAAGATGAAGACTATCAACATATCTTGAACGTGTGAAAAACACTTAATCTCCAAAATTTAGGAGAATACCATGACCTGTATATAAAAACAGATATTTTATTACTAGCCGATGTTTTCCACAATTTTCACAAACTGTGCCAGCAGTACTATGATATCGATCCTTGTCATTTATATACAGCACCTTCGCTCGCGTTGCAAGGATAATTGAAAATGAATGATGCACCTTTAGAACTGTTAACCGACATTGATATGCTGCTGATGTTTGAAAATGGGATTCGAGGGGGTGTGAGTGTAATCAGTCAGCGCTATGCCAAGGCAAACATCTCTAATACACTTGATTTTAAGGAAAATGAAGCACCTAGCTTTATCATGGATTGGGATGCGAAAAACCTTTATGGATGGGCTATGTCTAAATTTTTACCTTTTGGAGGATTTGAATGGTGTGCGACAAGTTATATTAGCGGATTTTATCTCGATCTGATGACTCCGAAATTGGATATATTTTTGAGGTGGACCTTAAATATCCTAGGAAGCTTCATAAATTACATAACTAATACCCTCTTGCACCTGAAAGAGTGACCGCCAACGAATGAGATGTTGTCACCTACCGCAAAGAGGATGCGTGGAAATGAAAAAAATTAAAGACACTCCCAAACTTATCCCAAATATTCAAGATAAGCAGAATTATGTCACTCATTATCGAAATCTGAAATATTATTTGCAACTTGGATTAAAACTTACAGCTGGCATAAAACTCTTCAATTCAAAAGGCACTCTGGCTGCAGAGCTACATTAATTTTAATACAGAGAAAAGAAAGGAAGCAAAATCCTCTTCTGAAAAAGAGTTTTTTAAATTAATGAACAACTCAGTTTTCGGAAAAACTATGGAGAATCTACGAAAAAGAAATATTGTGTTGTGTAATAATGAAAAAAGTATGAAGAAATTAGTGACTTCACCCACATTCAAAGCATTAAAACGTATGAAGAAGACCTGAGTGCTGTAGAAAGGCTTAAAACTACTATTTTGATGAATCGACCGATTTTTGTCAGATTCACAATCTTAGAACTATCCAAGTTACTAATGTATAAATTTCACTATGATTTTATTAAAAAAGAGTATAAAAACCAAGCGAGACTACTTTTCACCGATACAGACTCATTGTGTTACCATATACAAACTAAGGATGTTTATACAGATTTGCAGCAACATCGTGATTTGTTTGACTTCTCTGAGTATTCAAAGGATCACTTGCTTTATTCGGAAACCAACAAGAAGACGATTGGCAAGTTCAAGGATGAGCTCAATGTAGATTTAGCCCTTGAGTCCGTCGGTCTAAAATCCAAAACGTACTCTCTGAAATCTTTGAGTGAAGAAAAGAAGCGGGCGAAGGGTGTGTCTTCTCATGTTGTTCGACTGAAAATCAAGCATCAAGATTATTTAGAATGCCTGCAACAAGTGAGCAATGTCAACGATTAAATAACATGAGAAATTTTATTTGAATTTATTGGGGGCAAAGTATAATTCGTACATATCATGGATATATGCGAGCATTTCCGGGTTAATGAGTTCAGTTGTGACTTCTTCGTTTAACCCTTAAATGCGCGATTTTTTATTTTGTTTAACCCTCTGTCTACCAGAAGGGTCCAATGGACCCGACATGTACATTCAAAATATTTATTCAAACCAGAAATTTCTTCAAAACAAACTAAATTTATAAATCAGACAATAATAAGTTAAATAAACAAATTAAATAGTTTTAAGTAAAAATTCTGGTGTAAAATGTTTTTATAAAACTTGAGTAAAATTTTCGGTAGTTCTAGGGTTAAAAAATTATATATGATACTCTGAAAGGTTTATAACACAGGAAAGATAATGAAAAAAATTCAGAGATATATTTTTCATATAATACGTCAATCTTTTCTTCTCTTGCACATCTGCAATACAAGTAAAAACTATTGTCGTGTGGCTGTTTTACGCTAAAACAATGCAAATTAGTAAATATTTTAATAAGTATGCCTCCAAATACCTTATTTTATACAATTATTTATTTTAAAACGCTTAACCTTTAACCCTTCAATTCCGATAACAGAATACGTTCTATAAATTACGTAGTTCAGAGAATCTGACTTTATACCAGGAAGCTTCAATGGAAATTCCGGTAATTTCGCTTTATTTAAATACAGAGTGCCTGTTTTTTTAATTAAAGCAAATATTGCTATTTTATTTTTCTGGTATGAATAAGGTATATGCAAATAAAAAGATCTATTAAATTCAAAACAGTGTTGTTTGCATATATGCAAAGCTGCGCACCAAAGGGTTAAATTTTTGGACCTAGAAGTTCATATTTCAGAATATCTGCCAAGTCTTCCGTTTTTTCGTACCACAAAAATCTAATAGAAATTTTTGCCTTATTTAATCGGCAGATTACGACGATTTAAAAACATAAAATTTATTAAAAAATTTTTTGTGGTACAAAATATCGTAAGATGTTGGCAGCTATGCTACAGAATCTCACCGTTAAAAAAAAAAAAAGCATGTGTAAACAAAAATAAATTTCAAATGTTGGGAATTAATGGCGCCATTTGTGACAAAATGCTTTCGTATATCAAGTTTTCTTAACACATTGCCGACGAGCAATTTTTATCAAATCTGAATTTTAAAACAGTTGAAGCTCTTCCCTGTTCTGAAAGTCTTAGTAAATTGGTGTTCTAGATAGGTTTCCCACGTTTGTGCATCAGTAAATATCTTTCAATGTACGAATTTAATTTAAAATGTCTTACAATCCCCAAAAATATACACAACATGATATAAATGCATTTTCTGTAAGGTAGAAGCCATGCCCTTAGTCAATGATGTTTTTTTCAATGAAAACGGGAATTCTCGTTTTCTGTCGTGAATCTGTTAACCCCTTAATTGTTTTTTTTTTGACACAATATTTAAAAAAAAAGGACCCGGCACCACTTTTTTTTAACTAAAATATTTGGCTTTGTACAATCGTAAAATGTATGCCATTTAACAAAGCAAAGATTACAGTTAAAATTATGTGGTGGCCAAAAGCTTTTAGTATCGAAGATAGCAAACTCTTTTTGCCTGAAGATATTTCGCTGTCTATGGGTAGTTATTGGAATTTTTTTTTTATTAACTCAAACAAATCTTTCGATTATGAAAAGCATTTTCCACCAAATCGCACTTTTATGTGTCGATTACTTCATTTTTATTGAATTTTAAAATGTGTGAAGGACTTTTGGACCACCCTGTACTATTACAGGAAAGATTTTCTGCCAAACAATATAATCATTTTCATTTTTTGCTAAAAAATCGATTACTTAACTGAAATATAATCATGCAACTGTAAATAGTTAGAAATATGATACGAGATTAAAACTGATAGTTTAAGCTATAATCGGCTTAATGTTGGGTTGAGTATAAGAAGAATTAAAAAACAAATTGTTTGATCGTATATACATATAATGCAGGGCGCTTTTTAAATATTTTGGTGGTTGGAGTAAATAATCACTCATCCAAAATGGAATTTACCTATCTGAAAATGTACGGCAGTGTAACTTTTTTTAAATATTTTTTTCCAATTAGCTAAGTTTTATTTCTAAGAATATAATTATTTTGAGGGGGGTCATTATTATTTTGTCTTTGTCGTTATCAAAATATAGGCTGTCAAAAATGAAGAAAATTGCTGGATTAACACTAAGCATACCGGGAATTTTACGCGAGTTTTATAAAAATATTTCACACTAGAATTTTTTAAAAACTATTTAACTTTTTTATTTAATTTATTTCTGATTTATATTTTATTTGTTTTATGAAGAAATTTCTGGTTCGAATCGACACATTTTCATTTGATACTGGTCAAATGACCGATTGTTACTATACTTAGTATTCAAAAATTGGGCAAATAGGAGTGTTTACTTTGTACTCAAACTTAGTATTTATTTATTCGCTGTCGTATTTTATAGTTTGCTTGTTTAGACAATAGCTCTTACTGACAATGGGATTCGTTAGTTTATACTCCCTCTGTCCCAAATTAGTTGCTACATTTGATTACTTTTGTGCTGATTATTGATACTGATGATTTTATGATTTTGTATGAACATTTTTTAGAGATTTCAGGGTACTATGCTATCAATCAACAACATTTACCCAGACAGCATGAACATTAGTAGCAAGTTTGATTTTTTCTGATATTATCTTGTCGTGACAAATTTGAATTGAGAAATTCGCAGCAAACCTCCTGCAAGAGTAGTTTGTTGTGAAACTGATGGCAAGGCTATCTTTAATTCACGAAAGTGACGAAGCAAAAAAATCCCTCTGTTGAGAAAATAGACAATCAGCACATACGCAGAAATTTTATTCGGTCGGCACCGGTTTTTTTAAACGGTATACTTTTCAAATACCAAAAAAGGCTCGAATTGAAAGGGACAAATATTACCTTAACTTTTTTATGGTGGTGAAAGCGATGCGTATGCATCAATAGATCTGGTCAGGTCTATGGGCTCCTTCGAAGGGGGTTATGTGACATGGAAATATAACTAGTTTGCAGTATTTTTGATTAGTTGTTTGCCGTTAATTTGCAAAAAATTTGATACAGCATGAATTTAACTTGTACGGCAAGTTAGCTGCAAGTTCAAAGTGTGGTGACTTCGGCGTTTGCGTTATCTTGCTGCAGTCTTGTTATGAACTTTCAGTCTTGTCATGCTGAGTTTGTTGCAACTTTGCAGGTTTTGAAAGCAAGACTTCTGCAAATTTTCTGCAAACTAAAAATGCTATGTGGTACTTACCATCAGTCTCTCCTTAAAACTGCACCAAATTAGTTTATCACTAGAACTACCGATGTTAAATATATACTTAGTTTTACCGTACCAGTCAAATTGACAGATTTTTGATCAAGGCTTTCATTGTAACTTTTGACTTAGTTAATGTAAGTAAAAGAATATAATTTAACAAAAACAACGTTTAATATAATAATTCATTAATTATTAATTAAAAAAAACAAAACAGTTTCTATTTGCATTTATAGTATAGCACATTTGATAAGCCACGCCTTCTGGTATTCCGACGGATTGTCGATCTATTAGTGAGTGACATCGGTTGTCGGAAATCAAGCTGTGCATGACTTAATGGAAAGCAATTAGTCTTCCTACAATTCTGTGTTCCGAGATTGGACTTTTTACAGATTATAATTTGCACAGATTGCAGTTTTTACCAAGAACTTTATCACGTTAGAAGTAAAACTGAGAATGATTGCGTCCCGATTACATTTACCAGTCAGACCGTTTAGTTCTAAACTGACTCGTAATCGGAGCAAAATAGATCCCGTTATAAGGGCTGCCGAACACTTTGGATCATTCAACTTTGAAATTTCAAAGTAAGGCTGCACAGGTGACTATTTTTCTATTCTATTCGCACCACTATTTTCAGAAAAAAAAATTTGTAGTACATTTCTCTTGCAAAAGTTGTCAAACGGTATATCTTAGATATTTGCTTTGAAAAGGAAGGTGGTGAGAGGTATAATTAAAAAATAGTCACCTGTGGCATCCTTGTCAAAGTCGTCATTTTGACGGGTCTTGGTATAAATAGGTATAGGTCATACTGGTTATGGAATTTAAAGTGGAATTGTAAAGTTTTTTCACCTTGATTAACCCTTTATCTACTGACGGTACTTATAAGTACCACTCACTTTTCCTTTTATACCACAGTGAATATTACTAATATTATAATGGTACTTTGCAAAAAACGCTCTTTTAACTCCACTTTATCCGAATACATGGCAGCGGTAGTTCTAGGTTTGTTATTTTAGAGAGGAATGAGGCTATCTTTGAAGCGGTCGATGTGTTTTGAGCCGACTTTTTGTAGAGATTGCCACGCTCGTCTTTTCATTGCTGCAAACACAGTAAAGGATATAAGATAAGTGTTGTATTTTTTTTATATGTTCATTATGGTCTTAGAATGCAATATGACTAGCTATTTTAGGTGAACGGTGTATGTATTTGATTTAACAGTTGAATTACTCGGTGGTACTTATAAGTACCGTCAGTACACTGGATGTTGGAGAAAAGCTTCTTGTTTACTTTTCGTCTGTGTAGTTATCCATCGTTTTCATCGGCTTTAAAATGTAATTACTAAAATGTAGTGTAGTAATGATTTCCCTGGTATTTCTTTTCTGTTTCATTGTTATATTTTATAAAAAATCGAAAAAGTTGTGGCACCGGTTCGTTTTTGCTATGCTAGAAATGGTATATGTAAATTCATATATTGCATATGTGGAGATGCGAGAGAACATGTTGTCCCTGGAATATTGACGTCGCAAATCTAAAGGACTTCTAACAAGATCGAAACATTACAAAAATTGTTTTTTTAAACCCTTTCAGGAGCAAAGGATTTTCAATTCTAAAGTGTTGAAATAAATGATTGGCACCGGAATTTGCCGAACGATTTATTTGTAAAGAAGAAAAAACCTATATTTTACATACTTATTAAACCGAAAATATTTTCTGGTGCCAGTTGAAATTACTTGTGGGTTTTCTGTTACGATAATTTAGTCATAGTGTACTGACGGTACTTTAACGTACCACTTTAGTTAATTTCCTCTAAATAATTAAATTTCTCATGAGTGTGTATTTTTTTTTATGTTTATCCTTTAATTTTCATTGTAGTAACTGAAAAAAAATATTACATGAAAAAAATTGCAGTAGATCATAATGCCGTAGTTAAAGGGTTAATAGCTGAAATTATGGCGTCTAGAATATATAGTGTGGAAATCGGCTATCCCTGTAATACTTAAAAAAGCGCTAAAATATTGTATCCCTTAAATGTGCAATGATACTGCTGCAATATGCAGATCGCAGCGACATCTGCAGGATATTTTCTACAACTGCAAGAAATTGCTAGTCTATACAATGTAATACTAGTAATACGAAAATCCCGCAGATGTCGCTGCGATCGACACTTGAAATTTTAGCAGTATCGTCGCACATTTAAGGGATACAAATTTTTAGCACTGTTTGGATAGCATATTTCCACACTAGGTATTCTAGGCGCTGTAGTTGAAATGTCACTGACAAGGCGAAGAAAACTTCGTGGTGTCAAGAGCATCTGAACGCCCCTCTCGCTACGCTATTATTTTGCAATAAATGTGGTACAAAATTCAGTTCCATGAGTGGCTAAAGATTTAGAAAATATGCGCAGATGGTAGATAATAGATATCCTGTCATATATGGCGTCACACTAAAAGAGCCCGTATGTGGATTATCACCCTGTCCACAAGATGGCGCAACTGTGTTAATTTACGCCCGATTCCAATATTAAGTTTGTACGCTTACTTATATCACTTTGTTTCGCTCGTTTGAACTTGATTCATTTTTTAATAAGAAAATACTGATATTTATCCTTGAAAATAACGGTACCCGTACGAACCTTGCTATCGGTACTTTTATCGATGCCTTTTCTAGTTGTGTGTCATACAGCTTTTCAACGTTTTCATGGTTTATACGCCACCTTGAATTTTGCAGACCAGAAAATTTTTCGGCACCTGTATTATCTTGTACAAAATCCCTTCTTAAAAGAAGGCGAAATTTTGCGTGCTTCTTTTTCTATAAAAAGATACTGGTAGTTTACCTGGAGAAATAACGGCATCCGTACGAACCATGGTTTTACGGTAAAAGTCATGTGAAATGCATTGCTCTATAATGAAGATATTTTAGCGAAATTTGAAGTAGACAGACCTTTCTTTGTAAGCAGGGGCCGATCCAGAGAGTCCTTTTGCAGAGGAGTGGGGGATATATAGTTACATATAATAAACATAGTATTGTTTATTAAAGTCTGTTAAAACGAAACCTGTATATAACGGGAAAAAATCATGGTCCCGACTAAAGGAACACCATGCAATTATCCCTATTAACCCCTTAACGGTCGCTTAATACGAGGGCAATTCAGAAAGTAACCTCCGTTTATGAATTAAAAAAGAACTAATGAAAGGAAACATGTTTTATTACTTACGTATGAAAGACACGTTCTTCAGCTACTTCTCAACATAATTGCCGTATTAATTAAAACAATTATCATAACGGTAAATCAGCTTTGAAATTCCATCGTCACAGACTTCTGCCACCGGCCTATTCAACTGCGATTATTTTTAAATTCAACTCGCACCACTCTTTCAATCCAAAGAATTTTAACATATTTCTCTATATAATTTGCTGATAAATGTACTACCAAAAATGTTTTAAAAAATAGTGGGTCAAGTAAAATATTACGAGAGCAATTCGGAAACTAATTTTCGTTTTGTTGTATAAATGAAAAACACGCCTACTTTCAACAATTTTTTTATTTACATCTCAAAGGTACAGCTGTCTTCTATTTTTCAACATAGTCACCATGTACATTCAAGCACTTGTCATACCGTTTTACCAACTTAACAATCCCTTCTGAATAAAACTCAGCTGTCTGCAAATTCAGCCAACTTGTCACAGCGGTTTGAAGATCCACATCGTCAGCGAAGTGCTGTCCTCCAAGCCACTTCTTCATTTCCTTGAACAGATGAAAATCAGAAGGAGCCAAGTCGGGGCTGTAGGGGGGATGATTAAACACGTCCCATTCGAATTGGCGCAAAAGATTTTGTGTTCTCTGAGCACTGTGAGGGCGAGCGTTATCGTGCAAGAACACAATTCCAGATGTCAGCAGGCCGCGACGTTTGTTCTGGATGGCTCTTTTCAGTTTCTTCAAAGTGTTACAGTAAACTTCAGAATTTATTGTCTTACCACGTTTCATGAATTCGACCAGCAAGATACCATGAGCATCCCAAAACACGGTTAACATAATCTTCCTCGATGTCAAAGTTTGACAGGCTTTCCTCAGCCGGTTTGGAGAACCGGTATGACCCCATGGCATTGACTGTTGCTTTGTTTCAGCATTTACATACGCAATCCAAATCTCGTCGCCAGTCACTATTCCATTCAAAAACTTCCCCCCTTCCGTTTTGTACCAGGAAAGAAAGTCTAAGGCAGCGCCCATTCGAATAATTTTGTGGGTCTCCGTGAAAATCTTTGGTACCCATCGAGCACAGAACTTCCGATAGCCTAATTTTTCGGTGACAATTTCATACAAAACAGTCCGAGAAATGTTCGGAAATTCTTGGGAAAGTTCCGAGATTGTGAATCGACGGATCTGACGAATTTTGTCTTCAATTTGTTCGACGAGATTATCACTCACTACAGACGGCCTCCCACTCCTTGATTCATCATGGATGCTTGTTCTTTCTCCTTTGAAAAACCTGACCCATTGACGCACTACACCTTCACTCATAATGTTTGGGCCATATATGGCACACAGTTTACGATGAATGTCCGCTGCTGACAGTTTTTTCGCCCAAAGAAATCTTATTACTCCTCGTACCTCGTATTTGGCAGGATTTTCAATAGCAGCGCACATTTTGTGACGTTATAACGAGGAAACGCGCGGTAGTTCGACACTCTCCCTACGATTGCTTGATTTAGCAATGGTTGCGCTCCGCCCATTACTAATAGTGCCACGCCTCGACGGAAGTTAATTTTCGAAATGTCCTTTTATTACAAATAAAAAAAAAATAGTGGTGTGGATAGAATAGAACGAACAGCCCTGTTGAATAGGCCGGCGGCAGAAGTCTGTGACGATGGAATTTCAAAGCTGATTTACACCTATGATAATTGTTTTAAATAATACTTCGATTATGCTGAGAAGTAGCTGAAGAATGTGCCTTTCAAACGTGAGTAATGAAAAACGTACCCTTTCATTAGTTTTTTTTAATTCATAAACGGAGGTTTCTTTCCGAATTGCCCTCGTATTTGGAAAAACCACAAAAAAGTACCTATTTTTTTATTACATAAATTGAATAATTATAAGGTTTCTATATAAAATATGCAATTAGTTTTTTTAAGGAGAAAAAAGATGTTATAGAACAAATTCACATTAGTGGAAAAGCCATCATGCGAGAATTCTGTGTTTTAATGTTTGTTTTACACCATACAAATTAATGCGAATAAGACCTTTATTTTTCACATCTTAAATCTTTATTTATCATCATCAAACACATTTTTACAAATAATATTTGAAATAATATAATATATCGTCATTTCCGGCGTATAATTCGCGGATCAAACAATTCTGTTTGGACTCAGAAATTTTATTTAGTTATTGAAATCAAATATTTACCGCGATTTAAAAAGTTACATTTCATTTAAAAAAAAAATTTTGTGTCGAAAAATGATTGTTTGATTCGCAGATTATCCCTTTAAGACCCGATGTGTTTGTAAACAAAGCTAGCTATGCCTGAAAGTAAAACATGTACTGCAACCGCTATCTGTTGATAAAAAATTATACTTTACTCTATCTGCAAACCAGAACGATCGTTCGATTCGAGTTTTTATTACATACGACTCAGAAGCAAAAATTTAAATGAATGTCTAACCCGCACGATCGTGCGGTTTGGGTCTTAAAGGGCTATACGGCGGAAATTAAGGTACATTAAATTTTGATTATTAACCCCTTAACCTACAATGACGGGCATAGCCCGCGTACGATGATCGAGCCAAATGTAAATTCTTCTCACCACTAAAATTTCACAGTAAATATAGTTTAATTTAATCGTCAAAATTCCATGATTAAACAAGGCGAAAATCTCTATTAAATTTTAGTGGTAGCTATGGATTTGCCAAACCGTGGAGCTGTTGAGACGTAAATCTTAGGTTAAGGGGTTAACCCCTTAACAGTGACATTTGTTTTCTTACAAAAAAATTAAAAATGGGGCTGGACATCACTTTTTCCATACTAAAATATTTACCTTACTTAATCGAAAAATATCTGACAATCAATAAAAATAAATTTACAGTTACAAATTAGTGGTATCAAAATGCTTTTAATAACGAAGCAAGCAAAGTGTTCTTGCCCGAATCCAGTTCCGGCCACACTAATAAGGGGTTACCTTTTTTGAATGTGATATATTTCGAAACATGCAATACAAAGTCCAACATCACAATCAGCGCCAAAAACCAAATGCAAACGCTAATATTCAAAGACTTCACACCGAAACGCCAGTTAAATTTTTCTGGTTTCAGAAGTTTTTTCCAGCAATAAATCTGCAGCCCGGAAATATGACGGGCACGAGAAATAACGAACGATACCTGAGCCCGTGATATTGACGGGAGCGAGAATTAAGGGGTTAAGATGGAAATCCGTCTAAACTTGAACTTTATTCTCATTCCTAGAAATTCATTTTCCAGAGATTTTACATATACCTATACAGGGTGTTGCTCCATTCGACCGACAAATTCAGAGCGGTGATAATAGGCACCAATAGGATGAAAAATTACCATAGCACATAGGGTCGCAAATCACTTATTTAGTCACAAATACAGGGTGTTTTACCCTAACTAAACTCTGGTTGATTTTAATAAAAATAAAAAAACTGCAATGAAAATATAACAGTATGTACCTCGTTTGGTATGAAATGTGATAATATCGCGAAAAGTTCTGGAAAAACAGGGTGCTCACCCAATCGATGATATCGTATGAACTGGTAAATAATCGCAGTCTAAAATGTGAAGTGTCAAGTCTATACTGTTGGCGCGTATAATGGAAACTTCTACTACTTTTTTTTATGTTATTACATTTACAAGAAAAGTGAGCATGTCTATTAAAAGTTGTATTATAATATAATTAAGTTTTCTGAAAGTTATTACAGGCAAGCCAAATTGAGTTAGGGTAGAATTCCTTGTATTTTTTATTAAATAGGTGGTTTGCTATGCCATGTTCCTTTGCAATTTTTGTTCCTCTTGATGCCTATCACCAACTCTCCGAATTTATCGGTGGAATTCGGGGACACTCTGCATATGCAGGGTGTTTCACTAACCAGACCGACAAACATACAGGAGGTGTAGGGAGCACAAAGACGACTCGGAATCATATAGCAATACAGGGTCGAAAATGCAATCCTAACGAGATAGAGAGTTGTTAGGGGCTGAATCATCCTGATAGCAAATTGACATTTTAAGACCATAAGCTGAAAGTAAGTCATGATTTTCCTGATTATGATGTTCCCCGAAATTCATCGAAGATTTTTCATTCCTGCATCTTTGTTTATCCTCCAGCTTATCGGAGGTAATAGGGGCGTTTTGAAATGACTTATCTTCGTTGCTACTGCTGATGCACGGCGTATTTTAAAACATCAATGATTCAATGACCACGTTACGAAACTTCGGGCAACTTCATTATATTAAAGTCATGACATTTTTTTCACCAGAAAACACAACAGATCTCCACTCCGTCCTCCAATGAGCTCTGGCTTGACTCCAATGGCGTCGCAAACGGCAATGGCTTGGAGTCAGTATTGCCACGTCAGTATTGCCACGTCAGTCAGCCACGTTACATGGCGCCTGGCTCGGAGCTGTCCTTGAAGTAACCGATTTCTAACAGTTCGTTGTGTCACTATGGTACCAACTGCAGCTCGAATTTCTGCCGCAGACGCAGTACGATGCAGCACAACCGTACGCTGAATACGGCGATCTTCCCTCTCAGGAGTGCCACGTGGCCACCTGGAACATGGTCTTCTTGAGGCAGTACCATCCCTTGACCACTGCTTTCAACAATCATGCACAGTGGATTTATTCCAATCAAGTCTTTCTGTAATATCGCGTAAGAAAATCCACCTTCTCGTAGCCCGAATATGCGACCTCGTTCCAACTCGGTGAGCTGTTGACAGTGCCTTCTTCGTCTTGTTAAAGGCATTCTTGGCTAACATCAACTCAATACGTCACATTTCGAAGCTAAATAACGCCCACGAACTTTACAGCACGCATTTAAAGTAAACCTGATCTGCAAGTTCTGAGTGGCGCTACTAGCGCCACACTTATGCGCGAAGCGCGAAATTTCAATCGTCGTCATCCTTCAGATGTATAAACACGCCTACCAAATTTCGTTTATCTAACACAAGTCTTTCTTGGTGTTGGGATGTTTTTTTTCTGTCAGTGTATATCGTCGGTACCATGTCAAACTATCCAATGTGAAAACAGAGGGCTACATTTTCTTAATTCAAATTTCTTGATTAGCACCACTTTTCTGAAATAGTAAGATTCCCCTTGTTAATTACCGCTTCTTGTTTTAATTAATATGTCATTAAATAAGGCAAATCTTACTATTGCAAAAAAGTGGTGCCAATCAAGAAATCTGAATTTAAAGAAGTTGTCCACTGTTTTCACATTGGATAGCTTTACATGGTACCGACGATATGACGACACACTGAAAGCCGCGTATGTGGATTATAAACCCCGACCGCAAGATGGTGCAACTGTGTTAATTTACGCCCGGTTCCAGCATTAAGTCGGTACGCTTAATATGTATGCAGTTTTGCTAGCTATCGGAATCAATGCCTAATAATTAAATGATAGAATTTTCCGGTACGAATTAATTTTTCCAACACGACAGGACTTTTCGATCGACCCAATAATAAAACCAAAATGGTAGAACTTCAACATATACTTTTCAAACGACTCGTTATATTTTTGGATGAGCCTTAAGGTGTCTTTCATAAAATTAGGGATCGGGAGCTTCAGTAATATAAATACTGCAGAACTCGCTTAATACTAGCACGGCTAAAACAGGCAATTTGCACGTTGAGAATAGTTCTGCACGTTGAGAATAGTTCATTATTTAATGGGACCGGGAAAGCAAAATTCAACCAAAAAATCGATTTTTACTTTTTTATATCATTAAATAGTTTAAACTTTTATCTTTCTAACGATATGTCACACATGTTTATATATAAAAAAATAAATGTTGAAATTATTCAGACTTTCTAAGAGTACTTCATAGCTTAATGGCCATTTAAATTTTTAATTGACTTTTTCTCAAAACTTGGATTTATCATGTTTATGTTCCTTTTTTTTTTCAATATCTATGAAACTTAAGAACTGATTTTTTTAAATACTTATATTATGTTATATTGTATACTTTAACACAGGGATTTAATGATTTGTTGAGAATTATTTATTTTAGGCAGTGAAACAGGGTTGCCACGCTTCGGGGAATTTTCCAGTCAAAATATCAGTATTTTTTTTATAGAAAAATATATCTAGATTAATTGCAAGAAATTTCGCCTTATCTAAAGATAGATTCTCTGTAAGGAAGTACTGGTGCCGAAGAATTTCCTGGTCTGGAAATTCCCTGAAGCGTGGCAACCCTGTGAAATCTTACTAAAAATGCTAATTTAAAAATGATTTTTGATAAATAATTAATTTTGAGTTTCACTTAGAAAGAAAATAGTCTGTTAAAATACGTAAATTATGTTATTCTAACTACTCTAAAAAATATAGACCTCCTACTTTCTCCATTTCTGAGAAAAAGGTACATAAAGTTGGTGAATTTAACATGGCGGAGATAGAGCTTTCCCGGTCCCCTTAAACTATATTAAAATTTCTCGCTTTTTACGAGCTACAAACGCAGCATTTGTATTTTCTGATGCACTTGCGCATTAAACTTCTTCCTTTGTTTATTTTAATCTTCCTTAATCCTATAATTGCCTAAAACAGTTTATAAAAAATATTCACAGGACGTCTATGTCGTGTGACATTTCATATCACGAATATCAGAGCATATTCTGTGACTGTCTATAGGGAAATTTCAATCGTCCAGAGGATACTGGTCATCCTGAATATGATATCCTCTGGATGTTTTTAGAATGTCAGTGTGTTGTCTGGGTCTTTATAGTCCGAACTTATTACCTTAGGACATTTGTTCAGATCTTCTTAAAAGAAGCTTTAGGAGAGGAAGATTATCGTTCGATGAAAGTCAAAGAAATTATGTGCAATGCCTTCATATACACTTTTTTTTTTGTACTTAATTTCTAATTTGCCCAATTCATAGTACTAGAAACACTTAGAGATTATGGTTTGTAAAACAAAGCGCTTCACTATCAGAAATGCTTTATTTTAAATATGAAATTAATTTTTATGCAAATTTCGTTTACATTATCTGAAATCATCGAAAAAAATCTCTAATATGTGAATTTTAAGTTGAATTTCTAATAATAAATAACTTACAATTATCTTTGTATTTCTTGTTTCTTTTTCAACGTAAATGTACATATAAAATACCAAAAAATAAAATCGAATAATGATATGTTATAAAATCTGATGGAAGAAATTTCGAAAGAAACATTTTGAAAGAATAAGATTTTCGTCATCTCTTCTCGAAAGGTTTGAAGTTTACTTGCTTTTATCATTTGAGTCAAATGATTTGACGTTCATGCAAAAAAATTCTTTTATTCAGAAAATTTATGACTTGGATGTGAAATTTACAGCTACGTTTCCTGAATTTTTTACTATAACTGGAAGAAATAGGTCTTGTATCTTTAAAAGAGTTTCGTCAATAACTATCAATCATATGTTTCATTTGTGATCGTCTATATTCATAGCTGCGAACTTTTATGTTTATTTTTCTTACCACTAAAATTTAAAAGTAAATTCTGCTTTATTTAATCGATGAAATCTGTGATTAAGTAAGTCAAAAATTTCTTTTAACACTTTTCGGCATGGTGGGTTAAATTCTGTCCCACTTAATTTTAACCCTTAAATGCATAGTGATGCATATCTGCATTACTTTTTATTTAATTGTTAGCAACCAATATATTTATATAGAAATCTTAATCCTGTAAAAAGTACAAAAATAGGCTACTAAATAAAATTAACAATCTGTCTTCCAATTTCTGGTGCCTAATCTTAATATAAGAATAAAAAACACAATTCCAAAAGAATAATTCATACGTTTAAAGGTTAAGTTTTACAAAATAAAAAATTATATAAAATAAGGCATTTAGATTCATACTTTTTAAAATATTTACTAATTTGCAATATTTTAGTTTTTACTTGTATTGCAGATGTACAACATAAGAAAAGTTTGACGTATATTATACGGAAAATGTATCTCTGATTTTTTTTCCGTTATTTCTCCTGTGCAATAAACCTTTCTGAGAATCTATTTATATAAAATTCAAGTATCTGTGTGTCCCTCACAATTCCGGTTGGACCGCCTCATTCATCGCGACTATGTTAGGATTCCTATGGAGAAATCAGTATCAGCTTCAACAATGAGTAATTGTTGAAAACTACTAATAGCAGCCACAATAGGTTAAATAGGTTACCACAATAGAGCCAAATTTTGACCAATTTGGCGGTATTTCGCCAAATTTGGCGACAAAAATAAGTTGCCATATTGCCATGTCGCCGACTTGGCGACAGCTGGCTAATTTGCCGAAATTTCCATTGAAACCCACTAATTTTTCATAATCGACTTCACCGAAATTTAATTTAAACTCCGTGCATTTAAGGGTTTTTTTTCAAAATCTATGGGTCAGAATTTAAAGCGTAACGTATTTACATCTTCAATCCGATGCTACTAATAAAATAACTACCACTAGATGGTGCTGTACTATCTGAGCTCCTAACTGCTCGATTTTAATGTGCTTTACACAGCCGAATACAGAAATGAAATTATCGGTACTTTCCCAGCTTAGGGGCCTTGGTGAAATAGAGAAAACCGTATATACATTGATATCTCATTTTCCGTCATTTTTGACGGGTGTCTTCCTAGTCATGTATAATTTGTTTGAAACAAAATAAAAAATAATGCTTTTAAGGGTTAATCCCCAAATGACACAACGGCACTAGTATTTTGAAATGAATTTTGGCCTTTCAGATTGTAGTGAATAAGAGGTTTTACTCCTTTTCAACTAAATTAGTTCCGAAGTCCTGGTGTCAATCAGTTATTTCAACATTTTAGCAACAGAAGTACTTTGAGTCGGAAAGGGTTAACACTAGAAGGACCGTGAGGGATCATTTTGACCCCTACAGTATAAATATATTTCGGTTCGAACCAGAAATTCCTTTATAAAATAAGTTTAAAAGAAACAAAGAAGAAAAATGTTAAATAAATAAGTTATACAGTTTTAAATAAAAATTCTGGCGTAAAATATTTTTTATAAAACTTGAGCAAAATTTCCGGCCTTTCTAGTATTAAATTTCAGTGGTAACAACAAAACCCGTAAAAGTTGACAGATATGTCTGCATTTAATTTATTTTTCATATGATGCGTGTAGAAAATTAAATAAACATCTTAGATAAGTCTGTGGCTATATAGATATTGTTCTGTCACACAAACTAGTATAAAGTCAGATAATCTATAGTTATATAAAAATATTATTTGTTCTTATTTAAGTAAATGGGGTGTAAAATTTAATCTTGGTCATAAAATGTTGGTTAGAAAGAATTTTAAAATGTCTCCCATTGCTCAGCTACTAAATGCAAAATTCCCCCCCCCCCCCCTCTTCTCCGAAAATCCGTTAACTATCGGGAAATAAATGACATCATCAGCTAATGGCATAAAATCGATTTCTGAATCTGATAACTTACTATGTGTAAAATGACTTTCTATCCCATTGGAGCTGTATATCAAAATCTATGATCATTTTTCACTCTCGCTTCGGGTAACTTGACAAAGGTGCCATAAGGTAGTACAAGTTGATCTTATTAAAAAGTCCTAGCGTAACAGCTTTATTACGTATTGAGTTCTGCGCACGTCAAATTTTACTCATTTATAATACTATAGCAAACTTAATGATTAAAACTATCGATGGTGTATAAAAGTTTGAAAGCTATTAGAATTACCGATGGTATTTTAAGTCTGTTCTTCAATTTAAAATTCTTATTTAATTTTATAAAGTCTAACATTAAAATGTATGCGTTAAAGTATAAATTTATTTAAAGGGAGGTTCTATTTTTCTGTGTCAAAAATTTTGCTTTTTTAAAAAAATTGCATTTTTTATATCGCTTAACTCCTTGCACTCTAACGCTGTTAACGGATGTATCTCACCAGCCACCAGTGTTTCCACATCTGGCAGATTTTCTTTTTCTAGAAATTTTGAATTCACACCACAAAAATTTAACTGGTAATTTTCTTTTACTTTATTTATGGCAAATCAATCATCTTGTAAAGCAAAAATAAGAGTTGAAAGTTTCTGGGGGAGAATTCGGAATGTCTAATTAAAAAATCAGCCAGATATCAGGACGGACATCATTGTCGGAAATAGCCAAAATAGCATGACGTACGCTGTGTACGTCATAGAGCGCAAGACACCGACCCCAAATACTAGGCCTGAGCACTGACACAATGGCGGATTTTTTTAAACGTAGGTACGGCCCCCTAAATTTGGACACCAGCATTTTATAAAAGACTTCTTTGACTTGTTTAATCTCAGAAAAATAAAGAAGGAAAAACTTTTAAAAATTACTGGTATCAAAATTCAAGGGACCGTGCACACGCCATGGAACTATTAATAAGGAGGAACTGACATATCCTTAAAAAAGTGAAGCTTCAACTGTAACCGCTATCGCAGGCGTTACTTACCGCCGGTGAAATCTTCCACCAGTAGATTTATATAGAAATTTTCAACTTACTAAAACACCTTATTATTGAACAATATCAGTCAAAAATAATGGTAGAAACAGATTCTCATTTTTACTGGTAGGACTTTACTTTGACGGTAGTTAGACTCTGCGTTTCCGCCATATTGTGACAGCCAGGGAAACAAGCCGACAGTTTTACAAGGCACACTGACACCAGTAAAAACAAACAGAAATTTTTATGTCATTTTCGAGAAAAAATTCCGTGAATAAGGCGCTTAAATAAGAGGAAATTTTCTATTCAATTTTACTGGTGAGATATTTGCCTTTGCGGTAATCAGAAACTGAAGATCCCATCTAAAAAAAGCAGCCGCCATCTTGTGACAACCTCCTCAGTTACTTCAGTAGCAACTGGTAGACAGTACACTAAATGTCTCCTCCTCTTTATTCATAACTCCATTGCACACGCTGAAAAAATTCCGCCTTCGGCAACCGCCCTTTTTGTGTTAGCGCTCAGGCCTTGTATTCAGGGGGCGGTGGCAAGAGGTTAATTGTGCAGATTGTTGCACTGACCCTTTCAGAAGCAAGTAATTGTGTTTATGTAATGTTGAATTCATACCGGAATTTTTGGAAATTGTTACTTTAAAATAAGGAAAAACAATTTTAGAACTTTTTTCCAACGAAGTGATAAAGGTAAAACATAATTAAAATTTTTCTGGCGCGAATCCTGATTAAAAATAAGTGGGATATAACATATACCACCGCCTCTCAAGTTGCTAAAGTGGTTTTGTGATTTTCTAATTCCTTACAATTTTTTTGATTGTTGAATATAACGCAGATCGTTGAACGTAATGTAATTGTAAACTTGATTTTCTCGAACTTTAGAATTGTTTTCTCGGAACCATGTTTTTCAAACGGGCGACCATTTCTGTCGAAAACTGTTTGAAGGAAAATCTATAACAACAGACAATGTGTGTGATGTGATTGAAGATATTCCCTCCCAGTTTCTCTTATAAACATTTATTTTAGACCGGGAGCCGGCAGCACATACACATGGTTTGTACGGATAGGATATCGTTATTTCTTCAGGAAACTACCAGTATCTTTTTATAGAAAAAGAAATCTAAGTTACACACGCAAAATTTCGCCTTCTTTTAAGAAGTGATTTTATATAAGATAATACTGGTGCTGAAAAATTTTCTGGTCTGCAAAATTCAAGGAGGCATACGAACCATAAGACAACCACCTCATCGAGTTGGAGGTTGAAATTCCAGAATTAGCTAAAACTCGATTCCCATATTAAAACGCAGTCGGTCTTCCAAGTCATATCTTGGTGGAATACCCCTAAAAACAAGATTTTACCGGTTGACTCGCAGGTTTACTATTGTGTTTGCTTGCTCCCAGTCCGCCATGTTTTCATACCTTTGGGTGCAGGAAAACGCAATGGTAAACCTACGAGTCGACCGCTAAAATCGGTATTTTCCACCAAAATATAACTTGGCAGACCGATTGCGTTTTAATATGGGAATCGAGTTTTAGCTAATTCTGGAATTTCAGCCTCGAACTCGATGAGCTGTTTGCCTGTTCTGCCGGCTCCCGTTCTATTTTAGACGTGACATGGTTAGACTGGCAAAACTTGTGGTCCTTCTCTACAAATGGATGATATAACCTTTCTTTTACTCAATAAAGTCAACTTAAATTTCATCTTCTCAAGAAGGATAGTGTTATATTTTCTTTTCGGACATTTTTCCGAGCTATTTATACAAAATCGGTAAACGTGAAACTGATAAGTGTCCGGATAATTTATTAGACACGGCGATTCACTATATTTGTGATAGGTGCCCTCTCATGGCCCCTCATTTCAAATTTGAAAACACTTTGCGGTCTAATGTTAAGCGAAATCTAATTACTCCCACAAACTGTATATACAGGGATGAGAATTATCCGTCCCAAATGACTACTTGCTACCACTAAATTTTAATGGTATTTCTCGCCTTATTTAATGACAGAATTTCTGAGCTTTAATAAAGCAAGGAATACTATTAAGATTTAATGTTGAAAATCAGCCATTTGAGACGGAGAATTCTCGTCCCTGATTATATAACTTTGCGATAATTATAATACCTTAAATTAAAATTTCCCATGTATTAGTTACCAAATTTAGTTTAAGGGTTTTGTTATACTGTTATTTTAATTTCCTGTTGATATTTGTAGCATTAAGTGTCAATAAAACCTTTTTTGCTTGTTTTACCTTTTTAAATTTTATATTTCTGTCACTTGTAAACCTAAGTGTCGTCAAAACCATGTTATTCGTCTTATAGGGGAGCTAGGGGATGAATAGGATAAGGGATGGATGAGACATTCTCAATATCTCAGGCAATAAACATTTATTTAAATTGCTTCCTATCCCCATACAAGGCTCTACCCCAGTGTGCTTCAGAACTAAAAGTAGGACCACATTGCTGTTTTCATTTTCCTTCAAAGCAATGTTGCCAGATGCACCACTTTTTTGAAATCGTAAAAAGTGCCTTATTTAACGGCATTAAGGCGAAAAGAAAGGTAATTTTACCGTTTCAAAAAATTGGTGGCAATCAAGAAATCTGAATTAAAAAAAAAGTAGCTCACTGGCAACACTGCTTCAAAGTTGCATTTTCTGAAATCTCTGCTTAAAAGTAAGCTTTTTTTTTTTTTTACATTTGAAGATGTGAAATATCTTATACAATATAAAAAATTAAGCTATGTTGTAGGTATTTTTTTAAGATTCAATATCAATAATTAAAATGAATGAATAGTAACCATTGTGACAAAATAATTTTTGTGGCAAAATGGCTGAGAAGGGAATATATGCATCATGGGGATGATTGGGACATTTCAAATGGGGATGAATGGGACATTCTCATTCATCCCTAGAAATGTTGAAAATTTTATTTATTAACTAAATAGTATTACATAGGTTGATAAATTAATAATTTACGTTAATTAATAGTATTAAATAGTATTATATGAGTTGTTATTGTTTAAAATTTCCGAGTGTTATTTATTGTATTGTAATAATTATTAATAGATTATCAAAAAATTGGTACTAAAACTTAATCAAAATAGATAAAATTGTTAAAAATAGTATATGTTTATTGATCAAATGGGGGAAATTATATTGAATTTTGAAATGTTGCACAAATAAATTCGCACCCTAACATATTGGGTCGATCGGAAAGTTGTGTCGTGTTCGGAAAATCAATTCGTACCGGAAAATTCTATCATTTAATTATTAGACATTGATTCCGATAGCTAATGTCTAATAATTACCGGGCAGAATTTTCCGGTACGAATTGATTTTCCCAACACGACACGACTTTGCGATCGACCCAATAATTTCCTTTCTGCATGTTTCTAAGATACATTTAATTAATATTAATTAATAAGTTATGATTGAAAATTATTAGCTATGCCATATTTAAAAGACATTTTGCACTTTCATTTCAAATATAAAATGCCTCATAAGTGGGAAAAAAGAACAGATTGATAGCCAAAGTCTGCATTAAAAGTTGAAATTGCAATTAAAGAAGTTATTGAAAAAAAAACATATCGATTCGTTCTGTAAAATCCTGCATTACAAATATAATTGGATATAAGGTTATAATTATAAATTTTAATTTGGTAAAATTAAATACAGGGAGGAAAATCTTTGTGTCCCCTCCATCCCTATTAGTGTCTCATTCATCCCTGCTGTGGGGATGATTGGGACAGAGAGGAACGTTTTTTTGATTTCATAACATTTTTCTGAATAAATCATAATCTAGAATAAATATTGATCATATATGTTGTCAAATACCTAATGTATGGAATGTGATATATAATATTGATAATAACTTAAATAAAAAAATATAAAAAAATATTTTTGTGAAAATGTCCATTCATCCCCGATCTCCCCTATATATAATTTTATTCCTCTAACACTTATAACTAGAAGTGTCATAAAATTCCATATCTTATTTAAAGTTGAATTTAGTAACATGACTGCTGTAATACCTATCTGCTTAATTTTATCAAGACTTAGCACATTTTACTGTTATTTGGTGGCAGCCTAGCTATGAAAGGATTTGTATGTTTTATTTGGTTAATAATTGCTCGTTGTGTCGGGTCAGTTTCATTGCTGGATGGTGAATGGAGTTATGAATAAAGAGGTGGGGAAATACAGTGTATTGTCTGCCAGTTGCGAGTGAAGTAATTGAAGAGGTTGTCACAATATGGTAGCCGACTTTTGAAAAATCGGATAACCAGTTTCTGATAATCGCCGAAGCAAACTCCTACAAGTAAATTTTGAATAGCAAATTTTTGCATTATTTTAGCGGATTTTTCCAAGGGGAAAATCCTCTCTCAAATATGGTTGAAATTCCTATTTATTTTTACTGGTGGCAATTTTCCGAGGTATTGTAATAATTTTCGCTGTCACTGACAGAAGGTTGTCTAGTTTATGCCAATACAGGGCTCCCAAATGGTCCGCCAACTGAATACCAATAAATTTTAAAAGAAAATTTTATGATAGGTTTGCGCTAGAATTAACTTTCAAAGGTGTTTCTGGGGCGGTTTGTATGAAAACTCTAAAAAGAAAAATTTTCTAAAATAACATTGGTATACAGTTGGCGGACCATTTGGGAGTCCTGCAATATGACGGAAATGCACGGCCTGACTACTGGCGAAGTATTCTTCCACTAGTAAAAATCTGTATCTCTTTTTGCCATTATTTATGACTGAAATTGTGCGTTAAAAAGGTATTTAAATAAGAAGAAAATTTCTATTTAAATTTACTGGTGGAAGTTTGAAACGGTAATAATCAACCTCTGCGAAAGCGGTTACAGTTGAGGCTTCATTATTTTAAGGATATGTCAATTCCTCTTTATTAATAGCTCCATGCGATGGTGCGCTGCCATCGGAATGCTCCAGGTCAGAGGACACGAGTTATGACGTCATCACTAATCGACTTCACTCTAGTGTTGGAATTCACACCGGAAAATTTTGAATAGCAATTTTTTGTTATTTTATTTGTGGAATATATATCATCTTATGAAACAATAATAACTATTTAAACTTACTGGTAAGAATTTGGACCAAATTCTCACAAGTGAGCTTAAATAGTTATTTTTTTTATAAGATGATAGATAATCCACAAATAAAGTAAAAGAAAATTGCTATTCAAATTTTTCCAGAGTGAATTCCAACGGTAGTGAGAAGTCGGTCGATTAGTGATGACGTCACAACTCGTGTCCTCAAGCCTTGAGTATTTCGGTGGCAGTGGATGGTGGCGTGGGATCGTCCATCGGAGCAGGTGTTCCACAAACCTGTCGGTTGGTGCACCGGAAGGTTGTTCGCCATATATCGTTAAAACGGAGATCACTATAACGGGAGCCTGTGAGTTTTGCGTGCATAAATCGTTAAAATAAAAATAATTTTAACAGAGCCCTGTGGTTTTCACATTTATAAACTGATTGTGCAGCTATCATTATAAGGAAGCCTTGTGCATACCCGAACCTATAAATATGGTAATCTGCTTTTAAATCCTAAATCTTTACTTCCAAAAAATGTTTTTTAAAAGAGGAGCAAAGGTACTATATTTCGTATAAAGATTGAAATCCGATCGCTAAAAGACGGAAAGAGGTAAAACAATTTATAAAATATGAAATTAAAAAAGAAAATCCCCTGGTGTGGAAAATTTCAAAACATTCGAACATAAAATCAATGAAGGAGGTGCTTTCTGAATTCTTTTCTTGAAATATTTAATGAATATTTACAGATACATGATTCTATACATATTTACAATAAGTATTATCAAATACTTAATCTGGTTTTTCGAAAAAGGGAGGCTTAGCCTCATCAACAAACTGTAAAAAAAAATTACAGCGATCATGCTTTTGAAATCAAAACATCTCTTCCTATCGTTCCAGCAATAATACCGAAGTCACATTCTAAGGTAGGATGCGCGCGCATCGCGCGTCCTTCGTTGCCATGGGGAGCAGAGAAAAAGTTTCTCTTCACACTCCCCACCTGAAACTCTTAAAGAGTTCACAAATCAAAATTCCATCATAAAATCATAAAAATTCCATTTTTCGTATCAGTGGTTCAGTAATCTAATACAATTTTTAAAATTCGAATACAAAATACTAAATATAAGAATTCAAACAATATCTAATTAATCACTTAATTAGTAAAATTCAAAATATCAATAAATTCTAAATAAAACACTTTAAATTCAAACAAAGTAAAAATAATGACAGTTAAATAACACACACATTTTTTTTTTTGCAGTTAAATCATATACTTACTTATACCAAAATTTAAAAAGATTCTATATATAAATAAGACTAAAAATTAAAAAAGAGAAAGAAAATATTTAGAGTCCTAAATGCAGAAAAAACAAACTAAATAAATGTCTATAAAAGTTTATGAATGTTTATAAAAAGTCTGCAAAAGTCATTTGTTAGTCATTTTGTATTTCAAAGGGATACAAGTGCTGGATGGATCTTTTTAAGATTCCACTCGCTATTTTTATTTCGTATGAACGAATATTGCCATCTCTTCAAGGAATGGCAGTCTGAATCTTACCAAGTTTCCAAAGAAACTTATTTTTTGCGTCATCTTGAATCAAAACAACATCGCCCACTTTCAGTGGCGTATGGGCATTAGGATTTTTCAAGGAATGGGCTGTTTTTAAATCCATCAAATATTGTTTTTTCCATTTGGTCCACAATTGTTTCAATAGTAAAGATTGATATTTTTTTTCTTTTCAGGAGTGTTGATCTCTTTGAACAATCGTCAATTATTTCAAAAAAATTAATAGGAAATGAAAGTTCTTTTGCAAAATTTAAAAAGTGCATTGGAGTAAGAGGTTCTGGTTCATCGCTGTCGCTATATACATACGTCAGTGGTCGCGTATTCAAAACTGCTTCCACTTCTGTCAACAGGGTCGCTAATTCATCATAATTTAAGAGTGCTCTACCAATTACTTTTCTCAAACAGTCTTTGACTGACTTTACTAGTGGCTCATAGAAGCCTCCCCACCATGCAGCTCTTTCTATAATATTCTTCCATGTAATTCTCTCTTTTGTAATAAAATTTAAAAATACTTTGTCTGTCAGTATGTTGTATAAAATTTCGAGTTCACCTTTGGCCTTTTTGAAGGTTTTTGCGTTGTCAGAATAAATAATTTTGGGATTTCCTCGTCTAGCTGTGAATCTTCTGAATGCCATCAAAAAAGAATTTGTTGTCATATCAGACGCGAGTTCCAGGTGAATGGCTCTAGTCACACCGCAAGTAAACAGGACAATGTAAGATTTTTGCGTTTCTTTAAAATTTCTGATATAGATCGGACCGGCGAAGTCTAAACCGCAGATTGCGAATGGCGGTGCTTCACTAGCTCTGTCTTTTGGTAATGGTGCGGTGATCTGGTCTGCTGGTTTGGAGAAATATTTTTTACATATTATACAATTCTTGATAACACTCTTGACCAGCTGACGACCTTTAGGTATCCAAAAACGAGATCTAATTTTTGCCAAAGTACTGGCTGTCCCTCCATGCATAATTTTCTCGTGCTCTTGACGAACTATTAGAGTAGTTAACCAAGAATGTTTGGGGAGAATTATTGGGTTTTTCTCTTCTGCGGACAGGTTAGAAAATTCGAGCCTTACGCCCAACCTCATCAACCCGTTTTTGTCAATAAAGGGCATGAAATTTGATAAGGATGACGTCTTATCCACTGATTTACTATTTTTTTGAGATTCTATTTCTTCCTTATAAAATTGTTTTTGTTCAGATTGTATCAAAAAATTTTCAGCTTCGAGTAATTCTTCGGTTGTTACTACGTCTTGCACTTCAGTTGATTTTTTCAGCTTCATGATGAATTTCTTTACCCAAACGGTAATTCTCAAAAGTTTCTCTAAATTACTATATTTTGAAATGTTTATGGGATTTTCGAGTTTTTTGACTAAGCACTCGCTCTGAAAAACATCGTTAGGATTTTTTTTGTATTCTAATTCATCTGAGTAAGCGATTTCTTTGTTTTCTGATATTGGCCAACACTCAGGAGGTAAACTTAGCCATTTTGGTCCCTGTAACCAAGTTGTATCATTGATTATTCTAGAGAATTTTGATCCTCGAGAAACTATATCAGCTGGATTGGCAGTACCAGGACAATGATACCAGTTATCAGGTGAGGTCAATTTATGGATCTCTTCAATTCTGTTTCTGACAAAGGGCTTAAACTTTTTAGGGGATCCTTTTACCCAAAAATAGGGTATTTTTGAATCCGTCCAGTAATAAGTCGGTACATTCAATTTTAGAGCTTTCAAAATGTTACTACTTAGCTTGACCGACAACAATGCGGCCAACAATTCAAGCCTTGGTAAGGTAAGCGCTTTCAGTGGAGCAACCCTGTTTTTCGAAGCAACAAAAACTGTTCGAACATTTTTGGTGGTTGTTGCTACACGTAAATAAGCAACCGTACCATAAGCCTTCATGCTCGAATCGGCAAAAAAATGCAATTGTATGTCATAATCATGCCAATTGGTGATGTCAGAAAAATAGTATCTGGGTACTGAAAAGTTTTTCAAATGAGGGAGTTCGTTACACCAGCTACTCCAAACTATACGTAAATCTTCGGGCAAGGTGTCATCCCAATCTAGACCCAAATTCCAAATTTGTTGAATTATACATTTTAGTCTTAATGCAAATGATCCTAGGAATCCAAGTGGATCAAAAATCCTGCCTAAAACTTGTAGAATAAATCTTTTGGTGTCTATTCTTTTTGAAATGAAATCAACTAAACCTCGAACATCAAAATAAAGTAAATCTTTGGAATTATTCCAAGCGATTCCTAAAACTTTATAAGGGAGATTTTGTTCTCCAAAAGCTTCAGAATTGACTTCTGAAGTTATGCCATTTTCTTTCCATAGTTCACTAAGTGGTAAAGAGTTCGTATGCCATTTGTGTAAATGTATACTTGCATTTTCAAATATATCAATACATTGTAAACTCGTGGATAGGGCTTGATCAATATTTTCATGACTTCCTATAACGTCATCAACATAGAAATTTTTATTTAAAATTTTACTGTTTATGGATATTTTTCGGTGTATTTTTTCAAGTGGTGTTTAATTGTTGCAGCCAATAAAAAGGGACTGCTACTAATTACAAATAACACTCTGGTGAATCTATAAATTTCAAAGGGTTTAGAATTATCAAACAAATCTCTTGAAAATAAAAATCTTGTTACATCACGATAGTTTTCATCTATAATTATTTGTAGAAATGCTTGTTTTATATAAGTTGTAAAAGCTATGGGATTAAATCTAAACCGTAACAAAACATCAAATATTTCAGGATACAAATTTGGACCTACATGCAGGCAATTATTCAAAGACAGTGAGCCTGTGTCATGAGCAGAGACATCGAAAACTATGCGTAATCTGCTCGTTGTCCTATCAGTTCTAATTATTTCTCGATGAGGAAAATAAAAAGTTACATTTTGTTTTTCTTCAGGATCTGTAACTAACTCAATAATACCTTGTTTCAAATAATCTGCTAACACCTCCTTATACTCAAAAAATAATTCAGGGTTTTTAATCAATCTTTGTTTGAGTTTAAAAAATCTATATTCTGCAATTTTCCGATTGTCATTTAAACATTCCTTTTCAAGCTTCCACGGAAATCGAACTGTATATCGCTTATCATTGTATTTAATTTCTGACTCAAACTGCTTCATAACGTTGTTTTCTGAAAAATCTGAATCCTGTTTAGTATTAAAAAGGCCAGATGATTCTATATTCCAGAATTTTTCAATCTGTTCAGAAATAAAAATTTCTTCTCCTATTACATTAAATGCTAAGGGCGTATAACTGTCAGTTGTTTTTCCCGGTAGACACCAACCAAAAATGGTGTCGACAGCTACTAATTTTTTATTCAAATGTTTTATATTTCCAGTAACTATATCATAATAATAGTCAGCACCTATAAGTAATGTAATGGGTTCTTTGGATGTGGGTGTGTCCGCAAGGGTTAAATTTTCAAATTGTTTACTTTTCATCAAATCATTGATTTCAGGTGGGGGGAGTTCAGTAGCTGATATTTGATTGGTGACTAGCGCTTCTATATCTAATTTTGAATTAGGTACATTTTTATTTTCAATAGTTAGTTTAACTACTTCAAAGGTTTTTTCAATGGGGTTCTTATTTCTAAATGTAAAAACCGACAATTTTTCTTTTCTTATTGCCTGTAAATTCAATTTCTTGGCTATTTCTTCAGATATAAAGGTTCGCATGCTCCCACAATCTAAAAGTAACATAATTAGAGATTGTTTTCCGTTTGATTTTATTTTTGCACAACAAGTTTGTAGAAGAATTTTATTATTTTCTGTAGAGGAAATAGCCGAAATTACTTTTTCACTAGTTTCACTTTCATTACCTTTTAATTCGGGTGTGTTTACTTCTTTTATTAATTTAGATTTTAGGCATATCGTTTGATTATGTCTGCCTGAACACTTCTTGCAACTAGTTTTAGCTTTACAATTTTTGATAACGTGTTTCCTGCCTAAGCAAAGGAAACATCTTCCTTGAGATTTCAACAAATTTCTTTTAGTGTTTACATCAACAGCCTTACACAAATCAGATGAATGTTTACTATCGTTGCAAAAAATGCAATGAACCAGCTGCCTATCTGAAGTCGATTTATCATTCGAAATGTTCATAAATTCACAAGTAGATTTGAATTCAGATTTTGTTGTTTGACTCTTGATTTTTGTTTTATTATTTTCAAATGCTTTCATTCTCGAAAAAAATGTGTGTTCTCTGCTTTTTATTTCAGTGTGCAGAAAATCTAATAATTTATGTATATCTGAATGTGTTAAATTATCTACATTTTGTCTATTATATTCCAAAGCTAATTCTGCCGGTATTAATTTTAAAATTACAGCGATAAGCATGGAGCCATAATTTGCTGGTTCGAGTCCTAATGTGGACAAACATCGAACATTTATTTCTATATCACTGTGCAATTTTTTCAATTTTTGAATTTCGTTAGCCTTATAAACAGGGGATAAATTAAGAAGCTTGTTCAGGTGATGATTAATTATCACGTCTTTTTGACCATAACGCGTTTCTAAAACTTTCAATGCTGCGTCATAATTAGCTTTTGATATTTCAAAACCTTCTACAGCATTAGCTGCAGCTCCAGATAAATAACTCTTCAAATAATGAAATTTTTCAATTTTCGAAAGCGATTTATTTTCGTGAATTGTATTTTTAAAGGTATTAAAAAATGAAATAAATTGCGTGCAGTCGCCATAGAATTTTTGTATATTGAGTTTTGGCAATTTAACAACTGAGTTTTCATCATTAATTACATTCGATTTTAAATCTTGACTGTTATTTAAATCAATATTAACAATTTTTTTTGTTTTCGGTTAATTTTTTCTTCACCCGGAATTTTGCAACTGATATTTTATCCGCGTAATCATAAACAGAATTGATTTCAGTTTCATAATCGTCTAAGCCTATAAAAGGGGCTCAATTTTCTCGTCAACTGACTTCAATAATTCTGCTTTAGTATCTAACTGAATAAATAATTCTTCTAAATTATCAAAATCTATTGGACTATCCTTCATAACATTTTCTATATTATTAATCAGCTTTGTTACTGCTGTTCTCAAAACTGTTCGGCTCTTTTTCAACTTTTCTAAATCAGACATTTCGAAATAAAATATGAAAAACTTATCTTACCTTTGCCGTCTTCTTATTACTTACTATCCTCTATTTCCTTATTTGTGTTTTGAAGACATTAAAAAGGTAACAAATACTTTTTTTTCTTTCTTTCCCGGCGTGATGCACCATGTGGAAATTTTCATAACATTCGAACATAAAATCAATGAATTCTTTCTGAATTCTTTTCTTGAAATATTTAATGAATATTTACAGATACATGATTCTATACATATTTACAATAAGCATTATCAAATACTTAATCTGGTTTTTCGAAAAAGGGAGGCTTAGCCTCATCAACAAACTGTAAAAAAAAATTACAGCGATCATGCTTTTGAAATCAAAACATCTCTTCCTATCGTTCCAGCAATAATATCGAAGTCGCATTCTAAGGTAGGATGCGCGCGCATCGCGCGTCCTTCGTTGCCATGGGGAGCAGAGAAAAAATTTCTCTTCACCTGGTAAAGTGTCTTACACAAAAAATCTAATTAAGTATTAGAAATAGTTGTTTTATTCCTCTAATCTTTTATAATCGGGTTTATAGCCGATGTTTGCAACAAAATAGCTAAAATAGCTCTAAAATTGCTGAACTATGCATAACTATTTTTATAGTGAATTTGCAATGCTGAATTTCACACTTCTACTAAAACTACTGCTGAGATAAGGGCAATGACCTAAAACTTTGAACTCCATTCAGCCCCCTTAGGGGGGGGGGATTAAAAAAATCCTTTATTAGCGGGTGCCTATATTGTGTAAGGAACATGTCTTAGAAATTCCATTGTCCAAGAGCAACAGTTAAGGTTCTGCGTTGATTATGAGTCGATCAGGACATGTTCTTTTATATAAGTATATGTAGATAGATTTGCGACATACACATACAGAGTAAACTTAAGCTGGAAGATTTTTCCAAACTATGGCATCTGACATTACAGTTATCGGCGACACTTGCTAGGTAAAGCAGTGTTAGCTTAGCGTTAACGGCAGGTCTACCAAGTATCTTTCTGTCTAAAATCATCTTAACCAAATTAAATTTTATTGCCTATTTTACGCCACTCTACGTTAAGAAAGAATTAAATCAAAGTCAAATTTGAGTCAAATTTTTTATGCAAGTTGAAGTGTGGAATCATAACACAAGCCTGCGATGATTGTGTTGTTTAACTTTTAATAATTGATTTTTATGCATTTTTTAGCGCTGAATCTGGAAATGACTTTCATTTTTAATCATCACGTCAGGACTTTTTGCAAATCGTAAATTTCAATGGTAAAAAGTAAAAAAATAGCGAAAATCTGATACTGAAAGATACAGGAAATGGTTGTGTTTCTTAACCTTTGATAACTGATTTTTTTATATATTTTTTAGCGCTAAATTCGAAAATGACCTTCATTTTTAACCATTATGTCAGGAATTTTTGCAAATCGTAAATTTCAAAGTCAAGCTAGCGAAATTCTGATACTACAAAATAGATGTGATGGTCATGTTGTTTAAATTTTGATAATTGATTTTTATGTACTTTTTAGTACTAAATCTGAAAATTACCTTTATTTTTAACCATCACGTCAGAATTTTTCGCAAATCGTAAATTTTAAAGTTAAAAAGTAAAAAAAAAAGGCGAAAATCTGATGCTATAAAATACATGTAAAACTATTTTTATTCAATTTAATTCATTTAATTCAATAATTTATTCAATTTTTCGGCTTATACTAGGGATTCTTACAGCGAAAACAGCTCAAGGGTCCGATGAGGGGTGGGGGAAGGGGTTCACTTTTAACTTTTAACTTTTTTATTTTTAAATTTACGATTTGAGAAAAATCCTGACGTGATGGTTAAAAATGAAGGTCATTTTCGGATTCAGCGCTAAAAAATATAGATAAAAATCAATTATCAAATGAAAAAAAAACAGCCATCACATCTATTTCATAGTATCAGATTTTTGCTATTATTTAACTTTGAAATTTATGATTTGTAAAAACTCCTGACGCGATGATAAAAAATGAAGGACATTTTCGGATTCAGCGCTACAAAATGCATAAGAATCAGTTATAAAAAGCTAAACAATATGACACAACCCAAATTTTGCAGGCTAGTGAATCGATAGATCTGCAGCTATATGAATCTAAGCAAAACATTCATTTACAATAAAAGTAAACGTAATAAAAATATCTTCATGGAATTGAAAGCGTAGATAAAATGTAAATTTTATAAAATCTTAAACTTAAAAAATAAAAGGAACTCGATAATATATTAAAATTACAACTTACGCTTTTATTAGATGCATAATTAATGTTTCATTATTAAATGAATTGATCTATTAAAACACATTAATATATGCAATATCTGTGAGTAAAATTCATTTGAAATTTGCGTTTACTAGAAAAAAAATATTTGAGAAAAGATTTTTCTTATCCAAGAAATAAATTTTCTGAAATAAATGAACAAGACTGCTTATTATCCTTATTAAATTTAAAGTCATCTGAAATATTTTCTCAAAAGAAATGTAACATTTTAACGAATAATTTGTAAAACTATTTCATCTGTAATTATGCAGCAGTTAGTTTTTTATTATGCTAATAAAAGATTTTTATTGTAAGAAAAATGCGTTTCATACTTTAAAAAAAAAATAATAATTTGAATGATATAGTTGATTTATGTTTGTTATTTTTACATCTTCGAGATTCTATATTTTTTTAAATATCTAACTAAGCATCAAATATATTTTTAAAAGTAGAGTTTTTTTAATGAAACTGAAATAGTATAACGCACTGTGATAAACATGTAATATCTACTGATACAGTTTATTTTTAATAATGGAAAACATAATTTGTGTTTAAAGTTTCTGTTATTAACCGACTTACATAAAGGTTATCCAATTCTTTTGTATGTTTTTTACGCATTTCCCGGCATAACTTTTGAGCGGATGCTCCAATTATAATCATTCAATTTTTTTAATGGAAAGATCCCGTTCTGGCGGTGGTCCCGTGAAAATGTTATCCTGATAGAAAATGATTTTTGTCTGTCTGTGGGTTTTCGTGTCTTTTTCTTTTAATTTGACTTTCTATGCTTTAACAAATGTACAAATATCACAAACACCACGAATTTTAAGTATGTTGTTAAGATTCCCAGAACTACTTTCTTTTTTTAAACATTATCATTGTATTTTGAATCATTGTATTTTACAGGGACACGACAAAAATTGAATTTAGGATCGTCTACTGCTTATCAAATATGATAGATGCTGGCAAACAATGTAGTTTAAATTGAACACACAGTAAAAGCAGTAAAATCAGAAAAGGGTTACCACAAACAATTTTTTGTTGCTCGAAGCCATTCTTGTTAAAGTACACTGTGGAATAGGCAAATAATGCAAAAAAAAAAACAACAAAAAGAAAAAACCAAGTAATGTTAATTACGTGAATGTTTTTAGCACAAAATTAAACCAGACGTTGATTGAGAAACAATCACTTGCATTCGGTTTTATTTTTTGTTTAAAAATTATTTGTGTAGTTTAATTTTTTTTGCTAAATTTTATGGAAAATTGTGGTCAAATTGGAAATTTTAATGAGACTCTGGAATAAAGTGTAATCTGAAAATAAAAATGTCTGCTTGTTTTCATCGTAGACAATAAATTTTACTTCATAATACTATATACAGGGTACAAAGGAAAGTCCCTTTAACCTGAAAATATTTGCGAACGGAGAAAGCTACAGTTATGCAAGTGAGGTAACGGTATAGTAAAGCGACTACGCCCGATTTAATGCAAACGACAGCAGCGCCCCTAGTGGCGAAATTTGGAAGATGGCCATTGCAAATCGAAAACAAAAAGAGATAGAGAAAAATTTCCAATTTGAAAGTTTTAGAGTTAGTACGAAACGACATTTGGTTTACATGGATAAGATAAATCTTCGCCTGCATACCCAAAAATGTCTGAAATCGATGCACTTTATTTTGTGTACACGTTTGAATGGAATAGCCAGAAGTATGAAGAAATACGCACAATTTATTGTACGAATACGTACTTATCTCAATAAATTTTAATAACATCACACAAAAAAAAAACAAAAAAGACAAACTGTCTCATAGAGATAAAAAATTAATATTCAGTATGTTCGAAAAGTTCGCCGTTGCTCACGATACACGTTAGTATTCGTGAGAGTAAATCTGTATGCACATTTCTCAGCATGGAACGTCTATTGCGAGCCTCTTAAATACGACGACATAGATTTAACCCTTTCAAGGGCGGTGGCTAGACGGTCTAGCCACCTAATTTTAATTCCAAAACTGACAAATGACACCAAGAATATTTTAATAAAATTTTGCTTTTGTAATGAAAGTGCCGATTAGGTGTTTTTTTCTATGAAATTCGTTTGAATATTCTGGTGTCAGTCAATTATTTCATCATTTTACGAACAGAATCCTTCTGCCCCTGAAAGGATTAAACTAAAATTTTAAATGCATAGGAAATTAAATTTTTAAAGACATTACAGCCCAGTACAACGTCACAATTTGCAATTGCGCACTGCTACATTTCCGAAATGTGAATATGCAAAGTAGAATCGTCACTCATCGATTTCGGACGGTTTAGGGAATACAGGTGACGATTTATCTCTTCCATGTGCCAAATATATTTTCGTACTTATTAATTGATGCTCTAAATCTTTCTAATTGGAATTTTTGCTCTATCTCTTTTTCGATTTGAAATGGCTATCTTTCAAATTTCGCCACTAGGGGCGCTGCTGTCGTTTACATTAGGTCGGGCGTAGTCGCTTTACTATACCGTTATCTCACTTGCATAGCTGTAGCTCTCTACGTTAGCAAGTATTTTCAGGTTGAAGGGACTTTCCTTTGCACCCTGTGTATAAGGGTAAATATATAGCATTGAAATTTGAACATCTTTATAGCATATAAAGTAAAGATGCATTCATATTGTAATATCTATAATAAGGATGCTTCAAAAGAAATTCAACAAACTTTCAGAGCTGGTAATACACGTTAAGAAAAAAAAATTCTGCAAAGTACGAGGACCTCTTATTCAAACACATGATGTTTCATTCTATGCCGAACTCGGAATTTCGTTCCTAATTTTAACATCTGTGAAGATATTGTAAGACTATTTTTTAAAGATTTAGTTTTAGACCGGAAGCCGGCAGCATAGACACATGGTTCGTACGGATACCGTTATTTCTCCAGGAAAACTACCAGTATCTTTTTATAGAAAAAGAAATCTAGGTTAAACGCGCAAAATTTCGCCTTCTTTTAAGAAGAGATTTTCTATAAGATAATAATGGTGCCGAAAAATTTTCTGGTCTGCAAAATTCAAGGAGGCGTACGAACCATGAGACAACCACCTCATCGAGTTGGAGGCTGAAATTCCAGAATTAGCTGAAACTCGATTCCTATATTAAAACGTAATCGGTCTGCCAAGTCATATCTTGGTGGAAAACACCTAAAAACCCGATTTTACCGGTTGACTCGTAGGTTTACCATTGTGCTTTCCTGCTCCCAGTCCGCCATGTTTTCATACCTTTGGGTGCAGGAAAACGCAATCGCAAACCTACGAGTCGACCGCTAAAATCTGGTTTTTAGGTGTTTTCCACCAAGATTTGACTTGGCAGACCGATTGCGTTTTAATATGGGAATCGAGTTTTGGCTAATTCTGGAGTTTCAGCCTCCAACTCGATGAGGTGGTTGTCTGTGCTGCCGGCTCCCTGTCTATTTGTCTTCTGGGATATGTGATGATATTATGAGTAGTGTTGAAAATGGCTCTCATTCCAAATAAAACTCTGATAGACACGCCATAATTTGTAATGTAGCTGACAGTACATATGGTCTCTCTACCTTAATTACGGTGCAATTTGAACTGCGTTACTCTTCTTTCTGAGAATTATGATAAGCTGTTTCCCTAAAGGTTTCTGAAGATAAGGGAAACGTTTCCAGAATCTTGGTAACGATGAATTTTATAAACATATTCCACAAATTTCCATAATAGGAAAAACTTTTTAGTGATGATTTACAGGGAACATGGAACTATTAATAAAGAGGAACTGACATATCCTTAAAATATTGAGGCTTCAGCTCTAACCGCTTTCGTAGGGGTTGATTATCGCCGGGGGAAACTTCCACCAGTAAATTTATATAGAAATGTCTTCCTTATTTAAACACCTTAATAATGCAAAATTTCAGTCAAAATAAGGCAGAAACAGATTTTCATTTTTTCTGGTGTAAGTATACTTTTACGGTATTCAGATCCATTGTTTCCGCCATATTGTGACAACCAGTGAAACAAACTTACTGTTTTATCAATCAAACTGACACCAGTAAAAACAAATAGAAATTTTACCATATTTGGGAGAAAATATTTCCATGAATAAGACGAAATTTTCTGTTCAATTTTACTGGTGGGGAGTTCGCCTTGGCGGTAATCAGAAACTGTAGATCCGATTAAAAAAAAACAGCCGTCATCTTATGACAACCTCCTCAGTCACTTCACTTGCAATTGGTAGACAGTACACTATATGGGCGATTCTCAAAAGGTGGGCACTGGACACATGTCATAACTTTAAGCCTATCAAACAATACTTTAATTATCATTGACTGTATTTATTTATTTTTTTTTTACACTGAGTTTTTAATTCTATTCAGAGACAGAAAATGACGTAATTTATTGTAAAAGCTTTGTATAAATATCTTAAAATTTTATGCTAAAGAGGCCAATTTCGGACATTCATAACGTTAACTGCTCCAATGTACCACCAGGAAAAAGAGTTTTAACTTTTTTCCAGGTGGTTCTAATGGTAAACAACGAATGCATAAAGGAAACGGATGATTTTTTGATAATTTCGTTAAGAGATGGCAGGCGGATTTATTGCTTTTTTGAAGATAGAAGGACTTTTCTATAAAGAATTTTTCTGTATTTTGTTATGTCCGAAAGTAGCGTACGTAACAAAGCATTTGATTTTATTATTATTATTACTGGATAACAAAAAGTTAATTATACATATATATATGCATACACATACAATTATAGGATACATTTACTACATTCTTAGTCTTAAGAATTTTTTAAATACTAAGAGCAACGTCCAAAATCTGTAACGTACGTGTGAAAAAATGTCCAAAATTTTTAACGTGCACAACTGCTAATTAAATGCTTTAATAATTAATTTTCCAGAATAGTTGCTGTCTTTTAATGTTTGTGTATAATTTTGTAGCCATACTATTAAAAATATTTATATATTATATTTGTAGACAAAATACTATACTATTAAAAAAAAATTGGCCTTAAATTTGAAAATTATAAAAATTACATATAGTTAACGTTTAATGATCCCACCTTTTGAGAATCTCCCATATGTCTCCTACTCTTTATGCATAATTCCATTGATTTACAGTGCATGTCCCTAGATCGTTAACTTTCCAACAATCTATAAAGGTTAAAGCGAAGTAACTTCCAACTTTTGAGATTGTCTTTGTAAGACACAAAATTTATCATAGAAAAAAAATTGCATGGTGGGTCCCAGAACTCTACATACATTTTTTGAGGGGAGATACAACATACTACAAGAAATGGTTTTTGTATAGGAATTTGTACAGGAAATATCTTTTATAGGAACAATATTGTACTGCGCTAGCAATTCATTTATTCAATCAAGGATACAATGCGTCTGAATCTAATTCCAATGAGGATTTTTGTTCGTCCCTTAAACAATAATGAAGGTATTTTAACGAAATTTTCAAGAGCATTACATTGCTTCGTGTGAAACGGACTGACATTACGAAAAGGGATGGAAAAACACTGCAATTCGGCCAGTGACACCTTGTGCATTATGAACTACATTCTGAAACGAATTGACATTTTTTCAACGAAGTGAAAATGAGCACAGGCCAGAAGACGAACCCAAGACCTTTCCAACGCTCTGCCTATTGAGCTACTTGGACCGACAACCGGCCGACACAATTCACTCAGACAACCTTATTGTCAATCGCATTTGGCCTGCCATGTAGGTAGCCAATGGCATGTAGATGTCATGCCAGCAGAATAAAGTGCTGGAAAAGTGTTTAAGACCACATACTAATTTTATTATTTAGAATAAAAGGCCGAAAAGAGTTACATATCTTGAATTTAGACACATATGTCTGATATAATATGTAAAGTTAATTCAATTGTAAATGTAAAAAAGTTTTTTTTATCTCCAATTGTTAAAATCTTGTAATATTAACAAATGGAAGTAAGTTTAGGACCAGTAGCTTCTTTTAAAGGTGTCATTATGAGATGACGTCATGTATGTAGTATTTTATGTGAGACTCATCTGTGATGATGCTTATAGTTTAGTATTTGCCAGATTTGATGTTTTTGGGATATTTAACTGCTGTTTTAAGCATGGGTCGAGGAAAATCATTGGCTGAAGAAGAAAAGAGTAAAATCAAGTTTTTCCCGGATTCCGGACTGAGTGAAAAGCAAATTGCCCTAAAATAATATAATTTAAAACTGTTGTGCACAATTTTCTTTATGGTCCAATGAACTATGGAAGAAATAAAAAAAGCGGACAGCTATGAGAACTCTCAGCCTGGTGTAAACCATGAAACTATGAATAAAGAGGAATCTTCAACTGTAACCGGTTTTACAGTGGCTGATTACAGCTGGGGCAAATTTCCACCAGTAAATTTGAACGGAATTTTTCTCCTTATTTAAAGGTCTTATTAATGCACAATTTCAGTCATAATTATGGCCAAAAACATATATTTATTTTTACTGGTGGAAGTTTACTTCGATGGTAGTCAAGGCCCTTCGTTTCCGCCATATTGTGACAACATCAACAACCTCCTGCCAATTTCAGTAAAGAGATTATAATATCTGGGTCAACTTAAGGCGAAATTTTCTGTATAAAATTTATTGGTGAAAGTGTGCTTCGGCGGTAATCAGAAACTGTTGATCCGATGCAAAAAAATCAGCCGCCATCTTGTGAGAACTTTCTCAGTTACTTCACTCGCAACTGGTAGATTCTATACTGCATGTCTCCTCCTCTTTATCCATAACTCCATTGTGTAAACCGAACGTTATTAGAATTGCGGTTCCAGATTGATTCTATTCTTGTACTATAAAATCTGCTCTAGAACTCTCAGTAACATCCAGAACTGTTAGAAATGTGTTAAAAAATGCCGCGTGCTTGAAATATGCTAAATTCAAGCCCAAGCCAAAACTACAAAACCATCAAATCGATTCAAGACTAAAATCCGTATGTTCCAATATCTTGAAATTAAATATATGGTGCAAATTAGTTCTTACTAATAAAAGAAAAACTTTGATGGACCAGATGGTTTAAGATATTACCGGGCATGACTTACGAACTAAGCCATATAGTCCAAGAGCTGTTAAACATTTTAGGGAAGGTATTTGAGGCACCCTGAAAATTTGTGCAACACTTCTTTTGTAATGGCTGAATACAAAATCGAATGTCTGGCTGAAGGATCGTGGCCCAAAAACTGTGCCAGACACGTGTCAAGTGCCATTTTTTGACTACTCCAAAAAAAAGGTATTTGAGGCACGCTGAGATTGAGACAGAATAATATTTATACTTAGAAAAAAATATTTTGAAAACGACAGACACTTTAGTCGTCCCAAAAACTGTGCCAGACACGTATCAAGTGCCATTTTTTGACTACCCAAAAAAGGTATTTGAGGCACGCTGAGATTGAGGCAGAATAATATTTATGCTTAGAAAAAAATATTTTGAAAATGACAGACACTTTAGTCGGCACAAAAACTGTGCCAGACACGTGTCAAGTGCCAAATGGCACTTGACACGTGTCTGGCACAGTTTTTGGGCCACGATCCTTCAGCCAGACATTCGATTTTGTATTCAGGCATTACAAAAGAAGTGTTGCACAAATTTTCAGGGTGCCTCAAATACCTACTCAAAAATGTTCAACAGCTCTCCTACTAATAGTTGCTTTCAGGACATGTTCAAGGTGATTGCTCAGTGATGATTTGTTCAGGCTTTCATGCAAAAGGAAAAATAAGTTTGGTTTTCACCAAGACAAAGATGAACTCCTTCGACCATCAAGATATTCTTAGTAATAAACTTGTTCCACTTAACCTTTAAATGTGCGATTTTTTATTTTGTTTCGAATAAAATATATATGATTTTCTGAAAGATTTATTATACAGGGAAAAAAAAATCAGAGATACATTTTTCATATAATACGACAATCTTTTCTTCTGTTGCACATCTGCAATATAAGTCAAAACTACTGTTGTGTGGCTGTTTAACGCTACAATATTGCAAATTAATAAATATTTTAATAAGTATGTCTCCAAATAGCTTATTTTATATAATTATTTATTTTATAAAACTTAACTTTTAACCCTTTAATTCTCATGTTAGAATACGTTCTAGAAATTACGTAGTTCAGAGAATATGACTTTACACCAGAAAGTTTCAATGGTTAATTTCGCTTTATTTAAATACGGAATGTCTGTTATTAATTGAAGGAAATATTGCTATTTTAATTTTCTGGTGTGAAATAGGTACATACGAATAAAAAAAAGCTATTAAATTCAAAAGACTGTTTTTGCATAGATGCAAAGCTGCTCACTAAAGGTTTAATCCTTTCAGGGGTGCCGTTTGCAGTCTGCAAACGCTTAATTTTAATGCCCCCAACAGGGAAATGGAACCAGTAATTTTTTAGTACAATTTCGATATCATAATATACGTAAAGATGATTATTTTTAAATAAATTTCTTCATAAATTTCGGTACGAATTAATTATTTGAGCATTTTTGGATCAGAAATGCTTTGCCCCTAAAATGGTTAACCATTTAGTGAGCAGCTTTGCATGTATGCAAACAACAGTGTTTTGATTTTACTAGATTTTTTTATTCGTATATACCTAATTCACACCAGAAAATTAAAATAGCAATATTTGCTTTAATTAATGGCAGACATACCGTATTTAAATAAAGCGCAATTAACCATTGAAACTTTCTGGTATAAAGTCAGATTCTCTGAACTACGTAATTTCTAGAACGTATTCTATCGATGGAACTATTAATGAAAAGGAACTGACATATCCTTAAAATAGTGAAATTTCAACTGTAACCGCTTTCGCATGGGTTGGTTACCACCGGAGGAAACTTCCACCAGTAAATGTAAATAGAAATTTTCTTCTTATTTAAAAGCCTAATTAATGCAAAATTTCAGTCATAAATAATTGCAGAAACAGATATTCATTTTTACTGGTGGAAGTTTTCTTTGGCGGTACTCAGGACCTCCGTTTCCGCCATATTGTGACAACTAAGACAACCTCCTGTCAGTGTCAGTGAAAGAGATTATAACACTTGGTCAAACTGACACCAGTAAAAGCAAATAGAATTTTTTACAATACTTGAGAAATTTTTTCCCTATGAATAAGTCGCTTAAATGAGACGAAATTTTCTATTCAAATTTACTAGCGGGACGATTGTCCCGGTGGTAATCTGAAACTTGATCCGATTAAAAAAACAACAGCCGCCATCTTGTGACAACCTCCCCAGTTACTTCGCTCTCAAGTGGCAGACAACAGTACACTATATGTCTTTCCTCTTTATTTGCAACTCCATTATTCTATCATGGGAAGTAAAGGGTTAAAGGTTAAGTTTTATAAAATAAGTAATTATATAAAATAAGGTATTTGGAGACATACTTATTAAAATATTTACTTATTTGCAATATTTTAGCGTAAAACAGCCACACGACAGTAATTTTTACTTGTATTGCTGATGGACAACAGAAGAAAAGATTGAGGTATTATATTAAAAATGTATCTCTGATTTTTTTCATTATTTTTCCTGTGTAATAAACCTTTTAGAGAGTCATATATAATTTTTTTGAAACAAAATAAAAAATTGCGCATTTAAGGGTTAAAGATGAACTTATGGATGAAGTTGGTATTGCTTCAAGATAACGCTTCTATTCACAAGTCTTGTCAACTTCAAACTGAATATTTGAAAATAACATTAAAACATTGGATTTTACAGCTAAAAGTCCTGACTTAAATTCCATAGAAAACTTGTGGAGAATCTTGGTTCGTCAAGTTTATTCCAAAAGAAAGCAGTTTGATTCAATTATTGAATTGAAAGCAGCCATTTAGCAAATATGGTACCAAATACTAATTTCCACATGCAAAAACCTGGCTAAAGCCTTTAGTCCAGGTAATAGGGAATTTTACCTAGCAAAATTAATGGTAGTACTGGAAATCGGCTTTCTAGATTTTTTTGGTCGCTGAATCCGAATTTGTAACTTCCCACCAAAATTTCCCCCGGCAACCTCCCCAAATTTTGGTAAAAAGCCCCCCAAAAAAGGTTTTTATTAAAAAAATCCATTTTTTTATTGTTTTAAGGAGAAAGTATCTAGAAATTCAGAAAGTAGACAAAATTTCCAATAAATTAGATATATGACATTATGACTTAAGATGAAGGGGAAGGGGGGATCTGCCTCGGAACATGCGCGCGGTGCTGCGTAAACTAAGTTGCGCAATTCCACTTAACCACTCACACGTTTACATTCGCCCTCCCATCTCCCCCAACTTTCTCTATAAGGTTTACTTTAAGATTTTTGGGTCGCTGAATCCGAATTTTTAACTTTCCCCCAAAAATCCCCCCCCCCCCCAAATAGTTGTTTTTAACTTAAATTTCTTATTGTTTTAGGGGAAAATTATTACGAAATTCAGAAACTAGACAAAATTTGCAACAAATAGGATATATGACATTATGAATTAGGATGAACGGGGAGGGTAAGGGCTGCCTCGGAACATGCACTGCGGCGCTACGTGCACTAAATGATGAAGTCCAGGCAATAGGGGATTTTATCTGGCAAAATTAATGGTAGTACTGGAAATCGGCTTTCTAGATATTTTTTGGGTCGCTGAATCCGAATTTGTAACTTCCCACTAAAATTTCACCCGGTTTTTGGGGGGCTTTTTACCAAAATTTGGGGGGTTGCCGGGGGAAATTTTGGTGGGAAGTTACAAATTCGGATTCAGCGACCCCAAAAACATCTAGAAAGCCGATTTCCAGTACTACCATTAATTTTGCTAGGTAGAGTCCCTATACGGTCTCTATTGCCTGGACTACTTCCCAAAGCATCTTTCGGAAGTCATCTGTGTTAAGGTGAAGCAAACACAATACGGAAAATTAGTGTACAAATCTTTTGCATGTGTAATTTAAATATTAACTGTACTGGTCCTAATCATTTTCCTACCAAGTTGTGTTCCGGAAGTTATTTTTTGCTTATTTTTAACACTTTCCAACATAGTTGAAAAGGGGTTATGAATTCAGTTTGTCTGCCCGTCTGTCTGTCTGTCCGTGCTCTGACTCGCTTAAATATAGTCCGATTGACATGAAATGGATATATGTTATTGGGGTTTATTATGGCATGTTCGGTATTGAAAATGAAGTGCGTAGTATTTTCAGTTCATTTACAGGGACACTCAAAAGTATTCCATTACATTACGGTCTATGGGGAAAAATCGTTTGTCGTGTATTTTAGTGATATTACATCATTTTAACCCTTTAGTGCGCAGCTTTGCATATATGCAAGCAACAGTGTTTTGAATTTAATAGATTTTTTTATTCGTATATACCTGATTAACACCAAAAAATGAAAATAGCAATATTTGCTTTAATTAATAACAGACATTCTGTATTTAAATAAAGAGAAATTAACCACGGAAACTTTCTGATGTAAAGTCAGATTCTCTGAACTACGTAATATCTAGAACGTATTCTATCATGGGAATTAATGGGTTAAAGGTTAAGTTTTATAAAATAAATAATTGTATAAAATAAGGTATTTGGAGACATACTTATTAAAATAGTTCGTAATTTGCAATATTTTACCGTAAAACAGCCAGTAAATTTTACTTATATTGCAGATGTGCAACAGAAGAAAAGATTAACGTATTACATAAAAACGTATCTCTGATTTTTTCATTATTTTTCCTGTGTAATTAACCTTTCAGAGAATCATATGTAAGTTTTTCAAAACAAAATAAAAAATCGCGCATTTAATGGTTAAACATGTCGAAATGGATATACAACACTGAGGTGTACTACAAGGTTCTTATTATAGAATATCGTGTGCATAGAACTTATCGTTTATTTACAGGGACACACAAAGAATTTGGCTATAGAAGAAAATGAGCAATAATTGAACTGTTGAAGCCTACGAACAATAATTGCTAGAAGTGCGTTATTAGTTGTGATATGCGTTTTTAAATTTAACTATTTAAAAAAAATATTACTTGGTGGGTATAAATTCTATAGATCATATACAGTGTCCTAAAAAAATTCTCAACAACATCCGTTTATTGGTGGAAAATTTATGCTATGCGTTTAATTGAACTAACTTTTAGCATACTATGTTGTATGTATATATACGTATCTGTAGATCATATACAGGGTTGTAAAAAAAATCGTATATTTTAACGACTATCTATGGAAATAGCAGAAATTTGGTTTTCAAATGCATTATGCGTTTTCCAAATTGTTCATTTAGACGTCATCTTTCTCCTTAGAAAACTGTGTTTTGTTATAGAATTCTGAATGTGTTGGAAAGTTTTACATAATCTATGCTGTAACCATCATTTTCCCTACTTGTTTAAAATATATTATTGTAGTTCAAAACAAATGATAAAATTTGCATAACTTTACGTCTAAAATTTTGTAATGATATTTAGCTTTTCATTAAAATAAGAGCTTTACTGTTTTTGTTGGTGGTCCTAAACTTCTTCCAGCACTGTATACCGCAGGTAACAGAACTCCATTAAACTATGAATACGTGTATACACTTTATTATTCATACCTCAACCATACTTATTCTAAATATATTATACGGATTAACATTTTTCCAACTGAGTGATAAAGTCTCTTGTCCTGGACATTATGATATCAAATCATATATATTAAGGTTATTCCCCTTACCATAGCTTTATTCCCCTTTCCTATCATACATTAACTTAAAGAACCCCCCTTTTTCATTTATGTAATATGTTTCCTATTTAATATAAGCGTAATTACATTTCAAGATACCTATAATTTATCTTTATTTATGCAAATACATTGCCTATTCCTATTTTTGCAATATATATAAGACCCCATCCTAAATTAGCCGTTAGAAACCATCTGCCATAATTTTAGTTTCGATTCGTGAACTAGATCTTTTCATAACCATATTTAGTATTCGATGAAAGCCGCTATCCTTTGTTAGTTTTGCTCGCTAGTCAAAAATATATAAACGTTTCCTTATTTGGTTTGCTAAAACCGCGATCAAAAATTCCAATATTCCTTCATGAGCCCCTGCTATTGTCTTGACTTAAAATCCGTGTCCATACAGCTTGAATTAAAAAAGTGCGCGTTAATTAGGCCAAAGTAGCACAGTTCATACAAAACAAACTTTTCAGAGAAGTGTGCCAAATTACTTGCATTCTAACCATTGTGGCGAATATGTTGGCGAAAATTAACTTTGCTCCTAAGCATATGATATTCACCGGACTCTGCCTAGCTTCTGCTCTGGTACAACGTCCTGTCTTAGGGGCCTCTCATCTCCAACGGATTTTCAATAAATTCTTCGTATTTTAAAATGAACCTGGTTATCTTTATTCACGGCCACTATTTAGTAAAGTCTGTTTATCCCTTTCTATTGCAAACGCAATGTCTTAGAAGTAATTATCGCACAACTACCCCAAAATGAATACAATACTACAGACACATTTTCATTCATTTGCAAAAATGGCCATTCGTATAATATCTTAACAAATCTCTATTATTGCGTTAAAAATAATAAAATTGTACGTCTAATCCAGCGCTTTTTAGACGCAGGTGGTGGATGCTTCCATCACTTCTCATAATGTTGGTGCATTTAACACAAAGGAAAGTACATCGACTGTAAATTTCGTTAAAATATCTTCATTTTTTAAAAATTTGTACGGAAATCATGATTCGCTTTGGAATGAGAAGCCCTGACCTTTTGACTGATTAAATGGATTGAGACCCTATTTTCTTAAACAGAAATTGTTGCGGCGTGATTTACTTCCCTTCGAATACATTATTTATAGTTCTGGAATATCCTGTATGTTGAAAAAGAAACTGATACAGTCATGCAGCTGCTACAATAAAAGTTCATGTACCAGAAATTTTAATTAAAAATTTCAGCCTATCTTTTGCCATGTACCTCTTGTAAAGCGATATAAGTAAGTGTCCTATGTTAAATGGGAGAGGTAACAGCAATCAAGGTCGCACGCCTCGTGGCGGACGGGGTTAAACTACAGGAAGATGCTTAGCTGTTTTCTTATTTCGCACCACTAGAATTGTTAAGTTTTTTCACCTTGATTAATAGCTAAAATATCTCTGACAAGGCGAAGAAAACTTCGTGGTGTCAAGTGCATCTGGACGCCCCTCTCGCTACGCCATTATTTTGTAGTAAATATGGTAAACAAAATTCAGTTCCATGAGTGACTAAAGATAATGCGCAGATGGTAGATATCCTGTCATATATGACGTCACACTAAAAGCCCGCGTATATGGATTATCACCCCGTCCACAAGATGGCGTTAATTTACCGTGTTAATTTACGCCCGATTCCAGTATTAAGTTTGTACTCTTACTTATATCGCTTTGTCCTCTTGCGTAAGCATATGGCAGTTGTTGCGAGATTCCATTGAAAAGAGTTTGTATTGACGTAGTATTTCTCGGAAACTACAGAAGCGATTTCAATACATTTTTTTTTGTATTTTTAGGTATTCTAATTATCTGTATTTAGACCGATTTGTCTTTCTGAAAAATAAATTCCTTCCTAGTAACGATAATAATAATAATAATAATAATAATAATAAACTACAATTGTTATTTTGCGAAATCGCTTAACTGTTTCATTTTTCATTTTTACTTTTTTACTAAACAATCAATTTACATTCTAGATCAATCTTTATTTATCTATATTCTTTATATTCTTCTGTTCTATCGTTATCTATATTCTTTATTATCTTCTATTCTATTATTATCTGTTTATATTTTACCAAAAATTTTATTTAAATTTTACTTTATTCTACTGCTACTTAAAAAAATATTGAAATTGTTTCAGTAGCTCCCGAAAAAAGGCCATCATTCCAAATATAACTCAGATAGACACTCTACAATTTGGAATGTAGCTTAGCGTTGCCAGTGGGCTACATTTTTAAAATTCAGATCCCTTGATTGGCACCACTTTTTTTTTTAAATGATAGAATTCCCCTTGTTTTTGTCTTAATTAATATGTCATTAAATAAGGCGAATTTTACCATTTCAAAAAAGTAGCCCACTGGCAACACTGATGTAGCTCATAGCACACTCGGTGTCTCTGCTTTACTTATAGTGCAATTCAAACTGTTACAGTTCATTCTGAGAATTCTGATAAGATCATTTTTAAAGATTTCTGACGATAAGGGAAACGTTTCCAGAATCGTGGGTAACCATGAAACATTTTGTAAACATTTCCATAATAGGAAACTTTTTAGTTGCATGGTCTCAAATCAACAAGCATTCAACATCAGTTATTTTTTATAAGTACTTCGCAAGTATTGTTGGCCCCTTAAAAAAATTATTATCAGATAGCATAGCTGCCAATCTTCCTATCAAATATTTCTTCCTATCAAGTATTTTTAACAGAAAAATTTGTCTTATTTAGTCATCAAAAACATAGGATTAAATAAGGTCAAGGGCGGGGAAATGCATCATTTTACTCGCCACTGGCGAGTAAATTTTCTGACAGGGCGAATGAATTTTTAGGTAGTCTATGAAAACTGCAAACTATAGAGATATGCAAAAAACCTTTTTTTAATAGTTAGCCATATTTTTCAACTTAACTAATTACTGCGATGTAAACATGGTACTAACTTCTATTTTATATTAAACTTTCACCTCCTGTTTATGTTTCTTAATTTTACAGGGAAAAAATATGAAAATGCATTATTGTAATAATAACCAACTACTTTTGAGTTGTGTAAATTTTGTCATTAAAATTTTCAACTATACGTAGCGCAGGGCTCCCAAATGGCCCGCCAACTGAATACCAATAAATTTTAACAGAAAATTTTATGGTGGGTTTGCGCTAGAATTAACTTTCAAAGGTGATTCCGGGACGGTTTGTAAGAAAAATCTAAAACGAAAAATTTTCTAAAATAATATTGGTATTCAGTTGGTGGACCATTTGGGAACCCTGGTAGCGTAGACTGGTTGCACTGGCTGGTGAAACAAATCCTTGACTGGTAAGATTTTCTAGAAATTCCCTACCCCTGAATAAGGCAAATTTTTCTGATAAAAAATAATAGTAGGATAAAAGAGTAAAAGTTGGCAGCTATGAGGCAGTTTTCACTTTCAAACATGTCAACGCTTGTTACGTTATGCATGTTTTATTATCTATTTTAAAATGTTTTTTTTTTAACATTTAAACAAATCTGAATTTGTTACACCATTCTTTCTAAGGCTTCGAAAAAAATCGATTAATCTCATGTTATGTGACTGGTAAAACTAATTTGAAGAAATCTTTTTTAATGAACAATTAAAAACGCCAATGAGCAAAAATAAAAGCATAAAACTCATCGTAAAAAGTGTCATAATAATAATGCTGCATCAGTAATGATTCTGAATCAATGTAATTAGATGTTCTTAATTCATAAAATATTCTACATTTGATTTTAGTAAAATAAAAATGGAAGTATTATAGAATATTTTATTTCAGTTTTAGTTAATCAATACATTTTGTCTGTTTTGAACTACTTTATGATTACTTTTCAGATGAGAATTCTGTTATATAATGCGTTTTACTGCTAAAATAAACTAACTATACATTATGTGATTATCTAGTAATCTCTATACTGCTGTCACATCTGAAAGTAAAAATGTGATGTTTGAAGTCAACTACATAAAGCAAAAATTAGAAATTAATACTACACATCATTTCAAGGAAAAATTTTCTGCTAAAAAAAAATGTATTTCAATTTTTTTAAGATAACAAAGGTAAAATTACAGGCTAAAATTTAGTATCTTAGCATTAACGCATTAAGGATCAGCATGTTTTACAGGAATTTTATTCAGTTCACACCACCTTTTGTTAAACACTTAATTTTACTTTATGAATCCCTGAAATATGTGAATGAAATAAGGCAAAAAAGTGCAAAAAATATCAAAAAATCACAAATATAATGTTGCGAAAACGCAGCGTCAGTTTTAATGAGCTAAAATATCAATAAATAGCGAACTGTATCTAACATAACATTACTGCCCTATTACTGAAGTAGCATTATTATTGCACAGAAATAGTTACATTAGAACATATAAAATAAACTAACATTAGAGTAAATATATTTTAATATTTAACTAAATAACCTTAGTTACTTAGTATCGAAATAACATTATATTTGGGATTTATTGATTTATATTATTTATTGATTTATATTTGGGAAATGGAATTACCAATCATCTACACATGTAGTTTAATGGTTAGACAATAACATAATTCTCTTGAAAACACTGTTAACCTTTTAATGCGTGATTTTTTACTTTGTTCGGAAAACATTATATTTGAGTCTATTTTTGTTAATTACACCAGTCTGCATTTTTAAACTTTTTGTGAGATGATTCCTAATGAACAAGTTTTACTGAATCAATTTTTGATGATAATTCCGGAAATGACTTCCATTTTTGTCTATCATGTCAGGATTTTACAAAAAATAAGAAGTTGTGCTTTCAATATTTTAATTAATGGAATTAAAATTTATCAGAATTTCATACAAAGTATTTCTTTAAACAGGTTAAAGATACTGTAAAAAATGTCCTTATAAGTTCATGATATTTCTTTAATAAAACGAAAAGAAAACAATGTTCAATTAAACAAACTTTCTTCTTTTTGTCTTTCTTGCACATCCTCCATCCCTTTATGTCCCTCTTCAACATCCAACAGTAGTCTGCTATCATATTTACATTCCATCTTCCCCGATACCTATTCTCCATCCTGCTGAAAGTGCGCACCGTGTTCTTCCCTGCAATGTCCAGATTTTTTGGAAAGTAGTCGACATGGGAATGCAGAAAGTGCATTTTTACACTCATATTACAACCCAACTTCTTGAAATTTTCCAGCATTGTTTTAACAATATTCCTGTAATTTGGATCTTTCTTATTTCCTAGAAAATTTTTGGTAAAACGTTTGAAGGTGGTCCATGTGTTTTTTTCTATCTCATTCATTGTTTTTTTTCAAAATCTTTGTCCTTCATCGGTTTTTGATTTGAGGACCAACGAAAATACCAACTTTCAATTTTTCGTGTGTTGATGAAGGGAAATTTCATAGTAAGGTACTTGAAGCAATTCCCATCTTATGGTAGAGCCTTTATAAATTGCTTCATTAATCCTAATTTGATGCGTTATGGTGGAAGCAAGATTTTTGGGGGGTTTAAGAGTTGGTTAATGCACGATGTTTTTAGTCCCTGGAACAAAACTGTATTCTAAAAGTCGTTAGATAAGTTGGAAAGTATCCAGAAGTACATTTACGTTATATGTGACTATCACATAATGCTTGTTCTCAGCTATGAGTCTTCGAAATCAACTCGGGTCGATTGCAAACAACCTATACGTGATAGAAGAAAACCAAGAACGGTTTTGTAATCAGCATAAAAAAATGCATTAAGGGCAGTCAGTTTTTAATCATCTGATATCATGCAGACTAGTGTTATCCACTGTAGGGGCGAAAACCATCCCATATACACAAGACGTGAAAATACGGTGGTTAGTACAGTTAAGAATTCAAATATTATCCCACTGAGCGTTGTGGGACAGCCTAATGGAATAATATTATGAAAAGAAAGAATATATTTAAAGGTAATTTTTTTAATAGCAAGAACCAATGTTGCCAGTGGGCTACTTTTTTGAAATTCAGATTTCTTGATTGGCACCACTTTTTTGAAATAGTAAAATTTTCCTTATTTAATGACATCGCAATTAAGGCGAAAACAAGGGGAATTTTACCATTTCAGAAAAGTGGTGCCAATCAAGAAATCTGAATTAAAAAAAAGTAGCCCACTGGCAAGAACGTCAGATTCGAATTCCTTAACATCTATGCTATCGATTTCTAGAGAATTTTAAGGATATTTATTTTTTTTTTTGACTAATAATCCTTTTAGCTGAAAAGAAAAGAAATGGAACAGGAATAGGAAAGAAGAACACACACATATGTATGCAGAATAAAAATATTTATTTATTTTTTCCTTTATAATATAATACACAAGGTTTTACTTTCCATATGCTTATAACCAGAGTTGCCAAGTCTCCGGCTTTTTGGGCACCACTGTTATCTTAGAGAAAATGTTGTTCTTTTAAACCGCCCAAATGTTCCAATTAAATAAAACAATATGTTCTGTATTAAAATACTTGTACCCAAAAAGCCGGAGACTTGGCAGCTCTGCTTATAGTACTCTCAATAAAGTAATAAATTTTGAATACTTTTCTTAAACAAATACTTATCACTTAACATCGTAACTCACATCACAACCAACTCCTATGAGATAATTAGCCGACATTAGGATATTATATTTATGATAATTAAGTTATTTTCCAGTTACTTTTTCATCAGTGACTTTTTATTTTATTTTATTCAGTTTGTTTTGCATACATTAATTTTATAACTTTTCTCATTAATTTTATAATTTCAAAAGCTCATAAACTATTTTATCTATAATTTTTTTTTGTTCATGAAAATTTTCCTACGATATTATTTTGTTGCTTTAGAATATCATATCATATAAATATATAAAGTAAAAGACACTTATCACGAAAATTTTCCTCGATTTTTTGGTTGTTTAAACATTATAAAATACATACACAGTAAAATAAAATAAATAAATTGATAGCTATTAGAATAATATCAGAATAAAATATCTCACCATCACGCAGACCATGTTGAGGGCACTCGGTTTAGAGCTTGGCATAAAGTTTATTTAAATTTGTCTCTTTTAGCAATAATGGAGTCTTAAGTCCGCATAACTTTTATAGTCTGTCATTTTAGGCTCTGGCACGCACACAATAAAAAGTTTCTTTATCTAGTCTATTTTTTCAAAAGTTTTATCTGGTGCTATCATGACTTATACGGCATCTCACATTATTTTCTTGGATGACAAAATTTTTTCCAATGAAGAAAACTTCGGGAAAATGACCGTAGCCTTTTAACACTGGAATCCACTCCTCGGTTGTTCCCTAAATGACCCTCGATGATGGTGGTTCATAGATATTTTCTTCGGTAGTACATCATAGGCACTTCTCATCTGTAGTAACTGATGGATACTTCTCATCGGTAATAAATTTATAGAACTTGACGCTGGATATAGGAATCCTTCATTGGCACTGGTCGTTGGACATAGGCATCCTTCGCGGACTCTTGTCGCTGTACATAGGAATCAGGCTAAGCGCTTCATAGACATACTATGGTCGGCCAGTGGCGTAGCCAAGGACGGGGTCCGAATGCTCTGGATACCACTAATAATCTAAAGTTTTCTGCCCCTTCATTAATAGCAGACAATTCTCCAATTAGATAAGAAAAAAGTAACTTTACAAAATTAGTGGTATCCAGAGCATTTGGACCCCCACGCTGGCTACGCCACTGTGGTCGGCGCTGGCGCTCCTTACATTTATGCTCCGGCCTAAAATAAGACAAAGTATTGACCGTTCAGCTCTGTAATCTTCGTAATTTTTTCCATTCTCAGTCGACTTAGATCATATTTTCTCCGCTACTTATAGCTTACAAGTTGAGATGAGAACTGAACTTACATTTTTTTTCTCTCGAGAGTAACATAAGGAACTTTAATTTATGTATAATTATTTTTCCCTTCGTGCTACACTCTCTTTTCAGCCCATTGGCTCTTGTACTTCCAAGCATCCGGCTCGTGGGCGTCTGCTCCGGGGCGTGCTTTTGGTGCCCCCTAGGTGCATTCGTAATTTTCTGGCCTGCTTCCCCTTTCGGGAGCGTATCGTGGGATTTCGACCATCCTGCAGAATTTTTACGAGTGCTCCATAATTTTTCTCCGACGTGCAATAAATATTTACTGGACTTGTCGTAAATTTCTGTCAGACTTCCATTCCATAATTCAAAAGCGTTCAACTGAAGACTACAAACAATTTATTACCCTTATCCTGTCCGCGCGATGAGAGTAACAAACATACATATTTACAAATTAATTAAAATAAAAATATTTACTTGCTCCTAAAGCAAATTGTATCAATTTATTACTTGTCTCATGCGTTTTCCGGCGATACCAAATTTTAGATATTTCTTTTTATTTTTAAAGAAGTTATTAAAATACTCGCATAAATATTAAATGTTACGGAAAATTATTAGAGTATTAATATATAATTATTAAATTTGGAATATTTTAGCGTAAAACAGTCACATGACTATAGTTTTTTCTTATATTGCAGATGTGCAACAGAATAAGAGCTTGCCGTATTATATGAAAAATGTATCTCTGATTTTTTTTTCATTATTTTTCCTGTTCAATAAACCTTTCAGAGAATCATATGTAATTTTTTCGAAACAAAATAAAAAATCGCGCATTTAAGGGTTAATAAAAAGGTGCACAAACTTTTGAATGCCTAACACCAGTATTTTAGAAGATAATTTTTTGTTTTATTTAATCAAACTATTTCAGTGATTAAATAAATCGAAAATTACGGTAGGAATACAGTGGTGTCCAGAAATTAAAATAAGTTTAATTGACACCCATCGCGCAGTGAGTGGTAAACGGCGAAAAATAGTATGTGAGATGTCATACAAATATTTTCCTCATATAATAATACTGGAGCAAGTATTATTCAACGTTCCTCACATTTTTATGTTTATTTGATTTTTTATGATAAAGATCTTTATTTTGTGGATTTCTCCAGTATTGGGTGAGTGCAAAAGTTCTACCCGTTTTTTGACGAAAACAGAAAGGCGGAGAACACAAAAAGTTAAGCACCTATGAATCCACGTAAGTACCATCATTATGTATGATATCTTACTGGTATGATTATGCCAGGCAGTAAGTGAATCCCACGCCGATAAAACGCCTCTGTTTTAGAATCCAAAAGCTATTGTAATGCCGTTTTGACAGTCTCCAGATTATTCAATGTTCGACGAGCGAAGGCAATGTGTAACAATCGGAAAAGGTGATAGACCAAAGCTGAAAGGTTGGTGTTATATGCCGAGTGTGGTAAAACTTTCCAACCAAGATCCAGTAATTTTTGCTGAGCCCTTAAATAAACATCAGACCTGGCGCTATCGTAATGAAAGAGAACCCCTCTGCGATTGATGAGTGCTAGCCGCTTAGACGTGAGTTGCACTCGCAGTCCGTCGAATTGTGGGCAATAGAGGTCTGCATTGATCGTTTGGTTCGGTGCGAGGACCTCCCAGTGGATTATTCCCTTGGCATCCCACCAAACACTGAGGAAAATATTTTCGGGATGGAATCCTCCTGTTTCGGTCGATGACTTTCCTTCTGCAAAACGGCAGATGGACCTTCGACGCTTCACATTACTGTACAGTACACACTTCTCATCACCCATTACAATTCGTTTCAAAAAGTGTTCAAAAACTGTTACTGGAAAACAAAGAAACACAGGTGCTATTCCTCTGTTCTCGTTGCCTTGCTGTAGGCTGGTGTGGTACCCGCTTATCGAACTTGGTGATAAAGCCAAGCGCGTGCACCCGTCTTCCGACTGTTGACCGACCTGGAATGTGTCCGCTATTTTTTCGACGGTTGGATGTGAGTAATTTGTTATGGCTGTGTCCAGATCCTCCTCAGAAGCCACTAATGGGTGTTCAGAACGGGCATGTTCTTTACTGCCCCTGTCTCCGTCCCGGAACTTCCTAAACCAACGGCGGCAGTTGATATCGTCCATGGCATCCTCCCCATGCACAAGAAAAATGCTGCGGCAAGCTGCGGCTGTTGTAACGACTTTACCATACTCGTACAGCAAACAATGTCTCATGTGGTCTTTCTCTCTTGCCATGTTGTTTCCTGTTCCGCATGAGGTTCTTCTGACAAAAGTTGTGCCTATATATACTCTACGGCTCCACACGTTATTGGCCACTTTACTGTCTTCGAAACATCAGCTGTGAAGTCCGTATTCCACTTCACAAATGCATATGCTCAAAATGGGTAGAACTTTGGCACTCACCCAATAGTTCAAAAGTTAACATAGAACACTGAGTAGCAAGCCACTTATTTAATAACAAATGCAGGGTGTTTCATCCTAACTGAACTCAGGTTGACGGTAATAATTTTGAAAAAAATAAAAGCATTGCAATGAAAATACAACGATATGTACTGTTCAGCTCCAGTATCTTGGCATTTCAAACGAGGAGATTGGGACGATTCTATTCTGGCTAATCGGTAAAAGGCTGCAACGTACTAGAAGGAATGGCATCCATAATTGACGCGTTTAGCCTAAAATAGTGACAACCATAAGCAGAAATTTATTTTGTGAAAATATATTTTTTTATAAATGCATTGCTTAACTGCAGTCGTTTCTAAGAGCAATACTTTTATTAATAATTATGATATTTAAAAACTTAAACGATGCTTCTCATGATAAAAATGATGACACTAATGATCGAATTGAACTGTAAATGCATATAGGCATGTTTTCAACAATGGCAATTCTTTATATATAAAAATTAATGCAGATCATTTGATAATATTTTAAATATGAATTTATTAATAATTTTATGATTTAAAAGATTCGTCTGAATTTTTAAAAAATGTCTGGATTATGTTAGGATGTTTTCGTCGTGTATATAAATCTGTCTTTTGTTTTCTAACTAAATTTAAAATGTTAGACATAGCTATAAATTAATAGCTATTACACGTGACTTTAATCACGTAACATTTAAAGAAGAACAAATGAATTAATATTATATTTTAAGAATGTATATTAGAGGCGCGCGAAGAAACTTGGACATTAATGATAAACCTATGAGAGCATTCACTTCAAATGTCTCACTTATATTTTAATACTTTTAAAGTTTTTTTTTTACCGTAAAACAGCTGAGGTTGACCTCGAAACGGGCGAGGTTTTACTTTTTCTATTTATGTTGCTTTTTTTTTTATATAATAAGTACATTTTCTCGTTCAGAACCCGTTCCGAAAGTGAAAGTAACTTTATGTATTAAAAAAGAAATCTAAAAATCTTTATAATAAAACTTCATAAAAATCGAAAACTAACCCGTTTAGAGATCGACCTCGGCTTTTCTATGGGAAAAAAAAATTAAAAATGTTAAAATGCAAGCGAGAAATTTTAAAGGAATGATCCTTTCTTCCTAAAAAAATTTCTGCACTTTTAAAATCACATTTCACTTCTTGGAATGAATACCTTTCTTATTCTATGGCATTTTGTCAAGACAAATATAGTTGACAAAAATCGATAATAATAATAATAATTTAAAAGACAAAGAGCAAGATCAAATTTCAAATACAAACATGAGCTACGATCTGAAATAGTAAAATCACAGGTAAAAGAGTAAACTTGTACTGCTGGTGCAGATAGTCCGGGATTTCGCGGATTGTCCGTTAGCCAGTATCGCACTTGTACTTGGCAACCTTTGATCCTGAAACCCCTAGTCAGAAATAGATTCTTCCAAGGCCATAGGCCAAGATACTAGAGCTTAGTCGCTGCCATTGAAATACTCAAGGCCAAAGGACACGAGTTGTGACGTAATCACTAATCGACCGATTTCTCACTCGTGTTCGAATTCATACCGGAAAATTTTGAATAGCAATTTTATTTTATTTGTCGAATATCTGTCATCTTATAAAACAATAATAACAATTTAAACTTACTGGTGAGAATTCGGAATTCCTAAATAAAAATTCAGCTAGATGCGGAATGACACAGTGTTGTCGCATCTGACTGATTTTTACTTTCTTCTATCTTTACAAGAAGAAAGTATTGGATTCGTGAAAAATTTCGACTTCCGGTTTTCGACGGATTTATACGTTTTAGAATGCCCAGAACACGATTTGATGGTTTTTAGAAAATGTCTGTCTGTGAGTCTGTCTGTCACTCTGTCACTCCGTCACTCTGTCACTCTGTCACTCTGTCACTCTGTCTGTGAGTCTGTATGTGACAAAAAATTTGTGGGCGCTCTATCTCAAGAACTAATGCACGGAATTTCACGAAATTTCATATTTAGTTAGACCTTGATATAAACTGGACTTGATTAGTTTTTGGTGAAAATCGCGCAACAGGTGGCGCTGCTATGCAGCATTTTTCACGATTTCTGCAATAGCTATATTTCAAGAACTACTGCAAGTATGCTGCATTGTTCATGATTATCGCAATAGCTCTAACTCAAGAAAAAATGCACGAATTTTCATCAAACTTCAGATTCAGTTAGTCCCCGATATAAATTAGAGCTGTTTAAATTTTGGTGTAAATCGTCCAACAGGTGGCGCTGCTGTGCTGCATTTTTCACGATTTCCACAAGAGCTGTATCTCAAGAACTATTGCACGGATTTTCATCAAACTGCAGATTTAGTTAGTCCTTGACATGAATTGATGTATAAGTTAGTGCTGTTTAATTTTTGGTATAAATCGCTCAACAGGTGGCGCTGCTATGCTGTATTTTTTGCGATTTCTGCAATAGCTTTATCTCAAGAACTAATGCTTGGATTTTCAACAAACTTCAGATTCAGGTGTAACTTGATATCGTTTAGTGCTGTTTACTTTTGGTGTAAATCGCCCAACAGGTGGCGCTGCTATGCTACATTTTTCCAGAATTTCCACTATAGCTGTATCTCAAGAACTAATGCACGAATTTTCATCCAACTTCAAATTCAGATATACTTTATATGAATTGGTGCTAAATCGTTGTTATTTCTTGTACTATGTAAATGATTTAATTGGCGTGATTTATATAGAAGAAAGTTTTGTGATGGCCACAACATACTAGTTTTATTGGGGGATTCCAAATTCTCACCAGTAAGTTTAAATGGTTGTTATTGTTTTATAAGATGATAGGTATCCCACAAATAAAATAAAATTGCTATTAAAAATTTTCCGGTATGAATTCCAACACTAGTGAGAAGTCGGTCTATTAGTAATGACGTCACAACTCGTGTCCTCTGGCCTTGAGAATTTCGATGGCAATGGCTTAGCAGTACTTTGTTTTGTGTAAAATGTTATAACGTGAAATGTTTTGGAAAAACAGTGTGCTCAGGCAATCGATGATGCCGTATGAAATGGTAATTGCAGTCCAAAATGTGAAGCGTCAAGTGCATATTGCTGGCGCATATAATGGAAACTTCTACCACTTTTTTTTATATTATCACATTTACAACAATGGTGAGAATGTTTATTAAAATTTTTATTATAATGTACTTCAGTTTTCTGAAAATTATTACTGTCAACCCAAATTCAGTTAGGATGAAATACCCTGTATTTACGGCAAAATAAGTTGTTTGAGACCCCATGTACTATGGTAATTTTTCATCATTTTTATGCCTACTATCACTCCTTTGAATTTATCGCTCGAATTTTGGAACACCCTGCATAGACTGTCAAGAAATAAAAAGTTCTTCATAACTCAAAGGCTATTGATTTAAATGATCTATGCAAACTTAGACAAACACGTTTTTGACGATTGTGATTCGTTTTATGCAAAAATTTTTGTAGATCATAATTCGAAATTTTCAACATTAGTTTATTAATAATTTTCATAAATGGAACTTAAAAAAAGAATGGAATATATCTGGGTAGTTTTTTAAATCTCATTTAAAAGTAATAATCCAATTGGATGACTTTTTAGGAGGACTTTTTATATTTTCACAAAAACGTTTGCTCCATAAATGTGTGTTTGAAGGTGAGTACTGTATTTCTTAATCAAAGCTGATACTCTTCACACTGTGAATATGTATAAAAAAGGTTTAATACATCACCAAACATACAGCTTAACATTCAAATAAAATCGTTCAACTGAACAATAACTGCCGCAAAAGCTTCCCTGAGCCTTGCGTTAAAAATCACCAACCAATTCTATGGTTGAAATCTATAGAACAACCTTATCCAGCTCTACTCTTTTCACTTTACTTTCTATGAGTCTCGCTTGAGATATCACGTTCAGTCTATTACTTTTTATTGTTCCACACTTTATGTTTTGTTTCCACATGAATTTGACATTAGCAAACTGAAATTTTGAACACTTCTAAATTTATGAATAATTAGGAGAAATAATATAAACTACACCTTTTTCCGAGCTACCTTGATACAAGGAACTCAAACACAAGATGAAAAGTCGAAGCTATTATTTGAACATTCATAGTTGGTACAATTTTTAATATGTGTAGGGCCCTATTTCAAAAATTGTATTCATATTCGGAAAATGGGCACAGTTTCATGTTCCACTTGCAGCATTTCCCGACAAATTGCCTATAAAAATGTAAGGGAATTTTGTATATCTCTTATAAATATATCTGGATATGATATCTTTCTCTCTCTCCCTCTTTTTACTTTCTTCTGTCTTTATTAAAAGAAAATATTGTAATCGAAAAATTTTCAGACTTCCGGTTTTGGACGGATTTACGCGTTTTAGGGGTCAGAGATCCTCCAAACCCATTTTTATACAAAATGTCTGTCTGTCCGTGTGTCGTCATTGTACCATCCAGAAGTGCATGAAGTTACGCATAGAATTGAACCAAATATTTTGTGCATGATTTTGACTATGGCCAGCAGGTCCTCCTTGAATTTCGAGGTATTCCACTGGAAGGGGCGCTGTATTAGCAAGTTTTGTATAATTTTCTCGATTTTTTGTACTTCTGTTGTATATAGGCTGTTCGTGCAGCGACGAGAAATTCGCATCCTGCTAAGCCGTTTATTCGCAAGCAGCTGATTTACAAGAGAATAATGAAAAATTATTGATTTTAATAAATACCATGATCGAGATTAACTCGTTTTTACTGTGATTAATTCAGTGAAGCAAAAATTTAAGAAGAAAATCAAAGTTGGTGTAGTACTGAACTAATAATATTAAAGTATTAACATTTGTAACTACTTTTTGAAACATTAAGAAGCATGAAATTGAAGAAAGTTTTGGGACCAATGTTGCCAGTGGGCTACTTTTTTGAAATTCAGATTTCTTGATTGGCACCACTTTTCTGAAATTGTAAAATTTGCCTTATTTAATGACATTGTCATTAAGGCGAAAACAAGGGGAATTTTACCATTTCAGAAAAGTGGTGCCAATCAAGAAATCTGAATTTAAAAAAAGTAGCCCACTGGCAACACTGTTTGGGACTGGCAACATCCAACTAGTTTTAGACGGCTAATACAACGGAGTTATGAATAAAGAGGAGGGGACATATAGTGTAATGTCTACAAGTTGCGAGTGAAGTAACTGAGGTGGTTGTCACAAGATGGCGGCTGTTTTGAAAAATCATAACAGCAGTTTCTGATTACAGTCGGGACAAACTTCCTACCAGTAAATTTGAATAGAAAATTTCGTTTTTTTAAACGCCTTATTTACGATAATATTTTCGCACAAATATCAAGAAAAGTTCTATTTGTTTTTAATGTTGTGAGTTTTCCGAGCTAATATAATCTTTTTCTTTGACACTGACAGGAAGTTGTCTAGGTCGTCACAATATGGCGGAAACGCAAGGCGTGACTATCGCCAAAGTAAACTTCCACCAGTAAAAATGAGTATTTGTTTCTTCCATTATTTATGACTAAAATTTTCCATTAAAAAGGTGTTTAAATGAGGAGAAAAACTTTATTTTTATTTACTGGTGGAAGTTTCCCCTGGCGCTAATCAACCCTTGCGGGAGCGGCTACAGTTGAAGCTTCACAATTTTAACCCCTTAACCTACGATTTAGTCTCAACAGCACCACGGTTTGGCAAATCCATAGCTACCACTAAAATTTAATAGAGATTTTCGCCTTGTTTAATCATGGAATTTCGACGATTAAATTAAACTATATTTACTGTGAAATTTTAGTGGTAAGAAAATTCACATTTCGCTCGATCATCGTACGCGGTCTATGCCCGTCATTGTAGGTTAAAGGGTTAAGGATATGTCAGTTCCTCTGAATGAATGGTTCCACGGCTAATACATGTATTTTAGCTACTTTTTAAAATATAAATATTTCACACCAAAATTATTTTAGGAACCATTTATTGAATATTTAAAGAAAAAAAGAAACTGATTAATTCGACTTCGTTTAGTGATTCTCAGAGTTGTCATGAAATTAAGGACTGCAAATTATTTTGCTGTTACAGTACTCCCGCAAGAGAAAGTGCCGACGCCTAGCTCGCTGTTTATTTACTTGTAACTGGGCGCTCGAATCCTGACTCAGAATTAATTTTCATATTTGCTTGGAGTATGACTTAACCCTTTGTTTATCACATGGAATTGTGAAGAAAGAGAAACCGATATATACTTAAGAGTCATTCCATATAAGAATCACCCAGGCTGTGATTAAATGGTAAATAGATTCATGTGATTTTTTTTCTCAGTGAGATGACCATTAGAAAGAAAGAAATCCAGAATATTAATGCCGTGGGACCATTAGTTTTCATTTGGTGGTGGGGGGGGGGGGGGTCAAAGGTCAGAGCGCCTCTTGAAAAATTCAAATTTTATGTTTTTCATAGTATTTTTCATAGTATGCATTGAAGTTATCCCACAAAACAAATTACATGGTTGTATTATGTAAGGTTGGCCCTTTGCTATTCAAGAATAAAAAATATGGGATATGTGTAATGCAGTGAGTTAGATGGCTGCAAAAATTGAATTTTTTTCGAAATTTCTCTATAGATTTGACACATATAGCTCTTTGCATTGAAATCATCCCATCATTTTTAACTGCTGTATGCTTCCCTATGGTGAAATGAAACACAGAAAAGTAGGCCCCACCATGGGCAGACTTTAATGCATTTCTAAATTTTATGCCAAATTTCCAAAAAAACATATTTTTTGCCTATTTTAAGTGAGGTATACTAGACATGCATTAAAGTCAGAAGCCTCTACAATAATAATAGAAATGTAGAATGACTATTCACCTTCCAAAATCACCAAACAGAATCATGGGCACTAAAGTAGTTTTCATGGGGTAATGGAAATCGCATTGTAATATAATTGGGAAATACGCTTCCACGATCATAGCCTTCAATCATTGCCAAGAATAAAAATACTTACAATTATTTCTGAAATGCATATATTTTTTATTTTAACATGAATTTCCACATGTATAACAATAAATATTTTTAATATGTTTTTGTTACAGGCAGTGAAGATGTTTTAATGAAGTGAAAAGAAGCATGTAAACCAGATGATTATAAGCTACTTCAGTCTTGCTGCATACTGTCTGTTTGAAAGTAAGACTGTTTTTAAAAGTTATTTTAAACATGGATGAATATTCCTTATGCAAGTTATTAAACAAATGTGCTTGTGGGCCATATGCTACTACAAAATCAAGTAGATTATTTCCAGTTTCTGAACTCACCAGGCTTAACGATTTGACATGGTAATGAAAAAAAAAATGTACCTCCAGAAAATATTTCTGAATAAGAGCTCACAGAAAATCGAAGTAGAACTACCCTAGAGCTTGAGGATATGATTTGTGCAAATCACAGATACAAATTAGAAAATTTTGGACACCACCTCGCTATTGCAACATCCTAATCATAAAATCAAGGGTAAGAAAGAGCATGGATTTGAGACCTTATATATTTTTGAAATATAAAGCACTGTGCTCAGAATTTGGTTCGTTCGCAATTGGAGGAGTATTATGCAGGATGCTGGCAATAGCGAGGTAGTGCTCAAAATGCTCCAAATTTGTATCTGTGCTTTGCACAAATCATATCCTCAAGTTCTAGGGTAGTTCTACTTCGATTTTCTATGAGATCTTTTTCAGAAATATTTTCTGGAGGTACATTTGCTTTATTTTTTTTCCAGCACCATGCCAAATCATTTGGCCTAACAAGTTCAGAAACTGCAAATAATCCACTTGATCTTGTAGCAGCGCGCAAATACGTGCAAACAAGACACAAAAAGTCCCATACGATCGTTTCGAGGACTCCGGGATTCCCAGTGAGGAAAAAAAACGAGAATTAAAATGGGTTCGAAGAACCCCTCGGCTATAGCCCCAAGTACTGGCTTATGGAATGATTGAAAAGGTGAAAACAAGACTTTATATATCCTAAAGAAATGACATAATGAACCAGAACTAACTGAAAAAAAGGAGTAACTGGGCAGGATCCTTCTATATAGGGTATCCGGGAATCCTCAAAACGATGGTATGGGATTTTATGTGTCGTGCTTGTACGTATTTGTGCGTTAAATCGTTGTTAAAGATTTTAACTTTTGTATTAAAATTCGCACAAAGTGTTTGATTTATGCTTATATCATCATCCAGTTTACATGCTTCTTTTCACTTCATTAAAGCATCTTCACTGCCTGTAACAAAAACATATTAAAAATATTTATTGTTATATATGTGGAAATTCATGTTAGAATAAAAAATATATGCATTTCAGAAATAATTGTAAGTGTTTTTATTCTTGGCAATGATTGAAGGCTATGGTCGTGGTAGCGTATTTCCTAATTATATTGCAATGTAATTTCCATTACCCAATGAAAACTGCTTTAGTGCCCATGATTCTGTTTGGTTATTTTGAAAGGTGAATAGTTATTCTACATTTCTATTATTATTGTAGAAGCTTCTGACTTTAATGCATGTCTAATATAGCTCACTTAAAAAAGGCAAAAATATGTTTTTTTGAAAATTTGGCATAAAATTTAGAATGCATTAAAGTCTGCCCATGGTGGGGCCTACTTTTCTGTGTTTCATTTCATCATAGGGAAGCATTCAATAGTTAAAAATGATGGGATGATTTCATCGCAAAGAGCTACATGTGTCACAACTATAGAGAAATTTCGAAAAAAATTCGATTTTTGAAGCCTCCTAGCTCACCACATTACACATATCCCATAATTTTTATTCTTGAATAGCAAAGGGCCAACCTTACATAATACAACCATGTAATTTGTTTTGTGGTATAACTTCAATGCATATTATGAGAAGTACTATGCAAAACATAAAAATTCAATTTTCAAGCGGCGCTCTGACCTTTGACCCCCCCCCCCCCACCAAATGAAAAACAATGGCCCCACGGCATTAATATTCTGGATTTCTTTCTTTCTAATGGTCATCTCTCTGAGAAAAAAAAATCACATGAATCGGTTTACCATTTAATCACAGACCCCCGATTCTGGGTGATTCTTACATGGAATGAGTCTTAAAATAGTAAAGCTTCAACTGTAAACTCTTTCGCAGGGATTAATTATTGCCGGGAAAAACTACCACCAATAGATTTAAGTAGAAATTTTCTCTTTAGTCTAACGCCTTATTAATGGAAAATTTCAGTCAAAAATAATGGCAAAAACTGATATACATTTTTACTGGTAGAAGTTTACATCATCGGTGGTAATTGCGCCATATTGTGACAACCAAGACAATCTCCTGTTAGTGTCAGTGAAAAGGTTATAATACCTGGCAAACTGATACCAGTAAAAAAAAAAATAGAAACATTTTACCATATTTGTGAGAGAATTTTTCCATGAATAAAGCACTTAAATAAAATGAACTTTGCTATACAAATTTACTAGTGAGAGTTTTCACATGCGGTAATCAAAAACTGTAGATCTGATTAAACAAAAAACAGCAGCCATCTTGTGACAACCGCCTCAATTACCTCACTTGCAACTACTAGACAACACACAATATGTCTCCTCCTCTTTATTCATAACTCCGTTGTTTCTCAGAGTCCCATTACATGGAACACACAACTTGATTCTCACATGGCACAATGGCACCAGTTTTCTCCCTGACGTATGTGAAATAAAACTTTTTTTTAATTTCCAAATAAATTTGTTCGTAAATTGCGGTGCCATTCATTCATTTAATCATTTTAGGAATGGAAGTGCTCGGCGAGTAAGAGGGTTAAACATAGTCTCGATCTAGTGTTACCAGGTGTCCCTTGTAAATCAGAGCTTCAAATGTTCTGGATACCAATAGTTTCTTAGAGTTTATTTCGTAATTGTCACAATACAGTGGAAAGGCAGGGCCTGATTACCGCCGAAGTAATCTTCCGCCAGTAAAAATCGAGACTATAATTATGACTGAAATGAGAAATTTTCTATTCAAATTTACTGGTGGAAATTTGCCCTGGCTGTTATCAACGACTGCGAAACCGGTTACAGTTGGTGATTACCTTCGCCATTCTGAGGATACGTCAATTCCTCTTTAGTCATTGTTCATGTGTTGTGGGTGTGGCATCCATGTCACATCTGCAACCAAAAGAAATATTTTTTTTAGAGTATGAAAATGATGATTTAGAAAATCAATGCTGTTATATTACGAAAAATAAATATTGGGTAAAAATGAAAATATTTAATTTAAATGTTTGGGCTTTAAATAAATTAAGTGCAAAGCTAATTTATATGTAAAAGTGTCAGACACATCAGCACCCGCACGCATGATTTGAGCTCAACAGGGTAAATTTAATAAGCTTGCTAAATCATTTTTGATGAAATCAGCATTTCCTCCCTGAAATGTCTTTCATAATCGCTAGCTAAACATAGAATAATAAAATCAATTATCATTCAGATTTAGAGTTTTGTATTTATCAAATAAACAAACGCAAGGAGTAATAGAATTATACTAATCAATTGAAAGAATTATAAACACTCTGCATGCATACAATATAAGTTGAAAAGAATGAAACAAAGTAACAATCTACAATTTAAATTTAAAGCATTACTAATGTACATGATTTCCTTTAATGTTTAAACTTTACCAATAAATATTTATAAGCTGATAATGTCAAAAACAGACTGACGAACTTGAACTGTTTAGACGTTATTTTAATAACTCATTTAATCATCTTAAGAAAGGTCTTAAGACATATTTTTCATAGAAGGTGTGAATAATTCCGAAATTTATTCACATACAAAAAAATATTGTTTAGTTTTGAAGAACATTTGAATCAAATTTAGATTTGTACAATTAAAAAACAACAACAACAAAAATGATGAGTTTTGCTTTTTTTTAATATAAATGCATGTGTACAGGGATGAGATTTCCGACTTTTTGCATACCAGTATAATCTTAGAGAAAATGTTATTTCATTTAATCGGAACATTTTTCCGATTTAACAGAACATCATTTTCTCTAAGATTATACTGGTATGTAAAATGTCGGAAATCCGTTGCCATCGAAATACTCAAGGCCAGAGGACACGAGTTGTGACGTCATCTCTAATCGACCGACTTCTCACTAGTGTTGGAATTCATACCGGAAAATTTTGAATAGCAATTTTATTTTATTTTATTTGTGGAATATCTATCATCTTATAAAACAATAATAACTATTTTAAACTTACTCGTGAAAATTTGGAATCCCCCAATAAAAAAATCAGCCAGATGCGGCAACACTGTGTAATTCCGCACCGAGCTGAATTTTTATTTAGGAATTCCGAATTCTCACCAGTAAGTTTAAATAGTTATTATTGTTTTATAAGATGATAGATATTCCACAAATAAAATAAAAGAAAATTGCTATTCAAAAATTTCCGGTGTGAATTCGAACACTAGTGAGAAGTCAGTCGATTAGTGATGACGTCACAACTCGTGTCCTCTGGCCTTGAGTATTTCGATCGCAGTTAAAATTAAATGCCGCCACTCTGATGGCATCGACCGCAAAAGGGTTAATCTCCGTAAGGTATCTCAAGTAACACTGAATGGTTGAATTAATTATTGTCCTACATTAGCGCACAGTCTTTAACTGCTCAGAAACGCTCCAGATTAGTGGAACTTCTGAATCCTATCATTTCACAACCATGTCCTTCCCAATCCCACCATTTCGCAATCATGGAATTATTAATAAAGAGGAACTGACATATCCTTAACACTAGAACCCCGGAAATTTTGCTTAAGTTTCATAAAAATATTTCACTCCAGAATTTTTATTTAAAATTACTTAGCGGATTTATTTAACGCAGTTCTGCGTCGCTTAAATGTAACTTATTTTATGAAAAAAATTCTGGCTCCAATGGACATTTAATCGTGTGGACGGAGTCGAATCGACTCCTTCCGGGCGTTCTAGTGTTAAAATAGTGAAGCTTCAATTGTAACCGCTATCTCAGGGGTTGTTTACCGCCGGTGGAAACTTCCACGAATAAATTTATATAGAATTTTTCTCTTTATTTAAACGCCTTATTATTGCAAAATTTCAGTCATAAGTAATGGTAGAAACATATTTTCATTTTTACTCATAGCAGCTTACTTTGGCGGTTGTCACGCCCTGTGTTTCCGCCATATTGTGACAACCAGGGAAACAAATTAACAGTTTTACAAGGCAAACTGACACCAGTAACAACAAATAGAAATTTTGGCCACATTTGTGAAAAAATTTCTATGAATAAGACGCTTAAATAAGACGAAACTTTCTATTCAATTTTATTGGTGGGATGTTTGCCCCCGGCGGTAATCAGAAATTGAAGATACGATTTTTTAAAAAAAGCAGCCGCCATATTGTGGCAAGCTTCTCAGTTACTTCACTCGCAACTGGTAGACAGTAGACTATATGTCTCATCCTCTCTGTTCATAACTTCATTTTCGTAACGGTTTTCACAAACTGCCGAGGATGCGCCAGCAACCTGTCCTGAATGGATGCTTATATATTTCGCTAGGTTTTTAGTCTTTACGTTTCAAATCCCAACATTTGTTTTTGATATAATCAGGTGTTTTGAAAAATAAAGAAGAACTTTTATTAAGTAATAAAAAGATAAACTTATAATTTTCATACAAATGGTTGGATAAAGTAAAATTTTATCTATATATACACTACGGGGTAATCGGAAACGATCTGACAAATTTTTAAAGGGTGCTAGAGGGGACCAAAATAAGCATTTATTGTTATGCAATGCACCACAAAAGTTTAGAGAATGATCGAATACGGTTCTGTACCGAGAAGTATGCAACGAATTGTTATAAATCAACCGTCATATATTACTTGTGACTTATCCTTTATTCACAAACAATACATTTTAAATTATACACTTTACGTAATATATAATGACAAAAACAAAAACAAAATTAACATTGTGGCACAAGTATAGACAATCTGTATATTTACAGAAAAATAACCATAAATTAAAATCAAACTGCACCCAAATTGTATTTAACCCTAGAACTACCGGAAATTTTACTCAAGGTTTATAAAAACATTCTACACCAGAATTTTTACTTAAAACTATTTAATTTGTTTATTTAACTTATTATTGTCTGATTTATACATTTAGTTTGTTTTGAAGAAATTTCTGGTTTGAATAAATATTTTGAATGTACATGTCGGGTCCATTGGACCCTTCTGGTAGACAGAGGGTTAATTAGTGCAAAAATGTGACTTTCCATCGAAGGAACTAAATCTTGCATCACTTGAGTGTCTATTTCGTACCAAACACGTTCAACAGCAGCTCGAAGTTCTTTAACAGAAAAATATTGTCGAAAATATGCGTAAACCTTGCAAGATATGATGCCACAAAGGTTTTCGATTGGGTTCAGATCAAGGCTACACGCCGGTCAGTCAAGAACTGTAATATTTTGAGAGTTAAACCAAGTTTTTGTTTTGTATTGAACATGAATGGACGAATTATCTTGCTCAAACACATACTTTGTACCAGCTAAAAGTTCCCCAAATGGCTGTAAATTGTTCTCTAATGTATGTATATGTAGTCTTGCGCTGTTTGGCGACCATTGAGGAACTCCAGAGATACTGGAACATTAAAGCAAAATGAGGCCCAAATCATTAAAGAGTCACCTCCTTGCTGTCGTCTTAAGAAAGTCGAAGGCTCTTTACGCAAATCGTACCAATAGTACGCCCACCCATCTGGGGCATCCAAATTCCGATTTTTTTCATCACTGACTGTCACAGTACACCACTTGGGTCCATATGACATGTTTATGAGCCCACTGCATTCTCGCCAATTTGTAGTGAGATTTCAAAGCTGGTTGTTTTATTAATTTCATATAAACTAATTTACCTCTTTCTATAATTCATCTACGAATCGTTTCCGTTGTCACAGAAAGTCCTGACTCACTTTTAATGTGACTAGCAATGATCATTTGTGTGGATGCCAGTTTATAGATCCTTCTGTCATCTCGTTTTCTGGCCACACGAAGTCTTCCAGATCTATGTTTTGATTTGAAAGAGTAACCCTTAGGCAATACTTGATAGACAGACTTCTTGGGACAATTCAAAGTAGATGAAATCACTGCAACAGTCTTCCTTTTCAATTTCGGCTTCCATACTTCAATTACTTCATCTGACTGAATATTTCTATCTCGCGGCATCTTCACTAACGGGTCACCAGGTGCACTTAGATACTTCATGTATGTAACGTGATAAACTTGAAATTTGCATTTTTCCGTGACCAGTTGCCAAAAATCAAGAAAGTGTCTAAACTTTTGCAATATGCAAATTTCATTATTTCCAGTTAAATTAAGTATTATCCTATATTAAAACCATTATTTTTGTCCTAAAATGTTTAAAATATATTTAAAAATAAGTATAGCCATTTGTATAACCCAAGAGTTCGCATTTTTTATTTAACCCCTTCAGGGGCAAAGTACTTCTGTTGCAAAAATGTGAGCATGATTGAATGATACCGGTATTTATAAACAAATTTATAAGAAAGTAGGTAAAAGCTTTTGTTCGCGTACATTATATAAAGAAAAATTTAATTCATAAATTCTGATGCCAATGTGGCATTTGGAAATTAAAATTAACTGGTATACATAATACTGGGTTCGTACGGGTCCTTGAATTTCCAGACTAAGAAATTCTTCGATACCAGTATTTTCTTATGGAAAATAATGGCAAAATAATAACTTAAATAAGGCAAAATTTCGTCCGTTTAAACTAGATTTGTTTTTCTAAAAAAAAATTCTGATATTTGGCCTTGAAAATAACGGTACCCATACGAACCCTGTAATATATCGGTGCCCTTCAAGGGGTTAAAGGTTAAATATCACCAGTGTCTAAACTTTTGCTTGACGACCGTAGAATAGTGTGTCCAGAAATGAAGCGTATATAAGCACTATCTACCGTCTTCACTTCGACGATTTTCACTATCGACGTGTACTTTTATTGCATCTTTCAAATTTTCTTAGTCACCAGCGCTTAAAAGCATTGTTTCAGGATACACACTCTCGTTGGAATAGGCTTGTTCTGGTGGTTTTCTAAGAAGAACTAAAGCATCTATAAAAATGAAAATAAAAAATAAAATAAAAATGAGAATATGTGCAAAATCCCTTATCCAGCTACTTTTATAAAGCAACTAAAATTCAGCTCACTCTATCGTCAATATATTCTGAATTGTCATTATATTCGATTGATCTTTCTATATGACTTGCTCTATAGAGTTAACTAACAAATCATGAAAAAAAAGCAATTTAACAAATTACAACGACCATTTGGAAAATGATTTTTTCAAAGACTAAAATTTAAGACATAAAAAATCGCACGGAGTTGATCATACATTACGTACGCCATGAATTAAACATTAAATAGTGTTATTACACGTAAAAATTGCAAGCGACAAAAATCGCCTGCGACTCGTCAGATTTGTTGAAACTTACGTATTATCCACCTGAAACTTACGTATTATCCAAGCATTTCATTGGCTGTTCGGGAAAAGGCTTTTCCATCGTATAAATCTGACGACCAATTTTAAATGAAATTTCATTCTTAAACTTCTAAACATCCCGCAACATTACTTTTTACACCGTCGTATAGAGAAAAAAATGTACTTTTAAATGCAATTTGTTTGAAAGCTGTATCTCAATTTGTTTCTGAGTTATTAATTTTGTTTTGTAGTTTATATTACTTTTTTGTCATAGTGGCAACAGAAGTATCCATCTCTGCTGAAAGTAAAGGGAAATACAGATTACTGTATAGACCAATCAAAAAACGAATAAAATGCGGATTCAACCAATAAAATGCCTGAGATATCTTTTTGATTTCCGACCCTGACAGAGAACAATAACCATTTTTCCAAATGGTTAAAAACAAAACAAATCTTTACTACGTTCGCGCATGCACAATTAAAAAATACAGTCGTGGCCAAAAGTTTAGGACCACCGTGCAGAAACTAACGTTTTTAAAATTGAAACCACTGATAACTTTATAAATCAAATCGATTTTCGTCAGATGGCGTCATTCCGTCTGAGAGTGGAGTTACTGTATTCGCTTTTCGTTTGAACTTTAAGTAATAAATGTCGCAGACGCAATTTATTGTCTGGATCTTAAATTTCAGTGGTGGTCCTAAACTTATGGCCACGACTGTATTTCATAGAAATGATCATAGTTCATTAAATATTTAATATGTTTATATTCTAACTGCACTGTGGTATTTCTACTCAGGATATTCACCATTTCAGGATACACGCTCTCATTGGAATAGGCTTGTTCTGGTGGTTTTCGAAGAGGAACTAAAGCATCTATAAAAAATGAAAATAAAAAATAAAATAAAAATGACAATATGTGGAAAATACGTTATCCAGCTACTTTTATAAAGCAACTGAAATTCAGCTCACTCTATCGTCAATATATTCGGAATTTTCACGATATTCGATATATCTTTATATATGACTTGCTCTATAGAGTTAACTAATAAATCATAAAAAAAAACAAATTTTTACAACGTTCGCGCTTGCGCAGTTAAAAAATATTTCATAGAAATGCTCATAGTTCATTAAATATTTAATATGTTTATATTCTAAGTGCACTGTGGTATTTCTACTGTTCACCGTCAGGTTTTCTGAAACTGGCGTTAAATTGAGTTGAAAATCCTGCATACTTTACGCCCTTTTAGGACGGAGAGGGATTTTTTATGCCACTTAATTTTAATCCAGATTTGTACCAGAATTTTTGAACAAAATATTTCTTTTAAAATTTTGGTGAATATATGCTGTTAAATTGAATTACCTTATTTTAAAATAAATTTTACGAAAATTCTGGTGTGAACTGAGCTTTGCAGAAACACAATTACTTGCCCTTGAAAGAGATAAACAAAATACATTAGAAAATGTTTTGCATAGAAAAAAAACAACCGTTATATCTCTATGAATATGCGTGCTATTTTTACAGAAATGAACGCAAATGTTGTACAATATTTACATAGTCATGCGCTGCAGGCACAAATCATATCCAGAACTTTCTTTTACAGGGTGATCCGGAATATTATTTTTTCCTTCAATTTGTTGTTGGTGACTTCGTGATCAAAACTTGAAGTCAAACATTTAAGTCAAATATTTTCTTTATATTCCCGAAGTTCCAGACGAATTCGTCAAGTATTTCTCTAGATCAGGGGTGGCCAATTGTGTCACACCGCATACCAGAATTTTTAAAAAAGAAATAGCCGACTTCTTGAATCGCAGAGATTGGATGATTAGATAAGGCAATGATTACTATAAAATTTTAGTGGTGTCTGGCGTGCCACAGTTGGCCACCCGTGCTCTAGATATTCGATAAAAACATATAAAATCGAAAGTGTCCGGGGGATTTTTGACTATATAGTGTATATATGAAGATCTCAAATGCTAAAAGCGGTATGTGACAAAAAAAGAGATAATCATTATGGCTGAAGATAGTCAATGGCCCTCTACTTATCTATTAAATTACTATTTGAAAAAACTCAATACTCATAAAGATTTGAATTGATAAAGGCGGCATTTGGCAATAAAAAGTTGTAATTTTAGTTGATAAAACTGATTCAAATGTTTCTAAAAATGATGATTGTGTCACTTGCCACATTTACAGGGCTGCCACTTGCGACTATTTTTTAATTCTATTTCGCCAGCTTTTTCAAAAGAGAAATATTTTACATGCACGTTGACAACATTTCCAAGAAAAATATACTAAAAATGCATTTCTTAAAAATAGTGGTGCCAACAGAATATAAAAATAGCCGCCTGTGGCAACCCTCCATTTATCATCTGAGCTCTTCATATCTAAATAAAGTAAGCACAAACGGCGTTTTTCTTTAAAGGGGCACCTTTTTTATAAAATTTGAATAAATGATGAAATAAATGTAAAGAAGATCTACAATGGAGTATTAAATGGGTAAAAGGAGTGTTGGAAAACCCAGAAAGAGATTATTGGAAGAGATAAAGAAGGGACCTTTCACAAAATCAAATTATAAACGAAAAATTAGAAAACATCGGAAGGTCAGGCAATGTTTATACGGGAGCCCAAACTTAGTGATGGGCGATAACGAGATGTTTTTATCGATTTTATCGATTGTACGGACATCTCGATATTTTGCGATTGTGTACAATTTTTCTCGATGACTCCAGTTTGCCAATTGCTTTTATACCATACCCAATTCGATTTTATCAAGAATCGTCTGCGGGTGAACTGGAATGAGTCGGTGTTAATAAAGAGTAGGTGGCTTCGCCCGCTAGGGGGCCCCTCCTTTAATAGGGGCCTCTAATTTATACGTCATATTGTAATATGAAACCTTGAACTTGGGCAATGTTTTTGTTACTAATATTTTGCATTTATTATAAATCGTCATGTTTTGAACCAGGCAGCTATATGGAGAATCTTTCAATTTTTTTTTCAGTTACTAAAGCATAAATATAAGCACTGACCAATCTTTTTAAAACTGCTGTCAAAAGGATGGACTAACAAATGGGTTTCGGCCGTCCGTAGGAAAACATGTCATCTGGCTTACAGCTTGGAGCTACGGTACGAATTTCCCTTTCCCTTTCCCCTGCATACGGCACCATATAGAAGGCGTGGTGTGCACGCACTGCAAAATTTTGTAAAAACAAATAATCTCGAACCGAACGAACCTCGGACCGGATCGCTCGGGGAGGGGTGACAGTGGGCGGAGGGACACAGGAGCTGCATAATATGAATAAGTGGTCACAGGGCTTTCCAATGAGGGCTCCTTCCCCTCAACGGGAGCTCCAACGAGGGCTCACATGAGGGGTATCGGCAAAATTTAGAAAAGTGCCCCTGGAAGGACAAAGTGGGGGGTCACCGGAGGTGCGTAACATCAATAAGTGGTCATAGGATTTTCAACCATATGTCACATGAGGGGTCTTGATCTAAATTTATAAAAATGCCCTCCCTGTGGAGGCAAAGGGGGGGGGGGTGGGCGTGCGAGGTGCATAACATCAGTAAGTGGTCACAGGCCTTCCTGACAGTAGGGCACATAAGGGATCTCGTCTAAATTCCGAAAAGTTCCACCTTGGGGGAAAAATGTGGGAAAGACACCGGAAGGGTATAATATGTACAAGTGGTCACAGGTCTTTGCAACGATATGTCACATGAAAGATCTCGGCTAAATTTATAAAAATGCCCCCGTGGGGCACAGTGGTGGGAGGGCCGCGGGAAGTGCATAACATGAATAAGTGGTCAAAGGGCTTTCAAACAATATGTCACATAAGGGGTCTCGGTTAAATTTAGAAAAGTGCCCCCCGTGGAGGCAAAGTTGAAGGACGAACACCGGAGGTGCATAACATCAAAAATGAGTCACAGACATTTCCAACAATATATCACATGATGTGTCTCGGCTAAATTTCGAAAAGCGCCCCTTTGGCGGAAAAGTAGGGTGAGAGACATCAGAAGTGTATAATATGTACAAGTGGTCACGGGCCTTTCCAACGATATGTCACATGAGGGGGTCTCGACTAAATTTAGAAAATTGTCCACGTGAAGGCAAGGTGGGGGAGGGACGCGGGAGGTACATAACATGAGTAAGTGGTCACAGGACTTTCCAACAATATGTCACATAAGGGGTCTCGGCTAAATTAGAAAAGTGCTCCCCGCGGGGCAAAGTGAGAAGGGACACCGGAGGTGCATAATATCTATAACTAATCACAGGCCTTTCCAACGATATGTCACATGACGGGTGTCAACAAAATTTAGAAAAGTGCATCCCATGGGGTCAAAGACACCGGAAGTGCATAACATCAATAAGTAGTCACAGGCCTTTCAAACGATATGTCACATGAGGGGTCTCGTCTAAATTTATAAAAGTGCCCCCGTGGGCGAAAAGTGGAGGGAGGGGTGCGGGAGGTGCATAACATGCGTAAGTGGACACAGGACTTTCCAGCAATTTGTCAGATAGATGTCAACAAAATTTAGAAAGTGCACCCCGTAGGGCAAATGGGGGGGAGGGACACCGGAGGTGTACAACATCTATATGTGGTCAGAGGCCTTTCTAACGATATGTCACATGACGGGTGTCGGCAAAATTTAGAAAAATGCCCCCCGGGATGGCAAAGTGGGGAAAGGGGCACGGTAGGTGCTTAATATGAATAAGTGATCACAGGACTTTCCAATGATATATCACTTGAGGGCAGTCGGAAAATGTTAGGAAAGTGCTCCCCCAGGGGGCCAACTATCGCACACCTCGGAATACAACCCCTCTTTTTGAAATTTCATATATTAAGAAAAACATTTATCGGAGGGCTCCGTAAAAAAATCCGAACTAACATGATGAAAGCGCAAAAATTTTGAAAACAACCCTTTCGCAGTGCGGGCCAAATTGGTGAGGGCGAAAAAAAGTCTCATAATATGAAAGTGTGATCCGTGAGCTTTCTGATGATATATCACATGGCATCTCCAAAAAAGTTTGAAAACTGCTCCCCCTCCCCCCGTGAGTCCACTTTTTCGCCCCTGAATTCACGTAGCCCCCACTTTAAAATTTTTATATTTAATAAATATTATTTACCGGAAGGTTTCATAAAAAAAACAAATCTAAAAATGATATTTGTTTTAGAAATCGCTATAGTCCAAGAGCTGACAGCACAGAAAACTTATGTTATCAAGCACAAGAAAAAAACCTTTATTTTATGAAAAGTAGAAGTAGGGGAATCTAATGATCCATGTCTGCCTGAAGTGAAGTGGTGCATAAGCGAAAAATTAATACCACCAGTGGCTGACCCGTAGGTTTATCATTGTGTTTGTGCTACAAACTAAGGTATGAAACATGGAGGATAGTTGTAGGACAAACACAATGATAAACCTACGAGTCAACCACTGGTTGTATTAAATTTTGGTTTATGCACACAATTCACTTCCGGCAGACATGGATCATTAGATTCCCCTATTTCTACTCTCCCTTAAAATAAAGGTTTATTTCTTGTGCTTGATAACATAGGTTTTTGTGCTGTCGGCTCTTTGACTACTACGGTTTTAAAAATTTGTTCGCCCCATCCCCACCCCCGAAATTCAACATCGGGGAAGAAAGGTTCACAGGGCTCCGAAATGGTCCGCCAACTGAATACCAATAAATTTTAACAGAACATTTTATGGTAGGTTTGCGCTAGAATGAACTTTCAAAGGTGATTCCGGGGCGGTATGTATGAAAAATCTAAAAAGAAAATGTTTCTAAAATAATATTGGTATTCAGTTGGCGGACCATTTTGGAGCCCTGGGTTCATAATATGAAATTGTCAAAGGGCTTTCCGATTATATGTGACAGGAAGGGTTCGGTAAAAGTTTGAAAATTGCTCCCCGCATGGGTTCACTCTCACGCACCCGGATTTCACCCGACCCACCTTCCTCTTTGCAATTTTTATATTTAATAAATAATACTTAGCGGAGGGTTCCGGTACAGCATTTAGAATATATAGTGTAGAAATCTGCTATCCAAAAAGCGCTAAAAAGTTTTATCCCTTAAATGTGCAATGATGCTGAAATCCAGGGAGCCGATCGCAGCGTCATCGGCGATAAATTTTCAAATTTCAAAGTAAACATGCTATTATTACAGCGTCTAGACCAAATCGTCTGGGAGTTTTAGAAAATATCCTGAAGATGTCGCTGTGATCGACTCATTGGATTTCAGCATCGTTTGACATTTCAGGGATCCAATATTTTAGCACTTTTTAAAGTATTACTAGGATAATGGAGTTAGGAATAAAGAGGAGGAGACATATTGTGTGTTATCTAGTAGTTGCGAGTGAAGTAACCGAGGAGGTTGTCATAAGATGGCTGCTGCTTTTTTTAATCAGATCCACTGTTTAGTATTACCGCAGATGAAACTTCTACCAGTAAACTTGTATTGAAAAGCTCGTCTTATTTAAGCTCCTTATTCATAGAAAATATCTCTCACAAATATGGTAAAAGATTTCTATTTCATTTTACTGGTGTCAGTTTGCCAGGTATTATAATCTTTTCACTGACACTGACAGGAGGTTGTCTTGGTTGTCACAATATGGCGCAACTACTACCGCTGAAGTAAACTTCCACCAGTAAAAATAAATATCAATTTTTGCTATTATTTTTGACTGAAATTTTCCATTAATAAGGCGTTTGACTAAGGAGAAATTTTCTTCTTAAATTTACTTGTGGAAGTTTTCCCCGGCGGTAATGAATTCCCGCGAAAGCGGTTACAGTTGAAGCTTCACTATTTTAAGGATGTGTCAGTTCCTCTTTCATAAATGTTTTATGACTGGGATAGCCGATTTCCACACTATATAGACGCTGCACTCCAAGATGTGCCAGCTTGGTAGGGCTAAAGTAAGAGAAACTTTGAATATTAATGCTTCATTTCACAGCTTATTGTCATGCCTCTTTCTCCATCTCGTCTCTTAGTATATCTTTTCTCGATAAATCTTCTTACATCTCTACTCTGCCGAGGACGAGAAATTGATTTCTCGTTCTCGGCCAACGTGTGAAAAGACAATTATCGAGAACAACATATTGAGAAGCGAAGAAAATTGATTTCTCATTCTCGGCCACAATATGAAATGTTGAAAAGCTCGAGAGGAATCATGGAGAAGCCACAAGTCGAGATGCCAGAAAAATCATCGAGATGAGATTAACCGAAATGCGAAAGTTTTAAGAGTCACACTTACCGCATTTCTGGTATAAGTCATAATTTCTCAAAGGAGTGCATCTGCTTATCCAATCTCTTTTTGTTATTAACCGATATGGGTTAGGAGGCATTGTGGCTTATGTATTCAGTTCTGAATAGTCCTATTTTCAATATTACTGTTGAATTTAGTGTCATTTTGCCCCGAATTTTCAATGTTTCTCTCGTATTAGCTTTGCAGAGGTGATCCATACCCGAGCCCCCAGATAAATATTATTTATTAAATATAAAAATTTCAAAGAGGAAGGCGAGTAAATTCCGAGGGGCGCGAGAGTGGACCGACGTGGGGATTAATTTTCAAAATTTTTACCCAACCCCTCCTGTGACATATCATCGGAAAGTCCTTTGACCCCTCTTTCATATTATGAGCCTTTCTCCTCCTGGAGTTGAATTTAGGTAGGGGAGCGGTGAGGAGTAATTTTTTTAAATTGTAGCGATTTCTACAATAGATATAATTTTATATGTGTTTTTTTGATGGACCCCTCCGGTAACACGGGGGTTCCACGTCCCGGGCCCTGGCTCGTACAAGCCCATTTGTCCCTGCTCGGAACTACCCGAGAGCCAAACCCCGCGACGAGTCCCGAAGTTCGCCGCCTGGCACGACCCATCAAGGCAGCCCTCTCAGAAGCTCCGGCGAAACCGACGCGCTGCCCAAGGACCGTCACGCCGGTTATACCCAAAAAGACGATGAATTGGTCGCATACGACAATCCTCGCCACCCAGCTAGAAGAGCCAAATGGTCCCTTCTCTTGGTTCCCGCCCCGGTATGCCAAGACAGCCCGCAGGAACCGAACACCTACAAAGGAGTCGGGCCCACGAACCTACACGAGGTTTCCCGAGCCGGAGTTACTTTACGGAGGGCTCACAAGATCAAATACCATTTTCAGGCAAAGACATTTATGCGAGCCAACCAATAGGAGAGGGAGGTGCCTCTAACTAAGAAGCCCCGGGGGGTCGGGGAAAATCCATCCTAACGCCAAAGACGACGTCTCGTTCAGGGGATCACGAAGACGCCTTTAACGGACCCCGTGGAGACAAGGTAACTCCTCATCTGACGACATAGACATCGTCTCGCTAGGGTTTTTCGCTCAATCTCTCCGCTCAACCAGCGGAACCCCTCGCGGCTCGACACTGGGAGTCAAGAGAGAACAGACTTAATGCCGTCAGCGACCCCAGGCGGGCACAAAAAGCACCACCTAGACGGCATAGACCCCGACTTGCTAGGGGGTCGGAGGGTCCGGAGTCCCGCCGGTCCCGCAAAACTCGTCTCCACCCGAGGGTGGAGAAACTCCGGGAGGCCGGCAAAAGCCCAGCCCCCAATACCTTACCTCATGGCCGTCGAGGGTACCCAAGCACGAATGTTCCTGACCCCGTGCAGTGACCGACCGCTACCTGTTAGTTGCGTTCGAAAGTTAGTTTGAGACACCGCTAGATCCTCACCACTGAGCGCCGCAACCTCCTGTAGCGCACAGGTACGCAGGACATAGGTCGGACCAAGAGTTTACCCGAGGTTCGAAATGCAGCCGCGTTAGTTGGCGAGCCTCCGGCCCAGTTCCCTGCGGGGAGTGTGGACCTGCCGGCCGACCCTCTCCCAGGGTTTACGGGACGACATCAGGCAACCAGAGCCATACTGGCCTCCCTCTGTGATCGCTCCTTAGTCGACGAGGGCACCACCAAACCCTACCCACCTTAGGGTCGGCTTCAGCTGCAAAAATCTCGGCGGGATGAGCCTCCTGACGCAGATAGCACATCAGGCGCTGTCCGAAACCCTCACCCTTGGGTTGCTCCGGGAGACCCTGTATGGCGATCCCTCGAGCCCCGTCGTCACCAGTGAGTCACCGAAACCCTGCTCTACAAAGCCCGCTCTCTTCTCTCAGGCCCCCTCTTAGTCAAATGGTGGATGGGGTCCTATCACATTATCTAGTCTTTGCCCAGTGACACCGTCTGGCCCATAGGCCGCACTGGGGTCGACCTATGGACCATCGCTATCCGGCTTGCCCAGAGAACGCAGGTGCCGGGGGTGAAAGCACATCAACATGAAACCGTGTCCACCCATGCACGACGTCTGTTACCCGTGGCCACCGGACTTGAGCCCGGTCGACCGCGAGCCACTCTAGGAGGTTGTGATTCGTCCCCGTCCGGCTCCCTCACATTCGTGTACAACGAACTCGGCCGGGCTCCAAGTCTCCTCCCCACTCAAGGGGTTGGTTTCGGGCCACCCGGAGGGGCGGCCACGGAGCCCTCCGGTAAATATTACTTTTTAAATATAAAAAATTAAAAGTGAGTGTTGCGTGATTTCCGGGTGTATTCTGGGAAGAAAGAGTGAACCCACGTGGGAGGGGTAAATTTGAAACTTTTTTGTACCCGTCATGTGACATATCTTTGGAAAGTTTTTGGACCACTCTTTCATATTATGAATCTTTCTTCTCCCCTCCCAAATTTGACCTCCCGGGGTGGCAGTTTTCGTACTTTTTTGAAATCGTAGCTTTTTTATCATTTTAGATCGGATTTTTTTTTTTAGGGAGCGCTCCAATAAATAATTTATAATATATGAAAATTTTAAAGAGAGGGAGATTGGATGTATTCCGAGTGGCGGGATAGTTGGAATCCTGGGGGCACTTTTCTTTCTTTTGCCGACACCCCTCATGTGATACACCATTAGAAAGCTCTGTGACTCCTATTTCATTTTATATACCTCCCACGCCCCTCCCCCCACTTTGACCCCACGAGGGGCACTTTTCTAAATTTAGCCGTCACACCTTATGTGATATATAGTTGGAAAGTACTGTGACCACTTATTCATATTATGCACATTTCTTGCCCCCCCCCACTTTGCTCCCCGGGGTGGGGTTCGTTTAACGTATTCCAGTAGAGAGTTTTCTAATAATGGGGAAATTATAGTTCTGATCTCAAATGACGTAGAAAAATGAATAAAAATTTTTGATCCCATTTACCATACTTTTAGTTCATGTTTTTGCCACTAGGGGTTGCTTCGATTCTTATTTCTTTGTCTATTTCGCTGCTAATTGCCGAAAAATTCTAATTTTTGATACTTAAACTCCCCTTACCGCTTCATACCTACTCACGCCTTTTCAACTTTTTGCAGCCAGGGAACGCCGTCACACGACTTTTCCACTATTGTGGCTCCATTATAGCCTTCCTTCGGTTTGTTGTTTTTTAATTCCATCTATTCTCTGTTACTATGTATTAAATAAAATCTGCTTTATAAACATGTAAAAACAATGATTTTAATAATCGATTGTAGAACATCTCGATTGTAGGTTCTCGAAAGTAATTGATGACTGTATCGATTGTGGTTTTTAAGATGACGATTTTTTTCGATTGGTAAATCTTCGAGAATTACCCATCACTAATCAAACTCCTTCACGGATTGTAGCGCCATAGTGTATGCATGTATATATTTTGTTATAAGCAGCACCTTTGATCAGAGAAAGTAAAAGGTGAAACTGTCAGCTGTCTTATTTTCCTGTCTTGGTTACTGTATCCTGATTTATGCATAGCATTTAATAGTAGACATTACTCCCAGTTCATTGGTACCCCAATCTTTTTTATGATATTATTTTCAGAATAATTAATAGAGAGTGATCCCTATCTCTCGATATCATTAAAAATATATTTTTTAAATTATGCAACCGATTTCAAGTCTTTTTTCTGTAATCTAAGTCTTACCGAACACTCAAATGCGGAATTCTCAACATGGCTGGTCTTACGTTATTATGATATAATAACAGGGCTGCCACAGGCGATTATTTTTCTATTCTATTCGCGCCACTACTTAAAAAATATAAATATTGTAATATATTTCTCTTTCAAATGTTGGCAAAGATTTTTGTTTTGAGAATGTGGTGCGAGATAGAATTAAAAAATAGTCGCCTGTGGCAGTCCTGTAATAATGTTATAGATAATTGCATTTTTCAGGTGGCGCAAGCAGTAAATCGCAAATACGAGTATGGTTCGAATTTTCCGTTATATTGTTCAGGGATTACTAACAACCAACGCCCAGTGACAAAACTTCGCAAAATCGTGGCCGAAACTTGAGTCGTTTAAACACATTCCAAAATAGCTGAAAAGTTTCGGTTCCTAATTAATCGTGCTTTCAGGATTTCTTCTGATGTAAATCTAGGGGAGGAATTAGAGAAAATTAATCTTATTGCTATTGATAATGGGTATCAGGTAAAGTTAATTAACAAATTAAAATCATTTGATAAAATGTACACGGATACTTCTGTAAGTAAAGCTATTAATGAAGTTAATATGAAAAGGGTATATGGATTGAATGGTTGGACAACTTGCGGTGTCGCAACATAGAGGAAACACGTGCGATAGAGAAAATGTAGGGGGCGTATTATGTTTACTTGCTTATATTCGATGATATTTTTCCAGTTTTCATATGCATTGTATTTGAAATTTCGGTTATACATTCTGATGGCGACTCAGTGAAGGAGTTGAGGCATGTCAATTTAGATTTTTAATATACTTTTAATGTTTTTAGTAACGTCTTTTAAGCAAATAAATATTTTAGTGGTATATTTTAACTTTTCCATTTGGTGATATAGCTGAAAAGTGTTTATGAATTCTGTTTGTCTCTCCGTCCGTCTGTCTATTTGTCTATCCGTCTATCCCCACTCTAACTCTCGTAAATATTCTCTAATTGCCATGTATTTGATATATGTTGTTGAGGTTCACAATGACATGTTCGGTATTGAAAATGAAGTGTGTAGTATTTATAGTTCGTTTGTAGAGGCACTCAAAATCATTTCGTTACATTATAGTCTATGGGGGAAAAGCGTTTGCAGTGTATTTTAATGATGTCACGCTATTTAAAACATACTGAAATTTATATACATGACTTAGGTAAACTACAGGATGTTTACTATACAATATGGCGTAACATAGCATTTATCGTTCATTTACAGGGACACACAAGAGAATTCGTTTACAGCACTGTCTATGAGGGCTAATTGTTGTAAGTGTGGTTTCAATTGTGGCATGAGTTTTTAAATTTAACTATTTTTTTTGCATATGTATAAATATTCTATTGATTATATACAGGGTTGCACAAAAGAATTTTGATATTTTTCTGACTATAAATGGTAATTGCCGAAATTTGTTTTTAAGGGGTCAGGTAACGTTTGAAGTTTCCGAAAATCGATTTTTTTTTTAAATAGCTTATAATTAAATATGATTCTTTGGGAACATTTAAAATCAAACCCCATACAAAAAATCGCATTAGAAGAGAAGTTATGTCTAAAACACTTTGAGCTTTTGCTATATGATCAACGGGTTTTTCAATATTTAAAGCCAATTTTCTCAAAACAGCGATTCTGATCATTGCGCGCACGATTTCTTAAAAACGGTTGCCTAGAATTTCACGAAATTTTTGGTGGATGTATTAAACGTACAGAAGCACAAAATGACCTATTATTATGTTTCTCAAGTAAGAAGTTTAGAATTCACGGCTACTTTTGTATAAAAAAAATCTCGATATTTCGAATTACTTTAAAAAAACTAAAAGTAAGCCAATTTCCAGAACTACCATAAATTTTGTCAGGTAAAATCCCCTATTGCCTGGACTATTATATTACTTACCTATTTTTTTATTTACTTGTATTGATGACTTTTAAGTTGTGTTTAATTCTTAGTTCCTAACTATAAGCACTGTTTTGATGAGGTCTATAGATGTCTATGATGGTTAAAGTTGCAGTAAAGCTAGAGATCTTACCTACACAGCTTCCAGGTTGTGTAATATTTAAACGGAGTTTCTGACTGTAAAATAGTCAATGAAATATCGTCTTCATTTTGAAAGACCTATCCAATGATATGCCACTCATTATGGTGCGTAATTTTTTTCGTCTCTACCGCCATTTTGTATTTTACGTCCGCCATTTTGAATTTATAAAAACAAACTTAGCCTATAACCATCGAACGGTTAAGACACTTCGATAGAGATCTCATCCATTAAAATCCATCCAGCCGTTGGGATGTTTCGAGGGTATAAAGAAATCCACATACCCAGATACGCGTGAAACACATAACCATTCTTGGCAGTCGGGTAATAAGATCAGAGTTCTTCTGCCGTTCTAGCCATTTCATAGCTGTTCCCAAACATTCAAAGGCTTCATTATGTGATGGACCTGGGTTATTTTCAGAGCATTTGTTTTAATTTTTTCAATTTCTTTTCATCTTAAATCTCATCCACAATCTCATCATCATTACAAATTTTTTTGAGAGAAATAGGCTGTTCGGATAAATGGAAGTTAGGTTAAAAATATTTTTTGAGAGAAATAGGCTTTTCTGATAATTGAAAGTTCGGTTAATGGGAGTTCCGATAATCGGCGCTCTACTGTATTTCTTTTCTTTTCTTTTTTTTTTAAATTCAGATATATGTAATTTCTATAAGTTTCACTAGAAAACCTGTTTTATATTATTTTTTTTTAATTATGTGCGATTTTAAATTATGTCAATAATAATTCTAAACTGTGCTTGTTATTATATTTTACCGATTAATTCATAAAAAAAAATTCTGGCTTTCTGTAAAGCAACGACGGAGGAGGGGGAAGAGAGGGGTAAATATTTTGTTACTGGCGACTAGAATATTTTGCTGGCTACCATGGTTTTAACAAACTTGTAAAGACTTGAATATATATAAGATAAACAGGGATTTCACTGGTCCATTTTTAGAAAATCAGTGTTTTTTCAGAGAAAAATTCGTGGTAGGTTTCTGGAACAATTGTAAGAAAAACACCCTTACAGGTAAGTTTCTACGAAATTTACCACAATTTTCAGCGTCTAAGCAGCGGCTAAAGTAAATCTGTTTCAAACTGAAATTTTTATTTAAAAAATGAAGTCAAATACATTATAAGCAAAAGCAAGCTCCAATTTATGAAAAAAAAAAAAAACCCCATTATGGTAGGAAACACAGTTGCCTGACTCGCGGGTTATACGCGGGAAATTACGGTATGAAGATTTCTTTTGAAAAAAAAAGTTGTGTTCAAAAAACGGACTGAGTGGGATCCCTGCATAGGCATAAAACATATCGACAAGCAGATATCGATTATTTTCAATATACCATTTCTATATATTGGAAAGTTTCCATTTCACTTATATACTCTTAAAATTTATTTCTTTTTAATTACATAGACACTCTGATTTTTATGTTTCATAAAGTATTTACACCAGTTTCTTGTTTAACTGCAACTTGTTTTTTCAATTCAGCTTTCAACAAATCGATGAACATAGTGTATCACAATAAATATTTTTTTCAGATGTAAAAAAATTATCTTCAAGATTCTTACAGAGAAATTTCCAAAGCAAAAAGAATTATGAAAATCGGAGTACCTTTTAAAAAATTGTACGTGAACATTTATTAAATATTTGTTTTTTGACTTGAACAACCTCCCTTCTTTGAAGTTGGATAAAAATCACTTTTGAGACACCTTATTGAGCCATTTCCAATAAAAAAGATTTATGAAAATTTAAATATTCGTTATGAGTTATGGGTAAACATACATTAAGCATGTATGTTTTCAATTGAATAACCTCCTTTCTTTAACCCTTAAATGCATGATTTTTTACTTTGTTTCGAAAAAATTATATGATTCTCAGAAAGTGTTATTACACAGGAAAAATAATGAAAAAAATCAGAGATACATTTTTCGTATAACACACCAACATTTTCTTATGTTGCACTTCTTCAATACAAACAAAAACTACCATCATAACAAAAATACTGAAAATACTAAATATTTTAATAAGTATGAATCTAGGTATGCATTTCATTTGGAAAACTTAACCCTTAACAATAGAACGCCCGGAAGGAGTCGATCGACTCCGACAATATGATTAAATGTCAACTGGAACCGGAAATTCTTTCATAAAATAAGTTAAATTCAAACTCCGCAGATTTGCGTTAAATAAATCAGTCAAATAATTTTAAATAAAAATTCTGGTGTCAAATATTTTTATGAAACTTGAGTAAAAATTTCCGGGCTTTCTAGTGTTAAATGCATGAATTATTCTTTTAGAATTGTGTTTATTATTATTATATTACAGTTTAGACACCAGAAATTTTGAGATAGATTTCTAACTTTATTTAGTAGCATATTTTTGAAACTTTTACGCATTCATCTCTCTATATAAATATAGTGGGTGCTAAGAGTTAAATAAAAAGTGATGCAAATATGCATCATTATGCATTTAAGGGTTAAAGTTGGTTAAAATTCATTTCTAAGAACCTTATTGAACCATTGCTAATACAGAAAAAAATTATGAAAATCGGAGCATCACTTCAAAAACTGCACTTCAACATGCATTAAGTGTGTATATTTTAGTTGAATAACCTCCTTTCTTTGAAATAGGTCAAAAATCATCTTTATGATTATTCATTGACTCCGTTCAAATACAGAAAGAATTATGAGAATCGGAATGTCATTTAAATGTTCTGCGTAAACACACATTATGCATGTATTTTTTAAATTGAATAACTTCCTTTCTTTAAAGTTGGTTAAAATTGATCTTTAAAACACTTATTGAGTCATTCCCAATGCAAAAAAAAAAAAAAAAAAAAAAAAAAAAAAAAAAAAACATGAAAATCAGAGAATCACTTCAAAAACTATGTTAACATGCATTAAATACGTATATTTTAATTACCTCCTTTCTTTGAAATTGATTAAAAATCATCTCTATTATTATTCACTGAAGCTACTCAAACACAAAAAGAATTATGAGAATCCGAACATCCTTTAATCCTTTCAGGGCCAAAGTACTCCTACTAATAAAATGCTGAAATGATTAACTGACACCAGAATTCACAACCAAATTTATTTGAAAATAAGTAAAGATTTTTCTTCGTCTACTTAATAGTAGGAAATATTTGATTCCATAATACTGGTGTCAATGTGGCATTTAGGAATTAAAATAAGGTGGTCCAAAAATGAACCACCGCCCTTCAAGGGGTTAAAAGTTCTGCTTAACCCTAGAAAAGCGAGGAATTTTACTCAAATTTTACAAAAAAATTTCGCACCAGAATATTTATTTTAAATCATCAACTTATTTATTTATATAGCTTTTTTTTTCAAACTAGTTTTATAAAGAAATTTCTAGTTCGAACCGAAATATATTCATTTGGTAGCGGTCAAAATGACCGCGCGCCGTTTTTCTAGTGTGAAACATACGTTAAGCATGTATTTTTTCAAATTGAATATATTCCCTTCTTTGAATTTGTTAAAAGTCATTTTTAAAACACTTATTGAATCATTTCCAATACACACACACACACACAAAAAAAAAAAAAAAAAAAAAAAAAAAAAAAAAAAAAAAAAAAAATGAAAATCTGAGCATCCGTTCAAAAATTACGAAATGTATATACATATATTTTTTGAATTGTATATATCTTACAATAATTCGATGACTATTGCGTATCACAATAGATATTTTTTTTTCAGATCTAAAACATTATCTTCAAGATACTTACAGAGATATTTCCAGAGCAAAAATAATTATTAAAATCGGAATAGCTGTTGAAAAATTGTTCGTGAACATATATTAACCCATTAACGCCCAAATTATTATATACGTTAAAATGTAAATTTTGGATTTCCCACCACTTATAAAAGTAGAGTAATTTTTATCCTATTTTATCAAGGAATTTGTCTTGTGAAAGAAAGTATATATTTATCTTCATGTTTACTGGTGTGAAAAGCGCTTTCTTACCAAATACTTGTGATCCCCAAATGGGGATCATGGCAGGGAATGGGTTAACCCTTTCAGGGGCAAGGTACTTGTATTCGTAAAATGTTCAAATAATTGTCTGACACCAGTATTTACAAGACAATTTATGTGTAAACAAGTAAATGCAAATTTTCGCGTACTTAATAAAGATGAAATTTTCATTATAAAATTCCGGTGCCAATGTGGCAATTAGGGATTAAAATTATGTGATGCCGTGACGGCATCACTGCCCTTTAAGGGGTTAAATAATTGTTTCTTGACTTAACAACCTTCCTTCTTTGAAGTTGTTTAAAAATCTCTTTTGAGATACCTTATTGAGCCATTTCCAATAAAAAAGATTTATGAAAATTGGAGTATCCGTTATGAGTTATGGTCAAACGTACATTAAACATGTATTTTTTCAATTGAGTAACTCTCTTCCCTTAAAGTTGCCTAAAATTCATTTTTTAAGATCCTTATTGAGCCATCGCTGATACAAAAAAGAATTATGAAAATCGGGGAAGAACTTCAAAAAGTTCTTCTTCTTCAAAAAACTTCTTCCGTTAACATACATTAAATATGTACAGGGTGCCCATAATTAAACGACCCTACTTTAAAGTTGTCTACAGACAAAACTATTGTTCACAAAGTTGTGAAATTTTCCGAAAGACATAATAAGGGGATGGAAATTTGTTTAAGCCAAAACAAAAGTTCAAAATTTCTAACCAGAAGGCGATTTTTAATAAATTACATATTTAGCATTACGATAGTTTAGAAATTTTATTTACAAGGTGTCCATAATTAAACGACCCTATTTTAAAGTTGTATACACGAGAAACTATTGTTCAGAATGTTGTGAAATTTTGTGGAGGGCATAATAAAGGTATGGGAATTTGTTTCAGCGGAAAAAAAAAATAGGAGGCCGTTTTTAAAAGAATTATGCATTTATCACACATTTACGATAGTTTAACAAATTTTGTTATAACCAAACATGTTCCGTATGAAGGTCATCATTTTCAGATACCATTTGTAATCATAAGATAGCATGTTCCACAGTTGACCGAAGTGTGTTCTGGGAAATGCTTAGAACATGTCGTGAAATGCTGTCTTTAGAATCAGGTAAAGTTAATAAACAAAATCTCTAAACTACACTATCATAATGCTAAATGTGTAATTTATTAAAAATCGCCCTCTGATGGCAAAGTTATGATTTTTTTCCCTTAAACATGTTCCCATCCTTCTATTATGTCTTTCACAGAATTTCACAACTTTATGAACAATAGTTTTGTCTGTAGACAATTTTAAAGTAGGGTCGTTTAATTTTGGACACCCTGTATATTTTAATTGAATAACCTCCTTTCTTTAAAATCGGTTAAAAATCATCTTTATGATTATTCACTGAACCCATTCAAATACAAAAAGAATTACGAGAATCGGAATATCCTTTAACCCTTTCAGGTGCAAAGTACTTCTAGCAGTGTTTACAATGTCACTTGGTATCAAACCGGATTTACAGATGCCGCTATCGTTCCTGCTTTCATTTTGCACCCATTTACAAACGCAAGCATAAAACCCCTCCCATGCAAAAAACCGGAAGCTGCGTAATAATTCGTTCTGAATTATGATTGGCTGATTAACCCCTTCACGCTCGAATTAAATTACGGTTAAAAAATTCAAATTGCTTATTGGCACCACTTTTATGAAAAAGAAATATTCACGTTATTTAATGACAGGAAAAACGATGCTAAAATATAGACAATTTCACTATTTTATAAAACTGGTGGGAACTAAACAATCTGAGTGAAAGACGCAGCCCGAGAATATGACGGGAGCGAGAATTAAGGGGTTAAGGTACTGCGGTACAAACTTCCAGTGTAAACATAAACAGAAACCGTCTAGAGTCATTTTCGCGTGTTATAATCTTCTTTCTTTTGCTTTTTTGAGGATTAAAATGTTTGACCGCTTAATGTTAATGCAAACTTTGATTGACATATTTGTAACACCAGAGCCAAGCCCGCCTCTAGACAATTTTCTGCTTGAGGCGAGCATTATTTTGCCGCCCTTATGACGCAATCGTTTTTTCACCATTACACAAACTTTTTTTAAAAATAAGTAAATAATATAATAGCTATAATTTTTTAAAAAGAAAACAAATATGCATAAAATTTGTTTACTTTTAAGAAATTTAAAATAACCAAACTACGTAAGATATTTTGCATAAAAAAAAAATACTACTATTACTGCTAACTTGGCATTAAATGAATAAATCATATTCTAGTATTTACAAGAAAGACTCATACAAAGAGTAAAACTTACGCTTCAAAATCCCTTTTATAGCGGGTCCCAGAAAAAACTAAAATTCCATTTTATTTTTTAAACCGAAACTAGAATTTTAATTAATAATTATTACAAATAAAACATTTTCATCTTAATTATAAAACATTACCTAGATGCTTAACATTATCTATCTAAATGAAGACACATAATGTTAAGCAAAGACAGCTAACCCTTTCGAGGACGGTGTCCTTAAAAAAGGACACCTAATTTTAATTCCAAAACTGACAAACGGCACCAAGAATATTTAACTAAAATTTTCCTATTATAATATACGTGAAAATAAGCAAGTTCGTATTTTCTAATAAATTGGTTTATAAATTCCGGTGTCAGTCCATTATTTTACCAGTTTATAAACAGAATTACTCCGCGCCGGTAAGGGTTAATGGCAAGCTAATGTTAAAACTGGGAGCATTTTTGACAAATTTCATTTTCACTATCTGTGAAAATAAAATTCTGGCGCCTGGGGCACAGGCCCCAACTGACCCTCTCTAGTTTCGGCCCTGACTCTGCCCGACACTCTTCCCATGGGGTCGCTACGGCCCTTTCAGGGCCATCGCTACGAGGTTTTAATGGAGGGGGGGGGGGGCTTAAATTACCAAGTGAAATTTCGGTATCTGCCAACCCATTGGCAAACAAAAATAGATAATCCTTGAGGTTTGCCAATTAGTTTTATAATTTTGCCAAGTTACTACAGTTATAAAATATAAACAGTTTTTATTTGTGAAAAGCTTAATAATGTTCACAATTATATTTTTAATTTTTGGCCAAGTCTATCAGAAATAGAAAGTGTATTATATTTTTTATTAAAGTTTAAACAAATTTGCCAACCAAGTTTGTAAATTTGCCACGTGTATTAGCATTCGCGTAAGATTTTTTTTTTTTTTTTTTTGGGGGGGGGGGGTAGCCCTTTGCGAGGGCTGTGGCTAAGTTTAATAAACAGTATTGAGCCAAAAAACATGTCAAACATTTAATCAATCAAATTATGTATAAAATTTGTGTATGACTTTCAAATAGCAAAATAATGATATCAGTAAAAAGTTAAAATATCTTTTTGAAATCGTACACACAAAACAAAATCCCATTATATGTTGATATAATATGTTATAAAGGTGTGCACGGGCCAACCTGACTCATAGAAAGAAAAATTCGGCCCAGTATAAAAATTAAAAGTTCGGCCCGAGTCCGGTTCGGCCGAGTATAAAAGTTAAAAGTTCGTCCCGAGACCAGCCCGGAGTAGAAAAAAAGTTCAAATTTCATCGGCTCGGCCCGAACTAATTTCTACAAAATGTTGATTTTTCGTCGACTTGGTTAAAAATTTGTCTCGTACGGGGAGTTCTGACCAAAAACACTTATCTAGCTTTTTTTTTTTCATGTTTATAATCTTCATTTTTATAGAAATGTCGTAGCCTGCGATATTTATTTTTTTTAATGAATTTCTATTTGTTGTATGTAAATGTTTCAGTTACCATTAATATTGATAATCCATATTCCAAGAATTGGAGATTTAAAAATCTAAAAAATGCTGTACAGTAAAATCTTCTAAGACGGAATTGCACAGGAAAGAAAAAAAAAATGCGGTATAGACAAGTTCCCTTCTTCGCAGGTGTAAATATATTAAATACAGTCAATCAGGGTAACTTTGATCCGCATTTTCTCTATTTTCATATGCCACACTCTTATTTGAAGGATATTGTCGCAACTAGGGGCATAAAAGAGAAGAAATGATCCTAAATTATTGTTTGACTATAAAAAATTAAGGAATAATAAGGATAAAAGCAATAAAAAATGGATTTTTAGCCTGGTTCAAAGTTACCCAGCCATTTACGGTAACTTTGCACCATGTGATAAATTTTTATATAAAATAATTAATTATAAAAAAAAAACTATTGTAGTCAGGACAACTTTAAACACCAAAAAATGTTTTCAGATATGTAACGACTGCGAATTTACATTTCCCAACATCACAAGATTTGTATAATTTATGATATTACAACAAATATCAGGCATAAGAAAAGTGGAAGAAGAGAACCATGAACATTTAGAAATAAAAAAAAACCTGTTTATTGTTCATATAAAACATAAAAATGCAGTGAAAAACAATTTTCAATGTTTTAACTCTATAATATATCCATAGTTACAGTAATACATACAAGTACTAGTATTATTCAAACAAGAATAAAAAATGTCGAACGTATGAAATGTCAAATTTGAGTAGCTCCGCCCCTAATCACGCCTCTAAATGAATTTTATGTATTTTACACATATTTGTAAAAATATTTACATGTCATATCTAATGCACACTTTCGGCATTTATATAAAATATACGTGCAAATATGGGAAATTTTCGACAGTAGCATCTATAATCAGTAAATTATAAGCATCAGTGTAACTTTGAGCCGGCTCAAAGTTACCCTGAAAATGCGGTAAAATCCTAGTGCCTTCTTATTTTACATTTTATTAACTATTAATAAATAAATAATCACAAAATATTAACACATTTACAACACTTAGATAATAATATGTCTGATAAATGAGTATATTGTTACTTACTATGAACATTTAATTGGATTACAACAACTTCAAAACAGCATTCAAAATTAGCTTGAAAACAGTACTTCACAAAAAATGGTTAGATGATGCAATTAATAGTGCATAATGTTGCTAATTTATTTTCTAAAATAAAGAGTAGAAATCCCAGTTTAGAACCTTGCCAACAGAGCACAGTTCTTGAGTTTGTTTAGTCTTTTGGAGTCAAACATATTGAAAAATAGGAGGTGGCGCAAAGTTACACCCCGTGGTTCAAAGTTACCCTGATTGACTGTATTCTTTTCTTACGTATTTGTATAATTAATTTTGTATGGATCAACACATTTTTCTGTTTAAACCAGGATTTCGTTATAAGCAGGTTCTTTTTTCCCACGTTTTACTATATTTTAATTTAGTTATATTTTAATAAGCCTAAAAATCCACTATTCTTTAAAAAGAATAAATTTTAATGTTTAACTATAGAATAATGGCGATTTAGAAATGTATGCTTCTTTTTTTTGTTGTTGTTTTTTTGTTCCAGGCCAAATTTTACTGATCTTTGAACGGACGCCGAGACAATGATTTTCATACGGGCCGGGTCAAAACCGGGACTTAAAATTTTGGCCCATGAAGAGTAGGAAGAATGAAACCAGTGCTGGCTCGGTACGGTTGGTTGGTTGTTGTGTTTATGACAGCCAATTATCAACACGAGGGATATAGGCCCTAGGGGGGGGGGGGGAGTGCGCTCCGTGGGGATTTTTCTAAGGGAACCTAACCCGTATTTACGCTTGGAAAATCCAAGGTTCGAAGAAAACCACGAAAACTCCGAACGATTAGGCCGACGGGCGCGATTGGGTTCGAATCTAGCACCTCCCGTCTACCAGCTTCGAGGGCAGAACCTTTCGGCCACTGGTTGGGCCGGCTTGGTACGGAAAAAATAAGTTAGACCGGCCCGGCCCAATCCTTCAGGAAAACAGTAAGGCCCGATCCCGGCCCGACCCGAGTACCGTGGATGAAAATATGCTCGAGCTCGGGCCGTGCAGATCTCTGCCATGCTACCAGGCTTTATTATTATTGTGGAGAGCAACATCAGTACAAACCCTTCTTTATATATATTAATATTTTTTGGTTATTACAAAGACACACCATTTCTCTCAAAAAATCTTCTATATAGTCTGTAATAATTTACATTTTTGACTCTCATTGAAAAAACATTTAGTTACTTAAAAAAAGACGAAGTGCCGGTACTGATGTTGCTCTCCATAATAACAATGCCTGATAGCATGCTATATCAATTAACATATAATTATAATACGTGCATTACAAAAGCAGATTTTTCTGTTAATAAACTATCAAAAATCGCATATTGGTAATATTTAAAAGAAAATAGCTATTAAAAATAAGGCAAATCTTTAAGACCTAATTTCCCTTTATTTTGCTCTGGGGAAGTCATTTATTATGATATCGAAATCAATATTATAAAGCCATCAGATTATCAAGCTAAAAATAAATAATTAAATAAATAGATAAACATACTGCAGCAAACTTCACAATATATTATTGAAATTAAATAGAAAAAAATATGATATGAAGAGAAAATTACCTTATTATTTCAAATTATCTATATGAAGATTTAATTTTACAATAGTAATAATATTTTCAAAAACACAACTATCAACAATGAAGTATTTAACTCGATAATAACTTCACCTTGAATTTTCTTTGTCAAAGGAGTTTTTTATATCGCAATAATCAATATAGAAAATAATCTTGAAACCAAATTATTCTTACGAACGTAAAATAAATAAATAAATAAATAAAAATATAATCGCCGCAAAATGCTGGAAAAAATTCCAAAAATTCCTGTACGTAATTGCGAATAAAGTTTATTGAAAAGAGAACATTTTTTTTCTTTTAATTAAACTTAAAGATTAAAATCGGATTCCTTATTATTAATGTTGAAAAATCGTCGAAAAAACGAAAAAAAAAAAAACATTTAATTTTACTACAGTGAAATTTACTACAGTTACTTTGAAATTTACTAAAGTGAGAGGTAAAACATTCTAACAGGAATTCGTTTTTGAATACAAACAAAATTGGCGCAAAACCGCAACAACGCAAAAAATCGTATTGAAAATCGCGGGAGACAAAATTTAATTTATTATGCTAAATGTTTAAAACAGAATTCCTTTTGTGGTCATCAAAAAATCATCGCGGAAAGAAAAAAAAATGGTGGGGGGGGGGGGCTAAAAATTGCATTGAAAATTACAAAAACTTCCAAAATCGTGATGGGCAAAATTTACTATATTAGGCTAAAAGTTTAAAACTGATTTTTGTTTCTTAACGATTGTAAAAAATCGCAGCAGAATGAAAAAAAACCCGCCAAGATTCGTATGGAAAATCTTATTAAAAATCGGTAAAAAAAATCAAAAAACTTGATAAGGTTGTAAAAAAACAGTAAATAGCGCAAAAAAAGCACTGACAAAACTTTCAAACGATGGAGACAATACACTAAAACGGGTGAACTGGCGTTGTGTGTTTACCCGAAAGGAATCATGGGTAAATGCTGGACTACTGCCCTAGGGGTTAGCAGGGGTGAAAATGACCTAGGCTAGTTTCATCTTCAAACCATCTTTTTCAAATACAATGATGATATCGGCGTGGATTGAATCAGGATTAGCGGTGGCATTGTAAACCGTGCTTTAGTTGCTAAAATGTGAGAATGATTGGGTGACACCGGTATTTACGAACAGATTTGTATGAAAGTCAGTAAAAGCTTTTCTTTGCATACATTATGTAAAGCAAAATTTAATTCCTAAATTCTGGTGCCAATGTGGCATCTGGGAATTAAAATAAACTGGTATATATCATATACCTGTGCCTTTCAAGGGGTTAACCCTTTGTTGCTCAGTGTTCCATTACATGAGCACCAAACTTGGTTTTCCAAATGCTATAACGGCACTAGAATTTTGGTACAAGTATTTTCAGTTTATTATGTATGTGAAATAAAGCTTTTTCATATTTCGAAGTAAATTCGTTCGTAAATTCCGGTGTCTTTCAATCAGGGTTGCCAGATGGGATACTTCTTTAAATTCAGATTTCTTGATTGGCACCACTTTTTTGAAATGGTAAAATGCGCCTTATTTAACGACATATTAATTAAGGCAAAAACAAAGAAAATTTTACCGTTTCATAAAAGCGGTGACAATCAAGAAATCTGAATTAAAAAAAAGTAGCCCACTGGCGACCCTGCATTCATTCATGTAATCATTTTAGCAATGGAAGTGCTTTGCGCCTGAAAGTATTAAATGTTCTGCGTAAACACACATAAAGTATGCATTTTTTCCAACTGAATACCTTCCTTTTATTGAATTTGTTAAAAGTCATCATTAAAACACTTATTGAGTTATTTTCAATACAATAGAAAAAAAAAAAGAAAAGGAAAATCGGAGCATCCGTTTGAAAATAACGAAATATATATACATATATTTTTTGAATTGTACATGTATAATCTAATTTCTTTGAGGTCTGTTAAAAATCACCTTTAAGATACTTTATATTTTGAATATTTGTAAGCATAATATGTGTTCTACATCGAACATAGCCTGAAATTGAAACCCATGTCATTTTATAAAAACATATTTATAGCCCTAAAATTGGAGTTGGGTTCCTTTTTTTGATACCTAAAGGCACTGTCTTATAGCCTGTTCAAATTTTATTGCTCGTTTCGGTTTGTTACACACAGAATAAAAGGTATTTGGAATTTGTTTCATTTTTCACCGTGAAGGGGGAATTTTTAGGAGTTGTTTTATGTGTTTCTTGCTGTGTCATGAATTCTTATTTTATTTCTGATAGATTTTAGATAGGAGAAAGAATCTGAGAATCTTAGAAATTTATTTGTTCATTATGTATGTGTTTTATCCATAAAAATGACATTATTAGTTATATTGTTTAAAGAGCAATATTAGGCGTAAAAAAAAGTTTTAGAGCGTTTAAAGCATGCATATTAAAAGAAGTGTATACATAAATTATTGAAAACAGTTTGCTGTAGAATTAACTTGCAGAAAAGCGAAATGTTTTTATGACAAATTCAAAACAAACTCAGTTCGTGCAGCATAATCAAATTATCCCCTTTCTTTCATTATTTATATATACGCTTTTAACCCTTAAATGCATGATTTTTTATTTTGTTTCGAAAAAATTATATATAATTCTGAGAAAGATTTATTACGCAGAAAAAATAATGAAAAAAAATCAGAGATACATTTTTCGTATAATATGTCAACCTTTTCTTATGTCGCACATCTGCAATACAAGTAAAAACTGCTGTCATAACTAAAATATTGCAAATTAGTAAATATTTTAATAAGTATGAATCTAAATGCCTTATTTTACATGATTTTTTATTTCGTAAAATTTAACTCTTAAATGCATGGATTATTTTTTTTTAGAATTGTGTTTTTTATTCTTATATTAAAGATTAGACACCAGAAATTTTAAGATAGATTTTTAAATCTATTTAGTAGTATATTTTTGTTCATTTTACCGGATTAATATTTCTATATAAATATAGTGGTTTCTGAGAGTTAAATAAAAAGTGATGCATATACATTACTATGCATTTAAGGGTTAAGATGCGTGCATAAAACAATAGCTGCCAATTTTTACGCTTTTTTATTACCACTAAAATTTAAAAGAAAGTTCTGACTTATTTTTGTTGCAGATTTCGTTGATGAAGTGGGGCAAAATTTACTTTTAAATTTTAGCGGTAACAGAGGGAAAATGTTGGCAACTATGTTAACTCCTTAATAGTTTGCCCAAACGCCACTCGGGAAAGAAGGGCTTGCTTGCTTTATTACTAAAATCTACTGGACACCACTAATTTTCAACTGTAAACTTCGGTTTATTAATTGATAGACATTTTTCGAAAATACAAGGTAAATATTTTAGTACGGAAATAGTGGTGTTCCGTAACTATTTGTAGTTTATCGTATCAGAAAAAAACCCGAAACTGTTAAGGTGTTAAAACGCTTTAACCCCTTGAGGGGCGGTGAGATATATTACACACCACCTTATTTTTTATTAAGATTTGCAGCAGAAACATTTAATAAAATTTTACTTTTATAACAATGGTAAAAAAAAGCTGAAAAATTGCTTTTGCTTATTTTGAAATAAAACTTTTCCAAATTTCCGGTGGGAATTCAACACTGCAGAAACACAATTGTTTTCCCCTCAAAGGGTTAACCCTTTGAACTCGAGTGGTGGCTCTTACTCACCACTAGTTTTGCCAGGTATCCCGCGTAAATCGGGTCTCCAAATGATCTGGACACCAGAATTTTAATTTAATTTTCCCCGCCTTATCTAATGCAGAGCTTTCTTAGATTAAAGATGGTGAAATAAACTGTAAGAAATTAGTGGTGCCCAGAGCATTTGGAGCCCTGGTTTACGCAGGACTAATGGTAAGTCAGAGTCACCTCTCCAGTGCAAAGAATTACAATTTGTTTTTACTCCTAATATACAAGATGGTTCAAAAGGTGATTTACAAACGGCCCGTGTGGTTCTGTCAAGTCATGAGGAGCAAGAATTACATAGGGACTAGTGGTCGGAAACGCGATCGTGACAGTGAAATTGCATCGTGACCGTGACGTAAAGAAAAGATAATAAACGATGTAAAAAGAACTTTATTTTACAAAAAACTTAATCCAAGTACAAAGTGCAAATGAAAAATGTTACAACTCACAACAAGTGCTGAAAATGTCCTCCATTAGCCGTGATACATGCTTCACGTCACCACCGCATGGAATCGAGAACACGTTCCAACTGGCAAGAAGTCTTAGGGATACGTGCTGCCGCTTCAGCGAGCCGTTCCATGAGGTCCATGGCCAATGAAACGGGTGTCTAGTTGTAATGAGTTGTAAGATTTTCCATTTGTATTTTGTACTTCGATTAAGTTTGTTGCAAAATAAAGGTATTTTTAAACTGCTTGTTATCTTTTCTTTGAGTCAATATCACGATGCAATTGCACGGTCACAAGCGCGTTCCCGACCCCCAGTTCTTATGTAATTCTTGCTTCTCATGACCTGACACGCCCGCACGTGCCGTTTGGAGATGACGTTTTGAATCACCCTGTATACATAAAGTGCTCAAATTTATTAGTACAGGCATTTAGGGATGCTTTACTCTACGACAAGGTAATAAAATTAAACCACTTATTCAGCAGTAATACATGGTGTCTCCCATGGAACTATTAAGAAAGAGGAACTGGCACATCCTGAAAATAGTGAAGCTTCAACTGTAACCGCTTTCAAAGGGGTTCATTACCGCCGGGGAAAATTTTCACTAGTAAATTTAAGGAGAAAATTTCTCTTTATTTAAATGAATTTTCAAAGGAAAATTTCAGTCAAAAAATAATGGAAAAAACTTATATATTCATTTTTACTGGCGGAAGTTTAATTCAGTGGAAGTAGTTCCGCCATATTGTGACAACCAAGACAACCTCCTATCAATGTCAGTGAAAAGATTAAAATAACTTGGCAACAGATACCAGTATAAAAGAAATAGAAATTTTTTACCATATTTGTGAGAGAAATTTCCCATGAATAACGCGCTTAAATAAAACGAACTTTTCTATTTAAGTTCACTGGTGGAAGTTTTCATCGACGGTAATCAGAAACTGTGAATCCGATTAAAAAAAAACAGTAGCCATCTTGTGACAACATCCTCAGTTACTTCACTCGCAACTGCTAGACAGTACACTATATGTCTCGTCTTCCTTCTTTATAACTCCATTGTGTCTTCTCCAAAGCCTAATCCGAAATTTTATTGCTCCACCAGTGACCGAGAAGTTCTGTTCTCGAAGCAGGTAGACGGGAGGTGCTTTTTTCGATTCATATCGCGCCCGTCGACCTAGTCGTTCTGAGTTTTTATGGTTTTCTTCAAACCTTGGTTTTCCAAGCGTAAATACGGGTTAGGTTCCCTTAGAAAGACCCCACGGAGGGCACCCCCCCCCCCCTTAGGGCCTATATCCCTCGTGCTGATAATTGGCCATCATAAACAAAACCAACCAACCAACCGAAATTTTATTATAAGTTTATCAATAATGAAGACATTTTAGCGAACTTTGCAACCGATTAATTTTGCTTTGAGTGAGATTAGGGCTGTAATATAGGGTATACGGTGATATACTCCGTATATTTTCTGGATTTTTTAAAGAAATCCCGTATACTTCCCGTTTCTCAAATAAAGCTATAACATATAAACTCTCAACCGTATACCCTTTGGTTTTTTGCGACAACAGCACTCAGTGAAATGCGGTGATTTCAAGAGTGCACAATACTTCATCAGTGATGTCATACGTGAAAGTTAACCTGCATGTAATGCAAAGGATATGCAGGGATGAGATTTCCGCGTTTTGCACACCAGTATATTCTTAGAGAAAATGTTGTTCTCTTAAGTCACAAAAATGTTCCGATTAAATGAAATAACACTTTCTCTAACAAAATACTGGTCTGAAAAAACGCGGAAATCTCATCCCTGAGGATATGCATTTGTTTATGACTGAAAATTAATAAAAATGAACTTTATTTAATTTCTTAGAAGATACAATTCAAATGGATATTTCTGTTTAAATATTACACTAAAGTTTTTTACAATAGGGTCTAATCATTTTACAGATAACAGTTTTAAAACTTTCCCTAACTTTTGTCATTTCAAAAGTAACTAACCGCTTAACCGCATGTAGCAATAATATTATGAAAATGAAATTGTTTAGCTATTTAAGAAATGTACTGTATATATTTAAATATCTGTTATTTTTTCTAAAACAAATCAAACTCACATTGAATTAAATTAGAATTTTCATCATAAAGAAATGCAAATATTCTATGTCTGATGATTTTTCTTTTCTGATTGCGTCAGCATGTTCTAGAAATTGAAATCAATTTCGGCGCTCTTCTTCTTCAGATGATCGAGACTGCCACATCATTATTTTCAATTTTTCTTCTCTTTTCTGAAAGATATTTTGTTTGGTAATGGAAATTTACCGTGTTTTGATACTGCACTGTAAAAAAACCAAACATCTATTACGTTACGAAAACGTACTATAATCACAAACGAAAATATACAATAACCCCTTCCGAGTCACCCAAGTTTTCGAAAAGCATTCCTATATCTTTAGAAACTCCAGAAAAAAATTTATTTTCAAAATTTAAAGGAGAATTTATAAAAATAAATTTTTATTAGCCGCCGGTAATTTTCATAAACGTTTCCGAGTAGCTTTTACAATGCATTAATCCTTTAGCCTTTAAATGCATAAGTGATGCATATCTACATCACTTTTTACTTAATTCTTAGCAACCAGAATATTTAAATAGTAATATTAATCCTGTAAAGATTACAAAAATATGCTACAAAATAAAGTTAAAAATCTATCTTAAAATTTCTGGTGTCTCATCTTTAATATAAGAGCAAAAAACACAATTCTAAAAAAATAATTCATGCATTTAAGAATTAAGTTTTACAAAATAAAAAAATACATAAAATAACGTATTTAGATTCATACTTATTAAAATATTTACTAATTTGCAATATTTTAGTTTTTACATGTATTGCAGATGAGCAATATAAGAAAAGGTTGACGTATTATACGAAAAATGTATCTCTGTTTTTTTTTCATTATTTTTTCTGTGTAATATACCTTTCAGAGAATCATATATAATTTTTTCGAAACAAAATAAAAAATCATATATTTAAGTATTAATGCATGTTTTTTTATTCTGTTCGGAAAACATTATATTTGAGTCTATTTTTGTTAACTATCCGAAAGAAGAATAGTGATAAAAAATTATTTATGTTTTTGTTGGACATAATGTCACTCCTGAGTTATGTAACAAAAGTTGCTCAAAGTACGATAATTTTAAATTATATACTTACTTTAAAGTGTTTACACTGCACAATAACAACTATTCAACTATATAATAATTTTTATAATGCTTTTAATAGTTTCCAGAATTAATAATGACTATCTTACAAATATAGCAGGTCTCCCGCTGCGCTGGTCCGTTTTTTTGAAAACTAATAATTTTTAACAAAAAAATTCCGGTTCCATTTTTGCAACAATTGCAAGACAAACGCCCTTCGTAGTAAGTTTCTATGAAATTTATAAAGCAGATTTTTCTTTGAAAAATAGTGGTGTTCAAAAAACGGACCGAGTGGGAGCCCTGATACAGAGAAAAGACGTCAGTAGAACCGCTGCCATCGAAATACTCAAGGCCAGAGGACACGAGTTGTGACGTCATCACTAATTGACCGACTTCTCTCTAGAGTTGGAATTCACACCGGAAAATTTTGAATAGCAATCTTCTTTAATTTTATTTGTGGAATATCTATCATCTTACAAAACAATAATAATTATTTAAACTTATTGGTGAGAATTTGGAATCCCCAATAAAACATCAGCCAGATACGGCAACACTGTGGTATTCCGCATCTGCCTGAATTTTTATTTAGGGATTTCGAATTCTTACCAGTAAGTTTAAATAGTTATTATTGTTTATAAGATGATAGATATTCCATAAATAAAATAAAATAAAATTGCTATTTAAAAATTTCCGGTTTGAATTCTAACACTAGTGAGAAGTCGGTCGATTACTGATGACGTCACACTCGTGTCCTCTGGCCTTGAGTATTTCGATGGCAGCGGTCGAGCACATTGCAAGCAGTATCAACAAAATATGCTATAATCTCCCCGTGATCACAAATCAGAACCAAAACAGACTTCATGACCTTAAATGCATTTTATCGCACGTAAGTAACAGATATTAGTTCACCAAAAGACCAATAGAAAGTGCAAATGGCAAAAACATATCATGTAATTCATGAGGTACGCTACGCATTTAAGGGTTAATCAGTTCTCTCTATCCGGAAAATCGGTTTTCCGGATAGTGAGGTAATATGCTATACAAAATATGCTCCTCCCCTTGATAACAAATCAGTCCGAAATCAGTCCGATTAAGACTTCACGACCTTAAATGTATTTTACCACACGCAAGTAACAGATATTAGTTCACCAAAAGACCAATAAATAGAAAGCGTAAAATGGAAAAATAAGATCTTGTGATTCATGAGGTACACTATGCATTTAAGTGTTAATGAGTTCTCTCTACCCGGAAAATCGGTTTTTCGGGATAGAGAGATAATATGCTATACAAAATATGCTATATCCTCCCCGTGATAACAAATCAGTCCGAAAACAGACTTCACGACCTTAAAAGTATTTTATCACACCACGTAAGTAACAGATATTAGTTCACCAAAAGACCAATAGAAAGCGCCAAATGGCAAAACAAAAGATCTTGTAATTCATGAGGTACACTATTCATTTAAGGGTTAATAAGTTCTCTCTATCCGGAAAATCGGTTTTTCGGGTGCTATCCATTCTGAAGTAAACATTTTCAGCTGCATAACTGAATTTGTACATGCAATTGCAAGAAATTATTTTAATGTTAATGCTGTTAATTTTGTACGTTTGTCTGTTAAACATGTTTTCTGAATATGAAAATATTTACTTGAGAATAGATAACATCCGAAAAACCGATTTTCTTGGTAGAGAGAACTGATGAATGCATGGTAAAAATTACTCGGAAACGTTTCCGAAAATTAAGGGTAGCTAATAAAAAATTATATTTATAAATTCTCCTTTAATGTTTCTAAAATAATTTTTTTATGTTTCTACAGATAAAAGAACGTTTTTTGGAATCTTGGGTGACTCGGAAGTGGTTATTGCATATTTTTGTTCGTGATTATAGTATTATTTTCGTAGATTAAGAAGACTCCCCATGATAACAAATCAGAACAAAAGCAGACTTCATGACCTTAAATGTATTTTATAACACGTAAGTAACAGATATTAGTTCACCCAAAGACCAATAGAAAGCGCCAAATGGCAAAAAAGATCATGTAATTCATGAGGTACATTATGCATTTAAGGGTTAATCAGTTCTCTCTATCAGGAAAATCGGTTTTTAAAGATAGAGAGATAATATGGTATATAAAATATGCTATAACCTCCCCGTGATAACAAATGAGACCAAAAACACACATCACGACCTTAAATGTATTTAATCACACGTAAGTAATAGATATTAGTTCACTAAAAGACCAACTGAAAGCGCCAAATGGCAAAAAAAGGATCATGTAATTCATGAGGTATCCTATACATTTAAGGGTTAATCAGTTCTCTCTACTCGGAAAATCGATTTTTCGGGTGCTATCCATTTTCAAGTAAACATTTTCAGCTGCATGACTGAATTTGTACATGCAGTTGTAACAAAGTAATATTAATGTTAATGCTGTTAATTTTGAATGTTTGTCTGTTAAACACGTTTTCTGAACATGAAAACCTTTACATGAGAATGGATAGTTGAGATGGTCTATAAAAGATTAACCTTTTAAAAACTATGCTTAACGGGTTTTGATGAAACTTGCATTGTTAGATACTTTTTCAGGGGTGGGTTTAGTATATTGCATATCGTTCTATCTTCTTTACCAAATACTATTATAAATGATCAACAAAAAGATTTTATCCTTAACTTCCCAAATTTCCCATGACACATTAGGAAATATAATAGTGCTGTGGCATTCGTATCATTTTCGGGAATGTGGAAGGACATTACAGGTAAAGATACATATTGCTTTAAAACACAAGGTCAAATTCACCGATATTCGATTCAAAAGTCGTTTGGAGAAACTGACCGGCGTACCGGGCGAAGCATGCTAGTATTTTAATACAATTATGGAAAAGTAGTCTGCAGTTCTATATAGACATTAATTTTATTTTTATGTAGAGATATGAACAAATATATACATATATATAATCATATATATTCAAGCATATAATTTTTTCATCTGAAAATATTCAGAATTTCTTTGAAAAATCGGGTCAATACGAACCTGACTCAATATAATGAAAACCCAACCCGACCCCAAAACAAGTAATTATTTTATTACAGGACAGGATTGGTGTCTACTTTTATATTCAATCGTACTACAATTTAAAAAAAAAAATCTTTGAGGTAGATTTCTCTTGAAAATACCTTAATATAAGTGAATGGTAGAGATTAGTTTTCATGTTTTCAAAAAGTGGCAGAATAAAAAATAGTCCACAGCAATGTATATGTCCGACCGCAATCAAATGGTCAAAGTCAACCTCAACCGAAACGAAAAAAAGAAACGTCAACATGCCTCTATATGTGATGTGGAAGCGGGTCGTATCGGTTTTGGGAAAAATCGGGTTGCCCGATCCAATGCAGACTCTACTTGAGACCAAGGGTTTTGCAGATTTTTGAATTGTGTGGAATTTAGATCATAGTTTGAAGAGGAAGGCGGAAAATGATTAACCCCTTAATTCTCGCTCCCGTGATATTCACGGGCTGTGTCTTTTATTCAGATTGTTTGATTCCCACCAGTTTTATAAAATAGTATAATTGGCTTTATTATGGTATCATTTTATCTGTCATTAAATAAGAAGAATATTTCTTTTTCAAAAAATGGTGCCAATAAGCAATTGAATTTTTGAATCGTAATTTAATGCGACCGTTAAGGGGTTAAGGAATTTTTTTGGTGGCAGAAAATCATTGGTGAAAATTTCTTATCCCTATGGATCACAAAATTTGCAAATTTCCTGATTTGTTGGTCATGTTTGTGTGCTGAATATCTCGTGACCGATTGAAGTTCAAGATTTTTTTTCGCGACCATTTGATAAAATTCGCGATTTTTTATCCGTGATTGTTTCACGGAATTCACAAATTTTTTTCCGTAACCATTTGTCAAAATTCAAGTCTTTTTTACGACCGTTTAATGAAATTTGTTATTTGTTTCCGAGATATTTTGGAGAAATTCGCTATTCTTTTATATGATCGTTTGTTGAAATTCGTTTTTCCCCGACTCAGATGACGGACAAAAATTTCCGATCGTTTGACGAAATTCTTGAATTATTTGCGCGATTCTTCGAGTAAATTCTTGATTTTTCCCGAAACCTTTGACGAGATTCTCGTTTTTTTACCGCGTTACATATTGAAATTCGCACTTTTTTGCACGACTGATGGACAGATCTGATTTTTCTCTGTGATCGAATGTTGAAATCCGCGATTTAAATCCAACTAGCAAAATTCGCGTTTTTTCTTCCGAGGTCGATTGGTGAATTGATTTTGTGTAGTTCCGCAAGAATGAAAAAAATACCACTCTCTTGCACAAAAATTAAAGAATATTCCTGGAAGAATCCCATGTTTTTGAAAGACGTTAAGAGGGCAAAATCCCGCACGCGATTTCAAACCCTTCCCCTCAAAGAAAACTCCCCCCCCCCCCTCCAATAACCACTTGAAATGTCTCTCCACCCCTTCACTAAAACTTGCACAGAAGAAGTCGAAAGGTAAGGAAAAAAGAGCTCCATTTTAGGCAGGTCTTAGCAAGCATAATTATATCATGTATTTTTCATAGAAACTTAATTTTTTTCCGTTTGCGAAAAAATTCTTTTTGACAGGTTTCATTTTGATTTTACAATAAATATAATATATCTATGCTCTTTAGAGGTGTGCTATAGAAAGGATGTTTTACTAGCCTTAGAGGGTACTTGTAACAATGGATACTGGTTATAACGGAATCCTGTCTTAAAAGGAAAATTTTCTTAGTCAGTATCTTGAAATTATACCTGCTAAGAGGAAAATCTGTTTAAAACGAATTTTTTTAAAAGGTCCTCGTTCAGAGGGGAGAAGGTACACCCCACAAACTTTACCCTTGGCTATGCCACTGCCCTCAAAGAAAACTTTGCCCCACCAAGAAAGTTCTGAAATGGCGCAACTGCATCCTTTTGAACTCTGCTGGGTGAATTTCTTCCCACATAATTTTAATACCAAATATCCCAATGACACCGAGATATTCCACCAAATTTACTTGGAAATAAATTAATGCATTTTTTCGTGTATATGATAAACCGAATTTTTTGTTTGCAAAATACTGGTGCCAATGTGACATTTGAGTATTTCTAAGCAATTCAACCACCAGAGTTCAAAGGGTTAAGGGTTAAGTTTTACAAAATAAAAAAAAAATATTTAAAATATGGTATTTAGATTCATACTCATTAAAATATTTACTGATTTGCAATATTTTAGTTTTTACTTGTATTGAAGATGTGCGACATAAGAAAAGGTTGACGTATTTTACGAAAAATGTATCTTTGTTTTTTTTTTCACTATTTTTCCTGTGTAATAAACCTTTCTGAGAATCATATATAATTTTTTCGAAACAAAATAAAAAATCATGCATTTAAGGGTTAAGTAGCTTTAAATGAACATTCTAGTGTGAAATATTTTTTTATAAAACTTGATTAAAATCCCCAGCATGGTTAGTGTTAAGGGAAATAAATGAGGACCAAATGTATGGAATAAAAAAAAAAGTATCGACTGGTTGTTGACAACAAGAATTTAATTGGGGCTTCTTTTGAAACTGTACCCTGGTAGCAGAGAGAGGGAAAATAAATCCGGCCGAAACTTTTTGTATTACTTATATCTTGGACACTATTGACACTGTTAACCCCTTCAAGGGCGGTGGTTCCTTTTTGGACCACTTAATTTTAATCCCTAAATGCCACATTGGCACCAGAAAATTGCAATGAATAATTTCCTTTTATAAAGTACGTGAACAAAAGCTTTTGCTTATTTTGAAATAAATTAGTTTGTAAAATCTGGTGCCATTCACACATTTAAGCATTTTGCGAATAGAAGTACCTTGACCCTGAAAGGGTTAACATGATATAGAGCCAGACGTTCAGTTGTTTATATTTTGGCAATAGTGTAGCAATATGGGCTAGAAAAATTCTACATTTCATTGCCAGTATTTTCAATGTGAAGCTAACTTTACTGTAATATTGGCGTTGTGTTATGTGTCAAATATAAAATAAATAGCAATACAGGCATTTCACTGCAAATATTTCCAGTGTAAAGACAAATTTAACACTTACAGTATTACATTGGACGGATTTTCGATTAATGTTAAATTGCCGCAATATTGGCCCAGTATACCAATATAACCAACACTGGTTTGAAGGGGGCAAATTTTAACCAATTGTTTAAAAAAAAAAGCTATCGTCACCTCAAACTTAAACGCAGAATTTCTGCCATAAATAAAGATAAATTAATATTCGGAAATACTGTTTGATGTTTGCTTCTGCTGTAATCAGGCTTTGCTTGTTTATAATTGAGACTGAAAAAATTAATCTTGCAAGTTTAAAATAATATATTTTTTAGAATGCTTTTATTCCCCAAAGCAGCTTGAAATTAATATAGGGTTCTTAAACGTATATGCTACTTTAGCGTAAATAAACCACATTTTATCAAAAACATAGCTTTTATTTATTTGTAATATATGACATAACATTTCCGATAAAAGGGTTCTCTGAGAACTTTTTTAATAACTCATAAGTCAGCAGCGTATAAAACTATTAATAGCTTTTCTTTAATAGCTTCAACATAGCAAGAGGGGAAAAAAAGAGACCTTTCAAAAATAAATTAGTCTTCCGTAGCTTATGATAAAAATAAATAAAATCAATGGTTAATTAAAAGGTAAGTAACTATCATCAAATAAACAACATATGGATGAAACGGAATGTTGTTCGAGAGACGATAACAAACTTGGATAAAAGTAAGCCCAAAATAATTACTTTTATGCACTATTTTTATGGCTGAATAGCTTATTGTAGGAATACAATTATATATATATATATTTATGTCTACGCGAACTGAGAATTGTTTGAAATCTTTCCTGAAATCAAATATCGTGTGGTAATAAAATATGTAATAGTTATTCCTGATTATTTATAAAAGAATAAACTGTGCTGTAATTTAAAATTCATTTTTGAAAAAACTGGATTGTTCTTCACAAAGCTGGTTTTTATAAAATACGGAACATTTCTCATAAGAAATATAATAGCGTAAAATATGAGATAAAAGTAGAAAAAGTAAAGAGTTTAAAGATCTTGTGCTCTGTGACGTTCGCAGCATACGTCATGCCATTTTGACCAATTCCGACAATGACGTACGTCATGATATCTGGCTGATTATTTAATTAGACATTCCGAATTCTCACCAAAATGTTTTAACTCTTATTTTTGTTTTACAAGATGGTTGATTTTTCATATATAAAGTGAAAGAAAATTAGCAATTAAATTTTTGTGGTGAGAATTCGAAATTTCTAAAAAAAATAATCTGCCAGAGGCGGCAACACTGGCGGCTAGTGACATACAGGGTGGTTATAATTAATTTTACCCTGTTTGGACCTACGTAGACTCCGTTCTGGTAGACAGATATCGATGAAAATTGAAAAATACGTTATATGGAGCACGGGGAAAAGTAGTTCAAATTTCGACCACCAGGTGAGAAGGGAGCGCATGAAGACCAAAAAACACAGACTGGAAACACAAAACTTTATTTATTCCCAGCATATGTCCAAAGTGCAATCCATTTGCATTAAGCACATGTTCAAAGCGCGTTACAGCGTGTTCATCAGTAACGCGAAGGGTTTCTCGATCAATTGCCGCAGCATGACGAGTTATGCTTGTTTTCAAATCAGGCAGAGTTCGTATGATTCCTCCATGGACACGATCTTTCAGGAATCCTCGCAACCAGAAGTCACGGGGATTCAGGTCCGAAGAACGAGAAGTGCAGGCTGTCGGGAAAATTTTTCGAAAGTATCCGATCATCTCCAAAGTGGGCATGAAGTAGTGCCGTCACTGCTTGGGCTAAGTGAGGGGATGCAACATCTTGCATGGCAAATTACTGCCTTTCTGGTAAAACAACTTCATCAGTAACGCTCGTTCTTTCTTCTCTAACGGCATGGTGCAGAACATGGAACTATTAATAAAGAGGAAATGACATATCCTTAAAATAGTGAAGCTTCAACTGTAACCGCTTTCACAGGGGTTGATTACAGCCGATGGAAACCTCCACCAGTAAATTTATATAGAAATTATCTTCTTATTTAAACGCCTCATTAATGTAAAATTTCAGTCATAAGTAATGGCAGAAACAGATTTTAATTTTTAATGGTAGAAGTTTACTTTCACGATAGTCAGGCCCTGCGTTTCCTCCATATTGTGACAACCAATAAAACAAACTGACATTTTAAAAAGCAAACTGGCACCAGTAAAAACAAATATAAATTTTTACAATATTTGTGAGAAAATATTTCAATGAATAAGACGCTTAAATAAGACGATATTCTCTATTCAATTTTACTGCTGAGAAGTTTGTCTCGGCGGTAATTAAAACTGTACATCTGATAAAAAAAAAGAAGCCGCCATCTTGTGACAACCTCCTCAGTTACTTCGTTCGCAATTGATAGACAGCATACTATATGTCCCCTCCTCTTTATTAATAACTCCATTGTGCAGAATGCGCCAGTGAAGAGATCTCTGGAAAGCCTACGAGAGTCGTAATGCTCTCGTTCACTTCTTTCAATCGAAGGTGATCAGTAGAATAGTTCTTGATGCGTAGATGTTGAGCAGGTGCAGAATGACTTTACGGCAGTGGCTACTGGTTTTTTAAACCATTCCAAATTTGCATAACGTTCTTTCACGTAGATGAAAACCGCCATGTATCGGTCGAAATTTGAACTACAATTTTTTATTGCAGATTTCTTTTCCCCATGGCGCATATAACGTATTCCCAAGTTTCTTCGCTATCTGTGTACTTGAACGGACTCTACGTAGGTCTAAACACGGTAACTGTAATTATAACCACTCTGTACATCCGATAACAGCGCTAGAGCCCAAGATGTTAATTTGGTGTTTCTGGTTGGGTTTAAATTTGAAAAAAGTTTGAAAATGTTACTTATTCATATAAAAGTTAATAAGAATAGACATATCTCAGAATAACTCAAATAAAAATGACTTTATACAATCCATACAAAATATTGACCAAATTTGCAATTCTCATACATTTTATTGGCATCTTGACATTGATTCAATGTTTGTAGAAAATATATGACTTTTTTTAAAGGTATATAATTACACCTTAACACTAGAACGATTGGAAATTTTACTCAAGTTTCATAAAAATATTTCACTCCAGAATTTTTATTTAAAATTATTTAACTGATTTATTTGACGCAATTCTGCGTCGCTTACATTTAATTTATTTTATGAAAAAAAATTCTGGCTCCAATGGACATTTAATCATGTGGTCGGAGTCGAATCGACTCGTTCCGGGCGTTCTAGTGTTAATAAACCTTAAATTATTCTCATTAATATGTAATATATTTAGCATAGCTGCCAAGTTTTACGCTTTTTTCCTACCACTATTTTTTAACTGAGAAGTTTGGCTTATTTAATCATCAGAAGAATAGCATTATATAACAGTACGGGTACCGTTATTTTCAAGGCCAAATATCAGTATTTTTTAAATACAAAAATTAATCTACTTTAATCGCGCGAAATTTCGCCTTATTTAAGGATACATTTTCTGTAAGAAAGTACTGGTACGGAAGAATTTCTTAGTCTGGAAATTCAAGGACCCGTACGAACCCTGTATAAGGAAATTTTTTCTAGGAAGTAGTGATTCATAGTGGTAGGAATAAAGCATAAAAATTGGCAACTATGGTTTAGTTATTTGAAATTCCTATATTTTCGTTAATTCTAATTTTAAAATTTTGTTATCCTATATGGATTGGCTCTTTTTGAATGTATAATTTATGTTATTTCCAATCTACATCAATTATCAGATGAAACAAAAATTTAAAAAGCTGTATTGCCCATTAAGTTTTTGAAAATCACTGCAGGATATAATTGTTTGTTTAACTTTCTTTCTATCCTTGTGCAGTGAAAACGAATTTATTTAAAAGTGCTGTTAGCTATTACCGTTTATTTCTTATCTTCTGCTTTAGATTCTTAAAAGCTAACTTTTTCAGAGAATAATTTCAGCAAATAAGATCTTCTTCAAAACAGAAAGGATGTGGATTTTAATCGCATTTTCGATTCTGATGAATGGAAAAAGATCAGAACTTGGCATTGGATAAATCCTATTAAGCATTTGTCGAGTTCCTTATAAATTTCTTAAGAATTATAATCGTTAAAAGCTTTCACAAATGCATAATTTTAAATGCTGATTAAATTTCTCACAATACTTCAATATTTGTTAAGATTAGAGGCAGAATAATTACTTTCGTTTAGTGATTTGTCGCTTTAGATTAGGTAGTTTGTGAATGAAATATAAATTTGTAACTTTCTGAAATATCTCTATTTAAAAGGCGATAATGAGATATCTTATAATTGTTATGAAGCAATTTCGTTTAGATATTTTTCGGAAATTTTAAAGACTGTCTGAGACATTTAAAGTGACAGTGGTTTAAGTCACATTTTCTTAAATCCTTAAAAACCAGACTATCTTGGGTATGTTATAATGAATTACAATGAGGTAAAATATCTTCAGGTGCTGTCTAAAGACAATTTCGTGGAACTAACACTTATGCAATCTTTCTATTAATAATTTGATACGCCTAGACGCGCTGCATGCACTTAACCAAGGCACCCTGGATACTACCCAGATAGCATGAACATTAGCAGCAAGTTTGATTTTTTCTGTTATTATCTTACCGTGACAAATTAGAATTGAGAAATTCGCAACAAATCTCCCGCAAGGTGTACCATCACCCATTTGCATGAGTAGTTTGTTGTGAAACTGATGGCAAGACTGTTTTTAATTCACGAAAGTGACGAAAGCAAAAAATCCCTCTGTTGAGAGAATTGATAATCAGCACATACGCAGAAATTGCAGAAATTTTATTCGTTGCCACCGCTTTTCTAAACGCTATACTTATGAAATACGAAAAAAATCCTCGAATTGAAAAGTACAAGTATTACCTTAACTTGTTTATGGCGATAAAAACAATGTATGCACCTTCTGACATTGCGTTCGCATCAATAGATCTGATCAGGTGTATGGAGCACTTCGAAGTGGTTAATCTTATAGTGTAGCAGTTGTAAACCAAAGCGATATAAGTAAACGTACAAACTTAATACTGGAATCGGGCGTAAATTAATACAGTTGCGCCATCTTGTGGACGGGATGATAATCCACATACGCGGGTACAGCGCCTAGAAGATACAGTGTGGAAAACGGCTATTCCTATAATACTTTAAAAAGTGCTAAAAACTTGTATCCCATAAATCTCCAACAATGCTCAGCGGCAATATGCTGATACGAGCGCCATCTCGCAACTCTTTTCAATATAAACACTGTGTTTTCAAAAATTATAGAATGTTAAATATCGGAAACTATAAATATAATATATTTTGGTCTGTTATAAGCTAATTTAGTTAAGGAATGACGTGAAATAGGTCAAAGAGTTTCTTTTAGAATGACTATCGTTTTTAAATCACTACGATGGCGCTACGATCGAAATCTTGTTATTCAGCATCGTTGTACATTTATGGGATTCAATTTTTTAGCACTATTTTGTAGCCGTTTTCCACACTGTATCTTCTAGGCGCTGTAACGCGGGCTTTTAGAGTGACGTCATATATGGCAGGATATCTACCATCTGCGCATATTTTCTAAATCTTTAGTCACTCATGGAGCAGTGTTGCCAGTGGGCTACTTTTTTTTAAAATTCAGATTTCTTGATTGCCACCACTTTTTTGAAACGGTAAAATTATCTTTGTTTTCGCTTTCATTAATATGTTCTTAAATAAGGCGCATTTTACCATTTCAGAAAAGTGGAGCCAATAAAGAATCTGGTTAAAAAAAAAGTAGCCCATTTGGCAACACTGTCATGGAGCCGAATTTTGTTTACCACCTTTATTGCAAACTAATGGCGTAAAGAGAGGGGCGTCCAATTGCACTAGACACCACGATGTTTCCTTCGCTTTGTCAGAGACATTACAGCTATTAATCAAGGTGAAAAAACTTTACAATTTTAGTGGTGTGAAGTAAGAAAGCAGTTAGGCATCTTCCTGTAATTTAACCCCGTAAACTACGTGGCGTGCGACCTTTATTGATGTGACCTCTTCTTTAACCCTTTATCTACTGACGGTACTTATAAGTACTACTCAATTTAAACTTTTATACCATAGTGAACATTACTAATATTATAATGGTACTTTGCAAAAAACGCTCTTTTAACTCCACTTTATCCGAATACATGGCAGCAGAAGTTCTAGGTTTGTTATTTTAGAGAGGAATGAGGCTATCTTTGAAGCAGGCGATGTAATTTCTGCCGACATTTTCTACAGATTGCCACGCTCGTCTTTTCATTGCTGCAAACACAGTAAAGGATATAAGATAAGTGTTGGATTTTTTTTATGTGTTCATCATGATCTTAGAATACAATTTGATAAGCTATTTTAGATGAACGATGTATGTATTTGATTTAACAGTTGAATTACTTGGTGGTACTTATAAGTACCGTCAGTACACTGCATGTTGTAGAAAAACTTCTTGTTTACTTTTCGTCTGCTTAGTTATCCATCGTTTTCATCTGCTTTAAAATGTAATTACTAAAATGTAGTGTAGTAATGATTTCCCTGGTATTTCTTTTCTGTTTCATTGTTATTTTTTTATAGGAAATCGTAAAAGTTGTGGCACCGACTCGTTTTTGCTATGCTAGAAATGGCATATATAAATTAATATATTGGATATATGGAGATGCGAGAGAACGTGTTGTCCCTGGAATATAGACGTCGCATAACTAAAGGACTGCTAACAAGATAGAAACTTAACCCCTTCGCGACGGTAGCCTTTTACGAAATGTTTATTACTTTGCTACCGGTTTTAAAAAATAGACGTTTGTTCCTATTCAAATCGGGAAAACGCTCGGATTAAATAAGGCAAATTTTACAGTAAAATTTTACTGGTGAGGATAAACGAGGATCCTTAGGCCTATTTCCGGCACGTATACGTGTCGCTCGTCCCCAAGGGGTTAAAGAAAAATAGTTTTTTAACCCTTTCAGGAGCAAAACATTTTCAATTCTAAAGTGTTGAAATAAATGATTGGCACCGGAATTTGCCGAACGATTTATTTGTAAATAAGAAAAAGTCGATATTTCATTAGCTTGTTAAATGGAAAATGTTTTCTGGTGCCAGTTGAAATACCTTGTGGGTTTTCTGTTATGATATTTCAGTCATAGTGTACTGACGGTACTTTAAAGTACCACTTTAATTAATTACCTCTAAATAATTAAATTTCTCACGGGGGAGTATTTTTTTTATATTTATACTTTAATTTTCATTGTAGTAACTGAAAAAAAATATTACATGAAAAAAATTGCAGTAGATCATCATGCCGTAGATAAAGGGTTAATCTTGCTGTTACCTCTCCCATTTAAGATAGGACGTTTACTTATATCGCTTTGGTTGTAAACAGATAGTGCGACATGGAAAGATTACTACTTTGCAGTAAGTTCGCAGTATTTTTGATTACTTGTTTGCCGTTAATTTTCAGTAAATTTGATACAGCATGAATTTAACTTGCACTACAAGTGAGCTGCAAGTTCAAAGTGTGGTGACTTCGGCGATTGCGTTATCTTGCTGCAGTCTTGTTATGAACTTTCAGTCTTGTCATGCTGAGCTTACTGCAACTTTGCAGGTTTTCAAAACAAGATTGTTGCAAATTTTCTGCAAACTAAAAATGCTATGTGGGTAGGCAAACGTGCTGACACAAAAATGACAGCTATCGTAAGCGGAGTATTTTCAGCGTTCGTACGATCCCTTGCAGTTGGACCAGGGGGCTACTTTTTTAAAATTCAGATTTCTTGATTGACACCAGTTTTTTGAAATATTAAAAATCGCCTTATTTAATCTGTTATTAAATAAGGATAAAATAAGGCGGATTATGTAATTTCAAAAGAGTGGTGCCAATCAAATGATCTGAATTAAAAAAAGTCTGCATTTTAAAAATTCAGATTTCTTGATTGGCACCAATTTTCTGAAATGGTAAAATTTCCGATGTTTTCGCATTAATTTATATGTCATTAATTAAGGCGAATTTTACCATTTGAAAAAAAAGTGGTACCAATCAAGAAAGCTGAATTAAAAAAAATGGGCCATTGGCAACACTGGTCCCTTGAATCTTACCATCAGTTTTTCCTAAAAGTATTCTTCGCCTTATTTAATCCCAGAAAACGAAGGCAAAGAATATTTGTAGAAAATATTGCCGTTAAAATTCAAGGGACCTATAAACGCTGAAAAGAAATCCACGTGCGACAGACGCCATTTTTGTATCAGAGAGTTGGACTAGTATCCAGGAGTCGGTGACTTAGCCTTTATTTTTAAAATTAGTGACTTATGCCGATATGTATTTAGATTCCCCATTTAATAAACACTGCTATTTAAATTTGTCTAATAATTATGGACAAAATTCAAACAATTATAACCGGAATTCGGTCCCGACAGATGCTGGGTGTGTGAAAGTAGATCGACCCTTGTATATGCAGTTGCTGGGGATGTCAGTTAGCCAGGTTAACAATGGTTGATCTGCTCATATCGATTTCTTTTTCCGGCTTTATGATGAGTGTGTAGGGTTTGCTGTGATGAGTATGTAAGTCTTTTTCTTACGCAACACATAATTCTAAAATTTCTGGCGAACGAAGGCAGAAAACCCACTGAAATTTTGTGTAGACCTAAAGCCGCAGTCCCCAAACACGTCGCAAGAAAACTCAGATCTACGACTGGTATTATAAGGATATTTTCGTTTTTTTTAATTTTCTTACATTCAACAACACGAAACTCTCTACAATGTTAAAAATCTTTAGATGTTGCTGAATAGTCACTCCACCGCTTTTATAGAAAACTATTACTTGACTATTCTATATGGAGCATTCTCATTGGTCAGAATAGAGATATTCTATAAAAGTGGTGTTGTGACTATGTAACTAAAGCTGCAGATTTTTAACAGTGCAGCAAATTCAAGAACACATTTTTCAGTGCACGCACTTGAAAATCGCATATGTTTTTATTTAACCGTTAACCCCTTGAAGGGTGGTGATGCTGTCACGGCATCACATAATTTTAATCGCTAATTGCCGCATAGGCACCGGAATTTTATAATGAAAATTTTTCCTTTGCAAGTACGCGAAAATATGCTTTTATTTGTTTACAAATAAATTCTCTTGTAAATACTGGTGTCGATAAATTATTTCAACATTTTATGAATACAAGTACCTTGCTCCTGAAAGGGTTAAAGAATCGAATAGCGATTTTTAAATTTCTCATGAATGAGATACAACATGAAATGTAATCGATTACTTTCTGTTGATGACCTTTCTCTAAACTTTTTCTGTTTATCCGTTCTTTTCGGAACTGTCACGTACCGAAAATCGGCTTAATCTCAACAGGATTAAACAATTCTCTTTCTATAACGTTGAAAACTCATAAAAATTACCAAACACAGTGCTGCCAAGTTTCCGGCTTTTTAGGTACCGGTATTTTAATATAGAAAATGCTGTTTTATTTACCGGAATTTCGCGCGTACCCGCCGCATCTCAGATAACTCGACTTCCTACCAGAATTTATTTTAAATGAAATGTGACTTGCTTCGGCTTAGCACTTATTTGATTTCTTTTTTCAATAAAATTCCCGGTTTGAAAAAGACTTATCTAAGCTGCGGCGGATACGCGGTAAATTATGGTAATTGGAAACATTCTGCAGATTTAAAAGAACAACATTTTGGCAACTCTGCAAACAATTTCATTTGAAAAGAAAGAATGCTATTTAAGCCTTTCAGGCGCAGAGTAATTTCGTTCGTAAAATGATGAAATGCTTGATTCACGCCTGAAATTCACAAAAAAATTTCGAAGGAAATAATTACTTGCTTTCCTTCACGTTTATAAGCAAAATTGTATTAAAATACTCTGGGCGCGGTTTGGCAGTTTGGAATTAAAATTAAGTGGTCACATTTGTGACCACCGCCCTTAAAAGTGTTAAAAATTTTATTATCTTAAATTAAAAAAGCAAAATTTATAAACTTTCTGGTGCAAATCAAGATTAAAATTAGTAAGGAGAGGACACGAGGTTGGAGACCGAGAATCTGGTGACCCATTGCGCAATGATAGAGTATAGTTAGTAGATAATCATATCACAAGGATAAAGCACAATATGCAAGGGGGGTCTTAAAAAACCAGCCCGAAAGTCACCCAATTTTGCCGCTTTAGTGCATAATCTGATAAATTCCGAAAGTGAAATTTTAAAAGCCTGGCGCTGTGCCAACTGTACAATCCGACCGCTCACTAATCTGCGTAATTTATCCGATTATGTACTAAAGCGTCAAATGTGGGTGACTTCGGGGCTTGTTTTTAATGACCCCTTGCATACTGCGCTTTATCCTTGTGATACGTTTATCTACTAACTATACACTGGTGCACAAAACTTAAGGACCATAAAGAAATATACACGTAACTGAGAATCTACGTGATATTGTGGGTCGAGAAGCAAACAATAGTATTAACAGAATGTTACACAGGATTTAATATAAAAATTTTGTTGAAAGGATGTATACAGGGTATTACCAGAGGTTCTTTTTCTGAAACGGGAATATTGTCCGAAAAAATGGCTGTACAAAGAAAGCAAAATACTCACAATTAACAATCGTCAGTGCCATATCAATAAGGGATCTGGCCACCGTTTAATGCGAGGCAACTTTCAACATGGCATGGCATACTCAGAACAACATGATTCAGTAGATGTTGAGGCAAGTTTCCCCATCCCTTCTTCACTGCACGGATGAGGGTTTCCTTATTTGTGGGAGGAAATTGTCGAGCAGCAATACGTCTTCCCAACGCATCCCATACATTTTCTATGGGATTCAGGTCAGGGGAACGTGCTGGCCAGTCTATGCGATGGATATTTTCGGCCTCAAGACAATCTTGTACAGACTGTGTGCGATGATAAGGTGCGTTATATTCCATAAAATGAAATTTTTCGCCGACAGCACCTCGAAAAAGTCGAATATGTGGAAGCAGGACGTCTGCAATGTATCGTCTACCGGTCATGGAACCTTGGTCAAGCACATAGAGATCCGTGTGGCAATTGAAGATGATGCCTGCCCACACCATGATACTTGATGTCGCATATCGATCTCTTTCTAGAATATTTTCGCGACAGTAAGCACTACCAACCTCGCGCCATATCAGTTTACGTCTACAGTCAGACGATAGACTGAATCTACTCTCATCTGAGAAGAGCACGGTAGACCAGTCGTTATCAGTCCAATTGTGATGCATACGGCACCACTGTAAACGGGCGCTACCTTGGCGTCTCAAGAGTGGGACACACACAACAGGTCTTCGGGCGTATAGTCCACCCTTTTTCAAACGTCTTGCAACAACTTTCCGTGATATTTTTTTTCCTGCCGCAGCACAAAATTGATTTGCTAATTGACCAGCCGTGCTGCGTCGGTTTGTTTTTGCCGAAATAACAATATAACGATCTTCTTGGGACGTCGTACTGCTAGGATGACCTCTTCCCGTTCGCCTGGTACACATTCCACTCTTTTGGAATGCCGCTCATATTCTAGTAACAATACTTTATGCGATGTTATATTCACAGGCAACTTCTCTCATTTTGCGTCCTTCTTCCAATTTTCCGATTATTCTACCACGAGTAATATCATCTAAATCAGAGTTGCCAAGTCTCCGGCTTTTTGCACACCACTATCATTTTAGAGAAAATCTTTCTTTTTTAAATCGCCCAAATGTTCCAATTAAATAAAACAACACTTTCTGTATTAAAATGCCGGTGTCCAAGAAACCGGAGACTTGGCAGCTCTGTCTAAATGATGCCTCGAAGACATGTTCAAAATTTCAATGTTGAATCTTCACTCCATCTCCTTCAAATTTTACATCTAATGACGGCTCACGGCACCCGCCGATTGCCTAAAATCTTTTATCTCTGCTGTCACGTGATCGACAAAAGCGGAAGTACAAAATTTGCATAATTTTCACAAAACAGAGTACATCCCGCATTCATGCAAATTTACACGTGCTGCTACGGATCTATTTCTAGCTGTAATCTTTGAAAATAACAGTGGTCCTTAAGTTTTGTCCACCAGTGTATTCTATTATTGTACAAAGGATCACCGGATTATGTGTCCCCAACCACTTATCCTCTCCTTGTAAGTGATATAAATAATATACCACCTCAGAGGATTAAAACACCAAATTTCACACCTTTTCCTGAAAGAATTTTTGCCTTTATAATAAAATATAAAGCTATTCAGTTTCTTTTTTATATGAATAAGAATAGATGCAAATTTTATGCATTTACGAATGAAAATGATTTTATGAATGTGTCAAAAATTAGCGAATTTGCATTTCAGAACAAGGTTAAGCAATTCTGGTGTATTAAGAAGCCTCATTGTCTTGTTATTTATGGTTTTATAATAAAAGGTGTCCCATATTAAACTACTCATTTCTGACAGGGCTGCAGCTAAAACTGTTAATCAGAAAGTCATGAAATATGGAGAGAGTCGTAGGGAAATGTTGGGAATTTTTTCTAGAGCGAAAGAGAGAAGGTTCTCAAAGATTTTGCCTGCCGTGAGCCCTTACCATCTCACTCCGATGTTAAAGGCTGAATAGGACACCTTGTGTGGAATATTCCGATGCATACACTTCAATCAACCCTTGAACATGTTATATTACGATTCCAGATGGCAGCAGATAATGGTGTCCATAATGTTATCACCATCACACTGTTTAATCCTTTCAGGCTCAAATTATTTCTGTTACTAAAATGTTAAAAGGATTGATTGTCACCAGGATTTGCGAACAAATTTATTTGAAAAGAAGTGAAAGTCTTTCTTCGCGTAAAGCAAAATTTTATTCCTGGTGCCAATGTGGCATTTGTAAATGAATATTAAGTGAGTAATATAATGCCGCTCTTTAACCCTTTCAGAGGCGCCGTTTGCAGACTGCAAAAGCTTAATTTTAATGTCCAAACTGACAAGTTGCACCAGTAATTTTTTAGTATAATTTCGATCTCATAATATACGTGAAGAAAAGCTTTTAATTATTTCAAATAATATTTTTTGTAAATTGCGGCGTAAGTTAATTATTTGAAAAGTTTTTGGCAGAAATGCCTTGCTCCTGAAAGGGTGAAGGGCAACACATTCACGACGGGATCGAGAATTCTGGTTTTTATTAAAAAAATATCATTGACTAAGGGAGTGGCTTCTACCTTACAGAAAATGCATTTCTATCATGTTATCCATATTTTTTTTAGATTGTAAGATATTTTATATTAAATTCGTACATTAAAAGATATTTACCAATGCATAAATTTGTGAAAACTATCTAGAACACCAATTTATAAAAGACTTTCAGAACAGGGAAGAACTTCTACTGTTTTAAAATTCAGATTTGATAAAAATTGCCCATCGGTAATGTGTTAATATTATAGTTATATACTGTCTACAGGATATACACCCTTTGTGGGTATGTGGAAACTATTGGTGGATTTTGGAACTCATTGTTTGCCTTATAAAGTATTTCCATTTTCTCCTTACGGCATCCCCCAAATATCTTGATTTTCTGATGCATACCTTTTGCTGCAACGATTTCGAAAATGTGTAGTTTAATTTGGGTTCATTGAATTCATTGTTTGCCTTATAAAATATCTCCATTATCTCCTTACGGCATCCCCCAAATATCTTGATTTTCTTATGTATACCTTTTGCTGCAACCATTTCGAAAATGTGTAGTTTAATTTGGGTCAAATGGTATTTGATCCATGAATATTATGATATTAAATATGTAAATTCTCAGTAACGAGTTCAGTGTTGTGAAACGATTGTTGGCATTTCTTATACTAAATCAACGAAAAGAAGTTAATGAAACCAGCAAAAAAAAATTATTAATAGTGTGAAGTAATTAACTAGTCTGAAAATAGCTGGAAAAGATAAATACCAGACAGTGATTTTTTTTGTCACTTTAATCTTAACTTTTGTTAATAAGTTAAAAGAAGTAAAAGTCTTCATAAATCAAATTTTTCTCAGTATTAATCTGAAATGTCATTATCACGTAATGGAACCCCAAACTTGAGCACTATTTTCAAGTTTTTTTTTCCTTTAAGGTCACAATAATTAACTCAGTAATTCGTAAGCAAGATTAGAAGCCATTACTAGAAATTAGAATCCTGTAATCTTATTTTTTCACTGTCTTAGTCATTAAAATAGAGTGCCTCATTAATCAATATACACGATTATCAAAATCTGATTAATGTTTATTAACTACCTGCAAAAACATTTTCCGAAAATTATACTCAGTGCGTAGTGAAATTCGTTCAAGTGCACTGCCAAAAAGTGGATATTTATACAAAAATAAGATAAAATAAAATATACATAATTAAATTTAGAATTTTTGGATTGCATATTATTTATTTTATCATTCCATCATTATCGTTATTTTTTCTTAAATGTTTGAAGTATATTACCTAATTAATTTTATTCAAAAATATAAAAATAAGTTAATATAAATAGAATAATCTAAACTGCTGTAGAATAATATTTTATTTTTTGAAGTCTTGATTTTTTAAAAATTTTCTGTTAAAATTAAAGATTTAAAAGAAGTTATACGTTACGTAGAATTAAAGGAGGTGGCTTGATAAGGGCTATTTTTCGTCGATCATACACGCGAAAAAAAAAGTTTCGGAATCCAACAATTGTTCAATATCTTTGTATACGTAAATATATGTATTTTTGTTTAACCCTTTATCTACTGCATTATGATCCACTGCAATTTTTATCAAGTAATATTTTTTTTCAGTTACTACAATGAAAATTAAAGGATAAACATAAAAAAATACTCACCCGTGAGAAATGTAATTATTTAGAGGTAATTAAATAAAGTGGTACTTTAAAGTACCGTCAGTAAACTATGACCAAAATATTGTAACAGAAAACCCACAAAGTATTTCAAATGGCACCAGAAAATATTTTCTATTTAATAAGTATGTGAAATATAGGCTTTTTCTTATTTATAAATAAATCTTTTGGCAAATTCCGGTGCCAATCATTTATTTCAATACTTTAGAATTGAAAATGCTTTGCCTCTGAAAGGGTTAAAAAAAACTATTTTTTTTAGGTTTCAATCTTGTTAGCAGTCTATATTCCAGGGACATCATGTTCTCTCGCATCTCCACATATGCAATATATGAATTTACATATGCCATTTTTAGCATAGCAAAAACGAGCCGATGTCACAACTTTTTCAATTTCCTATAAAAAATAACAATGAAACAGAAAAGAAATACCAGGGAAATCATTACTACACTACATTTTAGTAAATACATTTTAAAGCAGATGAAAACGATGGATAATGACACAGACGGAAAGCAAACAAGAAGTTTTTCTCCAACACCCAGTGTACTGACGGTACTTATAAGTACCACCGAGTAATTCAACTGCTAAATCAAATACATACACCGTTCACCTAAAATAGCTAGTCAAACTGTATTCTAAGATCATAATGAACACATAAAAAAATCCAACACTTATCTTATATCCTTTACTGTGTTTGCAGCAACAAAAAGACGAGCGTGACAATCTGTACAAAATGTTGGCACAAAACCCATCATCTGTGTCAAAAATAGCCCCCTTTCTGGCTAAAATAACAAACCTAGAACCCCTGCTGCCATGTTTCTGGATAAAGTGGAGCTAAAAGAGTACTTTTGCAAAGTACCATTAGAATATTAGTAATATTCACGACGGGATGAAAGTTGAAAATGAGTGGTACTTATAAGTACCGTCAGTAGATAAAGGGTTAATATAAGATTTGCGTGATAAATAAAACAGTAAGTCCATAGCCGCCAACTTTTACGCTTTTTTGATACCACTAAAATTTAATAGAGATTTTCGCCTTGTTTAATCATGAGATTTCAATGATTAAATAAAATTATATTTTCTATAAAATTTTAGTGGTACCATGAAAGCTTAAAAGTTCGCAGTTATGAGCAAGTCATAGAAATTACAGCCTGGAAATAGAGTGTTTTGGCTTTTTCCTACATTTTTGTCGGTTTTTTAAAATTTTGAATTATTTCTTTAAAGAAGCGTTCCATGGACCAAATTAATTTTGACTTGCAATGATACTACTCTTTATAAGCTTTTACATGAGCATTATTTTATTTTGGTTCAGTGCGCGCTTCTATCTATTATATAAACAATTAAATTTAGAAAATCAAAAAGCCCGACTGCGTAAAAAGCGAACAAATTAATTATTTCTCATCAATGTGAAACATTTTTATTTTAAATTCCTACTACTAGCTCACACTATCGCTATATATATCTTGTTCAAATTTTCAATCGTTATTAAAATACTTATTATTCATCCAATCAAGCTCAAATAAATTTTTTAAAACTTGTAGTGGATGGCACTTGATATTAATCCAGTTTTTTCAAATATTAATTCATTAATTAAATTAAATTACTTAATTTTCAATAATCGAGAGAGCCCTCTTCTTGATCAACGTATTTTAAGACCGAGAGAGCCCTCTTCTTGATCAAGCCATTTAAAGCGCCACTCAAGAGGAAAGAAGAATGGGAGAAAAAAAATTCTCTTATTGACCTAATAGTCCAGGCAATCGAGACTATATAGGGACTGTACCTAGCAAAATTCATGGTAGTTCTGAAAAAAGGCTTACTATATGTTTTTTGGGTCGCTGAAACCGAATTTTTAATTTTCCACCAAAATTTCCCCCGGCAACCCCCCCCCCCCCCAAATTTTGGTAAAATGCCCCCACAAAAAAGATTTTTATTAAAAAAATCAATTTTTTTTTATTATTTTAGGGGAAAAGTATCTAGAAATTCGGAAAGTAGACAAAATTTGCAAGAAATAAGATATATGACATTATGACGTAGGGTGAATGGGGACGGGGGGATCTGCCTCGGAACATGCGCCGCGGTGCTGCGTGGACTAAGTTGCGCCATTTCACTTAACCACTCACATCGTTTACACGCCCTCCCGTCTCCCCTCCGAACTTTCCCTATAATGTTTACTTTAAGATTTTTGGGTTTCTGAATCCGAATTTTTAACTTCCCCCCAAAATTTCCCCCCGCAACCCCCCCAAAAATAGTTGTTTTTAAATTAAATTTTTTATTGTTTTAGGGGAAAAGTATGTAGAAATTCAGAAAGTAGACAAAATTTGCAACAAATAGGATACATGACATTATGAGTTAGGATGAACGGGGAGGGGCAGGGCTGCCTCTGAACATGCACTGCGGCGCTACTTGCACTAAGTTATGCAAGTCCAGGCAATAGGGGATTTTACCTGACAAAATTAATAGTAGTTCTGGATTTTGACTCACTTTATGTTTTTTGGGTCGCTGAATCTGAATTTGAAACTCCCCACCAAATTTTCACCCGGCAACCCTCCCCCCCCAAAAAAAATTGATTTTTTCAAAAGATTCGATTTTTGAGAACAGCGCGCGGGGAATGTTCTGAGGCAGCCCCCCCCCTCTCCCTGTTTATCCTGCGTGATAATGTCATATATCCCATTTGCTGCAAATTTTGTCTACTTTCTGAATTTCTACATACTTTTCCCCTAAAACAATAAAAAATTTAATTTAAAAATAACTATTTTTTTTTGGGGGGGGGGGGCTGCAGGGCGGGGATTTTGGGGAGAAGTTAAAAATTCGGATTCAGCGACCCAAAAAACTTAAAGCAAACCTTATAGGGAAAGCTCGGAGGGGAGACGGGAGGGCGAATGTAAACGGTGCGAGTGGTTAAGTGAAATTGCGCAACTTAGTCCACACAGCACCTTTCCGAGCAGATCCCCCCATCCCCATTCATCCTACGGCATAATGTCATATATCTTATTTGCTACAAATTTTGTCTACTTTCTGAATTTCTAGATACTTTTCCACTAAAACAATAAAAAAATTGATTTTTTTTAATAAAAACCTTTTTCGGGGGGCTTTTTACCAAAATCTGGGGGGGGGGGGTTGCCTCGGGAAATTTTTGTGGGAAATTACAAATTCGGATTCAGCGACCCAAAAAACATAAAGTAAGCCAATTTCCAGAATTACCATTAATTTTTCCAGGTAAAATCTCCTATTGCCTGGACTATAAGTAGGAATTGACTTAAAGTATTTTTTTATATTACTTGTTTACATTACTTACATATTTTTTTATTTATTGTATTGATGACTTTTAAGTTGTGTTTAATTGTTAGTTCCTATCTATAAACACTGTTTTGATGAGGTCTATAGATGTGTATGATGTTTAGAGTTGCAGTAAAGCTAGAGATCCTACATACACAACTTCCAGGTTGTATAATATTTTAACGGAGCTTCTGACTGTAAAATAGTCAATGAAACATCGTCTTCATTTTAAAGGACCTATTCAATGATATGCCACTCAATAGGGTGCGTAAATCTTTTTCATCTCTACCGTCATTTAGTATTTTACAGCCGAACAAAAGCTAGCCTATAACCATCGGGCTGTTAAGACGAATTGATAGAGACCTCATTCATGAAAATCCATCCAGCCGTTGGGATGTTTCGAGGGTATAAAGAAATCCACATACACAGATACGCGTGAAACACATATCCCATAGCTGCCAGCCTTTACGCTTTTTTGCTACCACTAAAATTTAGAAGAGATTTTCGTCTTGTTTAATCGTGAGATTTCGACCATTAAATAAGGCAATATTTACAAGAAAATTTTAGTGGTAGGAAGAAAGCGTAAAGGTTGGCAGCTATGCATAACCCTACTTTTCAGTCGGGTAATAAAAAAATGTTTTGTGAGAGAGTATCAGTTCCACTGCTTTCGGAGCGTGTTCAGATTTGTTTTGGCGCGCCCAAAAAGTATTTAATTTGTTCAGATGTCAATGCTCAGTTCCAAAACTGTCGTTGTAAATATTTATTGAAGAACTTAATAATAAATAATGTTTGGAAGTCAGTGTGATTGTTGTAAAACCTGGCGAAAAACAAACAGTGATTTTTTGATGTGTTCTAACAGAAAAGTTATATCGACACTTAGAAGTTCTAAAAATTGCGATGTACAGAGTGGTTCTAAGTTGTGATCTAAATGCAGATCATATGCATTTCCTGTGCTTGGGGCTTGAAATACCACTATTTCTGCTGTGGTAACAATAAGAAATTGTGCGTCAACGAGTACTGTCAATGACACCACAAATAAGAAACCTAATATACATTTATCAATACCTCGCTGTCGCAAGTATAACACTTGTTGTATAATATGTAAGGGTAAGAACTGCCTCGTGACGTACCAAAAGCAGCTCAAACTCAAGCCTTTGTAAAAACTAGAATCTATATTTCGTCGTGAAAACGATGCTGTAAAACTGATATTATGGGATCGGTATTCAATGAGTTGGCTATGCGAGCTTTACGCCCTATAAGTGAGAATACATCAATGTATGTAAAAGATATTGAAAGTCTTTTAAACAATATCTGAAAGGTAGTAAAGAATAGAGGACTCACGGGGACAGCTTTCCGAGTTCGATTATTATACTCTCATGGGCATTTGCATATCTGATTTTATCCCATTAACCGCCGAAACTATAGGATAGGAATCGTCAAGTTTTTTGCTGAAATACGTTAATCACCAGAAATTTTCAAAGATAAACTTCGCTTTATTTTATGTCAAAGTTTCTGTTATTTAAATAAGGCAAATTTATTAATTCAAAAATAGTAGTAGCTTCATAGTTAATTTAAGAATGCACATTTATTTTTGCCGTTGCGTCAACTCAACACCAGCGATTAATGGGTTAACTTCATTTTTGAACTAGTGAAGTCCAAAATGCGTTCCTTGAAAAAGAGGTCATCCCGTGCTTGCAGTGTTACTTGTAAAGCTTAGAACTGGCCTCTCTAATGGTGTTCTGTCCACATTATTCAATATGAGAAAATATGCACGCCAGACTTTGATTGATAACTTTGTTCCCCTACACCTTGGAATGGAACACGTAACCAGAACACAGGTTATTGACCTTATACGCCTTTAGCAAGAAGATTATTCATTCCGGATGACAACAACGATATTGTGATACTTTTTGTTGATGGCACGTACATTTATATCCAGAAGAGTGCGAACTAGTCCTTTCAGAGATGTTCTCGTTATACAAAGAAAGACCTTTGTTTAACCCTAGATCTACCGGGAATTTTATTCAAGTTTTAATAAAACGTTCTACACCAGAATTTTTATTTAAAACTATTTAACTTATTTATTTACCTTATTTTTGTCTGGTTTATATACTTAATTTATTTTAAAGAAATTTCTGGTTTGAATGAATATTTTGTATGTACCTGTCGGGTCCAATGGACCCGTCTGGTAGACGGAGGGTTAAGCCTATGATGTTGCTCACTACTTCAGGTTACATTTTGTATGTCTTCGGACCTTACTCCGCGGATTTAAAGGACAATGACGCTAACATACTTACACATATATTTAAAAAAGATGCACACAATATCAGAGAGTGGCTGAAACCAAATGATTTCATGATTATTGATAGAGGCTTCTGGGATTTTTTGGAACTTCTGATATAAATGAATCTAGAACATTAAATACCTAAATTTATAAATAAGCAACAACAGTTTTCAACAGGGGATGCTAAGGAGACACATCTCGTGACTAAAGTTTGATTGTTTGACACGCAAGTGCTAAAAACTACAATATTTGGATAAAAACAGAACGAAGCAACATCACACAATAGTACTGTCAATGTAAAAGGCGCAAGTGTCGTAGGGTACAGGGCCTGATAAACCTCTGAAGCCATGGGAAGCACAGTGTCATCTTGGGTCCCCCATTCATTCAGGAAGAATTTCCTAAATGTGACATATCCGGAAACTCAACAATGCTACAAATATTATTTATGCAAACAAACAAGTTTTAAACCCGAAATTTTACATAATAAATAAAGTTAAACTTGAACCACGTAAGAATAACTTAGATTTTATTAAATAAAATTTCTTGTTCTAAACATCTTTAATTGATCTGCGAGTTATACGTTGGAAATTATGGTATGGATGATAGGAATTAAATTTGTTCTGAATATCAAAAACGTTAACAATTAAAAAAACAGCGAGTTTTGAAATTATTTGAGTAATTTTAACTTATGATATTCATATTTATTCATAAATTAACTTGCGGTGGGCGGTGGGATATAATATATCCCACTTAACCCTTAAATGCATAGTGATACATATCTACATCACTTTTTATTTAATTCTTAGCAGCCAGTATATTTATATAGAAATAGTAATCCTGTAAAAATTACAAAAATATAAAGTTAAAAATCTATCTTAAAATTTCTGGAGTCTAATCTCTAATATAAGAGTAAAAAACATAATTCTAAAAAAAAATAATTCATGCATTTCCGGATTAAGTTTGACAAAATAAAAAATTATATAAAATAAGGTATTTGATTCATACTTATTAAAATATTTACTAATTTTCAATGTTTTAGTTTTCATTTGTATTGCAGATGTGCAACATAAGAAAAGGTTGACGTATTATACGAAAAATGCATCTCTAATTTTTTCCATTATTTTTCTTGTGTTACGAACCTTTCAGAGAATCATATATAATTTTTTCGAAAGAAAATAAAAAATCATGCATTTAACCCTCTGTCTACCAGAAGGGTCCAATGGACCCGACATGTATATTCAAAATATCTATTCAAACCAGAAAATTTCTTCAAAACAAACTAAATGTATAAATCAGACAATAATAAGTTAAATAAACAAATTAAATAGTTTTAAGTAAAAATTCTGGTGTAGAATGTTTTTATAAAACTTGAGTAAAATTTCCGGTAGTTCTAGGGTTAAGGGTTAATTTTAATTACCAAATGCCACATTGGCACTAGTATTTTGGTATAAAATTTTGCTTTAACACCTTAATTCTCGCTCCCGTCAATATCACGGGCTGAGGTGTCGTTCGTTATTTCTTGTGCCCGTCATATTTCCGGGCTGGAGATTTATTGCTGGTAAAAACTTCTGAAGCCAGAAAAATTTAACTGGCATTTTCGTGTGAAGTCTTTGAATATTGCCGTTTGGGCTTGGTTTTTGGCGCAAATTGTGATGTTGGACTTTGTATTGTACGTTTCGAAATATATCACACTCAAAAAAAATTATTAATAATCAAAATTTAGTGTACCGTAATTTCCCGCGTATCCGCCGCAGCTTAGATAAGTCTTTTTCAAACCGGAAATTTTATTGAAAAAAAGAAGCCAAATAAGTGCTAAGCAGAAGCAAGTCACATTTCATTTAAAATAAATTCTGGTAGGAAATCGAGTTATCTAAGGTGCGGCGGATACGCGCGAAATTACGGTATATTATATTATTTCAAATATTATTTGTAAAAATTTGTTTGATGATTATAAATAAAGATCTAACATGTGAAAAATAAGGGTTTTATTCGCATTAATTTGTATGGTGTAAAACAAACATTAAAACACAGAATTCTCTCATGATGGCTTTTCCACAAATGTGAATTTGTTCTATAACATCTTGTTTTTTCGCCTTAAAAAAATAATTGCATATTTTATATAGAAACTTTATAATTATTCAATTTCTATAAAAAAAAAAATAGGTACTTTTTTGATGGTTTTTCCAAATATTAAGCGACCGTTAAGGGGTTAATAATGTACAGTCGTGGGAAAAAAAAGTAAATACCCCCTACTAACTTCTCAACAAATTATCGTAGAAGAAAGTTACTGGTACCGAACGATTGGAAATAAAGTCTACTTTTAAGTGATGTATATAAAATTTGTTTAAGGGACCATCTACATATTAAAACGAACCATAACTTTGTTTTTTCAATAGCAGTATACAATTCTGACGGCATAAATGAACTCTACACCTTTCAATTAGACTATAAACAAATTTTTATGCAATTCGTGCCATAAGTCTCCAAGAAATTAATTATTTTAAAACTAGCGTATTTTAAGGGCTGTATCCAAATTGAAGCTCCGAACTCGATTGTTGACCGAGAGAGCCGCCTTCTTGATCAAGGCACGTTTAAGCGTCAATGAAACCTGTTTGATTGCAGGATAGCAGAATAAATTTCAAAAATTTACTCACTTCTATCATAGTCTTCTATCATATCTTAAACCATCATTTTGCCGTTTTTTAAGCATAATTTGAAAACTACTTGGAAGAAAAATGTGAAATTTAGGATTTCCATAAAGTAGGACTTAATAAATCTAAATCCATCAAAAAAATTGTATGTTGCAATTCATAATTTTTTCGAATATTAATTTCATAATTCATAATTCATATCATAAAATTATAAAAATTGCAAATTCAACGTATTTATGTTTGGGTATATTAGTATTATTGCTACACAAATATTAGCTCATTAGGAGCATAATTTTAGGAGATATACATAAAAATATGAAAATGTATTTTAACATTAGAAGTACGCAATTTTGAATGTCTATAATTCAAAAACGTATCATTCGAATGACTTGAAATTTGGTTTCTAGGCATATTTTGAACCGAAGATTTGAAATATCTCGTTAAATTTCGGTATTGCCATTGAAAAAAAGGAAGTTTGGATTCGTTTTAATATGTATATGGCCCCCTAAGCAAATTTTATACACACCATTTAAAAGTAGACTTTATTTCCAATCGTCCGGTACCAGTAACTTTTGTCTACGATAATTTGTTGAGGAGTTAGTAGGGGGTGTTTACTTTTTTTTTTCCACGACTGTACGTGAAGGAAAGCTTTTGCATATTTCCAAATAAATTTGATTGTAAATCCGAGTGTCACTCAATCATTTCAGCATTTTAACAACCGAAATACTTTAATGATTAAAGGGCTCATGTGTAAAATATGGTTACTGACATTTTTTATTTGTTTTCTGATTTTCATCCAAATTTTTTAACTGCATCCTAACAACCTCTAAAAAGTACAAGATTTATTTTATACTCCATATATGCTACAATAATCGATAATTTATTTTCGATTTTAATAACGAAGATTTTTTGCACATAAGACCAATAAAATCAAATCTATCAGACAAAGACTGTTGCACATAACTTAACTGAAGGTTCATCCTCATCAAATAAGCTGTTTTAGAGGAAGCAAGTGCAATAGTTTTGTTTGTAGTTTTCTTTAACCCCTTGGAGGGCGGCGGTATAACTATATATACCACTTAATTTTAATCCCCCAAAGGCTACAATGACACCAGCATTTAGGAAATTTATTTTTCTTTTGCATGGTGCATGAAAAATAACACTATTACATATTTTCAAATAAATTTGTTCGTAAATCCTAATGACAACACCAATCATTTCAACATTTTAGCAACAGAAGTACTTTGCCCCTGAAAGTGTTAAAAAACTTAAATCTTGAATATCTCGAAACTTGCATTTTGTTAGTTACCTTGTTTTACATTAGAACCCTTTAATTGAAAAATAAATGATAATTTTACTCATATCTAATCTAACAGTGCAAATTTAAGTGGCAGTGGTTAGGTTACGGTGAAGTTACCGTAATTTCCGGCGTATAATCCGCGGATCAAACAATTCTGTTTGGACCCAGAAATTTTATTTAGTTATTGAAGTCAAGTATTTACCGCGATTTAAAAAGTTACATTTTATTTAAAAAAAATTCTGGGTCGAAAAATGATTGTTTGATCTGCGGATTATACGCCGAAAATTACGGTAACTCACAAATACTCAATTTGATCTTTCCCCGCCATTCTACACATCTAAACTCCATCTGGTTCATTCTTCTGCAAATGTATATTTTCAGTGATACATTTTCTAAAACAAACAAACAAACAAACAAACAAAAAAAAATCAAATTAATGGTAATTTTCTTTTACATTATCTTTTACTTATCAAACATCATGCCTGTATTTTCTGAAATCGTAAAAAAATATTTAATTAAAATTGCAGTTTGATATTACAAAGATGCTATGGTCACAACCATGACATCCATGGAAATGATGTTCACATACATTATTTGTAATGCACTAAGTATTAGACAATTGAATGATGCTGCTGAGTGTTCTATTTCGTGTAATTAACATTACAGGACCGCCACGGGTGACTATTTTTCTATTCTATTCGCACCACTATTTAATAGAAAACCCCGATTTTGTAGAATATTTCTCTTGCAAATTTTCTCGAACAGTATGTCAATAATTTTTGTTTAGAGAAAGTGATGTGAGGTACAATTAAAAAATGGTCGCCTGTGGCAGCCCTGATATTACATGTTACTCGATTTTATTTTAGTATTTCATAATCCATAGCTGTTTGTTTCTTTCTCCAAAAAATGATAGTGTAATATTGTCTTTCATGAATTTTTTAGAGTTGTTTAAAAATATAATAAATATTTTACACACATAACACTTGCAGCATACGTTTAAAATGACTAACAAGCTACACTTCAACAATATTTTTCTTTGCTGTCATTTGTTGAGCCATTTAGAAGCTTTAAATTTTTTGCCCACGGACATGATTTAACTTCTTAAGAGAACAGTAATTTATCAAATAACACTATAAATAAGCAATATTACGCTTTTAAATTCAACCTGAAATTAGGTTTATACTGTATTAAAAATAAATAGTGCATCAAGAAAAAAAAATGTTTTAAATCAACGTTACAGACCCAGTAAGTAGTACAAACAAGGTCTGTAATAGGCCCAGAAAAATGATTTGTGAAGTTCTGCGGACACATTATTTGTATGAAAAAAATTACTTATATGCATTCTTCAATTATACCTCATAACATTTCCCTTTATAACCATAAAACTATTAATAAAGAGGAACCATGGAACTATTAATAAGGAGGAACTGACATATCCTTAAAAAAGTGAAGCTTCAACTGTAACCGCTATCGCAGGCGTTACTTACCGCCGGTGAAATCTTCCACCAGTAGATTTATATAGAAATTTTCATCTTATTTAAACACCTTATTATTGAACAATTTCAGTCAAAAATAATGGTAGAAGCAGATTCTCATTTTTACTGGTAGGACTTTACTTTGACGGTAGTTAGACTCTGCGTTTCCGCCATATTGTGACAACCAGGGAAACAAGCCGACAGTTTTACAAGGCACACTGACACCAGTAAAAACAAACAGAAATTTTTATGTCATTTTCGAGAAAAAATTCCGTGAATAAGGCGCTTAAATAAGAGGAAATTTTGTATTCAATTTTACTGGTGAGATATTTGCCTTTGCGGTAATCAGAAACTGAAGATCCCATCTAAAAAAAGCAGCCACCATCTTGTGACAACCTCCTCAGTTACTTCAGTAGCAACTGGTAGACAGTACACTAAATGTCTCCTCCTCTTTATTCATAACTCCATTAGAGGAACAGGCATATCCTTAAAATAGTGAAGTTTCAGCTGTAACCGCTTTCGCAGGAGTTGATTACCACCGGGTCAAGTTTCCACCAGTAAATTTAAATAGAAACATTCTCCTTATTTAAACGCCATTTTAACGCAAAATTTCACTCATACATTGTGCCAAAAACAGATATTTATTTTTACTGGTGGAAGTTTACTTCGGAAATAGTCAGGCCCTGCGTTTCCGCCATATTGTGACAACCTAGACAACCTCCTGTCAGTGTAAGTGAAAACTATTACCGTAATTTCGCGCGTATCCGCCGCACCTTAGATAACTCGATTTCCTACCAGAATTTATTTTAAATGAAATGTGACTTGCTTCTGCTTAGCACTTACTTGGCTTCTTTTTTTCAATAAAATTTCCGGTTTGAAAAAGACTTATCTCAGCTGCGGCGGATACGCGGGAAATTACGGTATATTACCTGGGAAAAATGCAACCAGTAAAAACAAATACAAATTTTAACCATATTTGTGAGGGAAATGTTTCATTAAAAAACCCGCTAAAATAAGGCAAAATTTTCTGTTAAAAATTTACTGGTGGAAGTTTGCTTCGGCGGTTATAAGAAACTGTTTATCGCATCTAAAAAAATCTGCCGCCATCTTGTGACAACCTCCTCAGTTACTTCACTCGCAACTGGTAAACACTATACTATATATCCCCTCTTTATTCATAACTCCCTTTTTATAACATTTTTAAAATAGCAATTGCCTTTTTAATAAATATAGTGTGACACCCATCCAATATATGCAAACATAAATGATTGACAGTAAGACAGAAAAATATGCTTGACCACGTTAATACTCTTAAATAAATTTCCAAACTTGAAGCATTTTGCGTATCATTTATTTGTGAAAAATGGAATGTTTCATTCATAAACAAGATAGTTTGAGCATTAAAAATGCTTTATATATTTAGCATAGTAATTGATTCATAAAAGAAAAACAAGAAACTTTTTCAAAGTATCCTTCCGATTATTCAGAGATAATTTCTGATATTAAAAATGTATGAATAAGCTTCTAAATGCGAATATATTAAACAAATGTTGTTCAATCTCCTTAAGTATCCAAATTAGCTTCTTATTACTGAAATAGAAATAGCTGAAATGTGTAATGCGATTTTCTTTAGCATTTCATATTAGTATTAAATAAACTTAGAATAAACTAAAGTGTATTATGCTTAGAAATATGTCAATTTACGAACTCTCTGATTTCTTGAGTACTTTATGATCTTATTTATTACATATACTTATATATTTCTTATATTCATCTATATCTCATGAAATTTGGTAAATCTAAAATTGGTTTCTTAAAATTATAAGCTATATCTCGGTGCACTTACATTTTAACGAGTAATTTTTAACATAAATAAATAAGCAAATAAATAAATCCAACTTCATCTAAATTCTTCAAGTAAATGTCTTAATTCACGGCTTGTTTGCAATTTTGGAAAATAAAACTGACGTTATTAACATTGAGTATTTTTTCTACTTGCTTATTATTTCTACTTGCTTTCTTCGGCCTGGCCGAAATTTTTTTTGCAAAAAACGCATACATTTTTTAAATCGCCATTATTCTACATTTAAACATTAAAATTTATTCTTTTTAAAGAATAGTAGATTTCTACGCTTTTTAAAATATATTAGCTAAATTAAAATATAGTAAAACGTGTGAAAAGGAACCTGCCAATGACGGAACCCTGTTTTAAACTGAAAAACGTGTTGATCTATGCAAAATTTATATACTAATACGTAAGAAAGAATATATAATACATTTACACTTGCTAAGAAGGGAATTTGTCTATAACGCATTTTTTTCTTTTCTACACAATTCCGCCTTAGAAGATTTTACTGTATAGCATTTTTCAGATTTTTAACACTTCAATACAAGGAATATGGATTAAAAATATTAATGATAATTGAAATATTTACATACAAGTAATAGGGATTCATTAAAAAAAATAAATATCGCAGCTACTACATAATTTTTATATGCGGCAATTCTATAAAAATGAAGATTATAAACATAAAAAAAATTAACATAAATATTTCTGTTCAGAACTCCTCGTACGAGACAAATTTTTAACCAAATTGACGTAAAAATCTATGTTTTGTAGAAATTTACTCAGGCCGGGCCGAGCTCTGGCCGAGATTTTAATTTTTTATCGGGTCGAGTCAGGCTCTGGCCCAACTTTAATTTTTTTTTATCGGGCCGGGCTCGGGCCGAACTTTTAATTTTTGTATCCGGCCGGGTCGAACATTTTTCTATGAGTTGGGCCGGGCCCCGGGCCTGAAAATTTCGCCCCGTGCAGACCTCTAAAGTACGATACTATTTAAGCCCTTAATTCTCGCTCCCGTGATATTCACGGGCTGGGTGTTTTATTTAGATTATTTGATTCCCACCAATTTTATAAAATAGTGTAATTGCCTTTATTTTGTTATCATTTTGCCAGTAATTAAATAAGGTGAATATTTCATTTTCAAATAAAAAAGAAAAGTGCCCAGCTAAACTGATGGCATTGAGCTCACAGACTATTCACACTAATTGTATATTATACTCTTATTTTAAAGAATAATGCCACTCAAAAAAATAAGTAAAGGGGAATTAGCCCCCGTTTCCCCCTTTATACTTAACCAGTGAACCTCCAAATCTAATCAAGGAAGCTCCTTATCATAATAAACCGGTATACCAAATTTGTAGCAAATCGAATAATCTTGCAAAAAAAACATTTATCTAAATTAGGGTGGTGGACTAAACCCCCTTTATCCTTAACCAATGAATCTCCAAAACGAATCAGGGAAGCTCCTTAACATAGTAAACCGGTATACCAACTTCGGAGCAAATCGAATCATTCTGCATGAAAAACCCATTTATCTAAATTAAGAGAGGCGGGCTAACCTCCCTTTTCCCCCTTTATCCTTAACCAATGAGCCCCAAAACTAATCAGGGAAGTTCCTTAACATAATAAACCGGTATACCAAATTCGGAGAAAATCGAATCATTCTGCATGAAAAACACATTTATCTGAATTAAGGGGGGTGGACTAACCCTGTTTTTCCCCCCTTTATCCTTAACCAATGAACCCCCAAAACTAATCAGGGAAGTTTTTTAACATAATAAACCGGTATACCAAATTCGGAGCAAATCGAATCATTTTGCATGAAAAACACATTTATCTGAATTAAGGGGGGTGGACTAACCCCGTTTTTCCCCTTTTATCCTTAACCAATGAACCCCCAAAACTAATCAGAAAGGTTCCTTAACTTAATAAACCGGTATACCAGATTCGGAGCAAATCGAATCATTCTGCATGAAAAACACATTTATATGAATTAAGGGGGGTGGACTAACCCCGTTTTTCCCCTTTATCCTTAACCAATGAACTCGCAAAACTAATCAGGGAAGTTCCTTAACATAATAAACCGGTATACCAAATTCGAAGCAAATCGAATCATTCTGCATGAAAAACCCATTTATCTGAATTAAGGGGGAGTGGACTAACCCCGTTTTTCCCCCTTTATCCTTAACCAATGAACTCGCAAAACTAATCAGGGAAGTTCCTTAACATAATAAACCGGTATACCAAATTCGGAGCAAATTGAATGATTCTGCATGAAAAACCCATTTATCTGAATTAAGGGGGTGGACTAACCCCGTTTTTCCCCCTTTACCCTTAACCAATGAATCCCCAAAACTAATCAGGGAAGTTCCTTAACCTAATAAACAGCTATACCAAATTCGGAGCAAATCGAATCATTCTGCATGAAAAACACATTTATCTGAATTAAGGGGGGTGGACTAACCCCGTTTTTCCCCCTTTATCCTTAACCAATGAACTCCCAAAACTAATCAGGGAAGTTCCTTAACATAATAAACCGGTATACCAAATTCGGAGCAAATCGAATCATTCTGCATGAAAAACCCATTTATCTGAATTAAAGGGGGGGGGGTGGACTAACCCCGTTTTTCCCCCTTTCTCCTTAACCAATGAACTCCCAAAACTAATCAGGGAAGCCCCTTATCACAGTGAACCTAGGAAAAAATTTTGAAGCAAATCTGATGTTTCTATCAAGAGTTATCGCGTTACGTACATACGTACGTACATACATACATACATACATACATACATACAGAACGGGCGGGCACATTAGCTCTCAGGCTTTGATAGCCTGTGAGCTAAAAAGTGGTGGCAATAAGCAATCTGAATTTTTAAACCGTAATTTAATGCGGCCGTTAAGGGATTAATTCATATTCATATGAAAATAGGCTTAGGAAGAGTTTTTAACGACGTTTGGGAAATATCATATTATAACGGGGTTTATCAAATATTACAACTTTCTAATATTTTTTGCGTTTTATCACATATGATATGTTCCGAAAAGTAACAAACGTAATTGTTAAGACAAAGTAATACTCAATGAAAAGACATGTACTATTAACCCTTTCAGGGGCAAAGCACTTCTATTCGTAAAATGCTAAAATGATTGATTGAAACTAGAATTCAGAAGCAAATTTATTTCAAAATAGGTTAAACATTTTCTCCACGTACTTATTAAACGGAAAATTTTCATTCTAAAGTTCTGTTATAAATGCGGCATTTAAGAATTAAAATTTAAAGGTCCAAACAGTGGTTGCCAGTGGGTTACTTTTTTAAAATTCAGATATCTTGATTGGCATCACTTTTCTGAAATGGTAAAATGTCCTTTATTTTTGCCTTTATTAATATGTCATTAATTAAGGGGAATTTTACTATTTCAAAAAAGTGGTGCCAATCACGAAATCTGAATTTTAAAAAAGTAGCCCACTGGCAACACTGGGTCCAAAAATGAACCACCGCCCATGAAGGGGTTAATAGTACGTTAGACCCGAACGGTTTAATATACATATTGAATGCCATTTTATTAACTGCATGTATCTTTTATGTATTTTTTAAGTTACAGCCTTCTGTAATTTTTATCTTCTTGATAAATCTTATCGTGTTGGCAATAACTACAAAGCGACCAACATTACAATGCGATGATTTTCCTGTTTTCATGAATTTGTATAATACTTTTGTATGTCCATTATTTATTCATACAGTATACATAACATAGACATTTTGCTATTAAATAAGGTGTAGATTTCTATTAAAAATTGTGGGATTCCGCGGACTACACCACAATTTGCCACCCGTGTTTTAAATAAATGCTTTAAATTCATATTTAGGGCGAAAGGATTCGTGATATCAGATGTAATCATAGAGATTTTTAACTCCTCGACAGTCTTTTTAGTTGTTTAAAAAAGACACTGTAGCAATAATGGACCAATATTAGCCTCCTTTCTTGTGATCGCTAAAACAATCCTGTTATGGTAACAGCTCTAACAAAGGAACCACTTTTGGTGAAGCTCGCATCGAGCTGTCAGCGTTAAAAGCTGGGCCCACCTATAATAAGTTTGGGCCTTTTATAGCCCTATCGACCAAAGTTAGAGAACCGATAAAATTTGCCTGTAAAAATCGTATTATATATATTTTGCATGCATTTAATTTTAAAGTAATACGTTTTTAATTGTTTATTTTACGCCAAAAGCGAGTTAAGATACCAAATATGGTGCTACGAATCCAAACCTCTACTCAAACACAGCAGACGGCCATGATAGCCGAAAAAAATTCTACACTAACGAATAAAGCCAATTTTGAGCAAAATAGCAAAAATGCAATTACAATGCTCTATTATTTCAAAATGAAATTTGTAGGTTATTCAAAGAATTTTTAAACTTTTTTCAATATTTTATTCTTATTATTAACTAATTTGTATTTTAAAGTACTTTTAAAAAGAAAAAGAGCTATGTTAATAGTATGCTAAGTGATGTCGAAAATTCCATTTTCGGAAAGTAATGCTGCTGTAAAATCAAGAGAAACCATTTTTGCAGAAAACTTTTATCGGTTCTCTAACTTTGGCCTGCAGGGTTATAAAATGCACCAGGTCTCAGTGCTAGGTGCGAGATTCCCCAAAACTCGTTACCTTGTAAGTCAGGTGTGTCAAACTGTGGCCTGCCGTATACCACTAGTTTTTTGAAGAAATGGTCGACTTAGTGTATCTGGGAGATTCAATGATTAGATGAGGCATTGGTTGCTGTAAAATTTTAGTGGTATCCGACGGGTCACAGCTTGACACTCCTGTTGTAAGTACAGAGATTTTAAGCCGTCAGTTTCAAAGCGAGATGTTTTCAGCTCAAAGAATGCTACCGTTCGGTTATCTTATCATTATGTATTACAGGTTTGAATAAAGAAAGCCAATTTTTGCTTTTTATTGTATGCATCTACATTTAAATTTCTTTTTGTATACGCGTATTGTGTCACATTCTTTATACAAATACGACTAAAATTGGTATGCAGTATTAAAATATTTTGTTCATTGTTGAATTTTGCATCAACGTATGCATGTCCACGACTGATATTACGACATACAATCAAACCAGTAATGAACATCTCTGTCAAAGCTGAAATCCTGTTGACAAGAGATCACGTTTCGAACAGTGTGTGACAACTGAGGATAGAACTGGATCGAGTCAACATATTTTGTCGATAATCAAGCAAGGTGCAAATGGTTTAATTCCTTGTTTTTGAAGGAATTCGAAAATTTCGTCTCTAGTAACTCAGAATTTAACAGCATCGAAAACTGTATCAATGAAGAAAAGTCGTTGAAGTGGTTCCAGGAGGTCCTTAGCTAATTATCAGTAAATCGCCTTTACTTTATGCTTGAAGTACCAAACAGGGTGTTTAATGATGACGGGACAGTATTTTTTCTAAATTCTGAAGTAGTAGTGTTCTCAGTTTAAAAGAGTAAAAAACTATTTACTTAAATTTGCTAGTTACGGATATTGTCTTATATAACTTAAAATATTACTATTAAAAAAATATGGTAGCCAAATTCAAGGTACCGTTAGAACGCTGATAAAAATAATTTCGCTGTTTAAGTATAACGCTTTTCAGGGGCCTGTGAAATGGCTAAGCCTTTTTTAGGGTTATGTTGGTATTAAAATTTCATTTACTCAATGTTTCTTAATTATAATAAAATTCTGTGATTAAATCTCTGTTCTTGAATTACGCCGTACTACAAAGTTTAATTTGTTGAACTGTTAAGAGAGTCTTGCTTTCAAACTTTGATACAAGTTTGTTATTTTTTTTTCATTGTATTAATTCGTTAATGTAACAACAAATACCTCTTTGCTAATAAAATATATATTTGCAGTTGATTGTCTTTTATTTGACGTTTTATTAAAGAATTCAAATGTTTACACTACTGGAACAACAGACATGTGTCCACTCCTGGTTTTGCGTCTCCACCACTGGCGTATCTTAACCCCTTGAAGGGCGGCGGTATACTATATATACCACTTAATTTTAATTCCCAAATGCCACGTTGGCACCAGAATTTCGAATAATATTTTGCTTTTTATAATGTACGTGAAGAGAGACTTTTACATTCTTTCATACAAATTTGCTCGTAAATCCCGGTGTCATTCAATCATTTTAACATTTTTGGAACAGAAGTACTTCGTCCCTGAAAGAGTTACGCTTAATACAGGAGTTCGTGCGGGTCCTGGAATTTCCAGGCCAGGAAATTCTTCGGTACCAGTATTTTCTTATATAAAATCTCTACTTAACCCCTTAATTCTCGCTCCCATGATATTCACGGGCTGTGTTGTTTATTCAGATTGTTTGATTCCTACCGGTTTTATAAAATAGTGTAATTGGGTTTATTATTTATCATTTTACCTATCATTAAATAAGGTGAATATTTCTTTCTCAAAAAAGTGGTGGCAATAAGCAATTTGCATTTTTTAACCGTAATTTAATGCGACCGTTAAGGGGTTAAATAAGGGGAAATTTCGCGCGTTTGAGCTAGATTTATTTTTTAGTATAAAAATACTGATACTTTACCTGGACAATTACGGGACCCGTACGAACACTGTTAATAAATAAATAAATAAAAAATTGCGGTAAAACGTTAAAGGCAGAAATTTTTGTAGCCCAGTCGTGTATAAAAAGAGTTAATTGAGAAACCGACCTCTCGCAATTGTCGCAGTCACCAAATACCAAATATAAGAACGGTATGGGAAGAACAGACAAAAAATGTTATTAAAGCGTCCACTACTGGTACTTTTACCTTAATAAGACATTATTAATTCATGTAATTTAGAAAAAAAAAATAAAATACCAACCAAGGCTTAAAAATTTTACTTTATACGACTTAAAGTACCTTTTACTAAGTCAGAGTAATAATTTTGATACATAAGATTAACAACATATGCACAGGGTGCTAGTTCAATTCAAAGGTTTTGTCCACAAATTATGTAAAGTACATTAGAGAACTTGGCGATATAGTTCTGAACAAGCTATTGGGTTACAAATTCCTGTTGTTTGAATAGATATTTCTACTGTAATTTAACAGAATATCTTCTTTTGATATTATTCATGTATTTTTCTGTTATCCAGCCTAGATGTCTTTTTCGTCATATAGCGGAAACTTTTAATGTGATAAAATTCTTCACTTTTGATGGACAAACAAATTCTAAAAGAAAATAAAGGTGATTGCTTACAAGAGCGATTATACTTTGAGCATGTTCAGTACGTTTTAAATTTATTAGTGCACACCAGCGTCATCTTGCGATCGGTGTGCAAAATAGAAATAGTCTTCAAACGTACATTATGTAAATTTTGTTCGGATACATGAGCTCCACTCTCCTCTCCTACCACGAATTATGAATAAAAAACCGCGGAGTGAAACATAATAGCTACAAGTTGCTCTTAGATTGCATAGTCCAGCACACCAGTGTTGCCAATGGTCTACTTTTTTTAATTCCGATTTCTTGATTGACACCACTTTTTTGCAATGGTAAAATTCTCCTTACTTTCGCCTTAACAAATATGTCATTAGATAAGCCGAATTTTACTATATCAAAAAAGTGGTGCCAATCAAGAAATCTGAATTTAAAAAAGTAGCCCACTGGCCATAGTTCAGCATGAGTTTCTCATCAAAGTTCCACGATTAATCCGCTTGCCTACCGATTACTTTTGGAATAATATTTTTTAATTTGTATTTTTAATTTTTCTGGTGTCAACTTTTCATTTTGCAGTATGCAAAAATAACACCAGTCGTTAGAGGGCGCGGTACTTTTCGGTTAGCCGGGCGCCAGTGTTTTATATACATATTTATATACATACATATATGTAAATATACATATATTTACATATACAAATATTGTATATATACACGCATATATATATGTAAATATATATGTATATTTACATATATGTATGTATATAAATATGTATATAAAACACTGGCGCCCGGCTAACCGAAAAGTACCGAGGGCGCTATTGTCAACTTGCGAAATTTCTTCCATTCATCTGATCAAGCTTATTATTTAATGACTTTGTCGCGTACAAATAAATTTTTTTTAATTATTCCGCTAATACCAGAAAATCCAAAAAGGAAAAGGAAAACTATCTCAAATAATGAACTCAATTTCTAATTGAACAAGATCATTGTTTTGCAGCCTATGTTTATTCAATAAGGTTCCAGTTTTTAACTCCTTGGAGGGCACCGATGTATTACATATTCCGCCAGTTTTGTCAGTGGACTACTTTTTTAAAATTTAGATTTCATGATTGGCACCACTTTTTTGAAATAGTAAAATTCACCTTATTTAACGTTATTTAGTGACATATTAATTAATGCGAAAACAAGGGAGATTTTACCATTTAAAAAAAAGGGTACCAATCAGGAAATCGGAATTTTAAAAAAGTAACCCAATGGCAATACTGTATGCCACTTAATTTTAATTCCCAAATGCCACGCTGACGTCAGATTTCAGGAATAAAATGTTGCTTTGTAAGGTTAGTTGGGGTAACTGGACCCACGAGGTAACTGGGCAATAGGCTATTTTATAAAAAAACTGTTGGTGTTTTTTAAGTTTTAGCGTTTGTGAACAATGCCCCTTAATCTCTACTTCCTAAAACAACATGTATGAATTCAATCATAACTATCACTTTGGTGTGATAGGTTGTCAAAAATTTACGTTTCTTTTTTTAAAAACAACGTCTATATGGTTGAACTTCCTCGGCTTTTTATTAAAATACTGTAAGTACTTTTATTAAACAATCTTTTTTTTAAAGATTAGACATATAACTACATTAATATTTTTAGGTATCTATACATATTTACTTCATGTTTCAATTGTAAGCCCGGTGTCCCAGTTACCCCATAAAATTTTCAAGAATGGGGTAACTGGGACATGTATCCGGGGTAACTGGACCATGCTGGATCCAGTTACCCCAATAGTTATAAATAATTTTTTGTCTTTCTCTTACTACGGGAAGTAAATTTCTCCATTGTTTTTTGCTCAAAATAAAGAAAATGATAGAATACCTTATTAAAATTACGTAATTAAATTAAAAAAAAGCATATTGAGTGGTATCAAACCAAATTTCTTGACCCCTTGAGAGGCGGTGATGCCGTTATGGCATCATTTAATTTTAATTCTTAATTGCCACATTGTCACCTGAATTTTATAATGAAAATTTCACCTTTATTAAGTACGCGAAAATATACTTTTACTTGTTTTCATATAGATTGTCTTGTAAATATTGGTGTCAGTAAATTATTTCAACGTTTTACGAATGCAAGTACCTTGCCCCTGAAAGTGAGATAGCCAGATCTTGAAATTGTACTATAACCAGGGGTCGCATTCTATAGGGAAACTTTTATCGTTCCTACCACTATTTTGAAAATAATATCTTCATCGTACCTTTATTTAAGGGTTCTGGTAGGAACAATAAAATTTTCCCCCTATAATGCGATTCCTGGATAAGGTACTTACGTAGCCGTTTGTTCACAGATTTACCTTGCTATTTTTTTCCTTAACGCCTTGAGGGGCACCGGTATATATTACATACCACCTACGGTTAATAAAGTTTTACACCAGGAAAATTTTATTAAATTTTACTTTTCTAACTTTGGTCAAAAAAAGCCGTAAAATTGCTTTTACTTATTTTGAAATAGAACTTTCAAAGATTCCGGTGGCAATTCAGCATTTCACAAACGTAATTGCCTGCCCCTCAAGGGGTTAAGATACCCATGTGACTTTTATACTTATTATCTATACTAAAGTACATAAGTACTTACTTAAGTTTTATGTTTTTGGTATAAATAAATCTAATATTTTCACTTTTAGTGCTTTTTTAGACATATTGACAGCAAAGGTTTCCCTTACAACGCTGTTTATTGACATATAATTTACATAATCTGCCTGCTTTAAATTTTTTTTAAGTTGTTTACACTTTTTCAAACAGGACCCTATATCCGATATGAAAAAATATAAACGCGTGTGGAATATAGACCTCCTGGTCCAGTTACCCCATTTTTTGGGGCAACTGGACCCATGAGGAAAGAAAGATGAAATATGCATATTTTTATATTTTTAAATATTAAAATGTAATTTTGAGCATTTCTGTCTGATAGAGGGAACCTAACTGAACACAGTTACAGAAGTTCAGACTTTAATTGAAATGAACTTAGCTTTTTGAAGCTGAATTGTCAGAAGCTCCATAGTCACATTGTAAAATCATGGCCCCGTTACCCCAATTTACCTTATTGTGTACGCGAAGCAAGGCTTTTACTTACTGACATATAAATTTTTATTATAAATTCCGGTGTCATTCAATCATTTTAACATTTTAGCAACAGAAGTATTTTGTCCCTGAAAGGGTTAAAAGATGGGGAAATTTGGTCTTATACAGAGAAAATCTGTTTCATTTTAACAAGATTATCCTGTCTGTAACTTGGAGAAATCTGTACCACAGTTTAACAGGATTCTTGTGTACAAATTACTATCGAATCTGAAAAGATTTTTAGAGTGATGAATGAATTAGATTTTTTCTATCAAGATTTTTTTTTTTGAGGAATGAATTGTGGATTAGATGAATAATGAAGGTTATCTTGGTGATAGACAAGGCAGGTTCGCCAAGTCTGTTTTTATGCAAATCCTCCGACAATCAAATTGTATATAGCTACTCTTATATATAAAGGTTTTCGGATGATAATAATACGTTGGTCTTAATTTCCTTAGTCATAGCTGCCAACTCTTATGTGTTTTTGTATCACAAAAATTTTATAGTAAATTTTACTTTATTAAATCGCCGTAATCTGCCGATTAAAGGCAAAAATTTCTACTAAATTTTTTGTGGTACAAAAAAGCGAAAGAGTTGGCAGTTTTAGCCAGCACTATGCCTTAATGCTTTTCTGAAAATACTATAGAACGAATTTTTATACCTGCTTAAGATTCTGATTTTGGAATACAACTACTTTACCTTTAATTGTGTTTATACAAAGTCCACAAGTCTCCGGTTTTTTGCACACTACTATTATCTTAGAGAAAATGTTGCTCTTTTAAATCTCCCAAATGTTCGAATTAAATATAAGAAAATTTTCTGTATTAAAATAGTGGTAACCAAAAAGCCGGGGGCTTAGCAGCTCTGGATTATATTACAAAGACGAAATCGTTCTGTAGACAAAAATTTTTTAGGTTACTTTTACTAAATTTTCAAAGTTTGAACTTTGATTTTAAGTACAAAAAATTTTACCTCTTTTAAAATCCTCTCTTGCATATATTACTTAAATAGCATTTTCAAAAAAGCATTTTCATTTTTAAAATTAAATTAATGGAAAATGCATTTAGAGATTTCTTTGAAAATAGAAAATTAAAAATTTTAAATGTACAATTACATTCTTCCTAGATACTAATTATAAATTTTTTACCATCTAAACATTAAACTCTTACGCCTAAGTTAAAATTTTCATAATATTCAATGACTTTATTGTAGATTTGATTTCTGATTTTTTTTTCTATTGCTCTTCTACTTGACAAGAGTAATTAAGTAGTTCTATAATTAACTCTTGATAAATATTATTGATTTAATACGTCTTTTGAAATCGTACTTGAGTTTTTCTGTAGTTAATTTAGGAGGAAGCCTTTTATTGTTATCATACTTTTAAATAAAAGAGTCTTTATTCGCATAAAAGTACAATGTTTAAGAAATAATATACCGGATTTTGTGTACATACTATTCAAGACATGGGGAAACGAATTACGCAAAAAAAAAAAAAAAAAAGTTCCAGGATCACCGACAGATGCAGGGTTCGCACATTTTTACCACTAAATTTTAACGTTATTTTCAAAGTATTTCACTGCAGAAAAAAAAAAAAATCGGTGAATAAACGAGGTGATTGCGAATTCTGTGTTTCAAAAATTAAATGTGAATTTTCTTATCATTAATAGTAGTAGCTGAGTCCTTGGAAATTCCAAGGAGTGTGCGAAACTTGCAGATGACGCTATACAACAGAAAATAGGGAAAAAGGACCAAACAGATGGGAAATAAATTTTTTCAGTTTGAATTATAATTTCCCTAATGGAAAAAAAAAGTAAATAACATAGCTGCTAACATGTGCGGATTTTTGCTAGCACTAAAATTTAATAGCAATTTCTGCCTTATTTAATTATCAACAATGACTGGAATTCTGCGATTGAATTAGGCAAAATTTACTATTAAATTTTAGTGGTAGCAAAAATCCGTACAAGTTGGCAGCTATGAGATAAGCTTAACCCTAGATCTACCGGGAATTTTATTCAAGTTTTAATAAAACGTCACACCAGAATTTTTATTTAAAACTATTTAACTTATTTATTTACCTTATTTTTGTCTGGTTTATATACTTAGTTTATTTTAAAGAAATTTCTGGTTTGAATGAATATTTTGTATGTACCTGTCGGGTCCAATGGACCCGTCTGGTAGACGGAGGGTTAAAGTATCATTGCATAGCTGCCAACTTTTACGCTTTTTTCCTACCACTATTTTTAATAAGAAAAATTTGCCTTTTTTAATCTTATGTTTTCGATGATTAAATAAGAGAAATATCTTTGTTAAAATATAGTGGTAGGAAGAAAAGCGTAAAACTTGGCAGCTATGCACTGTAACTGCAATTTCACTTTGTAAGCAAAAAACTTTTCATAAACCCATGGTTTGCAGCGATGTTTTGTGTATGAAAGACGATAAAGACTAGGGAGAACGTTAATTCTTATGCAACATTTCAATAATGACAAATCAACCAGTCATGCGTTTCCGACAACCTGGCAATTTTGTGCTCCGGAACTTAATCAGCGTGATTTTTTTGCTGTGAGGACACTTAAAAAATCTTGTTTATTGAGGACTTCTATTAACCTTGGCATACCTGAAAGAAGGTATTATGAGAAGCATCTCAGTCGACTAGTTAAGATCTGCAGTTGAACAAGCTGTCCACAGACTGCAGACTTTACATCTTTATGAAGGAAACCATATTGAGCAGCATTCAGTACGTAGATAAGGCCCTTGTCACGTGAACATTTGGTACGCTCAAATAAACTTTGTAGAGTCGCATCTTTTCAGCGTATGACCAGTTTTACAGCGCCATCTATCGGTGGTTTCTGAAACTAATTTTGTTTCGCGTAATTCAATTCTCCACGTCTTGAATCGCCTGTGAATAAAATTTGAAGGTCATACACTGAGTAGTTCAATATATAGAGAGTTCGAAGTAGGGTTGTTTTAATTATAGTCGCCGTGTTCTAAAAATGATTTGAATCAAATGCTTTTGTTTTAAGTAATGTCATTGCGCCTAAATGTTACGACTCCTAAATGCGACAATGATCTTGTACTTAAAATATTACGGCAAGAATTGTATATAAATGCTATATAATGAGACAGTAGAGCATCAGGAACAAAACTCGAAACATTTCTCCACATTTAAAACGTTTTGTATTAAAAAAATTCCCATTACAATAGATATCGTTCATTTTATAGCGCCCCCAAATTGCTTAAATGCGACGAAAAATTCTGAAGCTGGTTGACTTTTTTTTTTTTTTTTTTTTTTTTTTTTTTTTTTTTTAAACTTTGAAGATAAATAAAATTACGGACGTCAAGGACTACAATGTGTGTTTCATTTACCAGCAAAGTAAGCCGGGAAAAGGCGAAAAGTTTTCAAAATTGAGTTTAAAATATTCTACGCATTTAAGTAACTTGTTTTCTTCAGTGACCTAATAGCTACGAATAGAAATCACTAAATGCGGAGAGACTTTTATCGTAGCTGTCGAGTTTTTTCCTACCACTATTATTAAACATAGAAATTTGTTTTAATTAATCATCGAGAACATAGGATTAAATAAGACAAATCTCTTTGATCAAAAATAATGGTAGGAAAAATGCGTAAAAGTTAGCAGCTTCGGTTTTAGGCAATTAACTAAGGAAAGTTTAAATCGTATTTTAATAAATTGCACTAAAATTATGTTTAAAGAAAAATTATTTAAATAAGCTTTTTTGAGTCAATAAATGGAGAATTTCAACGTGATTTTCCAATAGTGTTGTTTTTGACCTTGTAATTATATGTGTGTTTCAAACAGTGTTGTCAGATTGGGGACCTTTTTTAAATTCAGATTGTTTGATTGTCACCGTTTTCTTCAAATAGAAATATTCGGTCTATTTAAAAATAGATTGAAAAGGTCTGAAAAATAAGGCAAATTAAACTATTTTAAAAAGTGGTGGCAGTCAAATAATTTGAATTTAAAAAGTCCCCAATCTGGCAACACTGGTTTCAAATGACAAAATAGAAAAATACATATCTTTAAAATTGTTAATTAAATGACATTGACCAATTCAATCAGTGCACTGTAAAGAAGGTAATTTTCTGCGTATATTCCAGGACCGTTTTTCCTTTTCATACGTTTTTATAATAGGAAGTTATCAATTTCTTTTCTGAAACATTCCTAGCAGAACCTCTGGTTCTAAGTAAGTCGAAGAATACTACTCGGATGTACTGGTGACAATTAGCTCGCTAGCATGGGGATCCGCCACCCCTGTTCCTGTTTATTTCACAGAAAGTTTACAGATTTTTCAGTAGAATGTTCCAGAATAATTTGCGAAATTTTAAGTTAGTTTCAATAAACATTTCTAGCGTTTTTATATAAACACATGTAGCACAAAGCAAATGCACCCCTAGTAACCCCACTTCGCAATGCAAGACGAGAGATCATGGATTATGGGCGTAATTTTTTTCACCCTTTACCAGCACACATAAAAAAACACATGAGAAGTATATATATATATATATGTACTGCTCATATTCAAAATATTAGAATAATTGAGAAAAAGCAATAAGAATTTTTATTTATTTATTTATTTTTGATACTAAGTAAATGCAATTAAATTTCTTATACATTAAATCTGGAATGTTTATATCAGATTTTAACATTTACAAAACATAAAATACAGTACAATAAATTAGGTATACAGCTTTCTGAAACACATCAAAATATCAGAATAAAATTTAGATTGGTTCAAAATAGTAGAATATTTTATTTTGCGCAACAATATTACGTTAGGAATATGAAGTAAATGGTAGTTAATGTTTTGTAGCATTCCCTTTATCATTCATAACAGCGTACAATCGATCTTGAATACTATATACAGGGCTCCCAAATGGTCCGCCAGCCGAATACCAATATTATTTTAGAAAAATTTTCTTTTCAGATTTTTCTTACAAACTGCCCCGGGACCACCTTTGAAAATTAATTCTAGCGCAAACTTACCATAAAATTTTCTGTTAAAATTTATTGGTATGCAGTTGGCGTACCATTTGGGAGCCCTGTATATATAAGGTGCTTACAAACATTTCTATCAATATTAGCCCAAATAGGCTTTATACGTGCCACTAACTCAGTTTTACTTAAAGGAGGATTTTCTTGGAGTTTTTTCTTCATTATACACCATAAGTTTTCGATGGGATTAAGGTATGGTGAGTTTAGTGGCCAAGGAAGCACCTTAATCTTACGTTGGCGGAACCAATTCTTAGTTGACACTGAGGTATGCAGTGACGCTAAATCTTGTTGGAAGATGAAATCATCTTCAAATAAATCTTCTGATGATGGAATCATGTACTATTCCAAAATTTCTTGATATATCTAAGAGTTAACCTTTTCGTACGCGCTGCATAACTTTCCAGGTCCTTCTGCACTCATACAACCCCAAACCATGAAACTAGCAACAAATTTTACGGAACGTTTAAGGCATTCTTTATCAATTACTTCTTGCTTCATTTTCCAAACTTGAATACTTTGATTATCATATGAGACACAAAAGATACTTTCATCACTAAATAATATATTTTTCCAATCTTCTTCGCTCCATAAACATCTTGATTTACACCAATTCAATGTTATACGTTTTTGTTTTGCAGTCATGAGAGGTTTTATTTTCGGTACACGAGATTCAAACATAAATTTAGGGAGACGTCTTAACCCTTTCAGGGGCAAGGTACTTGTATTCGTAAAATGTTCAAATAATTTAATGACACCGCAAGAGATTTTATTTGTAAACAAGTAAAAGTAAATTTTCCGCGTACTTGATAAAGATGACATTTTCATCATAAAATTCCGGTGCCAATGTGGCAATTTGAGATTAAAATTATGTGATGTCGTGACGGTATCACCGCCTTTCAAAGGGTTAATGTTGTCGATGTAGAAACTTCATTCCTCCTTCTTTCCATTTTCGGTGCAAGAATCGCACACTTTTAAAACGGTTTTTCTTAAGTATACGCTTCAGTTTCCTGTCATCTCTAGCAGATGTTTTCGGTTTTCGGCCGCCATTTCGGTGATTATTTTGAAATTTTCCATTTTTTGAATATTGTGTTAGTATTTTACTAACGCTTGATTGCGAACAATGTAAATAATTCGCTATATAACATTGATTTTTACCGTGCCGATACAAATCAACAACACAAAATCTAATAGATTCAGGAATATCATTCACACGACCCATTTTAAGACGAAGCAAACAAACTGCAAAACTGCAAACTGCAAAAGCAAACAAACTGCATAAAGAATACTGATTTTAAATAAGATCGTCTGAATTTAATCAATGATGCCACTAGTTATGAATTGGTGATAATTAAAGGAGAATTAATGTGAAATATTCTAATAGTTTGAACCACTGGAATAAATATTCTTATATTTTGACTTTTCAAAATAATTTTTTTTCAATTAATTTTTTCAAAAATGATATTAATTTTAAGATAATAAATAAGCTTAATCAACAGTAAGTTCTTAATAAAAATATCGTTTGCGTATTTACATTAAAAGACATTAAACTACCAAACGATATTTTCAATTTGCAAAAAAAAAGTAATTATTCTAATATTTTGAATATGAGCTGTATACCGGAAAATTCTGTCGCATAATGTTCTTTCACGCCTACTTATTTTAAATTCTGTTTTCTTCATTTGCACCACTTTTTTGAAATGGTAAAATTAACATTGTTTTCACATTCCACATTAAGGTGAAAACAATGGGAATTTTACCATTTCAAAAAAGTGGTGCCAATGAAGAAAGCTGAATTAAAAAAAAGTAGGTTTGAAAGAACATTATGCTGCAGAATTTTCTGGTACCCCTAACTTATATAAATAAAAAAAATAGCCCACTGGCAACACTGCGCTGGTGCACCCGAACGGCACCTTTTCGTATGCCGGTGACGGTCTGTAGCGTCGATCGACTATGATAAGTTACATGCTCTGTTTTATTGTGGTTTTGGAAGTTGAACGGAGAGGTTGTTTAGACACGTTAGCGAAGTATGAACCGCATCAAACATGAAAATAATATGTTTTTCGTTTTTCTGGTTTTACTAGTAAAATATAAGGAACATTTTAACCATTAAAACACTGTTTAGTAATCTGGCTTCTGAGGATGGAAATATCATTTTTATGGGCAGCGAATGTGCTAAAAAGATAAAATTTTGAATACAAATTCGTCATAAACCTGAATTCAGTTAGTAAAACAATTTGGAAGTAAAGGTGAAACATCCTAAACCTTAAACTCACGCATCCATATCATTCTGAAATCAGAAAGAAAAATACCTACACGAAGATGAAAACAAATATAAGTTAAAAGCAAACTGAAATGGAAAAGATTTGGTAAAAATTGCTGTAACAGTTATTCATTATTTACTGCTTGTTTTATCCATGGGCAAAGTTTAAAATGTGTAAAATATGGATATTGAAATATGCGTTATTTAAGAATACATTCAAGAATATTAATCTAAAAGTTATTTTTTAAGGTATAATTAAGCTATATTATAATTTAAGCTATTATTAAATAAATTTATTAGTTTTGTTCAATTGTTCAATAATAAGCTATTCAACTTTCAATTTTATGAATTTCAACACGTTATTTAGTAATTAAATATGTATAGCAATTAAATGCGTATTTTAAGTTGAACTGACATTTATAAAACGCATGTCACAATTAGGACTGTGGACATCGCATTTAGGTTTTAACTACCGTAAATACGACAAAAATGACCTAAATACGACAGTTCTGTAATGTTGGATTATATTTAAAATAACGATGCATTTTGTACAAAAAATAAGTTAGTTTTGAACTAATGACACGGTGCTCAATAATTTTCAGCTTCATAAAATACATATTCATTTAACGAAATGACAAATATACCCTAAATGCGACAAAACTATGGGGAATCGCGTCGTATTTGGCGCAATGACCTTACAACTGTATTTTAAAAGAGAATATGGAGAGCACAATTATAGGTAAAATACGTACTTAACTTGCCGATAAATAGAAATATTGTTTTGTATTGCTCCGTTTTATGTCTTATAGATTTCAATAGAAATTTTTTAATAAATGTGTATTTTGTCAAAATGGTTTGAAGAATAACAGTTGCGCACTTCAAGTTTAACTATTTACAAATTATGGCGAATGTATGGAATGCGTGTGTGATTTGAGTATTTGCCGCAAGTTTTATTACTATAAGTGGAGAAGAGGTACCTAGCGCAGGGCGACTATTTTTTAATTCTAACTGGTATCACTTTCTCAAAACAGAAATTCTTTACACACACTTTGACAACATTTACAAGAGAAATATAATTTAAAATTTATATTAGAGAAATACTGGTGTGAACAGAATATAAAAATAGCCGCCTGTGACAGCCCTGCTAGCGCGAAAGCTTCGCTCTTCCCTCAGAGATCAAACAATAGATAAAACTAGGTGTGTGGGAAACTTCAAAACAGAGTCAACGGTGTTTGTGAAATAGAAACTACATCCACTTGCCTAGAACCTTCAGGAATTGTTCTCTGTACATCTATCGTCCAAGCTGCATTAGAAGCAATAATAACAACATTCATATACAGGGCTCCCACTCGGTTCGTTTTTTGAACACCACTTTTTTTTAAAGAAAAATTCCTTTATAGATTTCTCTTCCAACATTTGTAAAAACCTACTTTGAAGGTTTATTTTATTGAAATTGTTGCAGAAACCTACCACGAAAATAAATACGGGCGTTTAAAAAATGGATCAGTGGGAGCCTTGCATATACTAATATAATATCTAAGTTTGAAACTTTGTGAATGGCAGACATTTAAAAATATTTTAGCGCATTACTGACCGTTCATGAATATACTCGTGCGTCATTCTACGGAAATGTTACTCTCTGAGAAAAATTTAAAATAATTAAAAAACTTAAAAATTTAAATAAAAAAAATTCAATCAAAAATCTTTTATATTAATATTGAATATCTGCGCTGAATTACGAATCTGGAAGTTAAATTAGCACACGATCACATTTTAATTTGTTTATTGATGGACGGCACAAGACAGACTCCGTAACATAGAACAAAAAAGTAAGAAAAAAACAGCGACTGGAAGACCTAAAACGGCTTCTATCATTCAAACATACTGGGGCCGATGGCTTTTAAGACATCAATTACATAATATTATTTTTTTTTCAGAATACAACAGTAGTTATTTATACAGAACATTACTTAAACAGAACGTAACACATAGCTTCTAGTTATACAGAAGTTATTACCTATAATACTTACACATAAGAAAAAAACTTGATTAACTTTAACCTTTACACAATAACAGATAATAATAGAATAAACAAATTACTCTTTTGAATTTTCACTCATTAATAGTACCAGTTTATGAATAGGTCTGGTTATTTCACCATGAACAGTCCTTATATTACAACACGAACTCTTTTACGACTTGCAGAACTCGACCCATTCTCCACTTTGATGGGGGTAAATTCTCTTCCTTTATAATAACCAAATCATTAATTTGCATATTTGGACAATCCTTTCTCCATTTGTTGCGTATTTGTTATTGAGTTAGGAAGTCCTTTTGCACCTTCTCCAAAAGGATTGTGATAATTGCGTAATCAGTTTGTAACGTTTTCTAAGTGTAATCCTTTCAGACTGTATGTCAGGTTCTGGTAATGCTTTTATTTCATTTTCTATTAGGAAATGTCCAGGGGTACGGGCAGACAAATCTGTTGGATCATCCGTGATCGGAATTAATGGACGAGAATTCATCACCGCCTCAATTTCTTTAAATATCTGTTGAATTCTTCATAACTCAGAATTTGTTGACCGATCACCCTTCTCATATAACATTTCATAGTTTTTACGGCGGCCTCCCAAAGTCCCCCGAAATGTGGTACGGAAGGAGCGTTTGTTCTCCATTGAATACCTTCAAGATATTGTCCAACAATTTTAGATAACCATGTTCTTAATATATGTCGCTCTCCAATATAGTTTTTCCACAATCGCTGTATAACTCTTCGGGTCTTCCGTTTTTTTGCAAGACGGCGAGACATTTTTATCGGTCTTATTCGAAGTTTCGGCCGCGAAGGTCATTGCACAGCCGAGACCAGAGTTGCCAGTTGGGAACTTTTTTATCCCCAGATTGTTGATGGTCACCGCATTTTTGGAATAGAAATATTCGGCCTATTTAAAAACAGAATAAAAATTCTGAAAAATAAGGTGAATTATATTATTTTAAAAAGTGGTGACAGTCAAATAATTCGAATTAAAAAATCCCCCAATCTGCAACACTGGCCGAGACCTACGGACGAAGGATTGCCGGACGCGTTCAAACATACCCGGTGTGCTGGTGATGTCTGCTGAAGCGTGCTGTCAGATCCTCCAGTGTATCCAGAGGCGTTTTTCAGGTGGCTCCAGAAGAAGAAATCCAAGGTAGTGAGGTCCGGGGAGCGTGGAGGCCAAGCAACAGGTTCGCTGCGTCCAATACACCTCTCGAGATATGCAGAATCGTCGTGGTTACGCATTGCAATCACAAAATATGCTAGTGCACCATCATGCATGAACCACATGTTCTGACGCACAGTGGCCGGTATTCCCTGCATCAAATCTGGGAGGAATTGCTGTAGCAACAAAAGGTAATTTGCGCTATTGAGGAGTTCGGGCTGAAGGTACGGTCCCAACAGATGATCGCCGAAAATACTTGCCCAAATGTTATTACCGAACTTCTGTTGCACTTTCGACGAGACAGTACTGTAGGGAATTTTGGACGACCACATATGCGCGCCACGCACAATGCGCCACGTACAATACGCCACGTTGCTCTCGTTTCTCTCGATGCACCACGTTGCTCTCGTAAAGCAGGGTCCATCTGCGAATACTCTACCCGAAGTAGGTAATCGGCATCGCCTAGGAGTTGGACCTTCTGCATGTAGAAGGGGTGCATATTTTTTGCACGCAGAATCTTCCCCACCATTTCGTGCCGAATACCCAGTTCAGCTGCAACCGATCGTATATTGGTCGATGGGTAACGGCAAACCATTGCAGTACTCGGTTTTCTCTTTCAGGTATGCGCTTACTGCGTTCTTGTGTTGCATTACGCCTCGTTATTTGGAAGGATCCCGTCTCCCGCAGCCGGGAGCTCGTGAAGTCGGTATGGTGCTGACAACGTCTCCTTGGATATTGCTCCTGGTACATCCTCTGTGCTAGGCGTCCATTGCCACCTGCTCGGCCGTAAATCAGATGCATATTCGTATATTCCTCATTCGTGTAATCTGACATGTTGTTTCCGAATGAAGTTTAACCCCTTGAGGGGCGGTGGGATATTTTTAGTGAAGATTCTCACCAGAAACATTTAATTAAATTTTACTTGTTAACTTTGGTGGAAGAAAGTTAAAAAAATGCTTTTCCTCCTTTTGAGGTAATTATTTTTGAAAATTCTGGTGTGAGTTCAACATTACACAAACACAATTGCTTGCCTCTGAATGAAAGGGTCAATGTCCGCAAATTCTGAAATGCTCATTAATGAATACTTGCTAGCAGCTTTTTTCCGATAGGTATGGGAAATTTGCATACAAGAAGGTTTCTTCTTCTCGACCGTTGCTTTTATTTTCCCCATACACATGGGAAATTTGTATACGAAAAGGTTTCTTCTTCTCAACAGCACTGCTCCTATTCTTCGCATTTGTTTCGCCACTCATTTCGTCAGGCTCACTGTCCTCTCGATGTGTATTTTTGAGATTTTCACCGACTATACGTGGTTTGCGATCCCATGTTCTACGGTAAATACGGCGATTTATTAATAATTTTATGGATGGTATGTTTGAAAAAGAGTATCTAATTTTAACATGCCTTATAAACTGAAATAAAGACGAAATTTATATGGAAACAGATTGTTAAAGATTATGCCGTACAAAAGCTATGATCAAAAATCCTCAGTTAAACTGACAGTTTGCCGGTCTATGTATCTTAAAAGTCTTTGCTAGTACCACAACTCTGAATTTGTCGGTCGAATTCGGTAACTCCCTGAATAAAAGACTTTCAGATATGTGCAAGGCTTTTGCGTTTCAAAATAAAATTGCCATTCAAAAATGCTTTAAGATTATAATTACATATAAAAAGATCTTTGTTGTTATATTTAAATTTTAAATATGGCTTCAACTGCTCTAGTAAGTAAACATGTCTTTTACAGAGCTGCCAAGTCTCCGGTTTTTTGGACAGCGGCATTTTAATACAGAAAGTGTTGTTTTATTTAATTGGAACATTTGGGCGATTTAAAAAAACAAACAGATTTTCTCTAAAATGATAGTGGTGTGCAAAAAGCCGGAGACTTGGCAACTCTGCTTTTAACAAAAGTATAAATGCAATGTAGTATTTATAAGCAAAGTTATAAAAATATTTACTACAAGACATTTCGAAAACATTTTAGATGCAATTTATTACAACTCTAGGAACGTGACTCTGTTTTTGCTTAATGTTTCCGTCTTTCTAAATAAATAAATCAAAGATGTCCTTTCTTCTGTCTCTTAAATCTTGTTAATCATTAGACAAAATTTGTAACGTAAATGATTTAGTGTTAGAAAGACATACCTAATATTATATGATAACCTTGAATTTTATTGTATACTATAAAAGTTATTTTTAACCTCTTGAAGGGAACCGGTATATTATATATATATATCACTTAATTTTAATGCTCAAATGCGACATTGGCACCAAAATTTAGGAATTAAATTTTGCTTTGTATATTGTACGTGAAGAAAAGCTTTTACTTACATTGATATAAATTTGTTCAAAAATCCCGGTGTAAATCAATCATTTTAATATTTTAGCAACAGAAGTACTTTGCCACTGAAAAGCTTAATAAAGAATTCTTCAATGAAATATTTTGTAAAAAGATCACATATGAGACATTTTTGAAAATGATTCATATATGAGACAAACGAACACCTTCCTGTTGTCAGTATCCACATTTACTTTTATAAACTATATAACTACAGAAAGTTATTTTCTGTAAGGTCGATTTGAAATGACCTTTTTAGATATGGTCGCATAAAATATAAAAACATCAAATTGTATTTTTTCTTTTAAAGAATAAATTCACTTTCGTTATAAAATAAGAACGATTAATCTGTCAGCACGCATAGATTATGAAACGCTTTCATACACTTACAGAATATTATTAAGAAATTCGATTTTTTGAAAAATGGAAATCTATCATAGTCCGTCCTTTAACCGAAAACTTTTGTACGGAATACTTTTGCGTGTTTTGTTTTGTTTTTGAATGAAGATAATTCTACGCACTCCTTAAACCCTTGCGATCTGGTGCTGTTAGCAGATGTATGTCACTAGCCCCCAGTGTTGCTGCATCTGGCAGACTTTTTTTTTAAGGAATTTTGAATTCACACAATAGAAATTTAATTGGTAATTTTCTTTTACTTTATTTATGGAAAATCAACAATCTGGTAAAGTAAAAATAAAAGTTAAAACTTTCTGGCTCGGAATGTCTAATTAAAAAGTCAGGCATATGTCAAGACATACGCTGCGTACGTCACAGAGCGCAAGAGTACCGCCCCCTGAATATCTAGGCTCGAGCGGTACACAAAAATGGCGGCTGCCGAAGGCGGATTTTTTAAACGTAGGTACGGTCCCTTAAATGTAGACAACAGTATTTTATAAAAGAGTTCTTTGAGTTGTATAATCTCAGAAAAAGGAAGCGGAAAAAACCTAAAAAAATTATTGGTACCGATATTTAAGGGATCGTACACACGCTGAAAAAAATCCGCCTTCGGCAGCCGCCATTTTTGTGTCAGAGCTTAGGCCTAGTATTCAGGTGGCGGTGGCAAGAGTCATTCCCTTTAATGCGCGATTTTTTGTTTTGTTCGGAAAACATTATATTTGAGTCTATTTTTATTAATTATCCACGAGAAAAATAGGGAAAACTTTATTTATGTTTCTATTGGACATAATGTCAATGTTCCTCCTGAGTTACATAACAAAAATTGCTGAAAAAAAAACTATAATTTTAAATTATATAATACTTACTTTAAAGTATTTACACTGCACAATAACAACTATTCAACGATATAATATTTTTTATATTGCTTTTAATAGTTTTCAGAGTTAATAATTACTAACTTATAAAGAGAAAAACGAGGAAATATAGAGGAAAAACGCCAGTCGAGCACATAACAAGCAGTATCAACAAAATAAGTTATAACCTCCCCGTGATAACAAATCAGAACAAAAAGAGACATCACGAGCTTAAATGCATGTTATCACCATGGAGTTATGAATAAAGAGGAGGAGACATATAGTGTAAGTAAGTAAGCAAGCACCCACCCTGGTAACCCGCTTTTGGCTTATGGTTAGGTGTAACCCCCAAGCCCAGGGCAGGGAAAAGTTTTACTACCTGCGGAAACAAGCCCAGAACCCCAGTCTCCGGGAAAGAAGACTTCAGAACGACCCGCCTGACACGCCGAAGAGAGCACAAGAGGCAAGTGCCGTGTCCCCGGACCGCCTGTGAAAATTTATTATTATTTAAGATGGCGATTCTTTACCAATCACAATTGGCTACCCTATTGTTTCAGGGCGAGCCTAGAAATATATTACAATTATGATTTATATGTTTTGGAATTTACGTACTATTTGAAAAAAATTTAAGTATTTACATTCATCTTTACATTTGATAAGAAATATTTTTTTCCATTTTTTTCACCCTTTTAAACAAAAATATTTATACATATTTACAATATTTCTAGTGGTATTTAAGTTCTTAAAAATAAAACAATCTCAAAAACATCCTTCCATACACCACGTGGACCCATGACATGTCCACCACAGGCAATCAAAAGAGGTAATTATTGAATGTATTTATATTGAATAAAAGAATAATGGCTATTGAGAATATCGTAGTTAGCATAAAGTTTTTTAAGTTGTGCCGGGTCATTAATTATTTTTAGGATGTCCTGAAGGATTGTCGTTTCTGTTCTGTGAAATTTAAACTTCATGAATTTGCAGTTGCCGAAAATGTAATGCATCGGGTCTCCTCGACCACCACATTTACAAAGGTCGTCATCTTTTTTGCCGATATTATAAAGGAAAGACGGGAAGCTGCCGCGGCCTGTTAAAAAGTAAATAGATACTTTATCTTTTGAAATTATTTGGTTCTGAACTTTTGGTACCAGCCCGTGCGTATATCTGCCACCCCCTGAGTGATCCCAGTTGTACTGCCACCTGTCCAGTAATTGGGTTCGAATACATTTTATAAGATAGGACCGAGGCAATTTAACTCCTCGATCCACTGGTAGGTCGCAGTACTGGGCGGCATCATTCGCCAGCTTATCCGACAGTTCATTACCCGCTATGCCAATGTGGCCTTTTATCCAAGTAATGTAAAAAATTTTATTTTGATTTTGTTTAATTAAATTATGGATGTAATAAATTGAAGGGTTAGTTGGAAATAAATTGTCTAAGGCTTTAATAGTAGATTGACTGTCACTTAATATTTGGAATTTTGTATAAGGGGAGTTAATGGCCCAATTAATTGCCGAAATTATTGCGTGCAGCTCCGCCTGAAAGATTGAATTTTCTGCTCTCAGTTTGACTGTTTTTTCATAAATTTTAATGTTATGATTGTAGGCTACCATTGCATATGCTGTGCCAGAGTCCACCTTAGAACCATCTGTGTAAATCGAAATAAGATTAGTTTTTGTGATAATTTTGTCTGTAACTATTAAGTTATTTAAATGAATTTCCGGATTTATTTCATATTTTAGGATTTTATTTTCTATATCATCTTTACATATTGGTTTGGGTTATTTAAGTAATAAGTTTTTATTGTGTAAAATATTGTATTTTAGATTTTTATATTCCAGTGTTATTAAGATTGGTGGTATTCCTAATAGGACCTGTAACGTATGTGTTGCAACATTTTTATATGTTTTGGTTATTGACGTGAGACAAGTTCTTTGGATGGATTGGAGAGCGCGTTTATCTTTTATCCCGAGGTCTCCAAACCACACCTCCGAACCATAATCTATAATTTTTTCTAGTACTGTTATGTACCAGGTTCTAAGATAGCCTCTGTCCACCCCCCCCCCCCCCAAGTAGCCGAGAAGACCCGTTTAATGGATGAGGTTAGCTGTAAAATTTTGTTTTTTATGCTAGTTATGTGCTTGTCCCATTTTAAAGTACTCTGGAATATTATCCCTAAAATTTTTATTTCCTTTAATGGCTTGATGGTATAGTTACCCAATTTAAAGGTTGGTGGACGTTTATCCAAAGTGTTTTTCCCCAACATAATAAAAGTCGTTTTTTCCTTTGAAATCTGTAAATTTAAGTTATTGCAAATATTATAAAAAAGTTTTATTTTTTGGTTGGTTTCGGTCTCTAAGATGAGTCTGCTCCTCGCTTTGACAACCATATTGAAGTCATCGCAAAAAACATACAGGTCTTCGAATTTACTGTAAAAGTTTATTAAGATTATATTTGCTATGATTAGCCACAGAAGCGGCCCAAGGCACGACCTCTGTGGACAGCCTTGATAAGTTGGTCTTTTAATGTTATTTGATAAATAATTTGTTATTAGTTCTCGTTCGGATAAGAAGCTAAGAAGGATACATTTTAAATATTGGGGAATTGGTAATTCGCTAATTTGTTGACCCAAAGTGACCCAATACCAGCTGTGAGTGAAGTAACTGAGGAGGTTGTCACAAGATGGCGGCTGCTGTTTTTAAGTCGGATCTTCAGTTTCTGATTACCGCTGAAGGAAAACGTGCCACCAGTAAAACTGAATAGAAAATTTCGTCTTATTTAAGCGTCTTATTCACGGAAAATTTTTCTCAAACATGTCGTAAAAATTTCTGTTTGATTTTACTGGTTTCAATTTGTCTTGTAAAACTGTCAGTTTGTTTCCCTGGTTGTCAGAATATGGCGGAAACGCAGGGCCTGACTACCGCCAAAGTATACTTCTACCAGTAAAAATGAAAAATTGTTTCTACCATTATTTATGACTGAAATTTTGTAATAATAAGGCATTTAAATAAGAATAAAATTTCGATATAAATATAGTGGTGGAAGTTTCGACCGGCGGTAAACAACCTCTGCGATAGCGGTTACAGTTGAAGCTTCACTATTTTAAGGCTATGTCAGTTCCTCTTTATTAATAGTTTCATGGTTATCACAAGTAAGTAACACATAAAAGTTCGCCAAAAGATCAATAGAAAGCGCCAAAGGGCAAAAAAATATCACGTAACTCCCGAGTTACACTATGCATTTAAGGGATAGTGGAGTAACCTACTCGAAAAAATGAATGATAAATCATGTTCATTGTTTTGATTAATATTATTCTTTACTATGTACTGCACAAAAGGAAAAAAAAACCCAAATCGATATGTGCTCTGGAAATTCCTGAAATTGGTTTGTAAAGTAGTTTGTAAAGTAGTTCTTAGATAAAAAAATGTGAACAAATAGAAAACATTATACCTAAAACATTTGTTTTATTTTTACATACCTTCATATTGAATTTACATATTAAATTTACACATTAAAAACTACGCACGCACACACACATATGTATATATATATATATATATATATATCCATATGCAGGATGATTCTAAATTCATGGTACGAACTTTAAGGCTTGGTACAGGACACTGTAACAATCGTTTATTGTAAAGGAGTGTATGGCCGCAAGAAACGGGTTCAGGTACAAATACCTGTGGGCCAATTTGGCCTTTTTTTTTCAAAATTTCTCATTCATACTAGAAAATTCCTATACTATTGTTTTCCTTATTTAAGACAGACATTTCATGATTATATAAAGAAAAAATTCTTCTTTGAAAATTTCCGGTATAAAATCGAAATTTTTGAATAAAAAAATCTCGAAACTGTACTGTCAAACACAGGAAATACAAGAAAAGAAACAGAAATGGATTTTTTTTTAAAATCCAAAACTTCGATTTCATACCGGAAATTTTCAAAGAATAAATTTATTATTTATATAATCATGAAATGGCTGTCTTAAATAAAGAAAATAATAGTATAGGAATTTTCTGGTATGAATGAGAAATTTTGAAATAAAAAAGTTCCAAATTAGCCCCCTGGTGTTTGTTCTTCAAGCGCCACTTGCGCCCATACATTCCTATACAATAAATGATTGGTACAGTGTCCTGTACCAACCCTTAAGTTTGTATCATGAATTTAGAATCACCCCGTATATATAAAGTAAAAATATGTAGAAAAAAGTGAGTAAAAAGTTTTTGGTTTTTCGCTTTTTGCTTTTCCTGAAAAGTAGCATTTTTGTTTTAATCACAGTTTGTACTTTTCCTCCAAAACCATATAATAGCCACTTTGGTAATTTTTTTTCTCTGTTACTTTTTCTCATTGATCATCACTTCCATTCAGAGAATTTCAAGCAAATATTTTTTCATTTATTAATTGTTTTACTAAAAAACTGTACCAAAACATTACAAAAAACCTTTTTTTTTAAACCTCAATAAAACATGAGTATTTATTCCTTAAAAAAAAATCCTTAATTCATTTGATGAGTATAGATTCAATAAAGTTAAGCAGAAAAATTTCTGGTGATCGGACATGTAAAACACCTCAACAGATTACCATCTTAATATAAATTCAGTTATGCTTTTATATAACATTATGTTTGATGCATCATAATATCATTAAAATGCATTCAAGCATCATTGCATGGATGCTTGTCTAAAATGCAAACGATTTTACCCAAAAATTTTTACGTAATTTTAGTCATTTTGTACATCCCTGTAAACGAACTGTAAACGCTACTTTTTCTATAACAGTGATAAAGCATGTTTCAGTCCACTTCATTTTCAATTTCATTATGTTTGAAATATTGTAACATGATTAAAATGCACCGGAAACTATTTAACGTAACCTCATTCGTTTGCGTATCCCAGTCATGGAATTATGAAGAAAAAGGAAGTGACATATACTTAAAATAGAGAAGCTTCAACTGTAACCGCTTTTGCAGAGATTCATTACTGCCTGGGAAAAATTCCACCAGCAAATTTAAGTAGAAATTTTCTCTTTAGTCAAACGCTTTATTAATGGAAAATTTCAGTCAAAAATAAGGTCAAAAACTGATATTCATTTTTACTGATAGAAGTTTACTTCAGCGGTAGTAGTCGTGCCATATTGTGACAACCAAGACAACCTCCTGTCAGTGTCAGTGAAAAGCTTATAATACCTGTTAAACTGACACCAGTAAAAATAAATAGAAATCTCTTAGCATATTTGTGAGAGAAATTTTCCATGAATAAGGCACATAGATAAGATGAACTTTTCTATACAAATTTACTGGTAGACATTACACTTGCGGTAATCAAAAACTGTGGATCTGATTAAAAAAAAAAAAAAACAACAACAGCCATCTTGTGACAACCTCCACTGTTACTTCACTTGCAACAACTAGACAACACACTATATGTCTCCTCCTCTTTATTCATAACTCCTTTATGCCTGTAAACGAGCTATGAATTCTAGATACTTCACTTTCTATTCCGCAAATTCTATAACAAACATCAATAACATCTGAAATTTTAATGTCAATCCGAGTATATTTACGAAAGTTAGAGCACGGACAGACGGCAGAAGGTAGACTGACAGACAGTCAAACCGAATTTATAAACCCCTTTCAACTACGTTGGAAAGTGTTACGTAAGACATTTTGGATTGTATTGCCTAAATTGCAATTTGTTATTTAATATACGTATAATATACGTACAGTAAGAGCCATATTCTGAACACGTGAAACACGTGGAAACTTCTACTAGTATTTCAGAAAAGTAATTTTCGCCTTATTTATCATACTTAAGTTTTTCTCGACAAATTTATCTCAATAAATAAGGCAAAAATTAAAATTTCGAAATACATTGTTGGAAGTTTGCACATGCAGCACGTGTTCAAAATACGGCAATACGTATACCACAGTTTTGTTGCAATATTTTAACTTTGAACATATTCCATTATAACAAGGCCAGTATCGTCTAGATTATTGTTTTATTACATAACATACTGAAGATATTTTATTTTGTTTAAGAATTATTTTTATATATCCTAAATAAAAAAAATTACTGTTACTGAGAATTAGGGTAAAGTTTTGAGTAAAACAGAAAATTTCATGTAAAATACTTCGTAAGTCCCTCATAAATGCACTGCAGTACCAGAAATGCTTAATTCTGTCCGCAGTTGAAAGTTTTTCATAATAAAATTTCATGAATTTCAATAATCGTCCCCATATATTACTGACAATTGATATTACTGGTAATTGGTATTACTGATAAAATTACCGATATGTCTGAAGGCGATAATTCAAAATCCTGGTTCATATTGCGAAGCGCACTTTCAATATAAAGCAGCGGCATGTATCTTTAACCCTTAAATGCATGATTTTTTATTTTATTTCGAAAAAAAAATATAGATGATTCTCTGAAAGGTTTATAACACAGGAAAAATAATGAAAACAATCGGAGATACATTTTTCGTATAATACGTGAACCTCTTCTTATGTTGCACATCTGCAATACAAGTAAAAACTAAAATATTGCAAATTACTAGATATTTTAATAAATATAAATCTAGATACATTATTTTATATGATTTTTTATTTTGTGAAACTTAACCCTTAAATGCATGGATTAATTTTTAGAATTATGTTTTTTATTCTTATATTAAAGATTACACACGAGAAATTTTAAGATAGATTTTTCTTAACTTTATATTTTTGTAATTTTTAGAGGATTAATATTTCTATATAAATATACTGGTTGTAAAGAATTAAATAAAAAGTGATGCAGATATCCATCACTACGCATTTAACCCCTTGAGGGGCGCTGGGATATAATATATCCTACCTAATTCAAACAAGATTCGCACCAGAAACTTTTAATCAAATTTTATATTTTTAACTTTTGGGGAGAAATGTTGAAAAAATTCTTTTCCTTATTTTAAAATAAAAATTTTTGATTATTCCGGTGAGAATACAATATCACAGAGACATTATTGCATTCCCTCAAAGGGTTAAGGGTTAAGAAAGAGGAACTGACATATCCTTAAATTAATTAAGCTTCAACTGAACCGTTTTCGCAGGGTTTCATTACCCAGGTTGTCAAACATCCACCACTAAATTTAAGTAGATTTTTTTCTTTATTTAAACGCCTTATTAATGGAAAATTTCGATAAAAATTAATGGGAAAAACTGATATTTGTTTTTACTGGTGGAAGTTTGCTTTTGTGGTAGTTGATCCACCGTATTGTGACAACGAAGACAACCTCCTGTCAGTGTCACTAAGAAATTATAATACCTGGGCAAACTGACACCAGTAAAAAGAAATAGATTATTTTTTACCATATTTGTGAGAGAAACATCTTACGACTAAGGCGTTACGTTTAAATACGACGAAATTTCCTATTGAGGTTTATTGGCAGTAGTTTTTCACCGGCGGTGATCAGACCTGTTGATCCAAAAAAAAAACAAAAAAAAAAACAGCCGCCATCTTGTGACAACCTCCTCAGTTGCTTCACTCGCAACTGCTAGAAAACACACTATATGTCTTCTCCTATTTATTCATAACTCCATTAGCTGAATAAGTTTGTGCAGCCTTATAAATCTTCTTTTTTTTTCCATCGAATGTTCTAGATCAAGTGTTGTCCAGTATTTGCCACCAGTCTTTATCTCCGAAGTAATTTTGCTCTTTAACCCTTTCAGGGGCAAAGTACTTCTGTTGCTAAACTGTAATGATTGATTGACACCGGTTTTTATGAACAAATTTATATGAAACTAAGTAAAAGCTGTTCTTCGCGTACATTGTATTAAGCAAAGAAATAATTCCTTTATTCTGGTGCCAATGTGGCATTTGGGAATTAAAATTATGTGGTATGTATAATATATTGGTGCCCTTCAAGGGGTTAACCCTTTCAGGGGCAAGGAATTGCGTTTCTGTAAATTTGAACTCACATAGGAATTTTCGAAAAATTTTGATTCAAAATAAGGAAAAGGAATTTTTCAACTTTTTTCCAGGAAAGTTATGAAAGTAAAATTTAATTAAAAGTTTCTGGTACAAATCTTGATTAAAAGTGGATGGGATATAATATATCTCATCGCCCCTCAAGGGGTTAAGTAGACTTGCTACCTTTTAAACATTTTTTTTTATTTTAGAGTTTTATAATTACTTTTCGACATGGTATTAAATGATTTTATTACAGGAAATTATTTAATACAGAAAAAATAAAATTTGAGAAATTAATTTTTTTTTTCAAAAATATAAGTAAATTTTAAACTTTTATTCTCTTACAATCTTGAACTTATTGAAATCTTTTTTTTTGCATACTTTTGTTACACGTGTGTTCTGTAACGCTGTAACTGTAACTTGTAACTTTAGGGATCGGATTTCCAAACAGTTAATTAGTTTGAGAAAAAAGTAGACAAAAAGTCATGACATAGGTAAAAAATACAGTAAAAATGACTATTTACTTATCATTTTTATTTTTAAAAAATGAACTGTTCATATTGCAGAAAATCCGATCCCTGATTTTATGAAGTGCATCTTAACCCTTTCTAGGGCGGTGTCCTTAAAAAAGGACACCTAGTTTTAATTCCAAAACTGACAAAAGGTACCAAGAATATTTAATTAAAATTTTTCTTTTATAATGTACGTGAAAATAAGCAAGTTCGTATTTTCTAATAAATTCGTTTATAAATTCTGGTGTCAGTCTATTATTTCATCAGTTTATAAACAGAATTACTCCGCGACGGAAGAGGGTTAACCCTTTCAGGAAGAAGGTACTTGTATTCACAAAATGTTGAAATAATTGAATTACACCAGTATTTACAAGAAAATTTATTTGTAAAGAAGTAAAAGTGTATTTTCGCGTACTTAATAAAAGTGAAATTTTCATGTAAAAATTCGGGTGTCAATGTGGAAATTAGGTATTAAACTTAGGTGATGCCATAGCGGCATCACCGCCCTTCAAGGGGGTTAAGAATCGCCCCCAAAATATAGTGAGTCAACTGAAAAATATGTGTTGAAGTTTCAGGATTTTGGTCATACTGATACATAGAAAAACCGCAAACCGAGAAAAATAAATTTAATGATTTCAACTCTCATATATTTAAAAGGAAATGGATGATATGATAGCCTCTTTCAAATATTTATTAATAATAGGATTTGTATGTAACTTCGCCATAATATACTAGGGATGCAATTTAAGCAAAAAATTGGAAAATTGACATTTTCGGCATTTTTCGCCAATTGATGTGTAGCGAGTCGCTGTAATCCTTTAACTACTGACGGTACTTATAAGTACCACTCAATTTTTACTTTCATCCCATAGTGAATATTACTAATATTCTAATGGTACTTTGCAAAAACACTCTTTTATCTCCACTTTATCCAGATACATGGTAGCAGTAGTTCTACTTTTGTTATTTTACCGAGGAAGGAGGGTATATTTGAAAGAGTCGATGTGTTTTGTGCCGACATTTTGTACAGATTGTCACGCTCGTCTTTTTTATTGCTGCAAACACAGTGAAGGATATAAGATAAGTGCTGGATTTTTATATGTGTTCATTATGATCTTAGAATACAATCTGACTAACTATTTTAGGTGAGCGGCGTATGTATTTGATTTAACAGTTGAATTACTCGGTGGTACTTATAAGTACCGTCAGTACACTGGGTGTTGGAGAAAAACTTCTTGTTTACTTTCCGTCTGTGTAGTTATCATCGTTTTCATCTGCTTTATAATGTAATTATTAATATGTAGTGTAGTAATAATTTTCCTAGTATTTCTTTTCTGTTTCGTTATTATCTTTTATAAGAAATAGAAAAAGTTGTGGCACCGGCTCTTTTTTTGGTATGCTAGAAATGGCATATTTAAATTCATATATTGCATATATGGAGATGCGAGAGAACATGTTGTCCCTGGAATATAGACTCATAACTAAAGGACTGATAACAAGATCGAAACCTAAAAAAAAGGTTTTTTAACCCTTTCAGGGGCAAAGCAGTTTCAATTCTAAAGTGTTGAAATAAATGATTGGCACTAGAAATTGCGAAAAAATTCATTTGTAAATAAGAAAAAAGCTATATTTCACATACTTATTAAATCGAAAATATTTTATCAGAATTCGGGTGGCAATTGAAATACCTTGTGTGTTTTTTGTTACGATAATATTTTAGTCATAGTGTATTGACGGTATTTTATAGTACACTTTAATTAATTACCTCTAAGGAATTAAATTTCTCACTGGTGAGTATTTTTGTTATGGTTATCCTTTAATTTTCATTGTAGTAACTAAAAAAATAATTACATGAAAAAAATTGCAGTAGATCACAATGTAGATCAGATAAAGAGTAACCGTTTGTGCTCTGATGAGTGAATTTTTTCCCACTTACATTTAATCTTCAACTGTCACATTGGTCCAAGAATATTCAATCAAATTTATTTGAAAGTAGATTAATGCATTTTTTTCCGTGTATATTATAAGCCGAATCTTTTGTCTACAAAATACTGGTGCCAATGTGACATTTGGGCATTTTGAAAAAATTCACCCTACCCCCCCCCAGAGCTCAAAGGGTTAAAAGGAATGGTTGGTTGGTTGTGTTTATGACGGCCAATTACCAGCACGAGGGATATAGGCCCTAAGGGGGGTAGTGCCCTCCTTGGGGGTCTTTCTACGGGACCCGAACCCGTATTTACGCTTGGAAAACTAAGGTTCGAAGAAAACCACGAAAACTCCGAACGATTGGGCCGACGGACGCGATTGGGATCGAACCCTGCAAGAGGAGTATGTTCAAAGGAATGTATCAATGTGCAATACTGTTACCATTTATCTATAAATATTATGAATCCAATTACTGTTAATACTTAAATAAATATAAAAATGAATGAATGAATAAAAAACCAATGTTCGAATAGGATCGTTTATAAATTATACTGCCTGTATAAATAACAAAAAAAATCGTTGTTTTTGAATTTAGTAATATATATTTCTGAATGACTCTGTTTGGTTTGAAGTAAAAATCTTTCTAAAATAAAACCTGACGCAGACGTCACAGCGCCAATATAGTTAGCTGAATTCGCTTGCACAGCCTAAGAAATCTTTTTAGAGTTTTGTTCATCTGACGAATCCCTATTCGTTTCACTTCTCTGTCTGTCGCAGAGTTAGTTCTCAGAAGCTGTATAAGTCAGAGTCTTGAAATTTTGCATACTTTTAACTGAATACCCCTGATCACACGAAGATTCATAACAATGTGAAAAAGTTTTATATTATTTTAATTAAATGAATTAATTTAATGACATCCGACCATTTTTGCGATTTAGATTTTAAAACAGAACCTTAATTTCAGTCTTTGTTGTGTAGGATAGATAACTCCGTAGTAGCGCATTTGCCTTCTAATCAAAAGGTTCCCTGATTGAAACTCGGCGAAGGAGTGTGAAATTTTTTTCTTGAAATAGATTTCGTTATCTAATAGATTCAATTTTACAGAACTTTTGTAACGTTTTGCCATTTTAAGGCCTAAAATTGTTCAAGATATTTTATGAATAATTTTTTAATTCAAAAATTATTTTTTCGCAAAATTGCAAAATTTTAAATTGACTACATTTCATTGTCCGATGGATTTAATTAAAAAAATTTTCGTATTTTTTTGCCATTTTAAGGGTTTATTTTTTTAAGCTAAAATTAAATCATGTAATTAAATACGCTTTTCAGATATACAAATATATGCTGTTAGAATTGTCTAAAAAGCAGTTCTTGCATATTTCTAATTTTATTAAAAATACCTTTCAATTATAATAATTTTAAAATAAAATTTAATGGGTTTGCGGAGTTTTAAATTTACCCCCCCCCCCCCGAATAGATTTAATTATTTAATAGATTCAATGTACAGAAGTTTTGTAATTTTTTTGCCATTTTTAAGCCAAAAGTTGTTCTAAAATATTTTATCAATTATTTTATAATTGAAAAATTCTTTTTGGCGAAATTGCGAAATTTTTAATTGATTACATTTCATTCTTCGATGGATTTAATTAAAAGAACTTGCGTTTTTTTGCCATTTTAAGGGTTTCTTTTTTTTAGGCTAAAATTAAATCATGTAATTAAATATACTTTTCAGATGTACAAACATATGCTGTTACAGTTGTCTAAAACACAGTTATTGAATATTATTAATTTGATTAAAAACATATCTTTCAATTGTAATAATTAAAAAATATAATTTATTGGTGCTGCTATATATGTTCTTATAAAAAAAGCTTAAGGATTTATAAATTAACGATTTGGACTTTCGAACGTTGCCGCTCTCGGCAAAATCAAGAACTGAGAGTTGGGGATGTTCCCTAGTTAGTGTTTATTTGCCAAATCCCGAAGCGATGCGAGCATAGGCGCAGACTTGACGAAGCCGAAATAGGCAATCAGTCATACTTCTAGCCAGCGTTGCCAGATTGGGGACTTTTTTGTCCCCAGATTGTTGATCGTCACCGCTTTTTTGAAATAGAAATATTCGGCCTATTTAAAAACAGATTAAAAATTCTAAAAAATAAGGCGAATTATACTATTTTAAAAAAGTGGTGGTAGTCAAATAATCTGAATTAAAAAAAGTCCCCAATCTGGCAACACTGATTCTAGCACCAGTTTTTAAAAGTTTTTGTCCTCTTTTAATCACTGTTATTAATTAGGACAAAAATAACATTTAAAAATTAGTGGTGAAAGTTTTCCTAATTTGCTCCCGCCGCCTCCATCAATTTCCCGTCTATTGATGAAAGGTTGAGTGTACCTAGCTTAAGTCCGGAAGCGAACCTCAGACTTACAGAGTGGAAAAACAATGCACTAATCACGGAGCTACAGGATCTCCACTCTTATGAAGCAAAAGGCTGAATGATAGTTAAAGGAGATGTATCAATATACATCTTTATTACCGTTAATCATAAATATCATAAGAACAATTAAAGTTAATTCATAAATAAATATAAGATGAAAGAATGACTGAATAATTAATGCTCGAATATGATATTGTGCATCTGAGTCATGTATTAATTAATTTCTTAAATCTACAGAAACACGTTTTGATTTAAAGCATAACACTTTCCATTAAATATTTTCAAAATAAATCCTCATGCAGACGTTGCAGTGGCAAAATCAATCGTCAGCTGAATATGTCTGCACAGCCTTAGACAAATCTTTTTCTGTCTGTCAAAGGCTTCACGATCAGGTGTCGTCCAATATTTACCGTCAATGTTTATCTTTCTGTAATTTTACTCCTAAGGAGAAGACTGAATAACAGTTTAAGGGAATTTATCAATATGTATTTAACAAAAGCTATCCGTCTTGTATTGCTATGGACATTTTTGAATAATTGCGTTTAATTCTTTCTACGATTTGAAATCATGTTTTTTAAGGAAAATAAAACGCATATATTAAAGATTTAATAAATAATAAATAGCAATGATGTAAGTAAACTAAAAAAAATATTTCTTTGAAAAAGTTATAGTACGAAAAAATGTAAAAAATGATTTCGCTTTATGCTTTGAAATATGGTATTCCAGCTGCGACTTTAAAAATGAAACAAAAAACAATTCAACAGGTGTAAAGCTAATAGTTTTAAGCCAAAAACATAGTTTTATTATAAATTTAGAAGAACATTCTACTAAAGAATAAGAATCCGAATTAAATAATTTTCTTTTAAGCGCAATTTTATCATAAAGGACTGCGTGAAGTGTATTTATTAGTACGGCTGCATATTCAAGAGTATTTATGAGGCTAGGTTGTTGGAAAACTTCTGAAATTACATCCCCAAAGTGGGCACGAAGTAGTGCCATCACTGCTCGGGCTATGTGAGGAGGTGCATCATCTTGGATGAAGACTGTAGTCTCTGAACACTCTCGCTCTTATAAGGCAGGAATGACATGCTGCTGAAGAAGGTCGCAGTAAAGGGTACCCGTAATTCAACAACTTATAGGATCCTGAGAAGTGTTCTCTTAAACAAAAGCAACCAAGAATGAAATCAGCGGTAGAATCACACCATACAGTATCACCATACAGTATTATAATCAGGATGCAAAGACTGTTCATGCACAACATTAGGACTTGCAGTGCACCATATGCGACAGTTCTAAGTATTCACTGCTCCGATTAGGGTAAAATGCGCCTCGTCCGATCACAAAATATGCCAAGGCCATGCATTGTCAATGGCAATTCTGGCCAAAAGTGTCCAGGTCTGGGTTTGCAGGGTTCTGCGCTTGCACAAAGTGAATCCTGTATGGATACCACTTTACAATGGATCGAAGAACCTTTCGTACTGTAGACCAATTGCGAGACAAATTATGTGACACTGCTCGAGCACTTGTCGAAAAATTTTGGGAACCAGACGCTCTTTCGATCACAGCAAGAGCGACTTCTCGGGCAGTTTCATTTGAAATCCGTTTCCGTCTTCTTCCTTGCAGCACACGCAACTCCCCAGTCTCTTCGAATTTAGCCATCATCTTTTTCGAAGCCTGCATCAACATTGGTTCTTTTCGAAACCATTTCAAGCGTCGATATATTCGAAGTGCAGTTGACAAATTACTGCATTTCTAATAAAACAACTACGTCAGTAATGCTCGCTCTTTCTTTTCTAACGGCATGGTGCAGAATGACTTTACGGCAGCGACTACTGGTTTTTTAAACCGCTCCAAATTTGCATAATATCCTTTCTCGTAGATGAAAACCGCCATCTATCGATTGAAATTTGAACTACTATTTTTTATTGCAAATTTCTTTTCCTCATGGTCCATGTAACACATATACAGTAGACTCCCTTAAATCCGCGACCCTAAAATCCGCGAACACCTAAAATCCGCGTATTTTTTCAGATGTAAACAATGAAATTTACAGTTAAGTTGCAGTAACAAAATTCAAGATGGCGCCGAAATCAGCGACTAGCGCAATGTTTTTTTACATGTATCCTTTGCATTTCAATATTTTAAAATGATTTGTTTGAATAGGATATCTGAGGTCGATGTATAAAAGGAATATTTTTACTTTTTGTTTTTTGTTGGAGTTTTTCTATGAAAATACTTTCGGCTTGGGAACCGGTTCAAAAATTGAAAGATTCCACAGAAATAAAAACTGGAAGTGAAATAAAAAGTTTGAAGATACCCGGATAGACATCGACTTCATATGTCATATGCAAGAAAATGATTTAAAAACATTAAAATGCAAATAAGAAATTTGAAACGAACACTTTCATTGGTTTAGTATTTGCTTGCCGAGTGTCTTCGCGTGACTAGCGTAGGTGTTTAAGTGAATATTTTGTACATATCCATAGACGCCACTTGTACAGTGGTTTTTTGCTACCAGTAAAATTTAACAGGGATTTTTGTCTTGTTTCATCGACAGAAACGCTGCCATCGAAATACTTAGTGTGACGTCATCACTAATCGACCGGCTTCGCATTAGTGCTGAAATTCACACCGGAAAATTTTGAATAGCAATTTCCTTTTATTTTATTTGTGGAATATCTATCATCTTATAAAACAATAATAATTATTTAAACTTACAGGTGAGAATTCGGAATTCTTAAATAAAAATTCAGCCAGATGCGGAATGCCACACTGTTGTCGCATTTGGCTGATTTTTTTATTGGGGGATTCCAAATTCTCACCAAAAATTTTAAATAGTTATTAATGTTTTATAGGATGATAGATGCTCCACAAATAAAATAAAAGAAAATTGCTATTCAAAAATTTCCGGTGTGAATTCCAACACCAGTGAGAAGTCGGTGAGAAGTGATGACGACACACTCGTGTCCTCTGGCCTTGAGTATTTCGATGCCAGCCACAGAAATCGTCAGATTCCGGTGATTGTTTTAGGTAAAATGTACTGTTAAATTTCAGTGGTGAGAAAAACTCGTACAAGTTGGCAGGTAAGCATATCGAACGCTTACTATTTAGTGTTGATATTTTTTTTATCAACAAGCTATTTTATACAAAGAAAAAAACCCCCATCTAATGTAAGTTGATTCTTTTTACAATATACTGTGACCCCGCCAGTAGTTGATAAAATTTTTGAAATGTTGCGCCATTTCAGGCGGAAATTAATTTTATACGGGGCACTAGACATAACACTTTTGTTTAAATGTTAGTGTACCTGTTATTATATTGTTGTCGGCTGTCTTCTGTAAGAGAAGCTATTACATGAAATTTTTTCATTAGAAAGTGTAAATATTTAGCTTTTGATTTGTTGGAGACAATTATGGTAAGTTAAAATAATTCACTTAGACCTTGCTTATTTCAATTAATATTTTTTATAAGAATTATTGTTAATCATAGCACAAGGATGTTGTTTCAAAGATTACTTTTTAGATTTTCAATTGATTTCTGGGAAAAAGGCAATTAAATTTTTTTTATTTATATTCAATGGTTGGAGTAGCACAGTTGAGATTTTCCCAACAGAGCGAAAAATGTCCAGACCAGGAATCGAACCTGGATACCTTGGCTTGGCGTGCCAATGCTTTACCTGTTAAGCTATCCGGACGATACCTGGCTGACACTTTTATTTGTTGGGCATGGCTGCGAACTGCAGCGATAGTTTCTTTCATCCGAGCTATAGCTATAGCATTTACACGATGAAAGTATGTTACAGCATGGAAACTCCTGTATACAACATAATTAGGTCATAATGAAGAGAACGAAGTTTTTTTCAACTGGATAAATCATATTCAATGGCTGGAGTAGCATAGTTGAGATTTTTCAACACAGCGAAAAATTTATAATAATTAAAAAATATTTATTTGTAATTTTGTTGCTATTTAATTTCAGCGGATTTCATTTTTGTCCATTATGGGGCATTCATTAACCACTTAACTGTCACATTTTTTTGACACCTTAAACTAAACATAGGGAGCCAACACCAGTTTTTAAGTACAAAAATATTTGCCTTAAATAAGTGAGAAATGTCTGCCATTTAATGAACCCAAGATTTCAGGAAAAAATTAGTGGTGAGGAAAAGCTTTTAGTAACGAAGCAAGCTAATTCTTCTTCCCCGAACAGAGTTCGGGCAAAACAGTTTAGTGGTTAAGGGCTGTGGCAATCATGTTAATTTACTTCTAAATTTAAATGGAAGGAAATATAATAAAAACTTCGTAGCACTGACTTTATTTGATCACCTACTGGCGGGGTCACCCTAGAGCAATGTAACCCCCCTCTCTCTCTATATATTATTGTACACAAAGTTTATATATATATATATACAGGGAGTTTCATAAAAGATGGGCAAAATTCTAAGAGGTGATCGTACACATCCAAGCAAACAACCGCCATCGAAGAATGCACGGGCAGAATTAAAACACAAAGGGGCTAGAGGGCGGTGAAGGTGATGTTGTTATACGCGGCAAAAATACACAAAAAAACGATTGTGACAAAAGCGAGGTGGAAAACCGCTTTCCGTATATTCATTGAGCTTTTAAGCCATTTCCATTTGCAGTTCCGTAGATAAAATGCAAATCAGTCTTTTCCCTATTAGTGAAGGGCAACATCTTCCGTTACGATCCTACCGCGAATGACAGTTGCACACACGGATAAGCGGATTTTATGTATTAATCGAGGCGAAATTTTGCATACGTGTTCTTATATTCTCCATATCACATTTGCATGCAATTAGTGTCGTTTTTCTCCCGATAATTCGCAACAGGAATGGAGCTTTAACGTTTGCATGGACCAAACTTGCAAATGCGCCAGCCCCTTTGCGTTTTATTTCCGACAATGCATTCTTTGATGAAAGTTGTTTGTTTGCATGTGTACTATCACTTCTTAAAGTTTTGCCCATCTTTTATGAAACAGCCTGTATATATACATATATATGCATCAATAACATTCTTCTTTTAAAAATGGAATACATTTTCTAATTTGAATATTTTTTTATTGTTTACACTGTAAACTGAAATGTCTGAAATTCAGACACATAAGTGTCTAAAACGGAGTGCTCAATTTTCGGACATTTTAAAGTGTATTAATTTTTAAGACACTTATATGCGTCTGAATTTAAGACATTTCAAATGTCTGAATTGCATCTATGTTTGATTCCACGGCCAGGTTTTCACCTTTTCTTTCCTTCTTTAAGCATTATACGCTATAAAAAATATCCCTTAAAATATGGTAAATTGCATTGCCACTCCTGACTCCATTAATATTTACACATTTTGATGGAAATTTTCTGATGTAAATTCTAGAAAAAATTCCCCCCCCCCCCAGATTTCTGTATTTAAAAATTTCCATTTAAAAGTTAAACTATAATTATTCAATGAAAAACCCACTATTTCAACCACCAATTTCTAATGTATAATACATTATTTATAAATTCCATTTCAGACTACTAGTAAACATATCACACTTACCCGAGACGGTATCGAGCGAAGCTCTTGTTGCTCAGAAGAAAACTGTCTTAACCATTCACACACGGTTTTACGAGCTGAGTTTTGAAATAATGTTATTTATGAAGCGCAACAAATGTATTTTGTTTTTTACCAATCTAGTATAATTCCGAACATTTTAGACATTTTCTTTCTAGAATTTTGAATATTTAGCATTTTAATTTCACCTTTCTTTTTTCTACCGAAAGAACTTTTTGAGTACAATATGGACCCCGGAAGTGAAGGGATGCAAATGGCAAAATTTAGGTTTTGAGTAAATTAAGTTGTATGTTGAATATCAATAGTAATAGACTGATTTAAATTTTGGGGCCCGTCCCGTTGCAGTTGTGTGTGTGTGTGTGTGGGGGGGGGGGGGTAATTCAACGCTCTTTAAAAAAATCAACTTCCCTTAAAAAAAACTGCATTTCTTATTGCTCAAAGCCTGTGTATAATTTTAATGCGAAGGTACTGATATAGTGTCCCGTTTTGTTTGATTATTTTTCTTTTTCCTTTTTTTTCTTCCTGAAGAAAAAAAAAATGAAAGGATGGATTGAATATATGGCAAAAATATTTTCAAATTGAACTCATTAATTCCTTCCTATATGCCATATATTCTGAACCAAATTTCTCTGTTATAAATATTGTGTATAATTTTTCTGCAAAAACATTCATATTTAGTAATTAAAATCATTGTTTTACGCATAAATTTTTTTCTTTCTGTTTTTCCGATCGAAATACAGGGTAAAATTTTTTGATGTTTGGACTAATTTTCTCACGGTGAAATCCGGTCATATCTGAACTAAACCGATTCTCAATCATTAGCTAAAAGGTTAGTACATATATAGTAAAAAAAGTTCAGAACTATTGCATATAATTAAAAAAAATTAAATAAGTTCGACTTTTGTTGAAATAAACATGACATGTTAAAAGGATATGGCGTATGTAGTGTATTACAGTAAATTTACTTCGGATTAAACACAACGAATAACATTTATTAAAGACTCTCAGATAAACAGCTAAGCGCCAGGAATGAAAGTAATGGCAAGAATAATAATAATAAACTGCTATTGCCAGATATAAGAACATTAAATGTTGTCAGACGATAATACAATAAAATAAAAATAAAGCACTAGACATTTTAAATATGATAAATCGTAACATCTTCTTTGACTGAAGCTAGATGACGCACTCCTTTTGATTATTTTGAAATCATTTTTCATTACCTTATTACCATTATTTTCCCGTGGGAAATTATTATTAGCCTGGCCCGGTATAAGAGCGAAAAGTTCGTCCCGAGCCCGGCCTGATTGAATTTCTACAAAACATTCATTTTTACATTCATTTGGTTAAAAATTTGTCTCGTACGAGGAGTTCTGACCAAAAATATTTCTCTTAACTTTTTTTTTCATGTTTATAATCTTCATTTTTATAGGACTTCCGCGGGCTGCAACATTTATTTTTTAAATTAATCTCTTTTTCTTGTACGTAAATGTTTCAGTTATCATTAATATTGCTAATCCATATTTCATGTACTGAAGTGTTAAAAATCTAAAAAATACTATACAGTAAAATCTGCTAAGACGGAATTGCATAGAAAAGAAAAAAAAATGCGTTAACGTATTTGTATATTAATTTTGAATGGATCAACACGTTTTTCAGTTTAAAACAGGATTCTATCATAGACGAGTTCTTTTTCACACGTTTTACTATATTTTTATTTAGCTATATTTTAATAAGCGTAGAAATCTTCTTTTCTTTAAAAATAATAAATTTTAATGTTTAATTGTAGAATCATGGCGATTTAAAAATGTATGCATTTTTTGGAAAAGTTTTTGGGCCAGGCCTAATTTTACCGTTCTTTGAACGGACAAGGCCACTCGGGGACAATGATTTTCATACTGGCTGGGTCAAAACTAGGACTGAAAATTTTGGGCCGTGAAGACTAGGAATGAAACCAGTCCCGGCTCTGTACAGCGAAAATTAATTAGGCCCGGCCCGATCCTTCAGGAAAAAAGTAAGGCCCGATCCCGGCCCTGCCCATAAAGAGTAGTCATTAGGCCCGGCGCGAGCCTTCAGAAAAAGTATGGCCGAAAAGAAATGGGATTGGCGTCTCAATTAGTAGTACAATTTTCATATTTCAACGGATATTTTTTTACAATGTATAAAGCTTACAAAAAAAAAAAAAAAAAAAAAAAAAAAAACTGAAAAATTGGCTGCCTATTGCCGAACTTGAAGGTTGGTCAAAAATGGATGCGATTCAGACGTTTGATATGTCTTAAATTCAGACACATACACGTGTCTTAAAAATTAAAACACTTTAAAATGTCTGAAAATTGAGCACTCCATTTTAAGACATTTATGTGTCTGAATTTCAGCCATTTCAGTTTACAGTGTTTATACCATGATCATATAGCAAGATACTTAAGGGTCTTAATTTCAGACACCTATGATATCTGAAATTCAATATTAAGACACTACTTTTTAAGTCACATATGTGTCCACATTTAAGACGCCCTTATTTGCAGTGTACTAGCATTTAGACGTAGTCTTTTTAACGAATATTTTAGTTAATATTTCATACACATCATACATTTAATATTTATTGTTGAAATTAACTCTTTTTATTCGCGAATTATGTTATGCATGAATTTTTAAAACATCCATTAAATATTTTATATATAAATGCAAAAATATATAAATCATGTAGGTTGATTCTTTTTATAATATAGATCAATGTAATAATCTGCTCTCTTCCAAACTTTCTTATATTAAGATCTTAATTGGGTTCGATTATAAACCTAAGAAGAAGTTCAAAAACTAATATTTAATAAATAAAAGGAAATATCGATCCAGCTACTTCGTTTATCGTTTAACCATTTTTAGAATTCGACGTCTGAATTTTATTGATAACGATAATAGCTACCGTCTGAAAACAAAAATCGGAAAATTCCTGAAGAAGAATTTAAATACAAAACTAAATATGCGTAGCAAGGGATGAGAGCGGAAGAATATTATTTCGCAAATTTTTACCGTTGGGTATAATGAAAGAAATAAATTGAACAGAAAACTAAGGGTATTCTATAATATGTATGAGTAGGCTAATCGATATGTGAGTAATTTTAAAAAGCAGGTGGGTTTTGAATAAAAGTCACATATACAACTTTGAAACGATAAAAGAAAAAATTATTCTTATAATGCATTCTTTCTGGCATTCCTTGAAACAAATATTTCAATGACAAACAAGATTTTATTTTAAAATCCTGAACATTTTAAAATTCGTTCTAAAATAATATAAAATATACAGATGTTCAAAAAACCTTTCAAAATTTAATTTGAATTGTTAATAAACATCATTTCATTGTAATCTATAACTACATAACCAAGATACTTTTAAAAAATCCGAATAATACTCGGACAGCATATAAATAAAGAGCGTTTAAAAGATTGTTTAAAATACAGAAGTCCAATATATGATATGATCAGAGTATAGGAAGTTAAAGAAAAACAGAAAGGATGAAAATTGTTGATAAAATGTTTAACGGATGTCGTTGTCTTAGAATGACAAAGTTCTAACAGAAAACTTTGACTAAAATGAGACGATCGAAAGTCCTTAGTTTTGACTTCAATTTCAGTGGCAGCGCTTTTGAGGCAGTGTAAGAACTTTGCCAATAATTTTAGTGTGATTGATTACTGTATATACGATGGATTACATGATACAGGTAACTAAACTGTCAGATCAGCTGGAGCACTAGCGGTGCAGGGACGTAGCTGTAGCAACGTCCTAAACAGATTAAAATAAATGAAAAAAAAATTACTACTGAAGTAAGACATTTTTTGTAGCAACAATTTACATTGTAAAATATAAAAATACTGGTCCGCTGCGACGAATGTGAGTAATTCTTGGTGAACGTGCAAAATATGTTAATTAATTAATTAATTAATTAATTAAAAATAAAAAATACATAAAGAACTTTTATTGAAATTTTGTTAAATGATAATTAACACTGATCATACGAATGGTAGAAGCTCTGTTCGCGCAGTGGTCAGAGCTTCTGACTGCCGCGCTTCAGGTGGAGAATTCGACTTTCGGTTCGGCAAGATTCATTCAGTCTTTTATCCATTCGGCGTCAATAAAATGTGTACCAAGCTTGCTTGGGAACTAAACACCGAGGGTCCCGCGTTAGGCTGACCATCTGGCCGAGATATACGCTGTATAGTATCTTGGGTCCCACGGTCAAGAAAACAGGGATGAGCAATGTCGGAGCAGATCCTTCATGGATCGTATAGCTACAGAGTTTAGATCAGCTTTATACGAATGGCAGGATTTGCTGCCAAGCAGTTTTACCAGTTAAACAGTTTTCTAAAATTCAGATTGCTTGATTGCTTTCATCTTTTTCATGCAAATATATTATTTAATGCCTTATATAATGACAGATTAAATAAAGCAAATAAATAGAAGAAAGAACTGACTGGAGGAATGGGTTAATAACGTAAATTGAAGAAAAACACCTTTAAACTGTTTTTATCGCGCAGGGTTTTTGGTTAGCTGCACTCGCAAACATGAACAAATTCAACACTAGAACGCCCGGAAATTTTACTCAAGATTCATAAAAATATTTGACAGCAGAATTTTTATTTAAAATTATTTGACTGATTTATTTAACGTAAGTCTGCGTGGTTTGAATTTAACTTATTTTATGAAAGAATTTCTGGTTCCAGTTGACATTTAATCATATGGTCGGAGTCGGATCGACTCCTTCCTGGCGTTCTAGTGTTAAAGATTAAACTAAAAGTATCATTGAAATTTGGATACATATAAGTTAATATAATTATATAAATTGAATTACATTAAAATGTTACAGTGAAAAGATATAAAGGAACTTCCAGCAAATAAAACCCACCAACAAATAACAAAAACAACAAAATATTACAAATTAAGTAATTAAGTAAATCATAATAATTTTAAAAAGCATGAAAAAAAGCATCGGTCAGATGCCTTGATCACAAGGTGTAATTGGTAAACCTCAAGTAGAAAAATCATAACAATAACAAATAAACAAATAGAAAAAAAAAACTAAAGATTTCTGCCATTTAGATTTGGTTATATGATTCTAAAAAAAGATAGTCGTAGGTAAATTGAGGAAGAAACACCGGTCAACTAGTTAGATATCAGGGAGAAGCCTGTTATCTCATACCATAAACCTGAATTTCGTCGGACGTTACATTACATAATCGGCTAAATTGTCAACACTGCTTGGAATTAATATAATTGAAAAAAAATTGAGTCAGAAACTTCGATCGTCCGTATTATTGATGTTGGTTACAGCTCTTTATAACGAAAACTAGTGTCCGTGTACATTGCCTTATCTAAATGCGGTAGCCTGAAAAAGTCCTAAAACGAGCATCGGATTTATAGTGGTTTCTATAAGGCGAGGTTTCACTGCATTAATCACTTCTTGGTCAGAGCGCGACCAATAACATACAAGGCCAGTTCATGACTTTTAAAACGTCACACGGAGTGTCATTTTTCCACGGCGGTTGGCACAAAACGATGGGCGCGCCGCTTTGTACCAATCACCGTGTAATGATGATCCACTCCGTGTGACATTTTAAACGTCATGACGTGGTCCTGTGCGTCGTTGGTGGAAGTCAGAGTCGCATGTCATGTGACGAATAGAAAAATAGCCTTGTTGAAAGTGGATTCACCTTATTTTCCATGATTGTCTTCTGCATCTTTTTTGTATTTCTGAATATTGATAAAGAATGGAGCAACTATAACCCGTACTATTTTATTTTTAAGTCCGACTTGTTTTTGTTTGTATTTTCAGTAATGTCTGCTTTCGTTAGATCCCATATAGCATTTTTAGTTTGCAGAAAATTTGCAGCAGTTTTGCTTTGAAACCCTGCAAAGTTATAGCAAGCTCAGCATGACAAGACTGAAAGTTCATAAACAAGACTGCAGCAAGATAACGCAAACGCCGAAGTCACCACACTTTGAACTTGCAGCTAACTTGTCGTTCAAGTTAAATTCATGCTGTATCAAATTTATTTCATATTAACGGCAAACAAGTAATAAAAAATACTGCAAAGCAGTAATCTTTCCATTCCACACTACCTGTTTATAAATGTTACACTATAAGTTTAACCCCTTCGAAAAGGCCCATAGACCTGATCTGGTCTATTGATGGAACGCACCGTCAGAAGGTGCATGCATCGTTCTTATCACCATAAACATGTTAAGGTAACATGTGTACTTTTTCAATTCAAGCCTTTTTTGGTAATTGATAAGTTTAAAAAAAGCAGTGCCAACCGAATAAAAGTTCTGAAATTTCTACGTATGTGCTGATTGTCTATTCTCTCAACATAGAGATTTTTTGCTTTCGTCACTTTCGTGAATTAAAGACAGTCTTGCAACCAGTTTCACAACAAACTACTCATGCAAGTGGGTGATGGTGTTATACCTTGCGGTAGATTTGCTGCGAATTTCGCAATCCAAATTTGTCACGGCAAGATAATATCAGAAAAAATGAAACTTGCTGCTAATGTTCGTGCTATCTGGGTTATTCCCAAAAGTGTTTTTCATGATGGATTCAGATAATGAGTCCCAGGGAAGTGACTTCAACATCTTTCAGTTAGGCGTTGATAGTTCTCATTTATCTTGAAATGACATTTGATAAATATAGTATCAGGCTATTTTTTAAAATTTAAAACATGAGTGTATTGCAGGAAAAACAGGAGATCAGTGAATGGGATATTCCATGTGCGACCACCAGTAGGTCAAGCAAAGAGCTGCTTATTGACATAAATATTTTACATTGTAGAATTCAGAATAGAACATATATTAACCCAATAACCGCTGGTGTTGCGTTCACGCAACGGTCAAAATAAATGAACTTCTTTAAGTTATTTACATACGCACCACTATTTTTTAATTTAAAAATTGGCCTTAGTTAAATACATAATATTTTAGATCATATAAAGCGAAAAATATATTTAAGATTTTGTGGTAGAAAAGGACGTACCGCTAAAAAGTTGAAAAATTTTAACCTTATAGTTTTAGCGGTTAATGGGTTAATGTTCAGCAATAAAAAAAAAAAAAAATGTTTATTTTGGATCGAAAATTTGAGAAGAAATCCGGCCAAGAAAATATTTTATTTATTTTAAAATCGGTGTTTTCTTCGTCGTAACTTCAAGTTATCATTCTAGAAAATGAGTTTATGTAAATACATAAAAACAACAACAACAACAACAACAACAAAAAACGCGCGTATATTTGCGTTCTTCAATCTTGACACTGAAGAAAAGAAATAAAAAAGAAGAAGCAAACTCAAAATGCGCGAGTAAATATCATATGCTTATTTACTCATGCGAATACATAAAAAATCCTTTCGGCCAGTGCCGGGAGGAAGAGGTAGTTTTCATATTTTTTGGTTTTAAAATTTTGCAAGTTTTACTCGAAGCTAATTTTATTCAAATTTTAAGAAGCTAAAATGTGACGAACTCGATAAGAGAATATTCGTCAATACTGAATTTGAATGGGAATTGCGCCAAATTAGCAAGCTGCTAGCCGCCCTTGGCGACCAGTTTGGTCTTCCTCAAAATTTATGTTTGGGAAAGCATGCTGAGCATTGAATCATGTTACTTTTATTCATAAATTAATTTAGGGGGGGACTAGGGATGGTTCACCATACGGGAGGCATGACCCACCCATCAATTTTCATATTTAAATGAATTTCAGAGTTTTATCAATAGGTGTCAACCAAAACTACTGGAATGCTTAAACAACAGCCTTCGTTTCATAGAGATAATCGAAATAGGTGTGGAAAAATCAATTGTGAGGAGTTTTCAACCTAAAAGTTGTGTTTTTTAGAAATAATTTGTAAGCTTTTTTCAGATAAATTATATCATAGAAATTTAAGTAAGTAGGTTTAAAGTAATGCAGATATATCGAGCTTTCGTTCCAGGCATAAAGATTGTACAGTAAGTTAGGCTTAACATAACAATGTGCTATTCTTTATAAAATGTCTATGTAGGGGGGCTTGACCCAGTCAATGTGAGGGAGGGTTGACCAGATGCTCACGGCTTCTTTAATTAAGTGGTTTTGGAAATCTTTTTATTAACGCTGTGCATAATGAAAAGTTAATGGTTATATGTATAAAAGAAAGTAAATTTATTCTGTAAAGCTACAGTAAAATAGTGTGATTGAAAAGAAAATCTTTAAAACTGACTAAAGAAAGGTGTGAAAAATTTTAAAAAAATGGGAAAGTTGATAGGAACATTTTTCCATTTAATGAAGATAGGTAAATAGAAACAGTGGGAAAGACTAGAAAGGACTAGAAAGGATGAAAGCAGCAGTCTTAACCTTTACAGGGGCAGTGGTATGTTTTTTAAAACCACTTACTTTTAATTCCGAAACGTCACAATGGCACTAGAAGTTTGCGTAAATATTTTCCATTTAATATGTAAGAGAAATATAGAGTTTTTCTTATTTCCAAATAAATCTGTTCGTAAATTCCGGTGCTAGTCATTTATTTCAACATTTTAGTACTGAAAGTACTTTGCCCCTTAAAGGTTTAAATCATGTTAATGATAAGTTAAGTGCTCATGCGGCTGCAAAAGAATATAGCAGGATCATTCCATGTCAAGTGAACCAAAGCAAATTACTTCACCATTTAATATGTGTTTAAGATTTTCCCCAGCAATTATGGTATCTGAAAGAAACTTAAAATTGAAGAAATTTTTTTTATCTTTATTATTTTTTTTTATTAATTTTTAAAATTAGGAAAAAACACAGTTTTTCACGTTGTTGACATTTACAAAAATGCTCATAACTCATGCTAGAAATGAGATACATGAATGAAAAATGTACCATTTTATTCAGAATTACATTGGCTTTAATTTAATATATTACAAAAATTGGTTTGTTAAAATTTAAATTTTGAAATTTAAAATTTAAAATTTAAAATTTCGATTTCAAAAATTCAATATGTTTTAAAATTTTCAAAAAATTCTCATATGTTCCTTAAGTTATCCTTTATATATATACAAAAAATTATCTTGGGATCTCAATGGGATTATATTTGTTTTTAACTTTTTCTGTAGGGGTCTATCTAGAAAATCGTTCTTTGAATGGCATACAATATACATTACCTAATAAAATACAAATCAAACAACATTTTTATTAGCACATATGTTAGTGTTTTATACATTATTGCTTCATCGTAAATATTATTAAATTTACAAGGGCGTTACCTATTTAATAAACTTAGTAAATATAAAAATGACAAACAGTTTTAAAAATAGTATTTAAAACACAGAAAAAAATAATTTTATCTATTGCACAGTGTTTAGTCTTGCACATAAACTTTTTGACACTGTTGCCATTTCCTTTTGGGTTAAGGTATAAGTACGGCCTGTTACAGTGTTTGGATTCACTTTCGTCAAAATTTGATTTTTGTGTACTTTTAAAATGTCTGGATTTCTGGGGGAAAACAAAAGAAGGTGCTGGCCCAGAAGGATGCAAAAAAGTGACTTCAACTTCTTCATTTTGACAGTCTTTTGAAACAACATTGGCAAGCCACCAACATCGATCATATTCGCAAGTCACATATCCAAATATTTCATCCATAGTTAATGTTAACCCACCTTCAATCACTTCATAAACGTTATAAGTCTCACTGAAAGAATAAATCTTAGTTTTTACTTCAGTTCCACTATGTGGAATAAAGGTGTGATATTTCTGAGTGCCTTTAATAGGTTCTGTTTCTTGAAACCAACTTCTTAAGAAATCATTTTCCTCTGCATGTTCCTTGTTTGTACAATAAAAAAACTGTATATTTGGAATGTTTTGTTCACACCAATTAAATAACTGAATTGGTGTTATTATCTGATCAGAGTATGGCCTCTGGAGACTAGCTTGAGCTGCAAGCCGCTTTACAGTACCTCCTAAGCCATCACTTACACCTTTGACACGAGCTGTGGCAAAGAAGTGCCATTCAGTATCTACTCCAAAATCATTTTTGTGTTGACACAGATTCACAAAATGCTTCTTATTTTTGTACTGAGCAGATGATCCGTCAGAGAAATAATATATTTTCTCTATAGTGGGAAAGATATGAGTTTTCAAGAACATAATGACTTTTTTCTGAAACAAGTGCACTGCTACAGTGTTGTGGTCTAAGCATTCAGAAATCAAAACAAAACTTTTGTATTTTTTTTCGCCATGTACATTATAATAGACAGCAACAGGATGGACTGTTGCCTGATCATTGTTCCAATGAAAGGATTGAACTTCATCCTGCACCACAAAGGAGTAGTTTTCTGAAAAGTCCAAACTTATAACGGCTTCATTCTCTTTGATATTTTCTTTGAGGTAAGGATAATACTTTGATTGTTGCCGAGCAATAAATGCATGCCTTTTAAGTATCATCAACTGTTCACAGACACTTTCAACGAATTCATCTGCTGTTTTTGTTATAGTTTCAAAGCTGCACCTATCGACAGAAATCCATTGCTTGTATGTAATGTTGTCTATCATAGCCTCTTCAAAATGTTTAAGGATTTTTTCTTCAATATTCTTTATACCAGAACAGTTTTCACATAGATTAATCTGAAATTTGGATGATGCTTCTGAGCACATTATTTGCGATAGACATACTTTAAAATCACCAAGATTGGTTTCACCATCAATTGGAATATCTTTAAGTTTACCCCCAACTATAATTAGTTTTATGTTCTGGTGTGTGGTGCACACACAAACTGAGTGCGTACCATTACCACCTGCCAATACACAGTTTTTTGGTCTCAGTTCTGCAAACTTAGAAAATCCAATCTTGGCTGTTGGATGCTTCTCTTTGAACATTTCATATGTTTACTTTAAATTAACTAGAACCAACCTTTTTTGAACATGAGTACGCTTACTCTTCGCATCAATTTTCATAGACACAAAATCTTTTCTACCGGGCATTATTCTGCTTACTTCATCACTATTATAAAAGTCTAGCACCTCATCAACTAGTGACTGTTCTAATGTTTTACCTGCTTTTGGTTCAGGACAAGACATAATGCCCTTTTCTTTCACTAGGAGTTTTGTTTTTCTAGCCATTCTATTGCTTACATTAAATTCATCCTGTATTCTTTGGCATGTCCAACTTTTTGGCAGTGTAGTTAAAATAAAAACTGTTCACTTCTGCTTTGTGCACTTTTAAATTTTTCTTTGAGCTTCAGTAGTATTTCTGTATCTGGATCATTCTTTGCCTGAACTTCAATTTCTGTTTCACCTACTAGTTCATGTGTTAGCTTTTTCATTGCCTTTTCCAGTTTAGTTTTACAATAACCTGGAGAGTGCATTCGCTTTTTTGTAATAGGAGACTCTTCAATATTGGAAAGGGATTTATTCAAGTAATGAAATGATACATCAGGATTTGTAAAATCCTCATCAATAGCTGAAGTTCCAGGGACTCCTAAACCTTCTACCTCTAACATTTTCCTCTCTTTTGAAAGTTGCTTTCTGCAACTGTCACAAATTTTCATTTCTGAAGTAATACATGGATTTAACTGAAATATCCAATCTTGCACTGGCCTAAGATTTTTTTATAGTTTTATGGCACTTTTCCCCAAAAGGATTACAACAGTATATACTTAAATTCACATCTTTTTTTTTAGTTTCAGCCATAAAACTTGATACAGAAATACAAATATATATTATCTCAAAAAACACAAAATAAAGGTGGTAAAAATTATATACACTATCACATTACTGCACAATCATAGTTATTCAACTGAGAAAAAATATTTAGCCTTTATAAACATAACATTTGCACTTCAATTAAAATGATTCTGCAACTGTACACAATAAGGGATTGTGATATACTGACCAAGCTATCAATTCAAGTAGCAAGAGTGTACATGATCAGACCCCGTGAAGACATGAAAGCTGCTTCACCACCATCAGTCTACAGAACAGGCCCTGTCATGACATGAAAGTTATCCTCTCATCCACCACCATAAAATCAGATTATGTCTAGACAGTCTTACTTATTGTTTTGTGTTCAAATTTGTAAACTTGGACTGTGTGAGATTTTTTTTTTCTTTTTTGCTAAATCAATGTTTAGAAATTGTATAAATGGTTATAATATAAACATATATTAATGAATTAATTATTTAGTTATAAAAATAAAATAAAATTACTGATAAAGATAAAGATAAAGCAGATGTTTATTAAAAGTAGATATATATACTATAAAACTTACAAAACTCTTGAAAAAATATTTTTTTATTATGTGACATGAGTCAGCAAAATAATTATAAAAATATGATCCCATTGAGATCCCAAGCCAATTTTTTTAATATATAACTGATAACTTAAGGAACATATGAGAATTTTTTTAAAATTTTAAATCATATTGATTTTTTAAAATTAAAATTTAAAAGATTAAATTTAACATTTTTAAATAAAAATTTTTACAATCCCTATCTTATGATATATCAAATTGAAGCCTATACAATTCTAAACAAAACGGTACCTTTCACATCTCCATATCTCAATTTTACCCTGCGATATGAGCATTTTTGTAAATGTCAAAAAGCCAAAAACTGTGTTTTTTCTAAATTTTAAAAATCAATAAAAAAAATAACTATTCATGATAAAAAAAAAATTAACGCATCATTTTTTAATGTTCTGAAGTAGAACTTTAAGATTTCCAAATTGCATGAAAATCTGAAGATGTGAGGGAAAAAATTAATTCAATTTTGGATCACTTGAAATGGAATGACCCAGCATCGATCGAAAAACTTTCCAAAGGTATATAGACAAATTTCTCCAGGATGAATACAGTGCGATGAAGCCAAACTATGTGACAACTAGAGTTGTCAGGTCGAGTGTCACAGAAAATAGGACAAGGAGACAAAAAAAATAAAAAAGTGGGACAGTGGCTCCTAAATCCGGACATAATAACATGAAATATTATGAAAACGGAAATTATATCTAACAGGGAGATTATAATGCAGGACAGCCTTAAATGTTAAAATTTCAGTTTCCCTGCTGTACAATTATACCTGCTCAAATAAAATCCTGTTTAAAACAAAAATTTTCTCCTCTGACTTGTGATTGTCTCTAAACAGGTTTGTTTAAGCATCATATTTAAAAAAAAATATTTTTTATAATAATTAAGGCATGTAGCATAAAGTTATTTTGCTTTTTTAAAATTGATTTTATTTATCTTCACAAATATTGCAATATAAAACAAAGTGGGTTAAGCCTCTCATATAGTGGGCCAATCCTCCCATATGTAGGGAGCCTTGGCCCATTATTTTTTTCATGATTAAAATCAATCATTTTTCAAATTTCTTATATGTTACATTTATGTAGCAATTTTATTTTGATAACTGATTGTATAACAAATAAAATGATACATAAAACTTTATTCTACGTTCAATATTAAAAAAAAAATAAATAAAAAATCATTTTGTAAAAAATGGGCCAACCCTCCCTAGTCTCCCCAACCTAGATTCCCTTAAACATAATTAATATAATCCCTTAAGCTAATATTAGTTTTTGTTGCATTAAAATATCTCAATTAGTTGATTTTCTGTAAGCAAGTAAACCCAATTGGTTTACAGTGGAAGTCTTTGGGAATTTGGCGAAATATTAGAGATATCGCCAAGTTGGCGTCATACTTGGCGGCATTTGATATAGAAAAGGGTCCCCCCTATGGTAACCCCCTAAGGCGCGCCACACACCAGAGAGACATGCGACAATAATCGTGAGACATGAGGCAAATTCTGCTGTTCAAACAGGTTTTTTCTTTGTTAACAGGGAGAAATTGTCGCATGCCTCACGCTTTTCTGCCGCATGTCTCCCTGGTGTGTGGCGCGCCTTATAGGTATGGAGATGCTTTAAATGCTGTTCAATAACCAATGGCCGCCATTTTCACACAAGATGGCAGATGAAGTCAAAATGTCAGCCACACTAGAAATTCTAACTACTATATCTGAGCCACTTTTTAAGATAAAGAGAAAACGAAATATGCTCCGGAATCCTTGTATTAACGTCAGACTCTTAAGAAAATAATATTTTTCAGTTTTTAATTTATTTGCACCGCTTTTTAAATTTTTAAATTAAATTTTCTTTTTAAATGGCCGCCATTTTGAAACAAGATGGCGGATGAAGAAGGCCAACGCACTCGGTCGAGACATTAGTATGTACTATGCATACAATTAATTTTATCCAAATCGGTTTAAAAATACGAGAGTTATCGCATGACAGATATATATATATATATATATATATATATATATATATACCGGGTGTTCATATGTAAACGACCCTACTTTAAAGTTGTCTACAGATAAAACTATTGTTCATAAAGTTGTGAAATTTTGGGAAAGGCATAATACAGGGATGGGAATTTCTTTAAGCTAAAATAAATAAAAATAAAAATAGTTTAAAATTTCGCTACCAGAGGGCGATTTTTAATAAATTACATATTTTGCATTAAGATAGTTTAGAAATTTTATTTAAAGGATGTTGATGATTAATCGACTCTATTTTAAAGTTGTCTACAGACGAAACCGCTGTTCAGAATGTTGTGAAATTTTTTGGAGGACATAATAAAAGTGTGAGCAAAAAAAAAAAAAAAAAAAAAAAAAAAAAAAAAAAAAAAAAAAATTTGGAGGCCATTTTTTAACGAATTACACATTAAGCATACATTTACAATGCTTTAACAAATTTTGTTGTAACCAAACATGTTCTGGATGATTTTCATCATTTTCAGGTACCATCTGGAATCGTAAGATAGCATGTTCCACAGTTGACCGCAGTATGATCAGGGAAAAGCTAGGAAAATGTCGTGAAAAGCTGTTTGTAGAGTAAGGTTAATTTAATAAATAAAATTTTTAATCTATCGTAATGCTAAATATGTAATTTATTAAAAACCTCCCTCTGGTGGCAAAATTTTGAATTACTTTTATTTACAATTTTTTTAACCTAAACAAATTCCCATCCCTTTGTTATGTTTTTCACAAAATTTCACAACTTTATGAACAATAGTTTTGTCTGTAGACAACTTTAAAGTAGGGTCGTTTAATTATGGACACCCTGTATATATCCATATATAATATACAGAGATGAAGTTTTCGACTTTTTGCATAACAGTATATTTTATGGTAAATGTTGTTCTCTTAAATCGCAAAAATATTCCGATTAAATAAAATAATATTTTCTCTACTATTATACTGGTATGCAAAAAATCAGAAATATCATCCCTGAATGTAACTTCTTCCGAGTTACTTGTGATTCCGAAAAGCATTCCTTTATCTTTAGAAACCTCAGAAACTAATAGAATTTTGAAATTTAACCACTTCACCGGCGACAGGTATGGGAAAACAGTGCTTTTACCCCCGAGTTATCTCGGGGCAACCGGTGAAGTGGTTAAAGATGAATATATAAATACAAAGTTTCTTTTCTGCCCGCAATGTTTTAAACGTTTTCGAGTAACTTTTATAATGCATTAATCATTTTTGTCAAGCAGCATTATTTTGGTTTCTAGAATGCTATTAATTGTCAAGTAATCATTTTCATTCGTGTAACTGAATTTATACTTGCCAGAATAACAAAATAATATTAATTTTAATGTTAATGTTAAGGCTGTTAATTTATCATGACTGTCTGTAAAACATGCTTGTTGAACATAAAAAATGTGTTCTTGAGAAATGATATCACCCAAAAAACTCATATTCCGGCTTAGAAAAACTATTACACTGTAAAACTTACTCAGAGACATTAATGTCAATGCTGTTCATTTAGCATATTTGTCTTAATTGCTTATATAATTAAAAAATTATATATGATTCGGTGAAAGGTTTATAACATAGGAAAAATAATGAAAAAAAAAATCAGAGATAGAATTTTCGTATAAAAAGTCAACCTTTTCTTAGGTTGCATATCTGCAATACAAGTAAAAACTAAAATATTGCAAATTAGTAAATATTTTAATAAGTATGAATCTAAATATCTTATTTTATATAATTTTTTATTTTTTAAAACTTATGCATAAATTATTTTTTAAGAATTATGTTTTTTACTCTCCTATTAAAGATTAGACACCAAAAATTTTAAGATAGATTTTTAATTTAACATTTTTGTAATTTTTACAGGATTAATATTTCTATGTAAATATACTGGTTGTTAAGAATTAAATAAAAAGTGATGTAGATATGCATACATGCGCATTTAAGGATTAACCCTTAAATGCATAGTGATGTAAATTTCCATCACCTTTTTATTTAATATTTAATACATAAATTAAGTTCTTACAACAACTATATTTATATAAAAATATTAATCCTCTAAAAATTACAAAAATATGCTACTAAATAAAGTTAAAAATCTATCTTAAGATTTCTGGTGTCTAATCCTTAATGTAAAAATAAAAAACACAATTCTAAAAGAATAATTCATGCAGTTAAGGGTTAAACCGATGCCATCGAAATGCTCAAGGCCAGAGGACAGGAGTGTGACGTCATCACTTATCGACCGCCTACGCACTAGTGTTGTAATTCACACCGGAAAATTTTGAATAGCAATTTTCTTTTCTTTTATTTGTGGAATATCTATCATCTTATAAAACTATAATAACTATTTAAACTTACTCGTGAGAATTTGGAATCCCCCAATAAAAAATCAGCCAGATGCGGCAACACTGTGGCATTCCGCATCTACCCGAATTTTTATTTAGGGATTCCGAATTATCACCAGTCAATTTAAATAGTTATTATTGTTTTATAAGATGGTATATACAGCACAAATAAAATAAAAGAAAACTGCTATTCAAAATTTTCCAAATTTGAATTCCAACACTAGTGAGAAGGCGGTCGATTAGTGATGACGTCACACTCGTGTCCTCTGGCCTTGAGTATTTAGATGGCAGAGTTTAAACATGTTTTTGAACATGAAAATGTTTACTTGGATTTTCATGAGAAAAACTTATAGTTCGGGTTGAGAAAACTGAATAATACGTTGTAAAAACTATTCGGTTACGTTTCCGATGCTTATGGACAGTAATGGAAACTTTGTTATTATAAATGCTCCTTAAAATATCGAAAAGTTATTTTTTTTCTGAGATTTGTAAGATAAAAGAACACTTTTCGAAACCGTGGGTAACTCGGAATAAGATATATTCTATTTTCGTAGATTAAATATAATTTGTATTTTTTACAGCGTATAAAAATTACTGAACCATTATAAATGTAAATGTTAATTTATATACAGAGAAAATATATTCTCATAAATTTCATTTCAATAAATATTCATCTGACTCCTAAATAAATACAAGTTTATTATTATTATACACATTACAATTATTACCCAATTAAAGCATTGTCAGACCAGTATAAACTATAATAAATTTTTTTTCTTTTTTTTTATGTTACTTCTTTACAGTTAAAATATTTTCTATGTCTTTTATTCTTTTGAATATATGAAAATATTTTATAAATTTTATGCTTTGCTAATACCTTTATCCAATTTTCAGATTTGAATGTTCATACTTTTTGATATCTTTCGGGATTTAGTTTTCACTTGACTGCGCAAGAAAACTTAATGCGATTTAAAGATTACAATTACATAAACGAATCGATTTTCTTATTGTTATTAAAAAAAATTATGAAAATATCATTGAAATCTAAACGACTTTTAAGCTTGAAGGGTATTTTCATTATACATTATTATAATCAAAAAATATTTAAAATCAAGATTAATCTTTAAAATGTTTAAGCTTTTCTTATTATTATTTCTTTCTTTTTAAAAGCTATAAAAAGCATTTTTATTATTAAAATAAGATTATGCTGAAAATACTTATTATAACTTGAAAAGTTAATACATTGAAGAGGTTACATATTTCTTGGATATGTAAAAGCGAAAGATTTTATTAAAGAGTTATTTTGATAAATTAATATATTTATAAATAAATCTGTAGAAATGACTTTTTAACTCTTTTAAAGGCAAAGTACATTTGTTAAAATAATGTTGATATGCTCGAATGACAATAGCATTTTCGAAAAAATTTATTTGAAAATAAGTTATATTTTTCAAATTTTCATTCATAAATTATATATTTCTTCGGGCTCTTTGGTTATTTTTCCTCATGTGTATGATTTTCTGTCGGGCGGAGTTTTGACATTACTGATCCAGCTTAGTTCAATTACATTCCTGAGGAAGGACACGGAGGTGTTCTAAAACTGTACAATGAATATTTTAATGTTTTTAACCCTAGAACTACCGGAAATTTTACTCAAGTTTTATAAAAACATTCTACACCAGAATTTTTACTTAAAACTATTTAATTTGTTTATTTAACTTATTATTGTCTGATTTATACATTTAGTTTGTTTTGAAGAAATTTCTGGTTTGAATAAATATTTTGAATGTACATGTCGGGTCCATTGGACCCTTCTGGTAGACAGAGGGTTAACACTAGAACACCCGGCAATTTTACTCAAGTTTCATAAAAATATTTGACGCCAGAATTTTTATTTAAAATTATTAGACTAATTTATTTAAAGTAAATCTGCGTTGTTTAAATTTAACTTATTTTATGAAAGAAGTTCTGGTTCCAGCTGACATTTAATCATATTTTTATGAACTATTAACAATATATATATTTATAAAGATACAATATATATATCAAGCAGGACGGTCGTTCTGCCAAGCCAAGCTGAAAAAAAATTGCTAACCCCGCCAAACAAACAAACGCCAAAAATAAGGCAAGACACCGTAACTGCTTATTATACTGATGACAACTTCCCCATGTTAAATGAACGAAATATGCCAGCGTAAAATTTCCCATATCAAAAGAAGCAATCATTGCAGAAAAATAAAACCAACACTAGAAGGACCTAATAAAAAAGATCTTCAATTTGAGATCAAATGCATCCTCATAAATTAATTATAAACAGAGATATAGATTTTTTAAAATAACGTCGAGATACTAAAAATGACAGATTTATTTTCTTCGTCACAACTTATGTTTCAATCGAGGTAGAGACTTAAATAATGGACAGAAAAAAGTAAGGATTGAATTTTTGGATAGATATTTACTCAATCTACGTGCTTTTATAAAATTCAGCTTTAAAAACATTAATTTTCTATTCATAATTAGCGAAAAACTGTTAATTAGTTCTAAAGTTTACAAATTATGCCAAATAGCGATAAACCCGCCAAAATATTTTAGAAATCTTATACTTTTCTTTTATATTATGCTTTTGCATTGATTTCATCGAAGATAACTATGGCTGAGATTCAGATAGATTTTTCGCTGTTAGCGAAATGAGTTTGACCAATCAGAAGCCTGCATGTTTGAGAATATTTGCTGTTTGTGGATCCCGGCCTATGTCATGAAAGTTTTGAGTCATTTTTTTTAGTGCCGTGGATGAAGTGTAATATTTGTTGAAATGTAGGCTAGGATCCAGATAGATTTTTCGCTGTTAGCGAAACGAGAATCGCCAATGAATAGCCTGCATTTCTGCAAACAGCGAAATGTTCACAAAAATGCAGGCTTCTGATTGATGAATCTCGTTTCTTTAACAGCCAAAAATCTATCTAGATTGCGCCCAATTTAGGATATTCCAAATATAGGTTCGAGTTTGAAAAAAGTCACGTGATGCCGGTAATTTACCCAAGGAACTTCTAACTGATAAGAAGGGAAGATACTACTACTTTGCCTCATGAACCGTTTCATTGGCTAGAGGGGATTTACATTACACGTCTACGGAGCCTTCCCTTCTATACGATAGAAGTTTTTACCTTGACCACGTGATCAAAATGTAGATGGAATATCCTCCATTATGTTGAACACAATTTTGCATTTCCACACCCAGGTAAGGTATTAATTGTCATAACAACAATACATATTCGAAACTATTTAAGGCACTGATTCTGAACTCCTTTGCTATACCTTTCAATATTAAAGAAGTTGTTGTTTCCATAGTAACAGTACTTTTCTGTATTGCTTTCTCTAAAACACAAATATAGAAATTTAACAAAGAGCGCTCAGAATCAACACCATAACAGAGAGCCTTCATACATAAGAGTGGTGATATATGCACAGGAAGCATGCTCATTTCAAGTTTTTGCCGAAAGTATGGCTACAGCGTCTAGAATACCTTGTGTGGAAATATGCTATCCAAACAACGCTAAAAATTTGTATCCCTTAAATGTGCGACGATACTGCTAAAATCCCAAGTATCGATCACAGCGACATCTGCGGGATTTAGTATTACATTGTATAGACTAGCAATATCTTGCAGTTTGAGAAAATATCCTGCAGATGTCGCTGTGATCTGTATATTTCAGCAGCATCATTGCACAGTTAAGGGATACAATATTTTAGCACTTTTTAAAGTATTACAGGGATAGCCAATTTCCACACTATATATACAGCGTCTAGAAGATACAGTGTGGAAAACGGCTACAAAATAGTGCTAAAAAATTGAATCCCATAAATGTACAACGATGCTGAATAACAAGATGTCGATAGTAGCGCCATCGTAGTGATTTAAAAACGATAGTCATTCTAAAAGAGACTCTTTAACCTATTTCACGTCATTCCTTAACTAAATTAGCTTATAACAGATCAAAATATCTTATATTTATAGTTTCCGATATTTAACATTCTATAATTTTTGAAAACTCAGTGCTTATATTGAAAAGAGTTACGAGATGGCGCTCGTATCAGCATATTGCCGCTGAGCATTGTTGGAGATTTATGGGATAAAAGTTTTTAGCACTTTTTAAAGCATTATAGGAATAGCCGTTTTCCACACTGTATCTTCTAGGCGCTGTACTATATATTCTAGGTGCTATAGTACGGCAATCCACTTTCTAGAATAGAGGCTATTTTATCTACGTCATGATCACGTGGTCAAGGCAAAAACGTCTAACGTAAAGAAGGGAAGGCTCCGTCGACGTAATGTAAATCCCCGCTAGCCAATGAAACAGTTCACGGGAGAAAGCAGTAGTAGTTTCCTGTTTCCCTTCTCATCAGTTAGAAGTTCTTTAGGTAAATTGCCGGTAGCACGTGACTTTTTCAGCCTTGAACCCATATTTGGAATATCCTCCATTAGACGATACGTGCATGGACGAGTTTTATTAGACTAGGGAAATAATTCAATATGCATTAGCCTGGCGATAATGACACGCTCACAAAGACCTTTAACGATTTGTTTTTATCACTTCTACCAATAAACATTTATTGGCCATATGTCGCTACTTCGTTATAGCGACACACTTGTTCCTAATTGGAACCCGGCCTTAATGTATCAAAATACGGAGTTTGCTTTCTGTACTATTCCTGAGCTCAGTTATAACATCTAGAAATATAGGCCGAGATCCAGGTACATTTTTGCAAACAGTGAAAAGTTAGCAATAATTCTGACTTCTGATTGGTCAATCTCGTTGCGATAACAAAGAAAAATCTACCTAGATCATGGTCATTGTGTGGAAACCGGCTATTCCAGTAATACTTTAAAAATTGCTAAAAATTGAATCCCATAAATATTGAAAAATACTGAATGACAAATGTCGATAGCAGCAACATTTTCTAGATCTTCTCTGAGCGAAACGTTTTCTCATTTGATGTCTTTTGAAATAGTTACGTTGGAATTACCATATGTCGCTGTGATCGACATTCATCGTTCAGCCTCGTTCAACATTTATGGGATACAATTTTTTAGCACCTTTTTAATAAGCCGATTTTGAAACTATATCTTCTAGATACTATAGCTACAGCGCCTAGAAGATTCAGTGTGGAAAACGGCTACAAAATAGTGCTAAAAAATTGAATCCTATAAATGTACAACGATGCTGAATAACAAGATGTCGATAGTAGCGCCATCGTAGTGATTTAAAAACGATAGTCATTCTAAAAGAGACTCTTTAACCTATTTCACGTCATTCCTTAACTAAATTAGCTTATAACAGACCAAAATATCTTATATTTATAGTTTCCGATATTTAACATTCTATAATTTTTGAAAACTCAGTGTTTATATTGAAAAGAGTTACGAGATGGCGCTCGTATCAGCATATTGCCGCTGAGCATTGTTGGAGATTTATGGGATACAAGTTTTTAGCACTTTTTAAAGCATTATAGGAATAGTCGTTTTCCACACTGTATCTTCTAGGCGCTGTACTATAGCTCCGTTATAGGCCTAGATTATATGTTGTAGAAATCGACTATCCCAGCAATACTTAAAAAAGCGCGGAAATAGTGAATCCCTTAAATGTACAACTATGTTGAATTCCAAACAGTCATTTACAGCGACATCTGCAGGATATTTTTTAAAGAAGAAAGAGACACGTGTAATGCACCGCTATAGCGTCTAGAATACATACTGTGGAATTTTGCTATCCAAGCAGCGCTAAAAAGTTGTATCCCTTAAATGTGAACTGACGCTGAAATCCAGGGAGCTGATCGCAGCGACATCTGTGATAAACTTTCAAAGTAAACATCGTATTATTACAGCGGGCTTGACGCCAAGCACACAGGTCAGATGTATGTTAATAAAATGTAAAAAAAAACGCTACAGCGTCTAGACCAAATTATAGCGCCTAGAATATATAGTGTGGAAATTGGCTATCACTGTAATACTTAAAAAAGTGGTAAAATATTGTATCCTTAAATGTGCAACGATGCTGCTGAAATATACAAATCGCAGCAACATCTGCAGGATATTTTCTATAACTGAAAGATATTGCTAGTCTATACAAAGTAATACGAAAATCCCGCAGATTTCGCTGCGATCGACACTTGGAATTTTAGCAGTATCGTCGATCATTTTTTTAAATTATGCATGATGGGCTTGGCGGCCATCTTTCCATATTTTACACAAATTTCTAAGCACTCAAGCTCGTAACATATTTGCATTATTAAGAATTTCGAAGTTATAGTTTTAGCTACAGACAGATAAATTAAGAAAGTTTTTTATTTTGAAAAAACAAATTGATTTTTACTGCTTTAACTAATTAATTAACCCCCCTCCGAAAAAAGAGAATCATAAGATGAAACCTGAAGTTACTTCAGCTTTATTTTTAGACACAAATTTTTAGGCACTCATTTCCATAAATTAAAAGAATAAAATGTTTGCTTTAGTAACAATTTCGAACTCCCAATCTTAACAATGAACTTGTGTGCTTAGAAATTTGTGTAAAATATGGAAAGATGGCCGCCAAGGCCATCATGCATAATTTAAAAAAAATTAATTTTCAGAAACACGTTATGATGTATTTAGTAAAGGAGAAAAGGCTTTCTATCAACGCATACTTAGGTACTCGACTTACATATGGTAAATTTTTATCAAAAAATGTTAAATAAGTACCGCAATATAAGCTTGGAAATTTGATATCACACTATTTTTTAGCCACAACTTTCACCTTTTTTCTTTTCTTTTCTTTTCTTTTTTGCTTGGCTTATTTTTTACTTTTGAAAAGTTGTTTTTTAGTAGATACAATATAATATAATAAAGATACAATAAAGAGGAGGATATATATCGTACAGAGTCTACCAGTTGTGAGTGAAGTACAGTATTGCCAGTGGGCTACTTTTTTTAAATTTAGATTTCTTGAGTGGCACCACTTTTCTGAAATGGTAAAATTCCCCTTGTTTTCGTCTTAATTAATATGTCATTGAATAAGGCTATTTCAAAAAAGTGGTGCTAATCAAGAAATCTGAATTTAGAAAAAGTAGCTCACGGGAAACACTGGAGAAGTAACTGACGAGGTTGTCACAAGATGGCGGCTGAATTTTTTTTTATCGGATCAGCAGTTTCTGATTACGGTCGGAGCGAACTTCCACCGGTAAATTTTGAATAGAAATTTTCGTCTTATTTTATCGGATCATCCATGCAAAATTCCTCTCGCAAACGTGGTTTAAATTTATGTGTGTTTTAACTGGTGGAAGTTGCTTCGGGTATTATAATCTCTTTCACTGACACTGACTGGAGTTCACATAGGCTGTCACAATATGGCGGAAACGTAGGGCCTGACTACCGCCGAAGTAAACATCCACCAGAAAAGTAAATATCTGTTTTTGCCTATAATTATGACTGAAATTCTGCATTAATAAGGCGTTTAAATAAGGAGAAAATTTCTATTAAAATTTACAGGTGGAAGTTTGCCCCGGCTGTAAGGAGCCACTGCAAACCGGTTACAGTTGAAGTCCCACTATTTTGAGAATGGAGTTATGAATAAAAAGGAGGAGACATATAGTGTATTGTCTGCCAATTGCGAGTGAAGTAACTGAAGAGGTTGCCACAATATGGCAGCCGATGTTTTACAAATGGGATAACCAGTTTCTGATAATCGCCGAAGCAAACTCCTACCAGTAAATTTTGAATAGCAAATTTTTGCATTATTTTAGCGACTTTTTCGAGGGAAAGACCCTTTCCCAAATATGGTTAAAATTCCTATTTCTTTTTACTGGTGGTAATTTTCCCAAGTACTATAATAATTTTCGCACACACTGACAGGAGGTTGTCTAGGTTGTCACAATATGACGGAAATGCACGGCCTGACTACCGGCGAAGTATTCATTCACTAGTAAAAATCTATATCTGTTTTTGCCATTATTCTTGACTTAAATTTTGCGTTAAAAAGGTGTTTAAATAAGAAGAAAATTTCTATTTAAGTTTACTGGTGGAAGTTTAAAACGGCGGTAATCAACCTCTGCGAAAGCGGTTACAGTTGAGGCTTCATTATTTTAAGGATATGTCAATTCCTCTTTATTAATAGTTCCATGATTTTGAGGCTATGTCAATTCCTCTGTATTCATAGTTCCATGAATTTACATAAATAATCCGTCTAAAAAAATCGAAAATTTTTATTAAAATTCACTGGTGTAAGTTTTCTCCAGCGATAATCAGGCTCTGTTGATAAGATATAAACAAAAAAAAAACAGCTGCCATCTTGTGACTACATCCTCAGTTACTTCACTCGCACCTGGTAGACACTACACTATATGTTTCCTCCTCTTTATTCATGGCTCCTATTCTTAAATAGCACCTTTAGACCATGGAACTATGAATAAAGAGGAATTGACCTATCCTCAAAATGATGAAGCTTCAACTTTAACCTGATCCGAAGGGGCTGGTTACCGCCGGGACAAATTTTTACCAGTAAATTTGATTGTAAGGTTTGTACTTATGTAAACGCCTTATTCATGCAGACTTTCTGTCATAATTAAGGCAAAAATATATATTCGTTTTTACTGGTGGCAGTTTTCCCCGTCGGTAGTCAATCCCTGTTGTTCTTCCATATTATGATTATATAAACAATCCTGCTGTCAATATCGTCGAAAAAGATTATGATATTGCTGGGGCAAACTTCCACCAGTAAAATCGAATAGAAATTTTTGACTTATTTATGAAAGAAATTTTGCATGAATAAGGTGAAACTATCTATTCAAATTTACTGGTAGAAGTTTGCTCTGGCGACGATCAGGTTTTGTTGATCCGACGTAAACGAACAAAAGCCGCCATCTTGTGACAACCTCCTCAGTTACTTCACTGGCAACTGGTAGACATTACACTATTATGCGTCCTTCTCTTTATTTATTGCTCCATTCTTTAGACAATCACACTTATAACTGCATTTTCATACTCTGACATCTTCTTAACAGAGATTTTTTGCTCACCATTAGAAACTTAAAGCTGATCAGAAAGGTTTACAAAGGTGAAAATTCATTGAAGTTTCATCGTGGATTAAGAAGCTTGCAATTAATTTAGATTATTACTTCTTTTTGCATATATTTATTAATATTTTGTAGAAACAAGTATTTGTTAATCACTTCAACGTTTCTTTTATTAGATACAATAAATTGAAATTATGGGATAAACACCACATTTTTTGACTAAAATATTCCTAATATTTAGTCTAAAAATTTCTGTCATTAAATAGTATTAAATTGTAATTAAAAAAATAAGTGGTATCAAAAAGCTTTAAGTGATGGATGAAGCAAACTTTTCTTGCCCGTACGCCATACGGGCAAAAAAGTTAAGTGGTTAAATTGTAAAATAAAAACCCCGTAACAAAAGCTTTAACATTGCACTACAAAAATAATTTTGCCACGATTTTGAAATGCAGATTCTATATTTTTGAGTTGTCATTTCTTCTTTATACTGTTTATTACGTTGTTTTTTCGATTGTACCTGAAACAAGAAACAAATTTAAAAATAAAATAATATTAGAAAAAAAAAAGATTCTTATTTTATTATATTTTTAAAAAAGTTTGTTTGTATAATTGTTCAAGTATAATTTCAGAGACTTTAATTCCCTTTATTAAAAAAAAAAAATAAATCCGTTACCTTGTTCAAAAGTTATAGTTGCAAAACCGCACACAGGTAGTTTTTCGAGAAAATTGGGTTTAAAGTTTTTGACAACATAATTCATAGTTAAACGCCATTTATCTTAGTTACCTTTAGAACAACCTTAATTTTAGGAATTTTCCCATCGGACCAACTATATGACATTCGTAACCCTACATTAGTCGCATGTGTATCTGTGTGATACAAACCGCTATTTTCCCTTGTAAGTTTTGAACCAAGTAGATTCAAAACCTTTGACTCCCTCTACCTTTCTCCGATGGTTATCAGTTTTTCACCCGGGGCAGTTTCTCTCAAACCGTCTGATACATTCAAAACTTAGAAGAGGAAAATGACGGTTTGTATCGCAGCGACTAACGCAAGGTAATGGAGTTATGAATAAAGAGGAGGAGACATATAGTGTGTTATCTAGTAGTTGCAAGTGAAGTAACTGAGGAGGTTGTCATAAGATGGCTGCTGTTTTTTTTTTATAAGATCCCCAGTTTTTGATTACCGCAGGTGAAAACTTCCACCAGTAAAGTTGTATAGAAAATTTCGTCTTAATTAAGTGCCTTATTCATGGAAAAATTCTCTCACAAATATGGTCAAAGATTTCTATTTATTTTTACTGGTGTCAATTTGCCAGGTATTATAAGCTTTTCACTGACACTGACAGGAGGTTGTCTTGGTTGTCACAATATGACGCAACTACTACTGCTGAAGTAAACTTTTATCAGTAAAAAAGAGTATCAGTCTTTGCCATTATTTTTGACTGAAATTTTCCATTAATAAGGCGTTAGACTAAAGAGAAAATTGCTACTTGAATTGACTGGTAGCAGTTTTTCCCGGCAGTAATGAATCCCTGCGAAAGTGGTTACAGTTGAAACTTCACTATTTAATGTATATGTCGGTTCCTCTTTCTTCATAATTCCACGCGTATGGTTAATCACTCACACATTAGAAACAATAATATTATACATTTTTTACGTCATTTCAAAACACTGTACTCATCTTAACAAACCTATAGGATGCCATGGGATTCGCCATAGGATTCGCCATAGGATTCATAGGATTCACAAACTGTAGGATTCGCCATGCCATCGGACAGATTCTACATACCACCTATGTGGTATGTTGATTTTAATCGCTCACTGCGGCCTAATATGATTCGTGGCGCCAACTTATATGGTTCATTATTTGAAAAATGGACAATTTGCGCCCACTGCCAATAATATTTCATTACTTATTTAAAACTAAAAACTGAAAAATGTAATATATTGTAACATTTGTTATGACAATTACTAATGATAAATTGTCATTGAATGATGTATAAATAATTAATTTTAAGCTTTAAACTAACGAAATCATCATTTCCGTCCCTGTCCCCTGGTAAAAATGTCCAATATTTAGTGTATGCTGTAAAAATTTCTAAAAATATTATTACCATTTACTATTACATATTTATAACTATATATATACAGTATGGGAAAATATAATTCTCCTTCATTAGTATAGATTGCACAGTAAAATATTGTGGTAAATATATTTGTCCCTGAGGCTGACCATCATCTCAGTCCCTCCAAACGCACATTTAGGTTAACAGATACTATGTAGCGCTGGCAGTATTATTTCCATTGCAACATTAACTAAAGTTCAACTAGCCACCATGGGTGAAGGTAAGCTGTTGTTCCTTTTGTTTCATGTCCTTTGTTTGCACTGCGGCACTACGTGCACTAAGTTATGAAAGCCCAGGCAATAGGGGATTTTACCTGGCAAAATTAATGCTAGTCCTGGATTTCGACTCACTTTATGTTTTTTGGGTAGCTGAATCTCAATTTGTAACTTCTCACCCAAATTTCACCCGGCAAACCCCCCATAAAATTGATTTTCTGAAAAAATTTGGTTTTTGAGAACAGCGCGCGGGGAATGTTCCGAGGCAGGGCCCCCCCTCTCCTCATTTGTCCCACATGATAATGTCATATATCCTACTTGTTGCAAATTTTGTCTACTTTTTGAATTTCTACATAGTTTACCCCTAAAACAATAAAAAATTTAATTAAAAAAACTATATTGGGGGGTTGAGGGGGGGATTTGGGGGGGGGAAGTTTAAAATTCGGATTCAGCTACCGAAAAAACTTAAAGTAAACCTTATAGGGAAAGTTCCGAGGGGAGGCGGGAGGGCGAATGTAAACGATGTGAGTAGTTAAGTGGAATTGCGCAACTTAATCCACACAGCACCGCGACGCATGTTCCGAGGAAGATCCCCCCTCCCCATTCATCCCACGTCATAATGTCTTATATCTTATTTGTTGCAAATTTTGTCTACTTTCTAAATTTCTAGATACTATTTCTATTTCGATTGATTTTTTTTAATCAAAACCTTTTTTTTTGGGGGGGGGGCAATTTTTCAAAATTGGGGGGGAGGGGTTGCCCGGGGGAAATTTTGTTGGGAAGTTACAAATTCGGATTCAGCGACCCAAAAAACATAAAGTAAGCCGATTTCCAGAACTACCATTAATTTTGCCAGATAAAATCCCCTATTGCCTGGACTATTAGAAATATTTAATTTTTGTTCTGAATAGGGATGAGTATTTTTTAGCCCTTTGCGCTCCGCGTCTCTTACACAAATTTTATTCGATCGGCACCACTTTTTTAAAAGAAGTTTCGTTCAAGTACACAATTTCAAAAATGCTCTGATTAAATAAGGTACATTTCATTTTTCTTTATTACTGGTTCCAAAAACAAATTTTTCAAAGAAAGATTATGTCTCCGCTCCGGAGCCCTCGAGTGCAAAGGGTTAATAGCATTATTCATGTCCATATATTTAACATTTTATTTATAAAAAAAGCTTATTGCAACTTTAATTATGTAACATACAAATGCCACTTGACATATTTAATAATTTACATGTGTGCAAAATGATTCAACAGAACGATTGTGCAGCTGTTAAAACACCCCAGTCCTTATCATCTCAGTCCTAATTATTAGACACTGATTATGATGTTAACACATACTTTCTTTCATAAAAGTCTATCGTACGCATAAAATATATATCCTTGATCTAAAAAAACTGCAGCATTTGAATGACAAAACATGTATCATAGTATATAATTGTATGTGGTAGTTGGTACATTAATTTAAAAAATAAAAATTTTAGAATAAAATTACCCGGTTTTCTGATATTGGCCCATATGGGTCCATTGGGCGCGAGCTCACCCAATAATTTGATTTCTCCTCCCACGCATTTTCAATTGATTTATATCGTTGCTTACTATATTCCTGAAATGAAATTTGATTTTATCGACGTTCTGAAAATAATTTTGTTTGAAAAATAGTCACCAATTACACTTACAGAAGCACTAAATGACCTTTCAGCGAATTTATAGTTAAATTTCTCTCAAAAACAAATTTCCTCCATATGTTGCCAACGGTTTTAATGCCTTGGATTGAAAAAGCACTTAGGTGATTAAAATGTGTATTTTCTTACTTTTAGTTTTTTCCACTTTCAATAGTTAGCAAGTTTTATGTTATTTATAACTAGCTGTTACCCGTGACTGCGTTCACGTAACATTTAAAGAAGAAGAAATTCATCAATTAAGCAAAAATTTTCGATATTTAAAAGGATATATAATTAACTTTTTGTCACATTTTATAGTAGAAACGCTTCTGATGATCGCAATTTGCTTATTTTTGTTTATGTACATAGGACCATTTAAATTTCTTTTGTGAGCATGAAATTTCATACACCTTTTCTAAGATTAAATGAGGAATAAATTTACATCTCTGTTATTCTATTTTATTATTTATATTTATTCTATTTTATATTTATTCCGTTCAAGGATATTGATTTATTTTATGTTTTCGAGACAAAAAATATTATTTAAAGATATATATTAATAAAGAATTTTAAAGGAAAGTGGTTATTAGTAGGTCACTTCAGACGTGACTTTGATATGATTAGAATAAGCGAAAAATCAACATGCACCATTATAAGGTTATATTCCAAAAAAATCACACTTTGGAAGAGAAAAAAAAAGATAAAATGGTATTAAAAAAATAATCAAACGTGGTGATAAAATAATCAAAGTTCAAAGTAAAAAAATAATCAAAGTTCAAAAATAAATAATAAGAGCACGGGAAATATCTTTAACTTTCAAATATTTATTACATTTTAATTTCACGGTACCACACTTTTATGAGCTCTAGATCTACCAATAATATCAAAATGTTTATCACGCTCCAAAGACTCTTGAGCCTAAATACTTATTATTAAAGCAATAGAGTTAACTTATTGCTTTCGAGGAATAAATCGATTTATGTAAAAGCACCACAATTATGAATAAACATTTTCATATCTATTGTGTGTTGTAATTTTGGCTTATGAAAGCTTTGAAATTTGCAGGAATATGCTCCAATGGGGTAAAAGTGACAGATTGTGTTTCAGAGAGATTTTTAACTATAGATTTCGATAATTTAAAATCTAAAGAAAATTTCCCTTCTTCCTTTGCGCTTTTCGATAAACACGGTGCCTTTATACATTAGAGGGATGTGAAGTGAAAGGCAAATTTATTGCTTAGTTAAGGTTTTGGCTCTTGTGTACACGTAAATGATGTTACATGTAAAGCCTAATCTCAAACTGAAATTACTTGCTAAACTTTTTTAAGTTGACTTTCCTGTGCCATTTATTAAATTTTATTGAAACCAGTGTTATGGGAGATTGTACTGTAAAAGGATGTTAAACTTATATATTTGCGATTTTAAATTCTGTGCAAATCACGCCATTTTGTATAAAAACTGCTAAATTGCTAATATTTTCTGAAAGAAAAGCAGCTAAGACTAATGTCAGACGAACATCTTTTGCACGCTTTTTTCCTTGCGTATTATCCCTACACAATGCTAGTGGCATATACGTGAGGAAAAAAGCGTGCAAAAAGACGCCCGCCTGGCATTAGTTTCATGATTTAAAATATGACAACACTAGGTTAGTTTTTCCTACGGAATGTTACTTGTCGAAATAAATAAATAAATAAATATATATTCTTACACTTCATGAATCATTTAAAACTATGCATTTTAATTTATTTAAAAAAAAGGGGAAACCGATTAATGAAATCCAATATTATTGTACATTTAGGAAAACATTGAAAAATTATTTTTATTAAATATACTAAATTTCATGTAAGAAAATGTATTTAAAATGTAAGCTAAAATTTCATTTTCAAAGAATGCGACTTTTGATACAAAATTTTATTTCTGAAAAGTATATTGTTATTTTAAGATTTCGTTTTAACTTTCGAAGCTGGTGTAATGAAGACGACATCGCTTTGACGAAATTAAAATAAATCTATGTTAATGTTTTCGTATTAAAATTAATGCTTTCCATGAAAAAATATTACATCATTTTTAACCGATAAAAGCTTTTACTAAAAACGCCTTTGTGACATGTTTTAACTGCCATCTTTTAAAATTAATCAATTAAAATAGTATATGATTATTTTAATCAAGGCCTCCTGATAAGGGAGTCTTGATTTTAATTTTAATTCGTATGAATAGTGGGCAATAACTATCAACTTAAATGCACAGAAGTTATATTTACTCCTTGGTTGCGTCAATATGTCGACAGACGATTTTTGTTTCTGTGGAATAAATTCATCCATGAAGTTTCGATGTGTGTAAATATGTTTTCAATTTTGGAAAATTTAATTTAATCAAGTTTTTGCACTATTTATACTAATTGAAATTCAATTCTTTTTAATTTTAATGAGGAAATAGCGTCAAAAAACATATTAATCCGTTTTAATTCCCCCTTTTTCCACCAAAAATATCTTCTCCTGATAATCATAACGTGAATTTTGAAAAGAAAACTCTTATTTGTATGCAACTTACATTCAAACTTTTTAATCAGTATGGACAGTATTCCTGTGACGTCACAATTGGTAAAATAGCGGTTTTTATAGCCTCGAATCAAAAGCGAGAATAGGGTCCGTTTGTAAAAAATATTTCTGTTATTCGTTTTGATATGACGTCATTATTTATCTATTTTCATTAGTTACTGATATTGACGTCCATTGTATTTTTAACGAATATTTGGAAATACCTGTTTTATTTCAAATTTGACGTCATATTTTCCCAATCGAATAACTTTATTAATAATATTATTTTTTTTCATTCTTTTTCCTTCTAATTATGACACCATTTTTGGCAGAAAACCCCTTATTAACGTAACCGATATTCATCCTTCATGCATAATAAAAAATACCCCATTTTTTGTTTCAAGTATGACGTCATATTTATTTTCTTTTGAATTCTTTTTATTTTAATTTTTAATTGTCCAGGAGAAATTATTATTCCAGATTTAGTTTTTCTTGGCAACAAGAAAGAAATATGGTTAAATTTATCGGGAAAATGTCAATTGATTCTGTATGAAAAAGAATGAAATTTTGAATTATTAAGATAATTATTTGAATAAATTAAATAAACTATAGCCTATGTTCATTTCCATCTATATCAGAAAAATACAAAAGCATTAATTCATCCGTTTAGATGCTGACTTCATTCAAACATTCGGACACACATTGACATTTATAATATTATAAGGATAAGTATTAATATATTCATAAGGAAGAACAATGGAGTTATGAATAAAGAGGAGGAGACATAAAGTGTGCTGTCAACCAGTTGCGAGTGAAGTAACTGGGGTGGTTATCACAAGATGGCGACTGCCTTTTTTAAAATCGTATCTACAGTTTCTGACTACCGCCGGGGAAAACTTCCCACAAGTAAAATTGAATAGAAAATTTCGTGATTGAATAGAAAATGCCGGGGGGAAATTTTGTTGGGAAGTTACAAATTCGGATTCAGCGACCCAAAAAACATAAAGTAAGCCGATTTCCAGAACTACCATTAATTTTGCCAGATAAAATCCCCTATTGCCTGGACTATTAGAAATATTTAATTTTTGTTCTGAATAGGGATGAGTATTTTTTAGCCCTTTGCGCTCCGCGTCTCTTACACAAATTTTATTCGATCGGCACCACTTTTTTAAAAGAAGTTTCGTTCAAGTACACAATTTCAAAAATGCTCTGATTAAATAAGGTACATTTCATTTTTCTTTATTACTGGTTCCAAAAACAAATTTTTCAAAGAAAGATTATGTCTCCGCTCCGGAGCCCTCGAGTGCAAAGGGTTAATAGCATTATTCATGTCCATATATTTAACATTTTATTTATAAAAAAAGCTTATTGCAACTTTAATTATGTAACATACAAATGCCACTTGACATATTTAATAATTTACATGTGTGCAAAATGATTCAACAGAACGATTGTGCAGCTGTTAAAACACCCCAGTCCTTATCATCTCAGTCCTAATTATTAGACACTGATTATGATGTTAACACATACTTTCTTTCATAAAAGTCTATCGTACGCATAAAATATATATCCTTGATCTAAAAAAACTGCAGCATTTGAATGACAAAACATGTATCATAGTATATAATTGTATGTGGTAGTTGGTACATTAATTTAAAAAATAAAAATTTTAGAATAAAATTACCCGGTTTTCTGATATTGGCCCATATGGGTCCATTGGGCGCGAGCTCACCCAATAATTTGATTTCTCCTCCCACGCATTTTCAATTGATTTATATCGTTGCTTACTATATTCCTGAAATGAAATTTGATTTTATCGACGTTCTGAAAATAATTTTGTTTGAAAAATAGTCACCAATTACACTTACAGAAGCACTAAATGACCTTTCAGCGAATTTATAGTTAAATTTCTCTCAAAAACAAATTTCCTCCATATGTTGCCAACGGTTTTAATGCCTTGGATTGAAAAAGCACTTAGGTGATTAAAATGTGTATTTTCTTACTTTTAGTTTTTTCCACTTTCAATAGTTAGCAAGTTTTATGTTATTTATAACTAGCTGTTACCCGTGACTGCGTTCACGTAACATTTAAAGAAGAAGAAATTCATCAATTAAGCAAAAATTTTCGATATTTAAAAGGATATATAATTAACTTTTTGTCACATTTTATAGTAGAAACGCTTCTGATGATCGCAATTTGCTTATTTTTGTTTATGTACATAGGACCATTTAAATTTCTTTTGTGAGCATGAAATTTCATACACCTTTTCTAAGATTAAATGAGGAATAAATTTACATCTCTGTTATTCTATTTTATTATTTATATTTATTCTATTTTATATTTATTCCGTTCAAGGATATTGATTTATTTTATGTTTTCGAGACAAAAAATATTATTTAAAGATATATATTAATAAAGAATTTTAAAGGAAAGTGGTTATTAGTAGGTCACTTCAGACGTGACTTTGATATGATTAGAATAAGCGAAAAATCAACATGCACCATTATAAGGTTATATTCCAAAAAAATCACACTTTGGAAGAGAAAAAAAAAGATAAAATGGTATTAAAAAAATAATCAAACGTGGTGATAAAATAATCAAAGTTCAAAGTAAAAAAATAATCAAAGTTCAAAAATAAATAATAAGAGCACGGGAAATATCTTTAACTTTCAAATATTTATTACATTTTAATTTCACGGTACCACACTTTTATGAGCTCTAGATCTACCAATAATATCAAAATGTTTATCACGCTCCAAAGACTCTTGAGCCTAAATACTTATTATTAAAGCAATAGAGTTAACTTATTGCTTTCGAGGAATAAATCGATTTATGTAAAAGCACCACAATTATGAATAAACATTTTCATATCTATTGTGTGTTGTAATTTTGGCTTATGAAAGCTTTGAAATTTGCAGGAATATGCTCCAATGGGGTAAAAGTGACAGATTGTGTTTCAGAGAGATTTTTAACTATAGATTTCGATAATTTAAAATCTAAAGAAAATTTCCCTTCTTCCTTTGCGCTTTTCGATAAACACGGTGCCTTTATACATTAGAGGGATGTGAAGTGAAAGGCAAATTTATTGCTTAGTTAAGGTTTTGGCTCTTGTGTACACGTAAATGATGTTACATGTAAAGCCTAATCTCAAACTGAAATTACTTGCTAAACTTTTTTAAGTTGACTTTCCTGTGCCATTTATTAAATTTTATTGAAACCAGTGTTATGGGAGATTGTACTGTAAAAGGATGTTAAACTTATATATTTGCGATTTTAAATTCTGTGCAAATCACGCCATTTTGTATAAAAACTGCTAAATTGCTAATATTTTCTGAAAGAAAAGCAGCTAAGACTAATGTCAGACGAACATCTTTTGCACGCTTTTTTCCTTGCGTATTATCCCTACACAATGCTAGTGGCATATACGTGAGGAAAAAAGCGTGCAAAAAGACGCCCGCCTGGCATTAGTTTCATGATTTAAAATATGACAACACTAGGTTAGTTTTTCCTACGGAATGTTACTTGTCGAAATAAATAAATAAATATATATATATTCTTACACTTCATGAATCATTTAAAACTATGCATTTTAATTTATTTAAAAAAAAGGGGAAAACGATTAATGAAATCCAATATTATTGTACATTTAGGAAAACATTGAAAAATTATTTTTATTAAATATACTAAATTTCATGTAAGAAAATGTATTTAAAATGTAAGCTAAAATTTCATTTTCAAAGAATGCGACTTTTGATACAAAATTTTATTTCTGAAAAGTATATTGTTATTTTAAGATTTCGTTTTAACTTTCGAAGCTGGTGTAATGAAGACGACATCGCTTTGACGAAATTAAAATAAATCTATGTTAATGTTTTCCTATTAAAATTAATGCTTTCCATGAAAAAATATTACATCATTTTTAACCGATAAAAGCTTTTACTAAAAACGCCTTTGTGACATGTTTTAACTGCCATCTTTTAAAATTAATCAATTAAAATAGTATATGATTATTTTAATCAAGGCCTCCTGATAAGGGAGTCTTGATTTTAATTTTAATTCGTATGAATAGTGGGCAATAACTATCAACTTAAATGCACAGAAGTTATATTTACTCCTCGGTTGCGTCAATATGTCGACAGACGATTTTTGTTTCTGTGGAATAAATTCATCCATGAAGTTTCGATGTGTGTAAATATGTTTTCAATTTTGGAAAATTTAATTTAATCAAGTTTTTGCACCATTTATACTAATTGAAATTCAATTCTTTTTAATTTTAATGAGGAAATAGCGTCAAAAAACATATTAATCCGTTTTAATTCCCCTTTTTTCCACCAAAAATATCTTCTCCTGATAATCATAACGTGAATTTTGAAAAGAAAACTCTTATTTGTATGCAACTTACATTCAAACTTTTTAATCAGTATGGACAGTATTCCTGTGACGTCACATTTGGTAAAATAGCGGTTTTTATAGCCTCGAATCAAAAGCGAGAATAGGGTCCGTTTGTAAAAAATATTTCTGTTATTCGTTTTGATATGACGTCATTATTTATCTATTTTCATTAGTTACTGATATTGACGTCCATTGTATTTTTAACGAATATTTGGAAATACCTGTTTTATTTCAAATTTGACGTCATATTTTTCCAATCGAATAACTTTATTAATAATATTATTTTTTTTCATTCTTTTTCCTTCTAATTATGACACCATTTTTGGCAGAAAACCCCTTATTAACGTAACCGATATTCATCCTTCATGCATAATAAAAAATACCCCATTTTTTGTTTCAAGTATGACGTCATATTTATTTTCTTTTGAATTCTTTTTATTTTAATTTTTAATTGTCCAGGAGAAATTATTATTCCAGATTTAGTTTTTCTTGGCAACAAGAAAGAAATATGGTTAAATTTATCGGGAAAATGTCAATTGATTCTGTATGAAAAAGAATGAAATTTTGAATTATTAAGATAATTATTTGAATAAATTAAATAAACTATAGCCTATGTTCATTTCCATCTATATCAGAAAAATACAAAAGCATTAATTCATCCGTTTAGATGCTGACTTCATTCAAACATTCGGACACACATTGACATTTATAATATTATAAGGATAAGTATTAATATATTCATAAGGAAGAACAATGGAGTTATGAATAAAGAGGAGGAGACATAAAGTGTGCTGTCAACCAGTTGCGAGTGAAGTAACTGGGGAGGTTATCACAAGATGGCGACTGCCTTTTTAAAAATCGTATCTACAGTTTCTGACTACCGCCGGGGAAAACTTCCCACAAGTAAAATTGAATAGAAAATTTCGTCTTATTTAAACGTCTTATTTATGGAAATATTTCCTCACAATTATGGTAAAATTTTCTATTAGCTTTTACTGGTTCTATTTGCTTTGTAAAACAGCCAGTTTGTTTCACTGGTTGTCACAATATGGCGAAAACGCAGGGTCTGACTTCAGATAAAGTAAATTTCCACCACTAAAAATGAAAATATGTTTCTGTCATTATTTATGACTGAAATTTTGCATTAATAAGTCGTTTAAATAAGGAGAAAATTTCTTTATAAATTTGCAGGTGGAAGTTTCCATCGGCGGTAATCAACACCTGCGAAAGCGGTTACAGTCGAAGCTTCACTATTTTAATGATATGTCAGTTACTCTTTATTAAGAGTTCCACGGGAAGAACCTATAAGAATATATTTTAATAAAATTATTTATTAAATTATAATAATTTTATATTTTGCTTAGAAAAAAAAACATAACTTAACTTCAAATTATCATCTTTAGATCTTAGATCTTCCCACCTCGCTCTCCAAGGGAAAAAGTTGTATGTGTTGTTTTACTCAAAGATGTTTGAGCCTACCCAATATTTTGCAAATATTGGCGCTATTGAACAGTGTTACCAGACTGGGGACTTTTTTGTCACCAGATTGTTGATTGTCACCGCTTTTTTGAAATAGAAATATTCGGCCTATTTAAAAATAGATTAAAAATTATAAAAATAAGGCGAATTAGGGTAGACCAGGGCTAGTTGGCCCGCTTTTTCTTCTAATATTTAAAAAAAAATTACAATTCAATATTTTAAATTTCTTTATATGTTACCACTATCAGTGTACTTTCAGGAAGAAGTCACTATAGTAAAGCTTGAAAATATTAACTATAAGTATTAGTTTAGAAGCTCAAATTGACACCAAGTCGCTTGGGCCAACCTGCCCCGATTGCGGGGTAAGTTGGCCCGCGTCACTTTTTAGTGTTCTGATAATGTAGAAGTTTAAGAAATGATCAAAATTTTACCAAATCTTAATTTTTATTTGTTGCGAACGAAAACACAATATAGCCTCCTAAATTAAAATAAAAAATTTAAAACTGTGAGTTATTCAAATTATTAACTCCGACCAAAAATTGCTTTAAAAATTGCTTTATTTTCTCATAAAAAATGTCTTTAATATATTACGGAACAGTAATAAATTTTAATAAAGGCATGCTAGGTGTTAAAACACCGTAAATCTTACAAGGAGAGGGCCAACCTTGTTAATCACAGATTTTGATTATTTTAATATATGTTGTAGGGTAGATACCCCTTAGTGTAAGGTTCAACGGATTTTATCCAACGCTCCTTAGTTCTTGAGAAACCGGGGGGTCTAATAATAGTACACAACTTAAATACTTACATTGCAACCGCAACGATAGGTCGGTCGTAGCTCAGTTGGTTTGGCGTTCGCTGGGTGATCTGCAGGCCCGGGTTCGGTACCCGAAAGCGCCACGTTGTTTTTCTCATTTTTTGTTTTATAAATATACTTGCAATTATAATTTAATAATTTCAATTGCAAATTTTAATATCATACATTAATTATAATATTAACAAACTTAAATGTATCATTTTTTTTTAAACTATTATTTCTCATCCTTTAAAGAGGTTTAAAAAGAAATTGGATCTATTATTAAATGATAAAAATTCCAAAATCGTGACAAAATCTATTGTGGTGCCATCTAGTTATGATAAAATAAAAGAATATTCAAATAAAATAAAAATAAAAGCAGAATTGAAGATAAAGGTGAAAGCAAAATAATTGAAAGCGCAAGCATACGTATTACAAATTAAAAAAATTTTAATATGCAAAAAATCGGTTGTAATTTAATTCTGATGCTAATTTTTAATATAATTATGCTTGTTACTTTAAAAACAGAATAATAGTGTTATCGCATTGACTTCCTTTGTTAAAGCAATGTGTAAATGATGTTTCTTTAAAATCACGAATTGACACAATGCTCAATATCATTGCATCGATAAAGAATATATGAAATACATTTTAAAGGTGATTTAAAAAAAATTAACAGTTTTATGATGTTTTATACAACAATTTAGTTAAAAGTAAAAAATTAAATAGGTTAAAATTATAATTGATATACAATATTGTAAATTTTAATTGATTATTAATTATACTTACAAGTATATTTATAAAACAAAAAATGAGTAAAACAAATGTAACGCATTCAGGTATCGAACCCGGGCCTGCGGATCAGCCGGCAAATGCCATACCAACTGAGCTACAACCAACCTATCATTGCGGTTCAAAATTAAGTATTGAAGTTGTGTACTATTATTAGACCCCCGGTTTCTCAAGAACTAAGGAGCGTTGGATAAAATCCGTTGAACCTGACACTAAGGGGCCTCTACCCTACAACATACATTAAAATAATCTAAATCTGTGATTAACAAGGTTGGCCCTCTCCTTGTTAGAGTAGAGTAATTTAAGAAATCATTCATCCTTAATTAGGTGATTTATTATAAACACCAGATGATAAATAAATTGTATCAAGGCCTCTGTTCTGTACATCTGTTAAATGCAATAATTCTTTTCTTTGTTGGCCAAGCCAACAGGGATTTTTCTATAATTATGAAAGTTATAAATGTTTTTGTACAACAGGAGCAGCTGATTTAATGCGGGGTGGAGGTAAACAACATTATAACTTCATTTTTAAAAAGATTGATTGGAATAATCAGGAATTCAATTAATAAAATAACACTTTAATATTAATTAATAATAAATTAATTAAAATAATAATAGATGTTTATTAAAATAATTCATTGAAGCTATCAAAATTCCAGTACCCCAGAGCCAAATTCCTACGGGGAATGTTGGCCCGGCGGGCCAACATGCCCCGTTCCAAATGGGCCAACTAACCCCGTATCGCCATTTTTGTTTTTCATGACTGTAAGGAATTATTCTGAAAATATTTCAATAAAAAATCATGCCCTACAATAACTACGAACAATGATTTTTCTGAATTATTATATATCAAAATCTAAAATGTAATCTACAAACAAATAAAAAGCGATTATTTATAAGAGAGGAAATTTACTCACCTTTGCAAAATTTTGAAAATTCTCAATAATTCTTTAACGCACGGTCCGACTTCAATGGTGCTGATGTTGGGGGAGGAAAGCGAAGCAACTCATACTTTGCTGGACTGGCAATGTCATCTAACGCAAAGTTTAAAAAATATCACGACTGGGCCAACATGCCCCTATGGCCAACTAGCCCCGGTCTACCCTATACTATTTTAAAAAAGTAGTGACGATCAAATAATTTGAATTAAAAAAGTACCCAATCTGGCAACACTGCTATTGAATACGAAAAATTGAAAAATGGCAGATTTTGTAATTTTATTTTCGTTTAAAATTTTAACTCTAACAGAAAAATAGCAAGAAGGAAAAATGTTTTATTCCTTTTGTTTTTCATTCTTCCAATTTATATCGAAGGATTACAAATACACTTCACGGTCTTTGTATACATTTCGTAGATCATGCATTATCAGATGTTTCATCAGATTTTGAAGCTACTCACATTTTAAAAATAATTATATAATTACAAATAATTTTCTTTAAATTTACTCAAGTGAAGATTTAATTTACTTTGTTAGAAAACGTAATTGCGGCATTTGTTTTATTATACCTTTCGTTGTGAAAATATTTCAAGTACGTTTATTTGCATAAGTGAGTACCTTTATTTGCATAAGTAAATAATACTTACATTATTGTGTTTGAGAAATTCGTTAGATATATTATTTTATAACATGTGCTCTCAAATACTTCTTCAAAGTGCTTAAAAATTGAGATGATTATTTATTTATTTACTTATAATTCTTTATTTATCCTTTTGAATAAACAGAGAATGTCGTCATCCGCTCATATAATGAACGTAATAAAGAAAAAATTCATCGAAAGAGTGTTTTTATATTTGCATAACGAATTTGCATCATTAGTGCATATGTGCATCATTTCATGAATTCCATTGCCATTTTGATATTCAGAACCCATACAAGAAATTCCTAAATAAGAGTTTTTATTTTATGTAATCATAAAACGTCTGACATTAAATAAAGCAAAAATTACTATTCAGAATTCCTGAGTGAAAAAGACATTTCTGAAATGCTCCCTTATGATGCAAATGTGTTAACACTAGAACTGTCATAGCGGTCATTTTGACCGGTAACAAATGAAAATATTTCGATTCGAACCAGAAATTTCTCTATAAATTACATTAAATATGTACCACGGAGAAATAAGTTAAATAAATTAGTTAAATACAGTTTTAAATAAAAATTCTGGTGCAAAATATTTTTACAACACTTGAGTAAAATTTCACGCGTTCTAGTGTTAACCCTTTGAGGGGCGGTGAGATATATTATATCCCATCTGATTTAAACAAGATTCACACCAGATACTTTCAACTAAATTTTATATTTTTATCTTTGGGGGAGAAATGTTGAAAAATTGTTTTTCGTTATTTTAAAATAAATTTTTTCGATTATTCCGGTGAGAATTCAGTATTACAGATACATTATTGCTTGCCCCTCAAAGAGTTAAACAAAATATTGGGTCGTTCGGAAAGTCGTGTCCGTTTGGGAAAATGAATTCGTACCGGAAAATTCTATCACTTAATTATTAGAGATTGATTCCGTTATTTATGTCTAACAGTTACCGGGCAGAATTTTCCGGTACGAATTGATTTTCGCAAACGGACACGACTTTCTGAACGACCCACTAAAATAAAATAAAAGAGATGACTGAGTTCGACTTATTCACTGCAAACAGGATGCTCCCACGCGAATATTTTTATACTCTATACGTGCCAATATTTAAAAAAATATATTCGTAGTTACAGAAAACACTTGCAATTGTTGTAGAACTATATAGCATGGATTATAATTTGGAAAAGTGGTTCGAAACTTTTAAAATGTAATCAAAAATAGTGACGATCCAGCGATTATGAACGACATTATGATCCGCTAAATTGGAATGTTTATGCGGTTAGTTAATTATGCAGTTTTCCCCACAAAAATTACTATACGAAAAAAATTGGTGTCTCAAAATCATGGCAGTTGGTAGCTATTATTAAATAAACATTTTTTCCACTGGAAGCGTATATAAAGAAGACATATAATATCCATGGAATTATGAAGAAAGAGGAACCGGCATATACTTAAAATAATGAAGCTTCAATTGTAAACGCTTTCGCGGAGATTCATTACTGCCGGGGAAAACTTCCACCAGTAAATTTAAGTAGAAATTTTCTTTTTAGTCAAACGCCTTATTAATGGAAAATTTCAGTCAAAATGAATGGCAAAAACTGTTATTCATTTTTACTGGTAGGAGTTTACTTCAGCGGTAGTAGTTACGCCATATTGTGACAACCAAGACAACCTCCTGTCATTGTCAGTGAAAAGCTTATAATACCTGACAAACTGACACCAGTAAAAATAAATAGAAATCTTATACCATATTTGTGAGAGAATTTTTCTATGAATAAGGCACTGTAATTAGACGAACTTTTCTATACAAGTTTATTGGTGGAAGTTTTCACTTGCGGTAATCAAAAACTGGGGATCTGATTAAAAAAAAAAAAAAAAACAGCAGCCGTCTTATGACAACCTCCTCAGTTACTTCACTTGCAACTACTAGACAACACACTATATGTCTCCTCCTCTTTATTAATAACTCCTTTATAATATCATAAAAAAAATATTTTTGACTTTTTTGTTAAAACGTTGTGTTTTGATCCTTATTTAAAAATAAATTAAAGTTATCCGAAGCAATTCGCTGTTTTGAGAAAAATTACATCTTTTGCATTTTATGTATACGGCTATTTTTAAAACACAACTTTTGGTTAAAAAGTCCATTGTCTAATTTTGACCTAATACTAAATCTTGATTTCTCTTATCTTATTGAAATGAGAATTTGAAGTGACAGTTTGAATTTTATTTCTATCTTGATTAAAATTTGAATTATATGCATTTGAATATTACTAATTTACTCATATGAGTCCCACGCGGCGTCATTGCGCTATTCTGGTGCCATCGAAATATTCAATGTCAGAGGACACGAGTTGTGAAGTCATCACTAATCGACTGACTTCTCACTAGTTTTGGAATTCACACCGGGAAATTTTGAATAGCAAATTTATTTTATTTTATTTGTGGAATAACTGTCATCTTATAAAACAATAATAACTATTTAACACTAGAACGCCCGGAAGGAGTCGAATCGACTCCGACCAAATGATTAAATGCCAATTGGAGCCAGAAATTTTTTCATAAAATAAGTTAAATTTAAACCACGCGGAAATACGTTAAATAAATCAGTTAAATAATTTTAAATAAAAATTCTGGTGTGAAATATTTTTGTGAAGCTTGGGTAAAGTTTCCGGGCGTTCTAGTGTTAAACTTACTGGTGAGAACTTGGGATCCCTAAATAAAAATTCAACCAGATGCGGAATGCCACAGTGTTGCCGCTTGTGGTTGATTTTTTATTGGGTGATTCCAAATTCTCACTAGTAATTTTAGTTATTTAATTTTTTAAAAGATGATAGATATTCCACAAATAAACGAAAAGAAAATTGCTATTTAAAATTTTCCGGTGTGAATTCCAACACTAGTGAGAAGTCGGTCGATTAGTGATGACGTCAGAACTCGTGTCCTCTGGCCTTCTGTATTTCGATGGCAGCGTCTATTCTAATGTCATGTAAAACCATGAACGAAAAATCATCAGGCGTGGATTATGGAATACTTTCCAACATTAACTGAATAGTATTGAGAAATTTAATTTTTGCGTACAATGAAATGAGATATCTAAATAAGCAATTTAAATAAAATGCACTCAAACGATTTTTTCACATAGCCCATAATGAAATGTAATTATTTTTGTGATTCCTTGTAAACGATCATTAACCCTAGATCTACCGGGAATTTTATTCAAGTTTTAATAAAACGTTCTACACCAGAATTTTTATTTAAAACTATTTAACTTATTTATTTACCTTATTTTTGTCTGGTTTATATACTTAGTTTATTTTAAAGAAATTTCTGGTTTGAATGAATATTTTGCATGTACCTGTCGGGTCCAATGGACCCGTCTGGTAGACGGAGGGTTAAATAGCAAACACTCCATTTTCAAAAGCAAACACACCACAGTGAAACTCTTTAACTTTAAAAAATCACTTATCAATTTGTGGATACTTACGTGAGTTAGAGTGCTGACAGACAGAAAGACAAACCTAATTCATAAGCTCTTTTCAGAAAAAAACCACTACACTTGAACATGATGTGTAAATATCCAACGGAGTTATGAATAAAGAGGAGGAGACATATAGTGTACTGACTACCAGCTGCGATTGAAGTAACTGAGGAGGATGTCACAAGATGGCGGCTTCTGTTTTTAAATCGGATCTTCAGTTTCTGATTACCGCCGGGGCAAACGTCCCACCAGTAAAATTGAATAGAAAATTTCGTCTTACTTAACCGTCTTATTCACGGAAATTTTTTCTCACACATGTGGTAAAAATTTCTGTTTGATTTTACTGGTTTCAATTTGTCTTAAAAAACTGTCAGTTTGTTTCCCTGGTTGTCACAATATGGCGGAAATGCGGAGCCTGACTACCGCCAAAGTATACTTCTACCAGTAAAAATGAAAAATTGTTTCTACCATTATTTATGACAGACATTTTGTAATAATAAGGCATTTAAATAAGGATAAAATTTCTATACAAATATAGTGGTGGATGTTTCGACCGGCGGTAAACAACCTCTGCGATAGCGGTTACAGTTGAAGCTTCACTATTTTAAGGATATGTCAGTTCCTCTTTATTAATAGTTCCATGAAATATTCATGTTTTGGATTTAACCCCTTAATTCTCGCTCCCGTGATATTCACGGGCTGTGACTTTTATTCAGATTATTCAGATTTGTTTGATTCCCATCAGTTTTATAGAATAGTGTAATTGGCTTTATTATGGTATCATTTTACCGGTCATTAAATAAGGTGAACATTTCCTTTTTAAAAAAGTGGTGCCAATAAGCAATTTCAATTTTTAAACCGTAATTTAATGCGACCTTTAAGAAGTTAACGTCAAAACGCTCAACTTAACCAATTCAGGTTCGTAGCATTATTTCTTTTTAAGTGAACCCTATAAAAATAAATTTTGTCTTTAGTTATCCCCTTTTTAGCTCACAGGCTATCAAAGCCTGAAAGCTTATGTGTCCGCCCGTTCTGTATGTACGTACGTAACGCAATAACTCTTGATAGAAATATCCGATTTGCTTCAAATTTTTTTTCTAGGTTCATTGTGATAAGGTGCTTCCCTGATTAGTTTTAGGGGTTCATTGTTTAAGAATTTAAAAAAAGGGGGCTAGTCCACCCCCTTAATTTAGATAAATGGGTTTTTCATGCAGAGATATTTGATTTACTCCAAATTTGGCATACTGTTTTTTTATTTTAAGGAGCTTCCTGATAAGATTTGGAGGTTTATTACTTAAATATAAAGGGGGAAAGGTGGGCTACCCCCCTTAATTTAGATAAATGGGTTTTTTATGTAGAATTTTTCGATTTGCTCCAAATTTGGTATACCGGTTTATTATGTTAAGGAGATTCACTAGATTTGGAGGTTCATTACTTAAGTATAAAGGGGGGTAAGGGGGCTACCCCCCTTAATTTAGATAAATGGGTTTTTCATGTAGTATTATTCGATTTGCTCCAAATTTTGTGTACCGGTTTATTATATTGAGGAGCTGCCTTGATTAGATTTGGAGGCTTAATGGTTAAGTATAAAGGGGGACGGGGGCTAGTCTCCCTCCTTAATTTAGATAAATGGGTTTTTCATGCAGAATTATTCGTTTTGCTTCAGATTTGATATACCACTTTATTCCGATATGGCGCTTCCTTCATTTGATTTGGAGGTTTATTGTTTAAGTATAAAAGCGGGAAAGGGGGGTAAGCCCTCCTCCCCTTAATTTAGATAAATGGGATTTCATGCAGAATTATCCAATTTACTTTACTTTTTTTTTGTAGGTTCATTCTGATAAGGAGCTATTTTGATTAGATTTGAAGGTTCATTGGTTCAACAAAAAGGGAGAAATGGGCGAGCTACCCCCCCCTCCCCTTAATTTAACGAAATGGTTTTTTCATGCAGAATTATCTGATTTTCTTCAAATTTTGTATACCAGTTTATTATGTTAAGGAGTTTCCCTTATTAGATTTGGAGGTTCATTTGTTAAGTATAAAGGGTGGAAACGGTGGTTAATCTTCCTTCATTTATTTTTTGAGGGGCATTATTCTTTGAAATAAGATTATAATATACAATTAGCCTGAATAGCCTGTGAGCTCAATGCCATCAGTTTAACTGGGCACTTTTCTTTTTATTAATTACTTTTATTCTTTAAAAGCTAACGTTATTTATTTTATTTATTTTAACCCTTTTACGGGAAATGTAACTCTGCTCGCAAAATATAGAAATGATTGACTGATACCAGAATTTAAGAAGCAATTTATTAGCAAATAATGGAATAGTTTTCTTCACGTACATTATAATTTCAAAATTTTAATTAAAAATTCTGGCAGCTATTTGGTATTTTGGACTTTTAAATTAAGGTCCTAGGTTAAAATGACCGTTTTCGTGAAAATTTTCGGAATTTTTTCTATTGTTTAGTTGAAAGTGCAATCGTTTACGATTCCAAATCTGTTTTAATTTTATTTCTATGATTACTAACAGAAGAGTTATGGTCAATTTAATAAACAGGAAGTAATGAGTGAAACACCGGAAGTGGGCTCAGGAAGGCTAGGAGAAATCTAAATAACGTTTCCATGTATCCTTTGATTACATTTTTTTACATGAAAAGGCTAATAAACCTTAATTATTAGTTCTAGATTATTTTTTCGTGTAACGGAAAGAAAAAGAAATCTTTAAACATAATTTCTGGAAAATCAAATGTTGCGTTATCTCAATGTTCGATAAACTCCATTGTCAGAATGCTTTCCATGTTACTCACTATGATCTGAACTAGAATCTAAGCTCTATGTGATAATGTAATTATTTTATAGGTACTCGAATATAAAAAAATGGTACTTTTTAATAAAAAATATGCACTTTTTGACATATTTTGAAATATTTCAGTTAATTTTGAAGATATTGTAAAATAGAGCGGGCGACGGCTGCACAAATGCCTACGTCATCGAGTTGCGGGATGAAATCATAATGTAGGACAAGATTATTAGTAGTAGATTAAGGAATGACTGGTCTGCCTCGATATTTCTTGATACGATATGAGCAGCAGTGGGCGCCAACTCGTCATTTTGGCGTCACTATCCCGTCAAAGAGTTACGGGATGAAATTGGTGCCAAAATTAAACGTAAAATAAAGTATTTTAAGAATATTTTGGTCTGCCTGTACATATCCTGGTAGAAACTACTGGCAGACTAAAATTTATAACAAAAAAAAATACTTCATAATGTACAATTGAAACTCTATAAACATAATATTTTACATTACATTGTCATATATATTACTTCGAATCGACTTTCAAGATGAATTAATGGTTTAGGAAAAGCTTATTGACAGTATGTGAGAAAATGATTGATTCGGCATAGCTTTGTACAAAGCGAGAAGAACGGGTCGCCAATTCCCTATTTTGACAGTACTATCACGTCATCGAGTTACGGCTTGAAATTTTGGCACATTAAAGATACCGATTAGCACAGTGCGAATATTTCAGTATGCCTCGTCATACATTGGTAGGAGATAAGCAGAGCGGAGCGCCAATTCTAATTTTTGGCGGTATAATCAAGTCACCGAGTAGCAGCTTGAAATTTTGGCACATTAAAGGCACATATCAGTACAATAAGAATATTTCAGTCTGCTTGTCATATATCGGTACGAGACGAGCAGAGCGGGGCGCCAATTCTTAATTTTGGTAGTATAATCACATCATTGAGTTACGGCTTGAAAAATTGGCACAATAAAGGTACATATCAGTACAATAAGAATTTTTCAGTCTGCCTCGTCATATCTTGGTACGAGATGAGAAAAGCCAATTCTTAATTTTGGCTGTTTTAACGCGTCATCGAGTTACAACATGAAATCCTGATGTAGAAAAAGATTATTAAGAGTATATTAAGGAATGACTGGTCTGCCTCGACATTTCTTCGTATGATATGAGAAGCAGCGGGCGCCAACTCGTCATTTTGGCATCACTATCACGTCATCGAGTTACGTGATGAAACTGGTGCCAAATTAAATGTAAAATAAAGTATTTTAAGGATATTTTGGTGTGCCTGCGCATATCCTGGTAGAAACCCCTGGCAGACTAAAATTTATAACAAAAACAAATGCGTCATAATGTACAATTGAAACCCTATAAACATAATGTTTTACATTACATTGCCATATATATTACTTCGAATAGACTTTCAAGATGAATTAATGGTTTAGGAAAAGCTTATTAACAGTACGTGAGAAAATGAGTGATCGGCATAACTTGGTACAAAGCGAGAAGAACGGGGCGCCAATTCCCTATTTTGAGAGTACTATCACGTCATCGAGTTACGGCTTCAAATTTTGGCACATTAAAGACACATATCAGTACAATAAGAACATTTCAGTCTGCCTCGTAATATCTTGGTACGAGACGAGCAGAGCGTTGCGTCAAATCTTAGTTTTGGCGGTATAATAACATCATCGAGTTACGGCTTAAAAAATTAGCACATTAAAGGTACATATTAGTAAACTAAGAACATTTCAGTCTGGCTCGTCATATCTTGGTACGAGATGAGAAAAGCGCGGCGCCAATTCTTAATTTTGGCGGTTTTAACGCGTCATCGAATTACGACATGAAATCCTGATATAGGATAAGATTATTAGTAGTAGATTAAGGAATGACTGGTCTGCCTCGACATTTCTTGGTACGATATGAGCAGCAGCGGGTACCAACCCATCATTTGGCGTCATTATCACGTCATGCAGTTACGGGATGAACTGGTGCCAAATTAAAGGTAAAATAAAGTATTTTAAGAATATTTTGGTCTGCCTGTGCATATTCTGGCTAATTCACATAAAAATTTCTTGAAATTACGTGATCTGGAAATTTCCCGTTCAATAATTTGATGGCTTGGCGAACAGTGTGTGCCGTTGCACCGTCTTTTCATACAAATGGCATACATAATTACAAATGACATACATTTGACAGTTCATACATGTATGCTACATGACAGCTGACACAAATAACCTGTGAGTTATTCATAGTTAAAAAAAGAACCAACAGATGGACTACCCTATATATTTATGTATATTGGGCCCGAAAGAGTTACAATTTTTTTCAAAAGTTAGTCGGATTTATTAAACTTTATATAAAAAAATGATAAATAATGAATAAAAAAGATTTAAATTTTCAGACTAGCGGCTAGAAAAGGAAAGATGCATTGAGTTTTATGAAATACTCGAGATAATATTCCAATATTTGCAATATAATATATTTCGATAATGACCCAGCCTTTCAAAACCATACGCATTTATGTCATTAAATATTGAAAACTGGATACCGCTTGCGCATCTCATCAAACCATTCAAAAGTAATTATCCCAATCATTATGTATACTGCAATCTTTAGGCTTAAATGACAGATTATGCGATAACTTTAAAACTTATAATTGGAATTAAAACATATTGATTATATTTCAGAAATTTAAATAACCAAGAAATGAATTATGTAATTTTAAATGTATTTCTGTACTTAGAATTTAAATGTACAGGGGTCCCTTAAATGCATAGTGATGCATATCTGCATCCCTTTTTATTTAACTCTTAGCAACCAATATATTTATATAGAAATATTAATCCTGTAAAAATTACAAAAATATGCTACTAAATAAAATTAAAAATCTATCTTAAAATTTCTGGTGTCCAATCTTTACAATAAAAATAATAATAAAATAAAACAACTAAAAAAATAATTCGTGCATATATGGGTTAAGTTTTAGAAAATAAAAAGAATATATAAAATAGGGTATTTAGATTCATTCTTATTAAAATAATCACTAATTTACAATAATTTAGTTATGACAGTAGTTTTTACTTGTATTGCAGATGTGCAACATAGTAAAAAGTTGACGTACAATACGAAATATGTATGTCTGATTTTTTTCATTATTTTTACATCAAATAATTTTTCCATGCAATAAACCTTTCTGAGAATCGTATATAATTTTTTCGAAACAAAGTAAAAATTAATGCATTTAAAAGTTAAATTATTGTCGGAGTTTCCTTACCTCATAACGTTTGATTTAAGAACATGGGGAAAAATATTATTACATATTCGTAAAGTACTACTCAAAACGTTCTTTTAATAACACAGACAAAGTTATACAAGCTGAGGCTAAAATCATGGGACAAACTTTGAGGGATGGTAGAGTTCACTATAACAAACAATTCTTCTATAGGAATATATGACCGGGAGTGACGGGTTGAGGTACAAACATCAGGGGGGCAATTTGGCGCTTTTTTATATCAAAATTTCTTATTCATACCAGAAAGTTCCTGTACTATTCTTTTCTTTATTTGAGACAGACATTTCATGATTACATACAGAAAATATTCTTCTTTGAAAACTTCCGGTATGAAATCGAAATTTTTGAATAAAAAAAAATACAAAACTAGCAAATCTGTCAAACACAGGAAATACGTGAAAAGAAATAGAAATGGAGGGTTTTTTAAATTCAAAAATTTCAATTTTATACCGGAAATTTTGAAAGTATATTTTCTTTGTGTAATCATAGAATGCCTGTCTTAAATACAGAAAAGAATAGTATAGGAATTATTTGGCATGAATGAGGAATTTTGAAATAAAAAAAGCGACAAATTGCCCTCCCGTTGTGTTTGTACCTCCACACGTCACTTCCGGTCATATATTCCTATACAATAAATGTTTGTTATAGTGAGCTTTAACACCCCTCAAAGTTTGTTCCATGATTTTAGACTCACCTTGTATATGAGTATAGTTGCGTTTAAAAACTTTATTAATTAAATAAAAATTATAATCAAATAATAATTAGTATGAAAATTTTATCAAATTTGCCAAAAATTATTAATGAATTATGAGCACAAAGTTAGACAGTTTCCACCATCCCTTGTTGATAAATTTGATAAAATTTGAATGTTAATTATTATTTGATTAATGGCATTTTGAGTTGCAACTTTACGCATATGTAACTTTGTGTTATTAAAAAACTTTTTGAGTTGTACGAATATGTAATAATATTTTTTGTCATTTTCTTAAATCAAAAGTTATGAGTTAAGGAAACACCGCCAAAAGTTTATGGACACTCTGTATTTGGAACTAAAAATCGTACTTTGTTTTATGTTTTCGATCATAAAAAGAGAAAGTTTTCGTGGAACCGAAATATGTCATCTATCAGAATTAAGCATTTTTAGTTAAAAACCAACGTTTTACACATACTTATTAGGTAGGCTAAAGTATTGGCCTTCTTTTTATACAAAATAAATCTAAACTATTAAATAAATATTGAGTTATCACTTTTCTTTTAATACTGAAACATGCTACATAAGCGAAAGATAGCGCACAGCAATTTTCTTTTAGCAAAGATACGATTTTTGTTATAAAACTATAATTACTCTAAAAATACTGTAAAATAGAAATCCGAAACAGACTCCAATTTGTAAGAAATTACGTATTAGGACGTTCTGAGAACAAAAAGAAACAAGTGGGTAAGTGTGATCACAGATCGCACAAAGTGTTTCTTTTAATATTCCTCCAAAACACTTTCTTTCAAAAAGCCCAGTACATTTATCGCCATGGAACCTCTTCTAAATTATGGTAAACCCTCCCTAAACTATCTTAAAGTTTCAAACAGATCGCCTTGTAATATTTTCTAATTTTGTTCGTGGCCCTTCCCCCTCCCCCAATGTGACGCGCCATTCGTTTTTATAATTTTTTATCATGTGTTATAAACTCGCTTAAAGTTAAAAACAGATCGCCTTGTTAGATTTCCTAAGTTTAATAAAATTGCGTTCTGTTAGTTCCACATTCCACCACCAGGAAGCGCACGCTATTCTTGACAAAACTGTATCTGAACGAAACTCAGCAACCTATCAGTAGATATATTACTTGAGGCGGTGGCGGTCTTAAGCAAGAATTTAAGATATTTGCTGAAATTACTATTCGAAAATAGTGGCAACTGAACTTTTGATATTTTTATATTCAATAAGTAGCATTTATCTCAGGACTCCGTCAAAAAACCGCACATAAAACGCTAAAAAACGATAAGGTTAAAAAAAATTTTTAGCGCCTCTTCACTCCGCCCCCCGAAATTTCTCGCGCGCATTCCTTATAAAATTTTTTTTATGTGTTATAAACAATCTTAAAGTCTCAAACAGATCGCCTTATTAGATTTCCTAATTTAAATAAAATCGCAGTTTGTTAGCTCCACATTCCACCAGGAAGCACTCCCTGTTCTTAACAAAAGTGTATCTGAACGAAACTCTTTTACTCTGGAACGAAACTCTCTACAACTTATCTGTAGATACATTAGTCGAGGGAACGGCGGTCTTAAACACCAATTTAAGATATTTGCTGAAATTACTGTTCTAAAATAATGATATCAACACTTATGAAATATTTTATATTGAATATGTAATAATTATCTCATTACGCCATCAAAAAACAATACGCAAAACGGTACAGAACGCTACAGTTTAAAAATGGTCTTAAGCAAGAGTTTAAGATATTAACTCAAATTACTATTCGAAAATAGTGGTATCAACACTTATGAAATTTTTATCTTGAATAAGTAACATTTATGCTGTATTTTTAAAAATGTGACACTGTTCTGAACAATGCTACTATAAAAAATCTGTGCTGTCTTTTAAATTGAGCATTTAATAGAAATAAACCAATTAGTGAAATAATAAATATTATCTCAGCTTATAATTGTGACAGAAGAATAATTTTTAGAATTTCTGAAAGGGCTAATTCCATGCAAACTTGTCATGTCTGTCACACAGCTGAAAATCACTATGCTTGTTGGTCACCGTTATTTTCAAAAAGTTTGCTTCGCCTTATTCAGTTGATGAGGTATCTCCGATAAAATAAGTCACATTTTTCCGTTCAAAAATACTGGTAGCCAAAAATCGTAGTGTGTGACAGACATGACAAGTTCGCATGGAATTAGCCAAAGGGGAATTTTTTTGTGCCGGGCTGTGCATGTTTTAGTTTTTACGCCCCTTAGGTTCTGAGATGGAGGCCTCTTTTAACCCTCTCGCTGCGCAACCCGAGAGTTTCTCGGGCAACGTAAAAGTAGCAAAATTTGCGCAACCCGAGATTTCATCGGAGATGCATTTTTTCCGTCTAATTAACCCTCCTTGATCATTCCCACCAGTTACTTTTTATTGTAAATTTTGCCTTATCTAATCGGAGCATTTTCCCAATTAAATTAGACGAAAACTTTTGTTTTGAAAAACCGGTACAAAAGAATAAAAATTCTTAAAAGATGCTCGTCGCGAAGGAATTAAATGCACAATTTTTGAAGCTATTTTAATAAAACAATTACGCAGCGAGAGGGTTAAAACCCCTGCTACCCTTTATTGCTTAACTTCCGCATCTGAAAGACCCGCCTTTCTCATTCTGGAAAGCCGTGGGCTTGTTAAAACGAGAGTTTGAAATGAATGATCATGTTAGTTAAATAATAATTCATATCTCCGCACCTAATTTAGGCACAGTCATGGAATTAACATATTTGAAATTTGCGAAAAATTCTACGCATAGATGCATAAAAATTCAATCTATAAATTTAATAATTTAAAAAGTTAACATTCGTTTTAAAACCTCCACTATAGGATGGCACCGAGTGTCTGCAAATAAAAAAAACTGAGCTCGCTCCGAAATGAAATTAATTTCTGCCTTTCTTCTTTCGAATGAAATAAAAGGATTTTTTTTATCGATCAATTTTTAGCGGATTTTTTTCGCTTCTACCAAACGCATCGGAATAAATTTTAGAATTTTTGAAAGTAGATTTTTTTCTGCGTGCATCTGTGCGATTTTCGAGTTTTTAGGTATGGAAGTTTCTGAGATTTGACGCGATTTGCAACACCCCAGTTCACTTTATAGATACGGTTTCGCATCTGGATGCCCTGATATAGTGGCACCCGGAGGAGAATTCGAAATAATCTTCGCTTCTTACAGCAAATCGTTTCGGTTTGATTAATATCAAAGCTTTTGTTGAATTATGAACCTTTTCCATTCTTTTCATTAGGGTTTTTAATTAACAGCGTACGCTAATTAAGACTTTTTCGAAATTTTATGATTTTGGCAAGATCAGGTGGTAGTCAGCCCTATGTAAAAAGAACAAAACAAGGCTGAAACTTAAATAGTTTTCGAGTACGCGCGCTATGACGGACGGACAGCGACACGAGATTATAAAGGTTTCATGATATGAACAAAACCGCTGCCATTGAAATACTCAAGGCCAGAGGACACAGGTTGTGACGTCGTTACTGATCGACCGACTTCTCACTAGTGTTGGAATTCAGACCGGAAAATCTTGAATAACAATTTCGTTTTATTTTATTTGTGGAATATATAACATCTTATAAAACAATAATAACTATTTAAATTTACTGGTGAGAATTTGGAATAGCCCCCCCCCCCCCCCCGAAATAAAAAATCAGCCAGCTGCGGCATCACTGCGGTTTTCCGAATCTGGCTGAAATTTTATTTAGGGATTCCGAATTCTCACCAGTAAGTTTAAATAGTTATTATTGTTTCATAAGATGATATATTTTCCACAAATAAAATAAAATAAAAGAAAATTGTTATTCAAAATGTTCCGGTGTGAATTCCAACACTAGTGAGAAGTCGGTCGATTAGTGATGGCGTCACAACTTGTGTCGTCTGACCTTGAGTATTTCGATGGCAGCGACGAAACCCTAAAAAAAAGGCTAGTCTGAGCATGGGACTATTAACCCATTAACACTAAAAGTACAGTGAGGGGTCATTATGACCCCTACCAATTGAAAATATTTCGATTCGTACCAGAATTTTCTTTGTACAATAAGTTTAAAAAATACAAGGAAGAAAAAAATAAATAAATAAGTTAAACAGTTTAAAATAAAATTCTGGTGTGAAATATTTTTATAAAACTTGAGCAAAATTTCCGGTAGTTTTAGTGTTAACTGCCGAAGCTGTAAGATAGGGGTCGTCAACTTGTATACGTTTGCCACCACAGATATTAAAAGATAATCTTCGCTTTATTTAATGTTCAAACTTTCTGTAATTTATCAAGGCAATTTTTTTAATTAAAAAATAGTTGTACCTAGATAGTTATTTAAATTTATTTTTAACGGTGCAAAAACGCACCATTAGCAGGTAATAGATTAATAAAGAGGAACTGACATATCCTTCACCCTTTCAGGGGCAAGCAATTACGTTTCTGTAATGTTAAATTCGCACCGGAATTTTCGAAAAAGTTCAATTAAAAATAAGGAAAATCAATTTTTTAACTTTTTCCCACCAAAGTTAGATAAGTAAAATTTAATTAAATGTTTCTGGTGTAAATCACGATTAAAATTAGGGGATATAATACAGGGTGGTTATAATTAAAGTTACCCTGTTTAGATCTACGTAGAGCCCGCCCTGGTTGACAGACATCGATGAAACTTGGAATATAAGTTGAATGGAGCAAGGGGAAAAGAAATCTGCAATAAAAAATTGTAGTTCAAATATCGACCCCCAGGTGAGAAGGGGGCGCATGAAGACCAAAAATATCAAACTGGAACCACAAAACATTTTTTATTTTCAACATATGTTCAATGTGCATGCCATTTGGGTCGAACACGTGTTCAAAGCGTATTATATCATGTTCAACAGTAGTGCGAAGGGTTTCTCCATCGATTGCAACAACATTAACGATCACCTCAAAAGTGGGCACGAAGCTGTGCCGTCACTGCCCTGGCTATGTGAGGTGGTGCACCATTTTGCATGAAGACGGTAGTCTCTAAACACTCTCGCTCTTGTAAGTATGGAATGGCCTGCTGCTGAAGAAGGTCACAGTAACGGGTGCCCGTAATGTAACACGTTTTAGAACCCTGAGAAGTGTTCTCCTAAAAAAAGGGGGACCAATAATGAAATCAGCCGTAAAACCACCCCATACAGTAATATAATCAGGATGCATACTGTTCATGGACAACATTAGGACCTGCAGTACCCCATACGCGACAGTTTTGAGTATTAACTGCTTCGTCTAGGGTAAAATGTGTCTTATACGACCAAAAAATGTTACAAGGCCATGCATTGTCAACGGTTATTCTGGACAAAAACATTCTCGCAAATTGAGTTCGTGTTTTCGGGTCTGCAGGGTTTAGCGCTTGCACACATGAATCTTGTATGGATACCACTTTACAATGGATCGAAAAACCTTTCGTACTGTAGACCAAAGGAGAGACAAATCAAGCGACACCGCTCGAGAACTTCTCGAAGAATATTGAGAACCGGACACTCTTTCGACCACGACAAGAGCGATTTGTTCGGCATTTTAATTTGAAATCCGTTTCTGTTCTCTTCCTTGCAGAACATCCAAATCCCCAGTCTCTTCGAATCTAGACATAATCTTTTTCAAAGCCTGCGTCGACATTGGTCCTTTTCGCAAGACTTTCAAGTGTCGATATTCTCGTAGTGCAGTTGAAAAATTACTGCCTTTCTGATAAAATAACTTCAGCAGTAATGATCGTTCTTTCCTCTCTAACGGCATGGTGCAGAATGATTTTACGGTAGCGACTACTGGCTTTCTAAACTGCTCCAACTTTGCACGAAGTCCTTTCTCTTAGATGAAAACCGACATCTTATGGTCGAAATTTAAACTATTATTTTTTATTGCAGATTTCTTTTCTCCAAGGTCCATATAACTTACATTCCAAGTTTCATCAATATCTACACTATATGGCCAAAAGTGACCGGCCACTTGCTATTTTAGACGTTTTGTTAAATATTTAGAAAAATACATGAGGAATTAACCGGAAGCTCCAGGTGTGTAATCAGTTATAGAATAGGTCATATATTTCGCGAAGATTTTTTTCCCGAAACACCATAGGGGACAGTCAACAAACTGAAAAAAACGAATATCTTTTGGATAACCCTGTCAAAACTAATGTAGCAAAAGCGTTCAAACTGTAGATTATGATTAAATATGGCTTATTGTAATAATATGTGTTCATCTTTATGAAGATAGCATGTATACTCGAAGAGAAATTCAAGTTTTTATAAGAACAGTCTCAAATTTTACCAAGTTTCTTTGCTTATAATTTGCAGAGTTCGTAATATAAAAAAAAGTTATTTAAAAAAAATATGACTAACAACATCGAACACAATACCCTGCAATCAGAATTAAAATATAGTAAAAAATGTATGAAAAACGAGCAGGTTTACTAAGTAGTGTTTCATTGCGCATGCTCGAAAGCAATCAAAATATAATGTGCATAAAGTGTTAGCTGAATGTATAGAGCAACTTTTGTAAAAGTCTCAAAAACATAGCTTGAAAATTCTGAAAATTATCGTTGATAGAATAAGCGCAAAATCCGTTGTTCCCAAAATGAAGCAAAAAGATGTGGGGCTGTATCCATATATCCATTGATTTAGTGCCAATATAGCATACACAATATTGCACGCACTACTGTATTTGGATACATCCCCTCATCCTTTTGCTTTCTTTTGGTAATAACGGATTTTGAGCTTATTCTCTCAACGATAATTTTCAGAATTTTCAAACTATTTTTTGAGACTTCCACAAAACTTGCCCTATACATTTAGCAAACACATTATGCAAGTTACTGTTTGATTACGTTCGGGCATGCGCAGTGAATCATTATATAGTAAAAGTGCTCATTTTTCATACAATTATTATTTTTTTTAAATTCTGATTGCAGGGTATTGAGTACAATTTAGTTTGTCATATTTTATGAAAAGAAGTTTTTTTCATATTAAGAACTCTACAAATTTTAAGCAAAAAATTTCGCAAAATTTGGGACTCTTCTTATAAAAACTTTAATTTCTCTACGAGTATAGATGCTATCCTCATAAAAATGAACACAGTTTATTACAATAAGGCAGTTAATTATAATCTACAGTTTGAACGCTTTTGCTACATTAGTTTTTACAGGGTTATCCCAAATATATTCGTTCTTTTTCAATTTGTTGACGGTCCCCTATTGGGTTTCGGGAAAAAATCCCAACGGAAATGTATGACCTGTGCCAATCTGTTTATACTCCTGGAGTTTCAGGATAATTCCCCAGGTAGTTTTCTAGATATTTAACAAAACGTCAAAAATCGAAAGTGGCCGGTCACCTTTGGCCATATAGTGTGTCAACCAGAGCGGACTCTACGTAGATCTAAACAGGGTAACTTAAATTATAAGCACTCTGTATATCCCACCGCCCCTCAATGGGTTAAAATAGTGAAGTTTCAACTGTAACCGCTGTCGCAGGGGTAGATTACCGTCGGAGGAAATTTCCACCAGTGAATTTAAATAAAAAAATTTAATGATTTAAAAGCTTATTAATATAAAATTTCAGTCATAAATAATGGCAGAAACAGATATACATTTTTTCCTGGTGGGAGCTTACTTTGGCGGTAGTCAGGCCCTGCGTTTCCGCCATATTGTGACAACCATGGCAACGTCCTGTCAGTGTCAGTGAAAAAGAATATAATACATGGGCAAACTGATACCAGTAAAAACAAATAGAAATTTTCACCATATTTGTTAGAAAATATTTCCATGAATAAGGCTCTTAAATAAGACGAAATTTTCTATTCAAATTTACTGGTGGGAAGTTTGCCAAGGCGGTAATCAGAAATTGTTCATCCGATTTAAAAAAGAAGAAACAGCTGTCATCTTGTGTCCTCCTCTTTATTCGTAACTCCATTAGTCTGAGAACAGGGATATGCCATATAGAATGTAATCTAGTGGTGGAAATTTTTGAATAGGATGAAGGCATTCAGTTAAAAGTTTGATCACGATTGAAGAACACTTTGCAAACTAATGATCAACGTAATGTGTGGCGAAAAGCTTTTTATCCAAATTTTTAATACTAATATTTTAATTACACTTAAAAAAATAAAAAAGTTGGAATGAATTTGTCCAGTTTTCAGATATTAACCCATATAACATTTTATCACTATTCAATTAAAAATAGAAGTGCCGTAAATTAATTAAAATATTTATAAGGAAAAATAACAAGATCCTATGTATGAAACATATTTTGCAGATTGCTACGGTAACGCAACCGATTTCCAACTTGTTCTCCGTTCCCTGATGTTAGATTGATGAGGTCAACTGGTATTAAAACTAAATACGTATATTTGAATTTATACGTATGCTTGAATTTTACGTTTAACACTTATAAGTATCCGAATGCGTTTAAACGTACCGTTTAAGGTATACGCAGGGCTCCACTCGGTCCTTTTTTTGAGCACCACTATTTTTCAAAGTAAATTCGTCTTTATAAATTTCGTAGCAACTAATCTAGGACAGTTTTTTTCCTTGAAATTGTTGCAGAAACCTACCATGAATTTTTTTTTGAAAAATTACTGGTTTTCAAAAAACGGCCCTGTGGGTAGCCCTGCATACGTGTTTCATACGTACCGACGTGTTTCATACGTAGCCCTGCATACGTACCGACGTATTATACGCATATACGTATTTCGGTTAAACGTATAACTGAAATAAGTATTGTGTCGAGAGCACTAGTATAGATATGTTTAACTCTTTCAAGGGTAAGGGTTTCAAGAAATAACCACTTAATTTTAATCCCAAACTGCCAAAGTAGCACCAGAATTACTGAAAGAAAATTTTGGTTTATTACGCAGATGAAGAAAAGCATTTTCTAATCGATTTGTTCGTATGTTCTGGTGCCATTTAATCAATTCAACATTTTACTAAAAGAAACACTTTGCTCCCATAGCTGCCAACTCTTACGCTTTTTTGTACCACAAAAATTTAATGGTAAATTTTACCTTTTTAAATCCCCGTAATCTGAAGATTAAATAAGGTAAAAAAATTTTGTTAATTTTTTTTGGTACAGAAAAGCGTAAGAGTTGGCAGCTATGTGCTCCTGAAAATGTTAACCCTTTGAAGAATAGTGGTATATTACTTATGACACATAATTTAAATTCCTAACTGCCAAAACTGAACCAGAATATTTGAAAAACAATAAGTTTTTAGAATGTATGAGTAGAATAACATTTATTTATTTCGAAATCAATTTGTTCGTAGATTTTGTGGAAGTCGATCAGTTCAGAATTTTAGTAACGGAACTACTTTTCCCTGAAAGGGTTAACCTTTAAATGCATGTGATGCATATCTACATCACTTTTTATTTAATTCTTAGCAACCAACATATTTATATAGAAATATTAATACTGTAAAAGTTACAGAAATATAAAGTTAAAATCTACCTTAAATTTTCTGGTGTTTAATCTTTAACGTAAGAGTAAAACAATATAATTCTCACAAAATAATTTATGCTTTTAAGTGTTAAGTTTTACAAAACAAAAAATTATATAAAATAAAGCATTTAGATTCATACTTATTGAAATATTTACTAATTTGCAATATTTTAGATTTACTTGTATTCCAGATAATGGAGTTATGAATACAGAGGAGGGCACATATAGCGTATTGTCTACGAGTTGGAGTGAAGTAACTGAGAAGGTTGTCACAAGATGACGGCTGATTTTTTACATCAGATCAACAGTTTCAGACTACTGCCGGAGCGAACTGCCACCAGTAAATTTTGAATAGAAAATTTTACCTTATTTAAGCGGTTGTTTTATAAAAAAAAATCTCCCATAAGTATGGTTAAATTTTCTATTTGTTTTTACTGGTGGAAGTTTGATCAGGTATTATAATGTTTTTCACTGACACTGAGAGGTGGTTGTCTACATTGTCACAGCATGGCAGAAACGCAAGTACTGACTACCGCAGAAGTAAATTTCCACCAGTGAAAGTGAATATCTGTTTTTCCCATTATTTATGACTGAAATTTTGCATTAATAAGGAGTTTAAATAAGAAGAACATTAATATTTAAATTTACTGGTGGAAGTTTGCCACGGAGGTAATCAACCACAGAGGAAGGGATTACAGTTGAAGCTTCACTATTTTAAGGATATGTCAGTTCCTCCTTATTAATAATTCCATGTTCCAGATGAGCAACATAAGAAAAGGTTGACGTATTATACGAAAAATGTATCTCTGATTTTTTTTTTTCATTATTTTTCCTGTGTTATAAACCTTTCAGAGAATCATGTATAATTTTTTCGAAACAAAATAAAAAATCATGCCTTTAAGAGTTAAGAGGCGAACAGAAAATATTTAATTTTAGATTACAATTGTCCTAAATTTTATAATGTCTTCGATTACATCGAGCATCTTTATTTGTTTCGTGACATGTGCGATTTGACGCGGGGCTATGGTATTTAATCCCTTAATTCTCGCTCCCGTGATATTCACGGCCTGTGACTTTTATTCATATTATTCATATTTTTTGATTCCCACCAGTTTTATAGAATAGTGTAATTGGCTTTTATGATGGTATCATTTTTTCTGTCGTTAAATAAGCTGAAAATTTCTCCTTCAAATACTGGTGCAAATAAGCAGTTTGAAATTTTAAACCGTAATTTAATGCGGCCGTTAAGGGGTTAAAAATTATAATGAATATCTAATATGAACATACGATTTCTCCCAGCGGCGCGGCGTAGCGTTAGGGGATGGTAGGGCTCGATCATTTTATTACTACCAGCACTATTATATAGGAAATTTGGTTTTAATTAATCATTGAACGTTATACGATTAAACAAAACAAAATTTAGCATAGATTTATACTGGTAGTAAAATGATAGACCCCCCCCCCCCCCCCCCGCCAACGCTACGCCACTGATTTCTCCCAAAATAGAAAACTTTCATTCTTTCAAATATAGAGTGATATTCTTATACTACAATTCATATATTTTACTCTATTTGATCTATCGGAGTGTCAAATTTAAATACTTCATACATTTTTTTAAACATTATTTTACATTTTCTATTATACTACTATAGAATGAAAATTCATCTATCAAGTACTTCCTTCATTCAACTATTTTACAAATACTTCCTGTCCTTTTCAAATTTTGGATTTTTCTAAAGCTGAATGAGTTTCTATATACGTATTATTTTCAAGCTGGTGGTATTTTAAAAGATTTATGGATTTTTCATTTTTTCCCTTATCTATAACTTTTCAAAATTCATTTAATTTTGCTTATGAGTAATCCTTTGTTATTATTATTATTCTATACATTTTAAGTTTAAAAGAAAAAAGTATTAAGAATATTGATTTTTTTTTTTTTCAAAAGGAAAAAAAAAATATTAATGACAACGATATAAAAAGCACCTTGACAGCTACAATTTTTTTCAGCCTTTTTGCATTTTTTTCAGGAACAGCAATGTAAATGTGTTTTTAATATTATTTAAACAAATGTAATAGTGTCACTTTAGAAGCATTGGATTTTTTTCATGCGTATACCTTAAAATGCTATCGAAAAAAATAATCAATAAAAATTTCATTTGAGTTATCTAAATAAATTTTTCAAGAATCAATAAAAATTAAGTCTCGGTTAACTAAATAAATGAGAAATAAAAAAATCAATAAAAGTTAAGCCTGGGCTATCAAAAAGAAAAGTAATGAAAAAGCAATCAATAAAAATTTAAGTCTGAGTCATCTAAATAAACGAGGAAAATTTTAAATCATGCGTAGACGAATTAAATTTGATAATTTGTTTTAGTAATTAGAATGTTTAGCTTTTGTTAATGTTTCACGATTTCCGAGTTTAACAGCTGTGTTTAGAATTTTTAAAGGTAAGTGAATTATAGAGGAAATGCTAATTATTTAGTTCTTTGTGTAAGTAAATGAATTACACACATTTTTTACTCATTTTAATATAATCAGGGCTCCCGATTGGTCCGCCAACTGAACACCAATATTTACTTAGAAATTTTTTCTTTTTAGATTTTTCATGCAAATTTCACAGAAATCACCTTCAGAGGTTAATTCTAAAGCAAATCCTGTAGATACCTACGATGAAATTTTCTGTTAACGATTTATCTACTGACGGTACTTATAAGTACCACTCACTTTAAACTTTTATACCATAGTGAATATTACTAATATTCTTATGGTATTTTGCAAAAAACGCTCTTTTAACTCCACTTTATCCGAATACATGGCAGCAGTAGTTCTAGGTTTCTTATTTTAGAGAGGAATGAGGCTATCTTTGAAGCAGTCGATGTGTTTTGTGACGATATTTTGTACAGATTGCCACGCTCGTCTTTTCATTGCTGCAAACACAGTAAAGGATATAAGATAAATGTTGGATTTTTTATGTGTTAATTATGATCTTAGAATACAATTTGACTAGCTATTTCAGGTGAACGGTGCATGTATTTGAATTAACAGTCATTTCATTGGCCACAGTGAGACGCAATAGAATTCCTAATTGCAAGCTTCCTTTGGAATCTGAGACATAGAAAAGAAAAAAAGAAGATATATTTTAGAACAAGTAGCATGCATTAACAGTACACAAATATCGTATGTTACATGGTTGAATAATAAGCCAGTTAATTTCGTGTCAACATTTGCTGCGAGTCTCTCTATAGAAAATATTTCTCGATTCGTTAAAAAGGTGAATCAAAAGACTGAAATAGCTTGTCCTTTTGTGGTAAAACAATTCAATAAACACATGGGTGGGGTAGACTTACTAGACAACCATTTAGGATGATATAGAAATAAAATGAGATCTAAAAAGTTTGAGTTTTCTACAATCTACTGGATGTTGTTATGATAAATTTATGGAACTTATAAAAAAAAGTGAACGAAAATAATTCCTTAACAAAAATGACTTTGGCTAAATTCAGGGAAGAGGTTGCAATCAGCCTTTGTAAGATTGGAAGCGAAACACCAAATGCTAAAAGAGGACGGCCAAGAATGTCTGAAGTAGAAAGGGGAATTATAGCCAAGAAACATAAAGGTCCTGTATCTGCAATGTCAGTCAAAGATTGAAGATTAGAGGGTGAATTGGCCATTGGCCGGATTACATGGAATTCCAAACTGCACTCGCAAAACTTTCATAAAGTGTTCAAAATGTGGAGTAGCCTTATGTATAAATCGAGTTAGAAACTGTTACTCTGTGTTTCATCTGAAATGAACATTTGGAACTTTTTTGCTCTTAAAGGTTCTTTTTTTTACTCCTTTTTCTTTTGATTTGCTTTCTGATGGTACTTTATTCTATTGTAAAATAATTTTCTATACATTTTTTTTCCTTTCATGTCTTTTTACAATCTGTATTTTGAAATTTGTAACATTAATTTTTACTTTTTTGCTCATTTTAAACCCTTGAGAGGCAGTGGGATATAGCATATCGCACTAATTTTTAACAAAGATTCGCAGCAGAAACTTTTAATTAAATTTTATTTTTCGAACTTTGGAAGAAAAAAGTTGCGAAATTGATTTTCATTATTTTAAAATAATTTTTTTTCGAATATTCCGGTGAGAATACAATATTACAGAGACACAATTGCTTCCTCCTCAAAGGGTTAAATATCTGCTATACAATTGTAATACATATTATACACTTTTTGTATATCTAATATACAAGTATTGTGGGTTTTGTGCCACATTTAGTACAAAACAGTAATTATCTATTTGTGTGCTTTGGGACACATATGGCACATACCACAAAAATTCATATTTAAAAAAATATATTTGAAGTCTGAATTTTTTTATTATTTTTCCTGTATTTGTGACTACCTAAAGTAGTTAAATTATTTTTTTCATAAAGAAAAGAAAAATCGTGCAGTGAAGCGTTAAAACATAAATTACACACTTTAACCCTTTAATTTCCTTGGTACAATACGTTATAGAAAGTACCTAGTTCAGGGAATCTGAATTTACACCAGAAAATTTCAATGTTAAATTTCACTTTATGCAGATACGGAATAAAGCAACAATTTCTCTCGATTAATTTTCACACAATTATTCTAATTGGCAAATATTTCTGTTTTAATTTTCTGGTATGAATTTGGAATATCCGAATTAAAAAATCTACTAAATTCGAAACACTGTTGTTTGCATATATGCAAACAAGCGCATTAAAGGGTTAAATTCTCCAGATGTTTATTTCATAGCTACTTTTATCTGCCCACATGAGCACTGATGCCCTGATGCCACCACGATGCACTGATAATGCATCCAGGTACCTGAAAAATGATATTTTAGTCGATGATATTTGTTTTATACATAAAAATGCTCTTTCCACATTTATGTAAAATATTTTTTGAAATATCATAGAAACATTCTCAAAGTTAGTATATAAAAAATATGTATTAAAATTTTAATCATGATTAATTTATTACTGATAATTCAATCATGACTAATTTAATGACTAACAATAATTAATAAAAAGATAATTAAACAATGCCGCACTCTAACTTTCATAAATTTGCTTTCATTGTTGCGATATTTTGATAGTTCACGGCTCTGTGGCTAAGAGTAGAGGCTCATCCATGGAATTATTAAGAAAGAGGAACTGACACATCCTTAAAATACGGAAGCTTCAACTGTAACCACTTTCGCAGGAATTCATTACCGCTGGGGGAAAACTTCCACCAGTAAATTTAAGAAGAAATTTTCTCCTTAGTCATACTCCTTATTAATGCAAAATTTCAGCCAAAAATAATAGCAAAAACTGATATTTATTTTTATTGGTGGTCGTTTACTTCAGCGGTAGTAGTTGCGCCATACTGTGACAACCAAAACAACCTCCTGTCAGTGTCAGAGAAAAGATTATACTACCTGGCAAACTGACACGAGTAAAAAGAAATAGAAATCTTTTAGCATATTTGTCAGAGAAATTTTCCAAGAATAAGACGCTTAAATAAGACAAACTTTTCGATACAAGTTTACTGGTGGAATTTTCCACCGGCGGTAATCAAAAACAGTGGATCTGATTTAAAAAAAAGAAGCAGCCATCTTCTGACAACCTCCTCAGTTACTTCACTCACAACTACTAGACAACACACTATATGTCTCCCCCTCTTTATTCCTAACTCCATTGGCTCATCACGCTACATGCATGGACACAAATTTTGCTCTCTTTTTTTTTTTTTTGTTACCACTTAGTTTTTATAGAAATCTTCCCCTTATATACTCGCGGAATTTCTATTTTCTATGGAGAAAATTTCCATTAAAAATAGTAATAACAAAAAAAGTAAAATTTGGAACCATGCATATAGTGCCCTAAAAAGGCCACTGATAAAGGTCACTATAAGATTTTATCCATTGAAAATAGTACGAATTGTATTTATAGTTCTTTTTTAGGGTCATGCAAAAGAATTCAGATACATCATAGTGCACAGGTGGAAAGGATTCAATGTAGAGATGAGACAAAGTTCCTTGACATATTTTAAAATTCGATATAAAAACAAGAAATTAGTATACTGGAATGCGGTTTAGATGAAAATGCGGAACAGATGTCATAAGTTCCCAGGGCTGCCATCTTTAATTTTTTCTTGGCGTGAAAACCCCTTTTCCGCCAAGTACTAAATGTCGCGAAGCACCGGTTTATATGCATGTTTGGCTTAACGAAAATAAAATGTAAATAATAAACAAAATTAGCTAAAGTGGCAATCAGTAATCTTGTATGAGTGCTTCGCGCACATTAACCGAAAAAAAAAACATCACTGCATTCAGCAGTTCTCGCGGTGTAGCATTCTCAAAATTCAGCAGTTCTCACTTTGTAGCAATCTCAAAATGTAAAAAACTCTTAAAGCAGCAAAATATACATAAAATTATCAACATACCTTAACAGACATCTGCTTTCTTGAAAGCCTCAGCACGAAATCTCTCTCATAACATCACCGTCATTTTCCAAAATAGGCTTATGAATACGCATTGACACTATAAACAAACTTACTTTTCTTGTCAAAATTTCCTCATATTTCTTAATTACTTCAGCAAAAGCGTTTAAACGGATTACAGAAACCATAGTCAATCAAATACATTCAATAAATTTAACATAAAAATAAGAAGACAGATTGATACAACACGATATCAAAATACATCCACAAAATCCACCACTTCTCAGGAGTTGCCAGAACACAACACGTCAGAACACAAACGTCACGCGTGGTTCCATATATCGAGGTTGCCATATCCATAAACGACGCCAACACGCCAACAAAAAATCGCCAAACAATTCAAAACAACGGCTGAGGGAACATAAAGTATCTAAGCCGAAAATGCTTTTGTATATACACATATAGTCACATACGAATTCAATATATCGCCCACAATTTACAGTCTTTTAAATTTCAAACAACTTTTATTTTTCAAACTATTTGGATGAAATATTTTCGACTTGCGCATGCACATTTATTAAAAAATTGTGAATAATTAAAATGAAGATATACAAGCTTATATTTTTATTTATCGAATATGTTATTTTCAAACGTGCATTTGTTTGTGATACAAGTGTAATTAAAAAAAAAAAAAACAGTAGATTCATTTTCGTACTTTTAACTAGATTTTTTAAACCCTTTGAGGTGCGAAGTACTTCTCTTCGTAACATGCTGAAATGATACCAGAATTTACAAACAAATTTATTCGAAAATAAGTAAAAGCTTAATAAAAGAAAAAAATTCATTCCAAAATCCTGGTACCAATATGGCATTTTGAAATTAAAATTAAGTGATCCAAAAATGAGCCATCGCCTTTCAAGAGGTAAACAATGTATAACAGGAGGATTTTGGACTAATTTGTTTTAAAAATAAATTATTGTTTCTTTTAACACATTTGCAAACGAATGTGTTTGTCTTTTTAACAATAAGCTACACCTATGGGAGTCATTCTTGCATGTTGCATTATTTAACCTTTTACCTTCTGACGGTACTTATAAGTACCACTCAATTTAAACTTTCATCTCATAGTGAATATTAATAATATTCTAACGGTACTTTGCAAAAACACTCTTTTAACTCCACTTTATCCGGATACATCGTAGCAGTAGTTCTAGGTTTGTTATTTTAGCGAGGAAGGAGACTATCTTTGAAACAGTCGATGTGTTTTGTGGCGACATTTTGTACAGTTTGACACGCTCGTCTTTTTATTGTTGTAAACATGGTAAAGGATATAAGATAAGTGTTTTTATATGTTCATTATAATTTTAGAATACAATTTGACTAGCTATTTTAGGTGAACGGTGTATGTATTTGATTTAACAGTTGAATTACTCGATGGTACTTATAAGTACCGTCAGTACACTGGGTGTTGGAAAAAACTTCTTGTTTACTTTTCGTCTGGGTAATTACCCATCGTTTTCATCTGCTTTAAAATGTAATTACTAAAATATAGTGCAGTAATAATTTTCTTAGTATTTCTTTTCTGTTTCATTATTATTGTTTATAGGAAATCGAAAAAGTTGTGGCACCGGCTCTTTTTTGCTATGCTAGAAATGGCATAATTAAATTCATATATTGCATATGTGGAGATGCGACAGAACATGTTTTCCCTGGAATATAGACGTCGCATAACTAAAGGACTGCTAACAAGATCGAAACCTCAACAACAAAAAAAATAGTTTTTTAACCCTTTCAGAGGCAAAACATTTTCATGGCAAAACATTAAAGTGTTGAAATAAATGATTGGCACCGTAATTTGCCAAAAGATTTATTTATAAATGTAAAAATGGCTATATTTCACACACTTATTAAATCGAAAATATCTTACCACAATTCTAGCGCCATTTGAAATAACTTGTGGTTTTTCCGATACGGCATGTTAGTCATAGTGTACTGACGATACTTTAAAGTTCCACTTTAATTAATTACCTCTAATGGATTAAATTTCTCACGGATGAGTATCTTTTTTTATGTTTATCCTTTAATTTTCATTGTAGTAACTGAAAAAAAGTTACACGAAAAAAATTGCAGTAGATCATAATGCAGTAGATAAAGGGTTAACAAAAAGATTTTCTGTATTCGTGTTTATATTACAAAAGGATGTATATAATAATGGTACTGTTTCTAATCAATGTATTAGGTCCACCGGAAGGTTTTGCCCGATAATTTTATTTCACGCCTACTTTTTTAAAATTCAGATTTTTTTCATCTGTACCACTTTTTTGAAATAGCAAAATTCCGGTTGTTTTCACATTTCAGATTAAGGTGAAAACAATGAGAATTTTACCATTTCAAAAAAGTGGTGCCAATGAAGAAATCTGAATTTTAAAATAGTAGGCGTGAAATAACATTATCGGACAGAACTTTCCGGTAGACCTAATATTTATGTACGTAGTACTCCGATTGTATAAGTCCAATTTTTTTTAAAATAATCTAACACACAAAATGTAAAAGCAACACCTGTAGAGAGAAGTTAAGATATCCAAAAGACATAAATCGACGTTGCCATGCCTCGAATGTTCTAATTTGTTAACAAGTATGGCACAGAAACCCTACTTTTTTTGGAGACTAAAAACGCTATTAGTTTTATTTTAATACCCATTTACACAGTGGCGTAGCGGTTTTTTTGTTTGGGGAGGGGGGGGGGATCTCGATCATTTTACTACCAGCAATATTATATAGAATATTTGTACTTATTTAATAATTGAACGTTATACGATTAAACAAAGCAAAATTTAGCATACAATAATATTCGTAATAAAATTATGTGGGCGCCTCCCCCAATACTAAGCCACTGCATTTACATGATTTAAATGCTTAAAAAAAATAGTAATTATTGGATAACTATAAAGTAATAAAATCATTTTAACCATTTGATTATTGGTTCGGACGATGCCATCGAAATACTCAAGGCCAAAGGACGAGTTGTGACGTGATCACTAATCGACCGACTTCTCACTAATGTTGGAATTCACACCGGAAAAATTGGAATAGCAATTTTCTTTTATTTTATTTGTGGAATATCTATCATCTTATAAAACAATCATAACTATTTAAACTTACTGGTGAGAATTTGGAATCGCCCAATAAAAAATCAGCCAGATGCGGCAACACTGTGGCATTCCGCATTTGGCTGAATTTTTATTTGGGGATTCCGAATTTTCACCAGTCAGTTTAGTCAATTTAGCCAGATGCGGAATGCCACAGTGTTGCCGCATCTGGCTGGTTTTCTATTTGGGGATTCTAAATTCTCACCAGTAAGTTTAAATAATTATTATTGTCTTATAAGATGATATATATTCCACAAATAATATAAAAGAAAATTGCTATTCAAAATTTTCCGGTGTGAATTCCAACACTAGTGAGAAGTCGGTAGATCAGTAACGACGTCACAGCCCGTGTCCTCTGGCCTTGAGTATTTCGTTGGCAGCGGTTCGGAACATATACTAAGTCCAAGCGACTATTTTTTTAATCTATTCGAATCACTTTTTAAAAAATAACATCTGCCATACGTTTATACTAGGCTATTTTCAAGATAAATCTATATCAAAGACATTTTTTACAAATTGGAGTAGGATTCAATTGTCACACCTTCTGACCCATAATCCAATTGTTAATGGATGTTAATAAAATTTATAAAACGGTTTCTTGTGGGAAAACTACACTATGTGCCAAAAGCTTAAGCAAATAAACGAAAAAATATCTAGATTATGGCTATCACAATTTCAGTAACAAATCTGCCGTTCAATGGGCACATCTTTGGGAATAGAGTGCCCATATGGGAATAGAGGTCTTTAGTAAGGCTTGAATACCAATGAGAGAAAAATACCATTTGGTAACCCAGGCGACTGTTTATTTGTCTGCCACTATTTCCATACAATAAAGTACGTAATATGTTTTTAGCATATATTTATGATGAAAAATTTTGGTTCGTAATAATCCTAGGAAAAATAATAAAATAATTCGACTTTGGAAATAACAAGTGTTACGCCTGTGTATCGTTGGTAGTCAACGGGTTAAGTTCATACTCAGTAACGTTGATTCAAGCTTTCAGTAATAATGTCGGACCCTTTTTGTGGCAATAACACAGCAAAGAGGAAACTGCTGGCCAGCAGCAAGATAGGTGCTGGCAATGATGGAGAAGTGGTGGCTAATGGTCTGCCACTGCATGACCATTGCTGGACAGCTTCAGTCAACTTTGCTATTGGAAATCATCAGATAAAATTCTGATGGTCTTCCGTTTTATCTCATGCGCTGACCCACTACTACATGGAAGTGCACGAACTTTTGCAGTATTATTGCTGGGAACCCTTACGCTATATGGCGTTGCGAATATCAAAGACACTGAGTATTTGAACGCAAATTTGAAATGAATATCTCAACACAATTTAAGCTGTGAAGATAATTTTTTTTGAAAATGTAAATAATATAGTACCATTGCCACCAACAAAATAAATAAGTAAATGAATAAATAAATAAACTCTTTATATCAGCGCACTTTTTTTTTCTCCTTAAATCTGGTTTTACTAAGTTACAAAGGATTTCGGTTTTCATAATTTACACAGTTCAGAATCAATAATATAAAAAAGCGTATAAAATATATGGGATTTCTATACAATAGAATAATTTCTATACCAGTTTAATGATTGGGAACGTAAATCACAATAGAACAAACTTGAAATAGTGTAATGAGAGCTTGAAAAGTACGAGCGGTCATAGCATACGCTGGACGTACTTCTTCATGTCCGATCACCAAAACCAAACAGCATCGAGCGCGGTCAGTACTTGGGAGGGTGACCACATGGAAACCGCTGTAAGTTCAAATATTTCTATAGCTCTTGGTGAAATTAGCTTGTAGATAAAAGCGCCGTAATTCTAGAACACTTTTTTTTAATAGAATTCTATAAGAATTTTTTGTAAGGGAAAGTGCTGGGCCAGTAAAGGAATAGCAGTGGAATAGGTGCTAGCACTGCCGGAAAAGTGCCGGATTGAAGTAATGTGAAGGCATACCAATGCTGACCTGCTGTTGGCCATCACTGATGGGCCAGCTGCATTCCGCACGGACACTTTTGAACCGGTTTAAGTAATGGCACCATTGCACTTTACCGCTGATAGCAGTGCTGGCTGCCATCTTTTCCCCAGCTGATGGCCCACTGTTTCTTCCTTTGCTGGGAATGCACATTCTTCTACACTATAAACAAAGATGCCACTAGCAACTACTTTTATATTATACTCGCACCAATATTTTTAAAAAGTAAATTTTTCCCTAATCCTCCTCTTGCATAAATTGTCAGAGTGTATAGGAAATATTTTCGTTTTGAAAAAGTTGTGCAAGATAGAATCAAAATATGGTCGTCAATGGCAGCCTTGTATAAAACATTTTAGTATGCCAAATATTTTTACATGAAGGTTTTATTGCACGATGATTTAGAGAAGCAGAGGTACTCATATATGAAAAGCTTAAACAAGTGGTACGTGAGCGAAAAATGGAACGGTTGTAATCGCTGACTTAGAGCAAAGACAAATGAACAGGTAATGGATACCTAAAATGAAAATATATTAACTTTATTTAATCTAATTATATTTATCATATATGTAAATTAAAATATACATACTTCTGATCCACGAAGCATGGCGCAATATTAGCGGAGCAGAAACACTATCCGCTGCCTGGTGCAGAAAATATGATTAATTTTTTTATCAATCGTCGGTGAATTAGTAGTGTCACGTGACGGTGCAGATAGAGCCTGTCAGCGCCTATCCTAATTTACAGCGCCTGATGCTGGTTCATAACTGTCATACGAGGGTTATTCTGAAATTATTGAGATACGCGCAGACGAGAGTTTACAAAATAAAAATAACGGTTTAATTTTAAAATACAAAGTATTTTAACACAGCAGACGATTTTTACTGACTTACTTCAACTTGTTTAGCGTAGAATAAATTTTAAACAGAAGAGAAAATGGAGTTGACGCGAGAACATTTTTTCGCTATGATTTTCTACAATTTTAAAGCAGGATTAAATCAAGAAGAATGCGTTCAACGGTTGAAGTTAGCATTTGGTGATGAATCTCCAGCTCGTGCTACTGTATTCAGATGGTTTAAAGAATTTAGCAGAGGTCGCAATTTTCTTCAGGATGAAGAACACACTGGAAGGCCGCCGTCGGCTGTAATCCCGGATAATGTGTCTGCCATACGAAAAATGTTAATGGATGATAATCGCTGTAACTATCAAATGATACAGAAGGAACTTAACATTGGATCCGCAGCCATACACAAAATTATTCATGAAGAATTGCATATGAAAAAAGTAGTTTTCCGTTGGGTTCCCCATAATCTAACTGAGCACCAAAAAGAGGAGCGTGTCAGAATCAGTAAAGAAACTCTTAAATTGCTAAATGATGGTGGCCACCGCATCATTTCTAAAATTGTAACGGGTGATGAAACGTACATACCGTTTTTTGAAGTTCCAACACGTCAAGAAAGCAAAGTATGGGTCTTTGAAGATGATCCCACGCCGACAATGGTGAAAAGACAACGCGCACTGAAAAAAGTGATGTAAGCCGTTTTCTTCAGAAGTACGGGATTTATCAAAGCCATCAAGTTGGAAGGACAGAAGACAGTAACAGCAAACTGGTATACCACTAAATGCCTTCCGGAAATTCTACAAGAAGTGAATGTTAGGGGACTAATGCTTCACCATGACAATGCATCTTCACATACAGCCGGATTAACAGTTGAGTTTCTTAAACAAAAACGAATTAAAGTGATAGAGTATCCGCCGTATTCACCTGATCTAGCTATGTGTGACTTTTGGTTATTCTTTAATTTAAAAAAGAACTTACGTGGACGTCGTTTTCATTCAGAAGAAGAGATTGATGTGGCTATAAATGCATTTTTTCATCTATTCCAAAAAATGAATGGCTTGAAGCATTTAATCTGTGGAAAATTCGTCTACAAAAGTGCATTGATGCTGGAGGAGACTACTTTGAACATACCTAAAATTTTGTAAGTATAACTTTAAAAACCTAGTTGTATCTCAAAAATTTCAGAGTGACCCTCGTAATAATGAAGATACAGTAACAATATTTTTCAACATACACGGTTTTCTGTGAAATATAATGCAGTAATGGAATAGTGGCGCAGCAGAGAATCAATTGACACCGCTAATTTTTAATAGTACTCAGTCTTATTTCAGGACAGAATGTCTCGGATTCTTTAAGTCGAAGAATACTATAAAAATTTAGAGGTGACAATCGTCCAATTACTGCGCCACTGTTCCATCACTGTATAATGACATCACAATTGGTTTTAGAAATTACCATCATTCACGTCCAAAGATCATTCAGTTAAGCAATTCAGAATCCGGAATGTAGCTGACAATACATACGGTGTCTACGACCAAATAGCAGTACATTTCCTGCATAATGTCATTATATTTCATACGAAGCGGAATAACAATGATGAAAATTCCTCTAAAATATCTTCATTGTTGTATCTTCATTGTTGCATCTTCATTGTTGTTGTTCGTTGCAAGCGAAAATTCGGGTTCAGCTTCCGGTAAGTCACCTTGTATTCTTGACTGAATGATGGTGTTACGACTCTGGTATCCGGTGCAAAAATTGTTGTATCTTGATTGTTCTTGTTCATTGTAAACGAAAATTCGAGTTCGGTTTCCACTAAGACAATGGAGTTATGAATAAAGAGGAGGAAACATATAGAGTAGTGTCTACGAGTTGCGAGTGAAGTAACTGAGGAAGTTGTCATAAGATGGCGGCTGCTTTTTTAAAATCGGATCTACTGTTTCTGAAAAGCGTCGGGCAAACTTCCCACCAGTAAAACTGAATAGAAAAATTTGTCTTATTTAAGCGTTTTATTCATGAAAATATTTTCTCAGAAATATCGTAAAAACTTCTATTTATTTTTACTGATGCCAGTTTCTCTGGTGAAACAGTCAGTTTGTTTCACCGGTTGTCACAATATGGCGGAAACATAGGGCCTGACTATCGCAAAAGTAAACGTTTACCAGTAAAAATACAAGTCTGTTTCTTCCATTATTTATAACTGAAATTTTGCATTAATAAGACCTTCAAATAGGCAGAAAATGTCCATATCAATTTACTGGTGGAAGTTTTCGCCGGAGGTAATCAACCCTTGCGAAAGCGGCTACAGTTGAAGCTCCACTATTTTAATCTCTTGCGCTGGAAATTAATTGGCAGAAGCTTGTGACTATCTCGTCCATATTTTAGAACAATATTTCACACCAGAATTTTTATTTTACAATCATTAAGTTATCCATTTATCTAGTTTTCTTTCTTTGTGTGTTTTAAACTAGATTTGTAAAAGAAATTCTGGTTCGTATTTATTTGATAGCAATCAAAATGACTGCTCGCGGGCTTTCTAGTATTAATCCAAGGCGACGTACACAGCACGTCTTTCCAGGTCAAGAGGTTAAGGCTATGTCAGTTCCTCTTTATTAACACATTGTATGCGGGACACGTAAAAATACGTTTTTGTGCGTTGGGGACTGAAATTATTACTGGTACCGGAAATTTTGTACGGGCGAAAAAAGAAGGTATAATCCAAACGTCCTTGCTTCTTATTGGTTGTGAGCAGGTTGTAATTTACAGTGGCATTTGTGAACGCAAATTTAGAGCTCGTTTTCGAAAAATTGCCTGCGTACAATGTGTTAATAGTTCCATGAGTAAGACACTTTGTATTTTTGATTGAGTGATGGTGTTATGACTCTGGATTCCTATACAAAAATTGTTTGTCTTCACACATATAATCACCCATGAAAGTTTGTTTCATTATTTTAGAAACACTGTCTGTGTAATTAGCGACAAAATCCTATCTCTTCCACTGCGGACTCTTCTGTCGGTTTCAGGCATGTGTAGGCCACTTTTGTACGGCTGCCAAAAACCAGTTGCTATTTTTATCGTTTATACATCACTTTCAATCATATCATAGTTTTAGTTCTCTATATATATGAATTTTAAACAACCGAAATTGGAATAGGGAAAAAATGTACTTTCATGGCTCCCGCTAGTCCGATTTTTGAACACCAGGATTTCTGTAGAAATTTTTTCGCGTTAGATTTTTACAACATATCCAACAAAAATTACCTTCCGGGTATTTTTCTACGAAATTTGCAAGACAAATCTAAAAAGAAGATTTTTCTTTTTAAAAAATTGCGGTATTTACAAAACGGATCGAGCGGAGGGCCGGTATTTTCGAATGAAATTTGTTTAAAACTGTATCTCAATTTAGTATCTTTTTATGACTTTTCTAATAATTTTCAAGCATGATTTTTTTAAATATCTAAATAGCAATACCTAAATTTGTTTCCTACAATAATGTAAAGTAACTAGTGGCAGAATTACTGTAATTGGCAATTTAGACACCCAGACAAAATTAAAAATTAAAAAAGCAGACAACGAAAATACAGACTTTCACTTTATGTTGTCAAGGCTGCCACGGGCGACTATTTTTTAATTCTAACTTGCACCACTTTCTCTAAACAGAAATTCTTAACACACGCGTTGACAACATTTGCAAGAGAAATATACTTCAAAATTTATATTAGAAAAGTATGGTGCAAAACGAATATAAAAATAGTCGTCTGTGGCAGCCCTGTGTTGTGCACAGAATTAACTACGGAAATATTAATAAAAAGGAACTAACGTACCCTTAAAATAGTGAAGCTTCAACTGTAACTGCTTTCACGGAGGTTGATCACCGCCGGAGGAAATGCACCAGTAAATTTAAATAGAGTTTTTCTCCTTATTTAAAAATCTCTTTCATGGAAATTTCAGTCATAAATAATCGCAGAAACATATATTCATTTTTACTGGTGGAAGTTTACATTAGCGGTAGTCAAAGTCCTGCGTTTCCGCGATATTGTGACAACCTAGACAATCCCGGGTCTGTGTCAGTGAAAATGATTATAATACCTGGACAAACTCACACCAGTAAAATTAAATAGAAATTTTTACTAGATTTGTAAAAAAAAAAAAAAAAAATATTTTCGTAAATCAGGCGCTTAAATAAGGCGAAAATTTCTATTCAAATTTACTAGTGGGAAGTTCTCCCTGGCGGTAAGTAGAACCTGTTGATCCGATTTTTAAAATACAGCCGCCATCTTGTGACAACCTTCTCAGTTACTTCACTCTCAACTGCTAGACAGTACACTATATGTCTCCTCCTCTTTATTCAAAACTCCATTGAATTAATCCTTATGTGCATAGTGATGCATATTTACGTCACTTTTTATTTAATTCATAGCAACCAGTATATTTATATAGAAATATTAATCCTGTAAAAATTACAAAAATATAAAGTTAAAAATCTATCTTAAAATTTCTGGTGTATAATCTTTAATATAAGAGTAAAAAAACATAATTCTAAAAAAATAGTTTATGCATTTAAGGCTAGAGTTTTACAAAATAAAAAAATGTGTAAAATAAGGTAGTTAGATTCATACTTATTAAAATATTTACTAATTTGCAATATTTTAGTTTTTACTTGTATTGCAGATGTGCAACATAAGAAAAGGTTGACGTATTATACGAAAAATGTATCTCTGACTTTTTTCATTAGTTTTCCCTGTGTTATAAACCTTTCAGAGAATCATATATAATTTTTCCGAAACAAAATAAAAAATCATGCATTTAAGGTTTAATATTATGTTAAATTAAATTAGTTAAAAGATGCGTTGCATCAAAATATGAATCGTAATTGTATTTTAATTTATTTTTTATGTATAGTAACTGCTTCAATGGCCCATAAACAAAATTCTTAAATCTTACAGGTTTGTTCTGGAATCCACCCAAAGCTATGTCGGTGTACGGCTTTCAAACGCTTTTGAAAGATGTTTTTAGATAGTGTAAATAGAGACTAAATAAACTTTTTTCTGAAGTAATCGTCTCTCTTAGAGAGTGACAGTTTTGTAAGTATATTTTTAATTTAAAAATTTGAAATGTGTCCAAAACTCCGAATGTTTGATGAAAAATGCCTGAACCGTCAAACATTTTCTTTCGTGTATCTTTTACGAATAGTAAATGCTAATGAAAATGATATTTATAAAAAATATATATTACATATTGCTATTATGTTTGTTATTTATTATATATTTGTTATATTTGTCAAATATTTATATTATAACAAAATAATGAAATTTCTAGGGTTCACATATCGTCGGTACCATGTCAAACTATCCAATATGAAAACAGTATTGCCAGTGGGCTACTTTTTTTTTAAATTTAGATTTCATGATTGGGACCACTTTTTTGAAATAGTAAAATTCGCCTTATATAACCTTATTTAATGACATATTAATTAACGCGAAAACAAGGTGGATTTTACCATTTCAGAAATGTGGTGCCAATCAGGAAATCTGAATTTTAAAAAAGTAGCCCACTGGCAACACTGTTTTCCTATTGGGCTAGTTCAATGGGTTTTTGTAGTGTAAGTCACATAGCTGATATCTGCTATGCTTGTAGCGTTTTCTTGGCCTTATTCAATTAATGAGATATATCCCATAAAATAAGTCAGATTTTTTCCGTTCTAAAATACTGGTAGACAAAAATCATAGTATGTGACTTACACTACAAGTACTCATGGAAATAGCCATTGGATAGTTTGATATAGTACCGACGATATGTTTACATTTGGAAAAATAGTACAGCGTGTCATAAAAGTCTACAGAAAAATGAGAACCTGAAACTACACGTTTTCCTGTAAGTACTGTCGTGGAAAGAAAAGTAAACACCCTCTACTAACTCCTCAAAACATTATCGTAGAAGAAAGTTACTGGTGCTGAACGATTGGAAATAAAGTCTACTTTTAAATGATGTATATAAAATTTGCTTAGGGGGCCATCTACATATTAAAACGAACCCAAACTTCATTTTTTTCAATGGCAATATCCAATTTTAACAAGATATTTCAAATCTTCGGTTCAAACTGTGCATAGACACAAAATTTCAAGTCATTTGAATGATAAGTTCTTGAATTATAAACATTCAAAATTTAGTCCTGCTAATGTTAAATTACGTTTTCATATTTTCATTAATATCTCCTGAAATTATACTCCTAATGTGCTAATTTTTTATGTAGAAATCATACTAAAATACCGAAACATAAATACATTAACTTTGCAATTTTCATAATTTTATGATATGAATTATGAATTATGAAATTAATATTCGAAAAAATTATGAATTGCAACCTACAATGTTTTTAATGGATTTAGATTCATTTAGTCCTGCTTTATGGAAATTCAAAATTTCACATTTTTCTTCCAAGTAGATTTCAAATTAAGCTTAAAAAACGGCAAAATGATGGTTTAAGTTACCGTCTATGATAGAATTGACTAGATATAAATTTCTTGTGCTATTCTGTAATTTAGCAGTCTTCCATGACTGCTTGAGTGGTCCTTAAGATGTCTTGATCAAGAATAGGGCTCTTTCGGTCAACAATCGAGTACCGAACTTCAATTGGGATACAGCCCCCAAAATACGCTCGTTTTAAAATAATTAATTTCTCGGAAACCTATCGTACGAATTGCATAAAAATTAGTTTTTAGGCTAATTGAAGGGTTTAGAGTTCATTTATGCTGTCATAATTGTGTACTGCTATTGAAAAAAAGCAAAGTTATGGTTCGTTTTATTATGCAGATGGCCCCCTAAACAAATTTTATATACATCAGTTAAAGACTTTATTACCAATCGTGTAGTACCGGTAACTTTCTTCTATGATAATTTTTTGCTGAGTTAATAAGGGGTGTTCACTTTTTTTCTACGACTGTACATTTGTACCATAAACAAATAGATAACTTGCTTAAGTAAACATACGTACTTTAAGATATTCTTGTCGATAAATATAAATGCATCAGTGATTTCAAAAACTACATAAGTCCAAGATTAAAGACTTTTCAGGAGTCAATAAAAACTTCACTGCATATGAATGCTCCATATTTTAAGAACATTTATGTGCTCACTATATTTCTTAAATATTTAAGTATGCTTGTCAGTTATCAGTTATTTATTTTATAAAAATTATAATAAAAAAATCTTTTGATTTATGTTGTTGTTGCAGTTACTGGAATTTAAGGCCCACAAATTATACAAAAATAAAAAGAAAAGTGCCCAGTTAAACTAGTGGCATTGAACTCGCAGGCTATTCACACTAATTGTATATTATACTCTTATTTCAAAGAATGCCTCTCGAAAAATAAATTAAGGGGGGATTGACTCCCCCTCCTTTTCCCCTTTATACTTAACCAATGAAACTCCAAATCTAATCAGGGTAGCGCCTTATCAGAATAAACCTGTATACCAAATTTGTAGAAAATCGAATAATTCTGCATGAAAAATCCATTTAGCTAAATTAAGGTGGGGGAATTAGCTCCACCATTTCCTCCTTTGTACTTAAAGAATGAACCTCCAAATGAAATCAGGGAAGCGCCTTATCAAAGTAAACCGGCATGACACATTTGAAGCAAATCGGATAGAAAAATCCATTTATCTAAATTATGGGAGGGGAGATTAGCGCCCGTTCCTCCTTTTATACTTAACGAATGAACTTCCAAATCTAACCAAGGAAGCGCCTTATCAGAATAAACCGATATACCAAATTTGAAGCAAATCTGATATTTCTATATGAAAAACCCATTTATCTTAATTAAGGGGGAGGGGGTAGCCTCCGTTCCCTCCTTGATACTTTATCTGTGAAACCCCAAAACTAATCAGGGAAGCGCCTTATCAGAATGAACCTAGAAAAAAAATTGAAGCAAATTGGATATTTTTATCAAGAGTTATTGCGTTACATGCATACGTACATACATACATGCAGAACTTGCGGGCACATAAGTCTCAGGTCTGTGAGCTAAAAACTATTAATCACTTGATTAATCACTTTATTAAGTACTTGACAAAACAGACATAAATCATTCACGTCCCATATTAACCCTCTAGCTGCGCAACCCGAGATTTTCTCGGGCATGCATTTTTCCGTCTAATAAATCCTCCTTGATTATTCCCACTAGTTATTTTATTTTATTTATTAGCCCCCGGAACGGTATGCTATTTCTTTCTCCCAGCTTATTTTGTCTCCAAAAAATAACGTTAGCTTACGGACGCTAGCAATGAACAAAGCAGATGTATTACTGTACAATTAAATGCTCTGTAGCAATTTTTTTAATTTCTAAGCATCGCACATTTTAAATATTTATACCGTCTTATTGGGAAATAAAAGTACTTTTTAATGCAATTTGTTTGAAAACTGCATCTCTATTTGTCTTTGAAATATTAATTTTTTTTTGTAGTTTTTAGCGACATTTGTTTCATTTTGGCACACAAGTACTCCATTTCTGAAGAAAGTAAAGAAAAAATTGTTGAAAAATAGCAATTATATCTTTTTGTTGCCATTTTCTCATAAAAATTGAAAAAAAAAATTAATTAAAATACGTGCTATTTTGAGAAAAATATAAATGATAGATTTATGATAAAACATGGAGCTATTATAAACTATATTTAATTTTAACTATCTATATTAATGCAAATGACGTCATTTTACATAAAATAAAAGCGTGTGCTTTAAGTCTTAAAACTGAAATATGTTTTGAGTCCAGATTATCCGAGTCCCGCTTAACCGAGTTATTTTCTTCTGATGGACCGGTGGCTTAAAAAAATTATGACCATTTTTTTTCCATTCTGACCAGAAAATCAGAGTTCTAACTTTTTATGACTGCTCTTTCATCTTCACCTAACGCTTCATTTATAATGTTTGTTTCATAATAATAGAAGCCACCAGTCCACCAGAAGAAAATGAAGTAATGGAAATGCCGGGGGCGACACTAAATTCTGAAAAAGCAGAATTCCTGTTCTCTAGTTTTTATTTTTTTTTTGTAAATTTTGCCTTATTTAATCGGAGTATTTTCCCGATTAAATTAGACAAAAACTTTTGTTTAGAAAAACCGGTGGCAAAAAGAAGTTATTTAATTATTTTGAAGCTATTTTAATAAAACAATTACGCAGCGAGAGGGTTAATCCTTAAATACTATTGCAAATTTTAATGCAAATACAATTACCATGTAGTATAATATTTAAAAAAACTCTTAATATAGACATATCGCTCACCTGCAGGAAAAGTGACACACCTCGACAAAAGTAAATTTCACAACATGATTTTTCTGTAACATGAAATTATAGAACTTATTTCAGCATGCAGGAATAAAGACGTGCATAAAAGCATAAAATCTTTAAGAATGAAAACGTGGGATGAGGTTTGGAGGGTTGGGTAATTTTACCCCACACACATAATCCACCCCTCTTCTGTGCTTACAAATGGACATGTAGCGTAATAAAGTGATTTTCCGTATAACTACACTTATGAAACTGTTTGTGTAGAAAGATGCTCCTATGATAGACCTATCAGTGAAATAAAACGCAAAATGAATTTTTGCGAGATGTGTCACTTTTCTTGTAGGTGAGCGATATGTGATAATATTTTCGAACAATGCGCATTTGTAACATGCATATTTAAATTTGTAACATCCAATGGTTTACAAAATACACCAGCGCGAGTAATTAAGGAATAAGGATTGGCATAAAATACATAGCTGCCAAATGTTACGGATTTTTAATATCTCTATTTCCGAATAGAATATTCGCCTTATTAAATTGCCGAATTCTGCGATTAAATAATGCGAAGATTATTATTCCAAAATAGCGATACTTCAAATCACGAAAGCACATAAACATGTTCGCCATCGTATTCAATTACTTTTTCTTCTTCTTCTGTTGTTGGCCAATGGAATATATGTTGGTATCGCCATTAACTAATTTGCTTTTGCGGTAAACAATTATTTTGTGTAGCACCAGGGCTGCGGAGTCGGTGGGAAAAATGGACGACTCCGACTCCAGGAATTTTAACAGATCCGACTTGGACTCCGACTCTTTTGCTCAAAAATGGGCCTGACTCTGACTCCGATCCACGACTCCAACACCGACTCCGCAGCCTTGGTAGCAACGGATAATTGTAACTTTTGATACTGATGTAATTTTTGTCTACATATGTTAGCCTACCTACAGGGATACTTTTGCAACAAAAAACGCATTTCGAGAAAAAAAAAAGTGGACATATGTAGTTTTTGAAATAAACTAAAACTAAACTCTGCGGCGCTGCATACCATTAAAGTTGACATTCAAGATGACATTAAAGATGGCATACAGGGACCAACTCTGTTTTCATGACCATGGGCCCTGAGGTGCTATATAGCATATGTCCCGGAAAGGCGGTCAGTCTAACGCGGAACCCTCATTATTTAGTTTCCAATAAACGTGGGTACTCGTTTTGTCGACACAGAAGGGGTGACAAGTTGAACTTTTGGAAATAACCGATTCAAATATAATAATGCATTGCATCATTTTACATAGTATAAATTTCAACCGAAATTTTTTTATCAACATTTCAAGGGCAAATCGGAAGTATTTTATTCGAAAAGTTTCAAGCACTTTAATTTTAACAATCTATATTTTATAACAAGTAAATTCTATTTATATGTGCTTATGTTTGTACTTTTTAATGCTTAAGCGGCTGGGTACAATGCGAGTTCGAATCTCGTTTCCCACTTGAATGTTCGTAGTGTATCTACTTTAACCCGTTTAAGCGCGGTGGTTCATTTTTGGACCACTTAATTTTAATCGCTAAATGGCTCATTGACACTAAATTTTTGGATTAAAAAAATTCCTATTATTAAGTACGTGAAGAAAATCTTTTACTTATTTTCAAATAAATTTGTTTGTAAGTTCCGGTGGCATTCAGTCATTTCAGTATTTTACGAATAGAACTACTTTGCCCCTGAAAGGGTTAAAAGAAGATCCTTGGATGTTTTAGACCTTGCATTCAGAAAATGACCATAGTGTCTCCAACCAAATATGCGTGACTATGTGTGGATTGTTTAATTTACATTTTGGTTGTATACTAGGAAAATTAACATGCGTGTTTTTAATTCAGAGCTGCTTATTATAAGTCCGGAAAAATTCTCCTTATTTCTAAATAGCTTTTTCTAACAGTGTATGTTACCAAATGCAGACCCGTTCTAGATTCGATATAAAATTATGTCGGAGTATGACTTTTTTATGATTAAAATATTTATTTTCAAATCATTCATTTCTCCTTGAGATATATTGTAGGGAGCAATTGGCAAAGAATTAGCAAAAAAATTGGCAAACATATAAATAAACATACTAACTTTGTTAGGAAAACCTGTATAGTCACAAAGCTTACATTATTTTTTTCAAGAAACTCTAAATTATAATACACAAAGCTTTTTTTTTCACTTTTGCCATTTTAGGAAATGCATTCTTGAAATCTTAACCTCAGGGCTCCCACTCGGTCCGTTTTTTGAACACCACTATTTTTCAAAGAAAAATCTTCTTTTTAAATTTCGTAGAAACTTACCTAAAACGGCGTTTTGCTTGCAATTGTTGCAGAAACCTACCATGATTTTTTTTCTGAAATTTTACTGGTTTTCAAAAAGCGTACCAGTGGGAGCCCTGTAACCTGTACCAATGAAAAAAGATTTCAAAAGGTAATGGGACGTATCTCCCCCAGCGTCAGGGGATGCTTGATCACTTTACTTACTAGAGTTATTATATACTAAATTTGTCCATATTTAATTGTATAATTTTCAAAGACTATATAAGTCCAAATTTCGTAATACTGGTAGTGAAACAACCCAGCGTTTTCTGATGTTACACCACTATATTGATCCATAAATACACAACAGTGGGTGTCCACTTCATAAACACTGATTGAATCCTGTTTAGAATTGCCTTTATTACTTATAACTTGCGGTTAATACACATTCAGTACTATATGCGGTGCAAAAAATATTTATAAAACTAGCTATAGTAAGAACGCACCTCATTTGCTACGTTCGACGTGCAATTTGCAACTTGCCTATCTTTGTCTCCTACATACAGTTCCTCGACTTCGAGAACTTCATACAAATATTTTTGTATAGGCATTTGACTGCGTAGATAACGCCTTCGTTCATCGTTTGGATTAGAGAAGTTGTTTTTAGTGGCATTAACATACGTATAACAGTTTTATGACTTGTCAGAATTTCGGCATCAAGATGTCCTGGTCCTAGGGAGTCGTCATATAAAACAAGAGCTTCAACTTCATCTTCAGAAACTTTTAAAATCTCAATTTGATACCTTCTGATTTTCGGTATTGTTTTTGTTTGTGAAATCAATACATTGTAATATCCGCTGCCATCGAAATACTCAAGGCCAGAGGACACGAGTATGACGTCATCACTAATCGACCGATTTCTCACTAGTGTTGGAATTCACACCGGAAATTTTTGAATAGCAATTTTCTTTTATTTTATTTGTGGAATATCTATCATCTTATAAAACAATAATAACTATTTAAACTTACTGGTTACAATTCGGGATCCCTAAATAAAAATTCAGCCAGATGCGGAATGCCACAGTGTTGCCGCATCTGGCTGATTTTCTATTGGGGGCTTCTAAATTCTCACCAGTAAGTTTAAATAGTTATTATTGTTTTATAAGATGATAGAAATTCCACAAATAAATGAAAAGAAAATTGCTATTCAAAAATTTCCGGTGTGAATATGAATTCCAACACTAGTTAGAAGTCGGTCGATTGGTGGTGACGTCACACTCGTGTCCTATGGCCTTGAGTATTACGATGGCAGCGTAATATCTTAAGTGATGTATGCTTTTATTGAGATACAGTAGTGGATTGGTAAATATTTTATTCTATTTATTAATGATCGTGGCTTTTTGTTCTTGACCATAACCATAGGCTTGAACATGTGACTTCCGTCAGCATTTGCGCATAGGAACGAGAAAACCCTTTCCTTACAAATCTACGTTCCAGATGTGTTGGTAAGAAGAATCAAAATTCTCTAATTGTACTCACATTACCTTACAGTGAGAACAAGAAAGCGGCGTGATTCATTTTACAAGAACTGACATCATGGAAAGAAATGTAGTTATTTACCAGATTTTTACATACAGTTCTAAAGGAATTCGATTATACATGTTCAGTAATTTTGATAGTATTTATGAATGTGTTTATGATGTTTTATTAGTTTCCAATAAATTTCCCATGTAAAAGCTAGTTCTACACTGGCATCAGACAGACTAAAGTCTGTTTTATAAACACAAAAGAAGTGACAGAGTTACGAACCCCTTAATTTACAACCACGGTGAAAATCGTCTAGCGAGATGACGGAACTGGCCGACCAGATAAGGGAAAGGCGTTGTTGTTTAGCACCAGTAACTTCAAACAACCGATCAGAGTAAGGGTGATTGAATTCAGACAGTGTTCCTACAGGTAAGGGGGTTCCCCTGATTTTATGTCAGTTAAATATCAGTATTTTCTTTGAGAAAAACTCGGTTTATGCAATAGCGCGATTACATAAGTCGAGTTTTTCTACATAAAAATACTGGTATATCAGCTGAAAGTGTAGGAACCCTATCAGAGCCCCTATAGTAATGATAACATCTCTAGTACTAAGAATATATTATTAATTGCTTTATTATTATTAACGCTTTGAACTCGAGAGGTGATTCTCACTGACTACTAGTGTCCCTCGTAAATGGGTGCTTCAAATGCTCTGGACACCAGTATTTTAAACTAATTTTCTTCGCCTTATCTAATGGCCGAATAATCTGTAATTAAAGATGGCGCAAATAAACTGTAAGTGTCCAAAGGATTTGGCGTTCCGATATACAAGGGACACCTGACAGCACTAGTGGTGAGTGAGAGTCACCGCTCGAGTGCAAAGGTTTAAGATATCTCTTGTATGAGTTTCTTGTTCTCTCAGCTCCTCAGCACTATGTATCTTCCCATTAGCGTCATGCTGCGAAAGCATAGGAATCTTGAAGCAATGGAGCTATAGATAAAGAGGAGGCGACACATACTGTAGTGTCTACTGGTTGCGAGTGAAGTAACCGAGGAGGTTGTCACAAGATAGCAACTGTTGTTTGGTTCTATTGGATCAGGTTCTTATTAATGCCGGGACAATTACAACAGTAAAAACGAATAGAAATTCCTGCCATATTTATGAAAGAAATTCTGCATGAATAAGGCGTTCAAATAAGGATGAAAATTTCTATACAAAGTTACTGGTGGAAGTTTGCCTCTGCACTTTGCAGTAATCTGATTCGTTGCCATTGACAGGAGGATTGTTTGGGTTGTCACAATATAGCGGAATCGCGAGGTCTGACTACAGCAAGAACAAAGTTCCACCAGTAAAAAAGAATTGTTATTATTGACTTAATTATGACAGAACTATTGCATGAATTAATAAGGAAGAAATTTCTATTCAAATTTACTGGTGGAAGTTTGCTATCAGAACCTGAAAACCGGTTACAGTTGAAACTTCACCATTTTGAAGATATGTCAGTTCCTCTTTCTTCATAGTTCCATGCTTGAAGCATGGCATTTATCGCATCTTAGCGAGCAGTATTATGACTAGAGTTTCTATACACCCACATCATTGAAAGTTATTATTAAATGCAATCAAGTTTGTCCATAAGGGTCTGTAAAATATATGTTACATTATTTTTGTGTGTGCATCGCATAAAGTCTCTGATCCACATGACTTAGATGATCGCATCTTCGAAACTTTCTGGCAGCTCTCTACTTGGGACAAGGCACCTTTTTGATATTTATGTTCAAGTGTATAACATAATATTCTTCTTCTAAGGGACGGTGTCTGAGTGGCTTAGACTGGAGGTCTCATTGGGTTACTTTTGTTAATTATTACAATTATGTTGCTTTAAGTAAAAGTACTCAAAGAGTATAAGCTAATTATGAGAAATTTAAATGTTTTGTTAATGTTTCAATTTTTATTTATAAAAAAATATAAATGTAATACTTTGAGAGAAAATTGAGCATATTTCTATACTAAAAGTGAAGTGTTTAATTTTAAAAAGATTAAATGATACAGTAGCGCTCAAAAGTATTTTGACAACCTTATATTCTCTCTTATTTTATTTAATATAAAAATGTAAAAGAAAATATATCCCCTATAATTGAGAACACTATGACTGCAGTTATTCAAATGTATCAAGTTTCAACTTGTTTGTTTACATTCGGCGCCACCGAAGAAATATGACTCCTCCTTAGCTCAAAAGTATTTTGACAATTAGTTTGCATTTAATTGTTGAAGGTGTCAGTGGCGCTATAGCTTCGATTGGTGTTTATATCGACTTATTGTGATTATTTTTAAATGCCGAAATGTAAAAAATATTGAAGTGATTCTAGAAAAGCCGCTGTAAATGCACTTAAGAAAGGTAGACTGCAAGCAGAATTAGCTCGTTCTTTTAACGGTCTAGGCAACTTGTTATTACATGGAATAAAGTTTTTAATAAACAGAAATACATTGAAAATAAGCCTCAAAGTGATCATCCGAAAAAAAGAACTTGCGATGTTGACTGTATTATAAAAATGATATGTACAAGTGATTGTCGTAAGTCCGCTGTAATAATAAAAAATGAATTGAAAGAAAATTACGGCATAGAAATACACGTTTCATCAGTCAAACGACGCCTAAACCTCTATGGTTTACGTGGTAGAAGACCAGCAAAAACACATTTGTTATCTACTAAGAATAGGAAGGCTAGAGTTGCATTTGTAAGATGGCATAACCCTTTCAGGATGAAAGCAATTCCATTGCTAAAGTGTTGAAATTAATGATTGACACCGGAATTTAGGTTAAAAAATTTTCAGTTAACTATGTGTGTGAAATATAGATTTCTCTTATTTATAAATAAATTTGTTTTCAAATTCCGGCGTCACTCATTAAATTCAACACTTTAGCAATGGAATTGTTTTGCCCCTGAAAGGATTATGCCGTTTTACAAATGCAACTCTAGCCTTCCTATTCTTAGTAGATAACAAACGTGTTTTTGCTGGTCTTCTGCCAGGTAAACCATAGAGGTTTAGGCGTCGTTTGACTGATGAAACATGTATTTCTATGCCGTAATTTTCTTTCAATTCATTTTTTATTATTACAGCGGACTTACGACAATGACTTGTAGATATCATTTTTATAATACAGTCAACATTGCAAGCTGTTTTTTTCGGATGGCCACTTTGAGGCTTATTTTCGATGTATTTATGTTTATTAAAAACTTTATTGCATGTAATAACAAGTTGCCTAGACCGTTAAAAGAACGAGCTAATTCTGCTGGCGGTCTACCTTTCTTAAGTGCATTTACAGCGGCTTTTGTAGAATTAATTCAATATTTTTTACATTTTGGCATTTAAAAATAATCACAATAAGTCGATATAAACACTAATCGAAGCTATAGCGGCACTGACACCTTCAACAATTAAATGCAAACTAATTGTCAAAATACTTTTGAGCTAAGGAGGAGTCATATTACTTCAGTGACGCTGAATGTAGTATGTCAAGTTGAAACTTGATATATTTGAATAAGTGCAGTCATAGTGTTCTCAATTATAGGGAATATATTTCCTTTTACATTTTTATATTAAATAAAATAAGAGATAATATAAGGTTGTCAAAATACTTTTGAGCGCTACTGTATAACTAGTATAACAAATAAAGTTAAGAAAAATTTGGTTTTGAGGTATTGGATTACGTGCAAAGAAAAGTAAATATTCAATTTTTAATTTTTAATCTTTTTCTTTAGTGTGTTCGAAACTGTCAATTTGGCTGATACATATACCCTATAAATGCTTGTTGCTGGCGCTCCCTTTCGAGTTTTTCTATCATGCATAATTTATCTTGAAGTGAGAGAGACTTATATTTATGTGTTTTGCTGTCAGTACGTTTACTTGATAATATCTCTGTATTCAAATAATAACACTGTAAAGCATTCTCTAAATCACAATTAATAACTTAATTAATAATTAATACTGTTGTAACTTAAGATATCATGCACAGCGTATGAGGCAACGAGAAAGATTGTCTGACGCACCCAACGTTGCCAAATATAGATTTCAAAATTCCGCAGATCATGGCTTATTTTTCCACTGTGGTGAGGGTCGTGGAGGAAAGAGATAGATGGAGATGAAGTATGCCGTAAAAACAGTTTGCAATATGATGCGCGATATCGCTCAAATTTAAATGCCCCCATTCGGCCCAAACAAAACAAGCACGTGGAACAGGGACCGAATTTTTCGATTTCACCTGTGCATTTTTCCTCTAAATGAAAATGATCTACTTATATTTAAGCCGTGTAAAGTAGCATTTCATTGTATTATGAATTAAAAACTGTATTTCTAAAAGTTTTCTTCATTTTTTGCAAAAGCATGTGGTTGTGTTTGGCCCGAATGTAGCGGATTTTAGGGTTACATTTTTGGCGTCACCCCTAGCCGACACACTTCATCTCTATTCTTTCTCTTTACTCTATGGGTGAGGGTAAATAAACAGATTGAGTCATGACAAGTGCACGTGCACAATAAATGCGTAATTTACAATTTAGCTTCTCTGTTTGCGTTTTTACGAACTGTCTGAATTCAGTGAAGTGCCGTTTAATTAGGTTTTACTGCGTAAACGAAACCATTACAGTTCAATAGTAAACTACTGAATTCTCTAACGGAGGTTAAAGTTGAACGAAAATTTTCCAACACAGTGGGAAAGTATCCGGCCCAGGATTTGAATCTCGGACCTTGGCTACACGCGTTGATTCTCTGCCATATGAGCTACCCAGACGAACCAACCAGACAAAATTAACTCATATATTGGTGCCATCAATCCTGCTGACATCGAACATTTTACCTAATAAAAACACGCTACGCATGCACAATGCACTTACATCTTGGTACCGGGTAACATCAGTCCTGCAAACAGCGTGCATTGTGCTTGATGATGACAAGTGTCCCATAAAATTGCACTGACAAATAGTATACCTGTCAAGTCTACCGTATTTTGAGTACCACAATTTCTTATTAGTACTATTCACCTTATTTAATCGCAAATTCCTGTAATTAAATAAAGCGAATATTTTAATCCAGAAATACTGGTACTCTGATTACGGGAGATTTGGCAGATATAAGTAAAATCGTATTATTCGTATGAAAATACACTGCTGGCCATCCAAAATGCAACACCAAGAAAGACAAGACATATCAAAGCCAAATTTATTTTAGAGATTACACATAGTATCAGCGTTAATTGATTCCAAAGACAACCTTCTTTGAAGTGAAGTAGACAGAAAAATCAGTCAGAACTGTTACCTACACGTCTGTCAATAACTGCTGCTACACACTGTGGCATAGAGTGAAAGAGGCTTTATGGATGTGCTGTTGGGAATGACATCCCACGGTGCCTCCACACGCAGCCACAGTTCATCTTGTGTACTCGCGGGTGTCGCATTCCGAGATAGGCGTTCTCCAATCATTGACCAGACATGCTCGATAGGTGACAGATCTGGAGAACAGGCAGGCCAGGGAAACAATGTAATATGGTGAGCTAAGAAGAAATCTTGAACATTGCGTGCAACATGTGGTCGTGCATTGTCCTATTGAAATGTGGCTGCAGGCAAGCCCTGGAGGTAAGGGAAGAGAACAGACTGCAAGACCTCAGCGATATAGCACTGGCTGGTAAGTGTACCGTTAATGCGTACTAGGGGGGTGGTGCGGGAGTTGAATCCAATACCACCTCACACCATAATACAGGGTGCAGAACCAGTGTGATCATGCATAATACAGCAGTTGAACAGCATATCCCCCTGGTGTCTCCAAACTCTAATTCGACCATCGTGATACAGAAGCGTGATTCATCCGAAAACACAATGCCATGCTATTCGGATGTCCATCTCTGCCGTTCAGAGGACCATTGTAAACGCAAACTCCTGTGGTTTAATGCCAAATGTATGCGAAGCAATGGACCCCTAGCGGACTATCCACTGTACTGCAAACGACTTTGAACTGTTCGTGCGGACGCCCATTGTTGTGTTAGAGACGGCTTTCGTTGTGTTATGGTTGCGGATGTGGCAGTGCGTTCTATCAGTGCCATGCGCACAATTTCCCTGTCTTCCTATGGAGTGGTGTGACGAGGCGGTTGCAATCACTCCTGCCGACCTGTCGTTCCCTCCTGCATACACCGATTCCATATTCTCATGATTGTTGCTTGGCTACGTCCGATACGATGACCATTTTCTCGGAAGGATAATCCGCAATCTCTGTATGCAACGATTCTTCCGCGATCGAAATCAGAAACGTGCTCGAATGGTGCTCGTGTTTTTCTACAAGGCATACTAAATCTGTACCCACAAAAAATCGTAGAGAAAACAATTCACATTCTTCAAAACGATAATCTTTCTTCCCTTTATATACAGATTGTAAGGGGCGCTGCAGTCGCCCACGATGTGCTCGAGCGCTGAATTTGTAATCATTTGCATATCCTACCGAGGTGTATACTTGGTGCAAATTTTACGCTGTTTGGTTGATCCCTTCATGGTGTTGCATTTTGGATGGCCAGTAGTGCATTTAAAATAGCAATGCGTTAAATCAAATATTGACAAAACTTTTGCTATCAAATAATAAAATTTTACTAAAAATAGCGAGGTCGTGCACTGATTGGAATCTAGCTATATTATTAACAATTTGTACTATTATAAATAAATTACACAAGATGTATATGTGAAATATATACCATTAGAATGTAATATTCACCTTGGATTAAATTAAAACAAAATTAAATGAACTTGCTAAAAAGGCGCATTTAATATGTTAAAGGTGTTACAAAATGTAAAATATGTTATTACATATAAAAATACAGTTTTAGAAAATTGATCATCCTAATTAAGTTCTAATCGAAAGCACTCGGCGTATATTTGAAGTTTTACATTTTTTAAACTGTGTTTTTATATATAATAACATCTTTTACATTTTGTGACATCTTTAACGTATTAAATGCACCTTTTTAGTAAGTTAATTTAATTTAATTTAAAATGAATTATATTTTATTTTTCTCTCTTTAAATCTGTTATCCATTTCTTGAAAATAAATATTTTACAGAAACTTTAATGTTTTTATATGCGTTACTTACGAAATGTTATTTAAAAAATTAATAACAAAAGCATTAACGTCTGCAAATACTTAAGATAAACACAAAATTCCTGCAAAGTATTGTTACAGAACGGTGAAATAGAAAATACACTTTTGAACGTGTATGAAAAATAAAATATGTGAAGCGAAAAATTATATTAGTTGTTAGGAAAGAACTACCGGAGCAAACTTCTGCCTTAAATAAAAGTCAAAAGCAACAGCACATAAAATGGATAGCACTCTCCGGAGATTGAAGGCTTTTTCTATTAATCGATAGCTGTTGCATTTTTGACTTAAACTTTGGAATTTATTTTCTTGTAACTTAAAAGTGAAAAATGCATAACTTATCGTTTAGACATTTTTTCAGCCTGTAAACGGGGAATCAGGGACAAAATTTATACATAAGAGATGAACAAAATTTGATTTAATGTTTTTAAGACGTAACCACGATTTTAACAAGAAATTTGTACGCATAAAAATAGCATTTTATTAAAAAATTTCATTAAGATTTTGTACATGAGGGTTTGCATAGTACTGAACCGAAATAAAACTGTTAAGTCATTCTGACTTTTATATACAAATCAAATGAAGCCTTTTGCATGTGTAGTATGGCTAGTTATTTTTTTTATTATAAAAAGTACTTTTGTGGTCAAACGAGGTTTGTGCATATGATTATTGTCTTACTATGCAAACATTTATGCGTGAATCGGAATCGTATCTTGTCTTTCTTTAACACTAGAAAGGCCGAGAATTTTACTCAAATTTTAGAAAAATATTTCACACCAGAATTTTTATTTTGAATTATTAACTTATCCATTTATCTAGTTTTTTTTCTTTGTATATTTTAAACTGTTTTATAAAAAAATTTCTGGTTTGAACCGAGATATATTCATTTGGTAGCAGTCAAAATGACTGCTCGCGGGCTTTCTAGTGTTAATTTTCACAAAGTGTGAAAGGTCTTCAGAAATTGACTGTCTCTGGTATTTTGCGAAGTTATGCTAAGTAAATGATTGTAGTTGTCTCGTAGATAGTGAAATTTTAGCAAAAAACTTCAAATTTCTCACCTAGTATAGGATTGTTAGCTTCTTCTACATGTGCCGTTGGAGGGAATTCGTCCTTAGTGTTGGAATCCAGTGTTATATAGTGCAATAAAAAAAGTTCCAGGGCTGATCGCACACACACAATATAACACAGCGATTATAACTACATTTGATATTAAGCTTCTACTTGGTCTCCTCCCAATTCAATACAATGCTTGTTAAGAGTATACAGGTCCGTAAACTCCTTCTGGAACGCTTCAACTCCAACACTATTGAGTTCTGATGTCACAGCCACTTTAGTGTCATCTATTGACTCGTACCGCTGGCCCTTCATCTTCAATTTCAACTTGGAAAATTAAAAGTAGCCCAGGGAGCACAGATCTGGTGAGTGGTGTGGGTGGTTGACTCACACAACCCGCCTTCACGCCAAAAATTGTTGCACAAACATGGAATTGTGAGCCGATGCGTTCCTGTGCAAGAGGCACCAATTTTCTCTGTCCAGAAAATCCGAACTCACATGTCGCATTCGTTTCAAAAACCGATCCTAGACATATTTGTGGAATTTACCAGTCTCAGTGGAACGCTAAGACTAATGTCAAACGAAAGTATTTTTGCACGCTTTTTTTCGTTCTTACACCATCCCTACACCTTCGCTAGCATGTGTAGGGATAGTGTAAGAGCGAAAAAAGCGTGCAAAAAGACGTTCGTCTGACATTAGCCTAACGCTGAACATTTTCCTCATTTCGACTCGAACATGCACGACCTGATCTCTCATTGTCTTTGGTCGACTCACTTCCACCTTGTAAACCTCAAAAATCACGCCAATACTCGCGAACAGCTCATAGGATTGTCACCAAACGTAGATTAAATCATTTCGTTTGTTTCTGTGTCCGATTTTCCCAATTTAACACAAAATATGACGTTCGTTCGTTGTTTCATTTTTTTCGATGACAATGATGCACACATACGCTTTACGGAAATCAACGCTACCAAGCCGGAAGTACACAGAAATGAATGCAACCACATTTTAAGCGTGGCTGAAGGTCGTTGATTGGTCATCACGCCGATTTCTCAGAGAGAGCGGCATTGGTGTTTTTTTTACGAGCGGCAGTCCTGGAACTATTTTAATGCACTGTGTACTTTGAGTTGCTTCTTTTAATAAGAAATTTACTTTGAGTTTCCTATGAAGTAATATTTAGTTTCACCGAACCTCATTAGAAATTAAGTTATCATTTCATGATACTGGTTTCTAGTAAAGGAATGTTTTAGTGTGAAGATATCCTTTACCCAGGAGTACATTTTAAAGACCAATCTTATAGTTAGTTTCATAGTTGAAAGAGTTTGGGAAAAATCCCCCGACCCTCCCATCTGTAGGTCATCTTATAATTAGAATTAATTGGAGACATCTAATTAAATTATCTTGCTTCATTACTAATCTTACTTCATTACGCTCTACCAAAGGCTTGCTCTCAAATCTGGTAGACGAGAGGTGCTGCGTTCGAACCCAATCACTCCCGTTGGCCTAATTGTTCGGAGTTTTCAGTGGTTTTCTTTGAACATTGGGTAACTTTGCGTAAATACGGGTTAGGCTCCCTTAGAAAGGTCCAAACGGAGTGCACCACCCCTTCAGCTTACATCCTTCGATTAATTTTAGATAATCTGCCGTAATAAACACCATCATTGCGAACCCATTTTGAATTTGTATACTATAAGGTCATTGTGCCTAAATGCAACGCGATTCCCCCATAGTTTTTCCACATTTAGAAAATACACTATATGGCCAAAGGTGACCGATCACTTGCGATTTTTGACGTTTTATTAAATATCTAGAAAAATACATGAGGAATCAACCTGAAACTGCAGGTGTGTAAACAGTATAGTATAGGTCATATATTTCCGTGAAGATTTTTTCCCGAAGCCCCATAGGGGACCGTAAACAAATTGAAAAAGAACGAATATCTTTTGGATAACCCTGTAAAAACTAATGTAGCAACAGCGTTCAAACACGAGATTACTAATAAGTGTCTTATTGTAATAAACTGTGTTCATTTTTATGAGGATAGCATTTATACTCGTAGAGAAATTAAGGTTTTTATAAAAACAGTCCCAAATTTCGTCAAGTTTTTTGCTTATAATTTGCAGAGTGCTTAATATAAAAAAGAGTTCTTTTCCGAAAATATGACAAACAGCATTGTACATAACACTCTGCAATCAGAATTAAAAAATAATAAAATTGGATAAAAAATGAGCAGGTTTACTAAAAAAATTTTCGCTGCGCATGCGCGAATGCAATCAAAATGTAATATGCATAATGTATTAGCTAAGTACATAGAGCAACTTTTCAATCAACATTTGAGCAAAACTTCAAGCCATTTATAGCAAATGAAGGAATTGCCCCAAAAAGAAGCCGACGAACGAACCAAAAAATACTTACAATTTTTCCCCACTTATACGCGAAAAGGACATACAAATCGCCCAGCAAGACTACTTTTCATATTTTTATTTTATGGTGCAGTTACTTTAATCATTTATTTAGTTAAGGAAATTAATTTCACATAGGGCGAATGGCTTCAGTACTTTCATCACTATCTTCACTAGCACATGCTAAAGTTGTACTGTACTCTAACCGAAGTTTTTAAAATGGCAGAAAGGGAAGTATTTTGTTAATCATAGGCCAATTTTTGGGCCACATTGTTATAAGAAGGATTTTTCGAGGGAGGACTTTTGAAAGGAAAGTCATCCAAATTACCATTCTCGATCGAGAAAACCCCTGAAAGCCCACACCAGTCACTCTGTCTTGACCACGCTGGTATTGAACCCGACAACATTGTTCTAATCTCTTCATTTTGTGAACAGTATGCTAACCATGGGGGTGAGTGGACTCTGTTATTAAAACAGGAAAAGTATAAGAGAGGTATGAGACAGTGAGAATGTATTGGGATAAGAAAAAAATTATCCCCATTTTCACCATTGTTCTCTTTAGAGTCTATGCACTGTCTTTTCTTTCGCATGTTATAAGTTTATACTGCTGTGATAATGATACCAATATTTGAATAATATATATTGTAAAAATAAAATTATAAAAATTTTCATTAGTTGATGGAATTAATATTAACAATTGACAATTTTTAAAAGATTTTTATCTGATGTTAAGTAGATGATATGGATGTTGTTTATATGTGCCACCTTTTCCATTATACATAAAGTATTACTTTTTTTTTTATAATTCATTGATGTATTTTATAATGATATTCTAAGTAGCATGCTACATGTAAAGTAACAGAAATAGTAACTGGATTTTCTTCGAAAAATTCATCAGAGATAAAGATTTATTAAAAAGCAGAAAAACCAACGTTTAAAATGCACAAATAATACATGAAAAGCAGCAAATAGCTGTTTTGAATCTACTAGCTCACCCTTGCTTTTTCTAGCACGCTGTTCCTTTTTTCCCTATCTTGCACTGAAGAAGAATCTCGCTAGTAGATTCGAAACATCTGTTTGCTGCGTTTCATGTATTATTTGTGCATTTTAAACGTTGGTTTTTCTGCTTTTTAATATTGTTGCACAAAGGCTTTATTTGCTATTTTTATAAAGATTTATATTTAATTTCTAGCTAACCCGCTCGGTATTGCTCGTGCCCGGATAATAACCTTAAATGTACCTAAAATTAGTGTTGAATTCAGACATTTTTCTCCATGAGGTATTTAGTGTAAGGATATCTGCTGACGATGCACACCCTCTGATTTGTATGACTTATATTTTTAAACGAAAATATATCTAAACGAACCTAGAGTTGCAGGTCATATGCCTTCGGCAACGTACATGGGGCATCACACGACATCTCCGGTTTGTTTTTGCAAATTGACTTCGAATTGGCATCAGAATTTTAGAATGCAAATTTTACTTTTATTAAGTACGCCAGGAAAAGCTTTTACTTATTTTCAAATAAATTTGTAAATTTGGTGGAATAATAAATCATTCATTCATTTCGGCATTTTACGAATTGAAGTACTTTGCCCCTGAAAAGGTTAATTTTGAGCAAGAATTTCCCGCGGAAAACCTAAAAAAATGTAACCTCTCTTTTCCTCTCCTTAAATAAAAACAAGAAAGAAAAAAGCATGCGTTAAGCATCGACACTTTCCAGCACATTCAGAAAAATGTAACAAAACTTCATTGTTTAAAGCTACACAGTACCCCTTTTCAAAAAAAAAAAAAAAAAATTCGAGACAGTTACTTTAAAAATAATTAATGACTTTGTTTGAGATTATAAAATTAAACTGCTTCTGGTAAAAAAAAAACATCATTTTAGCAATTACCATTTTTTTAATTTAAAATTTTTTGAAAAATGTGAAGTTTTTAAAACTTTTATAACATTTTTAATTTAATATTTTTTAGTTATTTTAAGTGACCTATATTCATTGGATTATTGGGGAGAAAAGTTAGTATGGAATTAAAGATGCAACTTTTATTTAAATTAAAAAAAAATTGTAGAGCGAAACCTGGAAAAAAAAACAACGAAAAATTTGGAAATATTAACTTTGACATTAAAAAAAACTATAACTCACAGACCTAAATCCATACTAACTATTTTAGTACATATATATATATAAGTGTCTACAAAAAATTTCAAGACTCTATCTGCAACAGAAAAAAGCCTTAGGGAAGCCTTAGGAACATCAACAAAAATAAAAGTCTGAGAAAAATGCATTTAAAGTCTGTAAAGGAACACTCACAAAAGTTCAAATATCTTTAAACCTATTTGGATTTCAGATCTGCAATTTGGGGTCATGATTCACAACTGTGTGGACTACTGAAAAATTCAATAAAAAAGATTCGATATTTTTGTCATTTTTAGGGTACTGTGGTACCTTAATAAGTTGAAATAGGATATCTATTTGAAATAAATGTAAACGCATTAATACATTTGAAAATCCAGTTCAGCTATTCCTATCTAAAGCCGGAAAGGTATCCAAATTTTTTGAGCAGCCCTGTATATTATATATAAATTTGTATATATAAACTACATGCATGCAAAAATTTAATTCGGTTAGGAAATACATACCACAGTTAAAAAATTTTACTTCAGCAGTTTCCGCTAATAAAGAGAACGGTAAGTAAATTATTTTAGGACCCCCTCTATACGGTAAATGCACTTTCAGCAGTTATTGCTCAAAGACCGTACTGGAATTGATTTCTTTGTATGGCTCTGTAAATGAATGATATCTACTATGAACGCCCTATTCTACAGTAATCATCTTGTAGTGAAATTCAGTGATTTATATCAATTTCAATAGATTTGAAATAGCTTAATGTCATTAAAATACACTGCAAATGATTTTTCGACATTGACTATAATGTAATGGAATTCTTTTGAGTGCCCTGTAAATGAACTGTTAATGTTACACACTTCATAATGAATACCAAACATGCCATCGTAAACATCATAACAATATACTATCAAGTGCATGAAAATCCGAGTATATGTACGAGAGTTAGAGCGTGGACAGTCGGACAGACCAGGATTGCCAGTTTGGCCTCCATTTTTATTCAGAAAATCCGATTTCGCGCCAGAAATTAACCCCTTCGGGACGAGCGTCTTTTACAGAATTTTTTATCTTTTATCACAGGTTTTTCAAAACAGAAAAATTTTGCCTGATTGAATCGGGAAAATGCTCGGAATAAATAAGGCAAAATTTAGAATAAAAATTTACTGGTGAGAATAATCATGGATTCTGAGTACCTTACGCAGCACGTATACTGGGTAGCTCGTCCCCAAGGGGTTAAAAATAGTATTTTTGGCTTTAATTAATGACAGAAATTTTGCGATTACATAAAGTAAAGATTCTTCTTTCAAAATTTACGGCATGAATTTGAATTTTCGAAATATAAATAGAGGCCAAACTAGCAACCCCGAGACGGACAGAGAAACCGAATTCACAAACACTTTTCAACTTTGTTGGAAAGTGTTAGAAATAGAAAAAAAAAATTATCAAAATCGGTCTATTAGCTGTGCTGTTAAATTATGATTTTTTTTTTTTAACAAATAAAAAATAACCCCTCCCACTCTATCCCACGCTTTATTTTAAATTGCAAAATGATATCTCCGATAAGTGGAGAGGATTTCCCGGAAATGCGCAAAAGCTATTGCCGGCACAATAGTAAGCACGTTCATAAGCGTTCGGTGAAGGATTTTCTTTATGAAATTGGCCTCCAGAATATATATATATCTTTAAATAGTACAAAATTATTTATATTTTTTAAACAAAAGATAGCGTTGTAATTGGAAAAGTAAGTGAGTTTTTTTTTTTTTTTTTTTTTTTTTTTTTTTTTTTTTTTGTATTTCCATCCGGACACCGGAATGGTAGCTTCAAAATGCAGAAAAAACTGAACTCCTTTCCTTTTCATCTCCTTGAAAAACCGAGGATTCCACGGACATTCCCTGAAATATTTCAACGATGACAAAATGCCGAAAATTGAAGTTCGTTATTTAGGCGAAGTTCGCTTATATTTAATTAATTTCTCAGCTAATTATAAAAAAATATCACAGTCACAGATGTATTTTGACATGTCTTCCTCTATCATTACTCAAATTTGCAGACGTCTATGTGCGATCAGGGCCTGATTAAAAACGGGGAAACTTCCACCAGTCAATTTTAATAGAAACTTTCGTCTTAAATAAACGTCTTATTCATGCAAAATTACTGTCATGAACAGGGCAAAATTTTGATTCATTTTTACTGGTGGAAGTTTGTCCCGTTGGTAATCGGGGCCCTGTGTGCAACAGTTTTTCCTAGTCATCTCCAAAACACATACATACACAAACAGAAAACTTCTTTTTTTAAAATGTAGATTTATATTGACTCCATTTTATTTCTTTAGTTATACACAAAATATGGCCGCTCTGATACAAGTGTATAGCAAGAAAGAATAGTGAGCAATAGTGCGATATTTCTGACACCCCGTGGAAGTATTGGGTCGATCGGAAAGTCGTGTTCGTTTAGGAAAATCAATTTGAACCGGAAAATGCTGCACGGTAATTATTAGACATTAGCTATCGGAATCAATGTCTAATAATTAAATGATAGAATTTACCGGTACGAATTGATTTTCCCAAACGGACACGACTTTCCGAACGACCCAATAAGTACAAAGGCTTAAAGAAGTTCAAAAATGGCCAAACAATAATGGCTAGTTCCACGGGTTTTTGTAGTGTAAGCCACATAGCTGATAACTCCCATGCTTGTTGGCCACCGTTATTTTCGAAAAGTTTGCTTAGCCTAATTCAATTAATGAGATATCTCCCATAAAATAAGTGACATTTTTCCGTTCTAAAATACCGGTAGCCAAAAACTGTAGCATGTGGCTTACACTACAAGTACCATAGCTGCCAACTCTTCCGCTTTTTTGTACGTACCACAAAAATTTAATAGAAATTTTTGCCTTATTTAATCGGCAGATTATGGCGATTTAAAAAGGTAAAATTTACTATAAAATTTTTGTGATATAGAAAAGCGTAAGATGTTGGCAGCTATGCAAGTACCCATGGAAATAGCTTAATAAAAGAAATCAAATATATTTAACCCCTTAACGGTCGCGTAATATTTGGAAAAACTATAAAAAATGTACCTATTTTTTTATTACTGAAATTGAATATTTATAAGGTTTCTATATAGAATATGCAATTAGTTTTTTTTCAGGCGAAAAAAAATGATGTCATAGAACAAATTCACATTTGTGGAAAAGCCATCATGCGAGAATTCTGTGTTTTAATGTTTGTTTTACACCATACAAATGAATGCGAATAAGACCTTTCTTTTTCACATCTTAGATCTTTATTTATCATCATCAAACAAATATTTACAAATAATATTTGAAATAATATAATATACATTAAAGTTTGATTATTAACATTTTTTTTAGTGTGATATATTTCTAAACATGCAGTACACAGTCTAACATCACAATCAGCGCCAAAAAACAAACCCATGCACCAACATTCAAAGACTTCAGACCGAAATGCCAGTTAAATTTTTCTGGTTTCAGAAGTTTAACCAGCAATAAATCTCCAGTCCGGAAATATGACGGGCAAAAGAAATAATGAACGACACCTCAGCAGTGTTGCCAGATTTTGGACTTTTATTTCCCCAGATTGTTGATTGTCATCGCTTTTTTGAAATAGAAATCTTCGGCCTAGTTATAAATAGGTTAAAAATTCTGAAAAATAAGGCGAATTATAGTATTTAAAAAAAAAGTGGTGACAGTCACATAATCTGAATTAAAAAAGTCCCCAATATGGCAACACTTTACCTCAGCCCGTGATATTGACGTGGGCGAGAATTAAGGGGTTAATGCAAAGCACTGAAGGAAGAAGAGTGTAGATCATTTCATGTATTATAGAAACTGTGCAAATTTCTCTGAAAATCCGACTAATAGTTTTTCAAAATCTTGCGTGCTTGCTGCATAACTGTTTTCATTAAATGACTTTTAAAATGTGCATTCTTTATGCAATGTATACCAAAAGCTAAAGATCACCTTTAAATAACTTTTTGAATGCGATTTTTAAAAATATTAGGAATAAACTAAATTAAAACATCAGTGAAATAAAAAATTCGATTTTTGGTCGAAATAAAGGTAAAGGTACCTGACGTCTTAACTGCTAAGCAACTACCCAGCAAAGAGAAAATTGCTGGCCAGCAGCAAGATAGGTGCTGGTAATGATGAAGAAGTGCTGGCTAATGGTCTACCACTGCATGGCCACTGCTGGACAGCTTCAGTCAACGTTGCTGCTGGAAATCATCAGATAAAATTCTGGTGGTCTACCGTTTTATCTCATGCATTGGCCCACTACTACATGGAAGTGCACGAACTTTTGCAGTATTATTGCTGGGAACCCTTATGTTAGGTGGCATTGCGAATACTGAAGGCACTCAGTATTTGAACACAAATCTGAAATGAATATCTTAACACAATTTAAGCTGCGAAGCTAATTTTTTTTTGAAACTGTAAATAATATAGCACAGGGGTGGCCAACTATGGCACGCTCTACACCACTGAAATTTTATAGTAATCATTGCCTTATCCAATCATCGAATCTCTGCAATTCAAGAAGTTGACTTTTTCTGTAAGATTTTTGTGGTATCTGGCGTGCCACTGTTGCCCCCCCCCCCCCCCCTGACATAGCACAATTGTCACCAACAAAATAAATAAGTAAATGAATAAATAAATAAATTCTTTATTTCAACGCACTTTTTATTTCTCCTTAAATCTGGTTTTACAAAGTTATAAAGGATTTCGGTTTTCATAATTTACACAGTTGAGAATCAATAAATAAAGCGTATGAAATATATAGGATTTCTATAAAATGCAACAATTTCTATACCAGTTTAATGATTTGGAACGTAAATCATTAAGAAACAAACTTAAAATAGCGTAATGAGAGCTTGGGAACTACGAGCGGTCGTAGGACACACCGAAAGTACTTGTTCATATCCGATCACGAAGACCAAACAGCACCGAGCGCGGTTAGTACCTGGGAGGGTGACCACATGGAAACCGCTGAAAGTTCAAAGTATAGACATTTCTATTATAGACACTTATAGCTCTTGGTGAAACTAGTTTATAGAAATAAAGGGCAATAATACTTTATTTTTTTTATAGAATTCTATAAGAAATTTTTGTAAGGGAAAGTGCTGGGACAGCAAAGGAATAGCAGTAGGATCGGCGCTAGCACTGCAGGAAAAGTGCCGGAATGAAGTAATGTGATGGCATACTAATGCTGGCCTGCTGTTGGCCATCACTGATGGGCCAGCTGCATTCCGCACAGACACTTTTGTACTGGTTTACGTAATGGCACAATTGCACTTTACCGCTGATGGCAGTGCTGGCTGTCATCTTTTTCCCAGCTGATGGCCCACTGTTTCTTTCTTTGCTGGGTATTTTCCCCTCAATTTTTTTGCAAAATCTATCCATTTTTTGTTATGTATTTTTAAGCACATCAAGGCATAAATTTTTCTAAAAATATTTTTCGGAAATTTTTGTGCCTACAAGTTTCATACAGTGTATACTAGTAGTAGAAAAACGGGGCTCTGGGCTCAGTAGGGGGGGACGGGGGGACCGTGCGCAGTCCGTAGCACCTCCTTCGGTCCCTCATCCCGTCCCCCCTCCGGTCCCGCACCCTCTGCGGCACTCCCTCCGACACCCCCTCTGGTACCCCCTCCGCCACCACAGTACCGCCCCCTAGCGGGAAAAATGGCGTTTTTAGAATATTTTTCTACTATAAGATGAGAGTTGTACGTTAGACCGACTAGATTATCATGCGATAAGATGAAGATTAAATTTACATTGGAATTTTGAACAACTTTTACCTTAATGAGTATTATTAATTAAGCAAAACAATGGAAAATAACAATTTTTAAGGAAAAAAGCTGATTTCTGTAAATTTTCTTTCAATTGCAAGATCAGTGTATCAACTTAAATGCGGAAAGTTAAACATATATTTGAATTTTGAATTATCAATACCTTATTGAGTATTATTAATTAAGCAAAACAATGGAAAATAACAATTCTTAAGGGAAAAAGCTGGTTTCAGTAAATTTTTTTTCAACTATAAGACGATGATTAAACTTTAATTTGAATTTCGAATAATCAACACCTTAATGTAGTGGTGCACAACCTGTGGCCCGCGGGCCACTCGCGTTACCAGTATTTTTATCCAGAAAAATTTTCCTAATTAATTCGCAGAAACTTTGCTATTAAATAATTCAAATGTTACTTTTAAATTTTTTGTGGTGGCAAACAATTTTCTGGCAAGAAGGTTGTGCAGCACTACCTTAATGAGTATTATTAATTAAACAAATTAAAGATAAATATCAATTTTTAGTCAAAAAAGCAGATTTCTTTAGATTTTTTTTCAACTATAAAATTAGAATATCAGCTTAAAGGGGAAATTTAAACATATATTTTATTTTTTGAATGAACAACAGCTTAATGAAAATTAATAATTAAACAAAGCAATGGAAAATATTGATTTTTTTAATGAAAAAGATGAATTTAAACGAATTTTATTAACTTTTACACTAGTTTGAGATTTCCTCAGAGTAAATATTATATAGAGAGCTCATCACCGTTACTTTCGCTCGTAAAAAGTAGGGCCAGGATGACCCACGTGACAGTTGGCATTTGGCGATGAAAGGTTACCAATAGCAACGCTAGTTTTGTCGCTTTATCGCAGCTCTTGGCAGGAGTGCAGTATTTTTATGCTGTGATTCAGAAATTTGAGAGTTGACAGAAATACAAATCAGTAGTAAAAAAAATCTGAATGTATACCAGATATTTATCCTAATGTTTTCTTTATCATTCAAAGAATGGCTTATCAGTAATAAATAAATAATGAAATTATGAAACTTTTAATTAGATAAATATGTATGTATATATTTAATTAATAATTTAATCTGTTTTCAATCTTTTGTTTTGTTTATATTTAATTTCATTAGATACTTATTTTTTTTATTGTTAATACAAAGTAAAAAATGGGACAGAAAAAAATAAAGAAATTAGATAAGAAGTTTAACTTTGTGTGTTAGAAGGCCAAAGGGTAGGGGGAGAAAGGTAAAATTTCGAGGGAAGTGAAATTTAGGTGATGAATTATTTATCTATTATTACTATAATATTACAAACTTAACGAACAGGTCTTTTTTTTGTAAATTAAAAAAAATTAAAGAATTTAATAATTATTTTCATTGGAAAACGCTGATATTCCATAAAGGACATTTTAATTGAAAAAAAATGTCAGCTTTAAACTTTCTGAATTCATGAAATGTTTATTGTGTTTCTTTCAAAAAAAAAAATACATCTATAACAACACATTCAATTAATTGAAATGTTTAACTGAACTCAAACTTACACACATAATTTTATTTACAAATTTTGCTTCATTTATGCAAGTTTATAAATAATAACTTAGTACGCAACTATAACAAACATACAGGAATTATTTTACAATACAAATTGCATGAATACACACAAAGTAGTTAGAAATAGAAAAAGTCCAAAATGCAAAATTTCAATTTCAGAAATAATACAATTAAAAAAAAAACGTTATTTGGCTATGCTTAATTCATTTATATTAGCGGTTGCCAACTTCTGAACCTCACGGAACACTAAATTCAAAATTTGAAATCACACGGACTACTAATAAGAATTTTTTAACAATAAAAATGTATGTGTACAATAATTATCACAGAATGTTTATTTTATTAAAATGAAATGTACCTATTCAATAAAATAAAATAATAAATGTGGGGTGTCACTTTCTTGCCTATGTGATTGATACCACTATTTTTTAATAATAATCACCGTCTTATTTAATCATAACAAAAAGCTTCAAAAGTTTGTTTAATTGTATCAAAATTATTAAGGCTGTTCTCAAATCCAAAAGGGCAACTTTATGACATAAGTTTTAATTCAGTTTTGTTCGGAAATGTATGAAAGTAGCAGGTTTGTTGTCGATGTAACTGTGATGACTATGTAATCGAGCTGTTTCTTCCTTTTTTTTTTTTTTTTTTTTTTTTTTTTTTGCAAACGCAATAGATCTTAAAAAAAATAGTGTCAAAGTGAGCGTTTTGAACCGCTTTTCCGTGCGAAAGAAAAAAATCCACTCAAGAAAGGATGAAAAACATGTTTGTCACGTGATCAAAATCACTTCTAACTCAATAGGCAATTTATGGATAAAAAAATGAAAAACACAGTTCGATTCCAAATCGCTTCCATGGTCAGGCTTTCCAATTTTATATCTTTCCATTAAAAAATGAATTTGTAAATGCGTAAAATCGTTTTGCGCTTGTTGAGCAGAGCAGTTGAGAACAGCCTTAACGTTAATTTCAACCTTACAAAATAATTGAAGCTTATTTAAGAATCACGCATTTTGATGTGATATTTATTACTGTTTGTTTAAAATAAATTCATATACGGATTCAACGGCATCGCATGAACACAGAGAGCAGTTCTTATTTCACGCTGAGACCAGTATGCTGTGACCCAATCATCAAAATATTTGTTTCGCACAAGTATGTAGTTCAAAATTAAGCCAAAATTTTCGTTGTTTTTCCAGTCAATAATGCATATTAATATTTTCGGGAGAGTCCAAATTAATACTTATCTGTGTTAATACAATACAACAAATAAAGCATATACTAAATAATCTCTATTAATATAATTACCAATGCCCGCTATAATTTAAATTTTCAAAACTACACATCTAAATTTTTACAAATACAGGAATTTTTTAGAGTATTATCATGTTATCATTAATAGTTTTAATATTTATAAAGTACAATTATTAATTTAACATTCAAAATCCAAATAATGTCCAAAATTTTCTGAGGAACACCGAAATTTTCTCAAGGACCACCGGTTGGCAACCTCTGATCTATATAACAATAAATCCTAACTATTCCGCAAAAAAATCATCCGTTAATAAATCAAATTATAATCCACAAACTAGTTTTATTAAATGATATACTTATTTTAAATAAAGAATGAAAACAGAGTAGTTATATATATATAAAAAGAGCGCATTAACTATATGATACCGCACTTCAGTGCTAATTTTCATTTTCGGTTAATTAACATCAGCTATATCAATATATTAATATATAAATATAGATTAGCATCAAGCTAAGTTGCATTGGTTAAAAAGATACATTGCATTAAGAATATGCCCAGACTTGTATTTTAAGTTTATTATACAAGAAGGGGTTCTGCCCCCCCCCCCCCCCCCTATCCCCGCGCGACGAAGCCACTGTTTTCTTCTTTCATTCGTAATTCTGCGAAGTTTTGAATTTTAAATATTTTGTGTAAAATAATTAAAATACTGATTTCGTGATACTGGCATTATTAATAAGTTTGAGCAATTAATTACTTTTTCTTATAATTATTTTTTGCTAAAAGTTATGAGTGCATTAATTGTAGCTGCGTATCTTATTAGTATATTAAATTTAGGTAATATTTAAAGACCTGTTAATACATTTAAAACGTACTTTAATAGCATACTTTATTTAAAGCATAAATTTAATCTAAAGCAAGATTTAAAAAAACCAAAAACATAAGTATTTAGGTTTTAAAGCGACGAAAACAAGTTTCTTTTGGCGAAAAAAATGTATCGCCAAACACCTTAATACGAAATGTTCTTAAAATTCAAATTAATCAAACTCACAATTTTAATATTTAAACTGATAACACTAGATAACGGTATATCCTATTATTACATACATTTATGTTATTAAAAGTAAAATATTTTGTATTTTCATTGTAACAACGTGAATAAACGATATCATAGTTCCAATGATATCTTTTTAAGACCCTTTAAATATTAATAAAAATAAATAAATAATAAATACATAACAATGGAAGGTAACAGAAGTTGTTTTGTTTGATCTTTCTGTATATCCATAGACACAACAACTTGCTACTGTGATACTTTTGAATCGTAAACATGAAATTGTCTAATATCCTCCGTAGAAATCAATGCTATTTGCAAGCTGACTGGGAAGCTTCTTGCCCCGAGTCACGTGATTTTATCCTGGCTGATGAAAGTGTCGGGGAATTCCCCCTCTAATATATGATTACTCTGAGGAGATTTCTTATCATTCTTTTAGACACTAGTAATGCAGAATTCTATCCCTTAGACGATCTACACCTCAAGAAATACTCATTACTAAACAGAACAAATTAATTTTTAGTCTAATCATTAACTGGAAATTTTTACAGTTTAAAAAATATTTTCATAAATGTACATATAAAAATACGAGTTTTCAATCTAATTTTCATAATTTTATCACATTCAACTACATTTTTCCACATTCGAACTTAAATTTTTACACAGAAACATTATTTAATCAAATTCAATACTTTGATTCAATGGAATTCAATGATTTTTCAATTTTTTAAACCAATTCTTACATTTTTTATTACCATTAACGTCTCAAGTTCTATTACAAAACGTTCATGTATCCTACTTGAAGATAAACATACCTCCTCCTTTAACATTTGAGGAAAAAAAAAGACCCTTCGTCACCCCCCCCCCCCCCTCCCTCACTACCCTCCAAGATCGGTTGGTGAACGAACAATGCGCCATTCTAGTATGTTTACCAAAAGTACTTTCAGCTATTTCTTAAGTATATTTCAACTATGAAGGCATGATATCAACTTATAAGAGTAGAATTAAACATTTATTTTAGTTTCTAACAACAAAACCTTAATAAGTATCATTAATTAAACAAAAAGAAACATCAATTTTCAAGAAAAAGATGAATTTTTAGGCAAATTTTCAACTTTGAAAATTCAACTTTGATTTTAATTCAAGTGAGGAATCGATTTCCTCGTTATTAAGTAAAGTAAGTTTTAATGTATCATTGTAAAAATGTCAATAAAAGATCATTTACTCATTATATATTTTCTTAATTTATTAGTATATTTATTTTGTTTCGTAGATGTTGCAACAAGACAAATCAAACCAGCATAAACTCTCTATTTCTTAAATGGACACTCTGATTTATTCGACGCTAACGCATATAGAGTTAAAGAATAATAAACACGTAAGTACTTTTATATGAAATATAAGAATGCTTACACTAATAATATTTAGAGCAAATTTACATTACAATATTTTAAACTAAATTCTTTAAGAAGTGTTTTTTTATTGTTGAACACTTCTTGTTTGTTTTACATTGAGTGAATTCTAAATGTTTACATTTATTGCTCTTACCGATGTGTTCTTTTTGTGATAAATACTTTTCATCTAAATGGAATTTAAAAGAACATATGCAGATCCATACCAATGAAAAACCATTTTCTTGTGAAGATTGTGAAAAGCTGTTTACAAGAAAGCGTGAATTAAAAAGGCATCTGATTCCATATGATAGTGTATCACCTGTTGTATGCGAAGTTTGCAAATCATCTTTTACTAGAAAATGTGCTTTAATAACTCATATGAAAACACATTCAGATAAAAATTTGTTTAAGTGTGAAAAGTGTCAGAAAATATTCAGCTATCGGTATATGTTGAATGAGCATATGATTATTCACAATCGACCACAACTGGATTGTAGTGAATGTGGGAAATTGTTTTCAAGTGAAGATAGGTTGAACCACCATTTGAAAGTTCATCAAATCATACATTATCCACAATTAGCTTGTAATGAATGCGAGAAAACGTTTTCAAGTGAAGATAGGTTAAACCGCGATTTGAAGGTGCACCAGAACCTACATTATACATGTGATAAACAAAAATTTAGTTAAAAATCAAATTTAAATCAGCATTTACGTACTCACCATACTAAAAAACCTCTAGTTCCTGTTAGAGATGAAATACCACTACCCAGTGTCGAGTTTAAAGAGTTAAGACATCAAACATGGGCTTTTGGAGTGTTTAAAACTCTAACTTTTCGTCCCGAGAAAAATGAAGAAGGCTGCTTAGTTACTTTTCAAACTAATTTGAAATCTGAGTTACAATACAATCTTCAAAACAAGATAAGAGAAAAAAAAGCAATTAAATGGTTTATGGTTAGCAAAATCTTTTTTGAGCGCGAAGGAGTTGAAGGTGATACTGAAACAATCACATCTTATTTTAGAAGTGACTTTTATATTGATCTTGTTGAAAATAGTATTACAGATCATATTGATAAGGGATATTAAAAAATTAACCAATCATTTGAAGAATTTAACAGTCAAGGATCACATTGGAGACTTCGAGAAATTGATTGTTTAGAACTCAATATTTCAAAGTATAACCCCTTAGCTAAAAATTGATTTTACATAATGTAAAAGATATGCTCTTTTTAAATACTGAATTAAATTATGTAATTATAAAAACTTCAGTTTTTAGAATATTTATTTAACCCCTTGAGGGGCACCGGTATATATTATATACCACCTACTATTAATAAAGTTTTACACCAGAAAAATTTTATTAAATTTTACTTTTCTAACTTTGGTGGAAAAAAGCCGTAAAATTGCTTTTACTTATTTTGAAATAGAATTTTTGAAAGATTCCGGTGGGAATTCAGCATTTCACAAACGTAGTTGCTTGCCCCTCAAGGGGTTAAAAATAGTTACACAAGAGTTCAGTTATACCACAAGATCATCAAAAAGTGAAATTTGAAAACATACATGTGAATATACATTTTTAGACAACATGGATTTTGTTACTTGTGATTTTCTAATTGATATGAATGTAGATATTATTCCCAAGGTATTGTTTAAATGATGATAATATATATATATATATATATATATATATATATGTTTGCATGTTTATTTTCAGAAAACCTACTCCATTATTGTAACTCATACACAAATCAACATTTTTATCAAGAGCATAGATCCACACTCAACTGAAATATTCTATAGTTTAAAAAATAATAATAACATATGAACGATAAAATGTACAAGTTAGTGAAAAAATTGTTATGAACCCACGGAAGTTAACAAATGAATAAAAATATGCAAGTAGAAAATTAATTACAATGTTTTCTGAAATTATTTAAATAATAACTAAAACCATATCTTTTTCAAACCACAAACCACAATTTCTTGAAAATTTAACATCGAATTTGTATGATTTTGACCATGGAATGACCTATAAACTCAAGAATTTTTTATGTGAATGTGTTTTCATATGAGTTATTAAAGCGCATTTTCTAGTAAAAGATGATTTGCAAACTTCGCATACAACAGGTGATACACTATCATATGTCATCAGATGCCTTTTTAATTCACGCTTTCTTGTAAACAGCTTTTCACAAGAAAATGGTTTTTCATTGGTATGGATCTGCATATGTTCTTTCAAATTCCATTTAGATGAAAAGTATTTATCACAAAAAGAACACATCTGCAAGAGCAATAAATGTAAACATTTAGAATTCACTTCAATGTAAAACAAACAAGAAGTGTTCAACGATAAAAAACACTTCTTAAAGAATTTAGTTTAAAATATTGTAATGTAAATTTGCTCTAATTATTATTAGCGTAAGCATTCTTATATTTCATATAAAAGTACTTACGTGTTTATTGTTCTTTAACTCTGTATGTGTTAGCGTCGAATCAATCAGAGTGTCCATTTCTGAAATAGAGGGTTTATGCTGGTTTGATTTGTCTTGTTGCAATATCTACGAAACAAAATAAATATACTAATAAATTAAGAAAATTATAATGAGTAAATGATCTTTTATTGACATTTTTACAATGATACATTAAAACTGATTTTACCTACTAACGAAGAAATCGATTCCTCGCTTGAATTAAAATCTAGAAATTTAATAGAGCTACACACTTAGTGACCTTCCCTTGGGATTCTATCGGTGGAAATGACGAATGCTGCGCTGTTTTTCGAAAATTTATATTAATGCTGATCGCGTTGATCACGTGACGACTCGTGCATGCGTACAAAACAGGAGTATAATAAGCGTTGCTAAGTAAACCTTAGATTCTTAAAATTTTGAAAGATAGTGGGAGCAATTGTGATTATGGAGACAGGTAACTCTGTGATAATTTTTTCTGACACTATGAAATTATTTTGAGAACTTGTATATTTTTTCATTCTTTTGTTAATTTTTAAAACTTTTTTAGAAAAAGATGCAATTTTTCACTGGCTTGTACATTGTTTATTTAATAGTTGAAGTTTTATATCTAATAGATTGAATTTTATGTGAGAGTTAATTATTTTAGTTGATTATTAATACATTCGTTCAGTGGTAATTTTCGTGTATGGGTTTATTAAATATTAAATATATATTTAATTTTCTCTACTGTTTCATATGATAGTTAATATTTGTGAAGTTAGTAATATATATCTGATAACTATTAGAATGATAAGAAAGAGAGGTGAAAATTTGAAGCAGAAATTGTTCTATAATTTAATAATTTTCTGATAAATGGTAAAGTGTGGATAAAAACAGTTGTTGTAATTTTGTGATATCAAAATATATAAGGAAAGAATCAAGTTTGATGTAGATAAGTATTGCGGTAAAAGTCAATTCGTTGATAAATTTTCAAGAAATTGAGTGAAAACAAGACTTTCCATAAAGAGTTGACGTAATTTCAATAATAGTTCTTAGAAAATTAATCCAAAAGTGGATAGCTGATATTTTTAAAAGCAATGGTTGAATGATCTAAGCAAAGTTAATGAAAAATGTAGTCTAATATTTGTTCTTATGTGTTGAAAATATCAAACAGTTTGTTTCGAAATATAAGCTATTTGAAATATGAAATGCTTAGGAAAATTAAAGTTAGTATTCGTGCATATTCTGTATCATTAAAAACTGTAAAGATAATATTCATATTTTAAACAGCTTGATGACTGTTAAAACAGAAATCTTTGAAGTGTTGAGTGAAACATGTAATAATTTGATTAATAATATAAGCAAAATAACGCAGACTAGTTTTGAGCAGAATAACACAGACTAGTTTTAATATGTCAAATGTTTGAAGCCGTAAAAAATGCTTTTCAGTTTCGAGCATAGAAAAGAAATTTCTACTATTGGTTACAAGATCTCAAAATGTTGTCAACACATGGATAAAAATAAATAAATAAATAAATAAATAATAAACATATATATATATATATATATATGAACACCATATAAATGTAATCAAGCTTTTAAACAAAGCTAAAGTTTAACAATAAAATTAGTATCTTGTAGCAATATATAAACAAATGTGTTTCAAAGTTGAAAATTTGCCTAAAAATTCATCTTTTTCTTGAAAATTGATATTTCTTTTTGTTTAATTAATGATACTTATTAAGGTTTTGTTGTTAGAAACTAAAATAAAAGTTTAATTCTACTCTTATAAGTTGACATCATTCCTTCATAGTTGAGAAATACTTAAGAAATAGCTGAAAGTACTTTTGGTAAACATACTAGAATAGTGCATTGTTCATTCACCAACCGATCTTGGAGGGTGGTGAGGGGGGGGTGACGAAGGGTCATTTTTTTAAAATTATTTTCCCTTAAATGTTAAAGGAGGAGGTATGTTTATCTTCAAGTAGGATACATGAACGTTTTGTAATAGAACTTGAGACGTTAATGATAATAAAAAATGTAAGAATTGGTTTAAAAAATTGAAAAATCATTGAATTCCATTGAATCAAAGTATTGAATTTGATTAAATAATGTTTCTGTGTAAAAAATTAAGTTCGAATGTGGAAAAATGTAGTTGAATGTGATAAAATTATGAAAATTAGATTGAAAACTCGTATTTTTATATATACATTCATGAAAAGATTTTTTAAACTGTAAAAATTTCCAGTTAATGATTAGACTAAAAATTAATTTATTTTGTTTAGTAATGAGTATTTCTTGAGGTGTAGGTCGTCTAAGGGATAGAATTCTGCATTACTAGTGTCTAAAAGTATGATAAGAAATCCCAAACTAGTGTAAAAGTTAATAAAATTCGCTTAAATTCATCTTTTTCATTAAAAAATGAATATTTTCCATTGCTTTGTTTAATTATTAATATTCATTAAGCTGTTGTTCATTCAAAAACTAAAATATATGTTTACATTTTCCCTTTAAGCTGATATTCTAATTTTATAGTTGAAAAAAATCTAAAGAAATCTGCTTTTTTGACTAAAAATTGATATTTATCTTTATTTTGTTTAATTAATAATACTCATTAAGGTGTTGATTATTCGAAATTCAAATTAAAGTTTAATCATTGTCTTATAGTTGAAAAAAATTACTGGAACCAGCTTTTTTCCGTAAAATTTTTTATTTTCCATTGTTTTGCTTAATTAATAATACTCATTAAGGTATTGATAATTCAAAATTCAAATATATGTTTAACTTTCCTCAACTAAGTTGATACACTGATCTTGCAGTTGAAAGAAAATTTACAGAAATCAGCTTTTTTCCTTAAAAATTGTTATTTTCCATTGTTTTGCTTAATTAATAATACTCATTAAGGTAAAGGTGGTTCAAAATTCAAATGTAAATTTAATCTTCATCTTATAGCATGATAATCTAGTCGGTCTAACGTACAACTTTCATCTTATAGTAGAAAAATACTCTAAAAACGCCATTTTCCCAGCTAGGGGGCGGTGCTGTGGTGGCGGAGGGGGTACCAGAGGCGGTGTCGAGGGAGTGCCGCAGAGGGTGCGGGACCGGAGGGGGGACGGGAGGAGGTGCTGCGGACTGCGCACGGTTCCCCCCGTCCCCCCTGCTGAGCCCGGAGCCAAAAGTCAAAGCCATTAAGTCAAATTAAATATCAGGACTTGAAGTATGGAAGTTGTGGCTGCAAAAGGGGCAGATTACCAACGGGGCAAACTTCCACCAATAAAAATGATGAGAAATTTTTGTGTAATTCATGACAATAATTTTTCATGAATATGGCGTTTATGTAAGATGAAAATTTCTATTAAAATTTACTCGTGGAAGATTGCCCCATTGGTAATCTGGCCCTTTCGTAATCCCAAGTTTCATACTTGATGACCAAATAGTTTTGCGTAAAGTTAGCAGGCATGTACTATAAATGGTAAAAAAATTATCTCGAGTTTATCATTTCAAGGTCTATTGAGTTTTATATTACCATCGATTTTCAAATCAAACAAAGGTATACCTTTGTAAATTACTTTTTTTACACAGAAACTTGTTTACTTTTTTGAATAAAATAAAAAAAAAGTAAAATATAAATATGTTTGATAACAAATAAGTAAAATAGATATTCTGGGATGAAAAACAAATTCTGTCTTTGATCTGACGGCCTGTTAATTCGGGTAATTATATTTGATGAGTTCTGCATACCATGTAAAAATAAGTAAGTATTTAAGCGGGTTAGATTTTGTTCGTTTTATTTTTATTAGTCAAGCGTCAATTACTCAGTTTTCAAAAAAGAAATTTTTTTAGTGCGCATCAACTTGTTTATTAAGCTGACACATTTCTTTTGTTCATCATTTTCAATATTTTAATTTTTACTTATCACTTTAAACATATTAACAATGTTTCACTGGTTTTATTTTTGAAGGACACATAAAACTCAGTTATTTCAAGCATATTAGTTTCGAAAAATGTTTTTGGAAGATTACAAAAGAAGTTTGTTCAGGAAATAAATTTCTTAAATCATTATCGATGGCCTGATGTTTTTTAGTTGAAACGAAGTCACTACTGTTAATTACTTACTTGAAAGATATGCATCCTCTATTTTTCTTTAATTTCTTAAAGGAAAACTTTAATTAAAATATGAATACTTTTTTCATTTTTGTAATAAAGCCTCAGAACTTCACTTATGAAAAATTGATCGCAGAATTGCATCATCCTTAAAAAAAGTTGTCGGTAAGAATAAAAAGTTTGGCTCAATAACGCTGTATATTTTCAAATACATTTTTTTCCTTTTTAAAAGAAGAATAAAATTATCAAAGTTCCAAGAAGCATTTTTACTGTAATGACTTCCTCTAGAAATTTCTGACATTTAGTTTTGATATGTACGATCGGTATTTGTATTTTTCATTAATAGCAACTTCTTTAATAAACATATTTTATCATTTAACAAAACTTACAAGTCTTAAATACAGTATGTACTCGTGTATAAGTTGAGAAAGTTCGAGAACAATAACATGTCTTTCTGTTTGAATACAAGTATTTTAAAGTATTTTTTTCCGTCTTATTTTATTGCAGAACTTCTAATAATTTTCTACGATTAAATGAAGTGGAGATTATTACACGAAAATAGCTGCGGTAAAGCAGTGTTACGTTTCTCTTGAATTTTGGGGTCGACCTATACAGGGTGCAAAGGAAAGTCCCTTTAACCTGAAAATACTTGCGAACGGAGAGAGCTACAGCTGTGCAAGTGAGGTAACGGTATACTAAAGAGACTACGCCCGATTTAATGCAAACGACAGCAGCACACCTAGTGGCGAAATTTGGAAGATAGCCATTGCAAATCGAAAACGAAAAGAGATAGAGCAAAATTTCCAGTTAGAAAGTTTTAGAGAATCAATTAATTAGTAGGAAAAGACATTTGGTTTTCATAGATAAGATAAATCTTCGCCTGTATACCCAATGATGTCCGAAATCGGTGCACTCTATTTTGTGTAAACTTTTGAATAGAATAGCCACAGTATAAAGGAATACGGCAAATTTATTGTATAAATACATACTTACCTCAATAAATTGTGATAACATTACACAAAAAACAAAAAAGACAAACTGTCTCCCCGTAATAAAAAATTAATATTCAGTATGTTCGAAAAGTTCGCCATTGCTCACGATACACGTTTGTATTCGTGAGAGTAAATCAGCATTCACATTTCTCAGCATGGAATGCCTCTTCAATACGACGACATGGATTTAACCCTTTCAAGGGCGGTGGCTAGACGGTCTAACCATCTAATTATATTTTCAAAACTGTCAAATGACACCAAGAATATTTTAATAAAATTTTGCTTTTTTATGAAAGTGCAAATTAGCGGGTTTCTATTTCCGAAGAAATTACTTCGTTTGAAAATTTTGGTGTCAGTCAATTATTTCATCATTTTACGAATAGAATTCTTCTGCTCCTGAAAGGATTAAACTAAAATTTTAAATGGATTGGAAATTAATTTTTGACAGATATTGCAGTACAGTATCATAGCTGCCAACCTTTACGCTTTATTGCTACCACTAATATTTAATAGGGATTTTCAACTTATTTTATCGTGAGATTTCGATGATTACCTAAGACAATATTTTCTACAAATTTTAAGTGGTAAGAAGAAAGCGTAAAAGTTGGCAGCTATGCAGTATAACGTACAATTTGCAATTGCGCACTGCTACATTTCCGAAATGTGACTATGCAAAGTAGAATTGTCGCACATTGATTTCGGACATTTTTGGGTATACAGGTGACGATTTATATTATCCATGCTAACCGAATGTCGTTTCGTACTAATTAATTGATGCTCGAAAACTTTCTAACTGGAAATTTCGCTCTATCTCTTTTCGTTTTTGATTTGAAATGACTATCTTTCAAATTTCGCCACTAGGGGCACTGCTGTCGCTTGCATTAGTTCGGGCGTAGTCGCTTTACTATACCGTTACCTCACTTCCATAGCTGTAGCTCTCTCCGTTCGCAAGTATTTTCAGGTTAAAGGGACTTTCCTTTGTACCCTGTATACTAACACATTATAGAAGATACAGTCAAGATGTAGAGTAGACACATCCTATGAGGTGTTCTTATATCTTGTAGGAAGTGTTGCTCAGTAGCGGCTCGTCTAGGGGTTCACAATCACTTTAATACCAGTAATTTTTTTAAATAAATTTATCTTTGTTTCATCGTGTAACATTGCACGATTAAATAACGTCAAATTTTTTATACTAACACTTTGGTAGTAGGATGATTGCGAACCCCAAAGACCTAGAATAATAAGCCTGCGCACCACGCGTTAAATTGTTTAGCGCACATTAGCGCCGCGTATCGGCCGGTGTCAAAACAGAATTGACCTGCAAGCGCAGACTATGTGAATTTTGTTCCCAAAAATGAGCGCTACACCCCACTCCTGCGCTGTGTTGCCAGTGGACTACTTTATTTAAATTCAGATTTCTTGATTGGCACCACTTTTTTGAAATGGTAAAATTTCCCTTGTTTAATACTTGTTATTGCCTTGATTAATATGTCATTAAATAAGATGAACATTACTACAGTCGAACTTCTATTTAACGAAGTCGCTAAATCCCGGAAAAAAGTTCGTTATATGGAAAATTCGTTAAATAGAGACCCACCTTTTAAAATACTTTAAACTACATAAAACAGATTTTAAATTCATAAACTTTAAATATTTTTACTAAAAGTAATTAATCACATTTTTTTAAAATAAATTATATCGATTTGTTTTATTTATTTTGCCCACCAATATCCATCATCAATTCATTTTTTCTATGTATTTAAATCTTTGAAATCTGCAAGGAAAACAAAACATTGTCCGGGAATACACTGTATTTTCTGTATAAAGTAAATAGTTTTACATTAAAATTAACGAATTTTAATGACATTATCGTATTTATTATTATTATAACATATAACTTTAACCGTACATTAACATATGCGTCCTGAAATTTAATTTGTGAAAAACTCTGTTAATTTTGCCTGAGTTTTTTCTTTTAAAAAGTGCTTTCTCTCATAATACGTCTCGCATCTTTGCAATGCACCAAAAATCGTTATTTTCTTCTAACTATAATCCGCGTCGGATTCTTTCAAATGATTTTAGCATTTCATCATACGAAGTTTCGTTAATTCCTGCATCATGTTCATTTCCAACATCATCATATTCGTCTTCATCATAATTGATTGCTGTATTGTTTTTATTTTTCACATTGTCGAAAATATCCAATTCGGATAGTGTTTCCGAGGTCTCAGTTTCAGAATTAAGTGAAATATAGTCATCAATCAGCACATCATGGTTTATTTCTTCTTTTTTTCTCATCTGTATCCACATTTTTTTTTAAGTTACTCTAAGGGATTATCGTCTTCGTCTTCAGTACTTACCGAATTCTCACTGCTGAAAAAGATGGTCCCTGGTAAAACCAGTTCAAAGCCATTGAACATCATAAAGTGTGTTTAAAGAAAGAATAAGTTTGAAATGTCCAGAAATATTTTGAGAAATGGGGAGAAAAAAAAATTAGATCAAAAGCAAAAGTTCGTTAAATAGAGAATGCACTTCGCTATTTGAAGTTTATTTTACAAAGAAATTCGCAAAATGTTCTTGGTTCCAAGGAAAATTTCGCAAAATAGAGGTTCGTTAAATAGAGGTCCAAATGTATTTCAAAAAAGTGGTACCAATCAACATATCTGAATTAAAAAAAGCAGCCCACTGGCAACACTGCTCTCGCGACGAATTTCTCAAATGATAACCCGCGGTGAGAAGAAAACAGCTACAAGCAACTCTTAGCTTCCATAACATTGACTTTATCACAGCAAGAGTTTGCAATTTACGATCGACGAGTGGCCTAACTTAGGTTTGCTAGTTGATTAATAATTCTCAATTTCTACTTCTAGTTTTTTTGGTTTAAACTTTTCATTTTAGAGCATGCAAAAAGAACACCATTCGTAAGAGGGCTCTATTTTCAACTTGAGAAATTTTTTCCCTTCATCTGCTCAGGCTTATTATTAAAATGGCTTTGGTGAACCTTCTTGACTAGCCGCTACAATGGAGTTATGAATACAGAGCAGGAGACATATAGTGTGTTGTCTAGTAGTTGCAAGTGTAGTAACTGAGGAGGTTGCCTTAAGATGGCTGCTGTTTGTAATCAGATCGCCAGTTTTTGATTACAGTAGGTGAAAACATCAGCCAGTAAACTTGTATAGAAAAGCTCGTCGCATTTAAGTGCCTTATTCATAGAAAAATTCTCTCACAAAAATGGTACAATATTTCTATTTATTTTTACTGGTGTCAGTTTGCTATGTATTATAAGCTTTTCACTGACACTGACAGGAGGTTGTCTTGGTTGCCACAATATGGCGCAACTACTACCGCTGAAGTAAACTTCTACCAGTAAAGATGAATATCAGTTTTTGCCATTAATTTTGACTGAAATTTTCCATTAATAAGGCGTTTGACTAAAGAGAAAATTTCTACTGAATTTTACTGGTGGAAGTTTTCCCCGGCAGTAATGAATCTCCGCGAAAGCGGTTGAAGCTTCACTATTTTAAGTATATGTCGGTTCCTCTTTCTTCATAATTCCATGACCGCTACTGGTGTTACTCATACGCGGTAGTATGTATGGTATTTTCTTTTGCTGCACCATCTGAATAAATGAACACACGCCTAATTCCCTCATCGCTCCTGCCGTGAAAGCAAAATAACCCTTCGTCGTGATTTTAAAAGTTACATTTTTTATACCATTGAAGACTGGCCAATTTGTTTTCTTTTGCATTTCACTTTTTCTTGTCTCATAATAGACCAGGAGGCGGCAGCACAGACAATCACCTCATCGAGTTCATGGCTGAAATTCCAGAAATAGTTAAAACTTGATTAGCATATTAAAACGCAATCGGTATGCCAAGTCATATCTTGGTGGAAAACACATGAAAACCCTATTTTAGCGGTTGACTCGTACGTTTACCATTATGTTTTCCTGCACCCAAAGGTATGGAAACCATGGAACTATTAATAAAGAGGAACTGACATAGCCTTAAAATAATAAATCTACAACTGTAACCGCTTTTGCAGATGTTGATTACCGCCGGTGGGAACTTCCACCAGTAAGTTTATATAGAAACTTTCTTCTTACATAAACTCCTTAATAATGCAAAATTTCAATTTGGCAGAAACAGATTTTCATTTTTACTGATGGAAGTTTAGTTTGGCGATAGTCAGGCTCTGCGTTTCCGCCATAATGTGACAACTCCTGAAAAAAAAAACTGACTGTTTTACAATGCAAACTGACACCAGTAAAAGCAAAAAGAAATTTTTACCATGTTTGTGAGAAAATATTTCCATGTTTAACCCTAGAACTACCGGAAATTTTACTCAAGTTTTATAAAAACATTCTACACCAGAATTTTTACTTAAAACTATTTAATTTGTTTATTTAACTTATTATTGTCTGATTTATACATTTAGTTTGTTTTGAAGAAATTTCTGGTTTGAATAGATATTTTGAATTTACATGTCGGGTCCATTGGACCCTTCTGGTAGACAGAGGGTTAAGACGATTAAATAAGACGAAATTTTCTATTCAATTTTACTGGTGGGAATTTTTCCCCCGGTGGTAATAAAAACTGTAGATCCCCTTTAAAAAAAGCAGTCGCCACCTTGTGACAACACCCTCAGGTACTTCACTCGCAACTGGTAGACAGTACACTATATGCCTCGTCCTCATTATTCATAACTCCATTATGGAAACATGGAGGACTGGGAGCAGGAAAACACAGAGGCAAACCTACGAGTCAACCGCTAAAATCGGGTTTTTTGGTGTTTTCCACCAAGATAAGAATTGGCAGATCGATTGCGTTTTAATATGCGAATCGAGTTTTAAATATTTCTGGAATTTCAGCCGTGAACTCGATTAGGTGATTATCTGTGCTGCCTCTTCCCTGTTTATAAGGAGTTAAAAAAATATATCAATGTAAAAATTCTAAAAATTAAAAATGTAACCTATTACTTCATATAAGAACTTACAGTCTAAATATAGATAATTTATAATCGTATCTTTTCTAATTATAAGCTACTTATATTATTTAATTAGTATAGAGGAAACAGAATTGGCCAATTTTTGTAAAAGCATTCCTTACGCAAAATATTCTCCTGATTTCTGTATACAAGTGCATTTTAATGATGCTTAATGTTATCTAGAACGAGAAAAAAATATGAAACTAGTCAAAATATTTGAACATTTAAACTTCCAGAAATTTGAAAATTGTGAAAATTTTGTACCACCTCCTCAAATGTGAGAGGAGTGAGGCATATGAGAAATATGGAGAAATTCATTATTTACATTACATATACATGAAAGCGTTATTTTGTTTTATTTATTACTATATGCGCTACAAAATTTGCAGCTGAAAGGCTTAAAATATCTGTAGTTGTAAAGTCTGTTTTTTATACCTCAAAGGTAAGTAGTGAGAAGTATTTGGCGTACGATATTGCGATTTAACCCTTTCAGGGGCAAAGTACTGCTATTCACAAAATGCTGAAATGAATGAGTGACACCAGTATTTGAAAACAAATGTTTTTGAAAATCAATAAAAGCTTTTCCTTACGTTCTTAACAACAGGACAATTTTCATTAAAAAAAACTGGTGCCAATGCGGCAATTAGGAATTAAAATTAAGTGGTCCAAAAATGAACTACCGCCCTTCAAGGAGTTAATACTTTGACTATGAGGTTGGAATATATGTGGTCCCAGAGTCTACTGCTTTATATTATTTGTACCACTTTTTGAAAACGATTTTCTTCAATATTCTTATACTAAAATAATTTCAAGAGGAATATACCACAAAGAAAGTTTTTTGTAAATTGTGGTAAACATGAATAAAAAAATAGCTGTCGTCGTAGTCTGTAATTAAAAGGTTAAACGGAAATGCTTCTCATGCTAGAAAGTTTAAAAAAAAAATCCAAAAGTTTCCTATAGATGGCAATATATCATCAAATCCGAAAAAATCCCCTCAAGATAAGCAGCTACCGGCAATTTCTTATACTATGTACTACCAGATTTCAACACGTGGAAGAAAATTCAATACTGTTTGGATGCGATTCGATCTACAAAAAGCGCGTACGTTGAAATGATGTAGTAGACTGTACAAAATAAATGGTTTGTAATTGCTTAAGTTCCTGATGCGTGTTTTCATATTTAAAGGTACAAAACCATGTATGGGGTAATTTTTCTAACCTAAATTATTTCACAAATAAAACTTTCAATCATGAGCAGGATTTTCATTCAAGCGACACTCTCGTACGGCAGTTACTTCAAAAGGCATCACGGATTTTGCCCCCTGCCCACCACTCTGCGTCGATTAGATTTACCCCTTGAAGGTGGGGGGGGGGGCGGTATATTACATCTACTACTTAATTTTAATTCTAAAATCCTACACTGACACCAGAACTCTGGAAGTAAATTTTGCATTCATAATGTGCGTAAGAAATACACTTATTTATTTTCAAATAAATTTGTTCGTTAATCCTGGTGTCATTCAATCATTTAAATGTTTCAGCAACTGAAGTCCTTTGCCCTGAGAGGATTAAAGATATTGTTAATTGCGCATGAACTTCGTTGCTGAAGTAAATGAATTTACATGATTCGTACGGGTCCTTGAATTTACAGACTAAGAAATTCTTCGGTACCAGTATTTTCTTATAGAATATCTCTCCTTGAATAAAGCAAAATTTTGCGCGTTTAACCCTTTATCTACTGCATTATGACCTACTGCAATTTTTTTCATGTACTTTTTTTTTTCAGTTACTACAATGAAAATTAAAGGATAACCGTAAAAAAAATACTCACCCGTGAGAAATTTAATTATTTAGAGGTAATTAATTAAAGTGGTACTTTAAAGTACCGTCAGTACACTATGAGTAAAATATCGTAACAGAAAACCTACAAGGTATTTCAAACGGCACCAGAATTGTGGTAAAATATTTTCGATTTGATAAGTATGTGAAACTTAGCCTTTTTCATATTTATAAATATTTTTTTTGGCAAATTCCAGTGCCAATCATTTATTTCAACACTTTAGCATTGAAAATGCTTTGCCCATGAAAGGGTTAATTTTTTTTTGTTTCGATCTTGTTAGCAGTCCTTTAGTTATGCGACGTCTATATTCCAGTAACAACATTTTCTCTCGCATCTCCACATATTTAACATATGAATTTACATAAGCCATTTCTAGCAAAGAAAAAAAAGAGTCGGTGCCACAACTTTTTCGATTTCCTATAAAAATTAATAATGAAACAGAAAAGAAATGCGAGTAAAATGAATACTACACTACATTTTAGTAATTACATTTCAAAGCAGATGAAAACGATGGATAACTACAGACGAAAAGTAAACAAGAATTTTTTCTATAACACCCAGTGTACTGACGGTACTTATAAGTACCACCGAGTAATTCAACTGTCAAATCAAATACATATACCGTTTACCTAAAATAGCTGGTAAAATTGTATTCTAAGAGCATAATGAACACATAAAAAAATCCAACAAATACCTTACATCTTTTACTGTAGTTTCAGCAATAAAAAGACGAGCGTGAAAATCTTTACAAAATGTCGGCATAAAACACATCGACTGTTTCAAACATAGCCTCTTTCCTCGCTAAAATAACAAACCTAGAACTACTGCTGACATTTGTCCGGATAAAGTGGAGTTAAAAGAGTGTTTTCGTAAAGGATGAAATTTGAAAGTGAGTGGTACTTATAAGTGTCGTCAGTAGATAAAGGGTTAAATAATGCAATATGCAAGAATGACTCCCTATAAAAAAATTATGATATTTCGCATTTAAAATAATGGTACCCGTACGAACCCTGATTTGTAAAAGAAAGTGTAGGCATTAAATTAATAAATTCAATGAATTATCGTTTCACAGCCTTGCTGAAATTGCTAAAAAAAGTTACAAAAAAGTTTCGACGTAGTAAATGTGCAAATTTGATAAAGACAATGTATGTTTAACCTCTTAACTCTTGCTCTCGGTGAATATGATGGGATGAGTTGTCGTTGTCTATTTTTCGTGCCCGTGATATTGCCGACCTGAAGATTTAAAACCGTAAAAAGCTTCTGAAACCAGAAATTTTTAACTGGCATGTCCATTAGGTGGGTCGAAAAAGAGCGAAATTTTTCATATCAATTTCTAATAGAGCGGAAAAGTTGCCTTTTGTAGTTAGAAGAATAATGCAAAAAATATTTTTGAAATCTGTTGATATCTTTAGGTCGCGAATCGCACTTGAATTTTGGAAAACATGGTAAAAATTGACGATTTTTGAAATTAATGATGAAAATTGTAAAAAAATCATACCTACTTCTAGTAGCGTATAATATTTCCCTTTCGGAAATTCTAGAATAACGTAAAAAAAAAAAAAAAAAAATTAAATTCGTTAAAATCTTTAGGTAGGTGATTTTGAATTTAGGAAAATATTGTCAAAATTGATGAAGTTTCGTATAAATGATGAAAATTATTTTTTTTCTGCACATCAATGTCTAATAATGCAAAAATATTGCTTTATGGGCATAAAAAACATAATGTAAAACTAATTTTAGATCAGGTTAATGTCTTTTGGTTGTGAATTTTTTTTTTTTTTTTAATTATGAAAAGTTTTATAAAATATTTTTATCAATTATTTTATTTATACCCTCTGTCTACCAGAAGGGTCCAATGGACCCGACATGTACATTCAAAATATTTATTCAAACCAGAAATTTCTTCAAAACAAACTAAATTTATAAATCAGACAATAATAAGTTAAATAAACAAATTAAATAGTTTTAAGTAAAAATTCTGGTGTAGAATGTTTTTATAAAACTTGAGTAAAATTTTCGGTAGTTCTAGGGTTAAAGTCAAAAAATTATATTTAAACAAATAATGAAACACTGCTTATTAAACCTCTTTTGAACAGTAATGGTTGAAAATTTTTTCAACGATAAGGAGCGTGAAATGATTGTGAAATTCTCCCTTACCTGTATTTTGTACTATAACAACTTGTACTGAGAATTTTCTTTATAAAACTTTGGCATTATTTATTGCGAAAGCAAATCAAGTTTAACATAGCAATCTGTGTTATTTCGACCACCTAGTTTTTCAGAAGTTTCAATCAAAATTTTCAAACAGTATTCCACAGTTTATGTCTGGCACGGAAATGCCTTTATGTTTTTCAGCTCCAATACCGAAAGAGCTTTTGAATGAATCAAAAACAAAATGCTCTAACTTGGTTTAACCCTCCGTCTACCAGACGGGTCCATTGGACCCGTCAGGTACATACAAAATATTCATTCAAACCAGAAATTTCTTTAAAATAAACTAAGTATATAAACCAGACAAAAATAAGGTAAATAAATAAGTTAAATAGTTTTAAATAAAAATTCTGGTGTAGAACGTTTTATTAAAACTTGAATAAAATTCCCGGTAGATCTAGGGTTAATAAAATTTCGCAAAGTTCTCGTCGCTCTTTCGGTCACTCATTGCATTGCTTTCCAGATCCGTCTGAAAATCAATTCCCTTATATTTTCTTATTCTTCTGTTTTCATTGAAAATAACAGGTTTTGGGAATAAGCAAAGATGGCTTTATGCTCAGTAAAAGAGAGTATCACCTCCTGCATTTTTTTTTTAAGTGACGCTATGTTTTATTGCCTTGAAAGTATGCATTGTACCTAAAAAATATAGAATGATTCCTCTCAATGTCAAACCATGCACACGCATATGTCTTAATGGCGAATAACAGAAATTGTTTCAATTTATTGCTGGGATTTTAAATGGATACGTACAGTCCGATTGTTCTGTTCTCGGTCAGTCAGAAATCACCCTCGATTTCGAACAGCAACATCTCCAGGATAGAAGCCAATTGTAAAGCATTGCATATTTCAAGATGATTCATTTTTAAAATCTTAACTTAAGACATTTGGTTTTTAACAGCAGTTATTGGGATATTGCATTTGATTAATTGAAACTAGAGATAGACAGTGTTACACTAGAAGGTGGTGGCTTACACTTTTAGAAACCGGCAGAAAACTGTTCAGTCATTAGACCTTTTTTACCCGACTGAAAAGAAGGGTTATGTGTTTCACGCGTATCTGTGTATGTGGATTTCTTTATAACCTCGAAACATCCCAACGGCTGGATGGATTTTAATGAATGAAGCCTCTATCAATTCGTCTTAACGGACCAGTGGTTATAGGCTAGGTTTTGTTTTTATAAATTCAAAATGGCGGCCGTAAAATACAAAATGGCGATAGAGACGAAAAAAAAAAATTACGCAGCCTGTTAAGTGGCATATCATTGGATAGGTCTTTCAAAATGAAGACGATGTTTCATTGACTATTTTACAGTCAGAAGCTCCGTTTAAATATTACACAACCTGGAAGTTGCGCATGTATTGTGGATTTCTAGCTTTACTGCAACTCTAACCATCATAGACATCTATAGACCTCATCAGATCAGTGTTTATAGATAGGAACTAACAATTAAACACAACTTAAAAGTCATCAATACAAGTAAATAAAAAAAAATAGGTAAATAATATAAACAAGTAATATAAAAAAAAATATTTTAAGTCAATTCCTACTTAGGTCAATAAGAGAATTTATTTTTCTCCCATTCTTCTTTCATCTTGTGTGGCGCTTAAAGGGCCTTGATCAAGAAGAGGGCTCTCTCGGTCTTAAAATACCTTGATCAAGAAGAGGGCTTTCTCGATTATTGAAAATTAATTAATTTAATTTAATTGATGAATTAATATTTGAAAAATAACTGGATTAACAGCAAGTATCATCCACTACAAGATTAAAAAAATTATTTGAGCTTGATTGGTTGAATAATAAATATTTTATAAACGATTGGAAATCTGAACAAGATACATATAGCGAGAGTGTGAGCTAACAGTAGGAATTGAAAAAAAAAATATTTTCACATTGATGAGAAATAATCAATTAGTTCGCTTTTTACGCAGTCGGGATTTTGATTTTTTAAATTTAATTGTTTTTGTAAATGATGTTTACTTGATCGTATTTTGAAGGTACGGCATGTTATTGACGACATTATGGTCAGAATTAAATAAAATTACGGTTAATAACAGTTATATGCAAAAACGGTCGAATGACTAGAGAGTTTACTGAATTTTTTAAATAATGTACCTATAGGACATAAAAATAATGGCTGTTCTTTGCTTTTTCCATCAATATGTTGAAACAAGTGCCTAGAAGGCAATTCAATGAAATGCAAAAGGCAAATATACCACTGCAAGTGTTTCGCAATCGGCAATTCAAAATTTCGAATAACAACTTTTTTCAATATTGTATTGATAAAAGTACCGTCACATCCCACTACAACGACATCTAAGGATGTGTTCGGCTCAGATAGATATAAAACAGCGCTTTTAAAACTGTCTTTAACGGTTCTTGTTGTAGTAGTAATATAACCAAGATACTTTGAATCTGACACCCGAATTAAAGAAATGTGCTCTTTTTGACAATGTTTTCCGAAATTCAAATCCATTAGCCTCCTAAGATATTAACTAATTAAATAATTTTTGCGTTATTCCGCTTATTGCAAAGGTTGACTTTTACTCACTATTAGAATTATGTCTGAATATATATATTTTTTATCATTTAATATCAAAAATAGCCAATTTTGTTCATATTTCCCCACATACAAGTACAATGCGCGACCTAAAGTTATTAAATTATTTTAAATAATTTTTATGCTATTCATTTTAATGTAAAAAGGTGACATTTACGCACTATTAGATGTACGTATGAATATTTTTAAATTTTCACCATTAATTTCAAAAATCGCGAATTTTCATCATATTTTCTAAAATTCAAGTGCGATGCGCGACCTAAAGATATTAACCGTTTTCAAAAATCTTTTTTGCGTTATTATTCTGATTAAAAAAGACAACTTTTCTGCGCCATTAGAAGTTGATATGAAAAATTTCCCTAATGTCCATACGGAGTCTTTGAAAATTCGCATTCAGTTTAGTTTGTACGATCTCTGAGTAATTTATGAATTGTTATGAATCAAGAATTTCTTATGAAAATTTGATTTTATTTGGCAATCATAATTTTATGTATACAGTGCGCAGCAAAAGTTTAAACAATGATCGTTTTCTTTTGTACTGAGAAGTATGTAAATAATTGTTTTAACTCAACAGTCATATATTACTGGCGACTTATCCTTTACTCACAAACAATAAATTTTAATTTATCCACTTTACATAATATATAATGACAAAAAATTAACATTGTGGCAAAAGTATAGGCAATCTGTGTATTTATAGAAAAAATATCCATAAATTAAAAATCGAACTCCACCTACATTATCTGCTATTTGTGCAAAAATGTGACTTTCCATCGAAGAAACTAAATCCTGCATCACTTGGGGGTCTATTTCGTGCCAAACACGCTCAACAGCAGATCGAAGTTCCTTTACAGAGGAGTATTGTCAAAAAATTGTGTAAACCGTATGAGATATTATGCGTTTCGATTTTCGAAAAGTTTCCGATTAGGTTCAGATCAGGGCTACACGCGGGACAGTCGAAAACAATAATATTTTGAGAGTTAAACCAATTTTTTGATTTGTATGAAACATGAATGGACGCATTATCTTGCTCAAATACATACTTTAGAAAAGCTAAAAATTCACCAAATGGCTGTAAATTGTATTCCAATGTATGTATGTAGTGTTACGCTGCTTGCAACCATTGAGAAACTCCAGAGATACTTGAGCATTAAAACAAAATGAGGCCCAAATCATTAAGCCTTTCGGGAAAAGCTAAAAGTTCACCAAATGGCTATAAATTGCATTCCAATGTATGTATGTAGTGTTACGCTGTTTGGCAACCATTGAGAAACTCCAGAGATACTTGAGCATTAAAACAAAATGAGGCCTAAATCATTAAGCCTTTCGAGGGCGGTGTTCTTGAAAAAGGACACCTAATTTTAATTCCAAAACTGACAATGTCACCAAGAATATTTAATTAAAATTTTCCTTTTATAATGTACTTGAAAATAAGCAAGTTCATATTTTCTAAAAAATTGGTTTATAAATAGTGGTGTCAGTCCATTATTTCAACAGTTTTTAAACAGAATTACTCCGCGACGGAAAGGGTTAAAGAGCCCGGTTCATTTTCGTCAATTTGTTGTGAGATTTCAAGGGTGGTTGTTTTATCATTTTCACGTAAACTAATTTAGATCTTTCATTAATTCATCTACGAAAGTATGCGTTGACACAGAGAGATCTGATTCACTTTTAATGCGACTAGCAATTATCATTTGTCTTGATGCCAGTTTATGGATCCTTCTACTATCTAGTTTTCTGGCCACATGAGTCCTCCCAGATCTATGTTTTTCTTTGCTAGAGTCACCCTTAGAAAGTACTTGATAGACTGACAGCTTTGGACGATTCAAAGTAGCTGAAATTTCTGCAACAGTCTTCCTTTTCGATTGTAGCTTCCATGCTTTAATTACTTCATCTGACTGAAAATTTCTAGCTCGCGGCATCTTCACTAACAGATACTATCGCGAGGTGCACTTAAAAATTTCATGCATGTGACGTCATGAGTTTGAAATTTGCGTTTTTCCGTGAACAGATGCCAAAAATCACGAAAGTGTCTAAACTTTTGCAATATGGATATTTCACCTTTTTTTCAGTTAAGTTAAATAATATACTATATTAAAACCGTTATTTTCATCCTAAAAAGTTTAAAATATATTTAAAAATGAGTACAGCCATTTGCATAACCCAAGTGTTCGTATTTTTTATTTAAAGGTTAAATAACACCAGTGTCTAAACTTTTCCTGGGCAGTGTTGCCAGATGGACTACTTTTTTTAAATTCAGATTCTTGATTGGCACCACTTTTTTGAAATGGTAAAATGCGCCTTAATTATTGACATATTAATTAAGGCGAAAACAAGGGTAATTTTACCGTTTCAAAAAAGGTGTGGCGATCAAGGAATCTGAATTAAAAAAAAGTAGCCCACTGGCAACACTGTTCCTGGGGACTGTATATGTTATTTCATAGCTGCCAACATCTTACGCCTTTTTTGGATCACAACATTGTAATAGAAATTTTTGCTTTATTTAATCGGCACATTTCGACGATTTAAGAAGGTAAAACTTACTATTAAATTTTTGTGGTACAAAAAATCTTAAGAATTGGCAGCTATACTATTTTAACCCCTTAACCTACGATTTACTTTTAACAGCTCCACGGTTTGGCAAATCCATAGCTACCACTAAAATTTAATAGAGATTTTCGCCTTGTTTAATCATGGAATTTCGACGATTAAATTAAACTATATTTACTGTGAAATTTTAGTGGTAAGAAGAATTTACATTTGGCTCGATCATCGTACGCGGGCTATGCCCGTCATTGTAGGTTAAGGGGTTAACGGTCGCTTAATATTTGGAAAAACTATCCAAAAAGTACCTATTTTTTTTATCACAGAAATTGAATAATTATAAGGTTTCTATATAAAATATGCAATTATTTTTTTAAGCCGAAAAAAAATGTTACAGAACAAATTCATATTTGTGGAAAAGCAATCGTGCGAGAATTCTATGTTTTAATGTTTGTTTTACACTGCTGGACAGATAATTACACCTGTTTATTTTCTATTTAATTTATATCCAAAATTGTTAATTGGTCCAAATCATCCAAGCAACCTCATAGCAAATTGGTATATAATTTTATATACCTTAGATAAATTCAAATAATATAAGTGATCGTAATTACATAATTCTAGTAGAAGAGCAACGCGAAGCATTAATAAAATTAAATTATAACTCGCGTCAAAATGTAATTATTAAATTTAAATAATTACGAATAAAATTAAGAGTTTGCGTTGTGAATTATTTAGACGAACTCTGCCACTTATGAATTAAACTAAATTTAAGCTGTAAAAATAAATTGACACACCTTAAACATTATCAATTAAATAATTACAGAAACTTTTTAAAACTTGATTAAATATTTTATTTACATTGAACACAACTATATACAGAAATACATAATATTAATTCAAAAAAAAGAAAGCAATACTTTTGTTTGCTTCTCATTATTTTAAGTATATTTAATCTTAAAAAAAAAAGACAATATTTTCATTTTACTCTAATTATTATATATTTTTCTTTTTGCTAAAAGAATAATTCTCTTTCATTTTTAAATTACCTTAATTTTAATTAATTATCGGTTTTGTCGGATCTCAGATTACTCTCTACCATAAAATATCAGAAAAGTATTTTTATGATTTTTCATATGATCTTAAGTGGTAAAGGAAAAAGTATAAAGTAGTACCCTTTTTTAATATACGGGATGGTGGCCTTTATTCATCAAATTCAGAGTTGTCGCGTTGCTTAGGATCATATTCATGTGTCATCCGGAATTCGCTTCGTATCAGAGCGGCAACATCGGGATGGCAGGATGCATAGCTACGGACCTCTGTAGAATAATCCACTTATTTTTAACTTCAGGAAGACATCCTCAATTTGGCTTGCTTAGGCTCACTCCGATATGTACATCAGGAAGACATCCTCAATTAGGCTTGATTAGGCTCACTCCGATATGTTCATCTCGCCTGGGCATTACTAGGGCTTTCGGGATTCATTGCACGGGCTTTCAGGAGAGCTCCTGCGTCCTCTACATCTTTTTTCAGACTCCATTTTTTAAACCTTATTCTTCTTGCACCCCAACTCCTGCAGTGGGTGGAACTATTTTTGTCTAGTCCACTGTTATTGGATGTGAGAAGATTTTTTATTATACTTCGATAGGCCTATTAGCTAACAGTCTGCAAATGGCCCCTTACATATACTTTAATATTATTATCTGCCATAAGACCTTTCTTTTTCACATATTAGATCTTTATTTATCATCATCAAACAAATTTTTACAAATAATTTTAATTATTAATAATTATTTTGGGTGTGATATATTTCGAAACATGCAATACAAAGTCCAACATCACAACATGGAACTATTAATAAAGAGGAACTGGCATATCCTTAAAATAGTGAAGCATCAACTGTAACCGCTATCGCAGGGGTTGTTTACTGTCGGTGGAAACTTCCACCAGTAGATTTATATAGAAATTTTCAACTTATTTAAACGCCTTAATATTACAAAATTTCAGTCATAAATAATGGTAGAAACAGATTTTCATTTTTACTGGTAGGAGTTTACTTTGGCGGTAGTTAGGTACTGCGTTTCCGCCATATTGTGACAACCAAAGAAACAAACTTGCAGTTATACAATGCATACTGACACCAGTAAAAACAAATAGACATTTTTATGACATTTTTGAGAAAAATTTCCATGAATAAAACGCCTAATTAAGACGAAAATTTCTATTCAATTTTACTGGTGGGATGTTTGCCTTGGTGGTAATCAGAAACTGAAGATCCTATTTAAAAAAAGCAGCCGCCATCTTGTGACAACCTCCTCAGTTACTTTACTTGTAACTGGTAGACAGTACACTATATGTCAGCTCCTCTTTATTCATAACTCCATTCATCACAATCAGCGCCAAAAACCAATCCCGAGAGCTAATATTTAAAGACTTCACACCGAAATGCCAGCGATGACAGCGATGACCACCTCGGGAACTCAGCTTTCGCTTTAGAGTGTTAGTGCAATCCCGAAGGGTAGACCACATCCACTCTTCCCGACTCTCAACCAGAGTCTGAGAGGAAGCGTCGGGTCCCTGATCAAGCTGCTGAGATTTATTTCGGTTATTGTGACATTTACAATTACAATCACAATTGGCTACCCAATTTTTCTGGGCGAACCGAAGATTTCACATCGAGATATAATTATACTGCTTTTTTAACAGTACATGACTGTATGTAGTGATTACATGAGGACCATTTTACCTAATGTGATTGCATAATTGTTTACAATTTTCTTGGATATATATACGTCACAGTACATTTAACACACAATATTTAACATGACAATTAGAAACACATTACAACACAATATGAAACACTTACTATTTACATGACTGTATGTAGTGATTACATGAGGATCTTTAATGTGATTGCATAATTATTTACATTTTTCATGGATTTATATACGTCACAGTACATTAAAAACACAATATTGAACATCACAATTAGAAACACATTACAACACAATATCAAACACCTACTATTTACAATTTACACATACTAGAGTTTGGAGAGATGCACAAGATAAAAATTCAAAAGTGATAGAAGTTTCTGGCACCCGCTAATAACCCGTTTCTCCCTCCATGCTACACCCAAGTGATGGAGTCGGACTAGAATGGCTCTGGATTTGAAAAGATGTACTCGTTTGTTTCTATAAACCTCATGCATTGTATGATCTTGTTGAGTAGTTGCAGTTTCTCTTTTACATCCCGCCACCAACTTGCTAAATTCATACGTGTGTGTTTTTTGAGATGATAATGCGATGTTAATGTACAGTATAATACATAGTGTAACGATGTTGACGGCAAGCCACAAATACATAGTGGGTGGTCTCTTTTGTTAATTTTGTATAAGTGTTCATGAAAGGGGCCGTGATTTGTTAAAAATATGTGTAAGTATCTATTGTTTACGAACTATTTGTGGTCAACCAATGGCAAGAATTCCTTCGTATATCGGCCTGTGTCTGATCCAGCGTTTTTGCCAATTTTTTGACAGATTCAGCTTTGTCTGTGATTTTAGTGAAGAAGCTTGTAAAATTTTTTCTGGTTTCAGTAGTTTTTTCGAGCAATAAATCTCTAGCCCGGAAGTATGACGGGCACGAGAAATAACGAACGACACCTCGGCCTACATTTTTGTCTATGTATGCACTTCGATAATGGAGTTAAAAATAAAGAGGAGGAGATATATAGTGTACTGTCTAACAGTTACGAGTGAAGTAACTGAGGGGGCTGTCACAAGATGGCGGCTGTTTTTATTAAATCGGAACAACAGTTTCCGATTACAGCCTGGCAAACTTCCCAACAGTAAATTTAATAGAAATTTTCGTCTTATTCACGCCCTTGAGGGGCAAGCAACTACGCTTGTGAAATGCTGAATTCCCACCGTAATCTTGGAAAAATTCTATTTCAAAATAAGTAAAAGCAATTTTACGGCTTTTTTCCACCAACGTTAGAAATGTAAAATTTAATAAAATTTTTCTGTTGTAAAACCTCATTAATCGTAGGTGGTATATAATATATACCGGTGCCCCTCAAGGGGTTAAAAGCCTTATTCTTGGAAATATTTTCTCACAAATAGCATAAACATTTCTATTTTTTTTTACTCGTACCAGTTATTATAATCTTTTTTTCTGACTCAAACAAGAGGTTGTATAGGTTGTCGCACTATGGTGAAACGTAGATCTTGGCTACCATCAAAGTAAACATCCACCAGTAAAAATGAATATCTGTTTAAGACTGAAATTTTGTATTAATAATGCTTTTAAATAAGGAGAAAATTTCTATTAAAATTTACTGGTGGAAGTTTCATCCGGTGGTGATCAGCCTTAGCGAAAGCGGCTACAGTTGAAGCTACACTGTTTTAAGTATACATCAGATTAACACATTGAGGACAGGTCACGTGAATTGATGTTTTCGGGGATCTAGGGAAAAAATATTACTGGTACCGAGGATTTTGTAAGATTGAGTAAAGAAGGTGTAATCCAGGCATGCTTATTTCTGATTGATTGTGAGCGGGGTTTAATATCTAACGACATTTGTAAACGTAAATTTCGTGCTCCTTTTCGAAAAATGATCCGTACTCGATGTGTTAATAGTTCCGTGTGTGTCAGATTCTCTTTATTAACACTCTCGCTGAGCAACCCGAGATTTCCACGGGCAATGTAAAAGTAGAAAAATTTGCGCAACCATGCATTTTCCCGTCTAATTAACCATCCTTGATTATTCCTACCAGTTATTTTTTATTATAAATTTTGCCTTATTTAATCGGAGCATTTTCCCGATTAAATTAGACAAAAAGTTTTGTTTTGAAAAACCGGTGACAAAAGAATAAAAATTCTTAAAAGACCCTCGTCGCGAAGGGGTTAAATGAGCTATTTTTATAAAACAATTACGCATCGAGAGGGTGAATAGTTCCATGCCTTCTTGTGCAATTTTTGTTTACCTGATAATTAATTTAAAAATATTTTATTATTTCACAGCCAATTTTTTCTGATGTGAGAGTATTTCAAAGATTTAGTTTTTTGTATCGTTTAAGATTAATTTCCTTCTATTTTTCAGGAATGACATACACATAGCTGCCAACATCTTTCGCTTTTTCAGACCACAAAAATTTTATAGTAAATTTTATCTTTTTAAATCGCCGTTATCTGGCGATTAAATAAGGCAAAAATTTCTATTAAATTATTGTGGTCTGAAAAAGCGGAAGAGTTGGCAGCTATGCATACATTAGTTGAAGTGTAAGAATTATTCCTACGTAATTGTGTTTTAGAAGCTTCTTCTCCCCAATTGTCATTGTGAAAAAAGAAGTATTGTTGCTTATTAGATGTTTCAAATATGACTAACTATAAATAAAAAGTATTAAGTTTTTAACCATGAAGTAATTTGCAGGCGTTTAGTTTTCTTATCTATATTTTTAGGAACGAAATCGAATTAACATTCTAAGATCATCAATCTTTTTTATTGTTGAAGAAAAGAAAATTATTTTTAGAAACGTTTAATAATAAAAAAAAATTGCTGATCAAATTATTTTATTAATGAGTGAACTATAGTTCTGTGCGAAAATAAATTGAATAAAGCATAGATTTTTCATGAATAAAAATTAGTAATTCACATATTAAAATTTTCAATTGGCTCATAATTATTGAAATAGGATAAGGCGAATATTTCAATTACAGTAGAAATATAATTTTTTTGTCTTACAGAGAAAATCCATAAAAAGTATTTTGAATTATAAACTAATTAAAGTTATATTAGCCATGTTATTAAATGGATCAGAAACTTAGTTCTACATCATGTTTCACTACATTATGCTGTCAATTTATACTCCAATTTGACGTAAGAATATGTCAGCATTTTAAATGCTTTAACCCTCTTGCTGCGTAATTGTTTTATCAAAATAGCGTACTTAATGCCTTCGCGAAGAGCGTCTTTTAAGAATTTTTATTCTTTTGCTACCGGTTTTTCAAAACAAAAATTTTCGTCTGATTTAATCGGGAAAATGCACCGATTACTTAGGTGCCAACCTCAAACTAATCTTCCGTAATACTTGCGTTAATTTGACTCTGGTTTAGTACGTTTCGAACCAGAATTTTTTAAAAGAAATAATATTAAGTATGTACAACGTAGAAAACTGGAATTAAATAAATTAGTGTTCATGAAATAAATTTTCTGGTCCCAAACGTGGTTAACCTGGTTCAAATTAATCCAGAAATTATGGAAGATTTGTGAAAGGTTGGCAGCTATGCGATTAGGTAAGGCAAAATTTACAATAAAAAGTAACTGATGGAAATGATCAAGGCGGGTTAATTAGACGGAGAAAATGTATCCCCGATGAAATCTCGGGTTGCGCAAATTTTGCTACTCTTACGTTGCCCGAGAATCTCTCGGGTTGCGTAGCGAGAGGGTTAAGGTATGTGCCTACCTTCGGGGCACTTTTTTTGAAAAATAGGAAAAATTTTTAAACACACGTTTTTTTAGTTAGAACAGGGAATAAAACTATCAATTCATATAATTTTTTCATGAAATTGTAATTAACCCATTCGCTGCCAACCACGAGTATACCCGTGGCTTTAATTTATCAATTACTTTGTCACCCCTATTTTAGAATTTAAAGAATTGCCTTATTTATTGGCTGAAATTTCTATGTATTAGTAAAGCGAAATTTACCTTTATGAATTTGTGGTGGCAAACGACTTTCAATAAGATATTTGAAAATTCCAACTTTATAGTTTTAGCAGTGAACGCGTTAACTTTTCAAATTCAGGCAATATTTAGCCAAATTTTGCGTCTATGCCACATCTTCTATGACGAAAACTCAGTAAATTCCACCTTTTTTCAACAATATACTAGCAAACTATTTACCTGTGTTATGAAGCAAAAGATATGCAATACCTCTTAAATTTACTAACATATACCAAATCTTGTATACATAAAATTTCTCATTCATACCAGAAAACTCCTATACTATTCTTTTCTTTATTTGAGACAGACATTTCATGATTACATACAGAAAATATTCTTCTTTGAAAATTTCCGGTATAAAATCAAAATTTTTGAATAAAAAAAAACTCCATTTCAATTTCTTTTCATGTATTTTCTGTGTTTGACAGATTTGTCAGTTTTGTATTTTTTGTATTAGAAAATTTCGATTTCATACCGGAAATTTTCAAAAGAGAATATTTTCTGTATGTAATAATGAAATATCTGCGTCAAATAAAGAAAAGAATGCTATAGAAAGTTCTGGTATGAATAAGAAATTTTGAAATAAAAAAGAGCAGCAAATTGCACCCCTGGTGTTAGTACCTCAATGCGTCACTTCTGATCATACATTCCTATACATTAATTGTTTAATATAGTGAGCTCTACCACCCCTTAAAGTTTGTGCAGTGATTTTAGACTCACTCTGTATATATATATATATATATATATATATATATATATATACATGTAATACAGGGTGTCCACATGAAATCTCCCTGATTTCAAATGTTAATTGTGCGGAAACTATAGGTCCTAAAGATTTGCGGTTTTCTGTATCGTGGATAGCAATACACGTTTGTTTTGCTGCAAAATTTCTTTTTACGAAACAGTTAATTTTTGTTGTATGCATTATTGATAGGTCATGTTATTGCCATTCTTTTATTGCAGGTATTGAGTAATGTGCAAAAATTACTGGACATTCTGAGAGCTACGAACGGAGCCCATATCGAAGTCATGGAACTATTAATAAAGAGGAACTGATATATCCTTAAAATACTGAAGCTTCAACTGTAACCGCTTTCGCAGGGATTGATTGCCGCCGGTGGAAACTCACACCAGTAAATATATATAGAAATTTTCTCCTTATTTAAACGCCTTAATTATGCAAAATGTCAGTCATTAATAGTGGCAGAAGCAGATTTTCATTTTTACTGGTGGAAGTTTACTTTGGCAGAAGTCAGTCCCTTCGTTTCCGCCATCTTGGGTTAACCAGTGAAACAAACTGACTGTTTTGCCAGGCAAACTGACACCAGCAAAAAAAAAAAAAAAAAAGAAATTTTATCATATTTGTGAGAAAATATTTCCATGAATAAGACGCTTAAATAAGATGAAATATCTTCTATAGAATTTTACTGGTGGGAATATTGTTCCGGCGGTAATCAGAAATTGTAGATTCTGTTTTTAAAAAACAGCTGCCATCTTGTGATAACCTCCTCAGTTACTTCACTGGCAACTGGTAGACAGTACGCTATGTGTCTCCTCCTCTTTATTTATAACTCCTATTTTGAAGTGCATATATAGACAAAAATGTAACTATTTCAGACAAATAAACGTTTGCAGCAAAATAATCTTGCTGTCATGATACATCAATAATACATACAACAAAAATTAAATTTTTCGAAAAAAAAAGTGCAGCAAAATAAACTTGTAGTGTTGCTATTCATGATACCGCAAACCACAATTCCCTAGGACTCATAGCTTCCGAACAATTAACATTTGAAATCAGAGAGGTATCATGTGGACATCTGGTACCTTTGAAATAAAAAAATATCTGACACCTTCGTGTAACAATAATGGCCGAAGCTCTAATTGGAAGGTGACATTTAATAATATTATAGATTAATTGTTATCTATACTAATAAAATAACACATCGCTCTGTGTGTGTGTGTGTGTGTTCGCGATGATTAGCAAAATCTACGGCACGTACAAGGCTCAAAATTTTTGTGAAACTAGCCCAAAAGATGATGCACCTGGGATTTAAAATTTTAAAATTCAAATAATTACCTTAATTTTCGGCGTATAATCCATGGATGAAACCATGGAACAGTTAATAAAGAGGAACTAACATATCCTTAAAATAGTGAAGTATCAACTGTAACAGCTTTTTCAAGGGTTGATTACCGCCTGCGAAATTTCCACCAGTAAATTTAATTAGAAATTTTCTCCTTATTTAAATGCCTTTTTAATGTAAAATTTCAGTCACAAATGATGGTAGAAACAGATATCCATTTTTACTGGTGGAAGTTTATTTTGGCGGTTGTCAGGTCCAGCGTTTTTACCATATTGTGACAACCTAGACAACTTCCTGTCAGTGAAAGTGAAAAATGTTATAATATCCCGGCAAACTTACATCAGTAAAAACAAAGAAATTTTTTTACGATATTTGGGAGAAAATATTGATATTAATAAGGCACTTAAATAAGACGAAATTTTCTATTCAATTTTACTGGTGGGACGTTTGCCCAGGCAGTGATAAGAAACTGTTGATACGATTTTTAAGATCTTGTGACAACCTCCTCAGTTACTTCACTCGGAACTTGTAGAAAGTACACTATATGTTTCCTCCTCTTTATTCATAACTCCATTGATCAAACAATCATGTTTCAACCCAGAATTTATTTTAAATAAAATGTAACTTTTTAGAACGCGGTAAATATTTGTCTTCAATTACTGAATAAATTTTCTGAGTCCAAACAGAATTGTTTGATCTGCGGATTATACGCCGGAAATTACGGTAGTTGAGTTATTAACCCATTAACCACTGACGTTGCGTTCGCGCAACAGTCAAAATAATTGCTCATGCAATGAATTAATTACATTGGCGCCACTATTTTAGAATTAAAAAAAATATCTTATTTATTGGCAGGAATTTTGCTATTTTAGTAAAGCGAAATTTACCTTACTGAATTTGTGGTGGGAAACCTGCGACCCCTTAATTTTACAAAATTTACGAAGATCAGTTTAGCAACAACTCTGCAAACAGCTCAAATCTATACTAATAAAATAAACAAAAATGATTAGTCAACTCTTAAGAATTCAATTTTGAGAGTTAAAAAAAAGAAGTCTTCTGGACTGAGATAAAAAAGTTTTGTGATTTTAGGCTTCAGATTTAATCCTTTCATTTGGAACCCTAAAATTCTGACAAAATTCATATTTTCCTTAAACTATGAATTCATGTAGATATTATTTAAGATGTAAGTTCATATCAAAATTATTATTTTTATGCATTATGCAGAAATCATTACATTCAACTTGGCATTTAATTGATGTGATATTTAAAGCATAAAATCAGATTTTTTAAAAATATAAACAAACATATAACAATCATTCTTCTTCCAGTTTTTGAAGACGAGAAATATTTTTTTATTCGTATGTTATTCTATATAAACAGCTCCTACAAAAAGAACTGCCGTGGTCACAAATAGTGATCAAGTATGGAGAATATCAAAAGATTTATTCGTTGTCAATAAATGTCTGTTTTAGTTATGGCGAATTTCTGGACGCAATATATTTCTATATGAAGTAGAGTAGAAGAATAAAGGGCTGCGGACGAAGATTGGCCGCTCGCTGCGGCGGTTAGACTAATAATGAGCTAGAGGAGGCAAGGGGTGGTTCGGTAGCTTCATCGCCCCGAGCCCTCCCTTACCTCTTTTCGGTGTCTTTAATTTGTGTAAATTCCATTTTAAATTTGTCCGGTTTCAATTTTTGATTTTTTTTTTCAATCTCGCTTTTGCTAGAGAGTCTATTACTCGGGACGTGGCTGGGGACCTATGAAACTTGTTTCTGCAAAAGAGTCGGAATAAGTGGAAGAATAAAGGGCTGCGGACGAAGATGGGCCGCTCGCCGCGGCGGTTACTATCTTTCAACAAGAAATTTGAAAATTTCTATCGTAATAGCTTTGGCGGTTAATGGGTTAACACTAGAAAGCTCGCGAGCAGTCATTTTGACAGCTACCAAATGAATATATCTCGGTTCGAAACAGAATTTTTTTTATAAAACTAGTTTAAAAGATACAAAGAAAAAAACTAGTTAAATGGATAAGTTAATAATTCAAAACAAAAATTCTGATGTGAAGTATTTTTCAAAAATGTGAGTAAAATTCTCAGTCTTTCTAGTGTTAATTAACGAATTGCAACTCACTCTCATGAAAAGTACGCTTTTTTTACTGCACTTGTTTCGGTTGGTTGGTTTATAAAGCTTCGCTCATCAAAAATACGCTTTTTCTTTCAGTCTGCTTTCGGTTGGTTGGTTGTATAAAGCATTCGCAGAAATAATTAAATAACCCGGGTTAGAATAAAACAAACAAATTTGGGTGTTTGATATTTTAAGAGTGACTGTTTTTTCAACTAAATATCAAATTTCAGCCCGAAGGTAAAACACATGCTTTGTAATCATATTTGTAACTCATGGAAATTTAAAAGAATAGCTCAGTTTCAACTGTCGTCACACTCTAGCAGCCAGCTTGACAACCCGGCGGACATTTTGTTTGCCAATCGGTTTCCGATTTTTTTGTACTTTGGTTGAATGTATTTGGTTTACAGTAAAACCTGTGTAAGTTGACCACTTGCGGTGCCGCACCTCAGTGGTCAACTTATAAAGAATAATGATAAATTTACTTTTTTTTTACGTAATATTCATACCATGTCATTTTTTTCCCCACAAAAATTTTATTTATTGACAGGTTTTAAAATAATATTGTATTACCATGCATATTTCTAACACCTTATAAAAGAAAAGATTAACTACAAGAATGAATTAATAGTTTTGTATCAATTTTAAAATTAATTAGTATTACTACTATTTATTTTTAAAAAAAGTCAATCAATATACAGCCAGTTAGTGATTCTTCAAACTGTACTAGTTATTACACATAATTTATACAAAAAAACATTAAAAAAATATTTCTGCTTACCAAGTAGCACCTGGGGTTATTGAAAGAAGGGAAGGAATGATAAGAGAATGGAAATAGAAGAAAGAAATCTAGAATCAAAGAATGGAGGGGGAGGGTTGAAAAGCCAATTCCACAAGAGCAACAATGTAAGAATAGATAAGCTTTGAATTATTTACCTACACCTATCACTGCTAAAAGCATTTCCCAGGCTAAGATCTATTTCACCCTTTTAGAAATTCTCAGGGCTCGCAGCGTTCCTAAAATTTTCGCACATTCTTACCAATATTTTAAAACGACAATCTTTATTGGATTATTCTGTTATAAATGTTAAAGGAAACTACCATGAAGAATTTTTATTTAAAATACTGGTAACAAAGTGCGAAAATTTTAGGAACGCTGCGAGCCCTGAATTCTAGTTAAAAAGAAAAAGAAAATAAAACAAAATTTCGTAGAGAGTTACTTTTTTTTATTCATGATTTGTTAGCTTTTTGGATGGTCAAGTTATAAAGAGTTTTGATGGGCATTTTATAATAGTTCTAGTTAGATTTGTATAATTTCAGTGGTCAAGATACAAGATAGACAGGTGGTCAAGTTACAAAGGGTTTGTCTTATAGTTTTGTATAGGATAAATTTGGTTCCTGACAACAGAGGTCAACATAGACAGGTGGTCAACTTACAAGGGGGGGTCAACTTTACAGGTTTTACTGCATCTGCTAAAAAATCGTCGATTTTGGTTGGTGAGTGGAAAATTGGCGGCACGTGGTTAAAATTGATCTATTTAGGTAACAAGAAATGTAGTTTTTAAACACTAAATAAAAGGTTAGAACACTCCTTACTGGCTCTTTTACCACTAGAAATTAGAAATTGCGGCAGTAAGTCCTAGCATTCTAATGTTTCCTGTTGATGTAGTGAGTAGCAACAATTTAAATAGAAATTAAAACTTCTGAAAAATTTTGAAAACGGGAGAGGAAAGGAGGGGGCACAATCGTAGCATTTTCTACAATAAATATGATTTTAGATCTTTTTTTTTTTTCACGTAGCCTACAAACGCATATTATTTATAACATATAAAAATTTCAAAGTGGTGAGGTGTGAGTTCTGGGGTTGCGATTAGTTGCTTCCCCGGAGGAGTGAATTTTCAGAGTTTTTCCGAGTTTCCGAGTTTTTCAGAGTTTTCTCCTTCGATATATCATTAGACAGCCTTTTGATCACTCTTTCAAAAAAATGCATCCCCCGTCACCCCTCTGCCCAATTTGCCTCCTAGGGGCACTTTTCTAACTTTTTCCGAACCCCTCAAGAACGAAAAATCATGCAAACAGCATAGATTATGACACACTTTCCAACACATTCTCAATACTGTAACTCCTATCATTTTCATACATTTGCAGTAATTTTACCACCCTGTAAAAAAAACAAAACAAACCATAATTCACAAGAATGAAAAATCATGCTTACAGCATAGGTTATGATACACTTTCCAACGCATTCTGAATACTGTAAACCTATCATTTCCATTCATGTACAGTAATTTTTTTTCGCCCTGTGCAAAGAACAAAACATAACTAACAAGAACAAAGAATCCTGCTTACAGTATCGATTATGATGCACTTTCCAACCTCAAGAACGAAAAATCATGCGCACAGCATAGCTTATGATACGCTTCACAGCACATTCTGGATACTGTAAACCTACCATTTTCATTGTACAGTAAATTTTTACACCCTGTGCAAAGAACAAAACATAACTAACAAGAAAGTAGAATCATGCACACAGCATCGATTAATATGCACTTTCCAACATATTCTGAATACCGCAAACCTATCATTTTCATCAATGTACAGTAATTTTACCACCCTGTGCGAAGAACAAAACATAACTAACAAGAACGAAAAATCATGCACACAGCATAGATTATGAAACACTTTCCAACATCTGAATACTGTAAACATATCATTTTCATCCGTGTACAGTAAATTTTTACACCTTGTGCAAAGAACAAAACATAACTAACAAGAACCAAAAATAGAGGAAATAACAATAGAAAACATTGAATAAGAAAAAAAGATCATACTCACATATTTGCATCACATGTTCAGATATTACCCAAACAGAGAAAAGTTGATTAACATACAAGACATTATTGTAGTTACAGTTAAGATGGAAAGCAAACAGTTAATTTATCGATTGATTAAAAATTATTCAACTCTAAATTATTACTAACTAAAATTAAATTAAATACAGAGTAAAAACTAAATTTAATTATTTATTTTAAATTTCAAGACCATATATCTAATGAAAAATATTATAATATAAAGTTATAAAGCTACAGGTCAGTTGAGGGAATATAATGTAAATGAAAACTTATTATAAATTTATAATTTTATTGCTGCCATTTATTAGCAAATTAATAAATTGTAATTTAAAGCCATTTTATATAATTAATGCTGCCATCTGTTATCAAATAATTAGTCGTAAATAAAAAGAAGTTTTAATATTATTACAGCCCCCTATTAACGAATAAATCTTTAAGTTAAATTAATAGAAAATTATTTATTATACTAATTCTCAAATATTAAAGTTTATTTCTAATATTTAAAAAATATTTTTCCAAATTAATCAGCTAAAGCTAATTCATTTTTAATCATTTATAAGGTTGATAATAGTAAAGGTCTTGTGTAAATTTATGTACAATAATTAATACTTTTTTTCGTTAACTTTATGCATTTGTCACATATAATTATCCAATTTATCAATATGATAATTATAATTAAATTACATAATTTTTAACTAGCATCTAATTATCATAAATAATTTTAGTAAAAGAAACTAGATATTGTTTTATGTTTTTATATTTATATGTAAATACTACTTTAATATTAATGATATCTCATAAAAACAATATATTTAATAACATCAATAACTATGTATTATGATACATTCTGTAGGGAGAGGAATAGCTTAGCAATTACCACATTTTTTAAAATTATTTTGAGTAATATTAAGTAATAAATATGAGCTATTCAAACCTCGAACCCAACCTCCTCTAATCTTTATATTTTATATATAAACATCAAATTAGTTAAATAAAATTATTGAATTAAGTATTGAGTCTACCTTGTATTTCTGATAACTGTACAGCTTAGAATGATTACGTATAAGTTGAATTACATGCATATGCATGTAGGGGAGACTAGGGACGGTTGACCATACGGGAGGCTTGATCCACCAATCAATTTGTCATATTTAAAAGAATTTCAGAATTTTATCAATATGTGTCAACCAAAGCTACTGGAATGCTCGAACAACAGTCTTCGTTGCATAGAGGTAATCGAAATAGGTATGTAAAAAATCAACTGTGATGCGTTTTCAACATAAAAGTTGTGTTTTTTAGAAATATTTTGTAAGCTTTTTTCAGATAAATTATATCGTAGAAATTTAAGTAAGTAGATTTAAAGTAATTCAGAAATATCGAACTTTCATTCCTGGCATAACGATTTTACAGTGAGTTAGGCTTAACATAACAATGTGATATTCTTTAGAAAAAGGTCTATGTAGGGAGGCTTGACAAATTGCTCAAGGCTCCCTTAATTAAGTGGTTTTGGAAATCTTTTTATTATACACTGTGCATAATGAAAAGTTAATGGTTATATATATAAAAGCATGTAAATTTATTCTGTAAAATGGTGTGATGGAACAGAAAATGTTTAAAACTGACTAAAGAAATATGTGAAAAATTGCTAGAAAATGGGAAAGAGGATAGGAACTTTTTTCCATTTAAATATTACTTATAAAAGGTAAACAGAAGCAGTGGGAAAGACTAGAAAGGACTAGAAAGGATGAAAGTAGCAATCTTACCCCTTACAGAACAAATGGTATGTTTATAAAAAACTTAATTTTAATTCCGAAACGTCACAATGGCACCAGAATTTTGCTACAATCTTTTCCATTTGCTATGTATGTGAAATATAGCCATTTTCGTATTTCCAAATAAATTTGTTCGTATATTCCGGTTCCAGTCATTTATTTCAACATTTTAGTACTGAAAGTACTTTGCTTCTGAAAGGGTTAAAAGATGTCAATGATGAGTACTCATGCAGCTGCAAAAGAACATAGCATGGGTCGAGAAACTTTAGGAAGGTATGGAACCTGTCTCTAACAGAATACTGCCTAAACTGTTAAAATTTCATTTTTCCTGCTGTACAATTACACCTGCTCAGAGAAAATCCTGTTTAAAACAAAAATTTTCTCCTCGGATTTGCGATTGCATCTCAACAGATTTGTTTAAGTATCACATTTTTAAAAATATTTTTTTATAATAATTAAAGCATGTAGCATAAAGTTATTTTTCTTTTTTTAAACTGACTTTATTTCTCTTCACAAATAATGCAATATAGAACAAAGTGGGTCAAGCCTCCCATATAGTGGGTCAAGCCTCCCACATGTGGGGAGCCTTGACCCATTATTTTTTCATGATTAAAATCAATCATTTTTCAACTTTCTTATATATTGCACTTATGCAGCATTTTTTATTTTTTTGATAACTGATTGTAAAACGAATAAAATGATATATAAAACTTCATGCTACCTTCAATATTTAAAAAATAAAAAATCATTTTGTAAAAAGTGGGTCATCTATTCTGGTAATTAATTCTCACCTATATATATATGAAACAACTGTTGTGTTTATAAGGAAGGTAATGAATTTTGCATACAGTAAATTTTTATAATAGTTCAAAATTTCTTCAATGCTTTTTCGTCACTTCAAAACTTTAAAATGATTTTTTAATTCTTATTTCATCAGGTAAACAGAATGAAGAGTAAAAAATGGTTGAAAAATTATACAGTTTTACTCAGTAATTTAAAAACTCTTCCAGTTTCAGACAACGCAACTCTCTCTGTTGACTATAATTTGATTGTTTTTAAAAATACTGAATACCGAATTTATTAGCTAACCTTATAAACATATCACTTATCTCATTGTTATAATTATTACATTAAATGAATTATTGAATTTTAAATTTCACAAAGTTTTTGTAAAGTCTATATATTATAACTTTATAACTATCAATGATTTCGTTTGCATTTTAAAGAATTTTAGTCTTTGTTCACTTTATTGCGTTTCTACTGAATATCTGACAGTACCTAACATCTATATACCAAATTTCATTGCAGTAAAGGGATTATATTTTATTGATATAGCAAAATTCTTGATTGAAATCTCAATTATTGAAGTAAGCATACGCATGCGTATATCACATAAATTCCATTATATCTTTATATCTATCACTGATTTCATTTGCATTCATAAGGATTTTAGTCTTTGTTCAGTTTGTTGCATTTATACTGAATATCTGACAGTACCTAACATGTACATAGCAAATTTCATTGCAATAAAGGAATTATATTTTATTGATATAGCAAGATTCTCGACTGAAATCTCAAATATTGAAGTCAGTTATAGATCACATAAATTCCATTATATCTTTATATGTATGTCTGATTTCATTTGCATTCATAAAAATTTTAGTTTTTGTTAACTTTATTGCATTTATACTGAATATCTGACAGACCGAACATCTATATACCAAATTTCATTGCAGTAAATGAATTATATTTTATTGACGTAGCAAGATTGAAATCTCAATTATTGAAGTCAGCGTACGCAGTTGTATATCACATAAACAGACCTGCCAAGTCTCCGGCAAGTCTCCGGCTTTTTGGATACCAGTATTTTAATACAGAAAATGTTGTTTCATTTAATTAGAACATTTGGACGATTTAAAAAAAAATATTCTCTAAGATAACAATGGTGTGCAAAAAGCCAGAGACTTGGCAATTCTGCATAAATTCTTTTTCTATAAAATTCTTTTATTATGCTTCATCCCTCATAAAAACAAAATTTAAAATTATATAAATATTTAACATTCGGTAAATAATTCAGCATGGATACGAAAAAATGTTCAATATTATTCCACTATCTACAATGGAAATACTTTCATTCAATTTTAACATATTCCCTAAGTATTTCAGACAGTTATGAATTATTTCCTACATAAAAATTTTTATCAATAAGTCTATTTTTTGTGAACGTAAATTGCATTCTAAGAGGAAACATCTCGAAAAGTAACTTCTGTGAGAAAATATAATAAAAGATTTTGATGTTTCCTTAATCAGTAATAGCTAAATATATGTATTTATCTTTTGCTTACAGGTAGATATAGTGAAAATATTAAATTGTTGCGAGGAAAATATTTCTTATTTATTTGCCTGATGTAAATAGAATTTTGACGACATTCTTTTGAAACAAGATTCATATTCAACAAAGAACATTTGTCAGATTTAATCGGAGTACAAGGTGAAGACAGAATTTTTTTTTAAATATAAAACTTTTTATATACGCTGTTAAAACTTTAGTTCAAAGTTAAATCCTGTAACATTAAAACCGCCGGAAATTTTACTCAAGTGTTATAAAAATATTTTACACCAGAATTTTTATTAAAAACTATCTAGCTTATTTATTTAACTTATTTCTCCGTGGTTCATATTTAACTTGTTTTAGAAAGAAATTTCTGGTTCGAATCGAAGTATTTTTATTTGGTACCGGTCAAAATGACCGTTATGACGGTTCTAGTGTTAACACTTAAATGTATGAATTAAGATTGTGTTTTGTTATAATGTTAAGGATTGAATACCAAAAATTTTAAGATAAACTTTTCGCTTTATTTAGTAGCATATTTATGTCATTTTTGCAAGATTAATATTTCTACATAAATATAGTGGTTCCAAAGAACTTGATTTGTTTATTAAATGTTAAAAAAAGGGTTGGAAATTTAATACACTATGTATTTAAGGGTCAATGGTATAAAATAATTGAATTGATGTCTACTGAAAGGAACTAAGGTCATAGTTCGACATTTCCCAAGTCATGGACATAGTGCCTTTCAACACTAAACTTATAAGTTTCTCCTTCCCAAATAGGTAATGCAATGGAGTTACGAATAAAGAGAGGGAGACATGCACAATATTGCCATTAATGACCGGCAACTTTCAATTTTAGACATTTTGTCGAATATTTAGAAATATACTTGACAGATTCGTCTGGAATTTCAGGATTAAAAAGAACAGGTATGACCTTCCATTTAGCAATGTCGATTTGATAAGGGGGGCAGTTAGGGGGTCAGCAAAAAATCAAAGAAAAAGTAATACTTGGGATCACCCTGTAAAATAAAATGCACGAAATGATCTACCGCTACCGAATATATATATATAAAGACATTGTGCAATATGTGTATTCTTTTGTGTAAGAATAGCACGTATATTAATAGAGATATAGCGATTTATTTAAAAGAATTAAAAAATTCTTGCATGTTTTTTGCTTATAACATGCAGGGTTTTCAACCAAATTTAATGCCGGTTTCAGAAAAAATGACAAAATATAGTAGAAACAATATAGTGTGATTGGAATATAAATATAATAAATATTTTAGGAAATATGAGCAGTTGTATGAAATATCTTTTATCTGCGCATGCGGGAACGATAACAAGGATCATTTTACATAATTTAATAGCCAACTCTATTGAGCAACTTATTAAAAAAAATCTAGTCAAATATCGTAAAAATTCAGACAGATATCGGCGTTAAAGTGAGCAAATTTTTAGTTGTTCTCTAAAAGCAGCTGAATGATAAGGGGTTTTACACAAATTGTCATTTTTTATTAACTGACTTTCAGAAAAAAGTTAGTATTTAGTGATTATCAACGAGTAGATTTGGAAAAAATGCTTCGATTTTGATACTTCTTTTGATCATTGTATATGCTCGTTCTGGTGGTTATCCAAGAAGAACTAAAGCATCAATAAAAAATGAAAATAAAAAAAAATTAAAAATGACAATTTGTGGAAAATCCCTTATCATTCAGCTGCTTTCAGAGAACTACTAAAAATTTGCTCACTCTAACGCCGATATCTTTCTGAATTTTTACGACATTTGACTAGATTTTTAAAAATAAGTTGCTCCATAGAGTTGACTATTAAATTATGTAAAATGATCCTTGTTATCGTTCGCGCATGCGCAGATAAAAATTATTTCATACATCTGCTAATATTTCTTAAAATATTTAATATATTTATATTCCAATTGCACTATATTGTTTCTACTATATTTTGTCATTTTTTCTGAAACCGGAATTAAATTTGGTTGAAAACCCCGCATATTATAAGCAGAAAACATGCAAGAATTTTTTAATTTTTTTAAATAAATCGCTATATCTCTATTAATATACATGATATTCTTACACAAAAGAATACACATATTGCACAGTGTCTGTTTATTTATATTCGATAGCGATAGATCATTTCGTGCATTTTATTTTACAGGGTGATCCCAAGTGTTATTTTTTTTCTTTGATTTTTTTTGGCCCCCTAATTACCCCTCTTATCAAATCGACATTGCTAAATATGAGGTCATACCTGTTCTTTTCAATCCTGAAATTCCATAAGAATCTGTCAAGTATATTTCTAAATATTCGACAAAATGTCTAAAATTGAAAGTTGCCGGTCATTAATGGTCATATAGTGTATAGTGTACACAGTCTACCAGTTGCGAGGGAAATAACTGAGGAAGTTGTCACAAGATGGCGGTTGGTTTTTTAGAGCGGATCAACAGTTTCTGATAACCACCGAAGAAAACTTCTACTGGTAAATTTTGAATTAAAAATTCCACCCTTTTTCAGCGGCTTATTCATGCAAAATTTCTCTCATAAATATGGTAAAATTTTCTATTTGTTTTTACTGGTAACAGTTGGCCCCAGTCTTATAATCTCTTTCACAGATATTGACAGGAGTTTGTTTAGGTTGTCACAATATAGCGGAAAGGCAGACCCCGACTAATGAAGAAGTGAATTTCCGGCTGTTCTTCTTCCACTGAACTTTCATCAGACGGATATACCGATACACAGATTTGCATATCCATACTGAAGATATTGAGATAATACTAGAATATCTGCAGTATGGAAATCTGAAAATATTCTAGTTTTAATATAAATTCCAGCATACATTCCAGTATGGTTAATGTTCTACACTGACGTCCAAAATTAAGGACCAGTCACAAAATGCTAATTTTTAAGTAAGCGAATACTCACAAAGAAATAATATAATTTAAATAGTTACTATCGCTACAGCACAGCTAGTTCATGTAGCATCTCATTCATGTCACACATGATCACAAGTGTCACAGTCACTATGGTGAAACAAAAAATAGGAAATTCCACACGTCTCATTATGAGTCTCAAATGATCACTATATGTGACTCCACTGAGACGTCAATGTGACTGCTGCTTTGTGATGAGTCACCAAGTAGCTTTTTAATGTAGTTAGTTACCTTGTGATTCCCATGTGACTGTCATTTTTCGGCTCAATTTCAAAGTCATCATGAACGTTGCATTATGATAAGTCACCAAATAATAACATATTATAGTCACATGGTGACTTTTCACAAAAGAGCACAATGGTGACTTCACAGTAGTCTCTCTGTCATCTGAAAGTCATCATGTGACTTTAATGTGACATTATTTGGTAACTTATCACAATGCAACGTTCATGATGACTTTGAAATTGAGTCTAAAAATGATAGTCACATGAAAGTCACAATGTAAGTACATTGTAACGTCACCTGGTGACTCGTCACAAAGCAGCAGTCACATTGACGTCTCAGTGGAGTCACATATAGTGATCATTTGAGACTCATAATGAGATGTATGGAATTTCCTACTTTTTGCTTCATCGTAGTCACTGTGACACTTGTGACCATGTGTGACATGAATGAGATGTTATATGTACTAGCTAGGCTGTAGAGATAGTAATTATTCGAATTATATTATTCCCTTCTGAGTATTCGCGTACTTGAAAATTAGCAATTCGTGATTGGTTCTTAATTTTGGACACCAGTGTAGTATATACTTGAAAACATTCTAGATGCGGCCAATGGACCCTATGCGGTCCATTGGATCTTATTATATCCCATCTAATTTTAATCAACATTTGCACCAGAAACTTTTAAATAAATTTTACTTTTATAACTTTAATAGAAAAAAGTTGTAAAATTGCTTTTACATATTTTGAAGTAAAAAGTTTAGAAAATTCTGGTGTGAATTCAACATTACAGAAACAGGGTTTCAAGTTTCGCCTCCATTTTTATTTCGTAATTTCAAGTTCACACCGGAAATTTTGAAAGAAGGAATTTTTCTTTATGTATTCACAAATTTTCTGTCATTAAATAAAAGAAAAATTGCTATTTTAAATTCCTGGCACGGATACGGATTTTCTAAATGAAAATGGAAGCCCAATTAATTGCCCTTCATTATTGGCCAGGAGTGTCGATTTCTTTTATAATAAATCATACCGCAATATACAATTTTTTTTCTGGTAGATTTCTTCTGAAAATATTTTATTATGAATGTGTGGCAGAGATTATTTTTCAAAAAGTGGTATGAATAGAATAAAAAGTAGTCCTTTGGGACGTGTATGACCCAAATCTTAATAAAAGGGTTAAGAGCAGGGGGTGTAAAAATCTAGGCGCAATTACACGAATTTATTTAGCATAAAATTTGTCAATCATTTCAACACTGGGAAAGGAATAAATGAGTGTATATAACTAGTTAAATATTAATTAGCATGGTGGTACATTTTTTCTTTATCTTATCATTTCAATTTTGGTTTTACTAAGCAAAACATCCTATTATGCGGCATCTTCCCCCCCAAATTACCTTACTATTTTTTGTTCAAATAATCTCGTACTTTCCGCTCCATATTATTCTACAACCACCTTTTATGACAGTTTCAAGAATTAAAATTCGATGCACCGCATATTTTTCATAAAATAATGTGAATAAAATTTTATATTGTTGAAAGCTAAAGTAATCATTTTATATCAGAAATCTAAAAATTGAAAAGGAAAAAAAACCTAAACTAGAAACAGTTATTTAACCATTTTCAGGGGTCGCATGCTTCAGGAAATTTTTCAGGACGGATATCAGTTTTTTTTATGGAAAAATAAATCTAGTTTCAACACGCAAAATCTCACCTTATTTAAGAAGAAATTTTCTATAAGAAAATACTGGTACCGAAAACTTTCCTGGTCTTGAAATTTCAGACACGTACGAATCCTGCATTTTGTATCTATTACACAATACTATTTTAAATTTTGGAGGAAGCTCAGAATTGAATTTTAATAAACATTCTATTTCAATGAAAAGTTAAAAAATATTTTACCACTTGAGACCCCAGTACCAGTATTTTTGGTGTTCATCTGTAGCAAACAAAATTTTTCTGCGACCCAAAAATGCAGAACCAAGTTACTGCCACAATTACTTATAGTAACTCATAAAATAAGCAAAAATTGCATTAAAAAAATGTAATAAGAAACACAATAACTCTTAAAACAAAGTAAATTTTTAGTGAATTTTTAAAATTTTTTAAATCCAGTATTTTTTTAAGCTGGTAGATTAATCTGCAAGATCTAAAATAAATCTGCAGCACTGTTGCCGTGCTGCACAGTTTCTTCTATGGGGCTGGAGACCATTACTTTGAACCATTAACCCTTTCCGGCGCGGTGTCCTTTAAAAAGGACACCTAATTTTAATTCCAAAACTGACAAGCGGCACCAAGAATATTTAACTAAAATTTTCCCATTGTAATGTACATGAAAATAGCTAATTTCGCATTTTCTAATAAATTCGTTTATAAATTGCAGTGTCAGTCCATTATTTCATCAGTGTATAAACAGAATTACTCCGCGACGGTAAGGATTAATATGATGTTAATTTTATGTTCAACGTAAAATGAAAATCTTTCTTTTCGTTGAAAATTTTTAGTTTAGCGCTAAAATGCGATATATTATTGTTTTTCTGATCTTATGATTAACTTATGAAAATCTTTTTACTTTTTAATTTTCTTTAAGCAATCAGACGCCAATTGTGCTAATTATGCCCCTAGATATTTTCCATTATTGTAGCAAAAAATGATCACTGTTCTTGTAGATTTAAAAATATTCATGCTTGAAAAGCAGTTAAAAATTGATAAAAAATCCCTAAATTGTGCTACAGTTTTCAAACAGATTTCATTTTAGAGTATATTTTTTCCTATTAGGTGACGTAAAATCTGAAATAATGCGTTATTTAGAACTGATGTACGAACGATAAACATAGCAAACCAATTTTCTGGCAGCCATACAAACGTGGACAACACATTTGTGATGACCTGATGACAGAAAGATCTATAGAGAAAGAAAAAAGACAACAGGCAAACAAAAGTCATAAAATATATAAAATAAATTATTCGAATTCAAGTTAATGTGGCTTCAATAGGTTTTATTTTTACTCACTTTACAATATTGGAAGACAAAAAGCATGTACACAGCGCGAAATTGTTTTGAAAGTGCTGATCAGTTCGGGACAAGCATTTTGTAGTGCGAAATGTTTCATAGGAGAACATTTTCATAAGTGTATGCGAAGCTAAACTTTCAGAAATATGGAACGTCTCTCTTTATAGAATTTCATTTTTACTGTTTGTTCTATAAGTACGTTAACGTTTAAAAAATTCAGCATGTTCCCGCATCCGATTGTGGTTTGCACCATAGCATTTGTGAAAGAGTAGGATTTTTTGTAGAATATTTTAATTTTTCAGCGATAGTTCGCGAAAATAAAGTCCCCGTTATTAACCTTTTCCGTCTCAAAGTACTTCTGTTACTAAAATGTTGAAACAAGTGATTGACACCGGGACTTGGGACCAAATTTATTTGAGAATTAGTAAAACCTTTTCTTCACGTACAATCTAAAATGGAAAAATTCATTTCAAAATACTGGTGCCGTTGTGGCATTTGTGAATTAAAATTAAGTGGGACAAAATTTAATCCACCATGCCAGACAGGATTAAATGACATACAAACGAATTTATTTTCACTTGAGTATACAATATATAGGTGAAAATTTTAATTTATTTTTTATTTTGAAAAAAAAAAAAACACAACTCAGAAATTTTAGGGTAAAACAGCACTCCAATGCAACAACGTGTTAAATTTTTATAAATTTTTGATCTTTATACGTACTTATGTGACACCAGGTAACCAATTAGTAATTTAATGTTATACACACACATATATATACGAGATGTGGCTATTAAATAATGAGACTAATGCTGTAAAATATTTATTTTAAATTCATACATATTTAGTTATTATATCCTTCAATATACGCCCCTCCTTTATCCTACAACGCTCCATGCAAATTTTTCATTATTTAAAACAGTGCTGGAAGTCTTCTTCTGTGAGACCTTTCATTTTGCGTTTCGCTTTTTCTTTCCCAGCTTCAACAGTCTGAAATCTGGTTCCTTTTAATGCAGATTTGATTTTGGGGAACAGATAAAAATCCCATCGTTCAAGGCCAGCCGAATAAGTAAGGCGGATGGTCCAAAACTGGGATGTTGTACTCCGCTAGAAACGTCAGTGTGAGCCAGTGCGTTGTCCTGATGAAGCACCCATGACTTGTTCTTCTACAATTCGCGACATTTTTTTTTATATTTTTTCACGGAGTTGAGCAAGGACCACAAGGTGGTATTGCTGATTAATAGTTTGATCTTCAGGAATCCAGTGAAGGTACACAATCCCATGAATATCGAAAAATGTCTCCATTGTTGACGTGGAAGGGCGACCCGGGCGAACATCATCTTCAATGCTTTTTCGACCGTCTTGGAAACGCTTAAAATACTCAAAAACCCGCGTACGTGATAAACATTCATTGCCGTATACTTTTCTTAGCAAATGATGAGTTTCAGTAATGTATTTTCCAACTTTTTAAAATTTTGCGGACTCCCCACATGTCACATATCGTAGGAAAGCCCTGTCCAGTGGAATTGAAGATCTGTGCACACGCCTGCTATACGGTGCCGTAGGCAGCGACCGGTTCTAGGTCCGTTGGATTATATATTTTATATGAATTTAAGGACCACGGTGAAAAAAATTCCTTTTATACGATTTTGCAGCGCACGCCTGCTATACGTTGTCCTAGGTAGCTGGGACAATGGAGTTATGAATAAAAAGGAGGAGACATATAGTGTATTGTCTACCAGTTTCGAGTGAAGTAACTGAGGAGGTTGTCACAATATGGCGGCTGCTTTTTTAAAATCGGTTCTTCAGTTTCTGACTACCCATAGGTCAAGCATACCACCAGTAAAATTGAATAGAAGATTTCGTCTTAAAGAAGCGTCTTATTCATGGAATTTTTTTTTTCAAAAATGTCACAAAAATTTCTATTTGTTTTTACCGGTGTCAGTATGCCTTATATAACTGTCAGTTTGTATCCATGGTTGTCACAATATGGCGGAAACTCAGGGCCTAACTACCACCAAAGAAAACTTCTACCAGTAAAAATGAAAATTTGTTTCTACCACTATTTATGACTGAAATTTTGTAAAAATAAGGCGTTTAAATAAGTTTAAAATATCTATATAAACCTACTGGTGGGAGCTTCCACCGTCGATAAACAACCCCTTTGATAGCGGTTACAGTTGAAGCTTCACTATTTTAAGGATATGTCAGTTCCTCTTTATTAATAGTTCCATGGCTGGGACCCGGTTCGAGATTCGTTCTGTTCTAGATTTAGTATGTATTCAAGGACCCTGATAAAAGGAGACGCTCGCTAGTGGGTGAAGCCAGCTAGTTTTTTTATTACTGTTGATTTAACTAAGAGAATTATGATTTGAGCATACAAATTAATAGCAAATCATGGGTCGAGTGTAGTGGCAATGATATGATCCAAAGTATGTTTTCCCAGAGTGACAAAAGGAGATAATTTAGTTCATTTATTATACTAGTAGCATCATACAAGCTTGACAGGACGATTCTCATTCACAAAGAAAAGCACTTAATTTCAGCAGATTAAAATCTTGTAAAATACTTCCACTTTATTATTAATTAAAACCGAAACTAACACTAGTAATTTTTCGCTTTATATAATCTCAAAATTTCTGTTATAAGGCAAAAATTTTAATTCTAAAATAGTGGTAGTTTGCTTGACCGGCGGGTCACGGGTTGAAAACCCCTACTTTGGATACAGATAAATTTCAATTTATCATCCATCTAACAAAAGTATAAAAAAAGTACCGGGGTGAAACATTTGGCTCATAAACCAAGTTAATGGGATTTAAATATACACTAGTATTATATGAAATGATTGCTGAGTAATTCTTCCGCTGATATATGTTGCTTTATTTTAGTGAAAAGAACTTAATATTCTAATGTTATGCATTTTTAAGAGAATTTATGTAATACTGTTTTACTTGCCCTTTCATTCTAATAAAATTACGTTAGGCAGTGACATTTTCTTCTTTGAATTGATAATAAAATTCTAAGCGTTTGTTAAATATATTTACTTAAACATTTTTATATCGCAGTCAGATTATATAGTTTATGCGTTAACACATCTTAAAAGTGGAATTCAAAAACGACCCGAGAAAATTTATTCAAAGCTTTTAAACGGATTACCTATTTTGAAATGTTGGTACAAGTGAATATTTTGTTTTCTATAAATTGTTTTTTATTTCCAGTTTTGAGAGAGGTTAGTAGAATGAATATTTTTGTGAAAGCTTTTGAAAAAAGATTACGAACGAAATATTTTTATTCCTTTGACGTACATACTCACTATATTATATAAGTCAGTCATATTCCTTTTATATAAGCATAACACGAAAATAGAAAATCATAACAAAAAGAAAAAAGTAGTCGTAACTCCAACTCTAAAAGCCGAAGAATAAAGCTTGTAGCCCCAAAGTTGATAATGATTTCTTATAGTGCCATTGTAATTAAAATCTTTTCAACGGCCATATAAAATCTTATTTTTATACGAACTTTGGAAATCCCAATTTAGAACCGTGTATGTTTTATTTCTTTCGAATCGATTTGTTATTTGGCGTGTACACTAAATACTTTAACACTAGAACGCCCGGTAATTTTACTCATGTTTTATAAAAATATTTCATCCCAGAATTTTTTGTAAAAATGATTTAACTGATTTATTTAACGAAATTCTACGTCGCTTAAATTTAACTTATTTATGACAAAAATTCTGGCTTCAATGGACATTTAATCATATGGTCGGAGTCGAAACGACTCTTTCCGGGCGTTCTAGTGTTAAGTAAGTAAGTTTTTTTTCCAAAATATGACCGGGATATACAGCGGGGTGCGAAAAGGATACAAAAAACAAAGAAATAAGTTCGCGTTTGCTATGCAAATGCGAAAATCTTTGTGTTAAAACTAAATACATGATATTCCAATTAATGTTAGAGAAGCCATTTACAAAAAATGTATAGATATTTTATAATAGTTTTGAAAATATGTATTTTGCTAAATTTATGCTGGACCAAAATGATAAGAATGCAGTAAATATTTCTAAACCGCGGATCATGATTGGCGGATATTTTTCGCGTATCATTTAGTAACGTATTAAAAAGAGATTCCGAGCACATTCGTTTAGTTCGCAAAATATTTGGACTATAGGGCGAAGAAAGATACTTTCTGACTTCGAAAGAGAGTAAATTTTAATCTAGAACAACATGGGAATGTCAAAAAATTTATGATAAAAATCAACGTCCAAAGACTGTCATTTTTAATTTCTTACGAACCCAACTACTTATAGTGAAGTTATGAATAAAGTGGAGGAGACACATAGCATAGAGTCAACCAGTTTCGAGTTAAGTAACTGAGGAGGTTGTCACAAGATGAAGGCTGAATTTTTACATCGGAACAACAATTTCTGATTATTACCGCAGCAAACTTCCACCAGTAAATTTTGAACAGGAATTTTTGCCTTACTTTTGCGGCTTATTCATGCAAAATGTCTCTAAAAAATATGGTAAAAATTTCTATTTGCTTTTACTGGTGGAAGTTCGCCCGGGTATTATAAATTCTTTCACTGACACTGAGAGGAGGTTGTTTAGGTTGTCACAATTTGGCAAAAACGCAGGCCCTAAGTATCGCCGAAGTAAACTTCCACTTGTAAAAATGAATATTTATTATTGGCAATAATTAGGAATGAAATTCTGCATTAATAAATTTACGCCTTTTTCTTGAGAAAAAAGCGTAAAAGTTGGCAGCTACGTATAAATGCATTTTCTGTAAGGTAGAATCCACGCCCTTGGTCAATGATGTTTTTTGAATAAAAACGAGAATTCCCGTTTCCCGTCGTGAATGTGTTAAGGGGATAGCTTACCTTAAAATTGGTCAAAAAATCAAATTTTCTTTTTTAATATTAAATGAAAGTCTGCTTAATTATGAATATTTTGACACCTCATTTTTGACCATACGGTAATTACATCGCGAGATATTGTAAATGTTGTTAATACACTCAGCGCAATTACCTACACAAATTAAAACTCAAAATGGTTTTTTTCTCCATGTTCATATTTTCACCAATTTGATGTTTTAAATATACTATGTCCTTTTTTTGTATTTGATATACAGATTTAAACTTTTTTGTACATATTCTTTGTTATATATGTGATGAATCTGCGCATGGAATCAGCCTTCAGGTTTTTCGTTATTTAAAAAAAAAAAAAAAAAAAAAAAAAAAAGTGCATGGAAATGTGTTAGACTTCATCGTTTTACACTATATATACCAGTAAAGAAATTATATTAAATGTAATATTAGATGTATCTAAAAATCCCTGCGCAGTGACGGAACAGTGGCGCAGCAATTGAGCGATTGTCACCACTAAATTTTTATAGTATTCTTCGCCTTCAAAAATCTCAGAAATTCCGTAATGAAGTTAGATGAAGAATAATAGTAACATTTTGCGGTGTCAATTGATTCTGTGCTGCTACACTATTCCCTCACTACATGCGCAATCTTGTGTAATTCAGATCTGAAAATCTTAAAAGAAAACATTGGGCAAAAATATGAATATTTAAAAAAGTAGTAGCGATTTAAAAAAATCCAAATTTTTATGAACTTTTAAAAAATTTCAATCAAATACGCAGTTAATTTTTTTCAAAATGTACTTTTAGTTGATAATTGAAATGCAGCGAGTTCACCATTTGAACCATATTTTTCAAAATAAACAAAATTGTTGAAAAGTGAACTGTCTCCTTAAACCCTTAACGGTCGTATTGAATTATGGTTTAAAAATTCAAATTGCTTATTGCCACCACTTTTTTGAAAAGAAATATTAATCCTATCTAACGACAAGTAAAGTGATACCATAATAAAGCAATTGCAATATTTTGTAAAACTGGTGGGAATCAAACAATCTGAATAAAAATCACAGCCGTGAATATCATGGGAGCGAGAATTAAGGGTTAAGAGCCTACACTACTCCGGCGGGGAAACGCGAAAGCTAATATTAATCCTATGGGAGCGTTGTTTACAGATTCCTCGCTCGCATTTTAATATTTAACATGATTTTTTTGTATAGGATACCTGAGGTCGATATCTTTTACTGCGCGTTTGTACTTTTTCAATCTTGGTTACAGTCTTTTAATATGAAGATAATTTCATTTTCAGAACCTGGTCTAACCGGCTCCAAAAGTTTTACGCTTGATTTTCTGCAGAAAACGACATAGCCTAATGTCTAGATATTGACCTAGCAGCGGTTATTGGATTAGGCATATCTGTAATAGGAATAATTTGGTTTCCGTCATTCGGTTGGCTTATCTAAAGTCCCAAATTGAAAATAAAAAATCTTTTTCCGAAAATCTATAATTTTTATTGATCCTTTTCTTAATTGGGCTGCTTATTCGGCCTCCGATTTCCCTGCACTAATGTAAAGTCTATGGGCATTTGATCCATTCGTACATTTAAAATATCTCCCCGGAAAATTAATATTTTTAAATTCTATTTTTTCTGTGCACTTCCTAAAAGATGTATCTTTTTCTTAGCTCTAAAAATATTTCTAAAGTATAGACTTAATTTTATATGAAGTGTGAAAATTTTACTCACATTTCGCCCGATTTTAACACATAAAATATTAAATTCAGCATAGATTTTATAAAATATTTTGCAAACTAAGAAAAAAAAAGAGGCATCCTTTAAGAAGAGTACACAGAAAAAAGATGTTAAAAATATGAATTTCCCGGGAAGATATTTTAAATATATGAATGCATAAAAAGCCCATAGCCTTAACATTAAGGAGTAGAATTCTGAAGCTGGGTGACTTGCCCCCTTAAGGGGGGAAATTACCTTCAGCCGTTCAATATTACTTGATTTTAAGACAAAATAATTTTTTTTAGAGATGTAATTATTTCTTCAAGTGAAACAATTTTTAAAGAGTAAAATGCACAGAACTTTGTTTACATATTCCTTTAACACTAGAACGCCTGGAAATTTTACTCAAGTTTCATAAAAATATTTTATACCAGAATTTTTATTTGAAATTATTGAACTCACTTATTTAACGTAAATCTACTTTTTTAAATTTAACTTATTTTGTAAAAGAATTTCTGGTTTCAATTGACATTTAATCATATGGTTGGAGGCAAATCGACTCCTCCCGGACGTTCCAGTGTTAACCCTCTCGCTGCGCAGCCCGAGATATGCTCGAGCATGCATCTTTCCGTCAAATTAATACTATTTGGTTATTCTCACCAGTTATTTTTTGGCGAAAACTTTGATTTAATCAGGACATTTTCCTCGATTACAGTGGTGGAAAATTGGCGCAGGGGAGGAGCCTATTGACACCACTAAATATTAGTAGTATTTTAAGGCTTATCTAATGGCAGAATTTCTGAATTTTTATTAAAGTGACGAATACTATAAAATATTAGTGGTGTCAATAGGCTCCTCCTCTGCGCCAATTTTCCACCACTGCGATTACGATAGTCAAAAATTTCTGCTTTAAGGAACCGGTGATAAACGATTAAAAATTCTATAAAAACGGCTCATCACGAAGAGTTACTTACGCAGCGAGAGGGTTAAATACTTTTAATGAAAAATAATTAGAATTTAGTTTAATTAAGACATACTAATTAAGTATTTTTAAAAAGGTAATTTGACGTACATGTATACGTCAACTCAGTATTATAAAAATATATTCGATATACCCACTTAATACTACATATATATATTCTTAAAATATTGTACTTTAACTTCAACCTAATAGACCTAAGTTTCCAGATGAAAATATTTTTCAGGCAATTAAAACATAAAATACAAAATTTATGATAACATTTCAATAATAATAATAAAAAAATATATAAATATATTACATGTACTTACTTAAAAATAGGTAGAGGTTTTAAAAATATATAAAATACAATATAATACAAAATATTACGTTTCTGTGTTATTTAGTGTTGGAAATAGGATGCGCGCAATGCGATAAAATATCTGTTTTGGGAAAAATGACTTTAAAATTTAAATTTACTTTGATTCCGATAGGTATCGCTCTGCAAATTTTATCACAAAAGCGGTTCTAATTGTTGTATGTACATATACAGAGTGTATCTGAAATGCTTCAACAAACTTAGGGGAATGATAGTACTCATCAAGACGAACAAAAAATGCAATGGAACATGGGGTCGCAAATGACATTTAAAGGGTGAAAATCACGCAAAACTAATAAAAATATAGAAATCTCGCATGCTACTTTTCTGCAGAACTGGTAAGTAGCACGAAGCTGGTTTTCCTTTCACTTTGTGCATATACGGTGAGAAAGAGATAACAAAAACTTGGAAGAAAGCCAAACAAATCTGTGAGCAGGAGAAATACAGGAAAACGAAGTTTTCGAGCGTGTCCGCCAGTCGTTCCTCCGTAGATTTACTCTGTGTAATAATGCCCGCGGTCGACTCTTTGAGCAATTGTTGTAAAATATTTGTTTTCTCTGGACATCGCGAGCTGTGTTGTACCTATTCTGTGAAACAAATAATTTTCTGGAGTGTTTCTTTCTTGTCTCAGTTTGTCAATTTCCAGGCGCATTTTCTCGATTTTCATCCTTTAAACGTCATTTGCGACCCCATGTTTCATTGCATTCTTTGTTTGTCTTCATGAGTACTATCATTCCTGTAAGTTTATAGAAGCATTTCAGATACACCCTGTATATATTTTTTTGAGTTTGGTAACATGTTATTCTTTAATAAGATACCAATTTTTCTTTTTTTAGATTTTTAAAAGTTTTAAGGTGATCTCCCCCCTTAAGTATTTACCCTTTTCAATATTATCACTGAGTTTGGAAGCATTTTTACTTTTACTGTAGTAAATTTTAATAGCATTGCACGATCACGCAACTCCATCTTACAGAAGTTTTAACCCCTCAACACTAGAATGGCCGGAAATTTTACTGTATTTGTATTATAAAAATATTCGACACCAGAATTTTTATTTAGAACTCTTGAACTTACTTATTTAACTTATTTCTCCGTGGCACATATTTAACTTATTTTAGAAAGAAATCTTTGGTTCGAATCGAAATATTTTTATTTGGTATCGGTCAAAACGACCGCTATGGCGGTTCTAGTGCGAACGGTCGCATTAAATTACGGTTTAAAAATTGAAATTGCTTATTGGCACCACTTTTTTGAAAATTAAATATTCACCTTATGTAATGATATGTAAAATGATATCATAATAAAGACAATTACACTATTTCATAAAACTGGTGGGTATCAAACAATCTGAATAAAAAACACAGCCCGTGAATATCACGGGATCGAGAATAAAAGGGTTAACAGTAAAGTAAGGTTACAACAGATTAAGCTATAATAACTGATTATTTGAACCAGTGATTGGTAGGTATGTAGTGGAGGGTATACGGTGGTATCCGCGGTATACCTTCGGTATTTTTTAAAGAACCTCCGCATACCCTCACGTAAAGCGTATAGTCTCTGGTTATTTTACACCTACAGCACTAATGATTTGTCTTACTATGCATTGTCAAACTAGATATAAAATTAGTTGCGGCTGACTCACATTTGCATAATTCCCGCTTACAGTATTTTTTTACATGAGAGAAGTTGTAGGGGAGGTACGGGTAATTAGGATCACTTTTTGACAATTTGAACTTTGACAATTAATTGCAGAGAATGAAGTGGACTACATACTAATGTTATGTATGAGTTTACACAGTTGGTAGTTGTCTCTTGAAATGCATAAAGAATTATTTCCAATGTACAATGTTACCTGGTACAAGTGAATTTTTCAAAAAACATCTCTTTGATCCCAATTATCCCATGAAAGGGGGGTAATTTGGATAAGTGGTAATTTCTGTTATGCCTTACAAGATACACAGTGGTTTTCTCAGAGGTACAGTATTTGAATCATAAGTAAGCTGTAAAAAAAAAAAAAAAAAATACGATTTTATGGGATTTTCAGTATTCAAATATTTTACACACTGCCTACAAAAGAAAATCAAATGCAAAATTTTCTATTGGAAACTAATAGCCTTGTTGTATTACTAAAGAACTAATTTTTAAAGTTTTAAATAAATAATTTTTTTTCAAAATAACATGGAATGCATGCAACGGTGGAAATAGGATCAGTTGTTGATGGATGTTGAGAAGGAGGAAAATTTCATTTATCTTGAAAGTGTTGAGGCTTAATTACGCCTAAAATATGCAGTCAAGGCTAAAATTTGGATTAAATGCAAAATAAAATTGTAAAATAAATGTTTTTCTAACACAAAATGTGCAGTAATGTAAAGCAAACTAGGAGTATTTAACAGGATATGAAAACTGAAATATTAAAAAATGCATTCCAAAACACAATTTGATTTAAATAGAAAATAAAATTTGCGATCCCAATTCACCCTTAACACAAAAACTCTATGATCTTATTTACCCCGAAAATGCTATTTCTGGGCTAATTACAATCATGCAGATTGTTAACATTATACTTCGTCTATTGTGAAACGTAACCATTTCTTCTTAAAAACAACCTTTTCTAAATTTAAATCCATAGCTGTATTTAAATATTCCTACAATTTTTTACAGAAACCTTTTTAACTAGAACATTTTCACTTTGACGGGAAACGTTTTTCTTTGTGTTCTGAGAAAACAGTGATTACTTCTGCAGGAACATACATTTTCACTCAAAAAAATTGCACATGTAGAATATTAGTCAGCCTTCATAATTAGCATGGTAAATTTTTTTATCTGTTACAGATTGCCCCCGAAGTGCCCCTGATCCCAATTTCCCGTGATCCATAATTACCCCTTCCTCCTCTAAATGTTCAAAAATATGTGACTGTTAAAAATTTAGTTTGAATATCAAAGATAGTCCAAAATATTAAATAATTAACGAAACTTTATTTTTATGCCGGATGTACAGCCGAAATTCAGCTTGAAGGGCCAAAGTTGTCCTTAACCCTCTCGCTGCGCAACCCGAGATATCCTTGGAGATGCATTTTTTACGTCTAATTAACCCTCCTTGATTATTCCCACCAGTTTTTTTTTATTGTAAATTTTGCCTTATTTAATCAGAGCATTTTCCCGATTAAGTTATATAAAAAATTTTATTTTGAAAAATCGGTGACAAAAGAATAAAAATTCTTAAAAGACGCTCGTCGCGAAGCTATTTTGATAAAACAATTACGCAGCGTGAGGGCTTAAAAAAAAAAAAAACTGGCCGTTCTTTGTTAAATAATATATTTTTTGCTACCGAGCTGTATAAATGTCTTTAGTTAATAACGAATACCTTGAATTTTATTGATTTTATTTTCAGATTTTGTTATTTTTCCATTAACACTAGAACGCACGGAAATTTTACTCAAGTTTCATAAAAATATTTCATTCCAGAATTTTTTTTAAAAAATTATTTAACTCATTTATTTAACGAAATTCTGCGTCGCTTAAATTTAACTTATTTATGACAAAAATTCTGGCTCCAATGGACATTTAATCATATGGTCGGAGTCGAAACGACCCTTTCCGGGCGTTCTAGTGTTAAACAGTTTTTGAATACATTCACTGGCATACAGTTTACTTTACTTCTACATATTTTATCTAGCAGTACATGAACTATCAGGTCTCGAAGAAAATTCTGTCGTTTAAAGTTCTTTCACGCCTACTTTTTTAAAATTCTGATTTCTTCATTAGCACCACTTTTTTGAAATGGTAAAATTCCACAAGTTTTTGCATTTGACATTAAGGTGGAAACAAACGAAATTTTACCATTTCAAAAAAGTGGTGTCAATGAAGAAATCAATATTTAAGAAAGTAGGCGTGAAAGAACATAAAAACGACAGAATTTTCTTGGCGACCTAATAATTTAAATAAACACACAAATCACACTACATGCAATGCAACAAACAGGTAATAAAATATCTTAACAAGACGAACAAGAAGATTTTTTAAACCTTTGCACTCGAGAGGTGACTCTTACTCACCACTAGTGTTGTCAGGTGTCCCTCGTAAATCGGGACGCCAAATGCTTTGGACACCACTAATATCTTACAGTTTATTTCGCTGGTTTTTATCACAGATTATTCGGCCATCAGATAAGGCGAGGAAAATTAGTTTAAAATACTGGTGTCCAGAGCATTTGGGGCACCCATTTACGCAAGGGATTAGTGGTCAGTGAGAATCACCTTCCGAGTGCAAAGGGTTAAGTTTCCTTAATTATATTCCTGCGCATTAGTCAACAGGCAGAAACAAAAATAGATCTAAAATAATGAAAGTATTATCATTCGCACGATGTCAATAATTATAAAGCATTCTTTATAAAAACAAAGTTCATTCCATTATGATACATAAAATATTACTTTCAGTTGTTTTATTTATCACTTGCATTGCATTAAGCATCGATATAGTCTTAATACCCAAGTTCTTGAGAAGAAAGTTAATCATGAATACATTAATATAATTTTCTTTTCTGTATTGTGTATTTTTATTCAATTTAATAATTTACATTTGTGTCCAGCAGACTAAATATTATGAGGATTATTTGATTGTATTGATTGTAATTAAACTAAAAATAATCTTTTTATATATAATTAAGCGATAATATTGAATCCTAATAAGCAAATATCGTTTCAAGCATTTCATTGAATACAAACATGCAGAAACAAAAATAGATCTAAAATAATGAAAGTGTTATCATTCGCACGATGTCAATAATTATAAAGCATTCTTTATAAAAACAAAGTTCATTCCATTATGATACATAAAATATTACTTTCAGTTCTTTTATTCATCACTTGCATTGCATTAAGCATCGATATAGTCTTAATACCCAAGTTCTTGAGAAGAAAGTTAATCATGAATACATTAATATAATTTTCTTTTCTGTATTGTGTATTTTTATTCAATTTAATAATTTACATTTGTGTCCAGCAGACTAAATATTATGAGGATTATTTGATTGTATTGATTGTAATTAGACTAAGAATAATCTGCTTGTATATAATTAAGCGATAATATTGAATCCTAATAAGCAAATATCGTTTCAAGCATTTCATTGAATACAAACATGCAGAAACAAAAATAGATCTAAAATAATGAAAGTGTTATCATTCGCACGATGTCAATAATTATAAAGCATTCTTTATAAAAACAAAGTTCATTCCATTATGATACATAAAATATTACTTTCAGTTCTTTTATTCATCACTTGCATTGCATTAAGCATCGATATAGTCTTAATACCCAAGTTCTTGAGAAGAAAGTTAATCATGAATACATTAATATAATTTTCTTTTCTGTATTGTGCATTTTTATTCATTTTAATAATTTACATTTGTGTCTAGCAGACTAAATATTACGGGATTATTTGATTGTATTGATTGTAATTAAACTAAGAATAATCTGCTTGTATATAAATAAGCGATAATATTGAATCCTAATAAGCAAATATCGTTTCAAGCATTTCATTGTATACAAACATGAAGAAACAAAAATAGATCTAAAATAATGAAAGTGTTATATTTCGCACGATGTCAATAATTATAAAGCATTCTTTATAAAAACAAAGTTCATTCCATTATGACACATAAAATATCACTTTCAGTTCTTTTATTCATCACTTGCATTAAGCATCGATATAGTCTTAATACCCAAGTTCTTGAGAAGAAAGTTAACCTTCCATCTACCAGACGGGTCCATTGGACCCGACATGTACATTCAAAATATTTATTCAAACCAGAAATTTCTTCAAAACAAACTAAATGTATAAATCAGACAATAATAAGTTAAATAAACAAATTAAATAGTTTTAAGTAAAAATTCTGGTGGGGAATGTTTTTATAAAACTTGAGTAAAATTTCCGGTAGTTCTAGGGTTAATCATGAATACATTAATATAATTTTCTTTTCTGTATTGTGTATTTTTATTCAATTTAATAATTTACATTTGTGTCCAGCAGACTAAATATTATGAGGATTATTTGATTGTATTGATTGTAGTTTTACTAAAAATAATCTTCTTATATATAATTACGCGATAATATTGAATCCTAATAAGCAAATATTGTTTCAAGCATTTCATTGAATACAAACATGCGGAAACAAAAATAGATCTAAAATAATGAAAGTGTTATCATTCGTACGATGTCAATAATTATAAAGCATTCTTTATAAAAACAAAGTTCATTCCATTATGATACATAAAATATTACTTTCAGTTCTTTTATTCATCACTTGCATTGCATTAAGCATCGATATAGTCTTAATACCCAAGTTCATGAGAAGAAAGTTAATCATGAATACATTAATATAATTTTATTTTCTGTATTGTGCATTTTTATTCATTTTAATAATTTACATTTGTGTCTAGCAGACTAAATATTATGGGATTATTTGATTGTATTGATTGTAATTAAACTAAGAATAATCTGCTAGTATATAATTAAGCGATAATATTGAATCCTAATAAGCAAATATCGTTTCAAGCATTTCATTGTATACAAACATGCAGAAACAAAAATAGATTTAAAATAATGAAAGTGTTATATTTCGCACGATGTCAATAATTATAAAGCATTATTTATAAAAACAAAGTTCATTCCATTATGACACATAAAATATTACTTTCAGTTCTTTTATTCATCACTTGAATTGTATTAACACTAGAACGCCAGGAAGGAGTCGATTCGACTCCGACCATACGATTAAATGTCATTTGAAACCAGAAATTCTTTAAAAAAAAAATAGTTAAATTTTAAAAACCCAGATTTACGTTAAATAAATCAGTCAAATAATTTTAAATAAAAATTCTGGTCCTAAATATTTTTATGAAACTTGAGTAAAATTTCCGGGCGTTCTAGTGTTAAGCATCGATATAGTCTTAATACAGTCCTCAGCAAAAGTTTAGACACTGGTGATTTTTAACCTTTAAATAAAAAATACGAACACTTGGGTTATAGAAATGGCTGTACTTATATTTAAATATATTTTAAACGTTTTAGGACAGATATAACGGTTTTAATGTAGGATATTATTTAACTTAACTGAAAAAAGTAAAATTTGCATATTGCAAAAGTTTAAACACTTTTGTGATTTTTTGGCAACTGTTCACGGAAAAACGCAAATTTCAAACTTATGACGTCACATTTATGAAGCATTTAAGTGCACCTCACGATAGTATCGGTTAGTGAAGATGCAGCGAGCTAGAAATTTTCAGTCGCATGAACTAATTAAAGCATGGAAGCTGAAATCGAAATTGAAGACTGTTGCAGAAATTTCAGCTACTTTGAATTGTCCAAAGAAGTCTGTCTATCAAGTACTGTCTAAGGGTGACTCTTTAAAAGCAAAAAATAGATCTGGAAGACCTCATATGGCCAGAAAACGAGATTATAGAAGGATCCATAAACTGGTATCTAGACAAATGATGATTGCTAATCGCATTAAAATTGAGTCCGACCTTTCTGTGTCAACAGATACTTTCCTATATGAATTAAAGAAAGATGTAAATTAGTTTACGTGAAAATGATAGAACAACCAGCCTTGAAATCTCACAACAAATTGACCCCTTTCCTGTCGCGGAGTAATTCTATTTATAAACTGATGAAATAATGGACTGACACCAGAATTTATAAATGAAGCTATTAGAAAATATGAAATTGCTTATTTTCACGTATATTATAAAAGGAAAATTTTAATTAAATATTCTTGTCACATTTCGAATTAAAATTAGGTGTCCTTTGCCCTCGAAAGGGTTAATGATTTGGGCCTCACTTTGTTTTAATTCTCAAGTACCTCTGGAGTTTCTCAATGGTCGCCAGGCAGCGTAAGACTACATACATACATTGGAAAACAACTTACAGATATTTGGTGAACTTTTAACTCTTCTAAAGTATGTATTTGAGCAAAATAATGCGTGTATTCATGTTGAATATAAATAAAAAAAATTGGTTTAACTCTCAAAATATTACTGTTCTCGTCTAGCCCGCGTGCAGCCCTGATCTGAACCAATCGAAAACATTTGTGGCATCATATCTCATACAGTTTATGCAATGTTTTGACAATACTCCTCTGTAAATGAACTTCGATCTGCTGTTGAACGTGTTTGGTACGAAATAGATCCCCAAGTGATGTTTAGTTTCTTCGATGGGAAGTTACATTTTTGCATTAATAGCAGACAATGTAGGAGCAGTTCGATTTTAATTTATGGATATTTTGCTGTTAACAGACAAATTGTCTATACTTTTGCCACAATGTTAAATTTATTTTTTTGTCATTATATATTTTGTAGAGTGTATAAATTAAAATTTATTGTTTGTGTATGAAAGATAAGTCCCCAGTAATATATGACAGTTGAGTTACAACAATTCGTTACATACTTCTCAGTACAGAAGCATAATCGATCATTGTCTAAACTTTTGCTGAGCACTGTACCCAAGTTCTTGAGAAGAAAGTTAATCATGAATACATTAATATCATTTTCTTTTCTGTATTGTGTATTTTTATTCATTTTAATAATTTACATTTGTGTCCAGCAGATTAAATATTATGAGGATTATTTGATTTTATTGATTGTAATTAAACTAAGAATAATCTGCTTATATATAATTAAGCGATAATATCGAATCCTAATCAAATATCGTTTCAAGCATTTCATTGAATACAAACATGCAGAAACAAAAATAGATCTAAAATAATGAAAGTGTTATCATTCGCACGATGTCAATAATTATAAAGCATTCTTTATAAAAACAAAGTTCATTCCATTATGATACATAAAATATTACTTTCAGTTCTTTTATTCATCACTTGCATTGCATTAAGCATCGATATAGTCTTAATACCCAAGTTCTTGAGAAGAAAGTTAATCATGAATACATTAATATAATTTTCTTTTCTGTATTGTGTATTTTTATTCAATTTAATAATTTACATTTGTGTCCAGCAGACGAAATATTATGAGGATTATTTGATTGTATTGATTGTAATTAGACTAAGAATAATCTGCTTGTATATAATTAAGCGATAATATTGAATCCTAATAAGCAAATATCGTTTCAAGCATTTCATTGAATACAAACATGCAGAAACAAAAATAGATCTAAAATAATGAAAGTGTTATCATTCGCACGATGTCAATAATTATAAAGCATTCTTTATAAAAACAAAGTTCATTCCATTATGATACATAAAATATTACTTTCAGTTCTTTTATTCATCACTTGCATTGCATTAAGCATCGATATAGTCTTAATACCCAAGTTCTTGAGAAGAAAGTTAATCATGAATACATTAATATAATTTTCTTTTGTGTATTGTGCATTTTTATTCATTTTAATAATTTACATTTGTGTCTAGCAGACTAAATATTACGGGATTATTTGATTGTATTGATTGTAATTAAACTAAGAATAATCTGCTTGTATATAAATAAGCGATAATATTGAAACCTAATAAGCAAATATCGTTTCAAGCATTTCATTGTATACAAACATGAAGAAACAAAAATAGATCTAAAATAATGAAAGTGTTATATTTCGCACGATGTCAATAATTATAAAGCATTCTTTATAAAAACAAAGTTCATTCCATTATGACACATAAAATATCACTTTCAGTTCTTTTATTCATCACTTGCATTAAGCATCGATATAGTCTTAATACCCAAGTTCTTGAGAAGAAAGTTAACCTTCCGTCTACCAGACGGGTCCATTGGACCCGACATGTACATTCAAAATATTTATTCAAACCAGAAATTTCTTCAAAACAAACTAAATGTATAAATCAGACAATAATAAGTTAAATAAACAAATTAAATAGTTTTAAGTAAAAATTCTGGTGGGGAATGTTTTTATAAAACTTGAGTAAAATTTCCGGTAGTTCTAGGGTTAATCATGAATACATTAATATAATTTTCTTTTCTGTATTGTGTATTTTTATTCAATTTAATAATTTACATTTGTGTCCAGCAGACTAAATATTATGAGGATTATTTGATTGTATTGATTGTAGTTTTACTAAAAATAATCTTCTTATATATAATTACGCGATAATATTGAATCCTAATAAGCAAATATTGTTTCAAGCATTTCATTGAATACAAACATGCGGAAACAAAAATAGATCTAAAATAATGAAAGTGTTATCATTCGTACGATGTCAATAATTATAAAGCATTCTTTATAAAAACAAAGTTCATTCCATTATGATACATAAAATATTACTTTCAGTTCTTTTATTCATCACTTGCATTGCATTAAGCATCGATATAGTCTTAATACCCAAGTTCATGAGAAGAAAGTTAATCATGAATACATTAATATAATTTTCTTTTCTGTATTGTGCATTTTTATTCATTTTAATAATTTACATTTGTGTCTAGCAGACTAAATATTATGGGATTATTTGATTGTATTGATTGTAATTAAACTAAGAATAATCTGCTAGTATATAATTAAGCGATAATATTGAATCCTAATAAGCAAATATCGTTTCAAGCATTTCATTGTATACAAACATGCAGAAACAAAAATAGATTTAAAATAATGAAAGTGTTATATTTCGCACGATGTCAATAATTATAAAGCATTATTTATAAAAACAAAGTTCATTCCATTATGACACATAAAATATTACTTTCAGTTCTTTTATTCATCACTTGAATTGTATTAACACTAGAACGCCAGGAAGGAGTCGATTCGACTCCGACCATATGATTAAATGTCATTTGAAACCAGAAATTCTTTCAAAAAAAAATAGTTAAATTTTAAAAACCCAGATTTACGTTAAATAAATCAGTCAAATAATTTTAAATAAAAATTCTGGTCCTAAATATTTTTATGAAACTTGAGTAAAATTTCCGGGCGTTCTAGTGTTAAGCATCGATATAGTCTTAATACAGTCCTCAGCAAAAGTTTAGACACTGGTGATTTTTAACCTTTAAATAAAAAATACGAACACTTGGGTTATAGAAATGGCTGTACTTATATTTAAATATATTTTAAACGTTTTAGGACAGATATAACGGTTTTAATGTAGGATATTATTTAACTTAACTGAAAAAAGTAAAATTTGCATATTGCAAAAGTTTAAACACTTTTGTGATTTTTTGGCAACTGTTCACGGAAAAACGCAAATTTCAAACTTATGACGTCACATTTATGAAGCATTTAAGTGCACCTCACGATAGTATCGGTTAGTGAAGATGCAGCGAGCTAGAAATTTTCAGTCGCATGAACTAATTAAAGCATGGAAGCTGAAATCGAAATTGAAGACTGTTGCAGAAATTTCAGCTGCTTTGAATTGTCCAAAGAAGTCTGTCTATCAAGTACTGTCTAAGGGTGACTCTTTAAAAGCAAAAAATAGATCTGGAAGACCTCATATGGCCAGAAAACGAGATTATAGAAGGATCCATAAACTGGTATCTAGACAAATGATGATTGCTAATCGCATTAAAATTGAGTCCGACCTTTCTGTGTCAACAGATACTTTCCTATATGAATTAAAGATAGATGTAAATTAGTTTACGTGAAAATGATAGAACAACCAGCCTTGAAATCTCACAACAAATTGACCCCTTTCCTGTCGCGGAGTAATTCTATTTATAAACTGATGAAATAATGGACTGACACCAGAATTTATAAATGAAGCTATTAGAAAATATGAAATTGCTTATTTTCACGTATATTATAAAAGGAAAATTTTAATTAAATATTCTTGTCACATTTCGAATTAAAATTAGGTGTCCTTTGCACTCGAAAGGGTTAATGATTTGGGTCTCACTTTGTTTTAATTCTCAAGTACCTCTGGAGTTTCTCAATGGTCGCCAGGCAGCGTAAGACTACATACATACATTGGAAAACAACTTACAGATATTTGGTGAACTTTTAACTCTTCTAAAGTATGTATTTGAGCAAAATAATGCGTGTATTCATGTTGAATATAAATAAAAAAAATTGGTTTAACTCTCAAAATATTACTGTTCTCGTCTAGCCCGCGTGTAGCCCTGATCTGAACCAATCGAAAACATTTGTGGCATCATATCTCATACAGTTTATGCAATGTTTTGACAATACTCCTCTGTAAATGAACTTCGATCTGCTGTTGAACGTGTTTGGTACGAAATAGATCCCCAAGTGATGTTTAGTTTCTTCGATGGGAAGTTACATTTTTGCATTAATAGCAGACAATGTAGGTGCAGTTCGATTTTAATTTATGGATATTTTGCTGTTAACAGACAAATTGTCTATACTTTTGCCACAATGTTAAATTTATTTTTTTGTCATTATATATTTTGTAGAGTGTATAAATTAAAATTTATTGTTTGTGTATGAAAGATAAGTCCCCAGTAATATATGACAGTTGAGTTACAACAATTCGTTACATACTTCTCAGTACAGAAGCATAATCGATCATTGTCTAAACTTTTGCTGAGCACTGTACCCAAGTTCTTGAGAAGAAAGTTAATCATGAATACATTAATATCATTTTCTTTTCTGTATTGTGTATTTTTATTCATTTTAATAATTTACATTTGTGTCCAGCAGATTAAATATTATGAGGATTATTTGATTTTATTGATTGTAATTAAACTAAGAATAATCTGCTTATATATAATTAAGCGATAATATCGAATCCTAATCAAATATCGTTTCAAGCATTTCATTGAATACAAACATGCAGAAACAAAAATAGATCTAAAATAATGAAAGTGTTATCATTCGCACGATGTCAATAATTATAAAGCATTCTTTATAAAAACAAAGTTCATTCCATTATAATACATAAAATATTACTTTCAGTTGTTTTATTCATTACTTGCATTGCATTAAGCATCGATATAGTCTTAATACCTAAGTTCTTGAGAAGAAAGTTAATCATGAATACATTAATATAATTTTCTTTTCTGTATTGTGCCTTTTTATTCGTTTTAATAATTTACATTTGTGTCTAGCAGACTAAATATTATGGGGATTATTTGATTATATTGAATGTAATTAAATTAAGAATAATCTGATTATATATAATTAATCGATAATATCAAATCCTAATAAACAAATATCGTTTCAAGCATTTCATTGAATACTTTCAGTCAGAATTTTAGACAACATTATACGGGGTGTTGCTGAATTAGACCGATAAATTCAGAGGGCTGATAGTAAACATCAAGAGGATGAAAAATTACCATAGAATGTGGGCTTGCAAACCACTTATTTATTCACAAATACAGCGTGTTTCGCCCTAACTGAACTCGGTTTGACAGTAATAAATTTAAGAAAAATAAAAATACTGCAATGAAAATCTAACAATATGTACCTCGTTTGGTATGAAATGCGATAACATAACAAAAATGTCTGAAAAAACAGAGTGTTCACACAATCTATGACACCGTATCAACTGGTAATGAACTGGTTCCATTATACTGCTGGCGCGTATAATAAAAATTTCTACCATTTTTTTCATGTTATCACATTTACAACAAAATTGAGCATGTTTATTAACAGTTTCATTATAATATACTTTAGTTTTCTAAAAGTTATCACAGGCAATCCAAGTTGAGTTAGGTAGAACATCGTGTATTTTTGATTAAATAAGTGTTTTGCGACTGCATTTGAGAAAAGTGGTGCCAATCAAGAAATCTGAATTTTAAAAATGTAGCCCACTGCAAAGCTGCCAACTTTTACGCTTTCTTTGTACCACTAACAGTTTACAGGAAATATTATCTTATTTAATCGTCGAAATATCACGATTAAAGAATGGGAAAATGTTTATTAAATTTTAGTGGCAGCAAAAGAGCGTACAGTTTGGCAGCTATACCACAAGCAACACTGTTTTCATATTGGATAGTTTGACATTTTATCGACGATATGTTTAGTTTAATTCTCAAAAGAAAAATCTTGTCATAATACGATGGGAGTGATGATAACTTTTCTGTAAAAAAAATTGAAATTAATGGTAATAGAAGGATTTTATATTGCTTTGATCTAACACCAGGCAAATAATTTTCAGTACCGTGAGAAATAGTTGATTAAAATAGCATTTTTAGATCGTTTAGATGCTATGTTCGTAACCATGATGTTCAGGTAAAATAATATATATATACCTAACGTTTTTGTAAATTATCAGGGTCTGATTACCAACGCGCAGTGTTGCAGCATCTGGCGGATTTTTTATTTAGAAATATTGAATTCACACCATAAAATTTTGAATAGCAATTTTCTTTTATTTATGGAATATCTATGATCCTGTGAAGCAAAAATAATTATTAAAACTTACAGGTGAGAATTCGGAATGGTTAAGTAAAAAATCAGCCAGATGCGGCAACACTGCCAACGGATCATACTTCCCCCTGTAAAAAGAATAGAAAATTTTGCCTTATACATAATAGTAATTTTGCATGAATACGGCCTTTAAATAAGACGAAACTTTCTATTAAAATTTACTGGTGGCAGTTTGACCCGTGGTAATCAGAACAATGGAATTATGAATAAAGAGGAGGAGACGTACTGTCTGGCTGGGGTAAGAAAGACTCTAGAACCGATCTCAACTCGGTTCTGTTGCCAAGGTAACTGGTCAGTCGACTTTATTTTAGGGAAAACCCGCATTTTCTTTTCTTCCATTCAACCGATCATTCTGAGAATTAGCGGTCTTTTTTTGTCCTATGGATGAAGTCCCCTCCCTACAAGTTTTAGAACCTTCGAAAGCAGGAAACTTACTCAGGGTTTTTCTTATCTCGGTAACACAGTATAGTGTACTGTCTACTAGTTCCGAGTGAAGTAACTGAGGAGGTTGTCGCAAAATGGCGGCTACTTCTTAAAAATCGTATCAAGAGTTTCTTATTACCGCTGGGGGGAACGTCCCGCCAGTAAAATTGAATAGAAAATTTCGTCGTAATTAAGCGTCTTATTAATGGAAATATTTTCTTCCAAATATGGTAAAAAATTTTCTTTGTTTCTACTAGTGTGAGTCTGCCGGAATATTACAACATTTATCACTTTCACTCACATGTAGTTGTCTAGATTGTCACAAAAAAGCGGAAACGCTGGACCTGTATACCGCCAAAATAAACTTCCACCAGTAAAAATGGATATCTGTTTCTACCATCATTTGTGACTGAAATTTTACATTAAAAAGGCATTTAAATAAGGAGAAAATTTCTAATTAAGTTTAATGGTGGAAGTTTCGCAGGCGGAAAGCAACCCCTGAAAAAGAGGTTACAGTTGATGTTTTACTATTTTAACACGTTCACTGCCGCAAAAAATAAGAATTTTCATCGAAGAAGTCGTTTGCCACCACAAATTCTGAAAGGTAAATTTCTCTTTACTAATACAGAGAAATTTCTGCCAATAAATAAGGCAATTTTTTAAAATTTAAAATAATGATGAGAAAGTAATAAGTTAAAGCCACGAATATTAAAGCTACGAGGATACTCGTAGAGTGGCAGTCAACGTGTTAAGGGTACGTCAGTTCCTCTTTATTAACTCTCTCGCTGCGTAATTGTTTTATCAAAATAGCTTCAAAAATTGCATAGTTAATGCCTTCGCGATGAGCGTCTTTTAAGAATTTTTATTCTTTTGCCACCGGTTTTTTAAAACGAAAATTTTCGCCTGATTTAATCGAGAAAATACTCCGATTAGATAAGGTAAATTTTACAATAAAAAGTAACTGGTGGGAATGATCAAGGCGGGTTAATTAGACGGAGAAAATGCATCCCTGATGAAATCTCGGGTTGCGCCAATTTTACTACTTCTACGTTGCCCGAGAATCTCTCGGGTTGCGCAGCGAGAGGGTTAACCCTTAAATGCGCAATTTTTCATTTTGTTTCGAAAAAATTATATATGATTCTCTGAAAGGTTTACTACACAGGAAGAATAATGAAGAAAATCAAAGATACATTTTTCATATAATACGTCAATCTTTTCTTCTGTTGCACATCTGCAATACAAGTAAAAACTTTTCTCGTGTGGCTGTTTTACACTAAAATATCGCAAATATTTTAATAAGTATGTCTCAAATACCTTATTTTATATAATAATTTATTTTATAACACTTAACCTTTAACCCATTAATTCCGATGACAGCATACTTTCTAGAAATTACGCAGTTCAGAGAATCTGACTTTACACCAGAGAGTTTCAACGGTTAACTTCGCTTTATTTAAATACGAAATGCCTGTTATTAGATAAGCAGAAATAGCTATTTTAATTTTCTGGTGTGAATTAGGTATATACGAATAAAAAACCTATTAAATTCAAAACACTGTTTTTTGAGTGTGTACAAAGCTTCGCACTAAAGGGTTAATAGTTCCATGATCAGGACCTGTAAATTATTTATGCCCCAACAAATATATGACTGAATTGAATGATGCTGCTGAATTAAGCATTGTGCAATTAATACTACATTTTATATTTAATTTTACTATTTGATTATCCTTATTTGTTTTTATTTTGTCCTCAAAATTATTGTGTCATCGTTATGTTCATGATTTTGTCACAGATATATAAAACAAAATAAAAAAATAATTTGCCAGGTAACACAATTAACGTATAGCTATTTTAAAAATAACTAACAAGTTTCTGATTCACACTCACCTTTATTAACAACTCATACATAATCACTTTTATTTTGCTATCATCTGTTGAGATATTTAGAAGCTATTAATTTTATGTTCAGATATATGACTCAGTTCCTTAGAACAGTGTTTTCATTAGTAGGGACACATTCAAAAAAGTTCCATTTTTTCGAAATTCTACTCTTACAATTCCAGTACAGCTCCATTTTAAAAATTTCAAAAAATGCTAACTGTATTTACCGGCCTTACACATTTTTATCATTACCTAAACAAATGCAAATATTTTATATATATTTTATGTTATAAAAATCATGCATATAAGAAAGAGTAAAAAATATATTTATGATGGCTGGCAAAAATGTCATTTTCCGATTTCAAATGCAACACTAATTCTTTCAGAAAGGAAAATGTGGATGACAGGCTTAGGTAGAATTTTGACAGCTTGTCTAATCTGTTTCGCTCACTTTTTCAAATCCTTTTAGAGCTTATTTCCGTTAAAATTTATTACAGTGCCTTTGTTGTATAAAGTGTGTTTTTAATGAAACTTAAATTACTCATTTTCAATTTAAAATGTTGATGGTAAATATACATCATTAGCTTAATATTTGGAAATATATAGCTAATAAAAAGAACGTAAAATACTCTAAAAATTTAAGCGTCTTAAAAAGAAAAAGCTTCTGTGTTTAGCCGTTATGTATGTATGTCTTCGATGTTCTCAACCAGCACTGAACGGATTTTAATATAATTTTTTACACTAGAGTCAGGGGAGGATACATCAGGGGAGGTTTTAAGCTATAAATAGTTATAGTATGATGCATAGTTTTGTAAAGGGACACTTAAAAAAATTAAAAATGTATGCTTGTCCAAGGTTGCATTCTATAGGGAAACTTTTATTGTTCCTACCACTATTTTGAAAATAATATCTTCATCGCACCTTTCTTTAGAATATGTTAAATAAAATGATCTTGAAAATAACTCATTAAGGGTTCTGGTAGGAACAATAAAATTTTCCCTATATAATGCGACTCCTGATTGTCTAATGCAAGGGCAGCCAACGGATTGTGGAGATTGTGGCATGCTCGACACCACTAAAATTTTACAGTAATCATTGCCTTATTTAATCATCGAATCTCTGCGATTCAAGAAGTAGACTTTTTCTGTAAAATGTTAGTGTATCCGGCATGCCACTGTTGACCACCCGTGGTCTAATGCGTGTGAAACGCGGGCGCTACTGACAATTAAAGTGTCTTTATAAATAACAGAGTGGTGACACACGACCAATGAAATTGGATTAGTCAAAAAGGGTTTGGACAAAACTTGGCGAGAATGCTACACTGTAAAAAAGAATCTGTCAAATTGACAGGATAAAACTGTCAATTTTGGCGCCAGTGGAAAACCGTTTAATTTACAGAAGAAAACTGTAATTGTAATTTTTCATTAAAACAGTTTTTTTTTGTAAAAAATACAGATTTGTTCTGAAAAAATTACGAAATTCAGTTTCTTTACAGAAAAAACTGTTTTTCTTCAAAACAGTTTTTTTTGTAAAAAATACAATTTTTTCTGTAAAAATTACAGATTTTTTTACAGTGTATTACCGCTAAGCTAATATTTCTTGATTTGTCTGACTCAACTAATCTAATTTTTCCAAGACAGTACTGTCAAATTATGGAATGGGGATTGCCTAAGTTTCAATAAAAACTTCCAATCTCAGCATGAGCCCCCCCTAAGCCTATGTCGCAATTCTCTTGTTTAAAAAGGTCCTTTATTGGCAACAACTTTGATTACATTGAATGTGAATAATCTTAAAGGGTTGTTCCAAAAAAGTGCACTATGTCATAACAAACCACTCTGGCTAAAATACGCCATTTGGAGCGCAATAAATGAATAGGAAAAATAGGAAACGTTAATAATATGAATGTTTTTATACAATTCCAAGCAAATCGTGGGTTAAGGAGCAGTTGCTTGAAGTTTCATTATTTCTCTAAATCTACTTGTTTTAGGGCCATCCGTGGCCGAGTGGTTAAAACACCACTCCGCTAATCCCCTGCGAACTTATCGAAAAAAGATGCTTTAACCCAGCCATGTTCAACATTTCTTCCGCTCGGGCCGCAACATACGATAGTTATATAACAATGTAAAAAAAAAAAAAAAAAAAAAAAAAAAAAAAAGTAGTTAAATAGAAACATAACAAAGTAGTATGAAAAAGCAGTGTAACAAAATCGGTATAGGATAATTCCATGAAAACTTGTCATGTCTGTCACATACTACGATTTTTGGCTACCAGTATTTCAGAAAGGAAAATTGACATCAATTCAATAACGCGAAGCAAACTTTTCGAAAATAACGGTGGCCAACAAGCATAGCGATTTTCAGCTGCGTGACAGACATGACAAATTCTTATGGAATTAGCCTGTAATTAGCGTAAGCTAAATACCATGCTTTAAACAAGATAATATAATAATGCAGAATCTACAAATTCTGCATTAAATACTAAATAATTCTGCATTAAATGACAAAAAATATATATAGATTTCAGATTTTCTTTAATAAATCCGAATTTTGTTCAATGTTTGTTCAATGCTTCAAATCTTTTTTTTTTTTTTTTTTTTTTTTTTTGATTAGTTGTGAAGATTGAAATATAAATATATACACATCTCTATAGTGCAAATAAGACTATTTAAAAGTACTTTAACTAAGCAAAGGGCGTATTTTTAAATTATACATAGCTGCCAAATTTTACGCTTTTTTCCTACCACTAAAATTTAATAGAGATTTTCGCTTTGTTTAAGCGTGAGATTTCGGCGATAAAAAAAGGAAATATTTACTGTAAAATTTTAGTGGTAAGAAAAAAGCGTAAAAGTTGGCAGCTATGATTATAAATAACAGGGAAAATTTTGTCTTCCCATTATAATATACAGGGTGTCCGAAAAGTCTGGTAACGGTCGAATAACTCGAGAAATACAAAGCATATTGAAAAACGAAAATATACGTGTTAAATATTTTTAAAAAAGCTACTCAGTGATACCAAATTTGATCCCCGCAACCGACCCCCCCGGGGTCAGAGGGGGTACAACTTTTAAATCTTCAATGATAACCCCTACTTTTTATTGCAGATTCGGATTCTACGGACAAAAATACGTAACTTTTGTATTTAACATTTTTTTCTAATCCTCGTTGATCATGGTGCAATTGAGCAAATAAAACAGATATATATTTTGGTTTTCCCAACCAAGTTTTGACATCTCGAAATCTGATTGGCCAGAAATTTTAACGTCAAAGTTGCCCCCTTTTGCGGAAATAGTTTTTCTCAAAAACCATCAGTGGAGATTGTTTTCATGGCGCTTTACATGATTTTTCCATAAAAATTAATAGAAATATATTGAATTAGTTTCTATTTGCATGTCTTTTTATCAAATCGATCATTTTTAAATAATAAACTGCGCATTTTGATATTTTAACAAGTAAATAAGCACCCCGAACAGAAAATGATAATATTCATTATTTGGGGTCGGAGTGTGTTGATATTCTGTGTTTCGATCTTCGATGTCTTCTGCTGTCAAAAAATCACTTAATTCGGGGCCGGATGGGAGTGTATAAGTTTTTTTTTAAATTATTACTATAGAATAACATAAAGGAGCAAAAAAAAAACAAAAAACAACAAAAAAAAAAACATATAAAATCTTTTTGTGCCTGCTGATCAAAGGATGGGAAGTAACGTAAATTTCAGGTGGAGGAGGGTGGGATTATAGGTTTTGATGATTGATTGGTTACTGCAACTAATGACTAGCAAGTAGTGCAGAAAACATTCAAAAATTCTAATAAATGTAATACTTTTTTGTTAATTAATATATTTTTCCATTTTAACATATTTTTCCTAATTTTAAATTTATTATTGGGTCGTTCGGGAAGTCGTGTCCGTTTAGGAAAATCAATTCGCACCGGAAAATCCTGCCCGGTAATTATTAGACATTAGATATAGGAATTAATGTCTAGTTATTAAATGATAGAATTTACCGGTACGAATTGATTTTTTCCAAACAGACACGACTTTCCGAACGACCCAATAATTTTAAACAATTGAAAATTTTTGATCTTTTAAACTTTTGAATTTAAAATATAATTTAACTCATTAAGCACTGTTGATTATTTCCTGGGGGAGAAGACGTTTTAATTTTCTGGGGGGAAGGATAATGTAGAAAAGTGTTTGATTATTTATTAATTATTACAGTAATATAACAAATGGGAAAAAATACATAAACAAAAACGTTATTTGCAGAACAAATTAAAAACAAATCAGTTTTTTCCTGCATTTTTTAAGCCCGAGAAGGGACATTTATTCATATATTTCATTCAGTTACTTCGATGTTTAAAGTTTGTAACAAATAAGTTAGAGCTTTTGCGGACAGTGTCCTTAAAAAAGGACTCATAATTTTTTTTTTTTTTACTGGCACCGAGAATATTTAATTAAAATTTTCCATTTATAATGTACTTGAAAATAAGAAAGTTTATATTTTCCAATAAACTTGTTTATAAATTCTGATGTCAGTCTATCATTTCATCAGTTTATAAACAGAATTACTCCGCTCCGGTAAGGGTTAAACCAAATGAACATTAAAAAATATAAACAAAATTTAAACAATATAATAATTTAAATACCCTAAAAATCCCTAAAATTTCCCTTCAAATTAAATCTAAATAAATCTTAGACTTTTAAAAATGTTTTTTTGTATTTTACATGTGCCTTATCATTTTGTACACACTCATCATAAGCATAATACAAAATCTGCAATACAAATATTTGCAACTTAAAAAGAAAAAAAGTTTAAAATTTATTTAGATTTCTTTTTAACGGAATATAAGTTTTTAATGTGTTTTATGTATCACATTTTTTGATTTTTTTAAATCGTTCAATTAATTTAACTTAATTGTTACAAAAATTTAAGAACGTAGAACTAACTGAATGAAATATATTAATAAATGCCCCTTCTAGGGCTTAAAAAATGAAGAAAATAAACTGACCTGTTTTTAATTTGTTCTGCCAATTATGTTTTAGATTATATTTTTTGTCACATAAGTTATTTTATTGAAATAATAAACAAACAATTTTCTACATTATCCTTCTGTTATGAAAATTAACACGACATCTACCCAGCAAATAATCATTACACTTTAACCCTTTCGAGACCGCATCGCGTACACAAATTTTATTTGGAATACACCGTGTTTTTTCAACTGTCCCCTTTACTTGCGAAATACCAAAAAATCCTTTAATTAAAAAATTAAATAATATTATTTATTTATTAATGGTGCCCAAAACAAATTCCACATGCACCCTTTGATGATGAATATATGTGCCTCACAAATCTCGACAGAGTTAAAGAGTTAAATTCTTTTTAAATTATTTTTTAAATTAAAAATTTTCAAATATCAAAATTTTTCTATTGTTTAAATTTATGAAAAAAAATGTTAAATTGAAAAAATACATTAATTTAGAAAAAATTATTACATTTATTAGAATTATGGAAAATATTTTTGCCTTACTTGTTATTTTCTGGTTGCAGTAACTAATCAATGATCTAAATCTCCAATCCGACCACCACCTGAATTTTACACTATTTCCCCATTCTTTGCTCCGCCCGCACACAAAAAAAAAAATTATAGGTACTTCTTTTTATTTTGTCCTAAATGTTACTCTATAGTAATAGTAAAAAAATCCCATACACCCACCTCCTTAACACGATTTAGAGTATTAAAAACAAATAAACAACAACAACAACAACAACAAAAAAAAAAAAATAGCAGAAGCCATCGAAATGCCGAATATCCACGCCTACCTCTACCAAATAACGAAGATTATCTTTTATTTCTGTTCGGAAGAGGAACACATTTAACATATTTATTTGTATATTCCTCCGTGATTGCAAAACATGGTTGAGTAAACAAAATATGTACCTGACATATTTTGCTGGATTACACTGTCATCTACAAAGATTCGAAAAAAAAAATGTTAAAAGCAAAAGTTGCACATTTTCCCCCGTAGAATCCGAATCTGAAATAAAAAATGGGGATTATCATTTACAATTTCAAAGTAGCCTCTGACCCCCAGGTGATCGGGGTGGGTTGTCAACTTTGGTATCACGGAATAGCTTTTAAAAAAATATTTAACACGTATTTTTATATTTTTCAATCTTATATGAATTTCTTGAGTTATTCGACCGTTTTCAAACTTTTTGGACACCCTGTATTTTGTCACATTTGATATTTTATTGTAATAATTTTTAAATAACTAAACAATTTTCTACATCATCCTTCCCCTATGAAAATTAAAGCGTCGTCTTCCCCAGAAATAATCAAGACAGCTTAAAGAGTTTAATTATTTTTTAAATGAAAAAGTTTAAAAGATCAAAAACTTTCAATTGTGTAAAATTATTAATTTTAAAATTATGAAAAAAATGTTAAATTTAAAAATATTTTAAATTGCAATAAAAATAAATCGTTTATAAGAATTATTGAAGAAGTGTCTGCCCAACTTGATATTTTGAAGTTACAGTAACTAATCAATCATCAAAATATATAACTCCGCCCCCACTGAAATTTACGCTACTTCCCCATCCTTTGCTCAGACAGCATAAAAAGTTTTTATATCATTTTTATATTTTGTCTTATATTTTGTTCTATAGTAATAATTAAAAAAAAAACTATACACCAGCATCAGCCTCCTGAATTAGATGATATTTAAAAAAAAAAAAAAAAAAAAAAAAAAAACCAGCAGAAGCCATTAAAACGCAGAATATCTGCACACTCCGCTCCCAAATAATGAAGATTATCCTTTTTCTGTCCGGGAGGGAAGGTGTATATTTACATGTTAAAAAAATCAAAATACGCAGGTTATTATTTTAAAATGATTGACTGGTTAAAAAAATATCCAAATACAGTACTAATTTAATATATTTCAATTATTTTTTATGGAAAAAGCATATAAAGCGTCATCGGAACAACCACCGCTTATGGTTTTCGAGAAACACTATTCTCGCAAAAGACGGCTACTTTGACGATGAAAGTTCTGTCCAATCAAATTTCGAGATGTCAAAACCTGGTTGGGAAAACCAAAATATGTATCTGTTTTATTTGCTCGATTACACCGTGATCAACGAATATTAGAAAAAAAATGTTAAATACAAAAGTTACGTATTTTTGTCCGTAGAATCCGAATCTGCAATAAAAAATGGGGGTTATCATTCAAGATTTCAAAGTTGGACCCCTCTGACCCCCGAGAGGTCGGTTGCGAGGGTCAAATTTGGTATCACTGAGTAGCTTTTTTAAAAATATTTAACACGTATATTTTCGTTTTTCAATCTGTTTTGTATTTTTCGAGTTATTCGACCGTTTTCAGACTTTTCGGACACCCTGTATAAAACACTAATGAAAATGTTAAGTACATTTTTTGAACTTCTCAAATTTTTATAAACATGGGTTGATGATTGTCTTGGGCCGCACATAAAAGGTCGCCGGGCCACATGCGGCAGTACAGCCTCAGATTGAGTCATGGAATTATTAATAAAGAGGAACTGACATATCTTTAAAATAGTGAAGCTTCAACTGTAACCGCTACAGTAGGGGTTGTTTACCGCCGGGGGAAAATTCCACCAGTAATTTTTTATAGAAAATTTCTGCTTATTTAAAAGCCTCATTATTGCAAAATTTCAGTGATAAATAATGGTGGAAACAGATTCTCATTATTACTGGTACAATTTTACTTTGGCGGTAGTCATGCCCTGAGTTTCCGCCGTATTGTGACAACCAGGGAAACAAACTGACTGTTTTACAAGGCAAACTGACACCAGTAAGAACAAATATAAATTTTGCCACATTTGTGAAAAAAATAATTCCATGACTTAGACGCTTAAATAAGACGAAATTTTCTGTTCAATTTTACTGGTGGGACGTTTGACCAGGCTGTAATCAGAAACTGAAGATACGATTTTTAAAAAGGCAGACGCCATCTTGTGACAAACTCCTCAGTTACTTCACTCGCAACTGGTATACAGTAGACTATAAGTCTCCTGCTCTTTATTTATAACTTCCTTGGTTGAGTATGGCTGATTTAACTCTTAAATGCATGATTTTTTATTTTGTGTAAAAAAAAAAAAAAAAAAAAAAAAAAATGTATGATTTCAAGAAATGTTTACTACATAGGAAAAATAATGAGAAAAAATCAGAGATATATTTTTCGTATTATTTTTCGTATTATTCGTAACTTTTCTTATGTTTGCTAGCACAAACTACTGTTATAACTAAAATAACGCAAAATTAGTAATTATTTAAATAAGTATGAATCTAGGTAACTTATTTTATATGAATTTTATTTTGTAAAACTTAATCCTTAACCCCTTTATGATCGCTTAATATTTGGAAAAACCATCAAAAAGTACCTATTTTTTATTACAGAAATTGAATACTTATAAGATTTCTAATTAAAATATGCAATTAGTTTTTTTTAAGCGAAAAAAAAAAGATGTTACAGACCAAATTCTCATTTATAGAAAAGCCATAATGCATGAATTCTGTGTCTCAATGTTCGTTTTACATCATACAAATTAATGCGAATAACACCTTTCTTTTCCACATCTTAGATCTTTATTTATCGTCATCACACAAATTTTTACAAATAATATTTGAAATAATATATATACACTTTAAATTTTGATTATTAATAATTTTTTTTGAGTGTGACATATTTCGAAACGTACAATACAAAGTCCAACATCACAATTTGCGCCAAAAGCCAAGCCCGAGCGGCAATATTCAAAGACTTCACACGATAATGCCAGCTAAATTTTTCTGGCTTCAGAAGTTTTTCCCAGCAATAAATCTCCAGCCCGGAAATATGACGGGCACAAGATATAACGAACGACACCTCAGCCCGTGATATTGACGAGAGCGAGAATTAAGGGGTTAAAGCAAAATTTTATACCAAAATCTTGGTGCCAATGTTGCATTTGGTAATTAAAATTATTCATGGTTCGTACGCCTCCTTGAATTTTGCAGACCAGAAAATTTTTTCGCACTAGTATCATAGAAAATATCTTCTTAAAAGAAGGCGAAATTTTGCGCATTTTAACCTAGATTTCTTTTTCTATAAAAAGATACTGGTAGTTTTCCTGGAGATATAACGGTATCCGTACGAACTATGTTACTCTTTTAGAATTGTGTTCTTTATTTTTATATTAAGGATTAGACACCAGAATTTTTAAGTTAGATTTTTAACTTTATTTAGTAGCACATTTTTTGTAATTTTTACAGGATTAATATTTCTATATAAATATAGTGGTTTCTAACAGTTAAATAAAAAGTGATGCATATATGCATCACTACGCATTTAAGGGTTAAACTTTATAATTTTTCAGCGTTTACTGGGAATGAAATCACGTTTGCCAGAAAAAGATAAATTTAATATAATTCAAAGTATCATAACTCGGTAAGTTTAGGTTGTACAAATATTGAATGTTTAATGTTTTCCTTGTTAGAGCATGGACACTTTTTTTTAATAAATGTAAACTACAGAACTTAGGACCGTATAAAAATTTTAATTGCGCAGCTTCCTTAAAAAACAACATTTTTAATAATTAAGGACTTTACGTTGTAATATCGATACAAAACAAATAAGGTGTTGCTATCCAACGTACTAATTATTCATAAATTAAAAGATGTAAAAAAAATAAAAAAACATATGAATAACATAAATCTCTACGTTTCGGTTTAATCTTTAAAACTTTCGTCAGGAGGAAAATTTTCTAAAATATATATCAACAAAAACTCTTTACATGCTACATTTTAAAATCAATTCAAAATGCAAATCAGTCTAACGGAAAATTCTTAATCCCAGATAAACAGCTGATTGGCGCCATCTTTTAAATGGAAATTTTCAACGACTTTTCAACATAGAAAGCCAGATTTCAAGAATGTGAAAGGAAACGTTATCATTACATACTTCTTGGTTCCTTAAACGAATTTCTAAAGATTCACGAATAATAGCATTGGACGGAACAACTTGATAGGAAATAACTTTAGCATGGTCAAAGTCTATAAATGAAATAAGTCCTTTATGGAAGCTTCTTGAGAGTGCTGTAGAAAGTTTACGAAACTTCAAATAATTTTTGTGTTCTTTCAATCTTTCAAAAATTCGAGGTTTAGTCATACCTATATAGGAAGAGATTTTCCCATCTGTAAAGTATGTAATGATAATGTTTCCTTTCACATTCCTGAAATCTGGCTTTCTATGTTGAAAAGCCGTTGAAAATTTCCATTTTTTACAGCCTTTCTTTCATCATTATTTTCTTTGGATAAACGATAGCACCACCGAGCTGTTTATTTGGGATTAAGAAGTTTCCGTTAGACTGATTTGTATTTTGACCTGATTTTAAACTGTAGCATGTAAAGAGTTCTTGTCGATTTATATTTTAATAAATTTTTCTCCTCACGAATGTTTTAAAGATTAAACCGAAACTTGGAGATTTATGTTATTCATATGTTTTTTTACATCTTTTCATTTATGAATAATTAGTACGTTGGATAGCAACACCTTATTTGTTTTGTATAACATTTTTAACCTAAATAGATTTTCATACGATGAAGAAAAATGTTTGAAATTTTTTTTTGCAGTTGGAACTTGGAACTACATCTCCAAAACTAACGGCAAAAGGAATAACTATTGTATTGGTTTAACCCTTTATCTACTCACTTTAAACTTTTATACCATAGTGAATATTACTAATATTATAATGGTACTTTGCAAAAAACGCTCTTTTAACTCCACTTTATCCGCATACATGGCAGCGGTAGTTCTAGGTTTGTTACTTTAGAAAGGAATGAGGCTATCTTTGAAGCAGTCGATGTGTTTTGAGCCGACTTTTTGTACAGATTGCTACGCTTGTCTTTTCATTGCCGCAAACACAGTAAAGGATATAAGATAAGTGTTGGATTTTTTTAATGTGTTCATTATGGTCTTAGAATACAATATGACTAGCTATTTTAGGTGAACGGTGTATGTATTTGATTTAACAGTTGAATTACTCGGTGGTACTTATAAGTACCGTCAGTACACTGGGTGTTGGAGAAAAACTTCTTGTTTACTTTTCGTCTGTGTAGTTAGCCATCATTTTCATCGGCTCTAAAATGTAATTACTAAAATGTAGTGTAGTAATGATTTCCCTGGTATTTCTTTTCTGTTTCATTGTTATTTTTTATAAGAAATCGAAAATGTTGTGGCACCGGTTCGTTTTTGCTATGCTAGAAATTGCATATGTAAATTCATATATTGCATATGTGGGGATGCGAGAGAACATGTTGTCCCTGGAATATTGGCGTCGCAAAACTAAAGGACTGCTAACAGGATCGAAACCTAAAAAAAAAAAAAAAAAAAAGTTTTTTTTTAACCCTTTCAGGAGCAAAGCATTTTCAATTCTAAAGTGTTGAAATAAATGATTGGCACCGGAATTTGCCGAGCGATTTACCTGTAAATAAGAAAAAGCCTATATTTCATATACTTATTAAACCGAAAATATTTTCTGGTGCCAGTTGAAATAACTTGTGGGTTTTCTGTTACGATAATTTAGTCATAGTGTACTGACGGTACTTTAAAGTACCACTTTAGTTAATTACCTCTAAATAATTAAATTTCTCACGGGTGAGTATTATTTTATGTTTATCTTTTAATTTTCATTGTAGTAACTGAAAAAAAATATTACATGAAAAAAAATTGCAGTAGATCATAATGCCGTAGATAAAGGGTTAATTTTATTAAGGGACACCTTGTATATATTATAATTACCATGACAAAAAGTGGTCCTTTAAGCAAATATTTTGAAAAATGAGTTTTCGCATCATTAAATCGCTGAAAAAAAAAAAAATAACAAATTAGAAAATGTATTTCCAGATAATTCTTGGATGGTGATTATGACATCTGTAAACTAGCATTTTTTTCAGACGAAAATACACATTCTATGTCAGGAATTATTCTATATTTAATAAGAAAAATTAAATTATTTTGTTAATCGAAACATTAAATTAACTGAGTGATGAAAAAACTCAATTCGTTTTCTATGAAAACCAATTGGGGAGAATGAATTTGCATCAAAGATGAGCTAAGTAATGTATTTGAAAATCTGTAAATAAATAATTCAAAAATGTATTTTGCATGTTTACAAGATTAATAAATGAAGTTTTAGATTCGATAAATACTTTGTTTCTAAGATAATTTTTCGTTTCTTTTATTTTCGCTAAGTTTTAAATTTGTCCCTAACCTACGTTACCATGAAAAAACAAAGATATTATTAATTATTTCGAATATATGCATAGCTAAATCATAAACGAATGACTTTCGGATAAATATATGCTACAATTAATAGATTTAAAATACCTTATCCGTGGCCCTAATTCTTTACGTACCAGTTTAAAAATGAAGTTTTTCAAACAAAAAAAACGCAAACTTAATTTTGTCAAAATTAACAATCAAATTCTTCAAATATCAGTTGTCTAAAATAAATTACTTTGAATAAAAAAATAAAAGAAGTCGCACACTTAGAATTGGGTATGTAAAACTTTTCCCCTCTTAAATAGAAAGCCCTATTGTTTTGCGCATGTGCATATAAAGAAAGTTTTCAACAATTGCAATTGGCTGATTTTTTTCTAATTATGCAAATTATCGCATCCGGAGCTGATGGCATATGTCGTTTAAAAGAAGAGCGGTTTGAAATCAGTTAATAGGGAGAAAATAGGTGGTAAAAGATCACTGGTAGACTTGCGTAAAAAGATAATCGAAAACCGAAATAGTGGATGTCTAATTCGGTAAATAGGCAGGGATTTGATGATTGTTGAATCAACAGTGCGTTATGTTTTGAAAACTGTTGTTGCCACTGGATATATAGAGCCAAGAAACAGTATCGGTCGGCCATTAACAACAACGGCTCGAGAAGATCGAATGCTGCGTCGAGTGGTAATGAACAGCACACCATGAACGATGAAAGAAGCCGCATCCCTATGGCAAGACAGCATAGGGCGACCAGTGACTCGTAAAATGGCTACAAAAAGATTGCATAAAATGGGCTTCAAATCTTGCAAAAGCAAACGTAAGCCGATGTTAACTCCTGCTCAAAAAAGGAAACGTTTTCTGTGGGCTGTGTACCACTTAAAATGGACAGATCAGCAATGGGAAAGTGTTATGTGGTCGGACCAATCCCCTTTTCCAAGTTTGTATGGAAATATCGGTCATCGGGTCGTGCGGCAAAGAAATAAAGTTTTAACCCTAATTTGTTGCTAATTATCCAATTGGCAACATATTAAATTTTCTCTTGTTATCGTTTATTTACCGTTGATACTCTTGATAACTTTATGTTTTATGTATTTATTTTGACCCTATGCTTAGGTTTAGTACAGGGTTCCTACGGGTACCGTTATTTTCAAGGACCAATATCAGAAATTTTTTATAAAAAAATAAATCTAGTGTAAATGGAAGAAATTTCGTCTTATTTCAGTAGAGATTTTCAATAAGGAAATACTGGTACCCGAGAATTTCTTAGTCATGAAATTCAAGCACCCGTACGAACCCTGTTAGTACATTAAAAATACTATGGGTGATAATAGTTGTTTATCCGTTATAAATAAAAAGGAACTTTTGAAGCCTTTCATTTTCCTAGACGTAGATGGATTTCTAACACAAATAAAAAATATTTAAAATGCGAAATTTCATTTGAAAAAAATATTTTTCAAAAGAATATGTTTAAAGTGATTTTAAATAATTTTCAGTAAGGTGTTTTGCAACAAATATTGTATGCATGTGAATATACGTTTGTTGCCATTTGGCAACACTATGAATTGAGTTCCGCTTTTACTTACATTTTTAGTATTCTGTTCAATGAATTTGGTGATTGTTTTATCTTGCTTTTTGTCTATTTTTTCATAAAAAAATTTGTTCTGATAGAGCCTCATCATGTTCAACATATATTTTAAAGCAAAGATACTAAAAGAATATTAACAGAAGAAATTTGGATTGGATTGTCTAGTGAAAGTGACATTTCTTACAATGACAGGGATGATGATCCACCTTTCGATCGAAACCTTCTGTTCAAAAACGGTTCAGATACTTATGATGAGTCTGATTGTGATTTACAAGCAGATAAATCAGCTGATGAAATTGACTAGAATTTTGGTGCAAATGTTGGGATAGGGAATGTTCCATCTACAACAAAATAAAAGGAGCCAGGTAAACGTAAACAGAAAAAAGTGAAAGCTTCAATCTCTTCAGCCAGATCCTTCTTGGATAAAAATTATTGGAGATGTTTCTCTGCCTGAAAGAGTTTTATCATTAAAAACACCATATAAATATTTTTTTTGTATTTTTCCACCCAGTACGTTTCGAGACTATCTCTCAACAAAAAAGCCTGTATAGTGTTTTAAAACATGTTTAGAAGCCACTCAATATATGCTCGAAAGATACAAAAGAGTATCTAAGGATTTGTATCTTGAGTAGCGTGGCAAACTTTAAAATCATAAGATTGTTCGGGAACCCTGTCATTGGTGTATCACCAGGTAGTCGCACTATGATCATGAATACATTAGAAAGTGATGTCGGTCATTAGAAAGTATACAACAATTTTCCCATTTGAACGATAATATACATTCTCTAATGAGAAATATAAGTTATTCAAGTTGAGACCAATAGTCGGTACCCTGAATGGAAATTGTTTTCCATTCCTATCAAAAAGTCTCTCTGTGTGTATGAGCAAATACGTGCGCCAAAGGGTCGTCACCATATGAAGCAGTATATCCCCCCCCCCCATCTGGTTTTAAATTGTTATTTTTCGCAGGAGTATCAAGATTTGCGTACAATTTTGATATTTATTGCGAAAAAAATGCAACCAGTCTGCCAGGTGGACATGACTTGGAGGTTAGCGTTTGAGTCAATGCTAGACTAACTCATCCAGTTGTTGAACCTGTAAATCATGAACTGTATTTTGATAACTATTAAAGAGCAGTGAACATAATGACACTTTTAAAATCAAAAGTAATTTCGTGCCTTGGAATAATAAGAAAAAACAGTACCCCGTGCTTCAAAATGCCACGCGACAATTAATAGAAAAAAGACCAGAGAAATATTGTAGAATATGCTTAAAAGACGCTTAATGCATGGTGTTGCCATTTGGCAACCATTTAAAAAAATCCAAAATATGGAAAAATATAAAAGTGATAATTTTTTTAGTATTTTTCCTTTAATGTATGCCCGTTAAGGAATCAAATATATTTTTTAAAATAAAAAATAAAAAATCATGCACTAAACTAATAATGCGTCAAACAACAGTGCAAGTTTTCGTCATATGCTTAGATTTGGGGAGGTTTTGGTTATTCAGGTTTTGAGCAAAGGGTGCCATATGACGGGGCTATCAATGCACTATGTTATCGGGACATTTTGCAGCACCAGTTGTTGCTTTTAATTCAAAAACTTCGCCTTCAATTGGGTTATCTTTTTCAACAAGACTTAGAGAAACCGCATTCAGCTAGGACAACAGAAGAGTGTCTTCAACAAAATGATATTCCTGTGCTAGATTGGGTTCCGAAAATTGTTCCTATCGAGGTTTTGTGGCGTCACTTAAAGAAGGAAGCTCGAAAAAGGGAACCACTTGACAATCAGCAGTTTAAAAGAATTCTTTTTGAAGAATGGCGAAAAATTCCAATTTCTGAGTGCCAACGATTAGTTTCAACTATGCCGAGAAGAGTGAGAGATGTTTACGCTGCCAAAGGAGGACCCACAAAGTGGTAAGAGATACTCATTTTGTCTCATTTGAACATGCACAAAACATTAGGGACATAAAAAACTTGAGAGGAAATGTATTTCATTGGCCAGGAAGTTTGTATTGTTTATTATTTGTTGTTAAATTTCACCATATAGTACTAAAATGTATCACTTTTCCTTAAAAATAATTTACATAAAACATGTTGAATTATTTTTTACTTTATTGTTAAAAAAGCATCGATAAATATATGCGCGAAAAATTAGGGCCACGGGTAAGGTAGATTTTTATATTTTTTTTTGTTGAGGGACAAGACTAGTTGTAAACAATAGTCAGGGCTCTTACTCGGTCCGTTTTTTGAATACCACTATTATTATAACAAAAATTTCCTTTATAAATTTCGTAGAATCTTACCCGGAGAGGCGCTTTTCTCCCAATTGTTGCCGAAACCTACCACGAAATTTTATCTTTAATAATACTGGTGTTCAAAAAACGAACCAGTGGGAGCCCTGAATAGTTGATTGACCCATGAACAATTTTTGAAACATAAAAGGGATCTTATATATGCTTCAAAATTTGTGAAAAAGAGTATTATGTATTAAAAAGAAGTCATTTTCTATAATTTTCAGAATTCATGCACATTATTAAAACACATCTACTAAAACGTGATATTCATGAGCTAATTTTTAACATTTTTGAACATAGTTGAAAAGCAGGGTTGCCTGCTTGGGCTCCAATTTTAATTCGAAATTTCAACTGAAGAATTTTTACTTTTTTTGTGATCGCTACATGTCTCTTATTGAATAAAGCGTAAAAGACATTTTATTTCTAGTATGAACACTAAATTTCTTAATAAAAATGGAGGGCAAACTGGCAACTCTGTTGAAAAGTGTTTATGACTACGGTTTGTCTGTCAGGGCTACTGCAGGCGAATATTTTTATATTCTGTTCGCACCACTATTTTTAAAAAATACATTTTGTAGTATATTTCACTTGCAAATGTAGTCAAAGCGTATGTAAAGTATTTTTGTTTTGAAAAATTGGTGCGAAACATGGAACTATTAATAAAGAAGAACTGACATATCCTTAAAATAGTGCAGCTTCAACTGTAACCGCGTTCGCAAAGGTTGATTACCGTTGGTGGAAAATTCCACCAGTAAATTTGTATAGAAATACTCTCTTTACTTAAACTCCTTATTAATGCAAAATTTCAGTCATAAATAATAGCAGAAACAGATTTTACTGTTACTGGTGGAAGTTAAATTTGGCGGAAGTCACTTCGGCATTTTCGCCATATTGAGACAACCAGTGAAACAAGCTGTCTGTTTTAGCAGGCAAGCTGACACCAGTAAAAGCAAATACAAACTTTTACCATATCTGTGAGAAAATATTTCCATGAATAGGACGCTTAAAAAAGACGAAATTTTCTATTCAATTTTACTGGTGGGTGATTTGGCCCGGCGGTAATCAGAAACTGTAGATCCGACTTAAAAAAAAAATAACCACTGTCTTGTGGCAACCCCCTCAGTTACTTCACTCGCAACTAGTAGACAGCACACTTTATGTCTCCTTCTCTTTATTCATAACTCCATTATGCGAAATATAATTAAAAAATAGTCGCCTGTGGCAGCCCTATCTGTATGTCCATATTGTTACTCGCATAAACTTACCCCAAGCCCCGAAGCGGTCACTTTTTAGCCAAAACTAGCTTTTTTTAAAATTATTTTTATGGCAGATTACGACAAGAATTGTAATTAAAAGCTCACCATGAAGTGGTTGCTTACAACATTTACAAGATATATCTAAAACGAAAATGTTGTAAGGAAATAGTGATGGTAAAAGTTTGTATTTAGGCTCTATAAAAAGAGACCGTTCCGGTTCCTAATTCAGAGTTCGTACCCCTCCTGGAATTTTGCAGACCAGAAACTTCTTCAGCACCAGTATTTTCTCATAGAAATTCTCTCCTTAAAAGAAGGCGAAATTTTGCCCGCTAAACCCTTTCAGGGGCAAACCAATTCTATTTCTAAAGTGTTGAAATTAATGAGTGACACCGGAATTTGAAAACAAAATTATTTTTAAATAAGAAAAAGCTATATTTCGCATGTATAATAAACCGAAATTTTTCTTACCAAAATTCTGGTGCCAATGTAGCATTTAGGAATTAAAATTAAGTAGTTTCATAAAAATACCATCACCCCTCAAGGGGTTAACTTAGATTTCTTTTTCTATAAAAAATACTGGTAACTCTCTTGTAAAATTCCCTTACCCGGACGAACCTTGCTGGTTTACACGGATTTCCAAGCAACTGATTTGTTACTGAGGTTATTTATAGCTATTTATTTCACTATTGAAATAATGTTCAGCTTTTATGATTCGTTTACAGGGACACCTAAAAGAATTCCGTTACATTATAGCATTATAATCTACGGGCATAAATCATTTGTAATATATCTTAATGAGATTATACTATTTCAAACATATGGAAATTGATATACATCCCTGAGGTACACTACAAGATGCTTACTTTGGAATATGGCTTATATAATATTATTCGTACATTTACAAGGACAAGAAAAGAATTCGGTTATAGTACTGTCTATGTAGTTAAAGTCTCAAATTATTTTATTGTCTAGTTTGGGGACACTAAGGTCAAACGATGACGTGGTAAACAGTCTGGAACGTAGTATCTGACACACAACAAGCATACAAGCATTGAAAAGGGATCCTCTACCTCTTGACTCATAGTGGGTATCTTAACCTCTAAAAAAGTTGCACATGGATTATATTACATCTTCCATAAGATATCATTTTGTTAGGTAAAAGTGCGCAATTTTTATTATTCAAACTATTCTAGCAAAATATTTCTAAACTGTACCTGTACAGTCGTGGAAAAAAAAGTGAATATCCCCTACTAACTCCTCAACAAATTATCGTAGAAGAAAGTTACTGATACCAAATATTGGAAATAAAGTCTACTTTTAAATGATGTATAAAAAATTACCATGGGGGGCTTTCTACCTATTAAAACGAACCATAAATTTGTTTTTTTTTCACTAGCATTACAAATTTTGACAGCATAAATGAACTCTACACCCTTTAATTAGCCTAAAAAAATTTTTATGCAATCCGTACGATAAGTTTCCGAAAAATTAATTATTTTAAAACGAGCGTATTTTAGGGGCTGTATCCAAATTGAAGTTCGGTACTCGATTGTTGACCGAGAGAGCCCACTTCTTGATCAAGGCACTTTAAGCGCCACTCAAGCAGCCAATGAAGCCTGCTAGATTACAGGAGAGCAGGAGATATTTCAAAATATCTAGTCACTGCTATCATAGACGGCCCCTTAACACTAGAACGCCCGGAAATTTTACTCAAATTTCATAAAAATATTTCAATCCAGAATTTTTATTAAAAATTATTTATCTGATTTATTTAACGTAATTCTGCGTCGCTTAATTTAAACTTATTTTATGAAAAAAATCCTGACTCCAATGGACATTTAATCATGTGGTCGGAGTCGAATCGACTCCATCCGGGCGTTCTAGTGTTAAACCATCATTTTGCCATTTTTTAAAAAGCATAATTTGAAAACTACTTGGAAGAAAAATGTGAAATTTTGGATTTCCATAAAGCAGGACCAAATCTAAATCCATAAAAAAAATTGTAGGTTGCAATTCATAATTTTTTCGAATATTAATTTGATAATTCATAATTCATATCATAAAATTATAAAAATTGCAAATTCAATGTATTTATGTTTAGGTATATTAGTATTATTGCTACACAAAATATTAGCACATTAGGAGCATAACTTCAGGAGATATAAATAAAAATATGAAAATGTAATTTAACATTAGAAGTACTAAATTTTGATTGTTTATAATTCAAACACTTATCATTCAAATGTCTTGAAATTTGGTGTCTAGGCATAGTTTGAACCGAAGTTTTGAAATTCCTCGCTAAAATTGGGTATTGTCATTGAAAAAAATGAAGTTTGCATTAGTTTTAATGTGTAGATGGTCCCCTAAGCAAATTTTATATATATCATTTAAAAGTAGACATTATTTCCAATCGTTCGGGGCCCCACCAGTGGCTGAGAGGTTCTGCTCTCGAAACTGGTAGACGGGAAGTGCTGGGTTCGATCCCAATCGCGCCCGTCGGCCTAATCGTTCGGAGTTTTCGTGGTTTTCTTCGAACCATGGATTTCCATGCGTTAATACGGGTTAGGTTCCCTTAGAAAGACCCCCACGAAGTGCACTCCCCCTCGGGCCTATATCCCTAGTGTAGATAATCGGCCGTCACAAAATCAACCAACCAACCAATCGTTCGGTACCAGTAACTTTCACCTACGATAATTCGTTGAGGAGTTAGTAGGCGGTTTTACATTTTTTCCACGACTGTACATGTACAATTAGTCAAAATCGTCCAAAATAAAAAAAGAAAAAAGAAAAATCACACTACTCCATTTTAATTCCTAAACTGTCTCTGAGAAAATCAAAAATAGTCCTTCGATTGAAAATTGTCTTTTTGAAATTTATTAAAAAAAAAAAAAAAAACTTAAGGAGGAGGGGGGGGGGATATCTTCATATTGAAATTGTAACAACCTTTGAAAATTTCAATGCGAAAATCTAATTTTGACATCATGCTTGGATTCTTCGAAGCATTTTACTTTTGGATACCAAATAGGAAGTCATTCTGTGAATTCTTAGGAATTATGCTGATGAATAAAATTTTGAACTCTTAACCCCTTCAGAGGCGGTGGTTAATTTTTGGATCACCTAATTTCAATTCCTAAATGCCAGATTGGACCCAGAATATTGGAATGAAAAATTTCCTTTCATTAAATACGTGAACAAATGCTTTTGATTACTTTGGAATCAATTTGTTTATAATTTCTGGTGTCGATCACTCATTTCAGAATTTTACGAAAAAAAAAAATCTTGCCCCTGAAAGGGTTAATGTTAACCCTAGATCTACCGGGAATTTTATTCAAGTTTTAATAAAACGTTCTACACCAGAATTTTTATTTAAAACTATTTAACTTATTTATTTACCTTATTTTTGTCTGGTTTATATACTTAGTTTATTTTAAAGAAATTTCTGGTTTGAATGAATATTTTGTATGTACCTGTCGGGTCCAATGGACCCGGCTGGTAGACGGAGGGTTAAATTCATTTTTAATAGTTTTAATATAAACTGCAATTGAGTTATATTTAAAAGATTATCCGTCTGATTAGAAGTTATTAAACCTAATTTAATATTTGGAGTTCAAAACATCACTTCTGCATAGTTGCACCTGCCACGAAAATTCATTTTTTTACAAGTGTTATGGTTTAAATTAGACTCAATAGGACAATGTTAAATTTCCATGAATTTTTGAAATCCAGATTCACTTTTGCATTTGTTTGAAGTATTTGTTTTCTATTTTCGCAAAAATCCGATCCCTTTAGAAGTCATTTGATGCACGCCTATACTATAAATTGTTACACTTTTAGATGAATTTTTCAAATGTGAACGGTTTAATGGGGCACCCTGTGTAATATCAAAAAAGAATAATCTTCCCAATCTCAGTTTTCCTTTCATTATTATTTCAAAGGCATGATCCTTTTAATCTGATTACAATCACAATCGACCTGTCCATTTTCGTAAGCAAAGCCTTCCAAATACGACGGAAATCTTTTGTCGAGACCCTAATGAGTTTTAAAGTTCTGTGCATGGAAATTTAATTTGGCCTTGGTCGAACACATTAGATGAATAGGTGTAAAAATTTGTACTACTTAAAATACGTATATGCTCTATTAAACATAATCTGAGAATACGTTTGAATTAGTACTAAAAATATTCAATCGTTATTTGTTTACTTACGCAATGTTTTAAGAATTGTATTATGCAATTAGTGTATATTTTGTATAAGCATAGCGTATTTCTAAATTGTTAGAATCATTGAAAGTTGGAATTTATTTTGTTTAAGTACACTGGCATTGTAGATTAGAATTTCTATATTTAAGCGTAAAATAAATCGTGAAAATTAGTAGTCAAATTTGCATAACAGTATGGTATATCAGACTTTATAACGGCATTTTAAAAGTATGTATTAAATAATGTCATAGTGCATAATAATAATAATACATAACAGAAATTTATAGGATGTTGTAACATTGTTTAATAGTAGCGTTTTGAACCATGTTTAACATTATTAAAATGGATTGCAAATATAGCAAAATTTTTATCAAGATTTTAAAGTGTTGTAAGGATTTTGTGTTAACTAATTGTACATCTTTGTAGCAAATGTATTGTCTAAAATATTTATGTATAAATACAGTTCTCTCTAAGGCGGAATCGATTCCGAGAAAATGTCCGTCGTAGACAATATTCCCATTAGAAAGAATTTAACCCCTTAAAGGTCGCATTAAATTACGGTTTAAAAATTCAAATTGCTTATTGGCACCACTTTTTTGAAAAAGAAATATTCACCTTATTTAATGACGGGTAAAATGATACCATAATGAAGTCAATTACACTATTTTACAAAACTGGTGGGAATCAAACAATCTGAATAAAAGACACAGCTCGTGAATATCACGGGAGCGAGAATTAAGGGGTTAAATTACTTCTATGTTAAAAATTGAAAAGTTAAAATTTATGAATAGACAAAACCTAGAAATTACTTAGAGAAAAAAAACTACACCCTTCGACAAGAAAGTTGGTCTAGTGCCTACTATTCTCTTTGGTAGAAATTACCCTCCCTGCTCAATTCTGAATACAGATCAGAGTAGTTATGCATGCAAATTCCAATGAACTATTAAGGAAGAGGAACTGACATATCCTTAAAATAATGAAGCTTCAAGTGTAACAGCTTTTCCCAGGGGTTCATTACCGCCGGGGTCAAAACTTCCACCAATAAATTTAAGTATAATTTTTTTTCTTTATTCAAATGCCTTATTAATGGACCATTTCAGTCGAAAATAATTACAAAAACTGATGTTCATTTTTACAGGTGAAAGTTTATTTCGGTTTATTTTGCCCATGGTAGTAGTTCCGCCATATTGAGACAACCAAGACAACCTACTGCCACTGTGAGGGAAAAAGATTATAATACCTGGGCAAACTGACACCAGTAAAAAGAAATAGAAATTTTTAACCATATTTGTGAGAGAAATGTCCCACGAATAAAACTATTAAGTAAGACGAAATTTTCCATCGGTGGTAATCAGAAACTGTGGATCCGGTTAAAAAAATTCAGCAGCCATCTTGTAACAACGTACTTAGTTACTTCACTCGCAACTGCTAGACAATGTAACTCCATTATAAGAGTCATAACTCCATTATAAATACATATCCAAAAGAACCCTTGACTTTCAAGTGTCAAAGGCCGTGGCTACCGCAGTCAAAAGTAAACTACCCATTCTTACACTATCCAGATAACTATTCCTGCTGCTGGAAAGTTGGTTAACCCAGTATTCTTCATCATCCAGTATCCAGAAGGTGAATTTGGGCCCAAAGGGCGAAAAGAATTAGAAGAAATGCGTTATGACAAAGATGTCATTGTGTTCTCCAAGTTAGAGAAGAGTACCAAACCATTTACGGGAAATACTTCACAAAATTGAAAGAGTCTATAGGGAGCGAACAGACCCTCCTTTTTTTCGATCAGTGGTCAGGACAAAGAGACATAGAGCTCATGAAGGAGAAATTGGGATGGAATGTAAAGAATATATTCTTTCCTCCCAATACATAAAAGTACCTGCAGCCATTTCATATGCAGACCTCCCATGACTACAAGCATGTAATCAAACGCATGTTTGAATATTCTTCAAGCCACAGAATCTTGTGTGGAGATGAGGACTTAACAACTAGGAAAGTTCTATTTAAAATGTATCACCTTGTCCACAATCAACTTTTAGACCTGTATTTGACGCCATGAGGCGGTATACTTTACAAAAGGCGCTAATACAGAGAGACATCCCATCCTTCAAGTCAGTAAAGCAGATACTCTTCAACATACCAAAGAAGGTCTGCAACAAGTGCGACCGTCGGTTATTTATAAAATGTTCATGGTGTCAATCACACTTCTATATAGAAGACCAGAACAACCTGTAAACACCAAAAATGTCCAGCAATAACAAACAAACACACTGTGCTCAAACAATACATTTACAGCTCGTAAGAAGCCACACTAGTCACTCAAAATGACCCGGATGATAATCAGGGTTGCCACGCTTCAGGAAAATTCCAGACCCGGAAATTCTTCGGTACCAGTACTTCCATACAGAGAATCTTTCTTTAGATAACGCGAAATTTCTTGCAATTAATCTGGATATATTTCGGGATGGAAATTGGGATGGAAATTAAAGCGTATTTTCTTTCATCCCAATACGACACACCTGCAATACCTGCAGTCATTCGATGTGCAGACCTTCCAAGATTACAAGCGTGTAAACAAACGCATGCTTGAATATTTTTCAAGCCACCGAAGCTTGTGTGGGGATGAGGACTTAACACTAGAACCGCCATAGCGGTCATTTTGACCGGTAAAAAATGAAAATATTTCGATTCGAACCAGAATTTTTTTCTAAAATAAGTTAAATATGTACAACGGAGAAATAAGTTAAATAAGTAAGTTAAATAGTTTTAAATAAAAATTCTGGTGTAAAAATGTTTCATAACATTCGAGTAAAGTTTCCGGCGGTTCTAGTGTTAATAACTAAGGAAGCTCTATTTAAAATGCACCACCTCGTCTAAATAGCTATCAGACCATGTATTTGAGACGGCATGCTTTCCAAAAGGCACTAATAAAGAAAGACATCCCAACCTTCAAGTCAGTAAAGCAGATATGCTTCAACATACCAGAGAAGGTCTGCAACAATTGTGAACGGTAGTCATTTCTAAAATGCTCCTGGTGTCAATTTCCATTCTGTATTGTACACTTCCATGCAGAGGATCACAACCACCAGTAAATGCTACAAATTTCTAGTATCAACATACACACACATTGAACACAATACATTTACAGCTATTAACTTCTCTTAATTGTTTCCACGGTTTTTTTTTTTTTTTCATACTTAATTTCAAAATATAATTAAGTTAACAAGAAGCCATTTAACAGCAAATATTTTATTTTTAATGTCATAATAAATGTAACAGCATAAATACATTGTAATAAATAAATAAATAAGTAAATCGTGTAGTGGTGTAGCGTTTGTGCGGGGGGGGGGGGGAAACACGACCATTTTACCAGCTCTATTGTATAGAAAATTTGGCTTTATTTAATCATTGAACGCTGTATGCTAAACAAAGTAAAATTTAGCATACAGTAATGCGGTTAGTAAATTCATTTGAGACTCGCCCCCAACGCTACGCCACTGAAATCCTGTGAAATCAATTGTCGGATATCTCAAAAATGGTTTCTTTCCAATGGGTAATTCTCTTGAGTTTTTTGCTCCCAGGACGAGATTTTTCAAAGATACAACTATCCTCATAATCGGCGACTGACACTTCTAGCAGTTCCCTTGTAAGATATATTTGTATATAAATAAATTAATATATAGGGCTACGCAAAAACTGAATATATTGCCTTCTACGGATGGTAATTGCTGGAATTGTGATTTAGTGGAAAGTGGAAAGTGTGATTTAGTTGCTTATCGTTTCCTATCTGAATTAGACTTTAGCTTAATATGTGCAGGGTTCGTACGGGTACCGTTATTTTCAAGGCCAAATATTAGTATTTTTGTATAGAAAAATAAATCTAGTTTAAAGTCGCGATCCGCCTTTTAGATCCTTATTTAAGGATATATTTTTTTTAATAAAACACTGGTACGGAAGAATTACTTTGTCTGGAAATTCAAGGACCCGTACGAACCCTGATGTGTTGTGTGTGAAAATCTGTAGATGAAATACAAATCTGCACACAATATTTCAAGTTACCATGCATGTGCAGTAAATTCTAAAAATAAATTTTCAAATGTGTTTTGCGTTTTACAGCCGAATAAAATTTTAACATACTATATGGTGTGTATACAAATCTATCGATAATATAGAGGGCTTTTCAAAACAATGTGAATATCTTACCGACTGTGGTCGCTGATTATAGAAATTGGGTGCTATAATGCGATATGCGTTTTAAAAAATATTTAACGTTTACGTTAATAAATAGAAAAGTTGTGTTACAGTATTCTGAAAGTATTAGGAAGTTTTTCTTAGTCTATGCGGGACTCATGATTTTTCTGTCTTGTCTTACAATATTTTAAAATTTGCTATCTCTAAATCCAGTCCTTTTCAATTTATAGATATTTTAAAGTGAAACTTTAAATATGATCTCCGTGTATGTTAAAGAATTAGTTTTCAATTTGGCGAGACAATTAATCGAAAATTAATGCTACATTTAAAAGTAAACTTCAGCATTCAGTTATGATAGAATAAAAGATTTTGAAAACCTTACTGCTCTCAAAGTTTCATTATCAGTAATTGAGACATTTTTCCCCAAATTAAAATTATTAATATCGATTGCGTAACGCCTAGCTGCTTTGAGTGTTTTAAAGTAGAGGAACTATTTGTAGCACACTTTTAACAAATTGGAAATTGGATTCGTTCTTAGACTACTTTCGTGACAAGAAAACAAATTTCTCGGAGATACATTTGTGTTATACAAAAAAAAATCAGATTTTAAAAACAAAATCCTGATTTATATGAGTATTTTAGCCCTTTCAGGGGCAAGTCACTTCTACAGGGCTCCCAAATGGTCCGCCAACTGAATACCAATATTGTTTTAGAAAAATTTTCTTTTTAGATTTTTCTTACAAACCGCCCCTGAATCACCTTTGGAATTTAATTCTGGCGCAAACCTACCATAAAATTTTCTGTTAAAATTTATTGGTATTCAGTTGGCGGACCATTTGGGAGCCTTGCTTCTATTAGTAAAATACAAAAATTAATGAATGACACCGGAATTTACAAACAAATTTATTTGAAAATAAGTAAAAGCTTTTCCTCACGTACTTTATTGCCCAAACTGGAGCACCAACCAAAAAAAAAAAAAAAAAAAGGCATGTAACGCTCCGGCGGAAAACCCCCACTACAATCACCGTTGCCGGACATCAGAATGCACCCAAAACCACCAGTAGAAAATAGCACACAGTTTGACGTACTTACATCAGTAAATCATAATAATGATATAAAACAATTGATGCATCATAATAATAAAAATATAAAAATAAATAACGATAGTTAGGTATCTTGAATGGACAGGAAAAGTCAAAAGTATAGTAAATTGTTCAAGGTAATGGTGTGAAAATGCTCATTAAAGTTCAATGATCAATAATGTTCATAAAAGTTCATTGTTCGAAAACATGCTCATAAAAGTTTATAAAAGGGAAACTAACTTGAAGAAAAAAAATTATAAAGTTCAGTCTTCAAGAGAAAGTCATCGTTAAAACATATCAAAATAAGCACCGTTACTATACAAGGCAAAATGTTGAGTTCGATTCTAATGCAGAGTCAAAAAACCACAAGCAAACCACTGATAAAAACTTATAGTATGTTAAAAGGAAATACAGTAGATTTCCGTTACAACGAATTCCATTACAACGAAAAATCCTGTTACAACGAAATTTGACAAATCCCCTTTTCAAATTGCATTAACCTTAATGTATTAAAAATTCCGTTTTAACGAAGTGCATATTTTTAGGAATTCCGCTACAACGAAAAATCTTCATCGAGCTCTTTTTTTCTTTTTTTGAAATGATCTCTGGTTCGTGGCAAGAAATTAGCCAGAAAGCAATTTCTAACTGTTGGAAACATGCCCGGTTAACTGAAACCAAAGCAAAATTAATCAGAAATTTTAGATTTGGATGAATCGTCTGAGTTAAACACAATTTGGAAGGCTACCAAAAAATTAACATCAGTCTCTGATCAGGTAGATTTGGTGGATTTCTTGTTTGTGAATGACAATATTCAAATATGCTCTGAAGTGTCTGATGAAGATATCATTTTGTTCATTAATAGCACATTAATAGACCGACAAAATTACGAAAGCAGTGATGACGATATCAAAAGTTCACCAACGATTCAAAAGTTACCGCTTCGGGAGCTCTTTCATGCTTGGAGAAAATGCGTGCTTTTGTTTCTCATCAAAAGAATGTTCCAGAGGAGGTATTTTCTCACATTTATTCGTTGCACAAATTTTTGTTATCATCAACTACACATTCCTTTGTACAAAGTAAATCACAGATTTTCTGTAATAATGTGCTACTAAATAAAGGTTAGTTCGTAATTTTGTATTTTTAACATTGAATTTTATTTTATTAACTTTTTCTATGTTAATTTAACTAGTCTTCCATTAAAATCTTCTATAACGAAAGGTAAATTTATCTTCCATAATTAGTTTACGTGTATATGTAATTCATTAGATAAATACGAGTAATTCCGTTACAACGAAAAAATCGTTACAACGAAATATTTTAGCGGTCCCGTGGAGTTCGTTGTAACGGAAATCTACTGTAGTTGCAAAAGTAAAATTGTTAAAAATTATACTCAATAAATGAGTATTCCTTATTAAGTTCAAGAAGAAATTATTGGATTCTTGAAAATTTTCGACTTCCAGTTTTCGACGGATTTACACGTTTTAGGAGTCAGAGATCCCGAAAAACATGTTTTTACAAAATGCCTGTCTGTATGTCTGTATGTGGCACAAATTTTGTGGATTCTCTATCCTAAGAACTAGCGCACGAATTTTCATCAAACTTCACATTCAGTTAGACGGTGACACAAGTTATTTCTTGTAAGGTTTTGGTGTTAATCGCCCAATAGGTGGCGCTGTTATGCTGGATTTTCTCATTTTTTTTTTGCTACAGCTCTATCTCAAAAACTAATGTAAGTTTTTCATCAAACTTCAGATTCAGTCAGACGTTCACATAAGTTGTTACTGGCTTAATTTTAGTGTAAATCACCAAACAGGGGTGCTGCTGTGCTGCATTTTTCCGGATTTACACGATTTTAGCGATAGTCATATTTCAAGAACTAATTCACGGAATTTCATATCTTTAGAATTCTCATGATGGGCATAGATTGCCATTTATTTTTTGCACTGTGATAGCGAGGCAGTGTTGCCAGTGGGCTACTTTTTTAAATTCAGATTTCTTGATTGCCACCACTTTTTTGAAATAATAAAATTCACCTTATTTAATGACATTTTAATTAAGGTGAAAACAAGGGGAATTTTACCATTTCAGAAAAGTGGTACCAATCAAGAATTCTGAATTTAAAGAAAGTAGCCTACTGGCAACATATGACATAGAAAAATGTTTTGGGATTGGCTCATCCGACTAGTTATTAGTTGGTTTGACATTTATTACATAGGTAATTTGCATAATTTGGTATTAGAAAAACTATTTCAAGCGAATTAATAGAATTTAAAAGGTTTTTCTTTAGAGGAAAGCATTTTATGAAGTATTGACCCGTTTTGGTGTCTGGAGGCAGGAATTTTAGGTAAAGATCTCTAAAATTTCGTTCCCAATAAAAAAAAATACTTGAAATCTTACACAGACACCCCATTAAGACTACATTTGTACTGAATCCGCAAATTTTGTTCTGACAAGGAAGGTCTCCATACGGGCATACTCAGAAAAATCTGAAAAAATTACAGAATGTTCTTCTCATATGGATATATATATTTATAAAAAATTTTTTTGGCGGAACCCCGATACAGCGTCCGTAAAAAAATAACGAAAATTTCGTTTATTTAACGATTTATCACCGGTTGGCGATGAAAAAAAAATACGGTTTTATGTAGGAAAAACTTTTTATGTTGAATTTGTTTATACAAGTTTAATTTAAATAACTTTAGTTTTGTCATTTTTAATTTGTTTTAACAATAGTTTTGTCATTTTTAGTTTGTTTTAACTATTGTTTGTGATATATATTTATAATAAAATTTAAATATCATATTTTACGATTTAAAACAAAATTTAAATTGATTAAAATTATTTCAAGCTCAAAAATAAGACAGATAGAACACTGTCGACTTGATTTTGTTGCTTTGGAAACGACTTCGTCTTCGATATGGAAATGTCAAATCAAATGTAAGCTGACTATAACTTAAAATAGATATTTTCAGCTTGCAAAGCATAGAAAATATTTTTACAGTAATGAAATTAAATAACTACAGCGAGAAGCAACATATATATGTAATATAAAAAATATAATAACTCTTTGATTGATTAAGTTTGAATTCATTAAAAACCGTGCATTCTAAAAAACAATTAATAAATTTTCAGATGCATTAAAATCGTTGGCTTTTGGCTAGGAAAAATCCTACTCGCCAAATCGCGTGTCGCTTTCGTATTTTCGCGCCAAATATTCGAAAGTATTTTATTTTTTTACAGACTTTCTACTGAAATTCCGCCGTTAAATTTGACTGATCCCTTATTACATACATGAGTAGTTTCACTAGCATTTTTAACTTTATATTTTTGTAATTTTTACAGGATTAATATTTCTATATAAATATACTGGTTGCTATGAATTAAATAAAAAGTGACGTAAATATGCATCATTATGCACATAAGGGTTAATTCAATGGAGTTTTGAATAAAGAGGAGGAGACATATAGTGTACTGTCTAGCAGTTGAGAGTGAAGTAACTGAGGAGGTTGTCACAAGATGGCAGCTGCTTTTTTTAAAAATCGGATCTACAGTTTCTAAATACCGCCGGGACAAACTTTCCACCAGTAAAATTGAATAGAAAATTTTGTCTTACTTAAGCGTCTTATTTATGGAAATATTTTCTCACAAATTGCTAGTAAAAACTGCTATTTGTTTTTACTGGTGTCTGTTCGCCTGGTAAAACAATCAGTTTGTTACACTGGTTGTCAGAATATGGCGGAAACGCAGGGCTTGACTACCGCAAAAGTAAATTTCCACTAGTAAAAATGAATGAAAATTTGTTTCTGCTACTATTTATGACTGAAATTCTGCATTAATGAGGTCTTGAAATACTGAGAGAATTTCTTTAAAAATTTACTGGCGGAAGTTTCCAGTGGACGTAATAAATCCTTGCGAAAAAGGTTACAGTTGAAGCCTCACTATTTTAAGGATATGTCAGTTCCTCTTTATTAATAGTTCCATGGTCTGAGTATGATCCAAAAGTATTTGATAGTACTTTAAATCCAAATGAACAAATTATGTTTTCCTTATTTAAAAACACATTGTTTTACAATTCCAACGAGAAAATTTCCCAAGTTCTCAGTTTCGTGGCATTGGGGGGGGGGGGGTGTTCTAGATCATTTTACTACCAGCAGTATTATACAGAAAATTTGTCTTTATTTAATCGTTTAACATTATACGATTAAAGAAAGCAAAATTTAGCGTACAATAATACTTGTAATAAAATGTTCGACACCCTCCTAACGCTATGCCACTGTATGTTCCACTCCTGGCTCTCCAAGAAAGGGTGATTATTATTATTTTATTTCATTTTCTCTATATTTAGATTTTCACCTCATTTTTACTGTGTAATTCTGTTGTTATTTAGATTAGAACTAGTTTACACTTATTAATGCTCCTTGATAAACAAAATTATTAAAAGTATGTTAACGTTCACCGTTTCAGTTTTTATAACCAGAATGAATCGAAAGACGGGTAACGTAGCAAAAATTTGTTTAATATTAATTGGGAAGTAGTGAAACGCTTTTATTACACATAAAAACTAGTTAATAACACCTTTAAAAAATAATCTACAGAATAAAAAGTGTTTTTATGTTTCCGTGAGAATTTATTCATCTATACACTTATCTTCTTTCAAAGTTATCCAAAGTATACTATTATTATTTTACCGATAAAATTCCATTAAATTTTGTCTTTTCTCTTTATCGTGTTATTTTTCCTTTTTAGCTCAGTGAAAAATTGCAACAAGAATGGATTTTTATTTAGCTAGGATAAAACCATAGGGTATAATATTATCAGCATTTTTCTTATGTTTTTGTATTTCCATTACACTAATTAATATCTTTGTATAAAATACTTTTTATAACCAAATTTCTTTTAAAGCATTTATGATAAATTAAAAACATAAGTACGTTTTCAGTTGTTATCAACCTTGCATGTGTTATCGAGAATTAAAAGGCTAACGCATCATGTTACGGGATCGGGAGAAAAGCATAACTGACATTAAAATAATAAAAAAAAAATCTGTAAAATTATTTAAATGCATTCTGTCATCTTTTTAAATGTATAACGTTTATTTATTATATATGCTATCATAAGCAAAGAGGCATTTTTGGAAGTGCTAAAGGTTTATGTTTTTAAAATCCGACAACTCTAATAAAGCTAAATTTACAAAACAAAAAATATTGCACGCATGTTTACTGAAGATCCAATCTTAACAAATTAGCTGTATTAGGGGAAGCGATAACAGTAACTTTAGTTGTAGATTTCTTTAGAAAACTTTAATATTAAATAGCTCAAAACTTGCATTTAGTTACCCTGTACAGGGTGTTACATAAAAGATGGTCAGAACTTTCAGAGATGATAGTACGCATCCAAACAAAAAACTTGCATCAAAGAATGCACGGTTGCAGTTAAAAGGCAAAGGTACTATAGGGCGCTGAAGGTGATGTTGTTATACTGGTCAAAAACACACAAAGAACTTTTAAGTGACGAAAGCAGGGTGGGAAACCGTTCTCCGGACAGTCGTTGAGCCTCTGTGCCATTTCCATTTGCAGTTCCGTAGATAAAATGCATACAAACCTTTTTCCTAATAGTGAAGGACGATCTTCCGAAACGTTTCTACCGCGATTGACAGTTGCAATTTCGGTTGGGTTGGGTTGGGTTGATTTTTGACGGCCAATTATCTACACGAGGGATATAGGCCCAGTTGCAATTTCGGATCAGAGGCTTTTATGTATTAATCGAGGAGGAACTTTGTATACGCGTTCTTCTTCTTCCTCATATCACATTTGCAAGCTATTAGTGTCGTCCTTCTTCCTATAACTCGCAACAGGAATGAAGCTTTAACGTTTGCATGGACTACGTTTCAAATGCGCCAGCACCTTCGCTTTTTATTCCCGGTCATGCATTTTTTGATGAAAGTTGATTTTTGGATGTGTGCTATCGCTTCTTAAAGTTTTGCCCATCTTTTACGAAACACCCCGTATACTCGCATATAAGCCGACCACAAATTCGAGTGGAATAACAGACTGGATACAAGTATTTAAAAAAAGTTATCTTCCTCTTAAATAAACAGCAAAAGTTGCAAAGATTTTCGAATATTAAATAAGGCGAAGATAACTAGACGAAAATACTGGTATTCAACATTATTTTCTGGAATACAGAAATCGGCTTATACGCGAATATATACGGTAGTTACTTTGTTTTAGATACAAACAATTTCATTTATTTCTTGCAATCATTGAGCAGATGCACTATATATTTTACCTTATTCTAAAGTACTATTTATTAATGCTCGTTTTCATTAACAATAAAACAAATTGTTATACTTAAACGATAAGGATAAACAATAATGTCAAACTATAATGCTTTACTACATGATCACTTTTCAACGTTTAAATACCCAGCGTGAAATTCAGAATCGGTACAGATTTTAGTGATTTAACATAGTGATCAGCCGGATAATTAACACTACAATACCCGGAAATTTTAATTTTACTCAACTTTCATAAAAATATTTTACACCAGAATTTTTATTTAAATTTACTTGACTGATTTATTTAACGTAAATCTGCGTTTTTGAAATTTAACTTATTTTATGAAAGAATTTCTGGTTCCAATTGACATTTAATCATATGGTCGGAGTCGAATCGACTCCTTCCGGGCGTTCAAGTGTTATATATCAGAAATGGTTTTTAATGCAAAAATGGCGCCAAAATAGATTTTGAATTAGAAAAATTTCCAGTCATTTTACCAAATATAGCCAGTGGAGTAATGAATAAAGAGCAGGAGACATATAGTGTAGAGTATACCAGTTGCCAGTGAAGTAACTGAGGAGTTGTCACAAGATGGCAGCTGATTTTTTAAATCAAAATAACAGTTTCTGATTACCGCCGAAATAAACTTCCACCAGAAATTTTTGAATAGAAAATTTCGCCTTATTTTAGCGGCTTATTCATGAAAATTTTCTTTCACAAATATGATTAAAATTTCTATTCATTTTTACTGGTGGGAGTTAGACTGGGTATTTTAATCTCTTTCACTGACATTGACAGAAAGTTCTATAGGTTGTCACAATATGGCGGAAACGGAGGGCCTTACCACTGATGAAGTAATGGAGTTATGAATAAAGAGGAGGAGACATTTAGTGTACTGTCTACCAGTTGCTACTGAAGTAACTGAGGAGGTTGTCACAAGATGGCGGCTGCTTTTTTTAGATGGGATCTTCAGTTTCTGATTACCGCAAAGGCAAATATCTCACCAGTAAAATTGAATAGAAAATTTCCTCTTATTTAAGCGCCTTATTCACGGAATTTTTTCTCGAAAATGACATAAAAATTTCTGTAAGTTTTTACTGGTGTCAGTGTGCCTTGTAAAACTGTCGGCTTGTTTCCCTGGTTGTCACAATATGGCGGAAACGCAGAGTCTAACTACCGTCAAAGTAAACTCCTACCAGTAAAAATGAGAATCTGCTTCTACCATTATTTATGACTGAAATTGTTCAATAATAAGGTGTTTAAATAAGTTGAAAATTTCTATATAAATCTACTGGTGGAAGATTTCATCGGCGGTAAGTAACGCCTGCGATAGCGGTTACAGTTGAAGCTTCCCTTTTTTAAGGATATGTCAGTTCCTCCTTATTAATAGTTCCATGGATGAAGTAGATAAGACCGATAAGAAGTAGTAGAAGGCCAGTAAAATTAAATGTCTGTTTTTGGCCATATTTATGTCTGAAATTCTCTATAAGGCGTTTGTATAAGGAGACAATTTCTGCTCAATTTTACTGGTGGAAGTTTTTTCAGGTGGAAATGTGCACTGCAAAACCGGATACAGTTGAAGCTTTACAGTTTAGATGATATTTCAATTCCTTTATATTCATAGTTCCATGATACAGTCTGTTCACAAATCAACACTGACTGTTTATTAGATACTTTGTTCCATGTATCAATATACAGGAAACTAAATTTTAACCCTTAAATTAGTACGTTTCTAATATACGTATTGGTCGCTAATTACATTGTTGTAATTCAACGGCTCACAAATTTCGGAAAATATATATGATTCTTTGCTTCAACTGCCCTAAGTCTACCGCGTCGCGAAATTAACCACGTTTGTCCTCAATAGTGTTTTTTCTTATGGTATCTTATGGGACCTATGGCTCTGTCTAAAGCCTTCGGCTAGTCGTCTGGGTTACAATTAGTGTTGTCAGGTATCCCGCGTAAATAGGGACTCCAAATGTTCTGGAGATCAGAATTTTAAAGTAATTTTCTACACCTTATCTAATGTCTAATTATCTGATGGCGTTTATTAAAGATGGCGAAATAAACTGTAAAAATTAGTGGTGACCGGAGCATTTGGAGTCTTGATTTACCCGAGACACCTCGGTGACACTCAGTTCCAGTAGAAATCTAATATGTTATTTGCAATGGCTTTTTCATTTAACCCTCTCGCTGCGTAAGTAATTCTTCGCGACGGGCGTCTTTAATAGAATTTTTAATCTTTTATCACCGGTTCTGCGTGATAACTTTATTGTAATTTTCGTGAAAATTTTAACGTGAAAATTTTCGGCTTTAAGTAGAAAATTTTGACTATAATAATCGGGGAAAATGGCCTGATTAAATCAGACAAAGTTTTCGCTAAAAAATAACTGGTGGGAATAACCAAATAGTATTAATTAGACGGAAAAATACATGTCCGAGTATATCTCGGGGTTGCGCAGTGAGAGGGTTAAGGCGACGGTGGACCTTTATCAGAGCGGAAATCGTCCCAAAAATCGAAAGTTATTTTTGTGCGTATTATTATTCTCCAGTTTGTCCTGAACCATTTGCGAAAAACCGCATGCAGATGCGATTAATTTTCGCAAAGTTACAAGCGTTTGAATTTTGTACAAGAACAATTTTTCGGCCCTTTAATATACTTTAAAATTATTTTTCTCAAAACTCTCAACGTTTTTAGATATTTAAAATGATCCATGAGTCATAATATTTGATCAAAATCCATGAAATTAATAAGGACGAGTTCGAATTTTGCTTGCAAAGAAACTGTGCATGCATTTTAAAATTCGACTTCATTAAGATAATTAAATCTGATTTTTAGCTTATTAAAAGGCAAAATATTGATGAAAATTGCTATCAAATTCAGAAAAAAAATCTCGAAAAAATTAAGTATTCAAGGGATTAAAAAATTCGATGCACAGATTTGTTTGTAATAGAGTTTTAAGTGATTAAAAATACCAAATCGAGGAAATATCTCAAAAATTATGACGCATGGAGCATTTTAAAATTTCGTTTTAAAACTTGATTTTTTTTTTAAATCTTAAATTTATAAGATTGGGAATTTCTTTTAAGGCGGTTTATACATTTATGGTGAAATGTATATTTCCACAAAATTTTATATCTCTATAATGAAAATTAAAAGAAATAATTTTTAACGTTCACCGTCCCCTTAAATATTGGAGTTAAAACATATAATTTGCAGCAATTTGTCTTAGTAAACGTAAAATTAAAGAAAGATTGTGCAATGGGGGATAGAATAATTGAAAAGTCTAAATATTGAATTATAAATTTGATTTCACTAATCATTCCGTAATAGGGTTAAGACATGAAACTTACCGTTCATATGCAGTTTCGAAATTACAAAATCTAAAGAGATAAATAAAACTGAAGTTCGAAGAAAATATTTTAAATATGCAGTGTGATTTTAAATTCATGGTACAAACTTTAAGTGTTAGTACAGGACACTGTAACAGGTCTGCCACAGCCGACTATTTTTTAATTCTATTTTGCACCATTTCTTTAACCCTCCGTCTACCAGACGGGTCCAATGGACCCGATGGGTACATTCGAAATATTTATTCTAACCAGAAATTTCTTTAAAATAAACTAAATATGTAAACCAGACAATAATGAGTTAAGTAAATAAGTTCAATAGTTTTAAATAAGAATTCTGATGTGTAATATTTTTATAAAACTTGAGTAAAATTTTCGGTAGTTCTAGGGTTAAAACAAAAATTTTTCACATACACTTTGATAACATCTGCAACAGACATACACTAAAAAAATTTTTTATTTGTTTATACTAAAATTTTTTTTTCTTGAAATAGTGGTGCGAATAGAATATTAAAATAATCGCCTGTGGCAGCCCAGCTGTAACAAACATTTATTGCATAGGAATGTATGGGTGCAAGTCACGCGTTGAGGTACAAACACCAGGGGGCCTATTTGGGCCTTTTTTATTTCAAAATCTTTCATTCATACCAGAAATTTCATATTCTATTCTTTTGTTTATTTAAGACAGACATTTCATGATTACATAAAGAAAAAATTCTTCTTTGAAAATTTCCTGTATGAAATCGATATTTTTGAATTAAAAAAACTTCATTTGTATTTCTTTTCATGTATTTACCATGGAACTATTAATAAAGAGGAACTGTCATATCCTTAAAATAGTGAAGCTTCAACTGTAAACGCTATCGTAGGGGTTGTTTACGCCGGTGGAAACTGCCACCAGTAAATTTATATAGAAATTTTCTCCTTATTTGAACGCCTTATTGTTTCTCAATTTCAGTCATAAATAATCGTAAAACACATTTTCATTTTTACTGGTAGTAGTTTACTTTGGCGGTAGTCACGCCCAGCGTTTCCGCCATATTGTGACAACTAGGGGAACAAACTGAGAGCTTTACAAGACAAACTGACACCAGTAAGAACAAATAGAAAATTTCGCCACATTTGGGAAAAGAAAATTCCATGAATAAGACGCTTAAATAAGACGAAATTTTCTATTCAATTTTACTGGTGGGATGTTTGCCCCCGGCGGTAATCAGAAACTGAAGATACGATTTTAAAAAAGCAGCCGCCATATTGTGGCAACTTCCTCAGTTACTTCACTTGCAACTTGCAGACTGTAGACAATATGGCCCCTCCTCTTTATTCATAACTCCATTGTATTTTCTGTGTTTGACAGATTTACCAGTTCTACGTTTTTTTTTTTTTTTTTTTTTTTTTTTTTTTTTTTTTTTTTCAAATTCAAAAATTAAGATTTCACACCGGAAATTTTCAAAGAAGTATTTTTTCCCTATGTAATCATGAAATATCTGTCTTAAATAAAGAAAAGAAGAGTACAGAAATTTCCTGGTATGAATGAGAAATTTTGAAATAAAAAAAGGACCAAATTGGCCCCCTGGTGTTTGTACATCACCGCGTCACTTGCGCTCATATATCCCTATACAATAAATGATTATTAAAATGTCCTGTACCAATCCTTAAAGTTTTTGCCACGAATTTAGAATCACCTTGTATATTTCTTCCAATCACGTTTATTAACCCTCTCGCTGCGTAAGTAATTCTTCGCGACGAGCATCTTTTACAGAATTTTTAATCTTTTATCACCGGTTCTTTAAAGCAGAAAATTTTCACTATCGTAATCAAGGAAAATGTCCTGATTAAATGAGACAAAGTTTTCGCTAAAAAATAACTGGTGGGAATAACCAAATAGTATTATTTAGACGGAAAAATGCATGCCCGAGTATATCTCGAGTTACGCAGCGAGAGTGTTAAGAGCGGTCTATTTCGGAAGCCAATATTTATACAACCGCCACACAGTGTAAGATGTTGTGAATCTAGCGGGTCAAAATTCAATTTATCAAAATTATCGATATTAAAGTAATAAAATTTATCTTATTAGAGATAAAATGGTTCTTTATTATGAAAAATATATTGGGTCGTTCGGAAAGTCGTGCTCGTTTGGGAAAATCAATTCGCACCGAAAATTTCTATCATTTAATTATTAGACATTGATTCCGATATCTAATGTCTAATAATTACCGGGCAGAATTTTTCGGTACGAATTGATTTTCCCAAACGGACACGACTTTCCGAACGACCCAATACCTTTATCAGAGGTGCCAAGTTGCCACTAATCCTCCGTAATACGTGGGTTAATTTAACCCTGGTTTAATACATTTCGCACCAGAATTTTTTGTCAGAGATGAAATTAAATAAGTTCCACGCAAAAAACTGGAATTAAACAAATAAAGATTCATCAAATAATTTTTCTGGTTCAAAACGTTGTTAAACTGGGTTAAATTAATCCACGCATTACGGAAGATTAGTGCGAACTTGGCACCTCTGCCTTTATTTATTACACTGTACAATTTATGTCATTGTTATTCCATCATCATAATTATAATAAAAGGATGTTTTGTCATTTTCATGCGTTGACATTTGTGTAGTGTTATTGTATTCAGTGCAGATTTTTAAATTCAGTACATATTTATTTTCAATAAGAAGAGTTTTCTTGTATTAAAAAATAATAATCAATTTAATTTATAATGCTATAGCTACCAATGTTATCACAAAGTGAATTACTGTCATTCTTCGTTGTTTGCTATTCTTTTATTAATTGTATATCCGGCGATCCTATGAATGTAAAATCATCAAGGTGAGTTTCAGCCGCTTTATAACTTTATTGAGATTTTAAAGTCATGATGGTAATGTTTAAAGGCAGACATATTTAGCTTGTATCCACAATCCACATGCTATGTAAAATTCTATAAAATCGCTCAATAAGAACGTAATCAACATCTGTTATGCTAGCAGCCACAGCAGCATTCTTAAAAAATCTTTTTCGATTTCCTTCACTACTATTATTTTGTCCTTGTTTTAGGTTTTTTAATAATAATTCTCTTTCAGATCTAAATCTTTCAATTATATTTTTCTCTTTCTGCGATACTTCATTTTACTCAAGTTTTCGGAACTGCCATTTCTTTGCATCACATCTACAATCAATATGTAAGAGGTGTTCCATAAATCTTAATTATGCATATAGTTGTCTATAAGCGAAAAGAAAACTTGTGAGTATTATTCGTATATCATTTGTATAATTTTTAAGTTATTCATCACCTTGGATTTTCCGTTACAGACTGCATTTTTAAGTTACTTTATTTGAAGATAAAATGCTGCACTTTGTGCTAAGCACCACTGAGTCTTCACATTTGCGCTGTATGTCATATGTCTGACATTGAATTCTACTACAGATAGTGCTAGAGCTGTAAAGATTTAGTTTCTGCCAATTTAAAATTCTTCTGTTATTAACTGATCAGTTTCTATGATGCACTTAAACTTTATGGGTTTAGAGAATTGAGTAAATAATAAAGGGGAGCGGGCATATAGTCTCAGTTTCAGGCCAGGCGGGGAGGCCTACCAATATGGTTTTAGCTCTACAAGCCCCGCCCAGCAGAATAACTACCATCATCACGGGCCGCTGCCGGTGGCAGAGCACGGAAATACCTTCGTTGAATGCGGGCATACAGCATGGAACTATTAATAAAGAGGAACAGAGATATACATAAAATAGTGAAGCTTCAACTGTAACCGCTATCGCAGGGGTTGTTTACCGCCGGGGGAAACTTCCACCAGTAACTTTTTATAGAAATTTTCTGCTTATTTAAACGCCTTATTATTGCAAAATTTCAGTCATAAATAATGCTAGAAGCATATTCACATTTTCACTGGTACACGTTTACTTTGGAGGTAGTCACGCCCTGATTTTCCGCCATATTGTGACAACCAGGGAAACAAACGGCTGTTTTACGAGGCAAACCGAAACCAGTAAGAACAAACATACATTTTTGCCACATTTGTGAGAGAAAAATTGCATGAATAAGACGCTTAACTAAGAGGAAATTTTCTGTTCAATTTTACTGGTGGGAGCTGACCACGCTGTAATCAGAAACTGAAGATACGATTTTTAAAAAAGCAGCCGCCATCTTGTGACAACCTCCTCAGTTACTTCACTGGCAACTGGTATACAGCACACTATATCTCCCATCCTTTTTATTCATAACTCCATTGCATATAGTCTACAATCTACCAGTTGCCAGTGAAGTAACTGAGGAGGTTGTCATAATATGGCTGCTTTTTTTTTTATCGTATCTTCAGTTTCTGATTACCGCCGGGGCAAACTTTGCACCAGTAAAATTGAATAGAAAATTTCGTCTTATTTAAGAGTCTTATTCGTGAAATTTTTTTCACAAATGTGGCGAAAATTTCTTTTTGTTCTTACTGGTGTCAGTTTGTCTTGTAAAACTGTCAGTTTGTTTTCCTGGTTGTCACAACATGGCGGAAACGCAGGGCGTGGCTACCACCAAATTAAACTGCTACCAATAAAAATGAAAATCCGTTTTACCATTATTTATGACTGAAATTGTGCAATTTTAAGGCGTTTAACCCCTTAATTCTCGCTCCCGTCAATATCTCGGGCTGAGGTGACGTTCGTTATTTCTCGTGCCCGTCATGTTCTCGGGCTGGAGATTTAATTGCTGGAAAAAACTTCTGAAACCGGAAAAATTGAACTGGAATTTCCACTTGAAGTCTTTGAATAGTAGCGCTCTGGTTTGATTTGTACGATCTATAAATTGCCATAGATTTGTAATATTTTTGTCACTTTGATATGGATTCTGATGAATCAAGCCTTTCTGATGATAACTGGAATATTAGCCTCTTCACGGTCGCTTAATATTTGAAAAAACCATCAAAAGTGTACCTATTTTTTTACTACAGAAATTGAATAATTATAAGGTTTCTAAATAAAATATGCAATTAGTTTATTTTTAAGGCGAAAAAACAATATTTTATAGCCATATTCATATTTGTATAAAAGCCATCATGCGAGGATTATGTGTCTTAACCTCTTAAGCTCCGCCCCCGATAAATGTAGGCTACTATCTTTTAATTCAGATTGTTTGACTCCCACCAGCTTTTTTTTTTTTAAATAGTGTAAATGGCTTTATTTTCGTATCATTTTATCTGCCGTAAACTACGGTGGTGGGAATCAAACAATCTGAATAATAAAAACAAGTTGGAAATTGCTCGTCAAACGTGGCAAATGAGGTGCGTTCGTACTATAACTAGTTTTATAATTATTTTTTGCACCCCATATTGTACTGAATGTATATTGTTTTGCGCTTCATAAGTGCATAGTCTGTAACATCATTAAAATGCACTTACAATAATTTTTTCCCCATTCCCCGTAATGTAACGGAAAACTTTTGACTGTCCCTGTAATTAAACTATACATTCGATTTTCATAAAATTTGAAATGGCTCGACAAAATTTTGCAGCAATTATATATTTAAAATTTCAGACCATTCGGAAGGCTGTAAAATCATTAAAATGCATTTGCTATAATTTTTTCCCATTGGCCGTAATGTAACGGAAAACTTTTGGGTGTCCCTGTAATTAAACTATACATCCGATTTTCATAAAATTGGAAATGGCTCGACAAACTTTTGCAGCAATTATATATTAAAAATTTCAGACCATTCGGAAGTCTGTAACATCATTAAAATTCACTTGCAATAATTTTTCCCATTGGCCGTAATGTAAAGAAAAACTTTTGACTGTCCCTGTAATTAAACTATACATCCGATTTTCATAAAATTGGAAATGGCTCGACAAAATTTTGCAGCAAATATATATTAAAAATTTCAGATCATTCGGTCGGGTAGTTTTTGCTCTGTTATATGCGGACGGACAGACAGACGGACGGACAGACGGACGGACAGACAGACGGACTGAACGACGACTATAGGTGCTACGTATTTATATAATTACGAACGCACCTAAAAAGTAACCTACTTTTATCGGAGGCGGAGCTTAAGAGGTTAAGACACATAATTCTCGCATGATGGCTTTTATACAAATATGAATATGGCTATAAAATATTGTTTTTTTCGGCTTAAAAATAAACTAATTGCATATTTTATTTAGAAACCTTATAATTATTCAATTTCTGTAATAAAAAAAAAATAGGTACACTTTTGATGGTTTTTTCAAATATTAAGCGACCGTGAAGGGGTTAAATAAGGAGAAAATTTCAATATAAGTTTACTGGTTGCAGTTTCCACCGGCGGTAAACAACTCCTGCGATAGCGGTAGCAGTTGAATCTTCACTATTTTAAGGATATGTCAGTTCCTTTTTATTAATAGTTCCATGGTCTAGAGAAGGAATAGATTGCCCCTGAATATTAGGCCTGAGCAATGACACAAATATGGCGGCTTCAGAAGACGGATTTTTTAAAACTTAGATACGGTCCCTTAAATGTGGACACCAGTATTTTATAAAAGATTTCTCTGACTTGTTTAATCTCAGAATAATAAAGCGGGAAAAACTTCAAAAAATATTGGTTCGAATATATAAGGGGCCGTGCGCACTCTGAAAAAAATCCGCCTTCGTCAGCCGCCATTTTTGTATCAGAGCTCAGGACTAGTATTCAGGGGGCGGTGAGTAGATGATGAGTGGGAATTCAGCCAATACAAAATTTTGATTTTTTTCATTGCAGCCTTTTTTTATATGACGGGCATCGGGCTTTTTGAACGATTTTTTAATATGTTGTTGCTTTTTTATGGTTTTCAGATTTTTTATTTAATACACCCGCAACATCCTTTCTTCCAGACTGATTAATTTTAACCCTTAAATGCGCGATTTTGTATTTTTTTTTCGAAAAAAAATCTTTATGATTCTCTGAAAGGTTTATTACAAATAATAAAAAATGAAAAAAAATCAGAGATATATTTTTTATATACCAGTAATACGTCAATCTTTTCTTCTGTTGCACATCTGCAATAGAAGTAAAAACTATTGTCGTGTGGCTGTTTTACGCTAAAATATTGCAAATTAGTAAATATTTTAATAAGTATGTCTCCAAATACCTTATTTTACAAAATTATTTGTTTTACAAAACTTAGCCTTTAACCATTTAATTCCCATGCAGTGTTGCCAGTGGGCTACTTTTTTTAAAAATTCAGATTTCTTGATTGGCACCACTTTTTTGAAACGGTAAAATTCTATTTGTCTTTGCCTTAATTAATATGTCATTAAATAAGGCGTATTTTACCATTTCAAAAAAGTGGTACCAATCAAGAAATGTGAATTAAAAAAAGTAGCCCATCTGGCAACACTGTTCCCATGATAGAAAACGTTCTAGAAATTATGTAGTTCAGAGAATCTGGCTTTACACCAGAATGTTTCAACAGTTAATTTCACTTTATTTAAATATGGAATGTCTGTTATTAATTAAAGCAAATATTGCTATTTTAATTTTCTGGTGTGAATTAGGTATATACAAATAAAATAATCTATTAAATTGAAAACACTGTTGTTTCCATATATGCAAAGCTGCGCACCAAAGGATCAAGCAAGTGGCACGTGTTAATTAATTTGTGTTCCGGGAATAGCGAATGCCTTTTAGTTTTTTGATTTCAGTCCATGTAAATAAAACAATTTCTTTGGTTGCCAACTTTTTTAGAGTAGTCAATATTTCTTTTACCCTGTAAATATATTTATTTTTAATATTCGAAACTGAACATCTCTTATTTTAATTTTAAAATGTTCTATAAGCGAAAGCAGTTTCTCGATCTTCGATTACTGACAATTAAAAATGAATGGATCAGCCGTTTAATATGGTCTAACATAAGAGATGAATAATGTTGAAGATTACACTTGTATAATACATAGTCTATAAGGGTATTTTTAAAATTCACAGGTAATGATTCATATCCAGTAACATAATTTTGAAAAATCTCATACAAGTTTACACTTCCGTGTCTGAAAAAAAATTACTTATATTCAAGAGTTGCAAATAGCTGCAGCTGAAATTGATTTATTTTATATCTATATGCATACATAATTACAAAAATAATATATATTACAATGTACCACCGTGTGCAAAATTTTTGGAAACTTTTTAATATTTATCATATGCTATTAAATTTTTAAATAATTTTTATATTGAATTAAAATATTATTTTTGAAATATAACATTTCTAAATAACTATAGTAACTGTAAAATGCATCATACCTACATTGTTGTAAACTTTCCATTACTATCATAAAAATATATTTACAAAATAAGTATTTTTTGTTAGTCAATAAATATCAATGGCAATTACAATACAGTGAACCACCATTCTAAAAAGGTTAAAAGAAAATTTGGTTTTTGAGCCAATTTTTGATGGTGTTGTTGTGGAGTTAGGCTGTTATTACTTTACTATTTTTTCTCCAATGTGTTAGCTATTATTTGAAATGTCTAAAAGTAAAATTACGGCGATTCAATTTTTGGAGTTTTTTCAAGCTAGATTTGCAAAATCTTAGTCTGTGTGCCACCTCTGATTATAGCTGATGAGCGCATAACGGTCCGTGAAATTTCAGAGAAATTAAATTAATAAGAAAAACTATTTATGACTACGTACAGGGCTGCCATAGGCGACTATTTTTATATTTTGTTCGCACCAATATTAAAAAAAAATACATTTTATATTATATTTCTCTTACCTATGTTTTCCAAACGCATGTAAAAGATTTTTGTTTTGAAAAAGCGGTGCGAAATAGCATAAAAAAAATAGTTGCCTGTGGCAGGCCTGTATTTATGATCGTTTAGGTAGAGATGGCGTCCAAAAAAGATACATACCATATATTTTATTCGTAAAATTGTTGCAAAGAAGAACGAAAATAGCTGTTAGATTGGAAATTAGGTCTTCTTTCAATTTATATTAAAAGATAAGCTTACAGGGTCGTCTGTATATTAAAATTGCAACAAACTTTGAAATTTTTTATACGAACATCCAATTTTTATATTATATTTGGATTTCTGGGTCAATTTCGCTTTTAAATACCAAACAGAATGCCATTCGGGGAAGTAGTTTTGGAATTACGGTGATCTAAAGTTTGGATCCACTAACGTTAAATTCTGCCTTAACCCTTAAATGCCCGATTTTTTATTTTGTTTCGGAAAAAATTATATATAATTCTCTAAAAGGTTTCTTACACAAGAAAAATAATGAAAAATAAATCAGAGATACACTTTTCATATAATACGTCAACCTTTTCTTCTGTTACACATCTGCAATACAAGTAAAAACTACTGCCGTGTGGCTGTTTTACGTAAAATATTGCAAATTAGTAAATTTTTCATACGTATGTCTCCAAATACCTTATTTTATATAGTTATTTATTTTATAAAACTTAAACTTTAACCCTTTAATTCCCATGATAGAATACGTTCTAGAAATTACGTAGTTCAGAGAATCTGCCTTTACATCAGAAAATTTCAATAGTTAATTTCGCTTTATTTAAATACGGAATGTCTGTTGTTAATTAAAGCAGATATTGCTATTTTAATTTTCTGGTGGGAATTAGGTATATACGAATAAATAAAACTATTAAATTCAAAACACTGTTCTTTGCATATATGCAAAGCTGCCCACTAAAGGGTTAATAGTTGTAAACAGACTACAATACAGCTACAGAAATGATTAGGGATGTCATTTCTTTTAAAGGTAACTTAAAAACTATTTGGAAAAATGAGCTGCAATTGAATATTTGCATATTTAAAGCTCCGATATATCAACTTTCGTGAAAAAATAAATAGGTTACAATACATATTTTTTTAGAATATTAATTGCAAAATATATAATGTTTTTCAGCAATGAAGATATTTCATTTCCAGGTTGTATTTCATGTGTCCCGCGTAAATAAGGTTGGAGTCCCGATTTACGCGGAGCATCTAGCAAGACTATTTCTAGGCCAAACACAGATTTTTCTTGTATAACTGAAATACCAATATTGAGAAGATATCTTATCATGATCTACAAGAAAACAATTTTTTCTTCTGTGAAATGTCATAATATCAGTGAAATACTGAAACTGCGCTGTAATTTGGCCATTGACAAATTGTGCATTATCTTCTGAAATTGGAAGCGCCTAGCTTAACGTTCATAGTTGTAATTTCATACTTTGTTTGACTTGAAAAATTGCGGAATGTTCTCGACTATGTATCTTGTATTTTTCACCTGACTATACGTTCAGATACACCCGGCATACAGGGTTTATCTGAAAAAGTGGGCAAAACTTTACGGGGTGATATAATGCAACTAACAAGCAAATTTAGTCATAGAATGTATTGTCGGAACGCAAGTGGTGAGAAGTTAAAATGTAGTTTTCCACTGTCCCATGGCGATGGATTGATCGAGGTGGTCCCATAGTTTGGACACCAAGATCGCCGGATCTGTCGTATTCGGACATTTTCCTGTGGGGCCATGTAAAAAGCCTAATCTACGAGCGCCCCATTAAATCCGATATGGATCTAGTCGCCAGGATTGCCGTTGTTGCCGGCGATATTCGGGAAATGCCTGGTGTCTTCGCAAATGTGCGTCAGTCGCTAATCCGTAGGTTTGAAGCATGCATTACAGCTGGCGGAAGATCTTTCGAGCTATTTCTTTGAGCATGTACATTAATTACATTCCTGTTAATAAAATGTTTTCTGAAGTATCTCCTATCCTTCTTGTGTTGATTCTTTAACTGCGACAGTGGAAAACTACGTTTTAACTTCTCACCGCTTGCGTTCCGACCATACATTCTATGACGAAATTTGCTCGTATCTGCGTTCTATCACCCCGTAAAATTTTGCTCTCTTTTTCGGATACACCATGTAGCTGTATGAAGATAGCCGAGAGAGAGAGATAGATTGTTAAGTTAATGAATCATGCATAAAAACAGATATAACAAAATATTAATATTTTGTATAATGTATTTTTTATATTCTAATACAGTTTTTAAATATCAATATTTTTCTAATTTATCAATATGCTCTACTTAAGAAAATTTCCCTTTTCGTTGATAATAATCCATGCAATCTTAAAGATCACTTTCATGTACACATAAATGTTCTTATTTTTTTCGTTCTTCAATAAAAAATACATTCGATGTTTACAAAATACATTAAAAATAATATTAATATTGCCAAAAATTTTCCTGCCATTTAATAAGTTTCGTTGAAACTGCATTTCAATCATGACAGCTTTTGGATTTCTCATTTTTTCTCATCTTGCAAATCATCACTGACATTTCATCGTAAGTTTACTGAAACGCTGTTAAAATTTCATTTTCAAACTTCCTCTTGCTTTTTAATGTTATGATGTAGATTTATTTATTTATTTTATAACATCCGTTTTTCTAAATTAAAGTATTTTTTTCAACAACATTTAATTTGCTTTTGGTTGAAATAAAACTCATCAAACTTTATTCTATGATTTGTAAACTTTTAGTTAATATACATTTTCTGTTTAAATTTGGGTGAAATAAATTTTACAAAACAAAAGAACTTGTAAGAAATGTCAGTTATTTCGAAAGGTCACAGTAAGATTCTACTATAGACTTTTCAGTTTTCAAGATTGTACAATATTTACATTTCTTATGTCTGTAAATAATAAGAAAAATATCTGCAACTATAAGTGGAAATTTCAATTATTTGTCTTATTTTCCCAATAAAAATCCTACTCTTTGAAAAGTCCGCACTATGGTACAAAACCTCACTTGGATGTGACAATGTTAAATTTTTTTTAAACGGTCTTATGAGACACTTGGTATATTGTTCAAAGTAAAGAAAAATATAACATAGCATTTCTTTGTACAAACAATTTTATAAGATTATCTGTATTTTTTCTGTATTATTAACCCCTTCGGGACGAGCGTTTTTTATAGAATTTTTAATCTTTTATCAATGTTTTTTCAAAACAGAATTATTTGCCTAACAGGGTTCGTACGGGTACCGTTATTTTCAAGGACAAAAATCAGTATTTTTTCATATAAAAATAAATATAATTTAAACGCGCTAAATTTTGCCTTATTTAACCAAAGATTTTCTGTAAGAAAATACTGGGTATCGAAGAATTTCTCAGCATGGAAATTGAAAAACCCGTACGAACCAAGCCTAATTGAATCGGCAAAATGCTGGGATTAACCCCTTAACCTACGATTTACTTTTAACAGCTCTACGGTTTGGAAAATCCATAGCTACCACTAAAATTTGATAGAGATTTTCGCCTTGTTTAATCATGGAATTTTGACGATTAAATTAAACTATATTTACTGTGAAATTTTAGTGGTAAGAAGAATTTACATTTGGCTCGATCATCGTACGCGGGCTATGCCCGTCATTGTAGGTTAAGGGGTTAAGTAAGGCAAAATTTATAATAAAAAACATGGTGTATTCACAAAGCTTCAAGACTGGTCTGGTAATTCAAAATTTATTAAACATTTTTTACCGCGAACTAAAATTCTTCGAAATATGGCCCTTGGGCGTCAACACACCGCTGCCAACGTTTTTTTCCATAGTTCATAGGCCTGATAGAAGACTTCGCACGAAAGGTTGTTAAGGGACCTCGTCGAAGCTGCCTGGATCGCTGCAATCGTGTCGAATTTCTTCCCTTTCAGGTCTTTCTTGACCCGGGGGAACAAAAAAAAGTCCTTCCGGCCAGTGTCGGGAGGAAGAGGTAGCTTTCATATTCCTTATTTTAAAAAAGCCAACTTATATTATTCAAACACAAGAAGCTCAATTTAGTGGAAACCGAATATAGGAGATTCAATACTAATTTTTATCAGTACTAAATCATTATGAATGAGAATTTCGCGAAATTATTCAGCTATATCCAGGCTGCTTTTATATAAAGTAACTTATATTTGGCTGCCAAATTCGGCGATTTCTTAAAGTGCCTGCCATTTTAAGACAACATGGTGGATGAGGCTAACCAGTGAACTTGGTCGAGACCTTAGTAATTGCTGTGCACATGCTCACTCACATCGGAATAGATTGATATATACGAGTGCTTTCGCAGGCAAAAAATCAGATTTTTCAAAATGTCACCCACAGTAGATATTGAAATTGCTATATCTGAGCCATTTTTTAACATAAAGACAAACAAAAAATGCTCCTGAATCCTTATATCAAGGTCAAATACTTAAGAAAGAAACCTTTTTCAATTTCTAATTTTTTTGCAACTCACTTTAAATATAATTTTTTTTAATTTAATGGCCGCCATTTTGAAACAAGATGGCTGATGAAGCTGGGCAGCGAACTTGGTCAAGATATTGATGTATACTATCCACATGCCTTCTTACATCGAAATAAGCGAATACGTGTGTTATCGTGTAACAAATACAAGATCGTTTCAAAATGTTAGCCATGCTAGAAATTCAAAGTGCTATAATTCAACCATTTTTTAAGATATAAACAAAAGAGCAAATTTTCAGAAACAAAAACAGCTCCGGAATCTTTGTATCAAGACCAAATACATAAAAAAAAATCTTTTTCATTTTCAAATTTTTTAATACCTCATTTTAAATTTTAAATTTAATTTTTTTTAAATGGCAACACTTTTGAAACAAGAGGGCGAATGAAGCTGGCCAACGAAGTCGGTCGAGACATTGGTATGTACTATGAACAGACCAAGTTACATCCAAATCGGTTCATAAATACGCCTGATATCGCGTGACAAAAATCAGGTCGTTTTAAAATGTCAGCTACAATAGAAATTCAAAATGCTATAACTCAGCCATTTTTTTTTAGATATAGACGAAACAAAAACTGTTCCGGAATCTTTGTATTAAGGTCAAACACATACGAAAAACATCTTTTTCATTTTCCAATTTTTTGGTATCTCATTTTAAATTTAAAATTTTTTAAATGGCCGCCATTTTGAAACAAGATGGCGGATGAAGCTGGACAACGAACTCGGTCGAGATATTTGTATGTACTATGTACACAGCAAGGTACATCCAAATCAATTCATAAATACGCCCGTTATCACGTGACAAATATCAGGACGTTTCAAAAATTCAGCCACGCTAGAAATTCAAAATGCTATAACTCTGCCATTTTTTAAGATATAGACGAAACAAAAACTGCTCCGGAATCTTTGTATAAAGGTCAAACACATAAGAAAAAAATATTTTTTCAATTTTCAATTTTTTTGGTACCACATTTCAAATTTAAATTTTTCTTAAAAATTTAAATGGCCGCCATTTTTAAACAAGATGACGGATGTAGCTGGCCAACGAACTCGGTCGAGACATTGGTATGTACTATGTATAAACGAAGTTACATTCAAATCGGTTCATAAATACGCCTTTTATCGCGTGACAAATTTCAGGACGTTTCAAAATGTCAGCCACGCTAAAAATTCAAAATGCTATAACTCAGCCATTTTTTAAGATATAGACGAAACAAAAACTGCCCCGGAATCTTTGTATAAAGGTAAAATATATAAGAAAAAAATATTTTTCCATTTTCAATTTTTTGGTACCACATTTCAAATTTTAATTTTTTTTTAAATTTAAATGGCCGCCATTTGAAACAAAATGGCGGATGAAGCTGGCCAACGAATTCGATCGAGACATTGGTATGTACTATGTACATACCGAATTACATCCAAATCGGTTCATAAATACGAGAGTTACAGTGTGACAAATGTCAGATATATATATATATATATATATATATATATATATATATATATATATATATATATATATACATATATATGGATATATATATATATGTATGTATTTTGAACGGAGGGTGGTTTCGGGGTCTGGGGGTCATGATCGATGAAAATAGATCATATTTTTTTGAAATTGCTTTCCTCCGAACGGCTGCAATAGGTAGCTTTTTGTAATGAAATCTACCTAAAAGTTGCTGGGACCGAGGTCGGGCTCGAAGGAGCTTTCAGCACTACTGCCACGTTAAATATAGCCAAAACTGATGGAGCACTCCAGAGAAAAACTTACCTGACCCGTCGCGTCCGCCCAGACATCAGAAAAGATTGAATTGTTCCCCACGACAATGCACCCTCTCACACGTCGCGCGCCGCCGCCGAATTTTTGGCTATCTTTAACGTGGCAATACTGCCGCAAACCACCTACAGGCCCGACCTTGCTCCCCAAACTTTTTTTTATTCCTGGGATCAAAAAAGACCTGAAAGAGAAACAATTTGTCAAGATTACAGCGATCCAGGCACCTTCGACGAGGTCCCTTAACAACCTTTCGTGCGAAGTCTTCTATCAGGCCTATGAGCAATGGAAAGAAACGTTGGCAGCGCTGTGTTGATGCCCAAGGATGATATTTCGAAGAATTTTAATTCGCGGTACAAAAATGTTTATTAAAATTTGAATTATCCAATCTTGAAACTTTGTGAACACACCATGTATAATCATGGATTCTCAGCAGTTTACGTGATACGTAAACCGGTCGCTCGTCCCCAAGGGGTTAAAGGTCTGGACTGTTACTTACTATAACCATGGAACTAAGAATAAAGAAGAACTTACATATCCTAAAAAGGATGAAACTTCAACTGTAACCGGTTTCGCAGTCGCTCATTACCGTCGGTGCAAACATCCACCAGTAAATGTAAATAGAAAGTTTCTCCTTATTTAAACGCTTTTTTAATGCAGCATTTCAGTCAAAATTATGGCCAAAAACATATATTTATTTTTACTGGTGGAAGTTTACTTCGGCGGTAGTCGGGCCCTGCGTTTCCGCTATATTGTGACTACCTAAACAACCTCCAAGTCTGCCTCATGCGACTATTTTTTAATTGCAACTGGCACCACTTTTTCAAAATAGAATTTATTAACATACAGTTTGACAACATTTGTAAGAGAAATATACTTCAAAATTTATGTTTGAAAAATACTGGCGCGAACAGAATATAAAAATAGTCGCCTGTGGCAGCCCTAAATCTACTGCAAGTGTCAGTGAAAGAGTTTATAATACCCGGTCCAACTTCCACTAGTAAAAACGAATAGAAACTTTTACCACATTTATAAGAGAAATTTTGCATGAATAATCGCTAAAATAAGGCAAAAATTTCGATTCAAAATTTACATGTGGAAGTTTGCTTTGGTGGTAATCAGTAACTGTTGATCCGATGTAAAAATCAACCGCCATCTTGTGACAACCTCGTCAGTTACTTCATTCGGAACTGGTAGACTATGTACTATATGTCTTATCCTCTTTATTCGCAACTCTATTACTGTAACTGGCGATATGTTACAAAATTACAGTTGAAATGTTCAATTTAGTAGGATGTCGGCTTCTCTTTTATTCAAGCATTCAATGCTACTTACAAGCGGCAGGACATAACACAATTATGAAATAAATGTTCATTGACATATGGTGTGGACTTTTATAATTTTAAATTTTCAACTTTTATTCATAATTGATCTGACATTATGGTAGTTGTTATGTAATGACTAACTTTTTCTTTCATCCATGTATCCGTCACCTGCATAATTATTTAACTGGTTATAATTGCATTGTTTCAATATCTGACAACAGTTAGTTTTGTTTTGTTCTAGAGAAAAGTTTATAAAATAAAGTAATGTGAAATATATATGGCTCTTCTGTCATTGAATTTAAGTTAGAAATATATTCGCTTTAACAATAAGAAATATTATTGAGGGCAGTTTTAAGCTTATAGATATTTTAATACTTAACTTTTAGGGATTCATTTAGTTAGGTGATTTATTTACATTGGAATCCAACAGTAGTACTTGCTGGATAATGACGGCGGGTTGTGTTTATAGGGTAGTATGATTGTTTCTTTTCAAACATGTAAAGCAGAAGATTGTACAACGAGATCTCATTTTGCTGTCTAATGTAAAGTCCTCTTATCCACGGTGATTGCGAAATGTCTTTACAATTTTGACATTCAAAATAACACAACCATGTTTTATTGCTTGTACAATACTTAAAAATATTCAAACAATGTTCATTAAGTGAATTCTAAAAGTCCATGAATGAAGCTGTTTCCACCAAATTTCTTTGTTTATGATTTTCTACAATCACTTTACAATGGAAGTTTCTCGAGAGGCTGTATACACATATATTTTTTATAGGAAATTTAAAAATTTGAATTCTAAGGACTATAATTCTCAACTTCATTTGATTTCTCTCACCCTGTTTATACCGAATACAGATTCACATTGCTGTACATCCAAAAACACGCGAAATACGATACGTGGTTTCAGGTTGTCATGATTAGCTATATTGTATTTAACCCTCTGTCTACCAGAAGGGTCCAATGAACCCGACATGTACATTCAAAATATTTATTCAAACCAGAAATTTCTTCAAAACAAACTAAATGTATAAATCAGACAATAATAAGTTAAATAAACAAATTAAATAGTTTTAAGTAAAAATTCTGGTGTAGAATGTTTTTATAAAACTTGAGTAAAATTTCCGGTAGTTCTAGGGTTAAATTTCCTGAACTGCTTTCTCCCATATTACCGCAATAGATAGCTTCATTATATGGAAGCTACCTAATGCTAAATTTAATTAGCTTTTAAAATTCACAAATTCCAGAGTAACGATAATATGTGTCACTATATACTCCCTCCTGAGAGGATTGGACCAAAATGTTATCCAGTATCTTAAATATGGCATTAAATATAGCTTAATCGAAACATTAACTCCTAAATTTTTAACTGTGTCCACTATTTAAGTTTAAATATTTGTCTTTGTTAACCACTTAACAGGTCGACAAGTACATCGTACGTGCAAGAAGGTTCTGCTTGTTTTGTTTCTGAAAGCTTTTCCACACCACTAATTTTAAACTGCTTTATTCGCTTTATTTAATGGCAGACATATTTCGATTGTATAAGGGAAATAGTTTAGCACGGTAAAAGCGATGTACGGTTTCTATTTTTAGTTTATACTGTCAAAATTGAACCTCATAAGGGGTTAATAATGCATCATTTGTCGTCCTTTGTTTCGCTGTTTTAGAAAACCAGAAATTTTAACAAATAAAGAGATTTATAAATAACTACGTAGAAAAAAGAAACATTTCATTAAGTAATTTTTCTGGTTCAGGGTATGTTTATTTGACTTGTAAACAGAAAAGTAAGTTTTGCAGCTATGACAGTACCACAATTATTAACCTTCTCGCTGCGCAACCCGAGAGTTTCTCGGGCAACGTAAAAGTAGCAACATTTCCGCAACCCAAGATTTCGTCAGGAATGCATTTTTTCCGTCTAATTAACCCGCCTTGATCATTCCCACCAGTTACTTTTTCTTGTAAATTTTGCCTTATCTAATCGGAGCATTTTCCCGAATAAATCAGACGAAAATTTTTGTTTTGAAAAACCGGTGGCCAAAGAATAAAAATTCTTAAAAGACGCTCGTCGCGAAGGAATTAACCCTAGAACTACCGGAAATTTTACTCAAGTTTTATAAAAACATTCTACACCAGAATTTTTACTTAAAACTATTTAATTTGTTTATTTAACTTATTATTGTCTGATTTATACATTTAGTTTGTTTTGAAGAAATTTCTGGTTTGAATAAATATTTTGAATGTACATGTCGGGTCCAATGGACCCGTCTGGTAGACGGAAGGTTAAGTACGCAATTTTTGAAGCTATTTTGATAAAACAATTACGCAGCGAGAGGGTTAAATTTCAGGATAAACCATAGCATTCCGCGAATTCTTAACACTAGAACTACCTGAAATCTGAGTCAAGTTTTATAAAAATATTTCACACCAGAATTTTGATTTAAAACATTTTAACTTTATTATTTAACATTTTTCTTCTTTGTTTCTTTTAAACGTATTTCATAATCAAATTCCTGGTTCGAACCAAAACATATTCATATAGTAGACGTCAGAATGACGGCTCACAGTTGTTCTAGTGTTAAATAAATTTAGTTTATGAAATAGTTGTGTAGAACATACAGCAATTTACATTGTTTTAGTCATTCTTTTTTCACTTCTTGTTTATTCAATGTCAAACATAAGGGTTTAAAGTATAAATGTTAACTGATTCATTTTTAACTCCTTCCAACATAGTTGAAAAGTGTTTATGAATTCGGTTTGCCTGTTAGTCTGTCCGTTTGTCCAAGCTCTAACTCTCGTACGTATACTAGGATCGCCCTGACTTTTTTGTACGTTATTGATGCTCGCTATAGCAGGATCGCTACTGAAAATGAAGTGTGTAGCATTTTTAGTTCATTTATAGGGACGGTCAAAAGTTTTTCCGTTACATTACGGTTTATGGGAAAAAATCGTTTCAAGTTCATTTTAATGATGTTAGACAATTTCAAACATAATGAAATTTATAAGCATTTATGTAGTGCACTGAATCATGCATTCTAAAGAATATGGGTAGCAAAGCATTTGCTATTCATATACAGGGCCGCACAAAAGAATTCCGTTAGATAACTGTCTACAAGGAAGTGTTTGCAGCGTATTGTAGTTATGTTGCACAATTTCAAATATAATGAAAATGATATGCATTACTGAAGCTTACTACAAAATACTTAGTGTGTAACGTGATGTGCATAGCATTTTTCATTCATTTACAGGGACACGCAAAAGATTCGGATAGAGTACTGTATCTGAAGTTCACTGTCTATTAACTATAAGTGCTGGAAATGCGATTTCATTTATGGTATGCGCACATTTAACAAAACTTTTGCTTAGTATATGGTGTGTATAAATGCTATAGATCATTACACAGGGTTATACAAAAGAATTCGCAATTACTGCGAATTATCAGCGTAAATGGCTTAAAAGCAGCTTTTAATTGAGTTATGCACTTTCAAGTTTAATTATATTTAGTATACTAAGAAATGTTTGCATAATATAAATAAAATCATATACGCAGAAACTGGTAACATGATATCCTAAAGATAATAACGCTTGGAAGTGTAATTTCAGCAGTTTTGATTATGTTTTAACCTGAATTAAGTTTTAGCTTAATATGTAGCGCATATAAAAATCTGTTGGTAATATACAGGGCTGTACAAAAAAATTCAAGTATGTTTCCGTTTTTTGATAGAAACTGTTGGAGAAGAATTTTCAACCTATTATGCATTTTCTTACATAGCTAAGTTTTAGCATATTATATAGAATATGTACAAATTGTAGATTAAATAAGTATTTTCAACCTATTAGGCATTTTCTTACTAAACTAAGTTTAGCATATTACATAGAATATGTACAAATTATAATTAAATACAGGGTTGCACAAAATAATTGGACTGAATTTCCGCTATGGACGGTAATTGGGGAAATCTGGTTTTCAAATGTGTTATGAGTTTTCTAAAAAGTTTACTTACATTTTTATTTTTACCTTACTATACAGCGAAGTTTTGGTAATATATTCGGGAAGTTTTGGAGAGCGTTTCATAATCTATACTTGAGGCATGAATTTTCTTTCTTGTTTAATGGTGTTGCAGCATTATATATTAAAAAGATAGAACAATTTGAAGCACAGTTGACTGAAATAAAAGTCTTAAAATAAATAAATAAATAAATAGCTAGTGACTTTTTATCGGTTTGTTTTTTAAAAGAAATAAAACGAATATACAATTTTAAATCCAGCTTCCTGGCAAGAAAAAAATCGATTAAGCCCTTCAGGGGCAAAGTACTTCTGTTGATAAAATGTTAACATGATTGGATGACACCGGGATTTATGAACAAATTTATATGAAAGTAAGTAAAAGCTTATCTTCGCGCACATTATACAAAGGAAAATTTTATTTCTAAATTCTGGTGCAAATGTGCTATTTCGGAATTAAAGTTAGGTGGTATATATAATGTACCGGTACCCTTCAAGGGGTCAACGTCAAACCCACATTCATTCACCCCTGGACGGAGCTGAAAGATGGTGCATATACCAACCATGCCAGGGCTTAATCGAAAAACATTATTTTATTTCTAAAGAAATCAATGATATTTAGGCGATCACATGCATCATGGAATTTACGTACTCATTACTTGACAAATATTTTTGTACCCTGAGAGGTGGCGAAGGCAAATAATTTTCTTTTTTTTTTTACTGAATATTGTATTGCCACCGGAAATACGCCACACTATCAAAAATTAAGCCAATTGTAGCGAAGGAACCCCTTAACCCCTTAACCTACGATTTACTTTTAACAGCTCCACGGTTTGGCGAATCCATAGCTACCACTAAAATTTAATAGAGATTTTCGCCTTGTTTAATCATGTAATTTCGACGATTAAATTAAACTATA